>OU343146.1:2500000-3750000 GCA_910594945.2 Amphipyra berbera
AAGTGATAATCAAATTCCTGTAGGTCTCACGCGACTGTTGTCGAGTTACTAACGTAAACCTAACGTTAAAGTAAGTTAATAATGAATCGGAAATACTTGTTTCGCACAAACCATTTAATTAAATTGAAAACTTTATTCATATCTATGTATTAGCGGCCCGTCTCGGCTTCGCACGGGTGGACGTTTTTCCCGTTTTTGCAACATTTTTCATTTATGCTCTGCTCCTATTGGTCGTAGCGTAATGTTATATAGCCTATAACCTTCCTCGATAAATGGACTATCCAACACAAAAATATTTTTTCAATTCCAATCAGCAGTTCCTGAGATTAGCGCGTTCAAACAAACAAACAAACTCTTCAGCTTTATAATATTAGTATAGATGATACAAATGATGCACGTCGCAAAAAAATAAATCGAAATGTTATAGGACAGTTGTATTTTCGATTCAAAATTCGCTTATATTAGCGATACGTTTACGATACTATCACCCATATTCTAAGACGTTCCTCCAAAACTTACTCGACTCGACTCCACCTTGACTTGACATAAACGTCCTCGACTCGAGATTTTTCCTCGGTCGAGGTAAGGTATCATCTGTCAAACTCAAGGTACCTCAGAACTTACCTTAAGGAAGGAAGTGTCAAAGTTCGTATATAATAAAAATGAATTTTGAAGACTATCGAATATGCTTACGATAATCCTTAAAACTATTTATCGCGGCGTTATTTGCGCGATGCAGATAATTCAAATTATGACTAATGACTCCACTCTACTTCGACTCATTTGAGGATCCCTCAGTCAAGGAACCTCAAAGTTCACTCGAAATTGCGACTAAGAATACAATTTTGAAGGTGTTTTCGAGGCCATCCTGAGTCGGGTATGAGTCGAGTAAGTTTTGGAAGAACGTCTTAGAATATGGGTGTATACCTCAAAAGTACTAGGCCTATGAATTCGAATAGTCAGAGGATCTCATCCATTACAAAGTTAATGTAATGATAGAACAAAAGACATGGAAACTTTAATTATACTTTCAGTTATTATCTGATCAATAACGCAAATAGATACGATCGATCCGCCGCCATGGAAGCTTTTATTATCTGATCGTTTTGCGCGATAGTTTGTTGTTATCTATGAGTTGTTCATGCTAGACAGTTTGACGTGGTAAGTGATTAGAATGATCACGTTATCAGAATCTATATATATAGGTACTTTTTATAAGGAAAAAAACACGTAATGTTCGTAGGACTCAAAGTTGTTCAAATTGTTCTACCTAGCCTTTTCCCAACTATGTTGGGGTGAGCTTCCAGTCTAACTAGATGCGGCTGAATACCAGTATTTTACACGGAGCGACTGCCATCAGAACTCCGCAACCCAGTTAGTGAGCAATGCCGATATCCTAAGGTTAGACCAGTTGTCAGAGATTCGGGCTTCTGACTTCCCGTAACGACTGTCATAGGTATTCGTATAACACTCGGGACCGACTATTTAACGTGTTCTCCGAAGCACGAAGGGGTCTCGGTCACCAATCCACGAATTGACCGCGGCAAGCGCAGCTTAACCTCGCAAATCGTATAATCCGTGTGGTTGTTAATTAGCCCAACTAAACTTAACTAAAGAATAAATTTATTTATTTAATAAAAAAATCAACAACTCTTAATAATTACAATTTCTCACATAAACATATCTTACAGTCAAAGGGATTTATAATTTGCTGACTTTACTTATTTAATGCAACAGAAACAGGATGATATACCAATTAACATGTTATGTATGTATATATTATTGTGTGCGAGTGTGTGCGAGTGTGGGCGAGTGCGTGTGTGTGTGTGTGTGTTTAAGTGTAAGGATGTGTGTGTTTGTGCGCACAGTGCACCATTTAAATGTAGGTACATTATTTTTTTAAGGTCATTGTCATTAATGATGGCTAGCGGTTGAACGCTTGCCTTCCATGCAAGAGGGTCTGAGTTCGACCCCGACCCGCACCTCTGACTTTTCGAGTTTATTTGCGGATCAGAATTTGATTATCACTTGCGTTAACGGTGAAGGAAAAACGTCGTGAGGAAACCTGCACACCTGATTGGGCTCCATAAAGTTCTCGATGGTGTGTGAAGCCATCCTTCTCATTCTGAGAAGAGGCCTGTGCCCAGCTGTGGGACAGTAATGGGCTGATTATGTTTATCTATACTAATATTATAAAGCTGAAGAGTTTGTTTGTTTGTTTGAACGCGTTAATCTCAGGAACTACTGGTTGGAATTTAAAAAATATTTTTAGTTGGATAATCCATTTATCGAGGAAGGTTATAAGCTATATAACATAACGCTACGACCAATAGGAGCGGATCATAAATGAAAAATGTTGCAAATACGGGAATAATGTCCACCCGTGCGAAGCTGGGACGGGCCGCTAGTGTAGTATAAGCTTCGTGAATTTACCCTTTATTGTATTAAAATATTTTGTTCTTGAACAGAAGAACAGTCTTTCCCATTAAATTCTCGTTAAAAGCCTCCTACGATATACGAACCGAAATCAGCCATTCGCACACAAGAACATTTTATAAAACACAAACCAAAAAAACATTTCCAATTCCCTCCATGATACCAAAACTCAAAGACCAACAAATAACCTCGTTTAAAAAAGAAGTGTTACACTCACCCCCTATCATCCCCTTTCACCCCCCAGGGGTGGTCATTTATCACAATCGAGGCGACGTTTCGAAGCCCTTCATAACCTAATCTATCCAATCAGAAGGGACATTGTAATTGACATCATGATTTAAGTCGGTCTATAAATATAGCTTGGAACTGACTCTTTTATTTTGTTTTTCTGGTCGTTTGTCGATATTTGCTTTTGTTTTTGTTATACAGGGTTACTGGTAACTCGACGTATTCCTTGCAGGACATTATAGAAGGGTTGAAATGCCACAAATTAAGCCACCAAATGTTCTACCGAAATTCAGAAGTTTTTGAGATATGAATTATTTTATATTTTTGTTGAAAAACCCCAGTTTCAACCATATATGCAAAAGTGTTTGGTATTTTTGAACTTTAAATTACTAATAGAGATCTCCTATGGCATCAGCTGTGATAAAAACTTAAACAATACATTTGCACCGTATATTATTTTGAATTAGGCTTAATGGTTGAATCTGAGAATTTTTAACAAAAATAAAAAATCTCAAAAATTACTGAATTTCGGTAGAATATTTGGTGGCTAAATTTGTTGCATTTCAACCCTTGTCTAATGTCCTGCAAGGAATACGTCGAGTTACCAGTAACCCTGTATGTTGTGTACACATCTAGTTAACGAAGGCATGAAGGTGAACGAACGTTCGTTATTTGTTGCATTTTTTTTTATTCTAGTCTTGGTCGCGTTTTACCGTCTCCTGATGGTTATCGCTGACAGGGTCTAAGATGGAGCACACGAATCCAAGGAACAGCAATATAGAGAAATTCCCCTATACCCCTCTGGATCTCACATACACACGACGGAACACAGTAAACTGCTTGGCGCCGGACTTTATTGTGAGGGTGGTAGCTAGCCAGGCGGACCGTATAGATTCTACCACCAAGCGTGCTGGGTTTTGTTGAATATTACAACATGCGTCTATTCCCAGCAAGTGGTGAGGAAGTTTTATATTCTAACCCGTCTCCACATGAGGTAAATTTGACCAAAGGAGATCGGAGGGGGCGGTCCAGTTGGCGTCGGATGATGAGGCTAATTTTATTTTAAAGCTACTGTACTACTACTAGACGGGATACTTTCTTTCTATAAGTGCTAAAAAATCTATCCATGGAGATAAAAGTTATTGGCTGAAGTGAAATAATAAAGAATCAAAATTAAAATATGAATATTCAAATATGTATTATACATACAGCCACTTTTTATATTATAATATTGTTCATTTGCACGCGTCTGAGTTAGAGCATTTTAACTCGTGGTATTTCTTTTATAACTGCGTGAAAATTAGTTAGCTAGACGCTCCAGACGCTTTACGATAAAAGCAAGGTGCTGGAGGGAACCGAGAGGCCTGAGGGAGGGGCACGAACTTCGCTTCTTCTGAAGAACCGTTCTCGATCCACGCTGCTCACCCACCGCCGCCGCGGAGCCGATCATCCCTTCTGACTCCGCAGTCACACCGATAACCCAGCCCTCATCAAGGTGTCTCCCTCCCAGTCCGCCCGCCAGCAACGCCCTAAGCCGAGGACCGAGTCCGACCGAGTCCCATTAGGGGTCGCTCTTAGTGCTGTTGCTGCTAGTAGTCATGATGTCAGTGGTAGTAGTCAGTTTAGGTTAAGTATTTTACTCGTCCCCATTGGTTGGAGACCCTTCAGGTCTTACCAATAACTGCCCGGTTATGTAGAAACGGTCCACAAGACCATCAAGAAGAGGTGCTATAGAAAAAAAAAAGAAAACCTTCTGAAGAAGCGAAGTTAACGCTGATTATGCGCGTCTTCTTGTCACTTGGACTAAGGCCCATACAAAAATATCCGATTTCCTTTGTATGGAACGAATTCGGTTTCATTCGGTTTTTATCGAGCCACGTTCGTTAACGTTCGTTGGCTAGGTGTGTACACTGCATTATACAGTCTTTTCCTCCATCCTCGTAGCCTTTGCCCAGCTATGTTGGGGTCCGCTTTCAGTCTAACCAAATGCGGCTGAATGCGTATCTTACACGGAGCGACTACCTCTGACAACTGTCATTGTAGCCTAGCAGTTGAACGGTTGCCTTCTATATAGGAGGGTGTGAGTTGGATCCCGGCCAATGCCTCTGACTTTTCGAATTCATCTTCAGAATAGAATTAGATTATCGCAACGTGCGCTCTGTCACGTACCTAAATGCTCATTGCCTCGTTCTGACACCGCTGCAGCAGAATTGTTGCTTGCAAAGCGTGAATTTATAACTTTTGAAGCCGCAATGCATAAGTATTTGTTTTACCGCCCGATCACATAGTGGACCCGTTTTAACAGATCCGTCGGAACTGGATGTGACGTTCACATCTGTTCGGATCAGTTAAACAAATGGCATATCCGTCTCATTTGGCAGATAGTATACGATAAAAATAACGGATCCACTATTTTTTTCTGGATTCGAAATACTGTCGTGTATGTGAATTCGCTCATACAACTACAGGCGCCATCACCAAAATAAAAACGGATCCGCTAAAACGGATCCTGTAAACAGTTTCTGTGTGAAATAGCTGTTATTGCTCTCAGTTTTGTCTTTTTTATCAACCGTAAATTATAGTCTAATCCTATTATTTTATGCCCGGTTCCTATGGTCAAAAACGAGCCGTTTTGCTTACTAATGGTAGCATTTTTTACTGCCAAATTGGGCATATAAATAGACCCGCAAGCTAATTTTATATGTGATAGTTACTTCCATATGGGAGGGTATACTATACAAAGGTCTTTGCTTCATTATTGGTAAATGATAAATGATTTTTATTTCTGTAAATAAAACTGTTACAGATACTTTTACAAGTCAATGTAATGTTTTTTTTAAGACTAGATGGTGCTGGCATTTCCTATCTGACTATCTCTGAGAAGAAAAGCCGAAACAAACTCAGAGGTCAAAGTCTCTTTTAAAGTCCAGACATTGTAGTATACAAACTATGCGAGTGAAACGATGTAGGGCAACGTCTGGAATGGCCTTTCGAGGAAAGTGCCATAGCAGGTTCGACTTGACCTATCCTAACTGACGGCACATCTGCATCAGTCATCGCGGAGCTCAAACCTTATTTTAGGAAGCTCAACAACCCGACCTCTGCACGACGCTATCAATCAGCTGGACATTTGTGTGGGTCACAAAAAAAATACTCAAAAACCGCCAAACATTTACAAAATTCGTGTATAAAGCTACCCTACATGGTACTCACATTCACAATTTATTAAAAAAGTAAAAAAATAAAAAAAAATAAGGCGATAATAAAATAATAATAATCATTGAAAAAATAATTCAATTATAAAATGTCAAAAGGATAAAAAATAATAATATCATGTTAATTTCTTAATTTTGAACCAATAACGCTCCGTAAATTATAGGAACCGGCCATTAATAAAGAAATTCCATATAGGTACCAACTAAGACTAGGTTACTATAACTTTTAACTACAATACTGAAAACGTGAAATGTAACAACTTCGTAGAATGTTTTTCAAAGGGAGATATTGTCTAGCTTTTACTCGTCCTAGGAAAAGTCATTAAGTGCTGGGTCATAAACCAAACTGTCGCCACGTATTTCGTTACTGTAATGAAATGAAACTGGTCAAGCGTGAGACGGAAAATTTGGGAAAGGAGTGCAAAGATTATTGTGGCTTGTGGCTATGAGGGAAAGGATACATTACATAACATAACGTTATCAACCCATTACTGTCCCACTGTTGGGCCTTAGCCCACCGCGCTGGCCTGATGCAAGCTGGCTATTCCGCCACCATCCAAAGAAAGAAAGAAAGAAATTTATTTGGCACGAAAGCAGTCAGACACGCAGACAAAAAAATCATAAGAGAGAACATAAATAAATAATAATAAACAAAAATAAAGTAGCTGTGTGTCTAGCGGCTGCGCCAAATATATTCAGTTCAGCATAAATGTCAGACCACTAGTGCCTGACGCTGGTTTTCAACTGAACCCATATGTGACGTAACTGATGTAAACCAGTTCCAAATAGATAAAATAGCGTGCTTAAATAAATAAACAAATAAATAAAAATAAATACTATTGACCTTTAATTACGGATGTCTCAGTGGTCATGCCCGTTCACTTAAACCAACATGTGTGTATATGAGCAGTGCATGTGTGTGTGAATGTAGTTGTGTACTAATTTATAATTGTGTAAACGGAAATAAATAATTAGATTATACATTATGAAAAAATAAATAAATAACATAATTAAAATTTTGACAAATAAATGTTACATACATACATACATAATAAATGTTACAATTATAATTAAAATTTACAATTTTATTTATAAACGATTTACATTATAATTTGTCCTGCTCAAAGGAGGTCTTTGTTGAATCCAGAACTTTTTAGAGCCTTTTCAGGTGTGCAGGTTTCCTCACGATGTTTTCCTTCACCGTTAACGCAAGTGATAATCAAATTCTGATCCGCACATGAATTTGAAAAGTCTGAAGTGCGAGCCGAGACCGAACTAATGACTTTTAAGTTGCCGTTCATTTCTTGCTGTCACTGTCACTTCGCATTAAAGTGACAGTGACAGCACGAGACTTAACGGCAATTTATAACTTTTTAACAAAAATAAAACCGACTTCAAATTGTCTATCTCCGAAGTTCTTCATCAAATCTTCACCAAATTTAAATGGGATCATTTCGAAAGAATATTCTTAGAAACAAAAAAATAATCATTAAAATCGGTTCACAATTAGCAAAGATATCGCGGAACAAACAAAAAGAAAACACAGTCGGATTGAGAACCTCCTCCTTTTTTGGAAGTCGGTTAAAAATTGAGTAGCGTTTGAGTATTTGGCTATTACATTCTCCTTAGATGAGCGCTCGTTCTGCCTAGCTTTTTCCCAACTACCTATATATTGGGGTCAGTTTCTAGTCTAACCAGATGAAGCTGAATATCAGTATTTTACACGGAGTGACTGCCATCAGACCTCCGCCACCCAGTTACTGGGCAATGCCGATATCCTAAAGTTAGACCAGTTGTCAGACTTTCGGGCTCCTTTTTTTTTTATCGTGCAGAAATGCACTCGCATACTGTACTACCACGGGGAGATAGTGCAGTTATGTAGGACCCAAACCCACTAAAACTCCACGGTGTCCTCCTCTGCCACATATAGCGGGAACACGGGCACGCGTAAGCATTCATCCGCGAACCCGCCGCGGCTGTCCGTCACCGGACCCTCCTCTGGGGAGTACTCCCCATCACCGGCGCACCAGAACACATGGTACGCCGTGACCACCCCGGAGGCCAAACGAGCACATGGGCGCCAGACGACCCCGTGTCTGGGCACCCTTGGTCCCCTTGCGACGGGTCAGGTTAGTGGCCCCGCCGCCTACCAATTTTCGGCCGCAGAGGATAGGGAGAGCGGCTAACGACATACCGACACTCCTCTCCCCCTGCGGCCCCACCGCGTCCGCCATCTGACGGTGGCGACCCTGTCAAGGCCGCGGAAGGTAGGGAGAACGGCGCACCGCAATACCGGCACTCCTCTCCCGCCGCGGCCTCCACCCTTCAGCCGCGATGCCTCCCATACGACATCGCGGCCCGCCTCAGTTGCGGTGTCGCCCAGGCGACACCTCAACCTACTTGGCCGCTACATCGAGGGCTTCCAGGCCCAAGCCCCGACGAGCAGCCCCTCCTCGGGTTCCTCTTCGCTTCACCGTGGGGGTCTATGCCACGGCTACTGAGCCCCCCCGCAACGACAATGCGGGAACCCACCGGGGGGGAGACTTTCGGGCTCCTGACTACCCGTAACGACTATCATAGGTATTCGTATGACACCCGCGACCGACGGTTTAACGTGCTCTCCGAGGCACGGCGGGGACTCGATGTGTAACGAAAGGTCACCCGTCCACGGACTGACCGTGGCAAGCGTCGTCGAATGATCCGTGCGGTTGCTAATAAGCAATCAGTTTTAAAATGTTACAAATCTTATGTTGAAGTTCATCATTTGAGAGAGACTATGGTACAGCGGACAGATTTGACCTTAAGCCTTGTCTCCCAGTGGGGTGATGACAATCTGGTCACTTTTAACGCCTCCAAAACACAGGCGTGTCTTTTCACCGCGAGAAGGAGTCGTTTCAATCAATCTCCTACTTTTCGAGGTGCATCTGTTCCTGTAACCGATAGGCTTGAGCTCCTAGGTATGGAGTTGACATCCAATCTCAACTTCGGCGCCACCATTGAGCACAAAGTCCAAACTGCGGCCAAAAAACTGGGCATCCTAAATAGAGTGAAGCGATACTTTACGCCTGGACAGCTTGTGACTCTTTATAAAGCGCAAGTCCGATCCTGCATGGAGTATTGCAGCCACCTTTGGGATGACTCAGCTAAATATCAACTTGCTGCGCTTGACTCAGTGGAACGCAGAGCTAAGAGGCACATTGGCGACGATAAACTGGTGGATGCCAAGCATCACAGCTTGGCTCATCGCCGCAAGGTTGGTTGCCTGCTTGTCGGTCTTCTATTACTTCGGAGAGTGTGCTCAAGAACTCCACAACCTCATCCCACCGGCCCCCTTCTACCATCGGACATCTAGACGCACTGCAAGTTACCACCCTTACTTAGTTGCTATTCCACCAATTCGCACTAAGCTCTTCCAAACATCCTTCATAATGCAAAAGAGTGAAACTCACTACCTGCGTCTGTGTTCCTGAACGCATTCAACCTGAATCTCTTCAAAGTTAGAGTTTACAGGCTTCTTCTGGGTAAGCTCACTCCATCGTAGACTTTGTCTCTGTTTCCTCTGACCTAGACTAGAGTAAAGAGCAAACCGATATAAAAAAAAAACCCACTACAATTTTGTTTAAAACCGTTTTATATTATTACAACTGTCTAGCCATTCTTCCGCCATAATGGAACCCTGAAAATAATTAAAATTCGTTTGATGGCGTGTCATGGGCGAGCCTGGGAGTGGTCATAGTGCCATAATACGTTAAGGCGCGTTCACCCGACGGCTAACGGAAGCACTTTGCATTGTAACTGATACAGTTTACACGCTACGGTTGTGAATTTTATGTAGGACAGACTTGTGATTAGAAAGATTGCTTTAAGGTGTTCACCTGCACACAGCATGCGCATCGGACGATTCTAAGGAGGATATGGGGCGAGGCCCCACAGAAGAGAGGTTCACAAGCGGCTGGCGGACCGAGGCCTGCCGGGGTTACGGTGCATATTTTTGCGAATCCCGCAACCCCGGCCGAACGGTCAGGAAGACGAACACCGTCGGTTTTTAGCCGGTAAGAGTTCGGTAGACCCCTTCGCCTTCCCCGGGCGAGGGATACCCATAAGGATTTTCCAACGATAAAGAAAAGGTGTCCTCCAGTCCGCCGTGTACGCATCAGATGGATCTGGCCGCACATTAAAAGATACTGTCAGCAAATTTCTAACGCGGGCGCGAAGACCCGCTCCACATTGTACTATACTCTGCGCACAAGTACTAGTCATCTCTTGAGGTATGGGAGCGGTGGGAGGGGGGTGCGAAACAATAGACGCGCTCTGTTGGTTTGCTTTGCTGCGTCTACCGCGCGCACCCCTGTCCTGCCGCTCCCAACCTCAGAAGGTGAGTTGCATTTACACGCGGACTATAGACCCCACAGACTGTTGGATCTCCCACAGGTAGACCCGCGCCGCGACTGTCTTTCTGTCTGTGCGTGATTTTCTCCGTAACTACTGATCAGATTTTGTTCCACTTTTCACGATTAGACAGCTTGATTCTTGAGAAAGGTTTATATATCAACAAGTAAGTACTAAAACATAACATCACGCCTGTATTCCCCGAAGGTTTGAGCTGGGATGTATAGTAACACTTTCATTTCACCGTTATGCTCAATTCCCATGTAATATGGGGGTGAGCCAATTGCCATCAACCGGACACAGATCAAAACTCCGGAGAGGAAGTCCACACGGAAGAACCCGATAACACCTTGCCCGAACTCATCGAAACCAGGACCTCACGATCAGCACTCGCGCTTGCCACCACTAAGTAAATAATATAGGTATTATTTACTCAAGCTACCATGATTTTTGTCAAGAAAGCCGAAAACAATAATTTGATGAAAAAATCTTAAACAAGTTACTTAATCGAACCAGTACAAAGTCGGGCGGGTCACTAGGGGTATCTATACTAATATTATAAAGCTGAAGGGTTTGTTTGTTTGTTTGAACGCGCTAATCTCAGGAACTACTGGTTGGAATAGAAAAAATATTTTTCTGTTGGATAGTCATTTATCGAGGAATGTTATAGGCTATGTAACATCACGCTACGACTAATAGGAGCGGAGCATAAATGAAAAATGTTGCAAAAACGGAGAAAATGTCCACCCATGCGATGCCGGGACGGACCGCTAGTATTTAATATCTCAAGAAAATTAATAACGCTACCCACTGTAGCCGATTGATACACGACAACTACCGACCACGCAGACTCACGGAATCACGATTTTGTGCGAAGCAATCAAGTGTATATCATGGCTTAAAATAAGGAGATATTAATGAATTACAATGATATTTATTAGCTTTAATGAAGGAACTACAGTAACAATTCATTAGAACTAAATTACGATTCAATACCTTGTTAGGGTAAAGACCAAGCGCGCGGATCATATGATTCACGAGGTTAAGCTGCTTTTGCCGTGGTCAAGTCCGTGGATGGGTAACCGTTCGATACACATCGAGACTCCTCCGCGCCTCGGACAGCACGTTAAACAGTCGGTCCCGGGTGTCATACGAATATCTATGACAGTCGTTACGGAAAGTCAGAAGCCCGAATGTCTAACAACTGGTCTTACCATAGGATATTGGCATTGCCCAGAAACTGGTTTGCGGAAGTTTGATGGTAGTAGCTTCGTGTAAAATACTGGTATTCAGCCGTATCTGGTTAAACTGGAAGCTGGCCGTAAGATAATTCAGAAAAGGTTAGGAGGAAGGAAGAGTATTGTGGTCAACGAAGTCAAATGCGATGGCAAGATTACTCAGTCAGCAAGATTGATAGCGAAGCTTAATGTCCAGGGTGTGATAAAATTGAGTATCATCACTCGTGGAGGCATAGTTATAGGTTTAGGGGATCCGTTGCCCGACCAGTAACAGGCCCGAGAGGATGGTGCGCCGTGTTCCGCGCGCGTCTGTCGGAAGAAAGTAGGGCAGGGGCCAAATTGCCCCACCATTGGAGAGGTCCACCAGAAGCTGGTGGACCAAGACCTGCCGGGATTGCGGTGCATGTAATAGCGAATCCCGTGACCGCGGCCTGAGGTTAGAAGGAGGGACACCGTTGGTTTTTAGCCGGTAAGAGTCCGGCAGACCCCCTCGCCTTCCCTAGGCGAGGGACATCTATAAGGATTTTCCAACGATAAAAAAAGGCATAGTCTCGAGACCTATTCTCGAGTTCGAACCAAAGGCAGGCACTTCTGACTTTTCAGATTCATGTGCGTATTGTAAAATTATCACTTGCTTAAAAAACGGTAGAGGGAAACATCGTGAGGAAACCGGCATGCCTGAAAGATATTTCTTGACGGCATGTGAAACCAAGTCAGAGGCCCATGAGCGGCATAAACTCTGACACCAGGTTAGTTACTAAACACACGAAAAGAAGAAGACTCGTGGAGGCCAGTCACGAATCCCTTTGCCGAAAGTTGTGATTCAGTCAATATTTTCTCAAGATTTTTCACTGTAGCTATGAGTCGGCCCAGTAGACATTTAGGGGATACTTTTTATGATAACATCACTCCTGTATTCCCCAAAGGGTTGGGCAGAGGTGTATAGTAACGCTCTCATTTCGCCGTTATGTTTAACTCCCATGTAATAGCTGGCGAGCCTATTGCCATCAACCAGGCACCAATCCAAACTCCGGGCTGCTACTAAGGAACTCCAAACAGAAAAACCTAATAACACTTTGCCTAACCTGGGGATCGAACACTAGACCAAAGAGGCAGTTTTTATGATGATGACATTGTATTTCTCTTTTATTTGAACAGAACCTTTTAAACCGTACATTATAATGCTCGTCACTGTAAACACTGTCTTACATAGGAAGCGAGGGAGCGGCGCGATGGCGGGAAGCGGGTGGGGCCGACCGACCCATATACTGCGGATCAACCAGTTGAACCCGCCTGACCCGGTTAAGTAAACAGTGATACTAGTTGTAGGAATTAAAAAGTATATTAATATGTGCAAAGTTCATCACTCACTGGACACCTGACGGAGGACGTCGTGGACGAGGTCAGCCGCGCCGTAGGTGGCGTGACGATCTAGACGTGTTTGCGGGGTTAGCATGGTTAGAAACGGCACAAAATAGGTTTGGAAGGGAAAAGGGAAGGCCTTTGCTCAGCAGTAGGAGATTCCATAAGCGATATAATAAAAAAATGTGCGAGTACTCGTCTCTTCATACCGAAGATGGGTAGATGACCAGACAGCTGACCAGCAACGATTCATAGATTTCTCAAATCTGGTTTGCTCTTGTAGAAGTTTCGACAAAATTATCGATACGTCATCATGATAGTGTATGCTAGAACTGCTAGTGAAGGTCATTGGGAGCACCAGAAGGTTTCAACATAACATCACGCTTGTATTCCCCGAATGATTGGGCAGAGATGTATAGTAACACCCTCATTTCGCCGCTATGTTTAAGTCTCATGTAATAGCGGGCGAGCCCATTGCCATCAATCGGGCACAAATCCAAACTCCGGGCAGCTTTTAAGGACATGACATGGAAAAACCCAATAACACTGCCCGATCTAGGGATCGAACTCAGGACCTCACAATTAGCAGTCGCGCTTGCCACCACTAGACCAACGACGGGGCATCCTCAGGAGTCGGCATCTCCTGGGGATGCCCCGTGGAGGGGCGAAACACGTGTCGTATCGGTTTGATTTGTTTATGTGTTGCATGTTATTAATCGCACTTTCTGCATTTGCATATATTTACGGGCGGGAGGGCGGTGCTGCATACTGCTTTCAGGCTTGATCAATTGTTTGGCTGAATTAACACATTTTTTTTGTTATTTGTAGAGGTAATGGTAACCGCTGTATTAAACTTATATTTTTCTCATTTGAGCGGATCAGTTCCTAAGTCGATGTTAGTCTGAGAACTTATCGACACTATCTATATTTCTCCTCCTATTTTAAAAATTGCGATTTTGCAGGAGAGCTCTTTGAAGAGAAATATCGTTATAACTTTTTAACTGTGAAACACAGTTCTCTCAGTACTGAGTTGGGTAATCTCCTCGCAATTGCGATTTTCCACATAGGAGGATAAACGAGGGGAGTTTTGATATTTTTAACTGCCGACCGAAAAGTGAGTGTTTTATTTTTGAAGTTTATGTCTGTCCATGTGTCCATCTGTGACATCGTAGCTCCCAAACGGATGAACCGATTCAAATGCGATTTATTGGTTTGAAAGCTGGTTTATTTTTCGGATTAGTTTTCTGTTTGATGTTAATCGGATCAGCCGATATTTTTCGACATTTTTAATTGTATATCCTCATTTTTGTAGCAGAATTGTAATTTTCAAATGCCCTGCTGTATTTCTGCCTAAATCTTCCAATACAGCTAGTTCACACAGAAACTGTTTCCAGGACCGTTTTTAGCGGATCCATTTTTATTTTGGTGATGGCGCCTGTAGTTCTATGAGCGAGCTCACATACACGACAGTATTCAGATATTTTTACACATTCCGTTTTGTCATCTAAAACTGGATGCCGGAACAGTATACAAAACGGATCCGTACATGAAGATGTATGTAGAAGTATGGGTGCCTTCACACATGATCCGTTATTTTTATCGTATCCTGCCTGCCAGATGCGACGCAGCTGCCATTTATTTAACTGATCCGTCAGTACAGATGTGTACAACACATCCAGTAGGTACTGACGGATCCGCTGTGTGAACGGGCTCTTTTTCGTTTTACGAGAGGCATACAAAGAGATAGAATGACCTATTCTACAACACACGGTCAATTTTACGCTGATTCAACATAATAAATTTTAACATAAAATCGTGCGCATACATTAGACCTAGACTAATATTATGACCATAACAAATACCACATGATAAGCGACGTGGGTGCGCCGTAGGCGTGACGGTCCTAAATTCGATGCCCGACTCATTAATTTCAAGCTTGTCCCCTATACTTGTTCCGTTGAATCATTCATAGTTAATTTGTTAAAGCCAATTATAATAGTTAAAATGTTTAACGAGGTCAGAGTTTAATTTAACTTAGTTTAACTAAACTGTCACGGGCGGAAGGTGGAGTAAAGTGGAGTTTCTAGACTTTAAGTATTCTGGATTGCACTAAATGAAGTGTTTAGTGAATAAAGTGTGGAAACATCTTAATTGTCAGTTCTTAGGAGTATACATACATAAACACACGCCTATTTCTCATGTGGGGTAGGCAGAAACTACAAAGGGGCTCGTGGCTAATTACCAACCACACGGATCATACGATTTGCGAAGTTAAGCTGCACTTGCCGCGGTCTGTCTGAGGATGGGTGACCGTTCGTTACACATCGAGACCCCTCAGTGCCTTGGAGAGCACTTTAAACCGTTGCTTCTTTGTGTCATAAGAATACCTATCACAGTCGTTACGGGTAGACAGAAGCCCGAAAGTATGACAACCGGTTTAAATTTAGGATATCGGCATTGCTCAGTTACTGGGTTGCGGAGGTCTGATGGCAGTCGCTCCGTGTAAAATACTGGTATTCAGCCGCATCTGGTTGGATTGGAAACTGACTCCAACGTAATTGGGACAAGGTAAGGAGGAAAAAGGAGGTAGCCAGAAACTATAGAACATCACATGCTACGATCCTTACATACGCCTTTCGCTTCGTCCACATTCATACATCTTGTCATACACGCACGCCGGTTGAGAGTACTACGCACTTGTCCTTTGTAAAGAACATCACCAATAACATCGATGTACGTCCTTCTAGGGCGTCGTCCACCGTTTGCACTGACATCCGCCTTATAAATTCCTTTTGTTAATCGCCGTTCACT
Organism: Amphipyra berbera; assembly: GCA_910594945.2. Taxonomy (NCBI): domain Eukaryota; kingdom Metazoa; phylum Arthropoda; class Insecta; order Lepidoptera; family Noctuidae; genus Amphipyra; species Amphipyra berbera. The sequence continues at coordinate 2,515,680 of OU343146.1, forward strand.
TATTATCTCAACATGGTAACACCACCTAAGCATACTCCTTTAAATTTTTGTCACTGCATCTTCTTCTTCTTGCCTTTATCCCACACTAGGTGGGGTCGGCACAACATGTAATTCGTAAACTTTGGCTTATTGTTTTATGACCGGCTGCCTGCCTGACATCAAGCCTCCTTGGAAATACTCGTTGCGCTGTCGCGTGGGTGACCCAATGTGCTTGCTGATATTAAGCACTGGGTCCCAAAATGATATGCTTGTCAATCTTATTTCCGACAACTAAGCAGACTATGTTCTTCTTGGTGGAGTATATTTGAAGTTAAGTTAAGGACTTTAGTTCTGACACATCGTAAACTAATATAGCACCGTGAGCGTCTCCTTAAAAACTTGTTAAATTTTTGTCACTACATCATCTTTCTTTTTTCGCTCTCTTGGTATTGGGTATCTTCAAGATATTTTTCGATATTCGGGACAAATACATTAATTATAAATATTTGAAATTATTTTCTTCACCCACATAGCCGCACCAACTAACAATCCTTGAGGTAATACGCCAGGTTTGAAAGATGGTTAGGAAATTGTAGTATGAATCCAACCTTTTTGACATCTACAATAAGCAGCCCATTGCTATCCCACTGCTGGCTTCTAGGCTGGCCTGGTGCGGGTTGGTGAACTACCACAACCGAGATCTTTTTTTGGAGCCCTCAGTTATACAGATTCCCTCACAATGTTTTCCTTCATCGTTAGCAAGTGATAATCAAATTCTGATCCTCACATGAATTCTAAAAGTTCACATCGAACTAAGATTCTCCTGCATGGAAGGTAAGCGTTCAACCAGGCTATCACTGCTTTTGATAATCTTCTTTTCGTGTGGTTAGTGACTAACCTGGTGTCAGAGTTTATGCCGCCCATGGGCCCCTGTATAGGCATCACGTGCCATAAATATCTCTCAGGCATGCCGGTTTCCTCCCGATGTTTTCCTTCACCGTTTTTAAGCAAGTGATAATTATACAATACGCACATGAATCCGTAAAGTCAGAGGTGCGTGCCTTCGGTTCGAACTATCTATGACTCGGCGGTTCGACGTTCGCACCACTAGGCTATCACTGTTGCTTTTGATTATAATATTATTTTACCACAATTAATAGATTTTACAAACGCAAAGCGCTTCTGTTCCGAACTTCGGAACTCCCAAAAATTCTTTCCAAGAATTCTTGCCAAAAATATTCCTCGTTTGACACTATGTACTCGTAAACAGGCATGTCGTCTCCAACGTCGTCTCGAGATGATTAATCTGTCCCCTCCCCTGCTTCGCCATGTTTACCTTGTGTAGGGGGGGGGGGCGTTCTTCTATTAATTAAAGTATATAAGGGTAAGGATTCATGGTGCAATGTGCGATGGATTTTGTGGTTGGTTGAGTTTCTGGAGTTGGTTTTGGTGTTCTGCGGTGTCGTAACATTGTTAAAAGGTTCTTGATTGGGTGAGAGTTTTGTACACATCGCCGTTCGGTCTCCGTGTTAAAATAAAATTGGTACTCTACATTTAGTCTCCTGTGCGCCTCTAGTATGTCTAGTTCTTCAAGGCCGAAAGATAAACGCTTTTTAGCACGTAGAGACAATTAATAATCTTTTACGTAGGGACAAAAATAATGAGGCCGAAAAATGATTGGTCATATCAATACTTATGACAGTCGTTACGGAAAGTCATAAGCCAGAAATGTCTGACAACCGGTCTAACCTTAAGATAACAGCATTGCCCAGTAACTGGGTTGCGGAGGTCTGATGGCAGTCGCTCCGTGTAAAATACTGGTATTCAGCCGCATCTGGTTAGACTGGAACTGGAAGCTGACCCCAACATCATCGTCTCCCTGCACTTATTCCACACTAGGTGGGGTTGGCACAACATGTATTTCGTATATCCATGTTGTTAGAGGTTTTGGCTTATTATTTTATGACCGGCCGCCTGCCTGACATAAACCCTCCTTCGGAATACTCGTTGGGCCGTCGCGCGGGTGGCCCAATGTTCTGATATTATGCACTGGGTCCCAAAATTATAGGTAGCTGACCGCAATATAGTTAGGAATAGGTTAGGCAGAACGACGCGTAATAATCCCAATTTAGAAAGAACCATTCTGACTTGACTAACATACCAAGATTTATTACTAAACGTTATGAACGTGCACACCATTTAATTGCGTAAAATGCACGATCGGTAGACAGCATCATTCAAATTTAGCATGTCGATATGGTCTAGTACTCGTAATTGAACCATAGAAGCTTTGGCATCCGTAACAAAACAGCTATGCGTGAAATATGTGCCGAACTTCATATTAAGTTGTTTTACTGTTATAAGATTTACTATGGCTGTAGAGTAACCATGTCTGTGGCAAAAATATATTGTCATAATAACATGATATAACATCACGCCTGTATTCCCCGTAGAGTTGGGCAGAGGTGTATAGTAACACCCTCATTTCACCGTTATGTTTTAAGTCCCATGTAATAGGGAGCCTATTGCCATCTACCGGGCACAGATTCAAACTGCGGGTTGCTACTGAGGAATTTCACACGGAAGAAACCCAATAACACTGCCCGACCTGGGGTTAGAACCCAGTATCTCACGATCAGTAGTCGTGCTTGCCACCACTAGACCAACGAGGCTGTTGTTGTTGTCATAATCTAAATTAAAATAAAGTGATGGTAGTACAGCTAAATCAGCATAATCAACTACTGTCCCATTAGTGGGCACGGGCCTCTTCTCAGAATAAGAAGGGCTTAAGCCTTAGTCCACTAGGCTGGCCTGGTGCGGGTTGGCGGACTACACATACCGTCGAGAGAATTTTCGAGTCCTATTAGGTGTGCAGGTTTCCTCACGATGTTTACCTTCACCGTTAACGAACTTAAACGTAAACTATATAAGAAGTCGTAATAGCCTAGCGGTTGAACGCTCGCCTCTCATGCAGGATGGTTTGAGTTCGATACCGGCCCGCACTAACCTAACTTTTCGAATTCAGTTGCACATCAGAATTTGATTATCACTTGCGTTAACGATGAAGGAAAACATCGTAAAGAAACCTGCAAAGTAAGCGTGTTAAAAATAAAATTATCGATGGTGTGTAGGTAACTTCGGGCGGTGGGTTACACACTGTGTAGTCAGCCAACCCGCACCAGGCCAGCGTGGTGGACTAAGGCCTAAACCCTTCTCATTCTGAGAAGAGGCCCGTACCTAACAGTGGGACAGTAATGATTATGATGATGAAGCCAATGTTGGCTTATATTTATGATACCTGGATCGCTGACAACCGTCATGCGGGCCGACGAATAACATTCAATGAACAATAATAATTTTATTATGCAACGCTATTCACTCCACACGTTCATAAACCAAAATTATGCATAACTTAAACCCAAAAAAAGATTAAAAATTTAAAAGATGATGTAGTGACAAACATTGAAAGGAGTATGCTTAGGTGGTTTGCTCATGTTGAGAGAATGAGTGAACGGCGATTAACAAAAGGAATTTATAAGGCTGATGTCAATGGAAACGCAGGTAGAGGACGTCCTAGAAGGACATATATCGATGTTATTGGTGTTGTTCTTCACAAAGGTCAGGTGCGTAGTACTTTCAACCGGCGTGCGTGTATAACAAGATGTATGAATGTGGATGAAGCGAAAGGGGTATGTAAGGGTCGTAGCATGTGGCGTTCTATAGTTTCTGCCTACCCCCATGGTAAAAAGGCGTGAGTTTATGTTTGTATGTGTACTTAAACCCAAAAATAACTCCGAACAAATTCCATGAACGTCCAAAACTGTTGGTAACCGCAGCAACTCCACATTTTATGGTCGCCGTAACAATTTTATTGTTTTATCATTGCCATTCTTATTGCAGCAACCGCACGTTCGCCGCTGTGGGTACTCGGGATTATTTTATTAATTTATATCGATTTAACGTGGAGATTGGTTTCGTATAGCTGTTAAAAATGTGTTGTAAAGGGTGGTGTGTTGGGGAATAGTCATGATGACATGTGATGGGTGGAAAAGAAAAATACACCCACTCGTACGCAGGTTACTCAGTCAATGACCAACGGTCTTTATCAAATTCTGATCCGCACATGAATTCGAAAAGTCAGAGGTGCGGGCCATGATCGAACTCAGAATTTTGTTTCCCCTGTGGGGACGTGTTAGAATATAAAACTTCCTCACCTCACGCTGGGAATAGACGCGTGTTGTAAGATTCAACAAAACCCAGCACGCTTGTTGGTAGGATCTATACGGTCCGCCCGCGAATTAAACTCAAGATTTCTACGAAAGCGACTTCAGTTGATTTGATGAAACAAATTATGAATGAATTACCTGACATAAGCGAGCAGAACACTGTCCATACTCTCATAGAAGGGCCTTGACGTGTAATACCCGCTCCAGTAGTGATGGTTCCTATCAGCGTACGTGAAGAAATCGCCAGAGAGAACCGGGAAGTCTGTCATCTTGACCTCTGCGTGAACCGATGTGTTTGTATGAAAATACTGCAATATTTTATTAATAGGGGCTAACTTAAGATCACTGAATAAATGTTTTTCTTTAAATGCCCTGTCTACATTTTTTTTTCATTAGACCATATTTCATCTTTTTTGGTGTTTTTTATTTATTGGCCCGCTTTTAGCTCATAGTCTACCCGTGTGGCCCATAGTCCTAATAAGTCTATGCATCCCTGATTTAAACAGTCTTAGGTGCAGCTACAATTTCAAGGTCAAAAAATTATAACTTTGAAAAAATAATTGAACACGACATTCAAAAGCGCAACAAATCTGTCGCATTTTTTGCGTACTTACACCAAAAAAAATACAATATTCTGGCTAACAAATATATTTAGATCAAACCGCTGGCACCAGTACCAAGTTCCATCAATCATATCCGTCGTTGACACACGGAACAAAAAAACGGAACTCCCAACACGATAGTCATTAGCGATAATTAAACGAAAAGAATGCTAAATTAGTTCTACTGATGTTAGAAGAGAAACTAAGGGAATTTAAACTTTATACTGTTTTACTTAAGAACGGAAATGATTTTGCAAACGGTAACGTTTATGTTGGGGGTTTGTAACATGTGATAGGGTTGGCGATTTGGGAAAACCACTTATTTTTCTTTTTTTTTACAATTCGATGAAATGCAACACTGTGGTCTGTAATCTATGGATTTTTTGCCATTTACTAGGAAAGTTGAAAAGGTATAACTGAAAAGCAAAGGGTAGCAAATGGGGCGCATTAAAGAGCCTCCACGAGTGACGGTACTTAAGTTTTTTTTTTTTGTTTTTTCTTGGGATAATCCTCGTGGATGTCCCTCGCCCGGGGTAGATGAGGGGGTCTGCCGGACTCATACCGGCTAAAAACCCACGGTGTTCCTCCTTCTGACCGTTGGCCGGGGTCACGGGATTCGCCTAAGCATGCACCGCAACCTCGGTAATTAAGTACCTACGTCTGGCGTACTCTTGGCAGTCAGCCTCGCGTCCAACTTTGCTGATTGGCTAATCTTTTCACCACTATATGACGATGATCAAGAGTTGGTGCACACGAGAGAACTGAAAAATATAGAAAGGTAAGCAAGGGGCTCATGGCTAATTACCAACCGCGCGGATCATACGATTTGCGAGGTTAAGCTGCGCTTGCCGTGGTCAGTTTGTGGATGGGTGACCGTTCGTTACACATCGAGACCTCTCCATGTCTCGGAGAGCACGTTAAACAGTCGGTCCTGGGTGTTCATACGAATACCTATGATACTCGTAACGGGAAGTCAGAAGCCCGAAAGTCTGACAACTGGTCTAACCTAAGAATATCGGGATTGCCCTGTTGGGTTGCGGAGGTCTGCTGGCAGTCGCTCCGTGTAAAATACTGGTATTCAACCGTATCTTGTTAGAGTGGAAGCTGACCCAAACATAGTTGGGAAAAAGTTAGGCAGAACCACAAGCTAAGCTAGATGGGCACTACTTCATCTCTAAGCATTTTTTTTACAGCTAATTTCTACTCAGAGATATTCTGAAAATCGTAAAAATAAAGTAGGTATCAATATATTTTCCTGCAGAAGTTGTGATAAGTACTTTTATCTATTTACCACCGAGCTCGCCAAAAAAAGGTACCCAAATATAAATTCTAATAGGCTTTTGTCGTTACGAAGGTCTAGGTATTAAAGAAATATTTATGGGAACAGTATTCGGGTCGGTCGCGAGTCTAAAAGTTGAAGTCAAGATGGGAACGACTGGGACTTTTTCCGCCATCTTGGAAATAAAATAAAAAAAACTTTTTTTCAAATTATCAAAATAAGAATAATGCTTTTATGGAAATATTTACATTTGAAATATTATAACAACGTCAGTAGGTACATGTTTTTTAATAGTCTGCTGATTGTAAATGATCTTCTAGTAGGTACCAATAGGGTATGTGACTATATTTTTTTTATTAAAAATCTCGTAACTATTACAAAAATGATAGGCAACAGTGAAAAAACTACTGAAATATTTAATAAAATGCCCAAGATATAAACAATTGAAAATTGCTCACTAGACAGAGACAACATGACGCCACAATGACGTCATACCTTGCAAACTTCATAATTATTTGACACCACTCTGTACAATATCCGTTTCGCGCGACAAGGACAGAAAATGCCCCCTCCACAAACTTCGCAAGCGTGTAGCTCCTCTATTTCTTCATCGATTTTATTTATTTTTTCACATATCAATTTGTATCTATACTTTCTTTAAAATAATACTAAATTGTTGTACATTTTTAATAGTAGTCAACTACCCTATTGCATTGCGTTTGAACACAAGGCAAGAAACAATAAAAGATAATTTTGGCATTTACCTACAACGGCTTCATATGTAACTAGCTGTCTCACGGCTCCACCCGTAGCCTATGTTACTCAGTGATAATGTAGCTTTCTAACGGCAAAAGATTTTTTTTAAATCGGTCTAGTAGTTTTTAAGTTTATTCGTTATATACAAAAATCCAAATCTTTCCTCTTTATAATATTAGTAGGTATAGAAGTATAGATAAAATAATTCGAATTTTAAATCTTTTTTTATTTCAACCATCAACGCATTCAGCCGTCATCCAAACATGTCATCCTTAACCACAGTACCCGAACGCGATCACTCGCCACTCCTGATTGGCCGTCGCGTTCCCGCCAAAACGCCATGATGAATGACAGCTGTCAACTTAACCTCAACAATTTGTTAGGTGACATGTTTTGGTAACAAATTATTGTCGCTTACATTATGCGTTGAGAAGTGAAGAATGAGATTTTGTTTGTTTATATTAATATTTTTAAGTGCTAATAGTAGTTTTGATTAAGTTGAGTAGGTAGACTGACCCCTGGTTTCTGAACGGCTGGTTGACGGGAAGTTAACTAATCAGCTGTCAAATCTTATGTCAACCGTTGTAATTGGTTGTTAGTCTTTTTGTAATTTTGGTTAGTAGTTTGCATTAGATTTTTTTTTTTAAGTAATGAAATCCTTTACTTTTATACCTATCTACCATTGATGAAGGAATTCATTTTTTTAAGAACATAGGTATTTGCGCTTATCGCATTCTAGAATAAAATCGATACTCAAAATGAATAAGTACCATCGTTTAATTCATTCGATTATAATCTGGCATGAAACTGGACAGAATCGTGACAGATGGAAGGAATGGAGGGAGGCCTTTGCCCAGCAGTGGGACAGTACAGGCTAATTATAATATAATATATAATTATAATCAAATCGACTATTGATAAATATTATGTAGCTTGGCCAATATTGTAATTGTATATTTGCATGTCATAGATTTCCGCAAAGTAGCGTCTAATTCCATTATTTTTAATATCGTACAGTGTAGATTATTAACTATGAAAAGGGTTAAAATGAATTTTATTTATAATCACCCTTAATAAAAAGAATGTAATTACAGGTAATTAGCTAAATATAATAATAATATATAGATATATATAAAGTATATATAGATATATATAAAGTATATATTTTGTTAGTACTTATGTATTATTTTGTTTTTAATAATTTTTATTTACCTTTTCAATATTTGTTTTAAATTCTTTTTTTGTACCTTTTTCGAAGTGCTTAATTTTTGACCCAAAGGTTGACTGGTAGAGAATGCCATTGGCATTAAGTCCGCCTTATGTACCACCAATTGTACATGAAGTTTAAATAAATAAATAAATAAATAAATATGACTGCTGAATAATTTGTTCTGATGTATTATTCATCTATTTATATCTAATTTTAACTAAAACTATGACGTTATGACTTCCCACCATCTAAGAGGTCTTTGGCTCCATTAATTTTAGCTGCAATTAGTGGTGAGCCACCTCGATCAGGATGGTTTAGCAACATTATCTTTCTATGTGCGTCTCTTATTTTAGCTTTATTGGCTGTAGGACTCACACCCAAAATTAAAGCAGCTTCTCTCTTTGTTATTTTGGGTTCGAATCCACCTTTGTAATATTTTGAGTGAGCTATACTTTCAGCATCAAATTTCGGAAAAAATTTCATAGCCTCTGAAAATTTTGAGGTGGCATTGGGCATCTGTCTGAGGACGTAGCGACCAGCGAATCCAACCGCTGCCATCCCTAGGCCTGCTAATATGACTGAACTAGCCATTTCTGGATTGTATTATTTTCACTTATTACAGTATCTAATAGCAAGCAATTTAACACATTTTCTTTAAATAATTTCACCAAAATTATAAATATTGCAATAACTAAAACGCATTTTTATCATTGAATTTTGACAGATGACTCGGCTTGATGCTGATGCTCGGCTGATGACTCGGGTGGCTCGGCTCTATCCCTCTCACAAAGAACTATAGACCGCGAAGGAACTAGGTAACGACAAACTTCCCCGGAATAACATAACAGTTACATAACATTGTAAATGGAACGAACTTCAAGCAAAGTTGTACAGTAGGAAAACGAAAATCTTATACATCTTAAGGTCTATTTTTGCTTGCACAGTGCAAGAAACAACCTATTTTACCGACTACGTAATGCCAACATTATAAAAACCGCCCAAGTGCGAGTCGGACTCGCGCACGAAGGGTTCCGTACCATTATCTATAAAAACGGCAAAAAAATCAGGTTTGTTGTATGGGAGCCCTCTTAAATATTTGTTTTATTCTGTTTTTTAGTATTTTTTGTTATAGCGGCAGCAGAAATACATCATCTGTGAAAATTTCAACTGTCTAACTATCATGGTTCATGAGATACAGCCTGGTGACAGACGGACGAACGGACAGCGGAGTCTTAGTAATAGGGTCCCGTTTTACCCTTTGGGTACGGAACCCTAAAAATGGAAATACAAGTCTTTTTGACAGGATATTAAAAATTTTAATGGTGACATGATGACAACGAGTAATGCTAATTTATTTAATCATTGAATTAATTGATGTTATGGTTTTTACAAATAAACTCCTGAAATCAAATCAAAGACATTATTATATGGCACTACTACGTCATATACCAAATATATAACCATAATTTTCCATGCATTGGTCTGTTCCGTTCAACAGTTTGAAAAGGTAACATGTGCCCGCCATGTGGGAAAGGAATGAATTTGAAAACTGACGAATGTATTTATTACCCTACTGTACAAGCCAAAGTTAATTCAACAAAATAACGTAACAATTCTATTTTCAGTACTGCTACTCGTTTCATTTTATTTTTAACATTTCTCTATGACATGGCGGTGATTACACCATGGGGTGGCTTTGGGCTTCTTGTCACGCGTGTACTATTAAATTAGAAGCCGCTAAGCGATCGCGGCACGAACCAATCAGATTGGGCAGCTAGGATAAGCATGCGTTTGTGAGTTGCAGGATGTCATGTTCAGAAATAGTAGATTAAGTTCATTTAGAAGCAGTGACAGCCTATCGGTTGAAAGCTTGCCTTCCATGCATGAGGGTCTGAGTTTAATCCCGGTCCACACAACATACTTCCTCTTAGCCTTTTCCCAATTATCTTGGGGTCAGCTTCCAGTCTAACCAGATGCGGCTGAATACCAGTATTTTACACGGAGCGACTGCCATCAGACCTCCGCAACCCAGTAACTGAGCAATGCCGATATCCTAAGGTTAAACCGTTTGTCAGACTTTCGGGCTTCTGACTACCCGTAACGACTGTCATAGGTATTCGTATGACACCCGGGACCGACGGCTTAACGTGCTCTCCGAGGCACGGAGGGGTCTCGATGTGTAACAAATGGTCACCCATCCACGGACTGACCGCGGCAAGCGCAGCTTAACCTTGCAAATCGTACGATCGGCGCGGTGGTTATTTAGCCACGAGCCCCTCCCCGGTCCACACAACTGACTTTTCGAATTCATGTGCGGATCAGAATTTGATTATCACTTGCGTTAATGGTGAAGGAAAACATCGTGAGGAAACTTGCATACGTGAGAGGGCTCTATAAAGTTCTTGATGGCGTGTGTAGTCCGCCAGCCCGCACTAGGCCAGCGTGGTCAGGCCTAAACCCTTCTTATTCTGAAAAGAGGCCCGTGGCCAGCAGTGGGACAGTAATGGACTGTTTATGTTATGTTATGTATGAAATTCATTCATAATTATGTCTATAATACCTCTGAAAAATTTCTCGTGTGGTTTTTGACAAAGAATATCTCTAACGTTGGTTGTTTCAAAAATTGGTGTATCCCGTAGATAGCTTTCTCTTTCACACTCGTATTACTTTCGTATCTTCGTCTTCATTAGAGATCCTAGATTGAATTTAAAGCTCCATGTTCTATGAACGAAATGACGGCGCCATCCAGTCTTAAAAAAAACATTAGATTGACTTGTAAAAGTGTCTGTAACAGATTTATTTACAGAAATAAAAATCATTTATTCATGGTATATAATATCATTGCTTAGATGTTAGTCTGTAAAGAGATAGACGCTACAAAATTTGAAAAAAAAAATGCGATCGTCTTTTGGTCTAGAAAACACTTTGCCTTTTTGTTATCGTCCGAAAATCCTTATGGATGTCCCTTGGCCAGGGAAGGCGAGGGGTCTGGCGGACTCTTACCGGTTAAAAACCAACGCGGTATACCTCCTCCTGATCGTTCGGCCGGGGTCGCGGGATTCGCAAAAGCATGCACCGTAACCCCGGCAGGTCCCAGTCCGCCAAACCATGGCGGACCTCTCCTTTGTGGGGCCTTGCCCCACAAGAAAACACTTTGCCTAAGAAACCATAAATCGTAATTTTACCAAATTCAATATCTGCTTACCTAGTAAGCTAAATAAGCTTGATTACACATTCCTTCACACATTAGTAATAATCCCTTGTTATGAATATTTAAAAAATGCCATTTTGGATTTAATTAAAGAAAAGGGGAGTGTTCACAATGAGGTAATTTCGTACCGACTCTTAATAAATGGCGTTAGATATTACTCTGTTTATGTAATTTTCTTTAAATTTTAGTATGTTAAAGATCATCTTATGTAAAAATGCTGTAGTACAGTCGTACAGTGTGGCACAAGTGATACAGTAATGAGCTCGTATTAATGTTGCTGATGCTTTGCTAAAAAAGGAAGAAGATAGGTACTGATTTTATTTTCCATGTATTTTTTTTTTCTTTTTTCAGGCAGTAGTGGGGAATCCTTATGGACGCCCACACTGACTCGTTTCCAAGCCAGTTTGGGCAGTGCCGGACTCTTATCGGCTAAAACCACACTCCTGCCTCGGCGTGAGCCCCTGCCACACAGGTTACGCAGGGATTTTGCAATGGGCTATATCTTTTTTCACGCTTAATAATTTTAATCCGCTCTATGTGTTACTATTACCATGTAAGAGTTAGAAATGAAAGCAATGTATTCAGATATAGTACGCTATATCATTCAGCGTAGGCTGCAAGACGATCAGGTTCCGGGGACACGCCGATTGTACTGCGTTTTTCGTTGGTAACTATCGAAGATCATGGCTTGCAGAAAGGTGCAGTCGATGTAAGAGATAACAATTTACTCTCACGAGTTCTTCTATCTTCAAAATTCTATGAAATAAATAAATACAATAATGTCTCAAACCACCACGAAGCCTAGCCCCCCTAAACCATTCGGCACTAATCAAGAAACCCGACAATTTTGACGAATATTAATTCGTCAAAGTTGTTTTCGAGTTGAGATTGCGTGCTTAATGAACGGACAGACGGACAGAACGACCGTCTTGCTATTGTCTTTCAATCGACTGCAGATTAAATTCGAACACGTACAAAATTCAACCTTATATTTATTTCAATAGAGTTGATTATAAGTTTTGGTTGTGTTGTGATGGAACACATTAATTTTGTTGGCAACAATCAGGCGCTATTGTTTATTGTTTTATTTTGGTAATTAAATTATGTGTTTGTCTAGCGATTGGTTCTGTCTGTGGCTTTGTGTGTGTGAAATATTGAGTTTATTTTGCTGGTTTGAAGCTTATTTTGGTTTCTTCAAAAAAGGCAGAGCAAAGGTGGTAAAGATACTTTGCTGCCTAGGGGGGTTTAGTACTGATGCCTGACCGCTAGTTTACACAGAAACTGTTTACAAGACCGTTTTTAGCGGTCCCGTTTTTATTTTGGTGATGGCGCCTGTAGTTGTATGAGCGAGTTCACATACACGACAGTATTCCGAATCCAGTAAAAATATTGATCCGACATTATGACACATTCCGTTTTGTAATCTAAAACTGGATTCCAGAACGGTATAACAAACGAATCCGTACATGAAGGTGTGGAGAAGTATGGGTGCCTTCAAATATGATCTTTTATTTTTATCGTATCCTGCGTCGTCGTGGTCGCGGCGCAGCTGCCATTTGTTTAACTGATCCGTCAGTACAGATGTGAACAACACATTCAATACCGACAGATCCGTTAAAAACGGACCTACGAAAACGGATCCGTTGTGCGAACAGGCTCATAGGCTGCTTGTCCACTGGAGCGAAGAAAAACGGAGCCGAGAAGTTCACAAAATTCATTAAGCAGATAGGAGACGAGACGTGAGTTTTGTACAATTATTCCATACTAGTCTGGTGACCGTCGCTCCACTGATAAGACTACATGGTTGGTTAGGTTGATGATCAGATGAGATTTCTTGAGATGCCGCTGCAGGCCCACTACAAAGAGACTTCTGTAAGAAGCGGTTTAACTATTAAACTATCACTTCATCTAAAAACAATTACACTTTGTCTATGCCCAATCCAACGTGTTAGAACTAATGGATAAATTGCTTTTAAATAGTCTCTGATTGGTTTATCTTCTTTTGTTCACAGATCTACTTACGGTGATAAAAGTAAATTGAAATATTTGTTCGATATGGTTTTATCCTACCGACTGCGCCAATTACGTAGGCTACGGCCGGAGGAGTAAAAAAAACCAAAATTTAATTAAAATAAAACTATATTGAATTAATCTCTTACATTAATTCCTAAGGCTAGAGTTAGTACCTATCGGTTCGATGTTAGAACAATGAGGAAGTAAGTTCTACTGATCCTTCTGAAAAGGCGCCATCTGTTACTGGTTCTACTACCAGACCCAAAGGCGCCGCCATTATGATTTTTGGCAACACAAATACAGAAGCTACAAATACAGAGCCCGTTCACACAGCGGATCTGTTTTAATAGATCCGTCGATGTGTTGTTCACATCTGTGCCGACGGATCAGTTAAACAAAATGGCAGCTACGTCGCATCTGGCAGGCAGGATACGATAAAAACAATGGATCGTGTGTGAAGGCACCCATAGGTACTGCTCCATACATATTTATGTACGGATCCGTTTTTTATACTGTTCCGGCATCCAGTTTTTGATGACAAATCGGATCATGTAAAATGTCGGGCCAGTATTTTTTACTGCATTCGGAATACTGTCGTGTATGTGAACTTGCTCATAAAACTACACTGGTGCCATCACCAAAATTAAAACGGATCCGCTAAAACGGGTCCTGTAAACAGTTTCTGTGTGAAAAATAAGTATCACACTTTAAAAATTTCAATTTTTTCAATTTTTTCTAACCTATAGAAGTTAGAGATTTAAAATAAAAAACGTTTTATAGCAATTTTTATCAGCTTTCTTTGAAACTATAGTAACAAAGTTAAACTCTTTTTTGAGTCCTTTTTGTTTCGAAAATATATCTTGTGTACTTAAAAAGTTATTGCAATTTTAAAAGTGTGATACTTATTTTTGCAGGCCAGTGTAGCTGTAAGCTTCCGAAGTCCGATACGATTCATTGTAATGTAGGTTGGTTTTTTGTACTGCCGAGCCTTTTCCTAACTATGTTGGGATCAGCTTCCAGTCTAACCTTTTTTTTTTTTTTTTTCTCACGTGGGGAAATCCTCATGGATTATCCCCCGTCTGGGGAAGACGGGGGGGTGTGCCAGACTCTTACTGGCTAAAACCCCACGGTGTCCCTCCTTCTGACCTAAGGCCGGGGTCACGGGATTCGCTGTTGCATGCACCGCGACCCCGACAGGTCTCGGTCCACCAGTTTCTTCTGGTGGACCCCTCCTGTGGTGGGGCAGTTGCTCCCCTGCCCCACATCCACCCGAGAGCTTCCAGTCTAACCTGCGGCTGAATATCAGTATTTTACACGGAGCGACTGCCATCTGACCTCTGCAACCCAGTTACTGGGCAATGCCGACATCCTAATGTTAGACCGGTTGTCAGACTTTCGAGCATCTGACTTCCCGTAACGACTGTCATAGGTATTCGTATGACACCCAGGACCGACGGTTTAACGTGCTCTCCGAGGCACGGGGGGGTTTCGATGCGTAACGATCGGTCACCCATCCACAGATTGACCGCTTCAAGTGCAACTTAACCTCGCAAATCGCATGATCCGCGCGGTTGGTAATTAGCCACGAGCCCCTTATAATGTAATGTAATGTAGGTACTTGCTTAAAAAATAGCTTCTTTAGCAGAGTTTCTACAATACTGACATTACTTTATTATAAACTAGCGACCCGCCCTGGCTTCGCACGGGTACAATGTAGATAGGTACTAATGTGGGGAATATTAACCTTCCTCTTGAATCACTCTATCTATTAAACAAAACCGCATCAAAATCCGTTGCGTAGTTTTAAAGACCTAAGCATACATAGGGACAGATAGACAGCGGGAGCGACTATGTTTTATACTATGTAATGAAGAAGAACTGACAAGATAAGGACTGATTTTCCGCGGACTGACCCATCCTTCGAGATTTTCTGGGAACATTTTTTTTTCACCCGCGCTTGCCACCAGTAGTCCAACGAGACAGTTATTACTTTTATTGTAACAAAATACAAGAATAACGTATGCAATTAACTAAAATGAGTAACGTTCAGTAGACCAACTCACAACTACTAACTAAATTGCGAGCATGCAATTAAAAATGAACACTAATTATCCACCAGGGGGAGTGAGCGCATTACCAAATTAACATTTTAATTTTTTAAATAACTTGCTTCCGCGTTCTCCTAGTTATACAAAACTGTACGCATAGTTTTGTTTTATGAGGAACAAAATTTATTAATATTAGGTTCCCACTTATGAAATTGGCGTTTTTTGCTCACAAATAGAGAACCTCGTCACTTCTATGATTTAAAATATTCATCAATTGCTTGATATTATATCGAATAATGACCATCATAAACAACTATCAATAGTAAAAAAACCTTAAAAATGACTCCTCTTTTTGTTAGCAGAAATTACCACTATTTTTGTTTTAACTTAGCCAAAACTTAATTTTGTCGTAAAATCTAAATGGTATACGTTATCTTAGTTTTTTTAAAAATTAGTGCATAAAAGTTTTAAAACATTAGTGTCCAATTGTCCATAGTTAAATAAATTAAGAAAATGTTAGTATGAAAAATGCAACTTCTTTAAAATTTTCCACACAAAACGCTGATTTCATAGGTGGGGACCTAATATGTATTAACATGTGAACACCATGTATTAATCCTGGCAACATTCAGGTTAATTTATTGCTAGGCAGACGATTTTTTTGGCTGGTCGGAATGTCCTGGATTCGATCCCTAGGTTATTGGGTTTTTCCGTGTGGAATTCTTCAGTAGCAGCCCGGAGTTTGGGTTTTTGCCGGGTTGATGGCAATAGGCTCGCCCCCTATTACATGGAACTTAAACATAACTGCGAAATGAGAGTGTTTCTATACACCTCTGCCCAACCCTTCGAAGAATGCAGGCGTGATGTTATGTTTATATGTATAAAGATTTTTCCACACGCTTGCTCGTAAAGTGGCTCTTATTACATCGCTTTTAGGTTCATAATACAGTTTATTAAACACGCTTGCTTTTTACTTAACATTTTTTTTAACATAGCAAAGCATTTTTATGTCTAAAAAATAGTAAACTATTTGGTGAATAAATAAACTGTGTTAAACAAAAAATTATAAATAAACATTTCATTTCATTAAATTATTTTTTTTTGTCAAGAAATTAACATTAATTAATTTGTGTTATAAACACAAAAATATTCTGGTTTTTTTATATTATTCTGTTCGCCCTTTCGTCTTTCACCTGCGCGGGCATAGCTAACGCGGCCACAGACGAAAAAAGAAGTCCACGCGCCATTTTTCACAAATACTTATCAAAATAACCAATTTAGCTTGTTGTATCCTAATGTATTATTATTGTATTAGATACCGAAGTTTGCTTTTTGCCTCGCAAGTGTGTTGAAAAACGTCGTATGAAACGCTTGTGCATTGATCATTACACTCTCGGCTCCCTTATGGTATAATACCGCCTCGAGTGTAATGACCAACATAGCACACTTATATCATAATGTACTATTCTTTTTTTTATTGAAATCAATACAGACGTAATTATTACAACAGTACTATTTTAACTGAATCAAAAACGTTATAAATACAGCGCATCAACTTTTTTTTAACGTATCCGTACGTGCAGCATCCATACGTGCACAACCATACATGCGTGCAGCTTACATACGTGCAACATCCAACATAATAAAAACATTCAACGAACATAAAATGCTCATTCAAATCTATACTTCTATACTAATATTATAAAGAAGAAAGATTTTTATTTTTGTTTGTGACGAATAAACTTAAAAACTAGTGGACCGATTTCAAAAATTCTTTTGCCGTTAGAAAGCTACATTATCATTGAGTAACATAGGCTATATTTATTACTGGAATAAAACTTCTTACGCGGGCGGAGCCGTGAGGACACAGCTAGTGTTGTAATAAATGCAGGGTGTATTATAAAACATGTATTTATTTATTCACACTGTATTCTGTTACAAATTAATAAACCTATACAAATGGCTCAGCCGTCGTGGGCACTGGACCCAACCTAGCCGGCCGCTGCTTCCTCCGCTTATCCGCAGCGAGCGGTGGGCGAATGGTCTCTGCTGGGAGGAGCCTCGCCTCAATGGCCTCAAGCCGGGTACTCACCATCGACCCACACTGCATCATGCAGATGCGCGCGATCTTCTCGATGTCCGCATCCGCAAGCGCAGAGGCCGACGGTGGAACCGACGTGGCCAGCGATGGAGCGGTGGTCGCGGGAACTGCCCTCTGGGCGGCAAACTGCCGCTTGAGGTCCTCCAACTCGGATCGGAGACGGCCATTCTCCTCCCACAGCTTCGCCGTCTCCTCCGTGGTTGTGCGTTTAAGGAGGACTTCAGCCGCCTCCTTGATGCCGTCCGCCGCCTCCTTCAGAGCGCTCGTGAACGTACCCTTCAGGTTGCCCGATTTGGTGGCAACCTTCAAGACGACATTCACAGCATTGAGCTCAACCGCCGGTACGCTCCCCCCGGCAGCCATCCGGGCCAAGCGCCGCTCTCGGGCCTGTCGTGTCAACTCGCTGACCTCGTCAGCCGCAACAGCCCTTTGCTGCGCCCGTTTGGCCGCGTTCGCCTCTGCCTTATTCGACCCTAATGGTATAGGCAGTCGACCCTCCTCTGACTGCGCACCTGACATGCGCGATCTGTCGGAGGCGTCTCCCTCACTTTCGCCACTGGGTCTGGGCGTTGGAGTGGCTGCAGGTCGCTTAAGGACTTTGGCATCCCGCGATGGCATTGTCGTCGCCACTGGTGAACTTACGGATGAGCGTCCGCGTCCTCTACTTGCCGTCGGCACCTTTGGAGCCGGCAGGCCTTCCTCGCTGGAGGAACCGGACTCACTCCGCTCGGCTGGGCGTTTCCGTTTCCAGAACTTGACCCTAGCTGGGTCTTCCTCCATTTCTTCCATTCGTGTTGCTTCCGTTGTCCTTTGGGCATGCCCAAAGGACAACGGAAGCACGACGACCAACGGGGACGACCAACAGCATGCTGTTGGTCGTCGTTTAAGGGAATCGATAGATTAGAATCTTGAAGATGGCATCTGTCGCCCCCCCAGAATACGAGGGGCAGACGGAACCCGAAGGTCCCGCAGTGGATTCTCCGACTGCGGAGCAGTCGGTACCTCCCTGGGGTAAATTTCTATTTACTGAGGCCATTTCATTAAGTTCCTTTGAAAGGGTGAGGTCCCTGTAACTCCTCCGAAACGTCTTTTTTTTCTTGTTTTTTTTTGCCGCTGCTAAATTGCAACTGCAAACACACGCGGGGTGTAAAGGACCCCACATGCGCGCCTCCTTTGTTCCTCCTTTGTGCCCTCTGCTATGTCAGAGGGCCATGTGGAGGCACTCTCCCATGGCCAAACTGACCCCCCCCCCCCCCCTGGTCAGAGTTTTGCTACAGACAATATCCCCTAAGAGCTATTATTGTCCGCACCCGGGATGCACCGGCCCAACAACTACTCTTCCCCTCGAACGAACGTATCCGAAGGGACCAGTAGCCACCAGGCACACGTGGAGGTATATGACCGCGCACCCCAGAAGTATTACCCTACAGCAACTTCCTCCATTATAACCTCAAAATCCGAAAGTATTTTGGATATTAAACAATTCTCAAGGAGTCCTTTAATTTAATTTAATTTATTTACCATTGTTAATGAATAGTACAATAAAAACAATTACGAAAATGACAATGCATGTTCTAATTGACATTGCATTAGTTGACTAGATTATCTTTAAGAAATCACTGTCTAATTGGGCTATTCTGTAACTATGTAATTAAATAATATCTTCCTCGTTGATGCAGCGGACCGAAGCGATGTTGCTGGGCGTGTAGTCCTGGATAAAATTAAATATTTAGTTTATTATAATTTATAGTGTTAATAATGTAAATCGTGCAATAAAGTAAATCCAAATACATTAACAATTATATAAAATATAAATATAAATAATTCTATTATGTCCGTCTCTCAAAATGGATGTAAGAATTGGTCCCGCGGTACTAAGGAGCTACTTCTCATTGATATGGCCATTAGCCAACAAGTTCGCCGATCCCGAAAGGATCTGTCGACATGTTGGATAGATTATAAGAAGGCCTACGACTCGGTACCACATACATGGCTCATGAGGGTGCTGGAGTTGTATAAAGTAAATACAACTCTATGCGCCTTCTTGACGTCATGTATGGGGCAATGGAGGACAGTCCTTCACTATCCAGGATGTCGGCAAATTCAAGGGAGAGGAGAACCAATAAGGATTGAGCGAGGTATATTCCAGGGCGATAGTCTGAGCCCGCTGTGGTTTTGTTTAGCCTTGAACCCTCTGAGCACATTGCTTGAGGGTTCAGGGTTAGGCTACCGGTTGAGAAGAGGTGGTCAGGTAATATCCCACCTCCTTTACATGGACGATCTGAAACTCTTTGCCCCCAACAACTTGCAACTGATGAAGTTACTGAAAGTAACTGAAACTTTCAGTAATTCCATCAGGATGGAATTTGGTGTGGACAAATGTGCAGTCATGCATGTAAAGCGAGGAGGGATTATGGAATCCGTGGGAACACAACTCTCAGATTCCATACACCTCAGATCCCTCTCCTCAACCGAAACCTACAAATACTTGGGCATGTCGGAGGCATTAGGCATCAATGAGACCGACATGAAGCAATCGTTACGGGAGCGCTTCTATGGCCGCCTGAAAAAGGTACTTAAAAGTCTTTTATCAGGCGGAAATAAGGTGCGCGCCTTTAACGGTTGGGTCATGCCGGTCTTGATGTACTCCTTCGGCATAATCAAGTGGACTCAGACTGAACTTGACGCCCTGGATAGGAGGGTCCGTACGCTGCTGACTGCATACCGAATGCATCACCCACGTTCATCGGTGATGAGGCCGTACATTCCGAGGAAGTGTGGGGGTCGAGGCTTTTTAAATGCTAAGACCCTCCACAACCGCGAGGTGTGCAGCCTCAGGGAGTACTTCCTCCAAGCCGACGTGGGGATGCATCGAGATGTAGTCGCAGTGGACAAAGGATTCACCCCGCTCTCCTTGGCTAAAGAGAACTGGCGCAAGCCTGTAGTACTGGATACTAATGGCCGCAGGGAGGTATGGCAGAGCAAGGAGCTTCACGGACGCTTTTACCGGGCCCTTCATGGGCCCGATGTAGACTTCCTAGCGTCCGTAGCCTGGCTACGTTTCGGTGATCTCTTTGGGGAAACCGAAGGTTTTGTCTGTGCAATTATGGACGAAGTTATGATGACGAACAACTACCGGAAATATATTGTGAAGGACGGCACGGTTGACATCTGTCGGGCATGTCACTGTCCCGGTGAATCCATTCGACATATTATTTCCGGTTGTTCTCGTCTTGCTAACGGCGAGTATTTACACAGACACAACCTAGTGGCTAGGATTATCCACCAGCAACTTGCTCTGAAATACAACCTTGTGGACGCAGAAGTACCATACTACAAGTATGTGCCCGACCCAGTTCTCGAGAATGGTCATATCACATTGTACTGGAACCGATCTATCATCACCGACAGGACTATTGTTGCCAATAAGCCTGACATAGTGGTGATAGATCGAACAGAGCGTCTCACAATGATTGTTGATATCACTGTCCCACATGACGAGAACGTTGTGAAAGCCGAGAAAGATAAGGAAATTAAGGATCAAGACTTGGCACACGAGGTTGTCGACATGTGGGAGGTTGACTCAGCAGTCATTGTGCCGATAGTCGTTACGGCCAATGGCTTAATAGCCAAGAGCCTCGACCACCATCTGACGAGGCTCTCGTTGGGCAGCTGGGTCAAAGGCCTGATACAGAAAGCGGTACTTCTGGACACGGCACGTATTGTCAGGAAGTTCCTCTCTCTGAGGCCCTGACCACCGGTAGCTTGGACCCTGTTCCCGATGCCGGTGGGCTACTATTTTTTATATTTTTAAATGTTTTTTTATATTTTTTGTAGAAATATTTAAAAATTTAATTTATATGTATATAGAATGAATAAACGATATAAAATATAAATACCATAAAAGCAAATAATGCTACTACACTGGCCTGCAAAAATAAGTATCACACTTTTAAAATTTAATTTTTTTCTAAACTATAGAATTTAGAGATTTAAAATAAAAAACGTTTTATAGCAATTTTTATCAGCTTTCTTTGAAACTATAGTAACAAAGTTAAACTCTTTTTTGAGTCCTTTTTGTTTCGAAAATATATCTTGTGTACTTAAAAAGTTATTGCAATTTTAAAAGTGTGATACTTATTTTTGCAGGCCAGTATATTTTAATTAAATATTTAAATTTTTCTTAACAAAAAGCGACTTCATCCTCTCTCCTATTAAAAAATTAACTTTGCTGTGCCCGACAGGGTCCATAATTGATTCGATGTTTAACATACCAGCTGTTATTATTATATGTACACATTATGGAATGCAATAAAGTATTGAGTATTGATTTGATTTGAAGACCAGCTTTGTCGATTATCAGTTTGAAATGGGTGACAATGTAATATGCAATTCATCTTTCCCAGCTACAATCGGAGTTGACTACAAATAGAAGCTCACGGTTCTATATTAGTTTACGACGTGGAGGACCAAAGTCCCTAGCATAAATGAATGAGTGTAGAGGAACTTCAAGTATACTCCACCAAGAAGAACATAGTCTGCTTACTTGTCGGCAATAAGATTGACAGGCATATCAGTTGGACCCAGTGCATATCAGCAAGCAGACTGAGACACCCGCGCGAGGGCTCAATGAATATTCCCAAGGAGGGTCAGGCAGGCGGCCGGTCATAAAACAATAAGCCAAAACCTCTAACAACATCTATTTATGAAATAGGTACATGTTGTGCCGCCCCACCTAGTGTGGGATAAGGGCAGCAAGAAGAAGAAGAATGGATGACAATGTAAGCTCGCTCCTTACCCTAACTAGGTAACTACCCTTTATATTTTTCTTAACAATTATTTCCATCCAATGGTAGAAGAAATTGCTTCAAGCGATAAGAACGCCATTTAGACTGTTCTTAACATTATGTGTATTTTTTCTGGTTTTTTTCTCATTACTGTATAATAGAGAGTACTACACACCTGACCTTTGTGAAGAACATCACCAATAACATCGATATATGTCCTTCTAGGACATCCTCTACCGGCGTTTCCATTGACATCCGCCTTATAAATTCCTTTTGTTAATCGCCGTTCACTCATTCTCTCAACATGACCAAACCACCTAAGCATACTCCTTTCAATTTTTGTCACTACATCATCTTTTAAATCGCAACTTTGTCTAATCTCATCATTTCTCAATCTATCATTCAAAGTTACACCGCACATACTTCGCAAGGAACGTATTTCTACGGCATTTATTCTACTTTCATGCCTCTTCTGCCACAACCGATATTCACTTCCGTACATAAGCGTAGGTACCAGCACACCATTATGTGCGTGTATGACAAGATGTATGAATGTGGATGAAGCGAACGGGGTATGTAAGGGTCGTAGCATGTGGTGTTTTATAGTTTCTGCCTACCCCCATGGGAAAAAAGCGTGAGTTTATGTAAGTGTGTACTGTATAATAAAGTACTATTTATCTATCTTACCGGAAACCTAAAAATATCGTAATTACTATTACGATATTTTTAGGTTAACCTAAGCTTACTATTTCTATTATACCTATATTACTAGCCTTTTCCCAGCTATGTTAGAGCCAGCTTCCAGTCTAGCCAGATGCGGCTGAATACCAGTATTTTAAACGGAGCGACTGCCATCAGACCTTCGCAACCCAGTTACTGGACAATACCGATATCCCAAGGTTAGCCCGGTTGTCAGACTTTCGGGCTTCTGACTTCCCATAACGACTGTCATAGGTATTCGTATGACACCCGGGACCGACGGTTTAACGTGCTCTCCGAGGCACGGAGGGGTCTCGATGTGTAACGAATGGTCATCCATCCACGGACTGACCGCGGCAAGCGTAGCTTAACCTTGCAAATCATATGATCCGCATGGTTGTTAATTAGCCACGAGTGAAAGTGAAGTGAAAGATTGTAAAGCTTTAAAAAAATCGCATTTTTTTCTACGATACGATATTTCGAACTAAGACTGACCCATATTCAAAAAATAAGTATTATAAATGTGCATTTATACACATTATTACGTATCTTAATACATATTAATCATCTAATTAATGCTATTTATACGAAGGTATTTGGCATGTCTAGTTCATTACACATTATTCTATGTCATACTACCGGTTACTGTCTGCTTGTGTTGATAAAATAGTGTTTTGTACAAACTCGGTAAGTCAATATTATCCTCAATATCACTGAAATGGCAGTTATTTAATTTTGAAGATAATTCACAGGCTGTTTTGAATAGTTCAAGGGATTCTCTGAATCATGATGCAAGCAAAAACCATGGATCCAGCCCAGGTGTTCATGACAGAGCTGGTGTCCCGTCAGAAGACGATGCACGAATTGACGGAGCGAGGAGACTCAGACGTGCAGCAGTTCTACTGCGGTGCCGCTGTGTTTATGACAGGCGGATCCGGGTTCCTCGGCAAGCAGCTCATAGAAAAACTTTTCAGGTGAGGAATGCAATCAACTACAGATATTATTTATGGCAGATGGCCGGCGTGTGGGTAAAGATTTCAAGCAAAGTTTCCCCAAAAAGAAAACATACCAGCGACTCCAATGTTCTGAATTTTGCTAGATCTTAAATGTAGCTAAATTCAGAATTGGTCGGGTGAAAAGCTAACTTTGGCAACAGGCTAAACATGACCGAACGCAAAATAATAGTAGTAAAAAAAGGGAGTGATTTTTTAAGGTTAATTAAATTCTTCAGAAAATATTTAAAATCTTTCAGAGCGACACAAGTATCCAAAATTTTCATCCTGATGAGGGCCAAAAAAGGCAAAGCCATCCAACAAAGGCTAGATGAAATGCTACAGGATCCCGTAAGTGTTTTATGATTATTATTATTTAAAGAACTCGTTCATCAAATCAGGGATGAATCTCACTGATACTCGAGTCATTGAGATATCTCAATTTTGATAAAGTTCATCTGTTTATATACTCAAGTCACGCAAAGACCAAAAATGCTTTCTGAAAAGATTTGTGTCTTAACTAAAGAACCACATTTAGGTATACGACCTACTCAGGAAA
Source organism: Amphipyra berbera (assembly GCA_910594945.2). Taxonomy (NCBI): domain Eukaryota; kingdom Metazoa; phylum Arthropoda; class Insecta; order Lepidoptera; family Noctuidae; genus Amphipyra; species Amphipyra berbera. The sequence goes on from OU343146.1 coordinate 2,540,142, forward strand.
CAGCAACCAGACTTCGCAGAGAAAATAGTTCCAGTTGCAGGAGAAGTGAGTGAACTTAGACTTGGGATGAGTGATGAAGACTGGACCACTGTCACAGAGCAGGTTTGTTTCTATGACTGTTCGTTCTGCCTAGCCTTTTCCAAACTATGTTAGGGTCATCTTCCAGTCCAACAAGATGCGGCTGAATACTAGTATTTTACACGGAGCGACTACCAACAGACCTCTGTAATCCAGTTAATGGGCAATGCCGATATCTTAAGGTTAGATCGGTTGTCAGACTTTCAGGCTTCTGACTACAAATAACGACTGTCGTATGACACCCGGGATCGACAGTTTAACGTGTTTTCTAGGAGACAGAGACCCTGAACGAACGATCACCCATCTACCGACTGAGTGCTGCAAGCGCAGCTTAACCTCGCAAATCGTATGATATGCACAGTAGGTCATTATCCACGAGCTCCTCGTTTGTTTCCAAGACTTTATCTAATAAATAGTAATCTCTAAAGCGCCAAAAATCTGTAATGAATGTCAATCGTCACATCAAAGTCTCGCTGATTTGGCATCCCAGATTTCCTCCCGCCTACGCACGAAAACCTTCTTCAAAAACTTCAGTATCGAATTCAGGTTGGATAACATTATATTTCTGAACTTGTTGTGTTGCTAGTTATATTAATTGCGATAACTTCGATCGTTCTCTAACGAACCCCAAGCTTCAGAGCTGGTTTGGTAGTAACTGGAAATTGTTTTATACAGGTGGAAATAATATTTCATATGGCAGCTACAACTAGGTTCGACGACCCGCTTCGTATGACCACCATTGTCAACATACGTGGTACCAGAGAGGCCCTCATTCTCGGCAAGGCTTGCAAAAAACTGAAGTAAGTAAAATCTTTATTACGATCACGAAGAAACAATTCGTAAAAAAGCAAAAAGTCTGAATAAGTTCTAATGCATTCTCAAGTAGAAACACTAAACGAAGTGATTGATTGATTATGATGAATGGAAATGGTTTTTTTTCTCTGTAGATCTTACGTCCACGTTTCAACAGCATACTCTCACGCTTGCGCCCACCGGGTCAACGCCGAAATGTTGGAAGACTTCTACCAAAGCCCCGTAGAGCCACATACTATGATCAAACTGGCTGAGACTGTAGACGAGAAGAGACTAAATGATATGACAGCCGGGTGAGGGGCTTAACGTTTTTTGCGTGATGGTAACATCCAGTCAAATTGCATTAGATGGTTGGTAAATCTCCCAAAATTATAAACAGCTCGCCAAGAATTTTAAAATGAAGAAAAAGAAATCTGATTTGGTGGTGAAAAAAAAATGGAGCATACGATGATAAATATTCTTATTTTTAGTCTTAGTATTTTACTACTTTTACTTAGTAGTCTTATTATTTTTAGTCTTATTAAAAGCTGGCCAAATACGTATCCATTCACAAAAGCGATCGCCGAAGAGCTGGTGAGGACCATGAGCGATGACCTGCCCATTTGCATCGTACGACCTGCTATCGGTAGGTAGCCATCATCCATTATCCAAAGTTCCGTGCTACCACCATTGGATGTAGAAATTATTTCTCCAATCAAGTCTTATATCAATGGTTTTTTTCCTCCAAAGTACCTACTTTAACTCGCTAGGTCGTTTCTTCGAATCAATACAAACAGAGTTAATAGCTAGTCTGTGAGATAAGAGAAATTAAAATTACTAAACTAATTACAAACATTATTATTAACCATGAAGAAAAAGAAATAAGAAAAATAGTAATTGTATATAAAATTAGGTAACTAATCTTTCAACGGAACGGGGTAAGACGCTGGAGCGGATGATTTAATAGTAATTTTCTGGTGTGCAATTAAATAATACCATTATTAATTTCGTGAAAATAACTTATCGAGGTAAAAAGCCATCGATGTAATGTGTCATCGAAGTAAATACTCATCGAGCTTCGAGTGTTCGAAGCATTGAGTCTTCGAGGTAACGACCCATCGAACAAATAAACAATCGATAGAAAGAGATGGAGGTATCGATCGTCAAGGAAACGTGGTTCCAAATAGTAAACCCGCACCACATTAGGCCAGAGTAGTGGACGAAGGCCCAAACCCTTCTCATTGAGAAGTGGCCATTACGCCTATAGTGGGGTGGAAATGGGCTGATTAGGTATGTATGTATTAATTAAACAGTTATTTTGTTCCAGTTATTTGTGCACAACGGGAACCGCATCCAGGTTGGCTTGATATGTCCAACGTATATGGGGTTAGTGGTGTAAGTACCTATAGTATATTTTATCTTCGCTATCCTTACACTTTCAAGAACACTTAATAAAAAACAACCGGTATTTTTGGTAATTTCGTAAAAATTATAATTGAAATAGATCTAGAACTTATCACTAGACATCGGATTATATGTACTATCAAGATGCCAAAATATGCATGCAAATATGCACTAAAAAAGGACGAAATATGCACAATCAAAAAACTATTTATTATTAGAATTTACGTTTATTTTCACATTATATCTACAAGGTTAATCGGAAAGGGGTACTAAGCCGCGGGCCACTTAATGTATACCTAACTGAAGATTGTTTTAAAGGATGTGTTAAAATTTAAAAATTACGTTTGTTTTCAACTCTTTTTTTTCATTTGGCGGCCTCTAATCTACGGAATATACCTACCCCAAGCTAGCTAGTAATAGTAGGTACATAGTGTAAATTAAGGATAAAAAGAGATTAAAAAAACTCATACGAGATTATGTATTGAAAGTACGAGATATTTGGCAGCCCTGGTACGAGAAAAAAGAAATCGCCATCTGGCAAGCCTTTTTTTTATCGTGGAGAAATGCACTCGCATACTGTACTACCACGGGGTGATAGTGCAGTTATGTGGGACTCAAACCCACTAAAACTCCACGGTGTCCTCCTCTGCCACTTAAGGCGGGAACACGGGCACGCGTAAGCACTCATCCGCGAACCCGCCGCGGCTGTCCGTCACCGGACCCTCCTCTGGGGAGTACCCCCCATCACCGGCGCACCAGAACACATGGTACGCCGTGACCACCCCGGGAACCAAACGAGCACATGGGCGCCAGGCTACCCCGTGTCTGGGCACCCTTGGTCCCCCTGCGACGGGTCAGGTTAGTGGCCCCGCCGCCTACCACTTTTCGGCCGCAGAGGATAGGGAGAGCGGCTAACGACATACCGACACTCCTCTCCCCCTGCGGCTCCACCGCGTCCACCATCTGATGTTGGCGACCCCGTCAAGGCCGCGGAAGGTAGGGAGAACGGCGCACCGCAATACCGGCACTCCTCTCCCGCCGCGGCCTCCACCCTTCAGCCGCGATGCCTCCCATACGACATCGCGGCCCGCCTCAGTTGCGGTGTCGCCTGGGCGACACCGCAACCTACTTGGCCGCTACATCGAGGGCTTCCGGACCCAAGCCCCGACGAGCAGCCCCTCCTCGGGTTCCTCTTCGCTTCACCGTGGGGATCTATGCCACGGCTACTGAGCCCCCCCGCAACGACAATGCGGGAGTAGATAGGATCTGGCAAGCCTGAGTAGATAGGATTCAGTGCGCTCCATAGAGGTGCGCTCGCTGAGTTTGTGCGAGGTGGACGTGTCGACGGCATAATACAACACGCCTAACACGTATAACTACTGAAATAGGCACTGTCAATGAAAAAGTACCAAAATATGCAATAACGCTATAAAAATAGAATTATATGCATTTGCATATGCAAACATGCAAATGCATATAATCCGATGTCTACTTATTACATTACGTCCGGTTCCTATAAGGAGAAACGAATCGTTTTTCTTTCCAATAGTAGGATTTTTTATTGCCAAACTGGGCATATAAATAGACTCGTAAGCTAACTTTATCTGTGATAGCTACTTCCATATGGGAGGGTCTACTATGCAAAGCTATGAGGTCTTTGTTTCATTATTGGTAAAGATACAAGGATCTCAATTTTAAACAACAATGCTCCGTAAATTATAGGGATCGGCCAGTAAACTACATGAGGCTGTGTTGACCCACTTTTAATTTTTCGTAAGCTATAAAATCATAATTATCATTTTGCTGGATACGGAGCGATGGATATTTAAAAATATCATAAGCGTCTGTTAGCAACTTAAAACGCTTCTGGAACTTCCACTCCACTTTTTTTTATCGTGGGATTATCCTCATGTATTTTCCTCACCCGGGGAAGGCAAGGGTGTCTGCCGGACTCTAACTTTGCCAAAGTATACGCTTCTACAACAAAATTCCAGGCAATATTCAAGACTTACGTCTTAATAAATTTAAGTCCTATGTAAAGCAGAAACTATGCAAAAAGGGTTTCTATAACGTTAAAGACTATATGGACGATAAAAATGCTTGGAATTGAGCCGCTCGCTGTTATCACAGACATATCATTGTAATTATTGAAATTATTTTTATATGACATTATTTTTTATTTTATGTTTTTGACATCTATTTTTTTTTCAATTAATTATTGAATATTTCATTAACTATGCCATGTTCTTATTTTTTCAAATTGTGAATGTGAGTACCTACCATGTAGGCTAGCTTTATACACGAATTTTTTAACTGTTAGGCGGTCTTGAGTTTTTTTTTTGTTTTTTGTGACCTACGCAAATGTCCGGCTAATTGGTAGCGTCGTGCGGCAGTCGGGTTGTTGAGCTCCGTAAAATAAGGTTTGAGCTACGCGATGACTGATGCATGCGTGCCGTCAGTTAGGACAGGTCAACTCAAACCTGCTATGGCACTTTCCTAAAAAGGCCATTCCAGACGTTGCCCTACATTGTTACACTCACATAGTTTTTATACCACAATGTCTGGACTTTAAAAGAGACCTTGATCTCTGAGTTTGTTTCGGCTTTTCTTCTCAGAGCTGGACAGGAAATGCCGGCGCCATCTAGTATTAAAAAAAAACATTACATTGACTTGTAAAAGTGTCTGTAACAGATTTATTTACAGAAATAGAAATCATTTATAATTTATCTTACCAGCTAAAAACCCACGGTGTTCCTCCTTCTAACCTATGGCCGGAGTCACGGGATTCGCTATTGCATGCACCGCAACCCCGGCAGGTCTTGGTCCACCAGGTTCTAGTGGACCTCTCCTTTGGTGGGGCCTTATTTTCCCGTGCCCCACATCCTTCTAAGTGGCGCGCGCGGAACACGGCGCGCCATCCTCTCGGGCCTGTTACTGGTCGGGCGATGGGTCCCGTAACCCGCCGCCTGCAGGCCACTCACTACGGTAGCTGGACATCGTCATGCACCCTCACCCGCCCGATGCGACTAACGCAAGAAAGGAGGGAGGTAGACACCTCCCTGCCTCTCTCCTGTACCTTGGTGACTATCAACTCCTCACAAAACGAAGCGACGGCCTCCCACGCACTCTCGCTCCTCACCATGGACAGAAATACAGCTGAAAGCGAGAAGTCACCACCTACGCCGCGACCAGGTCACGGTGTTGTATTGTCCACGCACTGTTGAAAATAGATGCTTTAACTAACTAAAACTTAATTTAACCTCTTTCAGTTAGTCTTAGCTGGTTGTTTGGGTGTGATGCACACAGCTTTGATCGATGACAAACTTTCCTTTGGCTATATACCAGTCGACTATGTTAATAACGCGATCATAGCTGCGGGCTGGGAGACAGCTATGAGGAAGGCTGCTGGCGGGATAAAAACGAAGATCTATACTGTGATTAGTTCTACGAGAAATCCTGGGATTTGGGGTAAGTTCTTTCAATGTGTTTTTTAATACCTAGATAATTGAATCTTTTTTATCGCGGCTTTGACATCTTGGTATAGGATTTTCGTAAATTTCTAACTACGACCAAGAATTTAAAAGTAAAACTGACAATTAAATAGGTATCTAACTTAACCTGCACGTAAAATTTTTTCACCACACGGGAAGACCTTGCTGCCATCAGCTAGATCTATACAAGCCCGCATTATATTTTGCGAGACCCAGGAAGTGAAAGATCTAGTTTATTCTTTGCCAGGAACTAGACATTCAACACAAACAGGAACGGATATTATATGATTAAATTGGGCCAGCAAGACAGGAGTCTGTTATTATTTATTTTATTCACAGAACGTCTCCAGCACACATTAGAGAACGAAGTTGCGCAGAGATTCGTGTCGCCGGCGGTAGTAGGCGTTAGTCTCCATAGGTTTTCCAACAACCCTATCATGTTCTGGATATACACTTGGTTGCTGCATCTGATACCCGCGTATATCATGGATGGGGTCTGCGTCGTTCTCGGAAAGGAGAGAAGGTAGAGAGTTGGAATTATTCCCCATGAAATTACTATAACTGCATGGCAATACTCCATTACTTTTTATCTGTAATACATTCTATGTTGACCTCTACATACCTGTATATATGTGTGCGTTGCGCATGCAGTGGTGCAAATTTGGCGGCTCGCAAAGAGTAAAGCGTGCTAAGCAGAATATGAAGCATTACGTGCGCCGCGCACGCCTCACACGGTTCAAATGCGGAATTGTACAGGTCAAAAAAGTTTCTGAAGTATTTTTTACATAATTTTTATATTCTCCACTTTCAGATTTGTAAAATTATACACAAAAATGTACAAGATGATGTTAACATTATCTTATTTCTGTGTCAATAACTGGGAATTTGTCGACAACAACACTGCGGAACTTTACGACAGTCTATCGACTGTCGATCGAGAGATTTTCGATTTTGACGTAAACAAAATCGATTGGCGGGAATACATGATTATTTGGTGTCTGGGTCTTAGAAAATATATAGTAAAAGATGGCCTAGAGGGCACAGAATACGGTAATAAGAAACGAATGGTTTTAAAAATCTTCACTTATAGTATAACGTCGTTATATTTCTACTTCTTGTATAAAATGATTTGTTTTTCTTTTGTTATTTTAACTTTATTTGTTAAGTTATTATGGTGAATACATTGTTATTTATGAATTGTTGTATTTTTTTCTTTATTAGTTTTCATTATGAGGAATGAGAGGTATCCCTAAATACGGCCTATTATTACACTGGCAATACTAACTGAATGATACAAAGAAGTGAAATGTGATTTAAAGTCTTAATTAGAAAAGTAATTAACGCACACTGTGTCCAACAAGATGACAATCTTCGATCACATAATTATATTGATAAATGATTTTTATTTCTGTAAATAAATCTGTTAGAGACACTTTTACAAGTCGATGTAATGTTTTTTTAAGACTAGTTGGCGCCGGCATTTCCTGTCTGACTAGCTCTGAGAAGAAAAGCCGAAACAAACTCAGAGATCAAGGTTTCTTTTAAAGTCAAGACATTGTGGTATAAAAACTATACGAGTGTAACAATGTAGGGCAACGTCTGAAATGGCCTTTTGAGGAAAGTGCCATTACAGGTTTGAGTTGACCTGTCCCGGCACGCATACATCAGCCATCGCGTAGCTCAAACCTTATTTTAAGGACCTCAATAACCCGACTGTTGCACGATGCTACCAATCAGCCGGACATTTGCGTAGGTCACAAAAAAAGTACTCAAAACCGCCAAATATACTAAATTCTTGTATAAAGCTAGCCTACACGGTACTCACATTCACAATTTGATAAAAAAATAAGGAGATGACAATAATAATTATTATTATTGAAATATTAATTAAATACTAAGATGTCAAAAGGATAAAATAAAAAAATAATATCATATTTTAAAAATAATTTCAATAATTACAACGAAATGTCTGTGATAACAGCGAGCGGCACAATTCTAAGCATTTTAATCGTCCATATCTTTAACTTTATAGAAAACCCTTTTCATAGTTTCTGCTTTACATAGGATTTAATTTGAATTTATTAATACGAAGAGTCTTGAATATTGCTTGGAATTTTGTTGTAGAAGTGTGTACTTTGGCACCTAAGTGAGTTACTATTTTTTTGGAGCCTAATCATTGGTAGGATAAGTTTATTTTTAACCGACTTCTAAAAAAAGGAGGAGGTTCTCAATTCGTTTATATTATATATTTTTTTATGTTTGTTACCTCACTACACCCTCATTTATAAACCGATTTGAAAAATTCGTCTTTTGTTTGAAAGAATATTCTTTCGAACTGGTCTCATGGTCCGAAATGGTCCCACAGATTCACAAGTCAGTGCCTTCAATTTGGTTCAGCGTGGATTAATTAGCACCGACTTCTGAATCTATTAATTTTATAATATGGTAATTATTTTATTATTTTTTTCATTTTGTTGAAGTCGGTTTTATTTTTGGTAAAATGTTTTTTATTATTTCTAGTTTTGACGTTATGGATGTCGCTGTACTTATAGAACATACTGATATTTTTCTTTACACAAATCAAATTTTCATAAACTTATTGAAATGCGACCGTCATTATATTAATTTCTTTAAATTTATCCCTTAGTGAATGCCGAAAACTAAGGTTATAAATTTATCCCTCAGTGAATGCCTAAAACTAAGGTTATAAATTGCTTGAATAGCTAGCTCTCTTCTGCAAAACAAAGACAGTTTGAATGTTGGTAGCATTTCCCCACAATAAAATGCCGTACGACATAACACTGTGGAAGTAACTAAAATATACCAATCTGGCTGTCTCTACATCAGTGAGCTGGCGTATTTTATAGACCGCGTAAGTTGCAGAAGTGAGTCTTTTCGACAATTTATCTATACATTTTGAATGGTTTACTTTTGTATTTTTTTGTAGACCGCACGAATGCACACTGTCAATTATATATGATGGAATCAGGCGTTACTTTGCGGAAATCCATGATCTATAAAACATGACATGACAGATCAAAATTTGCGTCATCTTTGTAATGTTAAAGATCATTTAGAAAATTCAAAAAAATCCGGTGTATATAAGTTAGTTTGTAACGACTGTAACGGAGTCTATGTAGGTCAGACGGGCCGTAATTTCGATGTTAGACATAAGGAACATATTGCCGCATATAGGAATGGCCATCCAGAAAGATCTCATTTTGCCAAACATTTACTTGACACCGGGCATTCCTTAAGCGACAATAATAGTTATAGTATTTTGCATGTATGTGATAAAAGTTTCCGGTTGTGTGTGTTGGAACAGTTAGAAATATTAAAACATAATACAGATAGATATACACTGTTGAATGACCAAACTAATTTAGTTTCATCCCCATTATTACGTATTTGTGTGGGTAGTTCGACACAAACAACAGGTCGAGGCGATGTATAAAGGGGCGCGCGCTATGCAGTCGTGCCATTCGCGTCCAAGCGGTCGACGAGTCAACATCACCTGAGGATGCCCCGTGGAGGGGCGAAACACGTGTCGTATCGGTTTGTTTTGCTTGTGTGTTGCATGTTATTAATCGCACCTTCTGCATTTGCATATATTTGCGGGCGGGAGGGCGGTGCTGCATACTGCATTCAAGCTTGATCAACTGTTTTTTCGCGGAATTAACACTAAATATTTTATTGTATATTTTACTGTCAATTATAACCTCAAAATCTGAAAGTATTTTGGATATTAAACAATTCTCAAAGGTGTCCGTTACTTTAATTAAATTTTAGTCTAATGAACATCATTTAGAACACAGAAAGTAATTTTACGTAGGTGTTGGTTCTTAGGAGATCAATGTATGGCCGCTTAGCAATCTTTTCCTTTGTCAAGGCCAAATTGACTGGAGCAATAGTAATGAAAATTCAAAATCTTACTATCAAATTACAATCCCATTGCTAACCATCACTATGTTTTTTCTACTAACCAACCTGGGAGGCTTCTTCTTCTTTTTGTGTGGTTAGTCACTAACCTGGTATCAGAGTTTATGCCGCCCATGGGCCTCTAACTTGTCTTCACATGCCGTCGAGAAATATCTCTCAGGCATGCCGTATTCCTCACGATGTTTTCCTTCACCATTTTTAAGCAAGTTATGAATTATACAATACGCACATGAATCCGAAAAGTCAGAGGTGCGTGCCTTGGGTTCGACTTGGCAGTCTGACGGTCACACCATTAGGTTATCAATGCTACCTGGGGGGCTAACAATGCCACATTTTGGTGAATAAATTTTGTTTATATCATAAATAGATTTTGACAGACTGCATCGCAACTGCAACTGCCAAGTGCAGTTTGAAGGCATACTAGATGAAGACAGTCGAATTGTAGTTATGATGCGGTATCAACGAACGAAATATGTTTCACCAAAATGTGACATTATTAGCCCCGAGGTGTCTCCAACAAAACGTATATAAATAAACATGTTTTCTCTATCCCCCAATGAGAACGAAAATTGGGGAGGTAACATCAAACATTTATTCAATATCCTATAAGGTCTGACCCCACAAAATATATATATTTTCATATCATTCTTGTAATTCAATACTTTTTGCCAACACATTTACGCTAGTGTAAACTTTGATGTGTGCGTTGGCGTGTCTATGTGTGTGTAGTGACGTGCAACAGGTCATATTATCGAACGGGATACGGTAGTGTGCTTGTGTGATCGAACCATTGAATTTTGAACTTTGAATCTAGCTGCTAAGGTTGAGATTTCAATGTTAGAGGAATTTTGTACTGGGTTCAGATTGAGTCTTCTGCAGGAGGAATAAGGTTGTAAATTGTTTGTTGTGTTATATGTATATATTGTTAAGGATGCTAGCTGTCTTTTGTCGTGGTCGATAGTACCACAGTCGCTTACAAATTCAACGTTTTGTAGTCAAGATACAAGACTAAGCTTTTATTTGTAAACTAAACATTTTTCATAGAAGCTGGAACGCGGTTCCACTGCAAACAATGCCATGTTGCTACTATGAAATGTGTATGTAATAACATACAAAGTATGTCATTGAAGTACATTTGGACCTACTTATGCAAAAAGGAACCAATCCACACACATGCCAAAATCGAGCTAGGTATGAAGAAAGCTTTCAAAATGCACCTTCTAACGACCCTGTATAGATCAAAATGATCTGACAACTTTGGCAAATATTCTGTCAAATTTAAGATCATTTTGATCCTTACAGGGTCGATAGTAGGTGCATTTCTAAAGCTTTCTACATACTTAACTCGATTTTGGCATGTGTGTGGATTGGTTCCTTTTTGCATAAGTAGGTCCATTTTAGAGTACCGTGTCTGAACGGTCAAAACGGAACTCGTATGGTGATTTTAATACAGTAGCGGAATAAATAGATTCGTCAGTTTTCAAATACATTCCTTTCCCACATCGCGGGTACACGTTACCTTTTCAAACTCTTGAACGGACCAGACCAATGCATGGAAAATTATGTTTAATTATTTGGTAGCAAAGATCAAAATTGCCTTTTGCCTCTGTATGACGTAGTAGTGACATATAATGTCTTTGATTTGATTTAAGCAAATGATAATTAAACAATACGCACATGCATCCGAAAAGTCACAGGTGTCTTGGGTTCGAACTAGAGACCTATGACTTGGCAGTCCAAAGGTCACTGCTATCACTGCTAGGAATACAAAAGCGCAGGTCGCGCAGGCAACATAGACCAGTCACAATTTTACCAACGCCAACACGGGCGGTGGCATCGCCGTACATCAAAGAAGTTGCGCAATTTTGTGGATTGTAAGACTGTGACTGATCTATGTTGCCTGCGCTGCCTAGACATGGATCGGATTAGGTAAAAACGATACCTAATCCATTTACCTAATCCGAATATTTATTCAATATAGCCGCTGGCCTGTTACCAATATTATGTTTCGTATGTGGATTGGGTAAGAAATATTCGGCGTGGAGTATGGATGTTCCGTTTCTGATATATTGTGGAATGGTGGATTATATTTCGTTTTTTATGGGCACCTAACGACGACGTATATTCGTTACGACATACATCGCTAGAGCACTAACTAGTCCAGTGGTATTGTACATAGATGGCGCTGGCGGCAGTCCTAATTAAACTTGAAACTTAACCCCCACGTTTTAAGGTACAGAATATCTTCTGTGTAGACCGTGTACGAATATTTTGTGCCATACCTAATCCTCGACGCTTTGGATTAGGTACGGATTCGCATCGAAAAATACCTAATCAACATACCTAATCCAATATTTATGCCTCACGTCTAGCGCGGCCTGCGCCTTCGTATACGCCTAGACTTAAATGTTGTATTATAATCTGCGTAAAGTCTACGTGAGCTGCAGGAACTGAATGTGGGAACTAGGTCACTGAAACAGGTCGTTAAAATTTTACACTGCAGTTAAAACTTCACGATGTACAGTTTACTGAAAACATTAAATCCATCCATCAATCTACATTGAATTGAATGTAAATGACTAGAAGCGTTTATAATAGACAGATTCTTGAAAAAAAAGCCGTCTCGCGGACGCGTGGCACATATGGAACATCGAAACTCATTTAGTAAAAAAAAAAAAACCAGCCGAATCAAACCAAAGAGATCCGACGAGTTACGAAAGTCTGCCGTGTGTCTGCCATCGCGAGCGTCGCCACGCAACAGGCGCTCGCACTCCCACCCCGTACCGCCGTATTAGATATTTTACATCAAAAAGCTAAGCAAATTTGACCGAACTGAGCTATGGTCGTGTCCTTGTGGGATATTGTGAAGAGGATCGGTAACCAGCATCTTCTTTCTTATCCTGTGTCAGCAAGAGTTAATGAGAATAGCTCATGTCGTTATTAGCCAGTCAGCAAGGTTGGATTGGTAGGCGGACCGGGACCTGCCGGGGTTGCGGTGCATGCTTTTGCGAATCCCGCGACCCCGGTCGAACGGTCAGGAGGAGGAACACCGCTGGTTTTTAGCCGGTAAGAGTCCGGCAGACCCCCTCGCCTCCCCCGGGCGAGGGACATCCATGAGGATTTTCCAACGATAAAAAAAGGTTGGGTTGGTAGCGGGGCTGACTGCCCAGCGCTGGACGTAAGTACTTTAGTATCGTCCTCGTGGAGTCTCTTTTAATACACCCCAGCATCCTCCTGTAATAACAACGTTCTGCGATCGCCAAAAGTCTGCCAGGCGTGGCGATTAAATAGTGTACGTTTACGACCTGGTACAGTAGGCGAATGAAAAGGTTCGTCAGTTTTCAATTTCATTCCTTTCCCACATCACGAGCACATGTTACCTTTTCAAACTGTTGAATGGAACAGACCCATGCATGAAAAATTATGTTCAATTATTTGGTGGCAAAGATCAAAATTGCCTCTTGCCTTCATATGAGGTAGTAGTGCCATGTCTTTGATTTGATTTAAAGAGTTTTGTTGTAAAAACCATGACATCAATCAAACTGATGGTTAAATAAATTGACATTACAAGTACCTGTCACTTATAACTTTTAATACCCTGTCAAAAAATATGTGTATTTTATTTCTATAATGTTGGCAATACGTAGTTGGTAAAATAGTTCGTTTCTTGCACTGTGCAAGTAATAAAAACTTAGTAACAAAAATAAAACCGACTTCGAATTGTCCATCTCCGAAGTTCTTCATCAGATCTTCACAAAATTTAAATGGGACCACTTCGAAATAATATTCTTTCAAACAAAAAATAATCATTAAAATCGGTTCACAATTAGCAAAGATATCATCGCAGAACAAACACAAAAAAAAATCAGTATAATTGAGAACCTCCTTTTTTATGGAAGTGGGTTATAAATAAACCTTAAAGTGCATCATCTTTTCATTCACCTACCGTACATAATAATGATAGCAGCTCTTGTAGAAGAATTTACAGATCTCGTGATCATGTCTTATTGTTATGGTTTTGTATAGGAAATATTATGTTTACGTAATATGCGTTGGTGGTGTTTACCTACTGTTGTATTTATCTGAACGAGAATTGCGTGTATGTTTGTATTTATAATAGCCATGATGACCCTGACTTAGAATTTTTGAATAATTATATACCAGTCTGTTCTGCCTAGCCTTTTCCCAACTATGTTGAGGTCAGCTTCCAGTCTAACCCGAATACTAGTATTTGACACGGAGCGACTGCTGTCAGACCTTCGCAACCCAGTTACTGGGCAATGCCGATATCCTAAGATTACACCAGTTGTCAGACTTTCGGGCTTCAGACTTCTCATAACGACTGTCATAGGTATTCGTATGACACCTGGGACCGACTGTTTAACGTGTTCTTCGAGGCACGGAGGGGTCTCGATATGTAACGAACGGTAACCCATTCACGGACTGACCGCTGCAAGGGCAGCTTAACCTCGCGTATTGTATGATCCACGTGGTTATTAATTAGCCACGAGCCCTTACAAGTATATACCACTATATTTCTCTAAGATCATTCTAGTTAATGATTCCTCTGACCATGTACTCCTTTTTGTCGGGGGTTAAAAACCAACATAGACTCTCCATCACTGAGAGTATTTGTATTTGGCTTACTGCCCGTTCACACCGTCGGATCCGTCGGTACTGGATGTGTTGTTAAAAAATGGCAGCTGTGTCGCATCTGATAAGCAGGATATTATCAAAATAACGGATCCAGTGTTTTTTACTGGATTCGGAATACTGTCATGTATATGAACTCGCCATCATCACCAAAATAAAATCGGATCCACTAAAACGGGTCCTGTAAACAATTTCTGTGTGAATTAGCTGTTAGATGTTAGTTATATGAGCTAAGTCACAATATAATTCACATAAGATCATCAGAATATAAAAAAGGACAAGCTAGTCAGGTAATAAAGGTCTGACTTCTATGTCGTAAAGAAGACACTGCACTCAATTCTTTTATCGCCGAGGGTATGTTAACCACCTGACAATATAGCGGAACCGTCAGTACGGAAATTAACTCATACACACACATGCACAACACACAATTGTATGCGATTTCACTAAGTAAAGATATACAGAAGTTCTATTCGTTCTTCTTTTCGTTTGGTTAGTGACTTACCTGGTGTCAGAGTTTATGCAACCCACAGGCCGCTGACGTGGCTTCACATGCCGTCGAGAAATATCTCTCGGTTTCCTCATGGTGTTTTCCTTCACTGTTTTTAAGCGAGTGATAATTACCTAATACAATACGCACATAAATACGAAAAGTTAGAGGTGCGTACCTTGGGTTTGAACTCGAGACCTATAACCTGGCAGTCCGACGGACCACTGGGCTATCACTACTAATTAATTATTCGGTATAACGCACGATAAACAGCTCACTGGACGCAGCGTATGCATCGGTCGGGTTGCATCAACTGGACGTGTAAAGTGTAGTGCATCCAGGGCGTTCGCAGCATTCGGAACGTCGACGCGAGATGACCAATCAGATTTTTGACATCGAATAACGTCATCAGCACCCACGGTATTGCCGTTACGCCTGTTGCCGGTAAGTGAATGCACTTGAAACTATCGATAGAAAGAATACTAAAATCTGTTTAAGGCGCCGTCCTAGTTGGCCAACGCTCGCGCGATGATGCAATACGAATTCATCGTGCGATTAAAATTAATGATTTAATTTCAAAATTTCATTGCGCGACGTGTAGGTCATTCAGTAGATTCCAGTATGTTCAATCGCACGGTCGCGCGAACATTTTCATCGGACGCACGCATCATTACACGAGCGATGGTCATTTAGGACGACGCCTTATGCAATCCGTCCGATGCGTGCGATGTGGTCGGTGGACGGTTATCTTGAAACACCATTCTTTCCTCATAGACTATTATGAAGTGAAGCTTCTGCTAATATTTTTATTGTGGATATCGAGGTCGTATCATATTTACAAAAGAGACGCGCGTTAAATGGATTAACTCGTTGTTTAATCTGCTAGTTTTGGGCCAACTATGTCAGTTTTGTGGGATTAGAGATTTTGCTGTGACGTCCATTTTGAATAGTGAATCTAAAATATTTATGTTGAATAGGTATTTGTTTTATTTATCAATTTCATCATTATATTTATATAATTTAAATACAAACTGCTGTCTGAAATTAAAAGTAGGTATTAATGTAGACTTTATCAGGATTCCAGGTACCTACGATACGTTGCTGTCTTTTCATACGTACAGCAGAAAGGTTGGTAATTAGAGACGAGCCCCTACAATACTTGATACTTTAATTATGTTTGTATTATAGCAGTAGTCCTTAAAGTATAACATTAATCTCTTTTTAACCGACTTCCAAAAAAGGAGGAAGTTATCAATTCGGCTGTATGTTTTTTTCGTCATTTATAAACCGACTAGCTGTGTCCTCACGGTTCCGCCCGTAGCCTATGTTACTCAGTGATAATGTAGCTTTCTAACGGCAAAATATTTTTTGAAATCGGTCCAGTAGTTTTTAAGTTTATTCGTTACATACAAAAATCCAAAAATACAAATCTTTCCTCTTTATAATATTAGTATAGATATACCTAGATTTACAACATTATTTTTTGTATTTGAAAGAGTATTCTGTCGAGGTGGTCCCATTTAAATTTGGTGAAGATCTGATGAAGAACTTCGGAGATAGACAATGGAACTCCTCAATGACGACCAGTAACATAATGTGATAACTTGATAGGTTACGAGCAGCGTCTTTAGTAAATCCAATTGTGTTCTATATTAGGCCACTAAAAAAAATATATTTTAACAAAAATAAAACCGACTTCAAAAAAAAAAGCATAAAATATTTACCATAATTATCATAAAATTAACAGTTTCAGAAGTCGGTGCCATCAATTTGGTTCAGCGTGGATTAGCACTGACTTCAGAAACTGTTAATTTTATAATATTATGGTAATTATTTTATTATTATTTTTGAAGTCGGTTTTATTTTTGTTAAAATGTTTTTTTACAAATAAAGCTATCTAGAACTGTGATTTCGACTAATTTTCCTAACTGCTGTGGACGCGCCTGTACCTACCACGGTCACGGATCTCATTATAGAGGTCAATTTGACCAATTGTGTGCATCGCCTACATCTGAGTGGTTATTTCTCGCTAAATGTTCCTAACTATGCCAATTATTCACGCCTTTGAGCTCTAGTGTAGGCAGAGGTCCAAGTGACAAGGTTTTTTAGACAAAATGGCCGTGTGTCCCAGCAAAGGATAACTTACACTAAGGTAGAGGCCTTTTTTTATATCGTTGGAAAATCCTCATGTACGTCCCTCGCCCGGGGAATGCGAGGGGGTCTGCCGGACTCGTACTGGCTAAAAAACAACGGTATTCCTCCTTTTGACCGTCGGCCGGGGTCGCGGGATTTGCAAAAGCATGCACCGCAACCCCGGCAGGTCTTGGTCCAGCAACTGCTGGTGGTCCTCTCCACTGTGGGGACCCACCCCACGACCTCCTGAGAGGCGCGGGGAGCACCCCACATTACCGGCGCACCAGAACAAAAACAAACAAAAAAGTAGAGGCCTACATTTTTCAAAATTACACAAACATAGTATAACCAAAATTTTTGCAAGTTGTTCAGCACAATCGTAGGATATTAGCACCGGTTATTAACCACACTTTGATACCAGGGCAGGAAGGAAAGCATTCGGCGAAACATTTCCCCTCACAGTTGATGGATGGCCACAAATAAAATATGGGGTGGCTGCACCGAGCGAGGTTAGCGTTGAGGTTAACTGGAGTTAAGATTAGCGTTAACATTTGTCATAGAAAATGGTTCAGGAACCCTGAAGGATTGGGCAGAGGTGTATAGTAACACCCTCATTTCGCCGTTATGTTTAAGTCCCATGTAATAGGGGGCGAGCCTATTGCCATCAACCGAGCACAAATCCAAACTCGGGGCTGTTGCTGAGGAATTCCACACAGAAAAAACCAAATAACACTTTGCCCGACCAGTGGATCGGACCCAGGACCTCAAGATCAATAGTCATGCTTGCCACCACTACACTAAACAAGGCCCCACAGAGGAGAGGTCCGCCTGTGGCTGGCGGACCGGGACCTGTCGGGGTTGCAGTGGATGCGTATGCGAATCCCGCGACTCCGGCCGACGGTCAAGAGGAGGGACACCGTGGGTTTTAGCCGGTAAGAGTCCAACAGACCCCCTCACCTTCCCCGTGTTAGGAACATCCATGACGATTTTCCCACATAAAAACAAAAAAGGCTACTTTTATTTTAGAAAAAAAAATGTGTTCCGCGCATAAAAATTGCGTGCATATAAATAAAACAAATCTTTAGACTGTAAGAATGAATGTATAAGTACCTAGGTAATTATAAATGTAATAGTTTGGGTTAATTTAAATTGATTTACTGAAATGCATAATCGGTTTTTGTATTTGAAATTAGGTGTTTATACAATGTTGTTTTCGCATAATATAATTATGTGCATTTTATATGTACTAGACGTGTTTTGATGTAGGGTCCAATGTGCATATTCAAGGACATGATAACTTGTGCATGCATGTAATCGTAGACAGAGAATACCGTAGACCCCGGCTTGGTGTGGCCAATGACAGGCAATTTATAATTATAGACACACCTTTTTTATCATTGGAAAATCCTCATGCATGTCCCTCGCCCGGGGAAGGCCAGGGGATCTGCCGGACTCTCACCGTCTAAAAACCAACGGTGTTCCTCCTCCTGACCGTTCGACCGGGGTCGCCGAATTCGCAAAAGCATGCACCGCAACCCCGGCAGGTCCCGGTTCGCCAGCCCCTGGCGGACCTCTCCTCTGTCGGGCCTTGCCCCACATCCTCCTGAGAAGCGCGCACGGAACACTGCGCGCCACCTTCCCGGGCCTGTTACTGTTAGGGCGGCAGGTCATAACCTAACATACTACACCGAACCATTTTTGGACAATATTGTTGATTATCATCTATATCCACAGAAATAAAAAAACATTTTTTACAAAAAATTTAAACCGACTTCAAAAAAGAATAAAATAATTACCATATAAAATTAACAGTTTCAGAAGTCGGTGCTGATCCACGCTGAACCAAATTGAAGGCACCGACTTCTGAAACTGTTAATTTTATATGGTAATTATTTTATTCTTTTTTGAAGTCGGTTTAAATTTTTTGTAAAAAATGTTTTTATTTTTTTCATATTAGTGGCCTTAATTAAAACTTGGTTGGACCTACTAAAGACGCTGCTCCTAACATAATCCCATCGTCACAATATGCGTACTGTTCGTCATTGAGGAGTTCCATTGTCTATCTCCGAAGTTCTTCATCAGATCTTCACCAAATTTAAATGGGACCAACTTCGAAGTATACTCTATCCAGTAAAAAAAGAGTCATCAAAATCGGTTCACAATTGGCGAAAATATCGATGAACATACACAAAAAAAATATATATATACAGACGAACATAGTAACCTCCTCCTTTTTGGAAGTCGGTTAATAAAATTGAAGTGTCTGTTTGTAATTTCAAAATAACAGCTTTTTACTCAATGCACATGAAACTAATTACGGCACTTATAACATATATTTTTTAATTTTTGTCTGTCTGTCTGTTTCAGCTAATCTCTAAAACGGCTGGACAGATTTTGACGGGAGTTTCACTGCCAGATAGCTGATGTTATATGGAGTAACTTAGACTACTTATCTTTTAGAAAAAGTTATAGGGATCCGCGCAAAAATAATTAAAACCCATTTGACGTAGTCGTGGGCACGGCTAGTTTTTAATAAATAAATAAATTATGAAGTACCTTTGTGTTATTTCAGCTAGCTTGAAAATGAAAATATTATACGCGATTCTTTTTTAGGCCTAAGCTAATTTTCTTTTAAGTATCTACCAGGAGTTAATAAAGAAGAAATGTAACATACAACATTGCTAAACGCAGCACCTATCTTGCGCACAGTCGAGTAAAATCACGAAGTAGGAACAAAGTAGGTAGGTACCTATTCTTTTTACACCTGCCTAGCCTTTTCCCAATTATGTTGGGGTCAGCTTCCATTCTAACCAGATGCGGCTGAATACCAGTATTTTACACGGAGCGACTGCCATCTGAACTCCGCATAGGGCAAGACCGATATTCTAAGGTTCAACCGGTTGTCAGACTTTCGGGCTTCTGTCTGTCATATGTATTCGTGGGACACCCGGGACCGACTGTTTAACGTGCTCTCCGAGACACTGAACTGTCTTGATGTGGCACGAATGGTCACCCATCCACAGACTGACCGCGGCAAGTGCTGCTTAACCTCGCAAATCGTATGATGCGCGCGGTTGGTAACAAGAGAGACGCGAAGACAAATTTTATTTTTTTACGTCATTTGTTAAAAATTCTACTGTAATTACCATATTCTGCCAAATAAAACGAACCAAACCATAGCCATGTCCAGAATCATTAAAAAAGCCTCAATCAAAATATCAGTTAACTGGCAATTGTGAAACTGGCCCCCAAGGTATTTGGCTATGACGCAAGTTCGCGTGTAGGCTAAAAGTTTCTACGCTATAGCGGATACCTATAGCTATTATAGGGCGCTATAGATATAAGCAAAAAGGTCAGAAGGCCCAGTCTAAACAAAGCACAACTAAGAGCTCATAATATGAACGGTGAAGAGGTATACAGGGTGTAAACTAAATCATGTAATTACTTCAAACCTCGTGATGTACTGCTGTCATACTGGGTGTAAAAATACCCTTAACGAAGCCGAAGTCTACGCATACTGTACATCAAACTAAGTAACATACAGCAAAAATAATTACTGGGAAACGACGTTTATTTTTTGGTATTAAAAACAGCTTTTAATTGTAGCGCGCAATGTAAGCGCACGCGCAGCAGACTGCCTACATTTCGAAAATGCTGGTAATGTTTGTATAGGAGAATGTTTATTAAAAACATTTAAACTTAGTTATTGTGAAATACGTTCAAAAATATGGTGACTTTGACCTTCAATGTCTCCATAACCAGTCGGTTCCCAGGTATGGCCCAATACCAAAAAATCTTCGTAATGGTGGGAAGAATACGTGGCTTTCGGCTTTGTTAAGGGTATTTTACAGCCGATGTCTCTATATCTCTGTTACTTAAATTCGTGACCCTGTCTGCGCTTACCATCAGCTGCGACAAGGGTCAAAGTTGACCAATAGAAGAATGAAAAAAAATATCTGAGTCCTCTTTTAGTCAGAGACTCAAAAAGGGTTTTAGAATCTATTTCCAATAAACCCATTTCTACGCCAAGTGGAGCTTATAATGAATGCTGAATAGGTGTAATGGGGATGCGCTTCTCTCTTTACCAAAGCGACTCTTCTCTTCTTCTTCTTCTTTTTGTATAGTTACTAACCTGGTGTCAGAGTTTATGCCACCCATGGACCTCTGACTTGGCTTCCCATGCCGGTTTCCTCACAATCTTTTCCTTCACCAATTTTAAGCAAGTGGTAATTATACAATACGCACAAGAATCCGAAAAGTCAGAGGTTGCGTGCTTTGGGTTCGAACTCGAGACCTATGACTCGGCAGTCCGACGGTCACATCATTATATCACAGCTATAGAAAGGTAAGGAGACTCAAGGAGGGCTTTAGAATCTGTTTCCAAAGAAGGCCACACATCTGAAGTATTTCTAGATCTCATTCCAACCGTACCTACCATTGGCCGTCTTGAACAGTAATCTCAAATCCGCTTTACTAGCCAGTGTAAAATCCACAGTACTTATAAGTCATACAATATTTTTGAAACATAACATTACGTGGAGTTTCTTGCCCATTCTTCTCCATACGAAACTACCTTTTGGAAGGGGCAACTAGAATCAATTCTATTTTCTTTGTAACTTTAACGTTCAAAAGTGCCTTTTATGTGCCTAATTGAAATAAATACTTTGACTTTGACTTTGACTACGCCTGTATTCCCAGAAGGGTTAGGTAGAGGTGTATAGTAACACCCTCATTTCGCCGTTATGTTCAAGTCCCAAGTAATAGGGGGCGAGCCTATTGCCATCAACCGGGCACAAATCCGAACTCCGGGCTGCTACTGAGGAATTCCACACGGAAAAACCCAATAACACTTTCGCCGACCTCAAAATCAAAATCAATTTTTTTAATTTCACATAGACCAATACAGGTGCTTATGAAAAGTCGAATCTAGATGCACGGTTCCAATTAGTCGTTTCCTATGGAGAAGAGCCGGCAAGAAACTCCATGGTTACTCTTTTAAAAATAATATCTTCAACAATTTCAGTGGATACAGTACAATGATTTAGGATAGTGAGAGAACAATGAAGTCCTGACCACAGACTAATAAGTAATGAAGTACTAAAAGACTTGAGTACAAAAAATTAACAAAAATAAATAAAAAAACAATATGAATAATAGTAATTTACAAATTTATAAATGCAGGACCTGGGATTGAACCCACGACCTCACGGTCAGCAGTCGCGCTTGCCACCACTAGACCAACCAAGCAGCTTTGTAAACATTATTGTTTAATTTGTAGCTAACTCGTGCTCAACTGATTGGAGTGGTACTTCTGAGCTTATCCATATCGTTACTGACCTGTGCCTCTAATTCCTGCAGCGTAGCGGGAAATGACTTTGTTTATAAGAGGGAGTGACGCAGACGTAATAATTTGTTACATTGGATTAAGTTGTGTTTGTTACCTTTCGGAATAAGGAGCAGATTTCTGATGCTACACAGTGGGCTATGTTGGGTAAATATGCATTATGTAGCGTCGTCGGTCTAGTTGTGGCAAGCGCGACTGTTGATCGTGAGGTCCTGGGTTCGATCCCCAGGTCGGGCAAAGTGTCAACAAAAAAGTAAAGTATTAAAGACATACAATAGGATCTTATAGGGGTGAATCTATCATTACAGTTATAGCTAATATCAGTATGTCAGGATTGTAAATAAAGTAAATGAAACCAACATAGACTCTCCACCACTGAGAGTACTTTTAATTAGGTTACTGATTAGTTACAGAAGCTAGTTCACAATATATCACAATATAATAATTAACACAAAATCAGAAAATGAGGACAAACAAATCAGATATAAAAGGTCAGACTTCTTCGGCTGTTCGACATGGAATCCTCTGCTCCGTCGAATGACCACTGTTTTTATAACTTCGGGTACGTTGATTAATCTTGACGGTTACCCTCCTATGTCAACATTGTCCAGTGTTACCAGCTACCGATAACACGGCCCTCCTGCAAAACATACGTCCTCGTATGTTGGTGGTTGGTGGTGGTTTTTCCATTTGGAATTTCTTAGTAGCAGCCCTGAGTCTGGATTTGTGTTCGGTTAATGGCAATAGGCTCGCCCCCTATTACATGGGACTTAAACATAACTGGTGAAACGAGGGTGTACTAAAACACCTCTGCCGAACCCTTCGGGGAATACAAGGCGTGATATTATGTTTTCAATGCTTGTCGTATTAAGAAAAATTAAATACATATGTCATGTTTGCAGTGATAGTCTAGCGGTTGAACGCTTGCCTTTCATGCAGGAGGGCCTGAGTTCGATCCCGGCCCGCATCTCCGACTTATCGGATTCATGTGCGGATCAGAATTTGATTATCACTTGCGTTAACGGTGGAAGAAAAAGTTCGTGAGGAAACTTGCGCACCTGAGAGGGCTCCATAAAGGTCTTAATGGTGTGTGTAGTCAGCCAACCCGCACCAGGCCAGCGTTGTGGACTAAGGCCTAAACCCTTCTCAAGCTGAGAAGAGGCCCGTGCCCACCAGTGGGACAATAATGGGCTAATTATGTATCTATACTATTATAAAGCTGAAGAGTTTGTTTGTTTGTTTGAACGCGCTAATCTCAGGAACTACTGATTGGAATTGAAAAATTATTTTTGTGTTCAATAGTCCATTTATCGAGGAAGGTTATAGACTATATAACATCACGCTACGACCAATAAGAGCGAAGCATAAATGAAAAATGTTGCAAAAACGGGGAAAATGTCCACCCGTGCAAAGCCAGACGGGCCGCTAGTTATGTATATTTGCGGAGCCGATGTTCGGCATGCGACATCGCCGTGTGAAGAGCTCATGAATAAGGGCTTCGGTTGAGTCAGAGCCTAGTTCAGGCTCCCCAAAATATGCATATGAGTTAAACCGTTTACATAAATTAATGACCTTAGAAATAATTTGTTTTAATGCCCGGTTCCTATAAACAAAAACGAATCGTTTTGCTTACCAATGGTAACATAATAATAACTTAATAACAAAGATTATTTTCAGTGGGTACTTGCAAGTCCAACTCTGGCCTGCGCTCGGCTGTTCGCAGAATGGTCGATTCCTACAATAGGATTTTTGAACATATTTAGAAATTTTTGCATGTGCTACCTATAGGTTCAAGTCTTATACTTAAGGAGCTTTCTTGAATGTTATTCAGTATTTTTCTTTTTTGTAAAAAAAAAGTATTTGTAATCCTAGCGATTATTTTCATTATTCTCACTGTATTGTATCCTATCGTTAATCCGTGAACAGCGTCGTGGGCTGCAATATTATCTATATCGATACCTCCCACGCAAAAAGTCGTAACACGTTTTTTTGGTAAAATGAGTTATTAGTATTTTAGTACTACAGTTCATTATTATAGAAATACTACACATCCTTGAAAACAATATTTTCATATTTACATTAAATACCAAGATTCTTACCCGCTAATAGTCTTATCATGTTTAAATTCCCGCGCATATGGTCGTGCCAACAGTTGCGACGATTTACGTTGAACTATTGGACCGCGCACCGGCTAATCACGGCACAGTAGCGACGTCGTAAGATGTAAACAGGACAAAATATTACTTTGGAGTTTGAAAATCTAAAAAACCAAGAAACTGTGTGTGTTTTGTACTTTACTGTTTTGTTTTTATTAGATGAGTAATGTACCAAAGATTTAAAATTAGCTTTAAATAACCAAAATTATTCGAACGTGAAAATAACGGCTAATGAACGTTGACAAAATGGTAAGTTTATTTCTTACTTTAATTTACTATCATGATTTGCATGTTTATCCTAATCGTGTTAGTAAATTGTTTTTAAGTATATAATGATTTTCATCACTATTTTCGTAATTTAATAATTTGAAATACGTCCGACGCAAAACGTCGAAACATGAAAGTTGCGATTTTGTGCGCGGTCGATATATCGTATTTAAAAAATCTGTACGCAGCATAAAGTCTTATGTCTGACATACGACCTTATTTGTGCTGCATTCGTTGTGCTTTTTAATAGTATAAGGTCGTAACAAATAGATACGACTTTGCGACAGCAAGAATAAGGTCGTAAGTTTTAATTTTTGCCTATTTTTACGAAAATATGAGTTTTTAATTCAATCAAAAGGCCTCATTATCCCCTTTAACCTTCAATCATTGCTATATTCTAAAGTTAATCCCACACTATCGTTTGCGGCTGATCAAGACAAAGATGAAGTTAAGAATCTCTCTCCTGAAAAATCACTAATTTGGACATACGACCTAATGCGCGGGAGGTGTCGATATCTTTTGTGTATTTCTTGTTTCTATACTTTATACTGTAGCTGTTTGTTATTCCTCTTGAATAAAAAACAAACAAGAATAACCACTAACTCTCCGTAAATTATAGGACTCGGCCATTAAAAGATCTAATGATGCGTAATCGTAAACACTTTGATAGATTTGAACCATCAAGAAGTTGCTAGAAAGTGTGGGCCACAATGGGCCAGCATGTACACGACCCATTAAGACCAACGACCCACTACTTAACCTCAATATTGACGACACGACACGTTTGGTGCAGTGGTTGAGCGATCGACTTCTGCGCTACGGGTTGTGGGTTCGATTCCCGCACGGAACAAATATTTGTATGGCCTACAGATAGTTGTTTCGGGTCTGGATGTTTGTGTATGTGAAGATTTGTGTCTGTAAACGCACCCACGATACAGGAGAAATCCAAGCGTGGGGCAACGTTTAAAAAAAAACATATCGTCAGTGGAAAGGTAAAATGACGCGCCATATACCTAGGTACTTTACAGTAGAGAAATTCAAAGTAGTTTTTAAAGAAAATAAACGTAGTTATTTTTCTTAGAGTATACATATTAAATAGATAATAGTACATTACTGCCGCGTTCTGTAATGACTGTGTTGCTGGCAGCACTGATGATGGCTGAGAGCGCAGTGTAGCGCAGCTCCAGGCCATCACAGCGCGGTCAGCATTGCGGCTCTTGATGGACAAGTTGGAATAAAGGCCGAGACCGAAGGTCGAGGCCTTTATAGCGCGGACAGCAAAGGCAGCAATGATGACCAAGATTGAAGGCCGAGAGCGTAGCTAAACTAAGCCCGAGGTCATCATAGCGTGGCCAGCAGCGCAGTTATTGCGGATCAAGGTTTGTATAGTGCTTTACTCAAAAATGTTTGTAATTTAAATAAAACCAGCTTAGTACCTATAGTACCTAAGCATAAAAAAAACAAAAAATAGCTGTACATATACAGCCAAATTATGAATAAATACTTTTTGCACCAGACTATTATTGAAACAAAACTCGACAATAATGGATTTTCAAAGGAAATTGCTGGTGGCTAAAACTCACCAGCAATGAAACTTTGCTGGCGCCTATTAAAGTAACGCGGAAACGTCGACTTTGCTCAAAGAAGTTTATCAAAATAATGACCACATTATAAGCATTTTTGAGTAAAGATAATTAATTATCTATTTGATATGTATACTCTAAGAAAAATATCTATGTTTATTTTCTTAAAAAAATACCTTGAATCTCTACTGTAAAGTAGGTATATTGGCGCTTTAGTCTTTTTACCTTTCCACTGACGATATTAACCCCTACATATTTCGCTTTCAACTTCGAATCTCGTTTCACCCGCATACCACAATATTGGTTACATAAAAAGTATTTTATTACCTCTTAACGCCACGAACGAACCAAAACTTACTCAAACATAAATAAAAAACAAAAAAAAAGTAAAAAAAAAACCGCGATTGCGCCCATTCAGACCTAAGTGTGTACTGTCAAGCTGACACGAGAACGAGACGGAGATATTAGGTCATGTAGGAGAGAAAGAGACGGCGAGATCGTTACTGAACCATTGGGGTCATCAGACTGGAGACAGGGGCACTTGCACTTGACCCCGCTTTGAAGTAAGGAACGAAAGGTGTGCGATTTCTGGAGTTTCAATGTGCTATTTTTATGGGTTGTTGGACCTTTATAAGAGTTGCAAAAAATTTGTAGTGTATTGTGAATTATTTGCAATTTTTCATAACTAGATAGTTTACAAACTAAACTTTAGTTTATTAAACTTATAATTGATATGGCAGTATTGTTACTATAATTTTCCCAAAATATACAACATGTAACGTAATTAATGCACACCCTTATACACCCCAATTAGAATATTATGTTATAATCATAATACATACATTGAAATTTTAGTTTAACATGTATTATGCATTGTTATTTACTAAGTTAATATTCTTGAAATAAGGTTTATTTTTCTTTATTTTGTATTGAATGACGGAATTTGCATTAATACAAATAAAAAATCACTTTTAAAAGTCTTTTTGCCTTGATTTACGGTCCATTTCAGTTTGTTTTGACTGTACAGGGGTAACGTGACTAATTTCCGTAGTTTTAATTATTTTTGGGATAAAAAATTACCTATATTAAAAGTTATAGAAATCGATTCAGTAAACGATTCTGAACAAACTACTTTCAGGATGTGCGTTAATTATGTTACATATTGTATAAGGTCCAACAACAGGTGCAACTACTATTCTCAAGGAGGGTTGATGTCAGGCAGGCGGCCGGTCATAAAACAATAAGCCAAAACCTCTAACAACATGGATTTACGAAATACATGTTGTGCCGACCCCACCTAGTGTGGGATAAGGGCAGGGAGATGATGATGATTGTGTAAGGTCCAAATAAAATACCTAGATATACTTTTACGCAGTGTTCAATAGGTTTAATTAAACATATCTATGCAATTTTTTTTTCTACCCAAAAATAATAACGTTTTAAATTGCCTGCACTCTTTAAAAATAAACGCTACGATTTTTTATGCATCGACCGCCGCGGCCGCCGGCCGGGGCGCGCGCTTCTTCCGCGCCGTATTTTTATCTAACAGCGAAGTGAAAAATTAAAAATTAAAAAAAAATCGTAGAAAAAAAAACTGTTTGGAAAAAAATACACTTGTATATCGTTTTTTTATACATAGATATGTTTAGTTAAACGTACTGAACACTGTGTTAAAGTTTGTCCAGTTATTTTGGTTGGACCTTTTTATATTTCGGGCTGTCATGCGACGGCGTTGTAAAAATTGGAGGTACCAAATTATCGCTCGATAATACCTAGCTCGTATTAACAAAAACGAATCGTTTTGCTTACGAATGGTAGCTTTTTTATTGCCAAGCAGGCATATAAATATACTCGTAAGCTAATTTTACCTGTAATAGCTGTTTCCATATGGAAGGTCTACTATGCAAAGTTATGAGGGTCTTTGTTTCATTATTGATAAAGATACAAGAAGCTCAATTTTAACCAATAACGCTTCGTAAATTATAGGAATCGGCCACCAGACAAGATCACAATAACACGTAGTAACGCTCATACAAATAGGAACGTATATAATATTGTTGACATTCCATACAATATTGACGATCGAAGATTGTTATTCTTGTTGGACGCAGTGTGCGTTAATTACTTTTCTAATTAAAAGTTTCAATCACATTTCACTTAATTTTATCATTAAGTTAACATTGCCAATGATAATAATAGGCCGTATTGAGGTTACTCCTCATTCCTTATAATGAAAACTAATAAAGAAAATTACAACAATTCATAAATAACAATGTATTCACCATAATAACTTAACAAATAAAGTTGGAATAACAAAAGAAAAACAAATCATTTTATACAACAAGTAGAAATATAACAACATTGTAATATAAGTGGAGATTTTTAAAATAATTCGTTTCTTTTTACCGTAGGTATTCTGTGCCCTCTAGGCCATCTTTTATTATATATTTTCTAAGACCCAGACACCAAATAATCATGTATTCCCGCCAATCGATTTTGTTTTCGTCAAAATCGAAAATCTCTCGATCGACAGTCGATAGACTGTCGTAAAGGTCCGCAGTGTTCTTGTCGACAAATTCCCAGTTTTTGACACCGAAATAAGATAATGTTAACGTCATCTTGTACATTTTTGTGAATCTGAAAGTGGAAAATATAAAACAAATTATGTAAGAAATACTCCAGAAACTTTTTTGAGCTATACAATTCCGCATTAGAACCGTATGAGGCGTGCGCGGCGCACGTAATGGTTCATATTCTACTTAGCACGCTTTACACTTTGCGAGCCGCCAAATTCGCCCCAGTGCACGCACAGTGCACGTATCACACTGTACGGATATGTAGAGGTCAACATAGCACGTATTACAGATAAAAAGTAATGGAGTATTGCTATGCAGTTATAGTAATTTCATATGGAATAATACCAACTCCCTACCTCCTCTCCTTTCCGAGAACTACGCATACCCCATCCATGATATACGCGGGTATCCGATGCAGCAACCAAGTGTATATCCAGAACATGATAGGGTTCTTGGTTGTCCTAATGAAAATCTGGCCTACAACCGCCGGTGACACAAATCTCCGTGGAGCTTCGTTCATTATGGTGTGCTGGAGATGTTCTGTAAATAAAATTGATAAGAACAGACTGCTGTATTGCTGGCCCAATTTTATCTATGAATAACCGTTTTTGTTGGTACAGAATGTATAGATCCTGGCGAAGAATAAACTAAACCTTTCACTTCCTGGGTGTCGCAAAATATAGTACGGGCGTGTATCAAGAGGATGGCAGCATTATCCTCCCGTGTGGTAAATCAATTTTTACGTGCAGGTCAAGTTAGGTACCTATTTAAATGTCAGTTTTATTTCTAAATTCTTGGTCGTAGTTAGAAATTTACGATAATCCTATTCGAAATTATCAAAGCCACGAAGAAAAGATTCAACTATCTAGGTATTAAAAAAACACATTGAAAGAACTTACCCCAAATCCCAGGATTTCTCGTAGAACTAATCACAGTATAGATCTTCGTTTTCATCTCGCCAGCAGCCTTCCTCATAGCTGTCTCCCAGCCCGCGGCTATGATCACGTTATTAACATAGTCGACTGGTATAAAGCCATAGGTAAGTCTGTCATCGATCAAAACTGTGTGCATCACACCCAAATCACTAGCTAAGACTAGCTGAAAGAGGTTAAATTAAGTTTTAGTTAGTTAAAGCATCTATTTTCAACAGTGCGTGGACAACGCAGCACCGTGACCCGGTTGCGGCATGGGTGGTGACTTCTCGCTTCCAACTGTGGTTCTGTCCATGGTTAGGAGCGAGAGTGCGTGGGAGACCGTCGCTTTATTTTGTGAGGAGGTGATGGTCACCAAGGTAGCGGAGAGGGTGCGTGACGATCTCTAGCCACCGTAGTGAGAGGCCTGCGGGCTGCGGGTTAGGGGACCCGTCGCCCGACCAGTAACAGGCCCGAGAGGATGGCGTGCCGTGTTCCACGCGCGCCTCTCAGGAGGATGTGGGGCACAGGGATATGCCTAAAACCCCGCCAAGGGAGAGGTCCACTAGAACCTGGTATACCAAGACATGCCACGGTTGCAGTGCATGCAATAGAGAATCCCGTGACCCCGACCATAGGTTAGAAAGAGGTTTTAGCCGGTAAGAGTCCGGCAGACCCCGTCGCCTTCCTCGGGCGAGGGAAATCCATTATGATTTTTCCACGATAAAAATGTGGAGTGGAAGTTCCAGAAGTGTTTTAAGTTGCTGACAGACGCTTGTGATAATTTTAAATATCCATCACTCCGTATCCAGAAAAATGATAATTATGATTTTATTGTTTACAAATAATGAAATGTGGGTCAACACAGCCTCATGTAGTTTAATGGCCGATTCCTATAATTTACGGAGCGTTATTGTTTAAAATTGAGATTTGCATAGGTTTCTTAGTTGAAAATTTGCTTATTAGACCCTTCCATATGAAAGTAGCTATCACAGGTAAAATTAGCTTACGAGTCTATTATGCCCAGTTTGGCAATAAAAAATGTTAGCCATTGGTAAGAAAACGATTAATTTTTCTTAATAAGAACCGGAGGTAATGTAATAAGTTTATCGGTTGTGGTGTTGTAACGTTGTACAATTATTTTCAACGTTCCATAATATAAAACAAGGAATTTGCATTAGAATCTTAAATTTCAAATCATTCAACTTAGCTTAAACTTAAAAGTAATATTAAATCTAGCATCTTAATCTACTTAACTAAACTACTTAACTAAAAAGGTAAACAAAATTTAAACTTCTAATCATTGTATTATTGTTCCAACTCGTTCTCACCTAACTTACTTTGCCGATGTCTCGCTCGTTCACGTTATTAGAAACGTGACCGTTTCCCACTCCATACAAGCCGTGCGACAGCGCAGCACCGCGGGGGCTCCGACCACGAGCTCATACGACAGTCCGATATCACCCTCAGCTGAGACGCTCGTTCACGCGTCTTAGTACCTTATTTACTAGGCGCGTGTCTTCATACGAGTTGTCTTATCTGAAGTGTATCTGAGACCTTTAATTTGACCATTTACTTGTCGTTTACAAGTAATCAAATTCAGTGTCGTGTTTTAACCCCGTATTGGGTAAGTGTTGACAATTTCATCATTTTGCTAACTCATGTTGGGTGTGGTCAATGACTGGCCAATTTTTATTCTTCATGTTTCTTTATTTAGGTTCACCTTCTGTAAACTTATTCTATTTCTTCTCTTTTATGTAATCATTCATGCTTACCATTTGCTTTTAAGCATGAATAGATAATTATAGTTTCAGTGCTTCTCACTCTTTTCTTTCTTTTGTAAACTCCGATTCTGACTGTGACATACCACACATTCGCCTTAAGCGCAATAGTACTTTCTGCTTCCTGCTTACGCTGCCGTGGTCACAGTTAGGAGAGGATAAGCAGAAGATCTTTAATTAATTATTGGACATCGATTACAGGGTCCAAATTCCCGAGTTCCATTCCGGTGAATACATCGAGTCTGCATACGTGACTTAACATCACGTCATACTCCAGCCCTGCGGATCATCCACCTGTGGCGCGCCATCTCCTCGGCCTACGTGTTACCACCACCTTCGCGAAGCCAAGACAGTACTTAGCGCGCCTACCTTCATAGAAAAATAATATTTAATGACGGGCCTATAGACCTACGACCCAATAAATAATTGTTATTAGTGTTGGGTGTTTGTTTTCATAACCATCGCGTAGTTAACAACACCTTATACGTAACAGTGTGACAAATACATAGATCTATTTCAGTTATATTTTTTTCGAAAATGCCAAAAATATCGATCATTATTTCTTAAATAAACTTGAAAGTGTATCCTTACACGGCTATCCGCTATCCTTAGCAAAGGTACAATATTATACTACACTTACACCACTAGCCCCATATACGTTGGACATATCAAGCCAACCTGGATGCGGTTCCCGGTGTGCACAAATAACTGAAACAAAATAATTGTTTAATTAATCATACATAATCAGCCCATTTCCATCCCACTGTAGGGGGAACCGATCACTTATCCGAATTTTATTTGTTCGAATTTCATTTTACCGAAAACTATTGACCGACTTCTTTTTTGCTATATACATTATTTTACATATTTTTAAATCATCGATGTATCATGTGCCGTAGGTATTATTTTACCGAATTATGTTTCGCCGATTTACAAAATAACTTTTTGCTATTGGCCAAAGCCTCTTTTGAACTTTTTTCATTTGCCATATTTTCACCACACGGAAACAACATTTTACGGAATATTATTTGGTCACAAATATATAGCCGGTTACTTGGTAGCATATTCAATATTAAATTAAAATAGTGACATAAAAAGTCAATACGTTGTACTACAAAATTTAGTGACAGAAACGAAACGCCGCAAAACCAACTTCACGCAGTCTTGTCTGCCCTACCCCTAGAGTGTAATTTAAGCCCGCGTACGCACGAAGGGGTGGGACGGCCCGCGAGCTGAGGAGCAGGTGGTTTGAAGGCCCGCCGCCGCGACTGAGGCTGGCCGGCGGAGCTGGTCAGCAAGCCGAAGCTGCGGTGATAAGCGTTAAAACCATCTGCGACGATAAGCTCGCGTGGGGCCACCCAAATCTCGCAACGCCGGAGCCGTCACAGAAACAATGCTTGCTGCATGTTGCATGCCTGCTCACATAATACAATGAATGTTCGGAAACATAATATTTCGAACAAATGTTAATTCGGCTAAATGTAACTTCGGTAAAAAGTTTTTCAACCAAATGAAACGTCGGAGTAACGAAAAAAGTCGAATTGATAATAGGTCAACTGATACAGTGGCAGACGTGACTTGGATGAAGTAAAAAAAAACGAAACGATAATAGTTGAAAAGTTTTAGGTCAAATTGAATTCATCAAATATTTTTCGAATTTATGATAGGTAACCCACTGTAGGACAGACATAGGACATTCTCACTTCTTAGTGAGAATAATTTTGGCCTTCGTCCACTATTCTGGCCTAGTATGGTGCGGGTTTACTAATTCGAACGACTTTTCCTTGACGATCGATACCTCCATCTCTTTCTATCGATTGTTTATTTGTTCGATGGGTCGTTACCTCGAAGACTCAATACTTCGAACGCTCGAAGCTCGATGAGTATTTACTTCGATGACACGTTACATCGATGGCTTTTTACCTCGATAGGTTGTTTTCACGAAATTAATAATTTAATTGTACACCAGAAAATCACTGCTAAATCATCCGCCCCAGCTCCCTCGTCTTACCCAGTTCCGTTGAAAGACTAGTTACCTACCTAATTTTATATGCAATTACTATTTTTCGTCTGAATCTCTTTATGGTTAATAATGTTTGTAATTAGTTTAGCAATTTTAATTTCTCTTATCTCACAGACTAGCTATTAATTCTGTTTGTATTGATTCGAAGAAACGACCTAGCGAGTTAAAGTACTTTCGAGGTAAAAAACCATTGATATAAGACTTGGTTGGAGAAATGATTTCTACATCCAGCGGTGGTAGCACGGGAACTTTGGATAATGGATGATGGCTACCTACCGATAGCAGGTCGTACGATGCAAATGGGCAGGTCATCGCTCATGGTCCTCACCAGCTCTTCGGCGATCGCTTCTGTGAATGGATACGTATTTGGCCAGTTTTTGATAAGACTGAAAATAATTCAGAATATTATCTCATGCTACATTTTTTTCACCAACAAAACAGATTTATTTTTCTATGTTTTAAAATTCTTGGCGAGTTGTTTATGATTTTGGGAGATTTAAGCACGATTTATGAGAGAACCATCTAATGGAATTTGACTGGATTTTACCATCATGCAATAAACGTTAAGCCCCTCACCCGGCTGTCATATCATTCAGTCTCTTCTCGTCGACAGTCTCAGCCAGTTTAATCATAGTATGTGGTTCTACAGGGCTTTGATAGAAGCCTTCCAGCACTTCGGCGTTGACCCGGTGGGCGCAAGCGTGAGAGTATGCTGTTGAAACGTGGGACGTAAGATCTACAGAGAAAAAAAATCAATTTTCATTCATCATTATCAATCAATCACTCCGTTTAGTGTTGCTACTTGCGAATGCATTAGAACTTATTCAGACCTTTTTTTTTATGAATTGTTTCTTCGTGATCGTAATAAAGATTTTACTTACTTCAGTTTTTTGCAAGCCTTGCCGAGAATGAGGGCCTCTCTGGTACCACGTATGTTGACAATGGTGGTCATACGAAGCGGGTCGTCGAATCTAGTCGTAGCTGCCATATGAAATATTATTTCCACCTGTATAAAACGATTGCCAGTTACTACCAAACCAGCTCTGAAGCTTGGGGTTCGCAAGAGAACGATCGAAGTTATCGCAATTAGTTAAACTAGCAACACAACAAGTTCAGAAATATAATGTTATCCAACCTGATTTCGATACTGAAGTTTTTGGAGGTTTTCGTAATTAGGCGGGAGGCAATCTGGGATGCCAAATCAGCGAGGTTTTGACGTGACGATTGACATTCATTACAGCTTTTTGGAACTTTAGACATTATTATTTATACAGCCATGGAAACAAACGAGGAGCTCGTGGCTAATTACCAACCGCACGAATCGTTACAATTTTCGAGGTTAAGCTGCACTTG
The DNA here is from genome assembly GCA_910594945.2 of Amphipyra berbera. NCBI lineage: Eukaryota > Metazoa > Arthropoda > Insecta > Lepidoptera > Noctuidae > Amphipyra > Amphipyra berbera. The sequence continues at coordinate 2,575,116 of OU343146.1, forward strand.
CCGTGGTCAGTCTGTAGATAGGTGACCGTTCGTTACACATCGAGATCCCTCCGCGCCTCGGACAGCACGTTAAACAGTCGGTCCTGGATGTTATACGAATAACTTTGACAGTCGTTACGGGAAGTCAGAAGCCCGAAAGTCTGACAACCGGTCTAACCTTAGGATATCGGCATTGCCCAGTAACTGGGCTGCTGAGGTTTGATGGAGTCGCCCCGTGTAAAGTGTTGGTATTCAGCTGCATCTACATAGACTGGAAGCCGACCCCAACGTAGTTGGAAAAAAGGCTAGGTAGAACGAACAGTCATAGAAACAAACCTGCTCTGCGACAGTGGTCCAGTCTTCATCACTCATCCCAAGTCTAAGTTCACTCACTTCTCCTACAACTGGAACTATTTTCTCTGAGAAGTCTGGTTGCCCTTTCCTGAGCAGGTCGTACACCTGAATGTGGTACTTTAGTTAAGACAAAAATCTTTTCAGAAACCTTTTTTTGGACTTCCTCGAGGATCAGTGAGATTCATTACAGATTTGATGAACGAATTCCTTAAGTAATAATAATCATAAAACACTTACGGGATCCTGTAGCATTTCATCTAGCCTTTGTTGGATGGCTTTGCCTTTTTTGGCCCTCATCAGGATGAACACTTTGGATACTTTTGTCGCTCTGAAAGATTTTAAATATATTCTGAAGAATTAAAATAACCTCAAAAAAAAATCACTCTCTTCTTTTACTACCATTATTTTGCGTTCGATCGTATTCAGCCTATTGCCAAAGTTAACTTTTCACCCGACCAATTGTTTTGAACTTAGCTAGATCTTATGCATCGCTAGTAATGATTAGGTACTTAATGTTTTCTTTTTAAGGTAATTTTGGCTGAGATCTTTACCGATATCTTATAGGTCATCTGCAATGAATAATATTTGTAGTTGATTGCTATCCTCACCTGAAAAGTTTTTCTATGAGCTGCTTGCCCAGGAACCCGGATCCGCCTGTCATAAACACAGCGGCACCGCAGTAGAACTGCTGCACGTCTGAGTCTCCTCGCTCCGTCAATTCGTGCATCGTCTTCTGACGGGACAGCAGCTCTGTCATGAACACCTGGGCTGGATCCATGGTTTTTGCTTCCACCATGATTCAGAGAAACCCTTGAAATAATTACGATAACCTGTGATTTATCAACTTTGCCATTAGAGTAATATTGAGGATAATGACTTACCGAGTTTGTACAAAACACTATTTTGTCAACAGAAACGGACAGTATCTGGTAGTGTCATAGATAGATAGATATACTTTATTGCACACTAAAAGAAATAAAACAAGGAATACGCATAATTAACAGTACAAATGGCGGTCTTATCGCTTAAAGCAATTTCTTCCAGACAACCATAACATAGAATACCTAACGTGTTATAAACTAGACATGCCAATCACTTCCGTATAAATATAATTAATTAATTACGTTTAATATGTATCAAGACCAGTAATAATGCACATAAATACACATTTATAGTAATTTGTTTTTTAATAAGGGTCAATCTTAGTCTCGAAACATCGTATTGTAGAATTAATTTCGTTTCTTTTTTTCAAGTGTTACCATTGATTCGCTCGTGGCCGGTTAACAACCACGCGGATCTAATGGTTTGCAAGGTTAAGCTGCGCTTGCTGCGGTTAGTCCTTGGATGGGTGACCGTTCGTTACTCATCGAGACCCCCTCGCTCTTCGAAGAGCACGTCAAACCGTCGGTCCCGGTGTCATACGAATACCTATGACAGTCGTTATGAATAGTCAGAAACCCGAAAGTCTGACAATCGGCCTAACCTTAGGATATCGGCATTGCCCTGTTACAGGATTACGGAGGTCCAATGGCAGTCGCTCCGTGTAAAAAATATCGTAATAGTAAGCTAAGCTTACTATTACTATGATATATTTCTACTATTACTATACTTACTACTAGGTACTGTTATTATTTACAGCACAGCAGTTTTATTTTCGCTATGTCGGTGTTGATCCCACAATGTCCCTTTTCGGGTTTATTTACATAAAAAAGGGTTGTAGCTGAGGTTAGGTTACATTGTCATCCATTACAAACTGATAATCGACAAAGCTGGTCTTAAAATCAAATCCAGCACTACACGCCCAGCAACATCGCTTCCGTCCGCTGCATCAATGTGGAACATATTATTTTATTACATATTTATAGGATAGCCCGATTGGACAGTAATTAAAGATAATCTAGTCAACTAGTTAAATGTAAAGCCTCGTATCCACTAGGCAACATTTGGCGCACGACATGTTGCACAACATGTTGCTCAACGTGTTGAAAGTCAGGGCGGAACTTTTTTCCAGCAACGTTGTCTGTCTACACATGATTTTGCTCGCATCAGTCGTCGACAACATGTCGCCAGAGAAACTAGTGTTGATTTCAGCGGCGGTAGTTATAATTTTATCGAAAAATGCATCTAAAAGAAAAAAGCCACGTTGGTGGGTTACAAATTACTTACAAAATAAAGAAAATGTATTCAGTGTAATTGTTACACCACACGGACATTTCTGCGCGTCACGTCTCCACTCGACAACATTTGATGCTCAACTGCATATTGCACCGAAACAAACAACAAGCCGTCCGTCATGTAGCGCGCTATCTGGTAACGTCGCGCAATGTTGTGCAACGCTGCCGAACATGTTGAGCGTCACGTATTGCGCGTCATTTGTTGCTTAGAGGATACGAGGCTTTAATTGTAAAATGTATTGTCATTTTCGTCGTTGTTTTTATTACACTATGCTTTAACAATAATAAATAAATTATTATGCAATGTTGTTGTATTTAGTAGATAATAAAACTTTAAGGGTAATGCACACAATTTTATCAACAAAAGCATCTGAAAAATGGGGTCGAAAACCCACTTTCCCAAGATAGTTTTTTTTGTATTTGGCTCTAATATTTCGACCAAAACATATTCAAACTACAATCTAGAGTCTAGACAAAATCAAACTGGTTGCTATTTTAATTGTATAATTTATTATTTTAATGTCATTTATTTTAGATTCTGTGAGATACCTTAACTCACACACTGACCTATTACTTTAAAATGTTTGGGAAAACGTATACTTCTACAATGTTTGTAAATATGTTAGCACCACGTATCTATCACATAATTAATTTGTCATAGCTTCATTTTTAATTCTTTTTACTTATTGTGGTATAACAATTTTATTCTAAGTGCATCGTCTTCACACATAATTGTATAATTAATGCACCTATACATAATATTGTAAGATATTTTAAAAGAGTAACGTGGAGTTTCTTGACCATTCTTCTCCATACGAAACTATCTTTTGGAAGGGGCGACTGGAATCAATCCTTTTTTATTTTGTAAATTTTGATGTCCTAACGTGCGTTTTATGTGCCTAATTGAAATAAAATACTTTGACTTTAGGTGCCAAAGTATACAATTCTACAACAAAATTCCAAGGAATATTCAAGACTTGATAAATTTAAGATAAATAAATTTAATTCAGTCTTGATAAATTTAAGTCCTATGTAAAGCGGAAACTATGCAATAAGGGTTTCTATAAAGCTAAAGATGTGCACGAAAAAATGCTTGAAATTGAGTCGCTCGCTGTTATCAGAGACTCTTCATTGTAATTATTTTTATATTATGATATTATTTTTTTATTTTATCCTTTTAGGATATTACTATTGAATTAATTTTTCAATAAAAATAATTATATGTCATCTCCTTATTTTTTATCAAATTGTGAATGTGAGTACCGTGTAGGCTAGCTTTATACACGAATTTTGTAACTGTTTAGCGGTTTTGAGTAATTTTTTTGTGACCTACGCAAATGTCTGGCTGATTGGTAGCGTCGTGCTATAGTTGGGTTGCTGACGTCCCTAAAATAAGGTTTGAGCTACGCGATGGCTGATGCATGCGTGCCGTCATTTAGGACAGCTCAACTCAAACCTGTTAGCACTCTCCTCAAAAGGCCATTCCAGACGTTGCCCTACATTGTTACACTCGTTTAATTTATATACCACAATGTGTTGACTTTAAAAGAAACCTTGATCTCTGAGTTTGTTTCGGCTTTTCTTCTTAGAGTTAGTCAGACTGGAACTGCCGGCGCCATCTAGTCTTAAAAAAAATATTTAGACTTGTCAAACTGTCTGTAAAAGATTTATTTACAGAAATAACAATCATTTATCAATATTAGTGATTGAAGATTGTCATCTTGTTGGACACAGTGTGCGTTAATTACTTTTCTAATTAAGACTTTAAAATCACATTTCACTTCATTTTATCATAAAGTTAGTATTGCCAATGATAATAATAAGCCATATTAAGGATATTCCCCATTCCTTGCAATGAAGACTAATAAAGAAAATTACAAAAATTCATAAAAAACAATTTATTCACCATAATAACCTAACAAATAAAGTTAACATAACAAAAGAAAAACAAATCATTTTATACAAGAAGTAGAAATATAACGACGTTATACTATAAGTGAAGATTTTTAAAACAATTCGTTTCTTTTTACCATATTCTGTACCCTCTAGGCCATCTTTTACTATATATTTTCTAAGACCCAGACACCATATAATCATGTATTCCTGCCAATCGATTTTGTTTACGTCAAAATCGAAAATCTCTCGATCGACAGTCGATAGACTGTCGTAAAGTTCCGCAGTGTTGTTGTCGACAAATTCCCAGTTTTTGACACAGAAATAAGATAATGTTAACATCATCTTGTACATTTTTGTGTATAATTTTACAAACCTGAAAGTGGAGAATATAAACATTATGTAAAAAATACTCCAGAAACTTTTTTGAGCTGTACAATTCCGCATTTGAACCGTGTGAGGCGTGCGCGGCGCACGTAATGGTTCATATTTTGCTTAGCACGCTTTACACTTTGCGAGCCGCCAAATTCGCCTCAGTGCATGCGCAGCGCACCCATCACACCACAGAACAGATAAAAGAGGTTAGAAGGGCCTTGTAGGCGGGGCAGGCGGACCGCACTTATGAGAAAACGCTCATATGTCAACCGAAATTTGTTTGACCGGTCAACAGTCGCGCTCTTATTGTGACAGCGTACGAAGATCCGCGAAAAAAAAGAATTATGCCGTCTTGCGCTATTATAACGTGTCGGAAAAGAAGCCAGGTGTGAAGCGTAGCCAGAGAAGGGATTTCTTTTCACCGGTTAGTCCAAAATCCTTACAATACAAGTGATATTTGTAATTATTACAATAGTATTATGTAGTTTGTAGAAAAAAACGACACAATCGCAGTCATATGCAAAATTATACATTGCTTGCAATACATGGGTACTATCTTGTACTACGTGAGCGATCGCGCAATGAATTGCATTCAATGCGAAAGTTGAGGTTAGCGAACCAAAGTTTGATTTCAGCGAAATCCATCCATATCGATAGTGTTGTACCAAGTTGTAAACAATGTCGATATTAAATATGCGTATATGTCCACAAATGATTATTATTATTATCAGTGATATCATATTATTATTACATTATATTATAATTAAAATAACTTTGTTTACTGCCACGAATTATTGTTTATTGCGGGTTAACAATTTAGTTTCTGGGTGGGCTTTTCGTCTAAAATTTAGTTTGAGTTTAGCCATTTATAATGGAAACATACATTTTTAATTTTATTTTTAGGTTTCCAACAGAACCAGATAAAAGAAAACTGCGGATTGAGGCAACTGGTAGAATTTAATGGATACCTACTAAATGTACCACAAGTTTTAAAGCATTATGATACTGATTGATAATTAATTGACATGATTTTATTGATTATTTTTAGCAAACATATTATTGTTACGGGCGCAAACAACATTTAGAACAACATAATTATGACGTAACACAGACCTGCAATTTGCAAAATAACGAAAAAGAAATGAATTTCACGCCTATATCGGATGTACCCCTTAATTTGACATTATTATTTATATATATTTAGGAAGTCCACACTATTCGTACCCCGTCCGGGATCCCGAAAAATTAGAGCGAAAAATTGCAAAACTTAAAGTAACAAAGTTACAGTAATTTTATCGATATAAATAATCGACGTTTTGGTCGCCGTAACATTGAAAAAGCAAATTGGAATTGCGCATGTGTGAGTGTAAGTCAAACGCAGTGTTTACGTTAGTGTGACAACTAATAGCACTCTAAATCTAAGTGAGTATCTATGGTTTATTTGTGTGCGTAATGCGCGTACTTGTTGGTCTCTTGCTTGTAGTGGAGTTAAAGAGTGAGAGACAAGCGCCGACACGCGTTCTAATACTAATCAGGAACTATTTCCTTTCTAACCTCTTTTATCTGTTCTGTGCATCAACTGTACGGATACGTAGAAGTCGACATAGAACGCATTACAGATAAAAAGTAATGGAGTATTGCCACGCAGTTATAGTAATTTCATGGGAAATAATTTCAACTCTCTACCTCCTCTCCTTTCCGAGAACGACGCAGACCCCATCCATGATATACGCGGGTATCAGATGCAGCAACCATGTGTATATCCAGAACATGATAGGGTTGATGGTTTTCCTACGGAGACTAACGCCTATAACCATAGGCGACACGAATCTCTGCGCAACTTCATTCTCTACTGTGTGCTGGAGACGTTCTGTGAATAAAATTGATAATAATAGACTCCTGTGTTGCTGGCCCAATTCAATCAATGAATATCCGTTCCTGTTTGTACAGAATGTCTAGTTCCTGGCAAAGAATAAACTAAATCTTTCACTTCCTGGGTGTCGCAAAATATAGTGCGGGCTTGTATCAAGAGGATGGCAGCATGATCTTCCCGTGTGGTGAAACAATTTTAGTTAAAATGTACATACATACATACATAAACTCACGCCTTTTTCCTATGGGGGTACGCAGAAACTATAGAACGCCACATGCTACAACCCTTACATACCGCTTTCGCTCCATGCACATTCATACAACTTGTCATACACGCACGCCAGTTGAGAGTACTACGCAACTGACCTTTGTGAAGAACATCACCAATAACATCGATGTATGTCCTTCTAGGACGTCCTCTACCGGCGTTTCTTAGTGAAAAGGAATTTATAAGGCGGATTTAAACTGCAACTTTGTCTAATCTCATCATTTCTTAATCTATCATTCAAAGTTACACCGCACATACTTCGCACGGAACGCATTTCCACGGCATTTATTCTACTTTCATGCCTCTTCTGCCACGACAAATTCACTTCCATACATAAGCGTAGGTACCAGACACCATTATGGACAGCCAGCCGTGCCTTTTTGGACATTGACTGTCTAGCCATAACCGCATGCATAGCACCATTTACTTTATTTCCCGCATTTACTCCCTTTCCACATCTTCGTCAATCTTACCATCTCTTGTAAACTTCTTCTTCCTGCCCTTATCCCACATTACGTGGGTTCACCACAACATGTATTTCATAAATCCATGTTGTTAGAGGTTTTGGCTTATTGTTTTATGACCGGTCGCCTGCCTGTCATCAACCCTCCTTGAGAATACTCGTTGCGCCGTCGCGTGGGTAACTGTTTTTTTTTTTTTTTACGTGGGGATATCCTCATGGAGCAGACGGGGGGGTGTGCTGGACTTTTACCGGCTAAAACCACGACGGTGTCCCTCCTTCTGACCTAAGGCCGGGGTCGCGGGATTCGCTATTGCATGCACCGCAACCCCGACAGGTCTTGCTCCACCTATTGCTGGTGGACCTCTCCACTGTAGGGCCCCACCCTACGACCTCCTGAGAGGCGCAGGGGGCACCCCACATCACCGACGCACCAGAACACATGGTACGCCGTGACCACCCCGGGGACCAAACAAGTACATGGGTGCCAGACTACCCCGTGTCTGGGCACCCCTGGTCCCCCTGCGACGGGTCAGATTAGTCGCCCCGCCGCCTACTCGCGCGGGTGACCGCTGGTGACGGGTGCTTGCTGATATTATGCACTGGGTCCCAAAATGATATGCTTGTCAATTTTATATTCTTCTTAGTGGAGTATACTTGAAGTTCCTCGACCCACTCATTCAGTTTTGCTAGGGACTATGGTTCTGACACATCGTAAACTAATATAGCACTGTGAGCTTCTCTGTAAAATTTGATGTCAATGTTCTGTATCGCTTCTGTCCCGCTGTATCCCAAATACCTTACCATCTCTTGTAAACACACTTTCCAAATAAACAAACTCATTGACCTGTTCAATTCTTTCATCTCCTATCTTTACTTTACACTCAGATACATCTGCATCTCTTTCAAAAACCATTACTTTCGTCTTGCTTACATTATTTTTCATCCCTTTCATCTTATATGCTGCTTCATTATATAGGTAGTTACCATGTCTTGCAACTCTTCCGCCGACGATGCAAAACTTGATCATCTGCGTAAAGAAGACATTTGACAGGCAACTCATTCATTTTCAATCCACACTTACTCCCTTTTAAATCTGTCAAACAACTGTCCATGCATAGGTTGAACAGCAATGGTGACGCTACACAACCCTGTCTAACACCCCTGGAGATGCCAAACCGACTGGTTTCACAGACTTGTGAACGCCCCATTACTGGAATCCCTGTACAGCAATTTCAGTGCCCGCACCAAGCGCCAGTCCACCCCGTACATAGACAGTGTCGACCACAATTCTTCCCTCCACACACTATCATAGGCCTTCTCTAAATCAATGAAAGCGCAGTACACTTTCTTGTGCTTTGCCAGATGTTTTTCGGCTATGCACCTCAAGGAGAAGATCTGATCCATACAGCCCATCCCCTCTCTGAACCCTGCCTGAACAACCTATACTTTCTTATCTGTTATTCTTATCACTCTATTAATTAAAACTTTCGCATATAGCTTGCCGACCACACTCAAAAGACTAATGCCGCGGTAGTTTTTACACTCCTGCTGTGAACCTTTTCCCTTATATAGTGGTACCATTACAGCTTTGCACCAGTCGCCTGTCACTTGGCCGAGTCTCCAACATATATTAAAGTTACCACCCGTCACCGCCGTTAAGCATTTCGATAGACACTCTGTCACATCCAGCAGCTTTTCCAACTTCCATACATTTCAGCGCTTTCATGATTTCATCCTCTTCAATCAGATTTTCCTCATCTTCATCCAAGGCAATGTCTGAGTCACTCGCTTCCGCCCAGTTACCTACTCTTTGCACACTATCCTGCCAACTAAATAAACTTTCAAAATATACCTTTCAGCATTCCAACACCTTGCATTCTTCACTTAACAAGCATCCATCTCCTCCTCTAACCATATTCATATTTGATGCCCCCGAAACTCCACGAGCCAATCTTACTTGTTTTCAGAACAGCTTAACATTGACCCTGAAGTTGTCGGAGAACTCCTTATTACATTATCTTCCATTTCATTCTTCTTCATCTTTACTATCTCTTTTACTTCCGCCTGTATTTTTATCTTTTCTTCACTCTTTCCAAATCGTCATTTATATTCGTTGCCTGATTCATCCTTATTCTAGCTTTAAAGGCTAATAAATTAAGCCAAGCTTCTTTCTATCCAACAATCATTCGTTCTCCTATTATTTTTCCTCTTCGCCACACCTCTTCTCTTTTACTTCCCTCTTATATTCCTCTTTCACTTTTAATTCTTGCAACCTTTCTACTTTTATTCTGTCAAGTGCAGTCACAGGAACTTGAACCCGATGGCACCAACGTTTAAACAGACCATGTATCTGGCACATGACCAGATAATGGTCGGTCCCCAGTTTGGCACCCCGATACGCTCTTGTATCTGTGACCTTACTCTTCAGTTTTTCATCAACAACAAAGTCAATCATGCTTCTACTATCTTGCCTTTCCCGCGTATACACGTGAATCCCTCTATGATTAAACATAGTGTTCATTATAGAAAGATTCTTCTCCATGCATATTTCTAACAAACTTGTTCCGCCTACGAAAAGGAGGATCCTCCTACCAGGCGGAGTCTTGTGCCTGGCGGGCCACTGCCCAACGGTTGATGTTGGGAACTTGTATATATACTATCTGCGTGTCAAACTCTGATATCGCGATGCAGGATAGTTCGCATGTGGCGTGATAGATGCCGCCACAAACTCATTCCATTCTCATTCACCCTTTTATCCCCAAACGCACCTAGTGTACTTTCATACCCTTTCCTCTTCACACCTACCCAACCATTGAAATCACCAAACATCTTCTCATTTATTCTACACTCATTCATAATACCTCTTATACTATCCCAGAATGCATCTCTCTCCGAAAGTGGGCTTCCCATGCCGGGTGCATAAACACATATCATGAAAATATGGTTCAAACCCACCTTGGCTCTGATCCATAGAGTTCTCTGGCTTACACACGCATAATCTTTCATGCATTTCATCATCCGTTCTGAAAGAACAATCCCCAAACCCTGACAAGCCCTATCTGTCTCTGGGACATCAGATCAGATTGCGGTTAGGGAACCGTGTTTGGATATATCCACTCCCTTTCTTTTCGTCTCATTCACATAAAGTGCTTCTATTCTTTTTTCATTCATCAGCTCACAAACGTCATCTATCTTTTCTTTTATATCTCCCTGAACATTCAACGTAGCGAAGCGACATTTTGCAACTCGCTTTTCGCCCTGTGAGAACATTTGACGTGGTGTGTGGCAAACATCACCGACTTTTATAAAAGTTGAGCTCATTTTGTTCCCACGAATAGCTAGGGAACTATTTGTTCACCCCTACAGAGCCCCGCGTGTAGTTAGAAATTTATGAAAATCCTATACCAACTTGTCAAAGCCGCGATAAAAAAGATTCAACTATCTAGGTATTAAAAAAAAACACATTGAAAGAACTTACCCCAAATTCCAGGATTTCTCGTAGAACTAGTCACAGTATAGATCTTAGTTTTTATCTCGCCAGCAGCTTTCCTCGTAGCTGTCTTCCAGCCCGCGGCTATAATCGCGTTATTAACATAGTCGACTGGTATAAAGCCCAAGGTAATTTTGTCATCGATCAAACCTATGTGGATCACACCCAAACAACCAGCTAAGACTAGCTGAAAGAGGTTAAATTAAGTTTTAGTTAGTTAAAGCATCTATTTTGAACAGTGCGTGGACCGTGTCTGGTTGCGGCGTGGGTGGTGACTTCTCTCTTCTAGCTGTGGTTCTGTCCATGGTGAAGAGCGAGAGTGCGTGGGAGGCCGTCGCTTCGTTCTGTGAGGAGGTGATGGTCACCAAGTTAGCGGGAGGGGCACAGAGGTGTCTACCTCCCTCACTTCTCGCGTTAGACGCATCGGGTGCAGGAGGGCGCGTGATGATGTCCAGCTACCGTAGTGAGTGACCTGCGGGCGGCGGGTTAGGGGACCCGTAATTTACGGAGTGCTATTGTTTAAAATTGAGATTCTTGTATCTTTACCAATAATGAAAAAAAGACCTCATGGCTTTGCATAGTAGACCCTCCCATATGGAAGGAGCTATCACAGGTAAAATTAGCTTACGAGTCTATTTATATGCCCAGTTTGGTAATAAAAAATGCTACCGTTGGTAAGAAAAACGATTCGTTTTTCTTTATAGGAATCGGACGTAATATAATAAGTTTATCGGTTGTGGTGTGACAAATACATAGATCTATTACAACTATTATTTTTTCGAAAATACCAAAAATATCGGTCGTTATTTATTAAGTGTTCTTGGAAGTGTAAGGATAGCGAAGGTAAATATACTGTACTTACACCACTAGCCCCATATACGTTGGACATATCAAGCCAACCTGGATGCGGTTCCCGTTGTGCACAAATAACTGAAACAAAATAATTGTTTAATTAATACATACATAATCAGCCCATTTCTCTCTCAACTCAAAGGAGTTAAAAAACAATCGATATAAGACTTAATTGGTTGGAGAAATAATTTCTACATCCAGCGGTGGTAGCACGGGAACTTTGGATAATGGATGATGGCTACCTACCGATAGCAGGTCGTACGATGCAAATGGGCAGGTCATCGCTCATGGTCCTCACCAGCTCTTCGGCGATCGCTTTTGTGAATGGATACGTATTTGGCCAGTTTTTGATAAGACTGAAAATAATTCAGAATATTATCGCATGCTACATTTTTTTCACCAACAAAACAGGTTTATTTTTCTATGTTTTAAAATTCTTGGCGAGTTGTTTATGATTTTGGGAGATTTAAGCACGATTTATGAGAGAACCATCTAATGGAATTTGACTGGATTGTACCATCATGCAATAAACGTTAAGCCCCTCACCCGGCTGTCATATCATTCAGTCTCTTCTCGTCGACAGTCTCAGCCAGTTTAATCATAGTATGTGGTTCTACAGGGCTTTGATAGAAGCCTTCCAGCACTTCGGCGTTGACCCGATGGGCGCAAGCGTGAGAGTATGCTGTTGAAACGTGGACGTAAGATCTACCGAGAAAAAAAAACAATTTTCATTCATCATTATCAATCAATCACTCCGTTTAGTGTTGCTACTTGCGAATGCATTAGAACTTATTCAGACCTTTTTTTTTACGAATTGTTTCTTCGTGATCGTAATAAAGATTTTACTTACTTCAGTTTTTTGCAAGCCTTGCCGAGAATGATGGCCTCTCTGGTACCACGTATGTTGACAATGGTGGTCATACGAAGCGGGTCGTCGAACCTAGTCGTAGCTGCCATATGAAATATTATTTCCACCTGTATAAAACGATTGCCAGTTACTACCAAACCAGCTCTGAAGCTTGGGGTTCGTTAGAGAACGATCGAAGTTATCGCAATTAATATAACTAGCAACACAACAAGTTCAGAAATATAATGTTATCCAACCTGAATTCGATACTGAAGTTTTTGAAGAAGGTTTTCGTGCGTAGGCGGGAGGCAATCTGGGATGCCAAATCAGCGAGGCTTTGATGTGACGATTGACATTCATTACAGATTTTTGGCGCTTTAGAGATTACTATTTATTAGATAAAGTCTTGGAAACAAACGAGGAGCTCGTGGATAATGACCTACTGTGCATATCATACGATTTGCGAGGTTATGCTGCGCTTGCAGCACTCAGTCGGTAGATGGGTGATCGTTCGTTCAGGGTCTCTGTCTCCCAGAAAACACGTTAAACTGTCGATCCCGGGTGTCATACGACAGTCGTTATTTGAAGTCAGAAGCCTGAAAGTCTGACAACCGATCTAACCTTAAGATATCGGCATTGCCCATTAACTGGATTACAGAGGTCTGTTGGTAGTCGCTCCGTGTAAAATACTAGTATTCAGCCGCATCTTGTTGGACTGGAAGTTGACCCTAACATAGTTTGGAAAAGGCTAGGCAGAACGAACAGTCATAGAAACAAACCTGCTCTGCGACAGTGGTCCAGTCTTCATCACTCATCCCAAGTCTAAGTTCACTCACTTCTCCTGCAACTGGAACTATTTTCTCTGCGAAGTCTGGTTGCTGTTTCCTGAGTAGGTCGTATACCTAAATATGGTTCTTTAGTTAAGACACAATTTTTTTCAGAAAACATTTTTGGTCTTTGCGTGACTTGAGTATATAAACAGATGAACTTTATCAAAATTGAGATATCTCAATGACTCGAGTATCAGTGAGATTCATCCCTGATTTGATGAACGAATTCTTTAAATAATAATAATCATAAAACACTTACGGGATCCTGTAGCATTTCATCTAGCCTTTGTTGGATGGCTTTGCCTTTTTTGGCCCTCATCAGGATGAAAATTTTGGATACTTGTGTCGCTCTGAAAGATTTTAAATATTTTCTGAAGAATTTAATTAACCTTAAAAAATCACACCCTTTTTTTACTACTATTATTTTGCGTTCGGTCATGTTTAGCCTGTTGTCAAAGTTAGCTTTTCACCCGACCAATTCTGAATTTTGCTACATTTAAGATCTAACAAAATTCAGAACATTGGCATCGCAGGTATTAGCTCTCTTTTTGGGGAAACTTTGCCTGAAATCTTTACCCACACGCCGGCTATCTGCAATAAATAATTTTGTAGTTGGTTGCCATCCTCACCTGAAAAGTTTTTCTATGAGCTGCTTGCCGAGGAACCCGGATCCGCCTGTCATAAACACAGCGGCACCGCAGTAGAACTGCTGCACCTCTGAGTCTCCTCGCTCCGTCATTTGGTGCATCGTCTTCTGACGGGACAGCAGCTCTGTCATGAACACCTGGGCTGGATCCATGGTTTTTGCTTCCACCATGATTCAGAGAAACCCTTGAACTATTCAAAACAGCCTGTGATTTATCTTCAAAATTAAATAACTTTGCCATTTCAGTGATATTGAGGATAATATTGACTTACCGAGTTTGCACAAAACACTAGGTACTTTATTAACACAACCAGACAGTAACCGGTAGTATATCATAGAATAATGTGTAATGAACTAGACATGCCAAATGCGTCCGTATAAATAGCATTAGTTATAATATGTTTAATATGTATTAAGGACACATAATAATGTGATTCAATGCACATTTATAATAATATGTACTTTTTTATTAATAGGGGTCAATCTCACACCCATATTTTGTGATGTTCCTCCAACACTTACTCGACTCGAATCCACCTCGTCTCAGCCTTTCTCACTACCATCGGTAGTTATAATTGATATAAACGTCCTCGACTCGAAAGTTTTCCTCAGTCGAGGTAAGGAATCATCTATCAAACTCAAGGTACCTCGGAACCTACCTTAAGGAAGGAAATGTCAAAGTTCGTATGTAATAAAAATTAATTTTGAAGACTTTATCGAATAAATGCTTACGATAATCCTTACAACTATTTATCGCGGCGTTATTTGCGAGATGCAGATAATTCAAATTATGACGAATGACTCCACTCTACCTCGACTCATTTGAGGACCCTTCAGTCGAGGAACCTCAAAGTTCACTCGAAATTGCGACTCGACTCGAATTTTGAAGGTGTTTTTGAGGCTGTCCTGAGTCGAGGATGAGTCGAGTAAGTTTTGGAGGAACGTCTTAGAATATGGGTATTAGTCTCGAAATATCGTATCGTAGAATCAATTGCGTATTTTTTTAAGTTTTACCATTGATTCGCTCGTGATTAGTTAACAACCATGCGGATCATATGATTTGCAAGGTTAAGCTGCCCTTGCTGTGGTCAGTCCGTTGATGGGTGACCATTCGTTACTCATTGAGACCGCGTACTTTGGAGAGCACGTTAAACCGTTGGTCCCGGTTGTCATACGAATACCTACATATAACAGTCGTTACGCGTAGTCAGAAGCCCGAAAGTCGATCAGTAAAACGGCATTGCCCAGTTACTGGATTACGGAGGGCTGATAGCAGTCGCTCCGTGTAAAATACTAGTATTCAGCATATCTGGTTAGACAGAAAACTGACCCCAACATAGTTGGGAAAAGGCTAGATGGATATTTTACGTATCCGGTACACTTTATTGTACAGAATGAGAAAAAATACACAATGTTAAGAACGGTATAAATGGCGGTCTTATCGCTTGAAGCAATTTCACTTTACAACAATTAGATGAAAATAATTGTTAAGGTAAAAATATAAAGGGCAGTTAGTTAGGGTAAGGAGCGAGCTTACATTGTCATCCATTACAAACTGATAATCTACAAAGCTGGTCTTCAAATAGAATCCAGGACTACACGCCCAGCAACAAAGCTTCCATCCGCTACATCAACGAAGAAGCCATATTTAATTACATATTTACAGAATAGCCCAATTAGACACTGATTAAAGATAATCTAGTCAACTAGTAAAATTTTAATATGAAAATGCTTTGTCATTTCCGTAATTGGTTTTATTGCATTGTTATTTAACAATGGTAAATTATTTATTATACAAGGTTGTTGTATTTCAGCATGTTCATTGAAATACAGGGTGTAAATGAAATTATGTGATTACTTCAAACCTCGTGATATACTGCTGACATAAATTAACCCTGCACGGGATACTTATAAATTCAATAAAAAAAGTAAACTTGTGTTCTTAATAACGTGAGGCATTTTAGCGCCTCGAGGGAATTGCGCGGCTGTCGCTCGCCGCGCGGTTTTTTAACACGGGGCGCGAAAATGTCTCACGTAAAGAACACATGTTTACTTTTTTTTTATCCAAATGTATCCCGTGCAGTATTAATTTATGTCTGCAGTAAATCACGAGGTTTGAAGGAATTACATGATTTCGTTTACATCCTGTATGCACCATGACGAAAAATATGATTTTATTTCAAAGATTACTTACTGAGGGAATTTTCACTTCTAGGAACATAGATACATAGGATACATACCTACTCTAAAGTTAGTAAATTTTTATTTAATTGCACAGTGTCGTGGTTATTTTATAATAAACACCTAATTTATCTGTATGTGTATCTGTTGTAATATATAAACTATTAAAGTATTTAATCTTAATGAAATTTTTAATTGCAATTTATTATTGAATATACCAGAAAAATACACGATTTCTGTAACTTATCACTTACAATTGCTTATAAAAAAGTTTTAAATTCAGTTTTGTAACGCACGCTATTTCGAAACACTTAACGATTGGTAAGCCAGATTCATTTGGGTTAGATTAGGTTAGAATGGTGACAATCTCCGGCCACCCTAGTGAGTGGCCTGCGGGCGGCGGGTTGGGGAACCCGTCGCCCGACCAGTAACGGGCCCAGGGAGGATGGCGCGTCGTGTCCTGCGCGCGCCTCTCAGAAGGATGTGGGGCAGGGGAGCAACTGCCCCACCACAGGAGAGGTCCACCAGAAGAAGCTGGTGGACCGAGACCTGCCGGGGTAGCGGTGCATGCAATAGCGAATCCCGTGACTCCGGCCTTAGGTCAGAAGGAACACCGTGAGGGATGAGGGATACCGTGGTGGTTTTAGCCAGTAAGAGTCTGGCACACCCCCCCGTCTTCCCCAGACGGGGGATAGTCCATGAGGATTTCTGGAGAGGGTCACGGTGCCCTCAGCTTCCGGCTGACGCAGGCAGTCTCGGGACATGGCTGTTTCGGGAAGTACCTGTGTCGTATAGGCCGGGAGCAGACGCCCGGTTGTCACCACTGCGACTGCCCCGAGTACACGGCGCTGCACACTTAGCAGGCGTGTCCAGCTTGGGGATCGCAGCGCCGCGAACTAGTCGCGGCGGTCGGCGGAGACCTCTCGCTTCCGGCCATGGTTCTGTCCATGGTCGGGAGCGAGACTGCGTGGGCAGCCATCGCCTCTTTTTGTGAGGAGGTGATGGCGGCCAAGAAGGTAACGGAGAGGGAGAGGGAGGCCGTTTCTTCTCTCCCTTCTCGAGCTAGACGCACCGGGCGCCGGAGGGCGCGTGATGATCTCCGGCCACCCTAGTGAGTGGCCTGCGGGCGGTGGGTTAGGGGACCCGTCGCACGACCAGTAACAGGCCCAGGGAGGATGTCGCTCCGTGTTCCACGCGCGCCTCTCGGTAGGAAATAGGGCAGGGGAGCAATTGCCCCACCACAGGAGAGGTCCACCAGAAGAAACTGGTGGACTGAGACCTGCCAGGGTCTCGGTGCATGCAATAGCGAATCCCGCGACCCCGGCCTTAGGTCAGAAGGAGGGACACTGTTGGTTTTTAGCCGGTAAGAGTCCGGCAGACCCCCTCGGCTTCCCCGGGCGAGGGACATTCAAGAGGATTTTCCAAAGTAAAAAAAAAAGTGACTATTAACGCGCGAAAGCGAGCGAGCAGCAGCCGCCGCCGAGCGCCAGATCCCCTCTATTGTTGGTGAATCATTTGGTTTACACTGGCGTACCACTCGTAAAGATTTTCGAAATAGCGTGCGTCGCAATAACGTCATTCGATATAGCGGTTTTCAACTCAATGTGTTTTTGAACTGGCGTATCACTCGTTAAGTTTTTCGAAGTAGCGTGCGTCGCAATAACGTCATTCGAATCTTTATATCAATCCCGTTAAGGTGCGGTGCGAACATGTTTGTTTTTATATAAGTTATATCAATAATGCGAAATAGTGTCTACAACCGTTAGGAGTTATTTATGGTTATTTGATAATTAGTCAGGGTTTATTATATTTATTCCAAAGAACATTTCGTGTAAATATCATTATGCGTTTATAATATTATGCTTTAGAAAATTATGCTTCATTATTATTATGCCAACAGTATTTATGGCAGTAAACATTATGGCAAAACATTTATGCCTAATAATATTATGCTGAATTTCGTGATGCCAATGTAAATTATGATAATATATTTTATGCTTATCATAAGTAAACCCTCCGCACAATGTCCATTTCATGCGACAAGAACAGAAAATGCGCCATTCAAAAACTTGAAAAACGTTTAGCTCCTCCATTTTTAGATAGTTTTTTTTTTTATTCAATCATCGTTTTCTTTTACACCTTTTATGATATTATATTAAATTCTTCTTAATTTTTAGACAAGTCAATTACCGAATTATGATGGCAGGTTCATCGCCTCTTACGACTCGCTTGCCCGTCGACGAAGGGATATTGTTTTCTTAATCTGTCCCCCGACGAATTAGGTATAGATATATTGGAAAGAAGAAGATAATAGATGTATCAGCTACAAGTTAATATGGAAATCAAAGCCATTTAATTTAATACCTCAAAGTTAAATTATATTTATTGACGAAATCTGGGATATTTTTAAAAAATCTATAAAAAAATAAATTTCTCGTATCGACTTTCGGCTAGGGTACGTGGGGTACTTATTTGCTGCATATAGGACAAATTATCACGCCTTAAAGGGAATACGTTGAATTCAAGTTCACCCTGTATACATACACATACATAAACTCAAGCCTTTTTCCCATGGGGGTAAGCAGAAACTATAGAACGCCACATACTACGACTCTTACATACCCCTTTCGCTTCATCCACATTTATACATCTTGTCATACACGCACGCCGGTTGAGAGTACTACGCACCTGACCTTTGTGAAGAACATCACTAATAACATCGATGTATGTCCTTCTAGGACGTCCTCTACCGGCGTTCCCATTAACATCCGCCTTATAAATTCCTTTTGTTAATCGCCGTTCACTCATTCTCTCAACATGGCCAAACCACCTAAGCATACTCCTTTCAATTTTTGTCAACTTTTGCAACTTTGTCTAATTTCTTCATTTCTCAATCTATCATTCAAAGTTACACCGCACATACTTCGCAAGGAACGCATTTCCACGGTATTTATTCTACTTTCATGCCTCTTCTGCCACGACCAACATTCACTTCCATACACACTCTGTATATTCTACATAAAGTTGTTATTAGAGTATAAAAATAATGTTTCGGAAGAAAAAGTACCTTGGAGTTTATTACGTTATCTTTCCTCGTGTTCCTGGTAAATTGATTATTCATTTATATAAGATTATTTAGTCTCTAGGCAGATAATAATATAAAGAATAAGTGTCGTTACTATATATTTTTGACGGGAGTACTTATTGAAATTGACCCACAACCTTATTCACAGAAAAACTAATTTGTTATTTAGGAAACAATTTGGTTTCACAAGAGGTCGCTCTGCAACTGATGCTGGTGTTGAGCTATTAGCTAATATTTTTAATACCTGTGAGGATTCACATGATGCTTTAGCTATTTTTTGTGACTTGTCAAAGGCGTTTGATTGCGTTTTTCACGAGATATTGGTCAGAAAATTACATCACTATGGAGTTAGGAATATTGCTCTGGATCTTCTTATTCCCTATTTGGGTAATAGGATCCAGAGAATAGACGTGAATGGTCGGCTGTGGTGTCAACGGGAGTTCCGCAGGGCTCAATTCACGGCCCGTTCCTATTTCTCGTATATATTAATGACCTACTGTATCTCATAAAAGATAATCAGGAGATTGTGTTCTTTGCAGATGATACATCAGTGTTTTTTAAACTTAAACAGCAGTAGCCAGTTACGGACGATGTAAATAACGCTCTGTCTGAAGAAGTGCACTGGTTTAATGTTAATAACTTACTTCTGAACGAGAAAAATACTAAATGTATCAGATTTTTGACACCTAATGTTAAGCAGGTGAAAATCAGTGTACTAATAAATGGAGACGAGTAGGATCTTGTGGACACCACTATGATCTTGGGTTTAACTTTAGATTCGAAACTTCAATCGGGCCCACATACAAGGTTAGCCAGAAAGGAGGTACTAAGCCGAAAGGGTGTTAAAGTACCCGTCATAATGGATAACTACTAGAAGTTTCCCCAAAAGTCGTCAGTTAAAGAGAAATAGCTGTTCAAAGATTTCATAAAAAATACGCTAAATTCTATCTATCCTCAGTTATGATCAGCTGTGTTTACATTTTAGATCATATTTGGAGTCACGAATTAGAAGCGCTATTTTCTGAATTCGTAACTGAAGCAGGAATGAAGAATATTTGAAAAACCTAGAGTAAAAATCATTTCGGTTGTTTTTTTTATCCTATTTAAAAAATTTAACACTTTCTTAAAACAATTATCAATGATACATTAAGTGGCCCACGGCTTAATAGCCCCTTTCCGACTAAACTTCTATAGATAAATAGTCGAAAAAATTCAGTTCTGCAGCTTACGCAGTCTATAAGATACGCCAGCTAACGGATGTAGAGACAGCCAGATTGGTATATTTTAGTTTTTTTTTTTTTTTTTTCGTTACTTCCATAGTGTTATGTCGTACGGCATTTTGTTGTGGGGAAATGTTGCCGACATTCAGACTATGTTTGTTTTGCAGAAAAGAGCTATTCAAGCAATTTATAACCTTAGTTTTAGGCATTCACTAAACGATAAATTTAAAGAAATTAATATAATGACGGTCGCATTTCAATAAGTTTATGAAAATTTGATTTGTATAAAGAAAAATATCATTATGTTCTATAAATACAGCGACATCCATAACGTCAATACTAGAAATAAAAATAAACTTATACTTATCCTTTTGGCATCTTACTAATGAATTAATTTCAATAATAATAATTATTATTATGGAATCCGTGGGAACACAACTCTCGGACTCCATACACCTCAGATCCCTCTCCTCAACCGAAACCTACAAATACTTGGGTATGTCGGAGGCGTTAGGCATCAATGAGACCGACATGAAGCAATCGTTACGGGAGCGCTTCTATGGCCGCCTGAAAAAAGTACTTAAAAGTCTTTTGTCAGGCGGAAATAAGGTGCGCGCCTTTAACGGTTGGGTCATGCCGGTCCTGATGTACTCCTTCGGCATACTCAAGTGGACTCAGACGGAACTTGACGCCCTGGATAGGAGGGTCCGTACGCTGCTGACTGCATACCGAATGCATCACCCACGTTCATCAGTGATGAGGCTGTACATTCCGAGGAAGTGTGGGGGTCGAGGCTTTTTAAATGCTAAGACCCTCCACAACCGCGAGGTGTGCAGCCTCAGGGAGTACTTCCTCCATGCCGACGTGGGGATGCATCGAGATGTAGTCGCAGTGGACAAAGGGTTCACCCCGCTCTCCTTGGCTAAAGAGAACTGGCGCAAGCCTGTAGTACTGGATACTAATGGTCGCAGGGAGGTATGGCAGAGCAAGGAGCTTCACGGACGCTTTTACCGGGCCCTTCATGGGCCCGATGTGGATTTCCTAGCGTCCGTAGCCTGGCTGCGTTTCGGTGACCCATTTGGGGAAACCGAAGGTTTTGTCTGTGCGATTATGGACGAAGTTATCTTGACGAACAACTACCGAAAATATATTGTGAAGGACGGCACGGTTGACATCTGTCGGGCATGCCACTGTCCCGGCGAATCCATTCGACATATTATTTCTGGTTGTTCTCGTCTTGCTAACGGCGAGTATTTGCACAGACACAACCTAGTGGCTAGGATTATCCACCAGCAACTTGCTCTGAAATACAACCTTGTGGACGCAGAAGTACCATACTACAAGTATGTGCCCGACCCAGTTCTCGAGAATGGTCATATCACATTGTACTGGGACCGATCTATCATCACCGACAGGACTATTGTTGCCAATAAGCCTGACATAGTGGTGATAGATCGATCAGAGCGTCTCGCAATGATTGTTGATATCACTGTCCCACATGACGAGAACCTTGTGAAAGCCGAGAAAGATAAAGAAATTAAGTATCAAGACTTGGCACACGAGGTTGTCGACATGTGGGAGGTTGACTCTGCAGTCATTGTGCCGATAGTCGTGACGGCCAATGGCTTAATAGCCAAGAGCCTCGACCAACATCTGACGAGGCTCGCGTTGGGCAGCTGGATCAAGAGCCTGATACAGAAAGCGGTACTTCTGGACACGGCACGTATTGTCAGGAAGTTCCTCTCTCTGAGGCCCTGACCACCGGTAGCTTGGACCCTGTTCCCGATGCCGGTGGGCTACTATTTTTTATATTTTTAAATGTTTTTTTTTATATTTTTTATAGAAATATTTAAAAATGTAAATCATATGTGTATATAAATAAATAAACGGAATAATTATTATTATGTCATCTTCTTATTTTTTATCAAATTGTGAATGTGAGTACCGTGTAGGCTAGCTTTATACACGAATTTTGTAACTAATTGGCGGCTCTGAGTATTTTTTTTGTGACCTACGCAAATGTCCGGCTGGTTGGTAGCGTCGTGCAACAGTCGGGCTGTTGAGCTCCTTAAAATAAGGTTTGAGCTACGCGATGGCTGATGCATGCGTGCAGTCATGTAGGACAGGTCAACTCAAACCTGTAATGGCACTTTACTCAAAAGGCCATTTCAGACGTTGCCCTACATTGTTACACTCGTATAGTTTTTATACCACAATGTCTTGACTTTAAAAGAAGCCTTGATCTCTGAGTTTGTTTCGGTTTTTCTTCTCAGAGCTGGTCAGACAGGATACGCCGGCGCCATCTAGTCTTAAAAAAAACATTACATCGACTTGTAAAAGAGTCTGTAACAGATTTGTTTACAGAAATAAAAATCATTTATCATTTACCAGTATTATTGATCGAAGATTGTCATCTTGTTGGACACAGTGTACGTTAATTATTTTTCTAATGAAGACTTTAAATCACATTTCACTTCATTTTATCATTCAGTTAGTATTGCCAATGTAATAATAGGCCGTATTGAGAATATTTCTCATTCCTCATAATGAAAACTAATAAAGAAAAATTATATTTCATAAATATATAATTCATAAATAACAATGTATTCATCATAATAACTTAACAAATAAAGTTAAAATAACAAACGAAAAACAAATCATTTTATACAAGAAGTAGAAATATAACGACGTTATACTATAAGTGAAGATTTTTAAAACCATTGGTTTCTTATTACCATATTCTGTACCCTCTAGGCCATCTTTTATTATATATTTTCTAAGACCCAGACACCAAATAATCATGTATTCCCGCCAATCGATTTTGTTTACGTCAAAATCGAAAATCTCTCGATCGACAGTCGATAGACTGTCGTAAAGTTCCGCAGTGTTGTTATCGACAAATTTCCAGTTTTGGACAGAGAAATAAGATAATGTTAACATCATCTTGTACATTTTTGTGCATAATTTTACAAATCTGAAAGTGGAGAATACAAACATATTATGTAAACAATACTTCAGAAACTTTTTTGACCTGTACAATTCCGCATTTAAACCGTGTGAGGCGTGCGCGGCGCACGTAATGGTTCATAATTCTGCTTAGCACGCTTTACACTTTGCCAGCCGCCAAAGTCGCCCCACTGCTTGCGCAGCGCACGCATCACACTGTACGGATATGTAGAGGTCAACATAGAAAGTATTACAGATAAAAAGTAATGGAGTATTGCCACGCAGTTATAGTAATTTTATGGGAAATAATTCCAACTCTTTACCGCCTCTCCTTTCCGAGAACGACGGAGACCCCATCCATGATATACGCGGGTATCAGATGCAGCAACCATGTGTATATCCAGAATATGATAGGGTTGTTGGTTGTCCGACAGAGACTAATGCCTACAATCGCCGGCGACACGAATCTCTGCGCAACTTCGTTCTCTAATATGTGCTGGAGATGTTCTGTGAATAAAATTTATAAGAACAGACTGCTGTGTTGCTGGCCGAATTAAATCTATGAATAACCGTTTCCGTTTCTGTTTGATGTTGGTATAGAATTAATAGTTCCTGGCAAAGAATAAACTAAACCTTTCACTTCCTGGGTGTCGCAAAATATAGTGCGGGCTTGTATCAAAAGGATGGCAGCAAGATCCTCCCGTGTGGTAATACAATCTTTGGGTTCAGGTCAAATTAGGTATCTATTTAATTGTCAGTTTAACTCATAAATTCTTGGTCGTAGTTAGAAATTTACGAAAATCCTATTCCAAATTGTCAAAGCCACGAAAAAAAGTTTCAACTATCTAGGTATATGCCTGACAACTAAGCAGACTATGTTCTTCTTGGTGGAGTATACTTGAAGTTCCTCTACACTCATTCATTTATGCTAGGGACTTTGGTCCTCCACGTCGTAAACTAATATAGAACCGTGAGCTTCTATTTGTACATTGTCACCCATTTCAAACTGATAATCGACAAAGCTGGTCTTCAAATCAAATCAATACTCAATACTTTATTGCTTTCCATAATGTGTACATATAATAATAACAGTTGGTATGTTAAACATCGAATCAATTATGGACCCTGTCGGGCACAGCAAAGTTAATTTTTTAATAGGAGAGAGGATGAAGTCGCTTTTTGTTAAGAAAAAGTTAAATATTTAATTAAAATAGTAGTATTATTTTCTTTTATGGTATTTATATTTTATATTTCGTTTATTCATTTATATTTACATATTATTTACATTTTTAAATATTTCTATAAAAAATATAAAAAAACATTTAAAAATATAAAAAATAGTAGCCCACCGGCATCGGGAACAGAGTCCAAGCTACCGGTGGTCAGGGCCTCAGGGAGAGGAACTTCCTGACAATACGTGCCGTGTCCAGAAGTACCGCTTTCTGTATCAGGCCTTTGACCCAGCTGCCCAACGAGAGCCTCGTCAGATGGTGGTCGAGGCTCTTGGCTATTAAGCCATTGGCCGTAACGACTATCGGCACAATGACTGCTGAGTCAACCTCCCACATGTCGACAACCTCGTGTGCCAAGTCTTGATACTTAATTTCCTTATCTTTCTCGGCTTTCACAAGGTTCTCGTCATGTGGGACAGTGATATCAACAATCATTGTGAGACGCTCTGTTCGATCTATCACCACTATGTCAGGCTTATTGGCAACAATAGTCCTGTCGGTGATGATAGATCGGTCCCAGTACAATGTGATATGACCATTCTCGAGAACTGGGTCGGGCACATACTTGTAGTATGGTACTTCTGCGTCCACAAGGTTGTATTTTAGAGCAAGTTGCTGGTGGATAATCCTAGCTACTAGGTTGTGTCTGTGTAAATACTCACCGTTAGCAAGACGAGAACAACCGGAAATAATATGTCGAATGGATTCACCGGGACAGTGACATGCCCGACAGATGTCAACCGTGCCGTCCTTCACAATATATTTCCGGTAGTTGTTCGTCATCATAACTTCGTCCATAATTGCACAGACAAAACCTTCGGTTTCCCCAAAGAGATCACCGAAACGTAGCCAGGCTACGGACGCTAGGAAGTCTACTTCGGGCCCGTGAAGGGCCCGGTAAAAGCATCCGTGAAGCTCCTTGCTCTGCCATACCTCCCTGCGGCCATTAGTATCCAGTACTACAGGCTTGCGCCAGTTCTCTTTAGCCAAGGAGAGCGGGGTGAATCCTTTGTCCACTGCGACTACATCTCGATGCATCCCCACGTCGGCTTGGAGGAAGTACTCCCTGAGGCTGCACACCTCGCGGTTGTGGAGGGTCTTAGCATTTAAAAAGCCTCGACCCCCACACTTCCTCGGAATGTACAGCCTCATCACCGATGAACGTGGGTGATGCATTCGGTATGCAGTCAGCAGCGTACGGACCCTCCTATCCAGGGCGTCAAGTTCAGTCTGAGTCCACTTGAGTATGCCGAAGGAGTACATCAAGACCGGCATGACCCAACCGTTAAAGGCGCGCACCTTATTTCCGCCTGATAAAAGACTTTTAAGTACCTTTTTCAGGCGGCCATAGAAGCGCTCCCGTAACGATTGCTTCATGTCGGTCTCATTGATGCCTAATGCCTCCGACATGCCCAAGTATTTGTAGGTTTCGGTTGAGGAGAGGGATCTGAGGTGTATGGAGTCCGAGAGTTGTGTTCCCACGGATTCCATAATCCCTCCTCGCTTTACATACATGACTGCACATTTGTCCACACCAAATTCCATCCTGATGGAATTACTGAAAGTTTCAGTTACTTTCAGTAACTTCATCAGTTGCAAGTTCTTGGGGGCAAAGAGTTTCAGATCGTCCATGTAAAGGAGGTGGGATATTACCTGACCACCTCTTCTCAACCGGTAGCCTAACCCTGAACCCTCAAGCAATGTGCTCAGAGGGTTCAAGGCTAAACAAAACCACAGCGGACTCAGACTATCGCCCTGGAATATACCTCGCTCAATCCTTATTGGTTCTCCTCTCCCTTGAATTTGCCGACATCCTGGATAGTGAAGGACTGTCCTCCATTGCCCCATACATGACGTCAGGAAGGCGCATAGAGTTGTATTCACTTTATACAACTCCAGCACCCTCATGAGCCATGTATGTGGTACTGAGTCGTAGGCCTTCTTATAATCTATCCAACATGTAGACAGATCCTTTCGGGATCGGCGAACTTGTTGGCTAATGGCCATATCTATGAGGAGTAGCTCCTTAGTACCGCGGGACCCATTCTTACATCCATTTTGAGAGACGGACATTATAGAATTATATAAAATATGAGAATTAATTTTGGCTCTCAAAATAGACGTAAGAAGTTTATAGACCGTCGGCAAACATGTAATTGGTCTATAATTCTTGGGTTCCGCAGTACTACCTGATTTATGGAGCAGGTGGGTAACTCCTGTTGTAAGGAACTCTGGAAGCGACCCAGATTCCAAAGACGACTGGAATTGTGAGGCCAAACGAGCATGTGAACTGCGTAACCATTTTATCCAGAAGTTGTGCAGTCCGTCTGGGCCAGGGGATTTCCAATTCGCCATTGGACGGACTGCACTGGTTACGTCTTGGGGGACAATAGTAATGTCCCCCATTTCCTTAATCGGTTCACACGCTCGCTGGACCTCCTGCATCCAGTCACCTTCAGTGTGACTGACAGGCATCGACCAGATATTGCGCCAGAATGTATTCATGACATCATTATCCGGTGGATGCGCGTCACTCACATCGTGATCAGGTCGCTCCCAGGTTCTGTATACCCATCTTTCATCGCTATGAAACATGCGATTCTGGGTATATCGCTCCACTCGCCGCTTATACCTCCGAATACGGTTTGCCCATGCATAAACCTTCTGCTTCAGGAAGTCGATGCGCTCTGTGACACGGGACATGTAATCTCGAGGATTGATATCAGTCCCCGAGAATGCCCGTCTCACAAACCGCATCACTCTAGGGCGAGTATTGCCCTCCCTGAAGCAGATTAGTTTGCCAATGAGCGCTCTAGCCTCGTTAATACGACGTTCAATCCTGCACTGCCAGGCTGGTACGGCGGGTTTTGGTCGTGTAGCTTTGTCATTATTATCAAATTTGGCGTGAGCTACACGACATGCCGCAACAGCCGCGCAGTACAGGATTGAATGAGTATCTTCGAGGTTTTCGCTGTTATCAAAATAACTTGATAACAGCGAATCTAGAGCACACATTAGCGCCCTATTTTTTCTATGCATCGGCAAACGGGGTATGCGTGGTCTAATGTTTGGCGGAGTGAACCGATACTCTCGAATCGCAAGCTCCAAAGCGCTCCTCAATTGTTCATTGCACTGGGTACTTACATTTGTAACCCTATCATCGCTCTCCTCGTTAGCGTGGGTGGGCAACGGCGGAACCACAGTTGGGGTTCGCGGTTGGGCCGCAGTCTGCGACTGGAGAGAAATGATAGCGTTACTCTGTACTTCAGAGCGTAGCCTATCAAGTGCGGCGTCAGTCAACCTGTGATCACGTTGAATGACTCGCACCTGATCCGACAATCGTTGTGCCGAGACGTTGACAGTAGGCTCAAGTACCTGAAACAGAGAGAGCATCCGACCACGGTACGCGGTCAGGTTAGTTCCCCCCTCTGTAGCCCCAAAGTATGCGCGCATGCAGTTCTCGTTCATGGTTGGAGTCCAACGCATGCGCTGCACACTTCCACCGGCAGCGGGGACCCTGTCAGAGGCCAGAGGGCCTCGAGGTCTCAAACTGTCCGGCGGTCGGCCTCTTCCTCGTCGTCTTGCTGGTGGTGGTGAAGTAGGCGGCGAGAAGTATTCGTCGCTCGAGCTCGACGCAACTGCAGCGGCCGGTGTTACATCACTCACGATTGAGGAGTCCGGCGGCTGCGAGGCGGAGCTGAGCGACGGGGCCGAAGATCTTGGGCGTGTGGTCTCTGTTAAGGCTTTCGCCCGACTTCTTGTCAACATTTTAAGTCTTCATAAATTTATTGGATGTTCATTAGGCTGGGTATTGCTGCTTCTTCTTTTTTTTTTTCATTTTGGTTACTGTTATTGCTGTATAATAATTGTTTATAGGTGAGATATTATAATTATATTTACAAAAATATTTTTCCCAAATTTTCTTTTCAAATTTGACGTCCTGTCAGTCGGGCGTACCATAGAGTTTTTATATTTTATATAATTGTTAATGTATTTGGATTTAAGTTATTGCACGATTTACATTATTAACACTTTATATTATAATAAACTAAATATTTAATTTTATCCAGGACTACACGCCCAGCAACATCGCTTCGGTCCGCAGCATCAATGAGGAAGATATTATTTAATTACATATTTACAGAATAGCCCAATTAGACAGTGATTTCTTAAAGAAAATCTAGTCAACTAATGCAATGTCAATTAGAATATGCATTGTCATTTTCGTAATTGTTTTCATTGCACTATTCATTAACAATGGTAAATAAATTAAATTAAAGGACTCCTTGAGAATTGTTTAATATCCAAAATACTTTCGGATTTTGAGGTTATAATGGAGTAAGTTGCTTTAAGGTAATACTTCTTATTTTCGTGTGGTTAGTGACTAACCTGAAGTCAGAGTTTATGCCGCCCATGGGCCTCTGACTTGGCTTCACATGCCGTCGAGAAATATCTCTCAGGCATGCCGGTTTCCTCACGATGTTTTCCTTCACCGTTTTTAAGCACGTGATAATTATACAATACGCACATGAATCCGAAAAGTCAGAGGTGCGTGCCTTGGGTTCGAACTCGAGACCTATGACTTAGCAGTCCGACAGTCACTCCACTGAGCTATCACTGCTAATTACGAACATGGAACATTCCGAAAATTTCGAATTTGTACTAAAACTAGGCAATATTTTTTGCTCTGGCAACGTAATAATGCTAAAATGTGTAATGCAATGTAATGTAATGTTGCGAGAGCAAAAAAGATTGCCTGTTTTAGTTGAAATTCGTAATTTTCGGAAAATTCCCATGTTCGTAATTATACGAAAGCACTATATCTGGTTATAAGCTGAGGTTAAGAGGAAATGCAGTCGACATTTAGTCCATAATTATAATATATATCTACCACCACTATGTTCCTATGTTTCGTTTTTGTCAATAAATTAATTATTAAAAGAACTAGAAACGTTTAAACTTTACGAAAATCGACCAGTTTTACCACCGTTTTCAAACATCTGGCAAACAAAATTAACGAATATAGAAAATAAAAGAAAAATATACAGACATAACCAAAGTCTTTCTTAAATTATTACAGAAAAAAATATTAAAATCGGTCCAAAACAGGGAAATACGAAAGTACGATTTCGCTAATATTGCACAGGAGAAATCAGTCCGAGATGCAGGTGTCTCTTTCGCGCTCAATTGGGAAGGTTTGCGGGAGGGGTGGCACGGAAATGGATCGCAAAAACCTATTCAAATTATCGATATTTTACAGCCCGCGTTTCCTTTTAAGTCTTTCCAGAGATGGAGACAGCAGTTTTTCCAGACAGATGCGTATCACAAAATACAACACAACAACATCTACGAGTATCTACAGTGATCTCCGACTCTGTGACCTAGATTTTGGAAAACTAGATAAAAATCAGTTGACTAACGTCTACAGCAAAAACTTCCAAAGAGAACGATCGTCTTAAAGATAGGTACAGTTTTTTTATAATATCTTGAAAGTGTCTCCTTGGTCTAGTGGTGGCAAGCGCGACTTCTGATCGTGAGGTCCTGAGTTCGATCAGGCAAAGTGTTATTAGGTTTTTCCGTGTGGAATTCTTTAGTAGCAGCGGAGTTTGGATTTGTGCCCGGTTGATGGCAATAGGCTCGCCACCTATTACATGGTCTTAAACATAACGGTGAAATGTGTTACTGTACACCTCTTCCCAACCCTTCGGGGCATACAGGAGTGGTGTTATGTATGTTATGTTGCTATAGTTTTAGGTACGAATAAGCTTTATAGTTTCCGTCTTCTTCTTCCTGCCCTTATCCCACACTAGGTGGGGTCAGTACAACATAGATTCCGTATCTCCGAAAATATAGGGAGTGTCTCAAAAAATAACTCGAATAAAGCTGTTCTAGCATCTCGATTCACGTCTCACCCGTAATATTTTCTTTGATCAAAATAATATTTGTTGTATTGTTATATGAAAAGTGAGCCTGGTACTTCGCCTTAAATTCAATATGTTATCGAATACCAGAGGTGTGATTTGAATTAATTTCAGACTTTTCGGATTCATGTGCGTATTGTATAATTATCACTTGCTTAAAAACGATGAAGGATAACATTGTAAGGAAACCGGCATGCCTGAGAGATATTTCTCGATGGCATGTGAAGCCAAGTCAGAGGCCCATGGGTGGCATAAACTCTGACACCGGGTTAGTCATTAACCATACGAAAAAAAGAAGTCTGTGAATTCAGAAGTGATTTCGCCAATGGCATAATTAGCTCAATACTGTCCCATTGCTGGGCACAGGCCTCTTCTCAGAATGAGAAGGGTTTAGATCTTAGTCTACCATGCTGGCTTAATGCAGGTTGACAGACTACACACACCGTCGAAACTGTTTGAAGATCTCGTAGTGTGAAGATTACCTCACGGTGTTTTTCCTTCACCGTTAACGCGAATGATGATCAAAATGATCCGCACATGAATTCAAAAAGTCAGTGCCGGCCGGGATCGAACTCAAACCCTCCTCCAGTTCGCCAATCGTGCAGCAGTTAATGCTGAAATACGAACAATATTTTTTTCACTTTTTATTATTTACTTGGTCGCGTTTGGACCTAGTTCCACTTGATGGTAAGCGCAGACAGAGTCTAAGATGGAGCACACGAATCCAAGGAACAGAGATATAGAGGGATTCCCCTATATCCATCTGGCTCTCACATACACACGACGGAACCCAGTAAACTGCTCGGCTTGACTTTAAACAACACGTTTGGTGCAGTGGCTGAGCAATTGGCTTCTGCGCTACGGGTTGTGGGTTCGATTCCCGCACGGAACAAATATTTGTATGACCTACAGATAGTTGTTCCGGGTCTGGATGTTTGTGCATGTGATGATTAGTGTCTGTATACGATACAGGAGAAATCCTAGTGTGGGGCATTGTTTAAAAAAAAAAATGTTCAGGGGGTAGCTAGCCAGGCGGACCGTATAGATCCTACCACCAAGCGTGCTGGGTTTTGTTGAATCTTACAACACGCGTCTATTCCCAGCGTGTGGTGAGGAAGTTTTAAATTCTAACCGGTCGACACAAGTAAAAAATTTGAAAACGTTTTACCATCGCTGCTCAAATAAATCTAGAAACAAAATCTAGGCGTCTATCAGCCATAATACTATTGTTAGCTAGGTTATTCACAAAGGAGACTACATCTATATATCTGGCGTAGTTCTAGCCATAGACAGGGTGCACTTTTGGACAAAGGGCTTAGCCACAGACTGGATTTAACAAGCGTTTTGCGCCGCTCCCGTCTCTCCGTCAAACACATCCCGGTCCCGGTACATACGCCTATATAAACACGATGAAGCTATAGGTAAAGATCTCCATCTTTGTAAACCACACTATATGAAAACCTACTGAAAATGGAATCATTCGACCTTGAATACTTACTTTGGAATTCTGTCTTTTTCTAAATAGGTACTTTACATAAATACATAATAAGGGCTTGTACACAAAACTGCGATGCGACGTCGCATCGTAGAAATATACGAGCTCGCACGACGCATCGCAAGAACTTGCGAATTGATTCGCGTAATTGATTTTTCCTATATCTTCTTATCAGTAACAGCAGTGCGCAAATCTTTTTACGCAAATTTATTCTACCTAGTATAAAATGCGTTCATTACGGTTGACGATCGTCGAGGGATTGGTCATCCGAACCTTGGAAGGAGGACGCCTTCCCGCACGAAATCGCATCGCAGCTATTTGCGTCGCAGTTTTCTGCGTTGCGAATTCGCATCGCGCCGATTCGCAGTTTTGTGTACAAGCCCATAAACTTACGCCTTTTTCCCATGAGGGTAGGCAAAAACTATACCTACTAGGTTAGTCGGAAAGGGGGTAGTAAGCCGCGGGCCACTTAATTTATCACTGATGATTGTTTAAAAGAAAGTGTTAACATTTAAAAATTCGATTAAGTAATTTTTTTCCATGAAAAAATATTTTTATTTTAGTTTTTTCATAAATTCTTCATCCCTGCTTTAGTTATAAATTCAGAAAATGCAGTTTCTAACCCGTGACCCCAAATATGACGTAAAATGTAAACACGTCTGATCATAGCTGAGGATAGATAGAATTTAGCGTAGGTATTTTTTATGAAATCTTTGAACAGCTATTTCTCATGAACTATTAACTTTTGGTGAAAGTTGTAGATCAAAAGTTATCCATTATTATGTTACTTTAACACCCTTTCGACTTAGTACCCCCTTTCCGATTAACCTTGTAGAACGCCATATGCTAAGATCCTTACATACTCCTTTCGCTTCATCCACATTCATTCATCTTGTCATACACGCACGCCGGTTAAAAATACTACGCACCTGTCCTTTGTGAAGAATATCACCAATAACATCGATGTATGTCCTTCTAGGGCGTCCTCTACCGGCGTTTCCATTGACATCCGCCTTATAAATTCCTTTTGTTAATCGCCATTCACTCATTCTCTCAACATGACCAAACCACTTAAGCATACTCCTTTCAATTTTTGTCACTACATCATCTTATAAACCGCAACTTTGTCTAATCTCATCATTCTTCAATCTATCGTTCAACGTTACACCGTTTTTTTATTTAGAAAGAAATAGATTTCTAATCTAAATATTCTATCTTTTTCTTATTTAGAAAGAGACACAATTCCAAAGTAAATATTCAAGGCCAAATTTTTTGACTTTCAGTAGGTAGGTGTTCATAATGTGCTCTCCATTTTTACCAATACCTTCATGTTAAGCACCAAGTTTGTATATGACGATATTGGGAGCAACGCATAAGTACTACAGCTGAGATTCGTCATAGGTCTGATATTGTACAAGGTTAGTCGGCAAGGGGGTACTAAGCCGCGGGCCACCTAAAGTATCACTGATGACTATTTTAAAGCAAGTGTTAAAATTTCGAAATTCGAAATTTTTTATTTGCATGCAATAAGATTTTTATTGTAGTTTTTTTAAAAAAAAAACATACCTGCTTTAGTTATGAATTCAGAAAATTTATTTTCTAATCTGGGACCCCAAATATGACCTGAATTGTAAAAATAGTTGATCGTAGCTATGGACAGATAGATTTTAGTATATTTTTTACGAAATTTTTGAAAAGCTATTTCTCTTAAACTATCGAGTTTTGGGGAAAGTTGTAGAACAAAAGTTATCCTTTATTATGGGCATTTTAACACCCTTTCGGCTTAGTACCCCCTTTCCGACTAACCTTGTATATTTCAAGAAAAATAAAACGAGGTTTCAGGCAATTACAAGTTCCAAAGAAAAAAACTTATTAAAATATAGGTATTGTACGGAATCAAAACCAATAAAAAAAAGTCAGTGGATACGCTGCACCGGTAAAGGACGCCCTGGAGGTTATTGGTAATGTTCTTCACATAGGACAGGAGCGTAGTACTCTCGACCGACATGCGTGTATGAATGTGGACGAAGCGAAATGAGTATGTAAGGATCGTAGCATGTGGCATTCTACATGGTGTAAAAGAAATCATCTAATTCCTTCAAACCTCGTGATGTACTGCTGACATAGATTAATCCTGCACGGGAGACTTTTGGATTCAATAAACAAAAAAATACAAAATGTGAACGTGTTCTTAATGTGCGGCATCTTAGCGCCCCGAGTTAAATGACCGCGCGGCGAGCAATAACCGCGCAATTGGCTCGGGGCGCTAAAATGTTTCACGTTAAGAGCACATGTTTACTTCTTGTCATTTTTTTTTATTATATCCAAATGTATCCCGTGCATGGTTAATCTATGTCAGCAGTACGTAACGAGGTTTGAAGGAATTACTAATTTCGTTTACACCCTGTATAGTTTCTGCGTACCCTCATGGGAAAAGGCGTGATTTTATGTATGTACTAGCGGACCCAGCAGACGTCGTCCTGCCCGGAAAAGTAGCACCACCTACCGGATACAATTGTGAATGTAAACCATCCAGGGCGCCACCCAAACTCATACAAAAAAAACATTAAAATCGGTCCAGCCGTTTAGGAGGAGTTCAGTGACATATACACGTACAGTCGAATTATTATGTATATAAAGATGTATTGTACGGAACACTCGTTACGCGAGCCTGACTCGCACTTGACCGTTTTTTTTTTCAAAATCAATCGGTATTATCATTAGCCTATTTTAACCTTGATCTTAGAATACTTGTCAGTTGTAACCTCTAACGACGCCCACGCGAAATGATAGAAAAGATATTATTATCCGGGCATTCGATTTCGCCCACAGAATCTTATGAATCACGCAGAAAATAAACAGTTTTGCAATTCTATTCTTTAAGTCCGGTTGTACACTGAGGCTGATCCGAATCCGAAAAAAATACAAACCGAATTAGCTGTAGTACCATTTCGTAGAACGATTGTGTACTACGATTGTGTACTATTCGTAGAACGATTGTGAATTTCGTAGATCTCCAGCCGAGTTTTCTCGGATCGTATTTTCTCGGATTCGGATCGAGCGCAGTGTACAAGCGCTCTAAAAATCCCTTACTATGTATTACAGCATACATTGTTCTATCAAACTACTAGAAAATCATACAAACGGTCTCATTGAAAATCCCAAGCGTTTTCTATACATTACATCAATACATTGAAACGGTGCAAATTACTCCAAATAAGAATAGTTTCCCCCAAACGGGGTATTTTCAACCCTCCATTTGTTATTAACCACCAACATAACTTGACCCACCATTTTCACCACATTCTTAGCTGAAATAGGTCAACTTATACTGGTAATTATAACCGCTATATAAAGACCCCTATCTTAAAGTATTCTTTCTCCGGGGTTGAATAAAGTATTTAGGATCGTATGAAACGCGGAGGTCTACAGTAAATGGTATTGGGATGTGAAGTCTAAATGCCTTTCAAGGTCAAGGAACTAATTTTAGAAGGAAATCGAATAAGGGTTTCGATTTCCGATATCGACTTTGTAACTAAGTAGTTTTCCATGTGCCGTGAATTTGTTTAAAATACGGCTAGAAATATTACCTAGTTCTCAATAACGTTCTAGGTACAATAAAATTCAGAATCTACTAGGACAGAATAATCTACATAGGCAAGGTCGGATAGAAGGCACTTGAAAGAGGGGCACTTGGAAGGGGGAATCTCAGTAAAGGGGGCACTGGACCACGTGCCCGGAGTATTTTAGTAAGAAATTAAAAAAAAAAAGTTTAAATTTTTTATATTATTATTTATATACATGGTGTCCCGTAACTCAACGTCAAGCCGTTCCACAAATGATAAGGCAGATTATGTATGTTCAGAAAAAAATATTTATAAAATTAAAGTTTAATCAAGTTCGAGTTTCAAAGTTACGAAAAATGAAATTTTACCTCACAAATCTAATTATTAAATGTGTTTAATAATAAAAAAATACGAATTTAATTTTTCTTTGTATTTTTTACTGAACAGTCATAAATATAATTTGTTCTCGGCTTGACGTTAAGTTACGGGACACCCTGTATATTACTATAATTAAATTAAACAAATTATTATTTAAACGTATATTTTACACAATACGTAACACAACGAAGAGTAAACCTTGCATCTGGTTGACAGGTAGATTAAGTGTAATACAATCGTACACTTTTTGTCACTATCCACGCTATCCATTTATCACACAGCGTGAAAACGCCATAGTTCAATCCATGATATTCCGAATTTTGAGAAATTGTTGATTTCTTATTTGTTTATTTTACGTTGGTTATGTTAACTAACTAAAAAACTGAAACAGGTAATGAAAAATACGAAAAATAAAAATTGATGACGCATTCGTCAGACTGAAGCTTCCGACTACCCATAACGATTAGGGTTGCCACGCGTAAAGTACGCGTAAAGTATAATAAAGTATTGTACGTTATTTCAGGTAATTGTACTCTATACTTTATGAGAACAATAAAGTACACGAAAATACTTTATTTCGCATGATTTGATTTCTTTGGGATTTTGAAAAGTTTAGTCGTAAGTATTTTTGCGTTAAACGAAATTTATCGATTGGTGCTGAATCGATGTCGCCACTCGCCAGCGTCACATCACTACTAATTTGATACAAAATGCAAAAAACAATAAAAAATATGTTTTTAAACATAATAATAAAGAAAAATAAATTGTACTTCATTTTGATACTGTGTACTTTTTTTTTCTTACCTATCTATACCAATGTACTTTAACTGCAAAAAAAAAGGTGGCAACCCTGATAACGATTGTCATAGGTATTCGTATGATACCCGGGACCAACGGTTTAACGTGCTCTCCGAGGCACAAATTCTTCAGTTGAATATTGTCTAAATATTGATCTGATTTAAAGTCTCATAAATATCATTCCACTGACATAATGATGATGAAAGCCGTTAATTCGCCATTACCCGTTAATTACAGCCGGGAATGAGGCATCAAGTATTCGTCATTAGGTATGTTAGATATCCGATTCACTTTGATTATGAAACTGTATTTACCAGGTTGGATAATGGAATTGGTAACAGCAGATTTTAGCTAGTTAATTCCATAACATAACATCTCGCCTGTATTCCCGAAGGGTTATGCAGAGGTAGGTATTCAGATGACTCTCAGGACCGACGATTTAACGTGCTCGCCGAAGCACGAGGAGGGGTCTCGATATGTAACGAACGGTCACCCATCCATGGACTGACCGCGGCAAGCACAGCTTAACCTCGCAAATCGTATGATCGGCGCGGCTGTTTATTAGTCGCGAGCCATGCAAATAATTTGAAAATTGAAATGAACTAACAAATGGCTTGTTGGTCTAGTGGTGGCAGGCTCGACGGTTGTTCGTGAGGTCCTGGGTTCGGTCCCCAGGTTAGACAAAGTGTTATTGGATTTTTCCATGTGGCATTCCTCAGTAGCAGCCCGGGGATTGTGCCCGGTTGATGGCAACAAGCTCGCCCCCTATTACTTTTTTTTTAAACGTTGCCCCTCTCCTAGGTTTCTCCTGTATCGTGGGTGCGTTTACAGACACGAATCTTCACATGCACAAACGCTCAGACCCGGAACAACTATTTGTAGGTCATACAAATATTTGTATCCGTGTAGGAATCCAACCCCACGACCCTTAGCGCTCAAGCCACTTTTCTTTTTTTTATTTGTTACTAGGCCTGCGTTTGGCCGCCATCTCGCCTGATGTTAAGCGATGATGCGGTCTACGATGGAGCACGCTTGCCCAGAAGAAACCGATTCACTCGTGACTTGAAAACACCCAGATTGTAACTGTCGGGGAACACCCACTCGGGCAGCGCATTCCACTGTTTGGCGGTTTTCACAATGAAAGTGGAATCAAAACGCTTCGTTCGGGTTTTTGGTATATCAACCATGAACCGATGGCGCTTTTTCGTGCTTCTGGCCGTCCGATAGAAACTACACCAAACGTGTCGTCACATGGGACTTAAAACAACGGCGAAATGAGGGTATTACTATACACCTCTGCTCAACCCTTCGGGGAATACAGGCATGAAGTTATATATGTAAATGTACAGTCCACAGAAATAGATTTCTGTGGACTGTGACATTTTTTTGACCCCGGATATAAAAATGATTCTAGCCCAAAACTATGCACATACCACTGTACGTAGCGTGTTATATATTTTTCATGAATATTGCTGGCGCGGCGCTGCCATGATTTTTTTGTGCTATTTTTATAAATATTCCAGCCGTTTTCCATAGCGTAAAGTGGCTAGCCTTAATACTGTAGCAAACTCACTTAAGGGGAAGCTACTCCTTCGCTATAAATATATTTTTGAAGGTGAGTTAATATCTATACTAATATTATAAAGCTAAAGACTTTATTTGTTTTAACGCACTAATCTCAGGAGCTACTGGTAGGGATTGACAAAATACTTTTGTGTTGGATAGTCCATTTATCGAGGAAGGTTATAGGCTATATAACATCACGCTAAGACCAATAGGAGCGGAGCATAAATGAAAAATGTTGCAAAAACGGGAAAAATGTCCACCCGTGGGGAGCCGGGACGGGCCGCTAGTTGATAGATATGCGATCGAACGCTTACCTTTTATGCAGAAGAGTCTGAGTTTGATCCCGGCTCGTACCTCTGACTTTACGAATTTATGTGCGGATCAGAATTTCTTGACCTGATTGCTTTGTAGGTCTAGTGGTCGCAAGCGCGACTGCTAAGCATAGAGGTCCTGGGTTCGATCCCCAGGTCGGGCAGTGTTACTGGGTTTTTCCATTAGAAATTTCTCAGTAGCAGCCCGGAGTCTGGATTTGTGCCCGGTTAATGGCAATAGGCTCGTCCCATATTACATGGGACTAAAACATAACTGGCGAAACGAGGTTGTACTAAATACACTTCTGCCGAACCCTTCGGGGAATAAAGGCGTGATATTATCAGAATTTCATTTTAATTTTATCACTTGCGTTAACGGTGATGGAAAAACATCGTGAGGAAACCTGTACACCTGAGAAGGCTCCATAAAGATCTCGATGGTGTGTGTAGTCTGCCGACCCGCACCAGGCCAGGGTGGTGGACTAAGACCCAAACCCATTCTGAGAAGAGGCCTGTGCCCAGCAGTGGGACAGTAATGGGCTTATTATGTTTATATTTATGAGGTAATATTTTGGTTTAATTTCATTTTAATTAGTATTTCCTGGCTTCATAAATGTGTCTTCAGCGCTTCATAAGAATGTACAATCCCTACAAAGATCTTGAATCTTTTGAAGGTTAGACAAAGGTTTTTTTTTACGGACAGCCTGAACTTGCCACGTTGTAAATGATTGCATAATATATCGTCGATAAAACACATCGATACCTCAGATCCAAAGTGTAGTAATTCAAATACAGGTTCTTTAAAATAATTTGAAAACTAATAAGTACTTTTAGACCAGCGTCGATAATTTTTGGAACCAAAAAAATAATAGTAGGATGAAACCCATTGGAAAAGGAAGAGAATATAACAAAAATGAAAGGAAAAATAATTTACGGGCGATCTGAGGTCGGGAAGTGGATGGGGGTGAGTTTTTAAGGGTAAAAAACGGTTTATCTCGATTTCTGGCAAAACTACAAGTCCTATGGAAAAAAACTAAATGGCAAAGTTGTAGGTAATAAAAAGGTCTACAACTTTTGTATTTACACTTTTATCGCATAACTTCAAAATCTATGTGAAAAATTCAAATAACCAAGTTTTTGGTTTTTTATTTTTATCTTTTACAAAAATATTTTTGTTTTTCACAAAATTTCGTGAAGGCTTACCTTTTTATGTCCCAAACTCACTGTAATTTTTTTGATTTAAAATATAAATTATTTCACCTTATTTCTTAACTTAATCTGGCACACGAGGTTGTCGACATATGGGAGGTTGACTCAGCAGTCATTATGCCGATAGTCGTTACGGCCAATGGCTTAGTAGCCAAGAGCCTCGACCAACACCTGATGAGGCTCTCGTTGGGCAGCTGGGTCAGGGGCCTGATACAGAAAGCGGTACTTCTGGACACGGCACGTATTGTCAGGAAGTTCCTCTCTCTGAGGCCCTGACCACCGGTAGCTTGGACCCTGTTCCCGATGCCGGTGGGCTACTATTTTTTATATTTTTAAATGTTTTTATTATATTTTATTTTCACGAAATTTGGTGAAAGCTTACCTTTTTATGTCCCAAACTCACTGTAATTTTTTTGATTTAAAATATTAATTTTTTCACCTTATTTCTTATTATTATATTCCTTATTTCTTTGCATTTTCTGAGAACATTTACCATAGTAATGTATATTTCTTTCACACCATCAGAAAGTAGAGATTTTAACGCCCACTGACTTTCTTAAAACAGCTGATATTGTGACGCGACAATTTTCGATTGAAAATTAAGGTGCTTTTTCGATATTAAGTTAAAATAAGGTGAAAAAATAAATATATAAATCAAAAAATTACAGCGTAAACACATTTTTTTTATTTAAAATATTTATTTTATCACCCCAATTTTCACCCCAAGCACCCTTATTTTCAATTGAAAATTCTCGCGTTAAAATATCAGCTTTATTAAAAAAATCAGTACCTAGGCTTTTTGTTCGTTGAAATCTCTACTTTCTGATGGTGTAAAAGAAATATACATTACTATGGTAAATGTTCTCAGACAATGCAAAGAAATAAGGAATATAATAATAAGAAATAAGGTAAAAAAATTAATATTTTAAATCAAACAAATTACAGTGAGTTTGGGACATAAAAAGAAAATATAGTGGTCAAATAGACCACTATTTGACCACTGTATTTTTTAAATAATCAGAAATGCCATTCTTAATAATATTACATTTCAGATAAATTAAATAATTAGGTATTAAAAAATACACAGGTAACTCACTAGTCATTTAATTTTCAAATTATCTTAAAAGAAACCTGTTTCTGAATTATTACACTTTGGAACTGAGGTATCGACATGTTTCTAAACTAATTCTCAATCCTCATTCATTTTCAGTTCAAATCATCGTAAAATATCAAAAGAAATTTCAGAGATAATAATTTCCATCTAAAACGGTCTCCCCTTAACACATACCTCGAAATAGCAACGTTTGATCGCCAACAGGCGCTGCGCACGCGTCGATCGCTTGCGCAGCAATCGATTGATTTATACACACATCCCTTCTCACACATACAACACAACTACCACTTTGAAACCACTCGAAAACACACCTTATTACTTAAACCTAAAGTCCAAAACTGAATGGTGTGGAGATTATTCCAGAATCAGGTATAAATTCACGGTCCATCTTTATGGGAGTGGGCAGGATTGTGAAATCGGGACATGGCCAGTGCCATAGACAAGAGACCAGACGCTTTACGTAATGTGGCTTATTTAAATTTGGGGGGACGCGTAATGGGTTTTCCGAGCGATCTCTTTGTGTTTTGAGATAAAAATAAAGATGGTTGAATATGTTTTATTTATACGTGTAACAAGGTAAAGAGAAAACAAGACATCTTTTCGAAGAACACTACATACCTAATAAAACATCACGCCTTGTATTCCTCGATGGGTTCAGCAGAGGTGTATAGTAACGCCCTGATTTCGCCGTTACGTTTAAGTCTCATGTAAGAGGGGGCGAACCTATTGCCATCAACCGAGCAAAAAACAAACTTCGGGCTGCTACTGAGAAATTCGTAATGGAAAAAACCAATAACATTGCCCGACCTGGGGATCGTACGCTTGCGACCACCAACAAGGGAGTCAAGTCAAGTCTTGAAGAAGTTTTTCGAAAAGTTTATAAATCAAGCAATTCCTCTATATATTTGGAAGTAGAGGACCATAAAGAGCTCATGGCTAATTAATTACCAACCAATCATATGATGTAATAGGGGGCGAGCCTATTGCCAACAAACGGGCACAAATCCAAACTTTGGGCTGTAACTGAGAAATTCGTAATGGAAAAACCCAATAACACTGTCCGACTTGAGGATCGAACCAAGGACCTCACGATCAGCAGTCGCACTTGCCACCACTAGACCAACGAGGCAGCTTGGCAGATTTTTTTTCAACAGCACCCATACCCTACAAACCGGAACACAGTAAACTGCTTGGCTTAAATGTTCAGATGGTAGCTAGCCAGGCGGACCGTATAGATCCTACCACCAAGCGTGCTGGATTTTGTTGAATATTACAACACGCGTCTATTCCTAGCGTGCGTCTAGGAAGTTTTATATTCTAGCCCGTCCCCACACAGAATTAAACACCCGAATAATGCTGAGCATCCACCAGGGCTGTGCTAAGCTGCGTAGCGAGGAATGTGTTTTGTAAGCACCAATAGAATCACTTCATTTACCTAGCTTCGCTCTGCGCAGCTCTGATGGATATGGGCTTAGCGGAGCGAGGTTTTTGTTCATACAAAACAAGTGAGAAATGCGAGCGAGGGATGTGTTTCGAGGGATGTGTTGCGAGGATTTGAAAATATGCGCCTACCAGTCAGTCAATAGATGGTGTTTAGAAGAGGTAGATTTGAAAAGAGTCCGCTACCTATCCTCGCGCCGCTCATTTGTACACATTAACACATTACCCATTCCTCGCACAGCTTTAGTGGAAAGGGTCACACCGTTTCACATCCTCGTTACACATTTTCGCACCGCACATTTTCCTCGCACAGCTCTGGTGGATGTCCAGCCTAATGCAAAAACTTAGCGCGACAGACTTCTTTCTAAACTTCCAATGATATTCTTACTTAAACAAAAAAGAAGAAGCAAAGTAACTCGCGTTTCCAACAAAACGCCGATTTTTAACAAGCTTGGCTTAGGGCTGGGGGATTCAAGCCCTTGACTTAAGAACTCACAACCCCTACACAAGAAACAAACGACCTTACAATCTTAACAATAAGGCAGAGTTTCGTGTGAGCCAAAAATATACGATAAATGTCGTTATGAAGAAAACGTAGAATATAATGAAAAACGCACATTATTTTTCGAAGGAATAAAGTTTAAATTTCAATAGAGTATGTAAATTTTCTTATATTTTAAATAAGGCTGTATTATTGGAGTAGGAGAGTGTAATATAAAAGTAGCTTCATTGTTTTGAGTGAGGCCCGTTATGTAGAACGAGATTTGGACCTTATTTTGTTAATATTAGGTTCGAAATTCTTTTGTGTTGTCTATTATTGATTACTGATACTATACATATAGGTTGAGATCTCACGACTGGATTCAAGTTTACTGGGTCATTCCACTCGCTAGCGGGTACTGGCTCAATGAATGATTAAGGCTTTTAGAGCTAAATGTCATTTTTATGTGTCTTTAGATTGAGGCCATGTATCACTGATAGCCTAGTGGTGTGACCGTCGGACTGCCAAGTCAGATTTCGAGTTCGAACCCAAGGCACGCAATCAGACTTTTCGGATTCATGTGCGTATTGTATAATTATCACTTGCTTAAAAACTGTGAAGGAAAACCTCGTGAGGGAACCGGCATGCCTGAGAGATATTTCTCGACGGCATGTGAAGCCAAGTCATAGGCCCATAGGCAGTATACACTCTGACACCAGGTTAGTCACTAACTACACGAAATAAAGAAAACTGTTTTTGTGCACTCTCAGATGTGCTGGTTTTTTTCACCGTTTTTAAGCAAGTTATAATTATACAATACGCACATGAATCCGAAAAGTCAGAGGTGCGTGCCTTGGGTTCGAACTCGAGACCTATAACTTGGTGGTTCGACGGTCACACCACTAGGCTATCACTGCTGTACCAGGCCAGTGGTGAACTAAGGTCCAAACCCTTATCATCCTGATAAGAGAATCGTGCCCAGCTGTGGGACAGTAATGGGCTAGTAATGATGACGCAACAGTGAAAGGAACCCACAACAGAAGGATATTATTAATAATCCAAATTAGTCTAATAACCTATCACGATTTATTATCAATGTGTAGTACAAGATATTAAATATGAAAGTACCTCAACCTTCTGACGATCTAAATAGCGCAGTGGGTAGGAGATTGGCTTTCTACGCTACCAGGCGTGAGGTTTAGTATAATTATAATTCTAGTAATAGTAACTGTCTCGTTGATCTAGTGGTGGTAAGCGCGACTGCTGATCGTGAGGTCCTGGGTTCGATCTCCGGGTCGGGTAAAGTGTTATTGGGTTTTTCCGTGTGGAATTCCTCAGTAGCAGCCCTGTGCCTGGTTAATGGCAATAGACTGGCCCTCTATTACATGGGACTTAAAGCATAACGGCGGAATGAGGGTGTTACTATACACCTCTGCTCAACCCTTCGGGGAATATAGGCGTGATGTTATGTTATGTTAGTAATAGAGCTCCTTATTTGAAAGAGTGCGTCCGGGGAAGTATTTACTACCACCATAACTATTTCTACCGCCAAGCAACATTGCTTTGTTCCAGTTTAAAGAGTATGGGTGCCGGTGAAATTAGAGGCACATGAGACTTTCCAACTTTCCCTCCCTTCGTTCTCGTAGCCTTTTCCCAATTATGTTGGGGTCAGCTTCCAATCTAACCAAATGCGGCTGAATACCAGTATTTCACACGGAGCGACTGCCATCAGACCTACGCAACCCAGTTACTGGACAATACCGATATCTTAAGGTAAGATCAGTCATCAGACTTTCGGGCTTCTAACTACTCGTAACGACTGTCATACAAATTCTGTGACTGAAGGGTTAACGGACTCTTCGAGACAGAGATCGATGTGTAACGAAGATGTCACCCATCCACTGACTGATCGTGGCAAGCACAGCTTAACTTCAGATTATAAGATCCACGCGATTTTTATTTAGCTACGACCC
Source organism: Amphipyra berbera (assembly GCA_910594945.2). Lineage (NCBI taxonomy): Eukaryota > Metazoa > Arthropoda > Insecta > Lepidoptera > Noctuidae > Amphipyra > Amphipyra berbera. The sequence continues at coordinate 2,620,075 of OU343146.1, forward strand.
TCTCAAACTAAGTTACTAGCTATGCCTAATACACCATAAAAATACAAAAAACATAAACACAATTAGCCCATTACTGTCCCACTTCTGGACATGGGCCTCTTTCTCAGAATGAGAAGGATTTAGACCTTAATCCACCACGCTGGCCTAGTGCGGGTTGGTAGACTACACAACACACACTATCGAGAACTTTATGGAGCCCTCTCAGGTGTGCAGGTTTCCTCACGATGTATTTCCTTCACCGTTAACGCAAGTGATAATCAAAAACACAACTTACACTAAAAAAGAACCATTATACAAATAAAAAACCAGACTATTGTTTTAATTTTCGACACTAAAATGGCCGGATACCATAAAAGGCTTAAATTAATAGAGCGAACACAATGGCTAGGACAGCGGGGTCAACGGCCCGGTCATGGGGTCACGTAGGTGGCAACACCATTGTTTTATGGGACTTTTTATATCAACGCTTCTTTATGGTTGTGTATGAATGGTCAGTTAGTGCAAAAATGTTTGCTAGTTAAGCTAAAAGTTAAAGTTAACTTGGTTTTTAATTGCAATAATTTTGCAGTTTAGATTTAAGTTGAATTTGAATATAACTTGCGTTACCGGTGAAGGAAAAACATTGTGAGGAAACCTGCACACCTGATAGGACTCCAAGAAGTTCTCGATGGTATGTGAAGTTCGTCAACCCCTACCAGGCCAGCGTGGTGAACTAAGCCCTAAACCCTTCTCATTCTGAAAAGAGCCCCGTGCCTAGCATTGGTACAGTAATGGGCTGATAAATGCTTTATGCTATTATATAAAAATACTGTTATTCCGCCACTATCAATTTACTTAAGGAAGTTAACTCCAAAATAAACTTCGATAAGCCTAGAAGTTTTTCCACCTAGCCTTTTCCCAACTATGTTGGGGTCAGCTTCCAGTCTAACCAGATGCGGATGAATACCAGTATTTTACACGGAGCGACTGCCATCAGACCTCCGCAACCCAGTTACTGGGCAATATCGATATCCTAAGGTTAGACCGGTTGTCAGACTTTCGGGCTTATGACTTCCCGTAACGACTGTCATAGGTATTCGTATGACGCCCGGGACCGACTGTTTAACGTGCTCTCCGAGGCACGGACGGGTCTCGATGTGTAACGAACGGTCACCCATCCACAGACTGACCGCGGCAAGTGCAGCTTAACCTCGCAGATCGTATGATCCACACGGTTGGTAAGTAGCCACGAACCCCTAGATAAGCCTAGAAGTATTACTTAATATTGACTTGACTAGATTATTTTATAGGTAACTAGCGGCCCGTCCCGGCTTCGCAAGGGTGGACATTTTTCCCGTTATTGCAACATTTTTCATTTATGCTCCGGTCCTATTGGTCGTAGCGTGATGTTATATAGCCTGTAACCTTTCTTGATAAATGGGCTATCCAACACAAAAATATTTTTTCAATTCCAACCGGTAGTTTCTGAGATTAGCGCGTTCAAACAAACAAACTAACAAACATACAAACTCTTCAGCTTTATAATATTAGTATAGATAATAAAACATACCTATTACTTATGATTTCATAAGTAGATTATGCAAGCAATATGCATCGATGGTGTTCAATGCCACACATAGTACAGTCGGCGACATAAATATGTTTACACTCAACGAAATTTACCATTTGAAGTAGTGATTGAAATCTTTATTACTAACCGAGTATTCGTACGTGTTTGCACATTTAAGTGCAACAGTATTTAAAGATTTCAATCAGTACTTCGAAATTTACTTTCGAATTTAGTTAAGTGTAACTGTTGTGTTTTGCTCAATGTATGTACTTTTAGGCAACTTAATAAATATAATTATGATGGCATAGAATGCGCCACACCTAATGAACGGTTCCTATAAACAAAAACGAATCGTTTTGCTTACCAATGGTAGCAGTTTTTTATTAACTGGGCATATAAAAAGACTAGTAAGCTAATTTTACCTGTGATAGCTACTTCCATATGAGAGGGTCTACTGTGCAAAGCTATGGGTTCTTTGCTTCATTATTGGTAAAGATACAAGAGTCTCAATATTAACCAATAACGCTCCGTAAATTATGGGAATCGGCCATAAGAATACTTAGGCAGCGGTGTTTTTGAGGGTTGTATTTTATTGTTTAACGTTTATAAAACAATAAATTGTTTTCTAGTCTAATTTGAATAAACGATATTTTGATTTAGATCATATTTGATTTTTATTTAGTATTAATATTTTAAGATTAAATAATAAATGATTTTTATTTCTGTAAATAAATCTATTACACACACTTTTACAAGTCAATGTAATGTTTTTTTAAGACTAGATGGCGCCGGCATTTCTTACCTGACTAGCTCTGAGAAGTAAAGCTGAAACAAACTCAGAGATCAGTCTCTTTTAAAGTCCAGACATTGTTGTACAAAAACAATGCGAGTGTAACAATGTAGGGCAACGTCTGGAATGTTTTTTTGACGAAAGTCCCATAGCAGGTTTAAGTTGACCTGTCCTAACTTTTTTTTTAAACTCCTAGTGTGGGGCAATCCCACACTAGGATTTTTCCTGTATCGTGGGTTCGTTTACAGACACAAATCTTCACATACACAAACATCCAGATCCGGAACCACTATGCTATCTGAAGGCCATACAAATATTTGTTCTGTGCGGGAATCGAACCCACAACTCGTAGCGCAGACGCCGATCGCTCTGGCACTGCACCAAACGTGTCGTCAACTGACGGCACGCATGCAATCAGATTATACTTCTTCAAAAATACACATAAGAATTTCGCTGAGTGTAACTGTTGTGTTGTTCGCTGACTGTACATATGTGTAAGCAACTAAATAAATGATGACTTAGTATGCACTACGCCTACTGCTTACAAATAATCGTATGGGTGTTCCATGACCAGTGTAATCGTAAACATGACACCATGGTGGTCCTGTGAGGTGCATTTAATAGTTTAGATATCAATGTTGAATGAAATGTTACTGTTAGACGTCATTAAGGTGTTGGGTATTGAAAAACCATGGAAAATTAATTTACTTCTAATAAGAAGTACTTTAATAATAAGTAGCGATAGCCTAACAACGGTACCTTACCTTCCATGTAGTAGGGTCTGAGTTCGATCCCGGCCTATACCTCTGACTTTTCGAATTCATGTGCGGATCAGAATTTGATTATCACTTGCGATAACGGTGAAGGAAAACATCGTGAGGAAACCTGCACACCTGAGTGGGCTGCATATAGTTCTTGATGGTATGTGTAGTCTGCCAACCCGCACCAGGCCAGCGTGGTGGACTAAGGCCTAAACCCTTTTCATTCTGAGTAGATGCCCGTGTCCAACAGTGGGACAGTAATATATAAGGGCTGATTATGTAATAAGTCCTATGTTAAAAGGAAATAATAAAAATTGGGGTGCATTAAGAGAGCCTTCACGAGTGACGATACTTCAGTACGACCAGCGCACTCTGGGCAGTCAGCCTCGCTACCAACCTTGCTGACTAGCTAATCTTTTCACCACGATAGTACAAGAAGAACAAATACAAAATCTACGTGAATTACCTTCAGTATGATAACATAACATCACGCCTGTATTCCCCAGAGGGTTGGGCAGAGGTGTATAGAAACACCCTCATTTCGTCGTTATGTTTAAGTCCCATGTAATAGGGGGCGAGCTTATTGCCATCAACCGGGCACAAATCCAAACTCCTTGCTGCTACTGAGGAATTCCACACCTAAAAACCTAATAACACTTTGCCCGACTTGCAGAACCCAAGACCTCAGGATCAGCAGTCGCGTTTGCCACCACAAGATCAAGGAGACAGTTTCTGTATCACCATCATCATTTAAAACGATGAATCAAGTGTTAGAGTATCAAAATACCAACATAGTTGATAAAAAACTTAGATGACGATGATGACAACATTCTAAATATGGCACCGCAACAAAATAGTAATAAATTGAATTGAATCACAACTCCGCTCCTTCAATTGTCTATAACGACTCAATTATATCTATTCATAAGTAGCTAATAAATTTTATACCACTTCAATCTTGAGCCATGATGCCGATGGTTTAGCAAATCGTACGTTACCAAACCAAATTGTACAACCACAGAAATCTCAAACTGCCCGCATATAAACTATTTATAACTACTTGATTTTCAATACTTCGGGATGTCGGTCAATTCCCATCATGATTTTATATTTAAAATCGGACCAGTTGCCAGAACCTTTTGTTAATTTTGGCATGGTTTACGACCGACAGTAAAATCCGCCATGTTGGCATCGCTTTATAGAAAGATGGCGGTTCTGATGTCAAAAAGGGCGCGAAAACGAAGAAAATGGCGAACCGCAGTCGTTATTTTTTAATAGTCTGTTTGGTGGGTATTAATTTTGTGAGAATTCTTGATGGAATAGTCTTTGTTTGTAGCCCAGTAATGTAATTAGATGATCTAGAGGCAGATGACATGTAAAATCAGAATATAAAACTCAAAAATGTTCGGTAAAGCGGAAAAAATCTTAGTAATTTTTGTTATTGTGTAGGTATCATATTCATGTAGGTAAATTTTGTGTTCAAACAAAAGGCGGAAAGGTGTTTAACGATATCTTAAAGAATTTACATGCAAATTTGAAATTCTTGGAAACTCGTCAAATTAAGTACTCCCCTAACTTTTCGCACCTTTGCACGTCACCCTAAAACACGCTTCGCTACGCATCATTTAAAAGACAAAGCATCATTATTCATCATTTACAATGCTAAGCCTACTTAAAAATATGTTTGAACCTATAATATCTTAAACCAAATCAAAAGAATTAAATCCCTAAAGATAGAATGAGATGAGACACAAAATGTTAGACAATGAAGAAACTTTTCGATTTTGTCTGTGTAACGTCGATAGGTACAGTCAGTGAGGAAAATCACGTAACACTCCTGTTTTTTAAAATCATAATTGAACAAAATAATGTAAAAAAAAATACTAATAATATTAAAATAACACAAACTTGGTTGAACCCAGGTTGGTCCAAGCAAGGAAAACCTGCTCAGGTGGAGATCCATAGACGATACCAGCTTGGAGTGTAAATGTGGTGCTGTTCCACAAACGATGGGACCTGACATCATGCCCTGCGTGTCCTGATACCAGCACGTTACAGGAACTAATGGTCGCTATTGATAACGCTAAACTCGTAGCTAAGTTCTGGACCGACTCAATTTAGATTGCCATCAACACGCTAAGAAGAAGGCTGCTTAATCGAATAATTTTGCGTCAATTTAAATCGTACGTAAAGTAACAGTGTTAACTGACTTTCGTCACTGACTGTACCAGCTATATAAGGATAATCTCGTACACTATTGGATGGATTTTAAAACAGTTTAGTTATTTAACAAGATTTTTGGCGCAAAAATTTTATGAACCTTAGTTTTTGAACTTTTCATCTTTAGTCTGACGTGTTTGATGGTGGCATTTATCAGGGTCATTAATTCACTGTTTATAATGCCAACATATTCCTACCCTTTGAATTTACGCACAAAACACTTCACTCTTCCGGAAACCGTCTTAACAATACCCCCAAATTAAAAATGTCAAGCCAAATGCCGAAACGGTTCCCTGTTGGACCATTAAAAAAAATCCTAAATGTTATCGCAAACTAAATAGCTCCAAAATGTCAGAAATAAGGCCGAGAATCAGAAATGCCAGCGCAAATGCTAGGTCGCGACATTTTCGACCATGATTCGATCGCTGTACGGTTGGGTAGACACCCCAAGTTGGTGCCGATTCCTTGCGTTTGGAATTTACTAGAGTATTATTAAGTACCGGCGCGTCAGTACCATAATCAGAAACTCTTCACTAGAATACTCTATGTACGAGGGGCTCGTGGCTTATTACCAACCGCGTGGGACAATTTGCGAGGTTAAGCTGCGCTTGCTGCGGTCAGTCCGTGGATGGGTGACCGTTCGTTACACATCGAGACCCCTCCGTGACTCGGAGAGCAAGTTAAACAGTCGGTCCCGGGTATCATGACAATACCTATGATAGTCGTTACGGGAAAGTCAGATGCCCGAAGGTCTGACAACTGGTTAAACCTTAGGATATCGGCATTGCCCAGTAACTGGGTTGCGGAGGCCTGATGGCAGTCGCTCCATGTAAAATACTGGTATTCAACTGCGTCTGGTTAGACTGGAAACTGACCCCAATATAATTAGGAAAAGGCTAGGCGGAAAAATACTCTATGTAGTGGATCAAGCTACAGGGACGAAAAAATACAGCCTTAAAAAGACGGAGCAAATTAGGTGTTGGGGTAAGCAGATAATCAAAAGACCTATGTCCAGCAGTGGTTTACGATAGGCTAAGCTGAATACTCAGTTTAGTAGATACCAATACCTACAGAGACAAAAAACCACAGCCTTAAAAAGACAGTTGGAGCAGATTGGGTGTTGAAGCAAGCATAAAACCGAGAGCCCAGCACTAGCCAGCATTAGGCTGACTTGATTGATCGATTAATTTGTATATACCCAAGATAATAAACATACTGGTAATGGGAACTCCATGTGTTGACATAACATTCGGATACATCAAAGAACATTCAAACTATACATCATATATTTTTGTGTCCATATGGAAACCAAATCACGCTATTTTAATCAGAAAACAGCAGTAAGTAATTAGCAATACTATTGGCAGAAATAAATGTTATTGCATTTAAATTAATAGATTCTGGTCCCTTTTTGGAAATGCCATTCAATGTAGAAGCTATTTATAATTCTGTACAAGCAGGCAGGCTGTAGAAGGCAAGGGGAACTGTGTCGATTGTAGACACAATCATTCACTAAAAGATTATCTGTTGCAATAATTTAAACGTTTTATTTGAGTCGCCTACTTATCTTGGCATAGTGCAATTTAGAATCTGTTTAATTCAAAATTGAAAACACTATTATTTTATATCTTTTCTATCTTTTTATATCTTTTCAATATCCACTCCAAATCTTTGCTTCTTTAGGTGTTTGTAGTAGCGTTCATTTTAACTATTCTTAGATTGTTGTTCCAAATATTTGGCCGTTAGCAAATGTATAGCAAATAAAATCGCTATATTTTTGATCGAGCGTAATTTGCCTCGTCACATCATGAATGAAGAAACTGGATGACCAGATTCAATTAAAATTAACTCTTAAGGTCATTTAAACGTAATGGGAACCAGGTTAGACTATTAGATTTATTTAGATTGTTAGTAATTATCAACTGCACAGATCATACGATTTGCGAAGTTAAGCTACGCTTGCCATGGTCAGTCCGTGGATGAGTGACCGTTCGTTAACACACCGAGACCCCTCCGTGCCTCGAAGAGCACGTTAAACAGTCGGTTCCGGGTGGGAAGTCAGAAGGTCGAAAGTTTGACAACCAGTCTAACCTTAAGATATCGGCATTGCCCAGTAACTGGGTTGTGGAAGTCTGGTGGCAGTCGCTCTGTGTAAAATACTGGTATTCAGCCGCATCTGGTTAGGAAGCTGACCTCAACTTCTTCTTCTTGTCCCTGCCCTTATCCCACACTTGTTGGGGTCGGCACAACATGTTATTCGTAAATCCATATTGTTAAAGGATTTGGCTTATTGTTTTATGACCGGCCGCCTGCCGGACATCAACCCTCCTTGGGAATACACGTTGCGCCATCGCGCGGATGACCCAATATGCTTGCCGATATTATGCACTGGGTCCCAAAATGATAATTATGCTTGTCAATCTTATTGCCGACAACTAAGCAGACTATGTTCTTCTTGGTGGAATATACTTGAAGTTCCTCGACCCACCAATTCACTTTAGACGGTTGGAAGGGCTAGGCAAAAAGGCTAGGCAGAACAGAACAAGATTAGAACTACGATGACGTTACTCATTCACACAGTCCAGATAGTGCCATCACATTTACAACCAACGACGTCACAATAGGACCCGCCACACTTTCTCCTACGTATGTTTCCACATACACAGTCTATTGTTTTTCACCGTTATTTATTACGAAGTTTAGTATAACACAGAGTTTATAAGGGGCCGGCCGGAGGGGGGAACGTTTTGTTTTTAGCAAAATACTCGTGAATCATCTGCAAGATGTTCGTTTTACGTACTAAATCATTAAGTTGTATTTTGAATAGATTTAATTCGAAGTTTTTTTGGGACTATACCAAATTCTTAAGATTATTGCCCCTTACTATCTATACGATCTTATGACTGAATTGTTAGAAAAATATGTATTATCTAATTATATATGATCTCTAATGGCATATTTACGTTGTGTCCTTCAGTAGCTATTAAATTATTTTCAATACACACAGAATGCATACATAACATCACATCTATATTACCCGAAGGGTTGGGCAGAGGTATATAGTAACACCCTCATTTTGCCGTTAAGTTTAAATCCCATGTAATACCCCTATAATGCTCCTGAAATGCCCCCGCGAGGCTATTGCCATCAACCGGCCACAAATCTAAACTCCGAGCTGCTACTGAGGAATTCCACACGGAAAAAACCCAATAACACATTGCCCGACCTGGGGATTGAACTCAGGACCTCACGACCAGCAGGCGGGCTTGCCACCACTACCAACGAGGCAGTTGACACGGAATGATTTAGAGATTTTAACATAACAATTATTCTTCTATTGCCTGCATTATTAATTTTAGCTCCTACCAGGCTTTTTATTTTGCTTTTTTCTGTTACTCAGTTTTCTACATCTTCCATCGTCATCATCCAGTCAGCGTTTAATGAGTGATATTTTACTATTAAAGTATTATTGATAAATTACTGTTAGTTTATCACGAAGTAGTGATAGCCCAGCGGTCGAACACTTGCCTTCCATGCAGAAATGTCTGAGTTCGATCCCGGCCCGTACCTCTGACTTTTCGAATTCATGTGCGGACCAGAATTTGATTATCACTTGTCTTAACGGTGAAGGAAAAACATCGTGAGGCCTGAGAGGGCTCCTTAAATTTCTCGATGGTATGTGTAGTCTGGCAACACACCGTGCTGGTCTAAGGCCTAAACCCTTCTCATTTTGAGAAGAGGCCAGTGCCCAGCAGTGGGACAGTAATGGGCTAGATATGTATGTTATTTGTTATCACGAAAATCGAATATTGACACAGATTTAATCTTCTTTACCCCCTTTACATGAAAAAAACATGATTGACCCACTGCAGGTGTCTGCACCCTCGGAGTCCATTCAACTTACCCAGTTTTTAAATCAACCGTATACATTGACATGATTTTGCGAAATTATATCTATAAGAACAAAGAAAGAAATATTCTGTTTTATTCATACATTTTTGATATGCACATAAATGTTGGAAATTATGTTAATGACCGGAGTAAATGTATGGAAATTAGTTTGAATTTGTTGGGTGTTGAATCCTTAATCTGTAGATGTTGTATATATATGTTGCTGTCGAAATACCTACATTATGACCATAGGAGATATACACCCATATTCTAAGACGTTCCTCGTGGAGGAGCTCGTGGCTAAATAACAACCGCGCCGATCGTACGATTTGCGAGGTTAAGCTGCGCTTGCCGCGGTCAGTCCGTGGATGGGTGACCATTTGTTACACATCGAGACCCCTCCGTGCCTCGGAGAGCACGTTAAGCCGTCGGTCCTGGGTGTCATACGAATACCTATGACAGTCGTTACGGGTAGTCAGAAGCCCGAAAGTCTGACACACGGTTTAACCTTAGGATATCTGTATATATCAGTCTGATGGCAGTCGCTCCGTGTAAAATACTGGTATTCAGCCGCATCTGGTTAGACTGGAAGCTGACCCCAAGATAATTGGGAAAAGGCTAAGAGGAAGAAAATTCTAAGACGTTCCTCCAAAACTTACTCGACTCCACCTCGACTTGACATAAACGTCCTCGACTCGAGATTTTTCCTCAGTCCAGGTAAGGAATCACCTGTCAAGCTCAAGGTACCTCGGAACCTACCTTAAGGAAGGAAGTGTCAAAGTTCGTATGTAACAAAAATGAATTTTGAAGACTTTATCGAATATGCTTACGATAATCCTTACAAGTATTTATCGCGGCGTTATTTGCGCGATCCAAATAATTAAAATTATGACGTAATGACTCAGTCGAGGAACCTCAAAGTTCACTCGAAATTGCGTCTATGAATACAATTTTGAAGGTGTTTTCGAGGCCGTCGTGAGTTGAGTAAGTTTTGGAGGAACGTCTTAGAATATGGGTGATACTCCTCATGTATCTTGTCCAGTATGCATGCTACTGCCTGACCATCGAAGCCCATGGGAAATCTAAGGCTGATGTTTACTAACATGTAAAGAACTGTTTACTTAAAGCTCTAGTACATTTTTCAAGTAAACGATTGTTTAACCAGGTAATTTAATGATAGGCCGCGTTCCAACTATGTCGTGACGACAGATAGTCGTGTAGTTTTAAGTACATACATACATACATACATAAACTCACGCCTTTTTCCCATGGGGGTAGGCAGAAACTATAGAACGCCACATGCTACGACTCTTACATACCCCTTTCGCTTCATCCACATTCATACATCTTGTCATACACGCACGCCGGTTGAGAGTACTACGCACCTGACCTTTGTGAAGAACATCACCAATAACATCGATGTATGTCCTTCTAGGACGTCCTCTACCGGCGTTCCCATTAACATCCGCCTTATAAATTTCTTTTGTTAATCGGCGTTCACTCATTCTCTCAACATGGCCAAACCACCTAAGCATACTCTTTTCAATTTTTGTCACTACATCATCTTTTAAACCGCAACTTTGTCTAATCTCTTCATTTCTCAATCTATCATTCAAAGTTACACCGCACATACTTCGCAAGGACCGCATTTCCACGGCATTTATTCTACTTTCATGCCTCTTCTGCCACGACCAACATTCACTTCCATACATAAGCGTAGGTACCAACACACCATTATGGACAGCCAGTCGTGCCTTTTTGGACATCGACCGGCTAGCCACAACCGCATGCAAAGCACCATTTACTTTATTTCCCGCATTTGCTCTCCTTTCCACATCTTCGTCAATCTTACCATCTCTTGTAAACATGCTTTCCAAATAAACAAACTCATTCACCTGTTCAATACTTTCATCTCCTATCTTTACTTTACACTCAGATACATCTGCATCTCTTTCAAAAACCATTACTTTCGTCTTGCTTACATTAATTTTCATCCCTTTCATATTATATGCTCCATTCATCATAGTTACCATGTCTTGCAACTCTTCCGCCGACGATGCAAGCAAAACTTGATCATCTGCGTACAGAAGACATTTGACAGGCAACTCATTCATTTTCAATCCACACTCACTCCCTTTTAAATCTGTCAAACAACTATCCGTGTATAGGTTGAACAGCCATGGAGACGCTACACAACCCTGTCTAACACCTCTGGAGATGCCAAACCAGTCTGTGAACGCCCCATTTATCCTAATACAAGCACTGGAATCCCTGTACAGCGATTTCAGTGCCCGTATCAAGCGCCAGTCCACCCCGTACAAAGACCACGATTCTTCCCCCCACACACTATCATAGGCCTTCTCCAAATCAATGAAAGCGCAGTACACTTTCTTGTGCTTTGCCAGATGTTTTTCGGCTATGCACCTCAAGGAGAAGATCTGATCCATACAGCCCATCCCCTCTCTGAACCCTGCCTGAACATCCCATACTTTCTCATCTGTTATTCTTATCACTCTGTTAATTAAAACTTTCGCATATAGTTTGCCGACCACACTCAAAAGGCTAATGCCGCGGTAGTTTTTACACTCCTGCTGTGAACCTTTTCCCTTATATAGTGGTACGATTACAGCTTTGCACCAGTCGCCCGGCACTTGGCCGAATCTCCAACACATATTAAAGATCCGGTACAGCAGGCTTGCTACCACGCCGTCACCGCCCTTAAGCATTTCGACAGACACTCTGTCACATCCAGCAGCTTTTCCAACTTTCATACATTTCAGCGCTTTCACGATTTCATCCATTTCAATCAGATTTTCCTCATCTTCATCCAAGTCAATGTCTGACTCACTCGCTTCCGCCCAGTTACCCACTCTTTGCACACTATCCTGCCAAATAAATAAACTTTCAAAATATACCTTCCAGCGTTCCAACACCTTGCATTCTTCACTTAACAAGCATCCATCTCCTCCTCTAACTATATTCATATTTGATGTCCCCGAAACTCCACGAGCCAATCTTACTTGTTGCCAGAACAGCTTAACATTGACCCTGAAGTTGTCGGAGAATTTCCTATTATACTTATCTTCCATTTCATTCTTCTTCATCTTTACTATCTCTTTTACTTCCGCCTTTATTTCGGTGTATCTTTTCTTCACTCTTTCCAAATCGTCAGTCATACTCGTTGCCTGATTCATTCTTATTCTAGCTTTAAAGGCTAATAAATTAAGCCAAGCTTCTTTCTTCTTCCGTACGACCTCTTTAACTTCATCATCTATCCAACAATCATTCGTTCTCCTGTTATTTTTCCTCTTCGCCACACCGCATACTTTTGTGGCCACTTGCACCATGCTGTTTTTTACAACATTCCATGCTTCTTCTAAACTATAATCATTCATTCCTTCTAAAATCTCATTCATCTTCTCTTTTACTTCCCTCTAATATTCCTCTTTCACTTTTAATTCTTGCAACCTTTCTACTTTTATTCTCTCAAGTGCAGTCACAGGAACCCGAACCCGATGGCACCAACGCTTAAACAGACCATGTATCCGGCACATGACAAGATAATGGTCGGTCCCCACATTGGCACCCCGATACACTCTTGTATCTGTGACCTTACTCTTCAGTCTTTCATCAACAATCACAAAGTCAATCATGCTTCTACTATCTTGCCTTTCCCACGTATACATGTGAATCTCTGTATGATTAAACATAGTGTTCATTATAGAAAGATTCTTCTCCACGCATATTTCTAACAAACTCATTCCATTCTCATTCACCCTTTTATCCCCAAACGCACCTAGTGTACTTTCATATTCTTTCCTCTTCACACCTACCCAACCATTGAAATCACCAAGCATAACAATCATCTCATTTATTCTACACTCATTCACAATACCTCTTATACTATCCCAGAATGCATCTCTCTCCGAAAGTGGGCTTCCCATGTCGGGTGCATAAACACATATCATGAAAATATGGTTCAAACCCACCTTGGCTCTGATCCATAGGATTCTGGGACTTACACACGCATAATCTTTTATAGATTTCATCATCCGTTCTGAAAGGACAATCCCCACACCCTGACAAGCCCTATCTGTCTCTGGGACACCAGACCAAATTGCGGTCAGGGAACCGTGTTTGGATCCACTCCCTTTCTTTTCGTCTCATTCACACAAAGCGCATCTATTCTTTTTTCATTCATCTGCTCACAAACTTCATCTATCTTTTCTTTTATACCTCCCTGAACATTCAACGTAGCGAAGCGACATTCTGCAGCTCGCTTTTCGCCCCGTGAGAACATTTGACGTGGTGTGTGGCGAACATCACCGCCGACTCCGAGTTTTTTAGTTTTAAGTGTCGTGGCTTATATATTTAAATGGAGGTGTTCACATATAAGACGACACGATTAACGTGTCGTGACGACAGATAGTAGTGTAGTTTTAAGTGTCGTGGCTTATATGTTTAAATGGAGGTGTGCACATATAAGACGACACGATTAACTGTCGTTCACGACTTGTTTTTGCAGTGACGACAGATTGTCAAGTCAATGGGAACGGCTAGCACGACAGTCGTAAAACTATAAGAAAACGTCACGACATCATGACGGCAAATCATGTGTCGTGGCCACGATAGAAATATCGTCTCGTCTTCTAGCTTGCTACTGATGTGCAAACGACAAAGCGACTGCCGTGAAACAATAAAATGTCGCGATCCAATGGGTACAGCTAGAGACGACAGTCGTCCAACGATAAATTAATCGTCACAACATAGTGGGAACGCGCCATTAATGAATATTAGAATAAGTGCGCCTTGCTACCAACCTTGCTGACTGGATAATCTTTTGACCACGACAAGCTATACTCGCACAGCTCAGGCCGAGAAGAGAGACGGAAAAGAAGTCTTCTTTTAAACGGTTTTAATTAGCTTCACTTCGTTTATCTGTTTGTTTGATTTAAATCTTGCGACACATTTTTCAACTACTTCTGTTTCACTAATTAATTCTCCTGAAACTTCGCACACAAATTCAATTCCCATGACAATACAACATTATAATAATTTCAACCTTCAATCCTCAAATGCTTATGCTGCAGGGATACCTACTGCAAGATAAAATTGTTTAACTTTAAAGTTTATTTAAGGGATTATTTTGTTAAAAATAATTTATTTTATTGTTCTTACTTACCTAGCTTTAGTTTATGTCTCATTATAGTTTTCTTTATTTAAATTCCTGTCTGTCTTCAATATCAACGTGGTATAAGCACTTTCATGAAGATATAATAAGAGCAGAGTGCATGCAAATATATCATTTGAATATACAAATGAAGACGTAGAGCTGCAATATGTCGGTGTAGAGACGATTTACGTAGTTCAAAAGAATTCTTCATGAAATAATAGAATTTTCAAGTAGAAATACTTTTATAAAATAGAGTGCTATTTTTCCAGAAACTTTGGATTGAGGGAGAGCTCATTTTACGTAATTTCCCCCTATTCTCTTTATTATATAAAACATGTTATGTGGAGGGAAGAATGTCATGTTACTAGAAGGGTATTAAAAATGAATGTGGATGGATATACAAATAGAGTTAGGCCAAAGAAAAGATGGATGGATTGTGTGAAGGATGATATGGGTAAGAAAGGAGTGAGTACTGAGATGACGGTTGATAGAGGAGAATGGAAGAGGAATACGTGTTGTGCTGACTACACCTAGTGTGGGATAAGGGCAGGAAGATGATGATGATGATGATGAATGTTTATATATAAAACCGATAACAGTTGGGGTAGGTGTTTTATTAAGTGGACACCTCGAATCAGCAAATGTAGTGTAGGGCGCCTTTAAGCTAGATGGGGTGACAATCTTCACAAGGTGGCTGGTAGCAGTTGGATAAAAGATTCGAGCTCGAGTGACCTGTATAGGCTGATGATGGAACACCACCCCTAGCAGATGAATTAGTGATTGCAGTATACTTAGGCGTATTCAGGGTGGGGCAGATTGGGTGCTTGCCCTACCCGGGCACAGGCAAGAGTAAATAAATGGTCTAGGTTCAATCAACTTGCCACCCATGTCCACAGAATAATTACCCAAAATAGGCAGACCAATGCCCGACCCCGTCTATACTTATTTGGACCTCAAAAATAAGGTTATGGGACAAAATTGCCCATATCCTATTCTGCACTTCCAGATTCATTGAAAATACAAATATTTACTGTCTGACTGAGTTTGCCCCACACTGGACTAAATCGCCCATGGCAGTATATTGTTATTAGCAGACAGATAACAGATTAAGCAGTGATAGCTTAGTGGTGTGACCGTCGTACTACCAAGTCATAGGTCTCGAGTTCGAAAACCAAGGCACGCACCTCTGACTTTTCGGATTCATGTCCGCATTGTATAATTATCACTGCTTAAAAACGGTGAAGGAAAACATCGTGAGGAAACCGGTATGCCTGACAGATATTCTCGACGGCGTTTGAAGCCAAGTCAGAGGCCAATGGGCGGCATAAACTCTGACACCAGGTTAGTCACTAACCACACAAAAAGGAGAAGAAGCGATCATTTCACCTTTACATTTAAGTCCCATGTAATAGAGGGCGAGCCTATTGCCATCAACTGGGCACAAATCCAAACTCCGGGCTGCTACTGAGGAATTCCACACGAAAAACCCAATAACACTTTGTGCGACCTGGGGATCGAACCCAGGACCTCACGATCAGCAGTTGCGCTTGCCACCACTAGACCCATGAGGCAGAATAATAAAATTAAAAGTAGAACTACGAAACAATTTAAACCATTTTATTTACACTACCTAAATCAACTATTGATCACATCTTGCTATAACTTCTAACCGCACATATAAAGTACATCATCTCTTATAATAACCACATACCAATATTAATATAAACATGAGTCAGCGGCTGACTAACAAACTATTTAATATTGAACTATTTGCCTGTCTGTCAGTGTGCTATCATCAGCTTGTCAGCATCTTAAACACTTGGGTACTTGAAGTATTTTCTGGGAATTTTTGCTGGTAAACTATGATGGCAGGCCTTGGCAACAGCTGAGATGGGTGGCCAGAAGATTTTTTCAATACTTTTCAAATTCTAATCTTTACATAGTATAAAACAAAGTCGCTCCCGCTGTCTGTCTGTCCCCATGTATGCTTAGATCTTTAAAACTACGCAACGGATTTTGATGCGGTTTTTTTTAATAGATAGAGTGATTCAAGAGGAAGGTTTATATGCCCCACATTAGTATCTACATTGCACCCGTGCGAAGCCGGGGTGGGTCGCTAGGTTTGGGATACAAGAAATAACGCGTGACAAGGGTTCGTGTTCTGCCTTTTCCCAACTATGTTATGGTTAGCTTCCAGTCTAACCAGATGCGGCTGAATACTATTTTACTCGGAGCGACTGCCATTAGACCTCCGCAACGCAATTACCGGGCAATGCCGATATCATAAGATTAGATCGATTGTCATACTTTCGGGCATCTGATTACCCGTAACTGTCATAGGTATTCGTCTGACACCCGGGACCGACAATTGAACGTGCTCTCCGAGGCACGGGAGGGTCTCGATGTGTAACGAACGGTCACCCATCCACGGATTGACCGCGGCAAGCGCAGCTTAACCTGGTAACCAAGTCCAGGGAGCAGTAGGGTCAAATCTGCGGTCACCATAAAAATTTTTTACCAGTCTATGATGATCGTAACGATTCGTATACTCCAGGAATTATTTTTTTAGATCTGCAGACGTAGAATGACCTATCGTTGACAAGGACTCGCAAGAATTCACAATGACAATAATTATGTCATCTTTCGTCAACAAAATCCTTATATGTGTAAAACTGCATCTCATAAGACTTGAAACCAAGCCCAACAATGAAGGGAAAATTCTGGACTCTGGGTTCTGGATTCTGGAGAGAGACGATCAACACCATAGAGTTAGTATCCACCATAATGATCAATTTAATATTACTATGTATAATGTAGTGTAATTAATTACCTTATTGTCTAGTATGTTATCCCGTTCTATTCTACATGAGCTAAATTAAATAAAGCCGTTAACATATTATTACTTTTCCCAACTCCGCAAAATATCTCCACCGTTCAAATAATCTGAACGATACTGGAACATACCGCAGGTACGGCTCGCACTTGACCGTTTTTTATTTTTACCTTGAGTACAGGCCATGTGTTGTATACACGGTGCTACATCAAAGAACAAAAGAATTAGCTTCATGAAGAAAGTAAAAATAAAACGGGTAGATACAGCGTGTTGTTTTTTGTGTACGATGAGCTTTGAAAAGGGTTGAGTTCTTATAAATATGAGGGACAACATACAGATAGTTCACACAGAAACTGTTTATAGGACCCGTTTGAACGGATCCATTTTTATTTTGGTGATGGCGCCTGTAGTTGTATGAGCTTGTTCACATACACGACAGTATTCCGAATCCAGTAAAAAATACTAGATCCGTTATTTTTATCGTATCCTGCCTGCCAGATGCGACGCAGTTGCCATTTGTTTAACTGATCCGTCGGTGCAGATGTGAACAACACATCCAGTACCGACGGATCCGTTAAAACGAATCTGCAGTGTGAACGGGCTCTTACTATGCTACATTTTAGGTTTCTATGATAAACAGTTTTCAAGACAAATGGCAGTGACAGGCAAACTGACAGACTGATACGTGAGTGGTCTTATAACGATTCCGTTCCGTTCTCTTTTGAAACAAGGTGTTTGCGAAGATTTTAAACGATATATGCTAATTTTACATAACATCACGCCTGTATTCCACGAAGGATTGGGCAGAGGTGTATACCAACACTCTCATTTTACCATTATATTTAAGTCCCATGTAATAGTGGGCGAGTATATTGCCATTAACCGAACACAAATCTAAACTCCGGGCTCCTACTGAGGAATTCCACATGGAAAAACCCATTAACACTTTGCCCGACCTGAGCATCGAACCCAAGACCTCACGATCAGCAGTGGCGCTTGCCACCACTAGACCAACGAGGCAGTTTTAGTAGATAGGTAATGGTCGTAATGATATGGGTTTATGACAAATTATTTTAGTTTTTGACATTACTCTAGATTTCACTAGGAAGCCAAAAAAAACTCCCTTTTGTACTCTACGTATGTAGAAAAGAATGTCCAAAATGAAAATGTAGGTAATGAAATGTAAAAAAATGTGGTGTAACTTTGAAAGATAAAGTAAGGAACAGCGTGATAAGAGAACGTTTTAGAGTGAAAGAAGAAGTAGTGAGAAAGGTATGTTAATATGGTGTGGTCATGTAGAGAGGATGGACGAAAGGAGATTAACGAAACAAGTATACAAAGCAAGTGTGGATGGAACAGTTGGAAGAGGCCGACCTCGGCGAACGTACCACGAACAAATCGCGGACGTTCTCAAAAAGGGCCAGGTTGGTAGCACCATAAACCAACGAGCATGCATAAGAAGGTTAATGCATGTAGATGAAGCGAAAGGGGTATGTCAGATCGTAGCAGGTCGAAATCTATAGTCTCTGCATACCCCAATGGGAAACAGGCGTGATAAAGACAAAGATAAATTTATTATGTCAAAACATGAGTAGTATAATACACGACAAAGAAAAAAATTGTCTGCATGCGTGATCTTAATACAGAGATGATATTATATTAGTATGTCATCATCATCATCTTCCTGCCCTGATCTCAAGTTACTTGGGGTCGGCGCAATATATTTTTCTCTTCCCTGTCAGCCGTCTCATTATCATTTACTCCCTTATCTTTCATATCCTCCCTCACACAATTCATCCATCTTTTCTTTGGTCTCCCTCTCCCCCTCTATCCATCAACATTCATATTCATTACTCTCTTAGTCACATGTATTTCATCCCTCCTCATCACATGCCCATACCAAGACAAACGATTTCCTTTCAACTTTTCTGTCACTGGTGCCACTTTCAAACTCCCTCTAATATACTTATTTCTTACTTTATCCATTCGCGTCACTCTACACATCCATCTCAACATTCTCATCTCAGCTACGTGTAATCTTCTTTCATCAGTCTTCTTCACGGCCCAACACTCTGATCCGTACAGAACGACAGGTCTTATAATGGATTTGTAGATTTTGCCCTTCAGCTTGAGGGGCATCTGTATGTATGTATGTAAAAGAAAATCTAGTCTCCTCAAAGCTTCCGGAGAACAGATAACAGCCATGTATAATCAGGAGGAGGAGGTCTTTGTTGTTAATGATCATGGCGACAAAGCCCTTAGCGAACGTTTTGGCGAGAAGCCAGATCACAGCGAGAACTAAGAAAGCATTAAAAGCATGTAAAAATCAGAGAAAACAAGCAAAGAGATTCCTGCAAAAACTCTGGCAAAATAAGAACCCGTTCACACGGCGGATCCGTTTTAACAGATCCGTCGGTACTGGATGTGTTGTTCACATCTGTACTCACGAATCAGTTTAACAAATGGCAGCTGCGTCGCATGTTATACGTTATATTATATATTATGTTATATTATACGTTATTTTTATCGTATACGATAAAAATAACGGGCAGAGTGTGAAGGCACCCATACTTCTCCATATATCTTCATGTATGGATCTGTTTTTATACTGTTCCGGCATACAGTTTTTGATGACAAAACGGAATGTGTAAAAATGTTGGACTAGTATTTTTTACTGGATTCGGAATACTATCGTGTATGTGAACTCGCTCATACAACTACAGGCGCCATCACTAAAATAAAAACGGAACCGCTAAAACGGGTCCTGTAAACAGTTTCTGTGTGAACTAGCTGCAAGTCAGTAATTCTTTTTCAAACCCTCAACAATTTACTTGGGCCATTTTCCCAAACAAATGGAAACCGCTTTAGATTTATTTAAGGGCCTGTTGTAACGATTCGGTAAGGTCATTTGTTATTGGTTTTGGGTACTTCCGTGAGGCGATAATGTTATCAATCTATCGATGTCTACCTATCTATAACACCTTTAGACATCATAATTTAAATTAGTGTTAGGGACAGCTTCTTTTTATACCAGATGCGGTAGAACGTTAGAAAGAAAGAAAGAAGAAAGAAATATATATTTTTTTGCACAAGCGTACGCACAAGCAAACTTAAAATGAAAAATATAATAAATCTCAATTTTTTTTTTTTTTTTTTAACTGTAATTATATTTAATTTGCATGTACGCGTAAAAAAAAATCAAAATATCGCATCTCAAAATTAAATACTTAAAACTGCAACAAACATTTGGACTTAAATTTAAACGTATAATTACCTGGTAACCTGAACACAAAAAAGTTAAAAAAAAAACAGCAATCCACACAATCTATGGCTACTAATTTATAGTCTATGGCATAGAGTACCATTGTACCATTGTAGGGAGTATATGGTGCACGTTAGTATTTTACAAGAGTGCATTCATGCCCGATTTCTATAAACAAAAACGAATCGTTTTGCTTACCAATGGTAGCATTTTTTATTGCCAAACTGAGCATAAAATGGACTCGTAAACTAATTTTAACTGTGATAGCTACTTCCATATAGGAACGGTCTGTGCAAAACCATCTCTGAGTTCTTTGCTGCATTATTGGTAAAGATAGAAGAGTCTAAATTTTTACCAATAACGCTCCGTAAATTAAAGGAATCCGCCATAAGGCAGCCTCTACGAGAGGCCGTCACGTATTACGTAAGCACGAAATGGTGAGGGGGTTTTTGCTTAGCTTATTTTTGATGACATGGGGGACGGGGGTGTCTGGATGACGATTACGTCAGCAATTTAGATTTATTTACTTATTTTCCTAGACTTGAAAACTGCTGCTCATGTATAACAAAAAAGAAACTAGAACAGATTTAAAAAAAAAAAAAACTAATGTTTACGTAAGCATAGGATGGTAAAAGCTTTGCTTACTTTTGCTGACAAGGGGGAGTGGTGGGTCAAAAAATACTAAAATTCTGCTTACGTAATACTTGAATGGCCCCTCAAGTAACGATGCCTTTGAATAATACTACATTGCACTGCGCAGCGAAGCTTACGATCAATGATCCTTCAAACTGTAGCAATAACAAGAATCTAACAAAAAAAATCTATCATCCAACGAAGGTAAAGTCAGACGCAAACCTAGGTCTAAAATTAAACAATACCTAGTGTCAAGAAATTTAAATAATTACCTTATACCTATGTATTACAATCTATACATATGAATCATCACGGTTACCTCCAACGGTACATATCTGTGGTACCAGCAGAATGCATTAGTTTTATGAAATCACAACAATGTCACAAGTTTCGCACGTAATATGACTAATGTTGCAAAATATTGATGTGAGCACGTCTGCGACTTCAAATTTTAAAGTCTTCACAGGTCATAAATGAATATAGCTGATTTGTTAATGAGAACATTATCATCGCTAACGTATACAGTATGATATAAAAATTGAGGCATTCCATTTAGAGCATCAATTTGAAGAACACCAATTCGAATCACACCAATAGTAATAGGGTGGTGCGCTAAATGGAGTGATTCCAAAAATTTAATATTGTTTTTTTTTTTAAACTAGAAACATAAAATCGTTCTCTCAAAAAATCTGAGATTAAATAAAATCAAATAAAAAAAAACACATAAACCAATACAGGTGCTTATGAAAAGTCGAATTTAGATGCACGGTTCCAATTAGTCGTTTCCTATGGAAAAGAGCCGGCAAGAAACTACATGGTTACTCCTTTAAAAATAATATCTTTAACAATTTCAGTGGATACAGTACTATGATTTAGGATAGTGAGAGAACAATGAAGTCCTGACCACAGACCAATGAGTAATGAAATACTAAAAGACTTGAGTACAATAATTAACAAACGAAAAATAAATAAAAAAAACAATATGAATAACAGTAATTTACAAATTTATAGATGCAGGTCCACAAAGTTCTCCCATTAACAAAAGTAATAATAACTGTTGAATCATTTTTATTAATTTTTGTTCCTTATAGGCGTTGGGAACCGTCATTCGTGACTGATTACCAACCGCACAGATCACGTAACGCATCGAGACCCCTCCATGCCTCTGAAAGCACGTTAAACAGTCAGTCCCGGGTGGCACACGAGTACCTATGACACTCCTTACGGGAACTCAGAAGCAGTCTGACTAGCGGTTTAACCATAGAATATCGGCATTGCCCTATAACTGGATTGCGGAGGTCTGATGGCAGTCGCTCCGTGTAAAATACTGGCATGCAGCCGCATCTGGTTAGACTGGAAGCTGACCCTAACATAGTTGGGAAAAGGCTAGGCAAAAGAAAGGCGTCGGGAACCGCTAAGTCAACTTACTACCTGATTGGTGATTTACCTTCACAATCCGTATATTCCTATACCATACGATTTTGTGTACGTTCTTCAAATATCTTCGGTTCAGTAAAAAAAACTTTTCAATTCAACATAGGTAATTCGGAATTGGGTATTACTGCGTGAACGCCTCTGCAAGTTGTAAAGGCCAATTGAAGGAGAAGGGTTCACGAAAGGGTTCGGTCCAGAAGGGTCGTACCTACGTGACGTCGATAGGTTAACGATCTGTCACTATACAAGATAGGAATTTGATATTTCAATCGCAAATTATATTTGATTATTGAGTAGACCAAATGTTCTTAATATCGCCGTCCCGGAAGAATATAATGGCATTCCCAAAAACACAAATTTTTCAGAACAAAATAAAAACCGATTTTTGACAACTGCTTGTCAAGTACTGCTTGTAACTGACAAAAGTGCTTGTAACGGTGAATCCAGACCTGACGAACGCGCCGCGAGCAGCGCGCGGAGCTTTGTACGAACATGAAATGTTCGCGCGAGCGACGCATTCGCGGCGCGTTCGTCAGGTCTGGACGCACTATAACAGTGCCAAGTACTGCTTGTAACTGACAAGCAGTCGTCAAAAATTGGTTTTTATTTATTCTGAAAAAGTTGTGTTTTTGCGAATACCATTATATTCTCCGGGGACGGCAATATATGAACTCAATTTTATACAAAAAAAACACCCATATCAAACATCTGTTTAAATAAAAAAACCATACAAAAGATAATTTATAGATAACTGCCTGGTTCGTCGTGAGGTCCTGGGTTCGATCCCCAGATCGGGTAGTGTTAGTGGGGTTTTCCGTATAGAATTCCCCAGTAGCAGTTTGGAGTTTGGATTTGTAGCCGATCGATGGCAATAGCAATGGCAATGGCACGTTATTACATGGGACTTAAACATAATGGCAAAATGAGGGTGTTACTATATACCTCTGCCCAACCCTTCAGGGAATACAGGCATGATGTTGTGTAATGTTACTTTCTCTGTACAATTAAATTCTAATGTCTCACTTATTATTTGAATTATGTGAGCCTATCTATTCTACCCAGATGGATCGACAACATGAAGAAGGAAGCTGGGGTGGACTGGATGTGAACGATGGAAGATCAAGAGTTACGGAGCAATTTTAGATAGGCCTATGATAGCTGTATCGATGTTTACACCTAGCAAAACATTTTATTTTCTCGTGTGGATACCCATTGTCTGGGGAAGGTGAAGGGGAATCTTGAACTCTCATCGCCTTATGTCACCCGATAGCCATTCTCAGCACTAAGGATATCTTTGGCTCGTCCCCAACTTTTTTCTTTTTTTTCATCTTGGGGAAATCCTCGTGTATGTCCCTTGACCGAGCAAGGCGACGGAGTCTGCCGGACTCTTACCGGCTAAAAACCCACCATGTTCCTCCTGCCGACCGATGGCCGGGGTCGCGGGACTTGCATAAGCGTGCACCGCAACCCCGGCAGGGGCGTAACCTATGTATTCCAATTCCTTAACAAAGAAGTATTTTTTTCATATCTGTTTCATTCAGATGACCAAATAACGACTTAATAACACCCTTTTAACACCCAAAGTTCTACTATAAACTATTCAAACACCTGTTAAACAAAAAATACAAAACGGAAATATGTTTGATAGAATACAAAGTTATAGAATTCGATATGAGGAAGCCATGTAAGAGCCCGTTCACACAGCGGACCCACTTTAACGGATCCCTCGGTACTGGATGTGTTGTTCACATCTGTACCGACGAATTAGTTAAACAAATGGCAGCTGCGTCGCATCTGGGAGACAGGATACGATAAAAATAACGGATCGCGTGTAAAGGCACCAATACTTATCCACATCTTCATGTACGGATCCGTTTTTTATACTGTTCCGTCATGCAATTTTTGATGATAAAACGGAACATGTAAAATGTCAGACCAGTATTTTTTACTGGATTCGGAATACTGTCGTATATATGAACTCGCTCATACGACTACATGCGCCATCACCAAAATAAAAACGGATCCGCTAAAACGGGTACTGTAAATACTTTCTGTGTGAACCAGCTATAACATTTTTAACTTAAAGAAAGTTCTAATCTAATAAAAGTTTGTAAAAAGAACTTTTCATTTATCACCAAACTATTTGACACGTAAATAATACGTTCTCCTTCCATAAAACGTTTATCATTATTAAAAATAAACGACAAAAATCAAAAGGTACAAAAAAACTGTACCATCCTGTATAGATCTGGCCCCCAATAAAGAAGCGTTAGCTGCGCGGACGCACCGAAATCGTTCATCGAACTCCGTACATCTGTTTCTTTATGCACGCGCCCGACAGACTGTCTCGAGTGTGCTTCCTTTCTTCCCAATGCATCTGGTCACTGAACTGAACTCATAACCTCATCTAACAAATTATTATTTATTAATTTTTAACTACCTCGTTGGTTTAGTGGTGGCAAGCGCGACTGCTGATCGAGAGGTCCTGAGTTCAATCCCCAGGTTGAGCAAAGTGTTATTGGGTTTTTCTGTGTGGAATTCCTCAGTAGCAGCCCGGAGTTTGGATGTGTGCCCAGATGATAGCAATAGGCTCGCCCCCTATTAAATGGTACTTAAGCATATCGGCGAAATGAGGGTGTTAATGCACTTCTGCCCAACCCTTCGGGGAAAACAGGCGTGATATTGAGTTATTTATGTTATGTTGGCCTACGCAAAGAAGCAAAAGAACAATGCTGTAAAACGCCAAATCCACAAGCAAGTTTATTGTGCAACTTGTACAACTGACTTTCAAGCGGTGGACACACTCGCAGCAAGTCGTCTTCTGCAAGTTTTACGAACTAAGCGAGCACTTGGTGCAATAACTGGCACAATACAACTTGCTAGGGAATTTGGTGTTTATTAGATCCTTTTTTCTTTATTTATTTTTTGTGACACAAGAATATGGCCTATTCTTCATCAAATCAAATCAAATAATTTATTTGTATTAAAAATGATGTGTGATCATAAAGTCATAGGATTTTTGATGTTTAAATAATTTAATAGTCCATCCTGTTCTATCTAAAGAGGTGTACAAAAGAGAAATATCCATCAAGGCATACATTAGATTTTAAATGTAGTTTGAAAAATAAATACAATTAAATGGAATAGTTTTTAAATATCATCATCATCTTTCATGCCCTTATCCCACACTAGATGGGGTCGGCACAGCATGTATGTATTTTGTAAATCCATGTTGTTAGTGGTTTTGACTTATTATTCTACGACCGGCGGCCTGCCTGACATCAACCCTTCTTGGGAATACTAGTTGCGCCGTCGCGCGGGTGACCTAATGTGCTTGCTGATATTATGCACTGTGTCCCGAAATTATATGATTGTCAATCTTATTGTCGACAACTAAGCAGACTATGTTCTTCTTGGTGGAGTATACTAGAAGTTCCTCGACCCACTCTTTCAGTTATGCTAGGGACTTTGGTTCTGACACATCGTAAACGAATATAATATAATAGTTTTTAAATAATCAGTAACTATTTCTAACGAACGAAAGGATTAACTTCTTAATTTAAAAATTTAGACCCACCCTGTATATCGGGGGCCCCCAATAAAGCTGCGCCGGCGCGCCGAAACCGTTCATCGAACTCGGGACATCTGTTTCCTCGCACGCGCCACGCACTGACTCGCTCATTCATCGTAACGTTTTTGTTTTGAATATCCTCCTTTTTGCCTTTCAAGCTGTCTGGTTGGGGAGTGGGCTGAGGAGGTGGTTTGGTGAGGTTCTTTTGAGACGGATATTATATTATAAGCAGCTGATTTTTCAAGGACTTTATTATTTGTGTGCCGGATTCTGAATTGTTGTCGATATTTGAATGGTCCTACTGTCCTGTTATAGTAGTGATAGCCTAGTGATGTGCCCGTCGGACTGCCAAATCAGGTCTCGAATTTGAAACCAAGGCACGCACCTCGGAATTTTGGGATTCATGTGCGTATTGTATAATCATCACTTGTTCATAAACGGTGAAGGAAAACATAGTAAGGAAACCGGCATGCCTGACTGATATTTCTCGACGGCATGTGAAGCCAAGTCAGAGGTCCTCGGGCGGCATAAATTCTGAGACCAGGTTAGTCACTTACCACACGAAAAGAAGAAGACTGTTCTGAATTTGCAATGTTTTTCGGTACCTACCTTTACTTTTCAAATGGTTTGTTTTGCCTTAGTCCTGTATTTGGCTCGGCTTTCAGTCTAACCAGATGCGGTTGAAAACCAGTATTTCACACGGAGCGACTGCCATCAGACCTCCGCAACCCAGTTACTGGGCAATACTCATATGTTCAGCTTAGACCAGTTGTCATACATTCGGGCTTCTGTAACGACTGTCATAGGTATTTGTAAGACACCCGAGACCGATAAATTGCCCCTCTATGATAGTACACACCAAGCCAGTGAACGTTCGTCGTTTTGTTAATTTGAATTTAATGAAAACTGTAAAAATCCCTTTTTGTTGGCGTTCGTTGGCTTGGTATGTATGTACCATAATATAAGTTTCTAGTATTAAGCGGAGTGATCACCGTCTGACGTCCACAACCCTTTGGGAAATCAAGGTTCCGAAGTAAACCCTACGTCTAATATACAATGATGTTGTCGATGTATAGGTAGATACATTGGTTTCCGTTTGTAACAACCTAGGCTGCCTGTGAATGAATGAGAATGAAATAATGAATGAAAAATACGATAGATTAGCATCAACTATTGCGTTGTGTAGTTATATCACACATACAGACAGATATAGTTAACTAATGCTTATTAATAATTGTTTTAAAACTTAATTACAACAGTTGTATTGTTCATTTTTGTGTGACATATTTCCCGTTTTTTCAACATTTTTCATTTATGCTCCTCTCCTATTGGTCATAGCGTGATGTTATATAGCCTATAATGCCTTCCTCGATACATGGACTATCCAACAGAAAAATATTTTTTCAATTCCAACCAGTAGTTTCTGAGATTAGCGCGTTCAAACAAACAAACAAACTCTTCAGCTTTATAATATTAGTATAGATGTGTACCAATAACTGCCTTGTTGGTCTAGTGGTGGCAAGCGGGACTGCTGACCGTGAGGTTCGATTCCCCGGTCGAGCAGGTTTTTCCATAAGGAATTTCTCAGTAGTAGCCCGCAGTTTGGATTTGTGCCCGGTGATGGCAATAGGCTCGCTCACTATTACATGGGACTTAAATATAACGGCGAAATGAGGGTGTTACTATACTATATATATATATATATATATATATACCTCTGCCCTACCCTTCGGGGTATACAGGCGTGATGTTATGATATTATGTGTAGGTACCAATAACTGACGCGTATTTTTTTATCGGCCTTATTTCATATATTTATTGAAAGAAATAGAACAGTAGTGATAGCCGTCCGACCGTCGAACTGCCAAGTCATAGGTCTCGAGTTTAAACCCAAGGCATGCACCTCTGACTTTTCGGATTCATGTGCCTATTGTATAATTATCACATGTTTAAAAACGGTGAAGGAAAACATTGTGAGGAAATCAGCATGAGAGATATTTCTCGACGGCATGTGAAGCCAAGTCAGAGGCCCATAGGCAGCATAAACTCTGACACCAGGTTAGTCACTAACCACACGAAAAGAATAAGAAGAACTAATTACGAATTTAAAATGTTGCTGAGCATTGAAAAATAACTGACCAGTTCCTTTTTATTGGTCCAAATTCATATTTATTGGGAGAAATCGCCCTTCGAAAGAGCATTATTTACTCAGATCACCTACCTAGTAATAAAAATAATCATCTCCACTCTGTCGTGAAGAATATTACATTTCATCTCAAGAGAAATATTTGTGAAACATCTCACGCTAAAGACACCATTGACAGATCTATAAAACGAGAGACCACTATAAAGCACGAACGATTAATATTAAAAACAGCTGACGAAATGCAAATGGCGGCGAGTTAGTGACGGCGCCATCTTTGTGACGTCATGCTTGTCACTATACTTTGAATCCAGGGTTCTCTCATATTTAATTAGCTTAATCTAAAACACACTGGTATTATTACTGTCAGCTATTATCATCCCACTGTTGGACAAAGGCCTCGTCAAGGATTAAATGACAAATTAAATACAAAGATTCTCAATTATCATAATAACAGCATTGTCGTACGTGGAAGCTATTAGCGTAACCGGATGAAGTTGCATTAGCAAGCAATTTACATAGTTTTGTATGTAAATAAATATATTTTTCGTCTTTTTTCTCTTTATAGCTCATAAAAGCTATTTTTTTTTATTCTTAACATGGTCTCGTTTGTCCTCAGTCTCATCTGATGGTAAGCGCAGACAGGCTCTAAGATGGAGCACACGAATCCAAGGAACAGAGATATAGAGAGATTCCCCTATACCCCTCTGGCTCTAACATACGCACTACGGAACACAGTGAATAGCTTGGCGCCGGACTTTAATGTGAGGGTGGTAATTAGCCAGACGGACCGTATAGATCTTACCATCATGCCTCTTGATAGATTGCTATCTGGAACGGTGGAAGGGGTTCTCATTACTAGGCTTGACATGAGGATTGCGCCCTCTCGCGCAATAGAGAGACGTTTATAGTGATTAAAACTTTTTTTTTCTTTTAAAAACGTTGCCCCACACTAGGATTTCTCCAAAAATACAACGTGTATCAGAAATGCATGTTCATAATTAAGGTGGTTGCTTGGACTTTTATTCAAAGCAACGTACATATTATGATAGGTCAAACGAAGAAATTCAGAATTCTTTTTTTCTTCTTTTTACCTAACCTAACCTGGTGTTAGAATTTATGCCGCCCATGGGTCTCTGACTTGGCTTCGCATGCCGTCGAGAAACATATCTCAGGCATGCCGGTTTCCTCACGATGTTTTCCTTCACCGTTTTTAAGCAAGTGGTATTTATACAATATGCACATGAATCCGAAATGTCAGAGGTGCGCGCCTTGGGTTCGAACTCAAGACCTATGACAAGGCTGTCAATGCTGTTTTTTTTTCGATTTCCCTTACTAATGTCATCAGCTGATCGGGTCAATTCGTAGGTTGAGTCAAAAACATTGGCCGTTTTTATTTTTATTTTACCTATCATATTGTATAGCTCTGAATAAAAATCCGACCCCCTTCAAATATGACCATACATTTGTATTGCACGTTGTATAATAAGCTCATTAATGCGCACGGACCTCTTCCAGAATAATAAAGATTAACACCTTAGTCCACCATAGGGCGATGCCGCATTAGTGCGTTGCCTTGCGTCGTCGCAACGGATTAACGCATTATATGCCACACCGGCGTTGCGACGACGCACGAGGTAGCAGCGCAAGAGGACGACGCACGCACCTCAGTCAGTCTCGTTTGCCCCTCTAGCAGTGGAACACTGTCCGTCATCGCACTGGAGCTCCGACAGCGCAGCACATCACCCTCCCCCCGCTTCGTCTCTAGTATGCCGATCCGTTGAATCGTCGCGTGCGATGACGCAACGCTTTAATGTGGCATGTCTTTTAAAATATATGGAAAACGACGCAGCGTTGACGCTGCGACGACGCAACGTAACGCAACGCACTAATGAGGCAGAGCGCATACAGGCCTAGTGCGGGTTGACGGATTACACACACCACTCCCGAGAAATTTACGAGATTATATAGATTAAATACATACATGACCAAACAAACAGTCCAGCCCTTATTATTAGATATTATATATGAATAATTCAGTCTCCATTGCGCCTAGTTTCACAGTTAAAGGCGTTCACAAGCGGACAAAAGTTGCGATTTGGATGAAAATGGATAAAATGATTTTTCCAGAGCTTAATTCCGGTAAGCAAATTATTCGTCCAATTTGGAATTAAGATTTCTGGAATTAAGTTCGCTGGATGAAAGGCATTGTGTTCGGATTTTAGCTTATTTTGGAGACACCATTATATTGTTAGGTAGGTATATGAAAGGATTCGATTTTTTTTTATTTTTATTAATCACTTGTACAAGGAACAGAGATATAGAAGGATTCTCCTATACCCCTCTGGCTCTCACATACACACGACGGAACACAGTAAACTGCTTGACGCCGGACTTTAATGTGAGGGTGGTAGCTAGCCAGGCGGACTGTACAAGGTTAGTCGGAAAGGGGGTACTAAGCCGAAAGGGTATTAGAGTACTCATATTAATGAATAACTTTTGTTCTACAACTTGCCCCAAAAGTCATTAGTTTAAGAGAAATAGCAGTTCAAAGATTTCATAAAAAATACGCTAAATTCTATCTATCCTCAGCTATGATCAGCTATGTTTACATTTTAGATCATATTTGGGGTCACGGATTAGAAGCTACATTTCTGAATTCGTAACTAAAGCAGGGATGAAGAAGTTATGACAACATTAAAATGAAATAGAAATTGCATGTCTTTTTTTATGGCATTTTGAAATGTTAGGTATCATTTTCTTTAAAACAATCATCAGTGATACATTAAATGGACCGCGGCTTAGTACCCCCTTTCCTACTAACCGTGTAAAGATCCTAACAATTTCTTTTTCTTAACTCTTAGTCTGCTCTTCTTCTCTCGTGGCAGCACGAGCTTTTCAAGAGTAGAACTCCTGCGAGGAAGTAGCATTATACGTATTTCTGCCGCCAAGAAGCATTGCTGTGTTCTAGTTTGAAGGGTATGGGTGCCAGTGATATTACAGGCACATGAGACTTTCCAACATAGTCTCTAACGTTAGCAACACATCAGCTTTCTTCTTAGTTTTGGTTGTAGTAGGCAGCGTCACCCACTTTCCATCAAGTTGAGCATCGGCTAGTTTGTCAATATGTTACATTTAGAATAATCAGACGACACGTTTGGTGCAGTGGCTGAGCGATCGGCTTCTGCGCTACAGGTCGTGGGTTCGATTCCCGCACGAAACAAATATTTGTATGGCCTACAGATAGTTGTTCCTGGTCTGGATGTATGTGCGTGTGAAGATTTGTGTCTGTAAACGCACCCACAATACAGGAGAAATCCTAGTGTGGGGCAACGTTTATAATTAAAAAAAAACGCTTAAAATTCCTTAATATCCTTCCCTTTCGTTTTTCAGTGTGGAATTCCTAAGTAGCAGCCCGGAGTTTGAATTTGTGCTCGGTTGATGGCAATAGGCTCGCCCCCTATTACATGGGACTTAAATATAACGGCGAAATTAGGGTGTTACTATACACCTCTGCCCAACCCTTCGGGGAATACAGGCGTGATGTTATTATATGTATGTCATTGTTTTTTTTTTTAACCGTTTTATATTGCAATACCCCTGCAGCACCAGGATATTGTGAGGATTGAAGATTGAAATTATTATAATGTTGTTATTATAATTGTAATCATGGGAATTGAATTTGTGTGCGAAGTTTCAGGAGAATCGGTTAAGCAGAAGTAGTTGAAAAAACTGTCGTAAGATTTGAATCAAACAAACAAATAAAGTGAAGCTAATTAGAACCGTTCAAAAACCAAGCACGCCTCTCTATTTCTGTATTTTTTATAGAATCTAGGTTGCCACTTACCACATATCACTCGATCATCATATTTCCAAAATATTCAATTGCTGCCTCGTTGATCTAGTGGTGGCAAGTGCGAGTGCTGATCGTGAGGTCCTGGGTTCGATCCCCAGGTCGGGCAAAATGTTGTTGAGTTTTTCCGTGTGGAAGTCCTCAGTAGCAACCCGGAGTTTGGTTTTGTGCCTGGTTAATGGCAATAGGCTCACTCCCTTACATGTGACTCAAACATAAGGATGAAACGAGGGTGTTACTAATACAAATCTGCATAACCCTTCAGGGAATACAGTCGTGATGTTATGTTGTTTCAATTGCTATAAAAATGTATTCTCTTGCAATATCTATCGTTCAACAGTACCCAAATTAATCTTTTAATATAATTTTTTTGTGTCACCTATACTGTCCCACTGCTGGGCAAAGGCTTCCCTCAAATACTTCAATCTTAAATTCATATAAACTAAATCATAAATTTTCATATAACAGCGTAGATGACCGTTAAATCTGCCTACCCTAGTTATTACATAAGGCCGCCGGCCAGTGGGCAGAGTGACTAATCGACCTTCCCCAACAGGTGGTTAGCAGATGCATTGTTGTAATGTACCGTCAGCATATTAAATGGAACTCGTATCCTGCCTTTTTAGTAAAAAGTTTTTTTTTTGTTAATTTGAATGGTAATTAAAATCCTGATTTAATGATGTAAGAGAATGTACTTAATCAGAATTAAAAAAGTGTCTGCTTTACGTGCGCCATTAAATCATTTTTTTTTCTGTGTTTATCCTCATGGATAACCTCCGCCTGTAGGCGTGGCGTAACCTCCGTAGACGAGGGTTTTGGAAGGAAGAATGACATATTCATGTTATCGGTAGCTGGTAACATTGGACAATGTTAATAAAGGAGTTTAATCGTCACGATTAATCAAGTTATAAAAACACTGGTCATTCGACGGAGAAAAGGATTGCATGTTGAACCGCCGAAGAAGTCTGACCTTTTATATCTGATTTGCTTGTCCTTATTTTCTGATCTTGTGTAAATTATTATGTTGTTAAATATTGTGAACTAGCTTCTGTAATTAATCACTAACCCAATTGAAAGTACTCTAGGTGAAGAGTCTATGTTGGTTTCATTTACTTTATTTACCATGCTCCCAATCCTGACATACCGATATTAGCTATAGCTGTAATGATAGATTCACTCGTACAAAATTCTGTTGATATGTGTTTTACATTCACAATTTTAATTGTCGTTTTTCTATTCTTTATTTGACAAAACCCTTGCCTAGGCCAATCATGCTACGTCTGCTGAGGAAGGTGAAAGGTTATGTTGGACTCTTACTGACTATAATCACTTTTTAACAAAAATAAAACCGACTTCAAATTGTCTATTAAAGTTAATACGAAGTTCTTCATCAGATCTTCATCAAATTTAAATGGAACCATTTCGAAAGAATACTCTTTCAAACAAAAAAAGAATCATTAAAATCGGTTCACAATTAGCAAAGATATCGCGGAACAAACATACAAAAAAAAATCATGCAATCGAATTGAGAACCTCCTCCTTTTTTGAAAGTCGGTTAAAAACCACAGTGTTTCTCCTACTACCTTTGGCAGGTGGAGCGGAATTCGCTCGCACAATAGCCTATCTATCTATCATACTACATGAGAATTACGCAGCACGACGAATGTCTAGCAGACTACAGCGACGACAATGACAGCTGTCAGGTGAAACGTCACAAATCCTGCATCGCGATATCAAGATCTGACACGGAATTAGTATATACAACTTCCCAACATCAACCGTTGGGCAGTGGCCCGCCAGGCATAAGACCCGCTTCGTAGGAGGGTCCTCCCTTTTTGTTGGAGGAAGACCATACCTTCTTCCTCCACAAGCCGTTTCCCTATGGGCCATCCAGTCTGTAAAAAAACAGCAATGTAAAGTATCTCTATTCCATCTTCGTTTGGTAGATGGTTGGTGATTACAGACTGATGTAATTAATGCTCAAGCAATAGATGCTGTGAGCCTTGAGATAATAATCATGAGAGAGGTACCTAATTAATACTGCTCCTAAAAACTCAGCCTATCACTGCTGGATATAGGCACCCAGTTGCGTCATAACACCCGGCTTTTCACGGTGTGTAGTCCATTAACCCGCACCAAGCCAGCGCGGTGGACTAAGGCCTACACTCTTCTCATTCTGAGAAGCGTCCCGAGCCCAACAGTGGAACAGTAAAGGGCTGATTATTATAATTTTTACTTGGTTCTGGGATGTCTTGAAATATTTTTAGAAACCGCTACGAAATGGCTTTCCATTTAATTTAATTTTTATTTATTTATTTGTTTCCAGTAACCTGGACTCATAGGGTTAGTAACATTCTTTACTTAAAAACTACATAACACAACATCACGCCTTGTATTCCCCGAAGGATTGGGCAGAGATGTATTATCACCCTCTTTTCGCCAGTTATGTTTAAGTCCCATGTAATAAGGGGCCAGCCTATTGCTACCAACCGGACACAAATCCAGACTCCAGGCTGCCACTGAGAAATTCCACACGGAAAAACATAATAACACTTTGCCCGACCCGGGGATCGAACCCAGAACCCCATGCTCAGCAGTCGCGCTTGCGACCACTAGACCAGTACGGCAGTTAATTATAAAAATAATAAAATTCAATTTAAATTACAAATGACTAATAAATGTTTTGAATCGCTTTATTAATGAAACATAAAGACAAAGAATTGAAAAAATAACTAACTATTTAAAATTATTCACGATTTATTCACACCTTGTTTGCTATCGGTACACTAATCTGTTCGTTGCATATTCATATAAAATGGCCGTGCTATATATACATACACAACTGTATATACATACACCATTGTTTTGATAAAGATCTGTCATTATCGCTATGGGATTATTTTTAGACCCTTATAACAGACAACGTTAAGAATGTGAAGGTCCTGAGACTTGAAAAGGACCTTCAGTACTACGACATAAATTATAATCCTCGGTAATCTTCGTGTTTCCGAATTTATACGAATTATGCAACCAGTTATGTGACCTAACATAACATAACATTACGCCTGTATTCCCCGAAGGGATGGGCAGAGGTGTATAGTAACATCCTCATTTCGCCGCTATGTTTAAGTCCCATGTAATAGGGGGCGGGCTTAGAGTCATTAACCGGGCACAAATCCACACTCCGGGCTGCTACTTGGGAATTACACACGGAAAACCCAATAACACTTTGCTCGACCTGGGAATCGAACCCAGGACCTCATGATTAGCAGTCGCGCTTGCCACCACTAGACCAATGAGGCAGTTAGTTAGTGAGGCACCTATCCAGGAATAATCCAATGAGGACGAAGCCGAAGCAATGTAATATTATAAAAACACACAACGAAAGATTGACCGAGTCTCATAATTCGTACAAATTCGGAAACACGAATGTTGCCGAAGCGCATAGCTCGTAGTACTACATAAACATAATCAGCCCATTACTGTCCCACAGCTGGGCGCAGGCCTCTTCTCAGAATAAGAAGGGTTAAAGCCTTGATCCACCACATTGGCCTGGTCAAAGTAGGTACTGTACGTTCCTTCCTACAACTAAAAATTATAACCGCTAGATTGTCTTTTAAAAGCTCTAAGTTCTTATAAATAACTAGCCGACCCAACAAACGTTGTCCTGCCCGTTGGCGACATACCGACAGCAGCTCCACTCACCAGGTCTAATTGTCTTTTCGAACCACCCAGGAACCCATTGAAATATACACACAAAATTTCATCCAAATCAGTCCAGCCGTTTAGGAGGAGTTAGGTGACAAACACACGTACAGAAGAATTATATATATTAAGAAAATATTTGCTTTCCTGACAAGTTTCAGAAGAGGCTTCAGTCCAGCTGCAAGTAGGCCGAAAAGATGAAGGCCTCTCCATACCTTCCACTTCTAAGTGTGTCTAATCTTGGCAACCCCTTTTTTATCGTGGGAAAATCCTCATGGATGTCCCTCGCCCGGGGTAGGCGAGGGCGTCTACCGGACTGTTACTGGCTAAAAACCCACTGTGTTCCTCCTTCTGACCGTCAGCCGGGGTCGCGGGATTCGCCTAAGCGACACCGCAACCTACTTGGCCGCTACATCGAGGGCTTCCTGGCCTAAGCCCCGACGAGCAGCCTCTCGTCGGGTTCCTCTTCGGTTCCCGTGGGGATCCAAGCCACGGCTACTGAGCCCCTAGAAACGACAATGCGGGAACCAACCGGGGGTTTCTGGCAATTCCTGAGAAAATCGTCACTGTACTATAAATGACATTAGGGTACATTAAAAAGCCTCCACTCGTGACGGTACTCAAGTACATCCAGGTCCGCATCCTTGTCAGTCAGCCCCACTACAAACCTTGCTGACTTGCTAATCTTTTGACTATAATAAGAGCCATTCCCGTACAGCTCGTGACAAAGGAAGATTAAAAACTTGTATAACCACCATAAACACCATTGGGATTTCCTCTTATGACGTCAAAACGAGAACAGAGAATCATTAACCTTAATTATCCTATCGATAATGTCTGTCCTGACTCGTATCTGGTATTGTTTTAAACGGCTTTGCAGTTATTTGTGTTAAGGGTACACCGTTACTGAGTGATATAAACGGTTTACTAATGCCGTGTATGTTGCCATAATTTAAAATGCCATAATTTTGTATACCATAATTTTATTTGCCATAATTTCATTAGAAATAACGCTTCAGTTGTCATAATCGTGATATTACATAAAATCATTTTCACTAATTTCATTGGTCATAATCGATCAAGTGTCATAATAATTTTAATCCATAAATTTATTTGCTATATTTTTCTTTTCAATAATGTCGTTTTCCATAACATTTATTCACCATCATATAAACCTAATCTACCATGCATGTTTGCTTTGCAAAAGAGGAAATCTGGCGCTCGGCGGCCGCTGCCGCGGCATGCTCGCTTCGCTCGCTCGCCTTCGCGTTCGCGTTGTGTGATCACAGTTCTAACTTAACCTAACCTAGCTGTTTCGGTTTTGTCTAACTGTTTATTGTCTAAAGATTGTTTGCTGTAATAAATCATTTGATTACAGACCAAATGCCTTAATGACATTATTTTTTGTACCAATCAATAAACGTTTGTAAATTATATTAAATGTTGGTTATGTCAAGTATCAATTATGTAATGTGTTCAATAGAAACTAATGATTATATCACATGTTATTATGGAAACTTATTTTATGGCAAATAAAAGTTATGACTACTAAGTTGATATGACAAGCGTTATTAGTATAAATGATAATAGTGCAAGTAAATATTATGAGGGGGACGATTATGGAAAACAATAATAGTACAAATGATTTTATGGAAAACAAGACGATACCGATATAAACGCGTGGCAGTACGCGTTTTGACGGTTGAACTGCTACTACAGATTTGTAGACTGATGGTCTTTACTAGACTTAAAAAAAACTTGTCTTGTTCGCGTTTAACCCCACATCGCACCTAATGGTAAGCGCAGACAGGGTCTAAGATGGAACACACGAATCCAAGGAACAGAGATATAGAGGGATTCCCCTATACCCCTCTGGCTCTCACATACACACTACGGAACACTCTAAACTGCTTGACGCCGCACTTTAATGTTCAGGTGGTAGCTAGCCAGGTGGACCGTACACATCCTACCACGTCGCGTGCTGGGTTTTGTTGAATCTTACAACATGCGTCTATTCCCAGCGTGCGCTGGGGAAGATTTGTACTCTAGCGTCGTCTCTCAAACATGCCGGTTTCCTCACAATGTTTTCCTTCACCGTTTTTAAGCAAGTGATAATTATACAATACGCACATAATTCCGAAAAGTCACAGAGGTGCGTGACTTGGGTTCGGGCTCGAGATCTGATGGCAGTCTGACGGTCACACCACTAGGCTATCACTGCTACTACTGGTGTTTGTAGTGTGGTCTCCATTTTTACACCTTCATGATGTGAGCAGAATCACCATTCATGCACATGTCTCAAATCATCAGCGTCAAAAACACAGCGTGTTACACGCTCTGTATGCGGCCATCCTTACCGAACAATAGACTCCATAATCCCTAGAGTTCTGATTAAAACGGCCTTGCAGCGTCGCTAATCTGTGCACATAGTTCTCGTACATACTTGTATACTGGTATACTTGCTATTTTCATATGTGTACTATCACAATTATCTCCTTTGTACCGCCGCCTCTTTGTAGTTTGTTTTATTTCACGCTGCGTTTATTGTAATGTGGTTTATTGCAATTTTCTTTGTTGTAACATTTTAATCGGATTTATGTCTGAGTCAATTTTAATTATTAAAAATACTTATTACATTTTTTCCATGCAGCAGTGATGAGAATTTTATGAGGGACTAGCTGTGTCCTCACGGCTCCGCCTGTAGCCTTTGTTACTCAGTGATAATGTAGCTTTCTAACGGCAAAAGATTTTTTGAAATCGGTCCAGTAGTTTTTAAGTTTATTTGTTACATACAAAAATATGAATCTTTCCTCTTTATAATATTAGTATAGATTTGTAGTGTGACGAGAATGGGTAGGTTATGGAATGAGTATCTAATGGCCGATTCCTATAATTTCAAATTATACACAATCATTACGCATGGGTATTCAGAAATTAGAGTTACCTACTGAGCACTTTTTTTCCCTTTTGCTCTTCTTTTGCTTTCTTTTCTTCTTCTTGTAGATAGTCCTTATAGACCGTTTCGACGTAATCGGGCAATGAGGGTTTTCTGAAAAATGTTCTACGTGAGATGGCAGCACTGTAGCGTCAGGTCCAACCACCTGTCAAAACACATACACGATTTGTATTTTTCGATATTTTTTTTGGTTTATTTATTCTTAAAAACGTTACAAAAGGAATATTGTTTTCTAAAATGCCACAGTGTTGCGCAGTGCCTATGTGTGCAAATAAAACAACAACTTTAAACAACTTTTGCGCTTCTCTTTTTGAGCTCAATCTTCAGTTCGACAACCTTTCTCTGGCCGTAATCCATAATAAAATCAATAACACTTCCAAATACGTAGAATTTCACTAAAAAAATATACGTTCGGTAAGAATCTGTGCTATCTGACAGCTGTTTGGACCTGATACATACGAAGCGCTGTCTGATGGCAGAAAAAGTATCGAAAACCCTCATTATTGGCAAGACCGCCTGTGTTCTTCGTCTTTTATTATTGATTCTTGCAACGCCATCTTGCGGGGAATTACGTGCAGTGGCATTACAGCTCGTCCGATTGTCTCGTCTTAGGCCCGATTTTACCAACGTCGGGTAGCGTTTATCTGAGGAATAAGCTAGACGTATTGACACAATTTCTATACAAAAGCTGTCAAAATGACAAATTTATTCCTAGGATAAAAGTTATCCGACGTTGGTAAAATCGGCCCTTAGTAGATCACCAATTCCTGTAATAATCAGTTGTCATGGTATGGACAGGTGGTGCGGAGGAATGAGGAGCATGTTACGAAAAAAGTATGGCTACAAGAAAATAGGCAGATCCAAGAACACATGGATAAATTTGAAAAATATGAAAGGGTTATATGATATGAAACACTGAGATGATGGCTGATAGAGATGTATGTACAGTCGGGGAATAATAAGGTTCGTCAGTTTTCAAATTCATTCCTTTCCCACATCGCGGGCACATGTTACATTTTCAAACTATTGAACGGAATAGACCAATGCATGGAAAATTGTATTTAATTATTTGGTAGCAAAGATGAAAAGTGCCTT
Organism: Amphipyra berbera; assembly: GCA_910594945.2. Lineage (NCBI taxonomy): Eukaryota > Metazoa > Arthropoda > Insecta > Lepidoptera > Noctuidae > Amphipyra > Amphipyra berbera. Next base: position 2,659,944 of record OU343146.1, read on the forward strand.
TTGCCTCTATATAATGTCTTTGATTTGATTTAAAGAGTTTTGTTGTAAAAATCATGACATCTATGAAATCGATGATTAAATAAATTGTCATTACTTGTGTCTGTCACCATGTCACCATAATATCCTGTCAAAAAATACTGTATTTTCATTCCTATAATGTTAGCAATACGTAGTCGGTAAAATAGTTCGTTTCTTGCACTGTGCAAGCAAAAATAGACCTTAAGGTGTATAGGTAACATTTTCATTCCCCTAGTGTACAAGAAAGACTGCCTCGTTGGTCTAGCGATGGCAAGCGCGACTGCTGATCGTGAGGTCCTGAATTCGATCACCAGGTCGGCCAAAGTGTCATTGGGTTTTTCCGTGTGGAATTCCTCATTAGCAGCCCAAAGTTTGGATTTGTACCCGGTTGATGGTAATAAGCTCGCCCCTATTACATGGGACTTAAACATAACCGCGAAATGAGATTATTACCATATACCTCTGGCGTGATGTTATATAAGTAGATTGTAATGATAAATGATTTTTATTTCTGTAAATAAATCTGTTACAGATATTTTTACAAGTCAATGTGGTGTTTTTTTAAGACTAGATGGCGCAGCATTTCCTGTCTGACTAGCTCTGAGAACAAAAGCCGAAACAAACTCAGAGATCAAGGTCTCTTTTAAATTCCAGACATTGTGGTATAAAAACTATGTGAGTGTAACAATGTAGGGCAACGTCTGGAATGGCCTTTTTAGAAAAGTGCCATAGCAGGTTTGAGTTGACCTGTCCTAACTGACGGCACGCATGCATCAGTCATCGCGTAGCTCAAACCTTATTTTAGGGAGATATAGATGGGTTTGTCCATCAAGATTACTCTATGCCTTTCCATCAGCTCGCCAGCCTCGCATCAATGATTGTCTATTTGATAGCCAGACCTACAACAGACGTAGATCATACAACAGAAGGACAGGATCACAATCACTAGCTTTGTTTATGTTATCATAACAGGCAGACGGCGGCAGAGGTAGACAACATTTGGTAAATAAAAACAAGGGAGTTTTCTAATTAAAAGTTATTATAAGTGCCAACCTTAGCACTAACCTTAGTTACTGGTCTAACCTTAGGATATCGACATTGCCCAGTAACTGGGTTGCGGAGGTCTGATGGCAGTCACCGTGTAAAATACTGGTATTCAGCTGCATCTGGTTAGAGTGGAAGCTGACCCCAACATAGTTGGGAAAAGGCTAGGCAGAACATTATAAGTGCCAAGTCATAGGTCTCGAGTTCGAACCCAAGGCACGCACAACTGACTTTTCGTAATTTCGGATTCATGTGAGTATTTTATAATTATCACTTGCTTAAAAACGGTGAAGGAAAACATCGTGAGGAAACCGGCATGCCATAGAGATATTTCTCGACGCGTGTGATGCCAAGTCAGAGGTCCATGGGCGGCATAAACTGACACCAGGTTAGTCACTAACCACACGAAAAGAAGAAGACTCTAATCTTATGTAAGTATAGTTTTGTGGACCACAAAACTTCATCTGGGTTCAGGGTCACATTCATCTTCTCCTAAAACAAGCAATTGTTTAATTTTACTAAAAGCATCGCCACGTTTATGACCCCTGCTCTAATGTTTACACGTCACAGATGCGGCGCACGTGTGCGTAGCGCGTGCGCGTGCGCATAGGGACGCTACAGTAAGTCAATATACATCGGTTGTTGATACCGACATTATATTGGTACATGTTTAATATTAAGATCACAGGAAACCACACTTTTGATCGCTTTTATGGAACAGTATATTCTGGCTAGCTTTCTCCCATGTTGGGGTCAGCTTCCAGTCTAACCAGATGCAGCTGAATACCAGTATTTTAAAAGGAGAGACTGCCATCAGACATCTGCAATTTTTTTTACAAAAAGTAAACATGTGTTCTTAATGTGAGGCATTTTAGCGCCTCGAGTGAATTGCGCGGCTATCGCTCGCAGTGCAAAACCCGGAGCGCTAAAATGCCTCAAATTAAGAACACATGTTTACTTTTTATATTTTTTTTTATTGAATCCAAAAGTGTCCCTTGTAGGGTTAATCTATGTTAGCAGTACATCACGAGGTTTGAAGGAATTACATGATTTCGTTTACACCCTGTAGAAGAATTGCTTCATGGTCTCGTGTTGCATCCAATAAACGATCTTCTTTGTTCTTTCTTTCATACATTTTCTACAATTCCTACAAAATTAAACTACTGTTAGTAGTTTACCGTGCGCTAGAGTTCAACACATCTTGTGTTAACGTAATTAGTAAACTACAGACTTTTGTGTTTGTTTCTTGAACCGAAACCTCTTATGTCATGCCGTAATAGCGTTCTACAAGAGTTTAAGGTGCATTTTGCTTAAACAAGTGTTAACCTAAAATTTCAGTACTTTTTTCGAATAAACGATTGTCTAAACAGAGTATTAATTACGGTTTAAGTCCCATGTAATAGGTGGCGAGCCTATTGCCATCAAACGGGCATAAATCCCAACTCCGGGCTGCTACTAAAGAATTCCACGCGGAAAATCCCAATTACACTTTGCCCAACCTAGGGATCGAACCCAGGACCTCAAAATCAGCAGTCGCGTTGGCCACCACTGGACCAAAGATTGGCTTCTGCGGTCGTGGGTTCGATTTCCGCACAGATCAAATATTTGTATGGCCTACAGATAGTTGTTCCGGGTCTGCGTGTTTGTGCATGTGAAGATTTGTGTCTGTAAACGCGACCACGTTACAGGAGAAATCCCAGTGTGGGGCAAACTTTTTTTTTTAAAAAAAAGTAAGAGCCATTTTACACAGCGGATTCGTTTTAACGGATCCGTCAGTACTGGATGTGTTCTTCACATCTGTACTGACGGATCAGTTAAACAAATGGCAGCACGTCGCATCTGGCAGACAGGATACGATAAAAATAACGGATCGCGTGTAAAGGCACCCATACTTCTCCATACATCATCATGTACGGATCCATTCTTTATACTATTCCGGCATCCAGTTTTTGATGACAAAACGGAAATTTTTTTACTGGATTCGGTATACTGACGTGCGTATGTGAACTCGCTCATACACAACACAGGCGCCATCACCAAAATAAAAACGGATCCTGTAAACAGTTTCTGTGTGAATTAGCTGTAAGAAAGAATCATAATTTTCTGAGGTCTCGAAAAGTCAAAAGTACTCTTTAGTTCTTCTTCTTTTCGTGTGGTTAGTGACTAACCTGGTGTCAGAGTTTATACCGCCCACGGGCCTCTGACTTGGCTTCACATGCCGGGCATGTCGGTTTCCTCGTAATGTTTTCCTTCATCGTTTTTAAGCAAGAGATAATTCGCCTGTCCCTATTAACAATGTAGGTTCTGCAAAACAGTGATTTTACAGGAGAGCACGTCAAAGTTTAAATTGCTTATATTTTTTAAATATATACGACTTTGTTAACACGACTATTTCAAAAACTATGAGAAAAAAATAACTTTTTGTTAAAGCTACTGCAAGACAGTGCTTTTATTAGGTCAATAGTTCAATAAAACCAAAATCAAAAAATTGCATATCCGACCTTGTTAATAGGGACAGACGAATTATACAATACGTACATGAAACCGAAAAGTCAGAGGTGCGTGCCTTGGGTTCGAACTCGAGACAATGATTTGGCAGTCTGACGGTCACACCACAAGGCTATCATTGCTGTTAAACTCATTAGTTCAAGGATCAAAATTGAAAACAAGATACTTGATAAGTATAACGGGAAAGTTCTGACGATAAGATAATAGATATAGGTACACAATGTATATCCAAAATCTATACCCTGAAAAGCTTGAACGCAGTGACCTGATTCTGAGCACAAAACAATAAGAAGAAAGATACTGGGGTGACTATACATGCTGTTTATAAGAGTATGACCTAAAAGGCAAAGAAATTATCGATATAGCGTAACTAGTGACATCTCTGGAGAAGAAATATCTTTAAAGTATCGTCATTTTCAACTGTTTGTTGCCCGCGCATTTACTTGCATCCTAGGACAACTACTTTATGTAGGTGCCCGGATAAAAATTATCCTATCGTCGCTGCGCCTGCAAAATCCGATATGTATTTTTTTTTGAAAATCGGTCTTTGATGCTATTTTATAATAGGTACTTCTCAAGGCACGTGGACCTGTAAAATCCGTTTTCTAATAATTTATTTCATTAAGAAGATAGCAGATAGATCAAAGACCGATATTAAAAAAAAAAACACGCTGATCCACGCTGAACCAAATTGAAGGCACCGACTTCTGAAACTGTTAATTTTATATGATAATTATTTTATTCTTTTTTGAAGTCGGTTTAAAATTTTGTAAAAAAATGTTTTTATTTTTTTTTTCATTTTAGTGGCCTTAATTAAAACTTGGTTGGACCTACTAAAGACGCTGCTCGTAACATAATCACATCATCACAATATACGTACTGTTCGTCATTGAGGAGTTCCATTGTCTATCTCCGAATTTCTTCATCAGATCTTCACCAAATTTAAATGGGACCAACTTCGACCCTATCCATTAAAAAAAGAATCATCAAAATCGGTTCACAATTGGAGAAAATATCGATGAACATACACAAAAGAAAAAAAAAGATACATACAGACGAACATAGTAACCTCCTCCTTTTTGGAAGTCGGTTAAAAAAATACATAGCGGTTTTTGCAGGCGCAGCGACGTTATGTTCTAATCCAGGTCATGATCTACTTGAGTGCCTTTCATCCATTTCCCTTCAGCCGCAAACTCACAAACTAACGTTACAAACATCCAAACTTAACATAATTAAAATAAGTAGGAGGGATTATCTATCAATCTGAGCAGAACGATATAAGTAGTTAGTTTAACCCTTCAACTAAGCTACATACACTGCTAAGAGGGACTTAACAACAGAAGATTAACAAATGGAGTTCGAACTCACGACTCGTCAATTAAATAAATTATTTGTTACATTGTAAAACTAATCAGACGACTTTGATTGTCCAAATATTTATTTTCTCACGCGTCTTGAAATGATTCCCTACAAACACTTATCATAGGTACTGCTTACCCCACTTAAATGATGACGTCAGGCGTGAATTACAGTCTTGATAGAGATATATCAATGATACAAATAAACAAATACCGTAATGAGAGATGCTTATTCTCTTCTGAGAAATCAAAGATACGGGTCTCTTCAACATACAACATAACATCACGCATGTATTCCCCGAAGGGTTAGGCAGACGTGTATAGTAACACCCTCATTTCGCCGTTAAATTTAAGTCCCATGTAATAGGGGGCGAGTCTATTGTCATCAACCAGGCACAAATTTGAACTCCGGGCTGCTACTGAGGAATTCCACACAGAAACACCCAATAACACTGCCGGACCTGGGGATCGAACCCAGGACCTCTCGATCAGCAGTCACGCTTGCCACCACTAGACCAACGAGCCAGTTCCGAGGCTTCTTATACGCTAATAACAACATATTTCAATCACCAATTCATTTGGCAACAGTGGTGATTATTGAAATGACGATAGTTCCTCTTAGCTCTCTATAAAGATGCTCAGTGGCACATAGCCATATTCGGTGCGAAGATTTTATTCGATTTCTAAATGCTTTCATACACAATCGCATAAAAACTGGTAACAGCAGTGATAGCCTAGTGGTGTGACCGTCGGACTGCCAACTCATAAGTCTCGAGCTCGAAAACGAGGCTCTGAGTTTTCGGATTCATGTGCGTATTGTATAATTATCACTTGCTTAAAAACGGTGAAGGAAAACATTGTGAGGAAACCGGCATGCCTGAGAGATATTTCTCGACGGCAAGTCAGAGGCCCATGGGCGGCATAAACTCTGACACCAGGTTAGTCACACTAAAAGAAGAATAAAAAGTGGTCGACGTTCTAATCATCATCATCATCATCTGATGACCGCTACACACAGAGAAAGCCGCTTTTGCCCATCCTATTGACATAACCCATGTGTCGCCTTCCAAGATACGATAGCAACGCGACGGGAGAAAGAGGAGTTTACTTATTCATTGCCGAGAACCATACGAACAATAATAATGTCCATATGTGTACATTTAGTCAATAATTTCCAACAATAAACATGTTGTAGACAATAAAAGTGAAGAGCGACAGAATAGAGACGCACCTTGAGTATTGCTACAAATGAAATTATATTACTAAACGCTTTGTATACTGCGCAATATGAGTGCTAGAGATGTACCGATTCGCTTATCGACTAGATCGACTAACTTTTCAGATTCAAAACGAATCGATTAATCTCCGAAATGTTTTTTATTTTTACGATTTCGTAAAACTGGTGTTCGTAACCAGTTCTTTTATTCGTTATACTGTAAGTTGTAATGGGTTATCGTGAAGACAAATTCTTACCAGTGTGTGCACTCTAAGAGGATGGTGCTGTAAAAATCTGGCTACGCTTAAATATGAAGATCGAAAGTCATCTCAAAACCAAACACTGATACACCGAATGATGCAGCTTTGACCAGAGTAATTCCTAATTAAGTATATATTTTGTAAAACATGAGTATGCATCAAATAATATGTGCAAGGTCTTAAAATGTAGATCTGCATGTTTTGCCATTTATGGCGTACAAAAACAACATTTATTTATTTATTTTACTTTAATTAAAACGGTCTTAGACCAATTACAATAATTAAAGATAGAAAAAAACAACACATTTTTGGTTTAGAATAAACCTTAAAAATAAAAGAAATTTGGGTCTACTCAGCAAACTATAAAATTAATAACTTAATCCTAAAGCTAATAAAAAATAAAGTATTGTTTTTACAGATTTGGGGATCAAATTGTGAAAAATGTCGTAATAGGAATCTATTCCCGGCGAGGATGTGGAGGGGTCATTCTGACCCTGTAGATTTTTAATCGTGTGTAGTTTTTTATCCTGCGATCGAAGAGTTTTGAACGTCACAATAGCTGTTGCTAAGGGATCGGCGCGCACGCCCCGCGCCCCTGTTCAGTCGGCCGCCGCCTGCGACGGGAGCAACACGTGCGTGCAGTCAGAAAGGGTAAATATGACCCCGCGACAACCGCGATGTAACATTTTTATGTAAGGTTTCAATTATATTTTTTACTTAACATTATTATAATTTTAGGTTTTTTCGTACACAATGAATAGCCAGGAGCTTGAGGATGAGCGCATACGTCTTGTTTTAATGCAGTCTGACAGTGAAGACGACTTGTTATCTGACGGTAGCGAAAAGGAAGATCATTTGAGTACGCGCAGTCAAGATAGTGATACTGAGCAAAATGCAAGCAGTGATGGCGAGGATAACGTACCACTGGCAAGAACAAGAGGCAACTTCCAATGTCATTTATCAATACTCGCGGTGCAGCTATATTTTCATCGAAATTTGGCTTTCAAAAGGATATAACGCTCGTGTCTCATATTCCAAAAAAAAAAAACAAGGTTGTCATACTAATGTCTAGTCTCCACCACAACGCTGAAATTGATGAATCAACAGGAGAGAAAAAAAAAACCTGAGATAAATACGTTTTATAACACCACTAAAGGTGGAGTAGACGTAGCAGATGAGTTGTCGGCGACATACGATGTTAGACGCAACTCGAAAAAATGGCCTCTCACTGTCTTCTATACAATGCTTAATATGGCTGGCATCAATGCGTATATTATACACAGGTCTAACACGCAGACTATTCAGAAGCGTCGCCATTTTATAAAAACATTAGGCCGATTGCTTGTTACTGAACACTTGAAGGGCCGCAAAGAAACACCTCAATTGCCGAGACAGCTACGCAAGAGAATCAGAGAATTCATCGGAGAACCTGAACAAGAAGCACCTGTTAGGGTTCCAGGTGTACGAAAAAGGTGCCAAGTATGTCCTTATGCCCGCCATCGCAAGACAGCCAATGTTTGTGAAGATTGCCATAAGTATATTGGTCCAGAACACACTATTTCATTCTGCCAGGATTGTGCTACAATCACAGACAATAATGATTTGTAGTTCATAATTGATGATAAGACTGTAAGTGCAACTAATTGATCTCTACGTATGTACCAAATTAAAAGTTAATCGTCTAAGAAGTTAGTTATTTTTTGTTGTTTTTAGTGTAAGTTTAAAAAGTTTATGCAAACGTTGATTATTTTGTAGTACTTTGCTAAAAGTGATTTAATTATATTATTTTGTACTCTTATCTGCGTTTTATTTCGATAAAACCGTAAAAATAACATGTGATATAAATAATATTGATTAATATTTGGTAACATTAATATAAATTTAGGTATTTTAAACCCAATTATATACAGGGTCAATAAGACCCTCCACAACCTCCACGTTACTATTTTCACCACATCCTCGCCGGGTTAATTAATTCCGGTCATTTAAAAATTCCGATATGGTATAATAGCATTTGACTATGAGAGTTTGAAAGTAGAATTCCATACATATAACAAAATTTGAAATTAGAAAAAATTTGAAAATCAATTCATGTTAAAACTACACTTGACAGGGATATCTCAAATGAGAGCTGTTTATTAATACGGGCCTAATGGCTAAATACTCAAACGCCACTCAATGTTAAGTTGACGTTAATTCTCGTGCTGTCATTGTTACTCTAAGGCGAAGTGACAGTGACGGCACGAAATTAACGGCAACTTATAATTGAATAGCGTTTTAGTACTTGGCCATAAGACTAACTATTCCTAAAAATAAAACTAAGAGCACTACATACATACATACATAAACTCACGCCTTTTTCCCATGGGGGTAGGCAGAAACTATAGAACGCCACCTGCTACGACCCTTACATACCCCTATCGCTTCATCCACATTCATACATCTTGTCATACACGCACGCCGGTTGAGAGTACTACGCACCTGACCTTTTCTGACCTTTGTGAAGAACATCACCAATAACATCGATATATTTCCTTCTAGGACGTCCTCTACCGACGTTTCCATTGACATCCGCCTTATAAATTCCTTTTGTTAATCGCCGTTCACTCATTCTCTCAACATGTCCAAACTACCTAAGCATAGTCCTTTCAATGTTGGTCACTACATCATCTTTTAAACCTTAAGAACACTAAAACTACACAATAAATTAAATCCAACAAAACTTTTACAACAAAACTGACTTCAATATTAATTCCCAAGTTCTCGAACAAAATCGATAAAAAAATATATTTATATTTGTCCCATCCCTTCAGTGTGTATAAGATGAGTTTTTGAATCACCCCATTACATACTATGGGTCGCATTCCTAGGGGGGGTGGAAATCAATTACTGGGGTGTCGGGGGAGCGAGGGGGTCTGGCAAGACGCATGTAGGTTACGACTTACGTACATAGATTTCCTTCAATATTTTTCAAGAACTGCTGTCAACATGGGTTGGGGGCGATTTGAAATTTTTGTAGAATTATATTTCAGTAAGTATAGTACATTCTGGAGGTAGGTAGTCTAATTTGTAGAACTTAGATAACGTGTTGTTTTACCTATGTCTTTTTAGGGTTCCGTTCCCAAAGGGTAAAACGGGACCCTATTACTAAGACTCCGCTGTCCGTCCGTCCGTCTGTCACCAGGCTGTATCTCATGAACCGTGATAGTTAGACAGTTGAAATTTTCACAGATGATGTATTTCTGTTGCCGCTATAACAACAAATACTAAAAAACAGAATAAAATAAATATTTAAGGGGGCTCCCATACAACAGAAGATTTATTTTGCCGTTTTATAGATAATGGTACGGAACCCTTCGTGCGCGAGTCCGACTCGCACTTGGCCGGTTTTATTTATATTAAATGGTTTTAATTAGCTTCATTTCGGGCTAGAGCTAAATAACAACCGCGCCGATCGTAAGATTTGCGAGGTTAAGCTGCGCTTGCCGCGGTCAGTCCGTGGATGGGTGACCATTTGTTACACATCGAGACCCCTCCGTGCCTCGGAGAGCACGTTAAGCCGTCGGTCCCGGGTGTCAAACGAATACCTATGACAGTCGTTACGGGTAGTCAGAAGCCCGAAAGTCTGACAAACGGTTTAACCTTAGGATATCGGCATTGCCCAGTTACTGGGTTGCGGAGGTCTGATGGCAGTCGATCCGTGTAAAATACTGGTATTCAGCCGCATCTGGTTAGACTGGAAGCTGACCCCAAGATAATTGGGAAAGGCTAAGAGGAAGAATTAGCTTCATTACGTATATTTGTTTGTTTCAAGTCTTGCGACAACCTTTTCAACTACTTCTGCTTAACCGATTCTCCTGAAACTTCGCACACAAATTCACTTCCCATGACAATACAACATTATAATAATTTCAACCTTCAATCTTCAAATCCTGATACTGCAGGAGTTGTGCAAGATATAACGGTTTAATTTAAAAGTTTTTTAAGGGCTTGTTCTGTTCTGCCTAGCCTTTTCCCAACTATGTTGTGGTCAGCTTCCAGTCTAACAAGATGTGACTGAATACCAGTATTTTACACTGAGCGACTGCCATCAGACCTCCGCAACTCAGCTACTGGGCAATGCCGATATCTTATGGTCAGACCGTTTGTCAGACTTTCAAGCTTCTCACTACCCGTTAGTCTGGCGCCCATGTACTTGTTTGGTCCCCGGGGTGGTCACGGCGTACCATGTGTTCTGGTGCGCCGGTGATGTGGGGTGCTCCCCGCGTCTCTCAGGAGGTCGTGGGGTGGGGCCCTATAGTGGAGAGGTCCACCAGCAATTGGTGGACCAAGACCTGCCAGGGTTGCGATGCATGCAATAGCGAATTCCGCGACCCCGGCCTTAGGTCAGAAGGAGGAACACCGTTGGTTTTTAGCCAGTAAGAGTCCGGCAGGCACCCTCGTCTTCCCCGGGCGAAGGACATCCATGAGGATATTCCAACGCAAAAAAAGAAAGTCTTCTCACTACCCGTAACGACTGTCATAAGTATTCGTATGACACCCGGGACCGACAGTTTAACGTGTTCCCTGAGACACGGAGGGATCTCGATGTGTATCGAATTCTCACCCATCCACGGTCGACCGTGACAAGCGTAGCTTAACCTTGCAAATTATACGATCCTTGAGTTTTTTTATGTTATCGGTAGCTGGTAACACTAGACAATGTAGACAAAGGAGGGTAATCGTCAAGATGCATCAACGTACCCGAAGTTATAAAAACAGTGGTCATTCGACGGAGCAGAGGATTCCATGTCGAACAGCCAAAGAAGTCTGGCCTTTTATATCTGAGCTTATCCTTATTTTCTGATCTTGTGTAAATTGTGTAAATTATCATATTGTGAACTAGCTTCTGTAACTAATCACTAACCTAATTAAAAGTACTCTCAGTGGTGGAGAGTCTATGTTGGTTTCATTTACTTTTTTTACCATGCTCCTAATCCTGACATACCGATATTAGCTATAACTGTGATGATAGATTCACCCCTACAAGATTCTGTTGCCTGTCTTTTACATTTATGGGTTTATTTTACATAATTAGTAAACAGGTCAACGGCCCACGTGATGGGAAGTGATTACAGTTGTATAACAATTTACAAGTAATCGATGCCATGTCATCATCCTCGTGCCCTTATCCCAACTTATTTGGGGTCGGCGCAGTATGTCTCATTATCATACTGCACAAATGTTTCGGCTATATTTTATGACCGGCCGTCTGCCTGACGTCAACCCTCCTTGGGAATGCTTTTGCTGGTGGCAAGCACCACCTACGATCTTATTCCATCTCGGGCTTGCGGGTGCTGCATACTTGTCAATCTTATTGCCGACAACTAAGCAGACTATGTTCTTCTTGGTGGAGTATACTTGATGTCAATATTCTGTATCGCTCCTGTCCCGCTCGTAATCCGTATTCGACATCGTTTACAATAATTCACAATAGTTCACAATTAAACAAATCAAAATTAAAAATACGCGAAAAGTAATTTTATAAATGTCATCCTGATATTTCAGGATGACAATCGATTCCATGTCTCGTCCATATAAAAATTAATAATTCTCTTACAAATTATTGTACCCCCACGAAACTTCGGCAGTCGGACAGACGCCTGAATTATTCAGTAGCCCGCTGATCGATTGTTTCTGGTCTTGATTTACAAGGACGATACACTCGATTGATTATCTTTACCCAACCAAGTTGGGTCTGCTTCCAGTCTAACCAGATGCGGCTAAATATTGATGTTTTGTACAAACAACTGCCTCGTTGGTCTAGTGGTGATAAGCGCGGCTGCTGATTGTGAGGTCCTGGGTTCGAAACCCAGGTTGGGTCAAGTGATATTGGAATGAGTGTGAAAAAGTGATGTGGGATTCCTCAGTAGCAGCAAGGGATTTAGATTTGTGCCCGGTTGATGGCAATAGGCTCGTCTCCTATTACAAGGGACTTAAACATAACGGCGAAATGAGGTTTTTACTATACACCTATTTTTATTTTTATTAGTACGCCTGTAGGCGTGATGTTATGTTATGTTATAAGAGTCTTAATTTTAACCAATAACGCTCGGTAAATCATAGGAATCGGCTATTAGTCAACTTTAAAAATAACCTTAAGTTCTCAATATTTCTAATTTATTCCTCGGTTAAAGTTATTTGACGTTGGTAAAATCGGCTCTGAGTATTCACTAAGCTAGTAGAGTAGCTGTTCACATAGTTCTATATTACAAATAACTATAGACACGCACTCTACTAAAGACTACGTGTAAACGGTCTTTTGAGTACCTAGACTGTTGCTGTTAAAAAGTCTGAATTAAATAACATCACGAAAATCATGAAGATTCCTTAAAACGCGTAGATATGCAGGCGACGCCGGGTGTCACAATAAACGATATGAATGGTACCTACGTGACTCTTGTAATGAAGACGCCGTAAATCATTATCTCACCAGACAAGGACTGATAATATCATGAAAATATTATACCTAATTTATAGAAGTAGACTGCCTTGCTGGTCTAGTGGTTGCAAGCAAGACTGCTGAGCATGGGGTCCTGGGTTCAATCCCCAGGTCGGTTAAAGTGTTATTGGGTCTCTGTAGCAGCCTGGAGTCTGGATTTGTGCCCGGTTGATGGCAATAGGCTCGCCCCCTATTGCATAGGACTTAAACATAACTGGCGAAACGAGGGTTTACTAAAAAAACACTTCTGTCGATCCCTTCGGGGAATGTAAGGCGTGATGTGATGTTATGTTTATGTAAGTATTAACTGTTGCCCGCGGTTTTACGCGTATCCTAGAGAAACTACCTGAAGTACCCGGATAAAAATAATTCTTTGTGTTAATTCAGGATATGGTCTATCTATTTGCCAAATTTCATTCAAATCCGTCCAGCCGTTTATGCGTGGCTGAGTGACAAACATCCAAACTCACAAACATCTATACTAATATTATAAAGCTGAAGAGTTTGTTTGTTTGAACACGCTAATCTCAGGTACCTACTACTGGTTGGAATTGAAAAAATATTTTTGTGTTGGATAGTCCATTTATCTAGGAAGGTTATAGGCTATATAACATCACGCTACGACCAAAAGAAACGGAGCATAAATGAAAAATGTTGCAAAAACGGGAAAAATGTCCACGCATGCGAAGCCGGGACGGGCCGCTAGTTTATAATATTAGTGGAATAATTTAATTTTAAATATTTAAATACGTATCGAATTGATCTTCTTCTTCTTTTCGTGCGGTTAGTGACTGACCTGGTGTCAGAGTTTATGCCGCCCATGGGCCTCTGACTTAGCTTCGCGAGAAATATCTCTCAGGCATGCCGGTTTCCTCACGTTGTTTTCTTCACTGTTTTTAAGCAAGTGATAATTATACAATACGCACATGAATCCGAAAAGTCAGAGGTGCGTGTCTTGGGAAACTCGAGACTTGGCATTCCGACGGTCACACCACTAGGCTATCACTGCTGTTATTGAATTGATAACTTCCTCCTTTTTCAAGTCGGTTAAAAATAATGTTCTAAGTCTAGCTCTGAGATCAATGTAATAATTAGGTAGGTAATGTTTTTTTTTTAAATTATCTATCACTAGCGACCCACCCCGACTTCGCACGGGTGCAATGTAGATACTAATGTGGGGAATATAATCCTTCCTCTTCTTCCTATATTGCTGAAAACTGCATTAAATTCCGTTGCGTAGTTTAAAAGATCTAAGCGTACAGACAGCGGAAGCGACTTTGTTTTATACTATGTAAAGAAGTTATCAGATTTGTTGTTATTATTTTTTTCAACCAATCACATTAGTTGACATGATATTTGACAACAGATTAAATAGAACAGTCTTTCAGAAACCGGAGATAGCTTGTGGCTAAATAACAACCTCGCCGATCATACGATTTGCGAGGTTAAGCTGCGCTTATCGCGGTCAGTACGTGGATGGGTGACCGTTCGTTACACATCGAGCCCCCCGTGCACCCCCATGAGCACGTTACACCGTCGGTCCCTGGTGTCATAAGAATACCTATGACAGTCGTTACGGGTAGCCTGAAACCCGAAAGTCTGACAACCGGTCTAATTTAAGAATATCGGCATTGCCCAGTAACTAGGTTGCGAAAATCTGATGGCAGTCTTCTTCTTCTTCCTACCCCAATCCCACAATAGGTGGGATCAGCACAACATGTATTTCATAAATCCATGTTGTTAGAGGTTTTGGCTTATTGTTTTATGACCGGCCGCCTGACTGACTTCAACCCTCCTTGGGAATACTCGTTGCGCCGTCGCGCGGGTGACCCAATGTGCTTGCTGATATTATGCACTGGGTCCCACAATTATATTATCTGATGGCAGTCGCTCCGTGTAAAATACTGGTATTCAGTCGCATCTGGCAGCTAGATAAATCTAGACAGAATGACTGACCTACTTCATTAAGCTTCATACATAACCTTGTTACAACAAGGATATAGTTAGCATAGTCTTATACCATCTTAGATATAGTTATACAATAGTGCGCCATGTTAGTGACGTCATCAACGTCAGGCTGACGTCATACGGCGTGCTAACTGCGTTTATACCAACATAATCAAATGTACGTAGGCTCGAGTAGCATCATGTTAACTGCAGTTAAAATAGTGCAGTTCTGACTAAGTTTAGTAGGAACTTAATTTTAGCCATAAATAAGTTAGAAATGACATCAGTGTTTGGAACTAGTTAAATGATAAATTATTTTTAAAATTCCGTACCCAAAGGGTAAAACGGGACCCTATTACTAAGACTCCGCTGTCCGTCCGTCTGTCACCAGGCTGTATCTCATGAACCGTGATAGTTAGACAGTTGAAATTTTCACAGATGATGTATTTATGTTGCCGCTATAACAACAAACACTAAAAAATAGAATAAAATAAATAATTAAGGGGCTCCCGTACAACAAACATGATTTTTTTGCCGTTTTTATAGATAATGGTACGCAACCCTTCGTGCGCGAGTCCGACTCGCAGTTGGCCGGCTTTTATTTCTGTAAATAAATCTGTTACAGACACTTTTACAAGTCAATGTAATGTTTTTTTTTAAGATAAGATGGCGCCGGTATTTCCTATCTGACTAGCACTGAAAAGAAAAGCCGAAACAATCTCAGAGATCAAGGTCTTTTTTAAAGTTCAGACATTGTGGTATAAAAACTATGCGAGTGTTACTATGTAGGGTAACGTCTGGAATGGCCTTTGAGGAAAGAGCTGTAGCAGGTTTGAGTTGATCTGGTTGGTCACAACTGAAGGCACGTAATTTTTTTTATCGTGGCACATCCTCTTGGATGTCCCTCACCCGGGGTAGGTGAGGGGGTCTGCCGGACTCTTACCGGCTAAAAACCCACAGTGTTCCTCCTTCTGAATGTCGGCCAGGGTTACGGGATTCACCTAAGCATGCACCGCAACCCCGGCAGGTCTTGCTCCACCAAGTGCTGGTGGATCTCTCCACTGAGAGGCCCCACCCCACGACCTCCTGAGAGGCGCGAGGAGCACCCCACATCACCGGCGCGCACGGCACGCCGTGACCATCCCAGGGACCAAACAAGCACATGGGCGACGTAGGCATAAGCCATCGTGTAGCTTAACCTTATTTATAGTAATAGGGCAAGACTTAACAACGGCTTTGTCACATTCCCCGTTTCAGTTTTAATGTTTGTATTATTATTTGTTTTTGTCCCTTTAGACTTTAGTCGTACTTGATGGTAACAGCAGACAGGGTCTAAGATGGAGCACACGAATCCAAGGCACAAAGATATAGAGGGATTTCCCTATACCCCTTTGACTCTCACATACACACGACGGAACACAGTAAACTGTTCCACTGTGCCAGGTGGACCGTATAGATCCTACCACCAAGCGTGCTGGGTTTTGTTGAATCTAACAACACGCGTCTATTCACAGCGTGAGATGAGGAAGTTTTATATTCTAGTATTCTACACGGGATAAATACTACTCGTAATAGCTTCTCAAAGCTCAAGGTCACTATTTTTATCGTTTTTGAAATTAAATCAGTTATTCCACGCTGGCCTGGTTGGAAAACGTTTTCTGCGTCTTCAAGTTTATCTTAAAGCAATACACGTCTAAAAGCCTTACTTTTATAGTAAGCTTTTATTTAACTCACCGATAGTTTGGTAGGATACCTATATGTGTAGGTCAAATCTTGCAAGTCAATTTTAAGTCAGTTCCTGTTATCCAAACAGGTTGAAATTATACATTCACATGTAGTTTTGATGACAATACAATAATATTTATTTTATAGATTTTTTCGAGTTATAATTATAAATAAAAAAATATAATTATACAAAAAAATGTTTTTATTTATAAAATGTAACATTTATAACAAAATAATCAGCCCGTTACTGTCTCACTGCAGAGCATGGACCTCTTCTCCGAATCATCATCTTCATGCCCTAATCCCAAGTTACTTGGGGTCGGCGCAATATGCTTTTCTCTTCCACTCTTCCCTGTCAGCCGTCTCATTAGCTTTTACTCCCTTATCTTTCATATCGTTTCTTTGGTCTCCCTCTCCCCCTCCATCCATCAACATTCATATTCATCACTCTCTTCTCCGAATGAGAAGGATTAAGGCCTTAGTCCACCACGCTGGCCTTGTGCGGGTTGGCAGACTACATACATCATTGAGAACTTTATGGAGCCCTTTCAGGTGTGCAGGTAAGAAGAAAAAAGAGTTTTATCTTTCGCTAGTACTAAAAATTAAATAATATCTTGGGACACCTGGAAACTAAATCCTTTGAGGGTGGTCATTTAATACTGCATTTGCATAGTTACTTAGATAAATTGACCACCTCCAAAGATGTTTTGAACATTGACAGGTACCTACGTTAACACTTGGACAAATAATACCAACTAAAATATGTATCTCTGAAAATACACAAAAGACTTTAAACAAATGATCCTTAAGAATGGACAATGTTTTTTTACGCATGTACAGTCACGAGCAATAATATCTGCCTACCGACGCATTTAAGGGTCAAGCCACATCTGACGGAAGATACGTAAGTCGCCGATCTTCAGTCGCATAATTTACTCGAGGAATTTTAGTAACGCATCTTCGGTCAAATGTGTACGATGTGAGATGTTTATATGGAATTATGTGTACCGGCGGAAGATCGGCGACGTATCTTCCGTCAGATGTAGCTTGGCCCTAAAACTGCCAATATCCGTCTGACTATGGATGGAACGATTGAATATGGCTATGGATAAAATGGATTGCCGTCGATGATAACATAGGTACATAATATATCGACGATGAAATACCAATAGGTACCTCCGAACTTCGTTTTTGTTGATTTTTTGTTTTTAATGCCAATCGACGTAGAATGCAATTTCGCATGTACTAGCAAAACATACAAAAATAATATTTGACTATTGAGGCCTTAAAACAAATAGAAATAGCTGCTAAAATATTAGACTCCAATTTTGCTACGAATACATACTAACTTTATAGTGGATAGTGGAAATACCTTATAAATAAATTTATTAAAAAAAAAATGCGATTACCTCCTATCTATTCTAAAAACGTGTTAGACATTTGCGCTGCTCTCGACTGTCTGACGTCTCACCATTCGGTTCGGTTATTATTTTAAAACAACGCGGAGTGAAAGAGAGTGAATCGAATCTGGAAATAATGAAAAGCAGTGGGCTAGAATCAGCTATTAAGGATGATTGCTTTTGCAGTATACATATATTATATCTATCATATCTATCCTGTATTAAACCGACTTCAAAAAAGAATAAAATAATTACCATATAAAATTAACAGTTTCAGAAGTCGGTGCTGATCCACGCTGAACCAAATTGAAGGCACCGACTTCTGACACTGTTAATTTTATATGGTAATTATTTTATTATTTTTTGAAGTCGTTTTAATTTTTTTGTAAAAAATGTTTTCATTTTTTTCATTTTAGTGGCCTTAATTAAATCTTGGTTGGACCTACTAAAGACGCTGCTCGTAACATAATCACATCATCACAATATGCGTACTGTTCGTCATTGAGGAGTTCCATTGTCTATCTCCGAAGTTCTTCATCAGATCTTCACCAAATTTAAATGGGACCAACTTCGAGGTATACCCTATCCATTAAAAAAAGAATCATCAAAATCGGTTCACAATTGGTGAAAATATCGATGAACATACACAAAAAAATAAAAAACATACATACAGACGAACATATAACCTCCTCCTTTTTGGAAGTCGGTTAAAAAGCAATCATCATCGTCCTTAATAGCTGATTCTAACCCATTGCTAGGCATAAATCTTACACCGTGCTTTGTCGAGACATTTCTCTTCTACGATTTTCTCAAAGCTTTGTAATAATCTTGTAATCGGAGTTTAATGCAACGGTGCAACCGACCACCTCTACCCTATAACCCAGACCTAAGGAAGTCAATAGCTGTGTGTGTAATCCTACTCGTGCATACACAAGAATTGCTGATGTGTGCGTGTGTCGATTGAACTAGTGTGCAAGTGTGTGTAATGTGTATGGATGGAGTTTATGTCTGTGCGGCGAGCAACACCGCGGGAAATGCTTAAATTGAACCGGGATTAGTTTAAACTAGGTTTCTGCTCCAGGCTTTGGCTGCAATTTCTAGTTGTACATACATTTTGTTTTATATTTACAGTACATTTTACAGTGAATTACATTTTTCAAGTAATATTGTGATCACTAGGTGAATTAGGTCACCCATTTGTACTTTTTTTTTTCGTGGTAATATCCTCATGGATGTTCCTAGCTCGGGGAAGGCGAGAGGTAGGTACTGTCGGACTCCCACCGGCTTTATTTTTTTTCTTGTGGTTAGTGACTCACCTGGTGTCAGAGTTTATGCCGCCCATGGGCCTCTGACTTGGCTTCACATGCCGTCGAGAAATATCTCTCAGGCATACCGGTTTCCTCACGATGTTTTCTTTCACATACAATACTCACATGAATCTGAAAAGTCAGAGTTGCGTGCCTTGGGCTCGAACTCGAGACCTATGACTTGGCAGTCCGACGCTCACACCACTAAGCTATCACTGCTAAAAATGGTAAAGTTATAAAGCGATTACTTATGATGTGATTATCTATACTAATATTATAAAACTAAAGAGTTTGTTTGTTTGTTTAAACTCGCTAATCTCAGGAACTTACGGTTGGAATTGAAAAAATATTTTTGTGTTGGATAGTCCATTTATTGAGGAAGGTTATAGGCTATATAACATCACGCTACGACCAATAGGAGCAGAGCATAAATGATAAATGTTGCAAAAACGTGAAAAATGTCCACCCGTGCGAAGCCGGGACGGGCCGCTAGTTATGCTTATAGAGACTGCGAAAGATTGACTATGGAAACTTTTTTAACCTTGTGGATCGATATGTAGCCACTTAGCGCCAAGTCCTTTAAAATGTAGGTAAGGTTGATTATAAAATTTTAATTAAAAGCCATCACGTCTTTATCTCACTGCTCATCCACATTTATTTAAGCTTAATGTTCTGAAGGGGACTGAGGCGTGAAGCGTTACACTTCCTGAAGAAATGTTGCGTAACACTGAAGTGTTTCAGGCGTATAATTTCAGGTAAGGTTGTAATA
Source organism: Amphipyra berbera (assembly GCA_910594945.2). Classification (NCBI taxonomy): domain Eukaryota; kingdom Metazoa; phylum Arthropoda; class Insecta; order Lepidoptera; family Noctuidae; genus Amphipyra; species Amphipyra berbera. Next base: position 2,679,977 of record OU343146.1, read on the forward strand.
AAAACCTATATTTAAGACAGAAAGAAAGAAAGAAAATTATTTATTTAAGTCTCGTTACAGACATACAAACACATTAAATTTAAAAATATATAAAAAACAACAAAATAAAATGTTATATGCCTCTCTAAAAAGGAGCCCATCTCAGCATAAAGGTCAAAGCACACATATCAATTCGGAAGATATGCGTGCGTGTATGACGAGATGTATGAATGTGGATGAAGCGAAAGGGGTATGTAAGAGTCGTAGCATGTGGCGTTCTATAGTTTCTGCCTACCCCCATGGGAAAAAGGCGTGAGTTTATGTATGTATCAATTCGGAAAGGGATCGTCACCGTATCAACTCGAGCCGTTCAGTATTCTTTGTATGAAACTCCCTACTACAACGCACACTAATCGGAATCGTAACGTAATCGCCTCGCCTCGGGGCAAGCTCACGAACCGCGGTGCATTGCGTGGTCAACTTGGTTCCCGCGCTTACGGCTCGTCGTCCCCGCGCTTACGTCTCTCCGTACCCGAGCTTACGTCTCTTCGTCCACCCTTGCCCCTCTCACCCCTCCCGCGGCCTGCTTGCAGCACACTACTGTTACTGCGAGCCGTAAGCGCGGCGTCGCCTAGCCGTAGCCGAGTCGAGGTATCGGAGTTGCTGATCCGCTTTTGTTACGTGCTTACGTTAGGTTGACGCGTGTTTTACGGCGAGGCGAAAGGTGAGCAGTGTCTATGTGTGCGTTGCTCGAGCGCACTTGTATGTAGATTAACTTCTGTACCTATCTGTTTTGTACAATTATGGTGCCCGGCTCGTCGCCTCTCACGACTTACTTGCCCAGCGATGGAGGGAATTATTCCGTCCCCCCACGGATTAAGTACTAATAACCTTTACGAAATGTGTTAGTTTAATTTCCTACTGTCGATGAACCAGGTATGGTGTTCCTTCAACGAAAATGGAGGATACTCCAACCAGTCGGGTCATTTGCCTGGCGGGCTACTGCCCAACGGTTGATGTTGGGAAGTTGCATATTATACCTATATACTAACTGCGTGACAAATCTTGATATGTTATGTCAACTAATGTGAACAAAAAATAATTACCATATTACAAAATAAACAGTTTTAGAAGTTGGTGCTAATCCACGCTGAACCAAATTGAAGGCACCGACTTCTGAAACTGTTAATTTTGTAATATGGTAATTATTTTATTCTTTTCATCGTTTTTTTGAAGTCGGTTTTATTTTTGTTAAAATGTTTTTTTATTTTTTTCGTTTTAGTGGCCTTAATTAAAATATGGTTTGGACCTACTAAAGACGCTGCTCGTAACATAATCACATCATCACATTATGCGTACTGTTCGTCATTGAGGAGTTCTATTGTCTATCTCCGAAGTTCTTCATCAGATCTTCACCAAATTTAAATGGGACCAATCTGGAAGTATATCCTTTCAAATAAATAAAAAAAATATCTAAATCGGTTTATAAATGGCGGAGTTATGAGGTAACAAACATTAAAAAAAAAACATACAGACGAATTGAGAACCTCCTCCTTTTTTGGAAGTCGGTTAAAAATAATAACAACCAAATCTTATAACTTGATCATGGGGTAATATTTAGAACATTATTTTTAACCTATTATTGTTTTTGACTGCCTCGTTGGTCTAGTGGTCGCAAGCGTGACTGCTGAGCATAGTGTCCTGGGTTCAATCCCCAGGTCGGGCAAAGTGATATTGGGTTTTTCCATTAGGAATTGCTCAGTAGCAGCCCGGAGTTTGGATTTGTGCCCGGTTATGGCAATAGGCTCGCCCCTTATTACTTGGGACGTAAACATAACTGGTGAAACGAGGGTGTTACTAAAACACCTCTGCCTAACCCTTCGGGGAATACAAGGCGTGATGTTATGTTATGTTATTATTTTTAACCGACTTGAAAAAGGATGAGGTTATCAATTCGATCCATATTTAATTTTTTATAAATATGTAACATTATCCCACTAATATTATAAACTAGTAGCCCATCCCGGCTCCGCATGGGTGTAAATTTTTCCCGTTTTTGCAACATTTTTCATTTATGCTCCGTTCCTATTGGTCGTAGCGTAATGTTATATAGTATATAACCTTCCTGGATAAATGGACTATCCAACACACTAAGAATTTTTCAATTCCAACCAGTAGTTCCTGAGATTAGTGCGTTCAAACAAACAAACAAAATCTTCAGCTTTATAATATTAGTATACAAGGTTAGTCGGAAAGGGGGTACTAATCCGAAAGGGTGTTAAAGTACTCATAATAAGGGATGACTTTTGTTCTACAACTTTCCCCAAAACTCTATAGTTTAAGAAAAATAGCGTTTCAAAGATTTCCTAAAAAAATTGCTAAAATCTATTTGCCCATAGCTATGATCAGCTGTTTTTACAATTTTGGTCATATTTGGGATCACGGATTAGAAAATTAATTTTCTGATTTCATAACTAAAGCAGGTATGATTATTTTTCGAAAAAACGAAATTATAAATCCTTTTGCCTGCAAATAAAAATTATCGAATTTTGAAATTTTAACACTTGCTTTAAAATAGTCATCACTGATACTTTACGTGGCCCGCGGCTTAGTACCCCCTTTCCGTCTAACCTTGTATATTTTAAAACCCTCATTTCAATGTTATTAGCTATTAAGAAAGTAATCTAGATAGCCATCTTACTACAGCTACCTACCTAGTTCAGCATAACCACGTACCACATAGGTAGGGTACAAAGGGTCGAGGAAGTGGGTCAAGAGCCCTCCTCCTTCAGCTCGACCAATTAAACGAAGCTCTGAGGTATTTTTCTTTGTCACTTTGTTTCTTAGACGAAATTTTATAAAAGATGATGTAGTGACAAAAATTGAAAAGAGTATGCTTAGGTGGTTTGGTTATGTTGAGAGAATGAGTGAACGGCGATTAACAAAAGGAAATTATAAGGCGGATGTCAATGGAAACGCCGGTAGAGGACGTCCTAGAAGGACATACATCGATGTTATTGGTGATGTTCTTCACAAAGGTCAGGTGCGTAGTACTCTCAACCGGCGAGCGTGTATGACAAGATGTATGAATGTGGATGAAGCGAAAGGGGTATGTAAGGGTCGTAGCATGTGGCGTTCTATAGTTTCTGCCTACCCCCATGGGAAAAAGGCGTGAGTTAATTTATGTATGAAATTTTTTGTTGAAGAAATTTTTTGGTTGATTCGCGTTTGGTCACAACAGGAAGATAGAGGGAGGCATTATATTTAGCGCACCAATTTGAATAGCATCAATTCGAATCACACCAATAGTAATAGAAATAGGAATATTAACATAACATCATGCCTTACATTCCCCGAAGGGTTCGGCAGAGGTGTTTTTAGTACACCCTCGTTTCGCCAGTTATGTTTAAGCCCCATGTTGTAATAGGGGCGAGCCTATTGTCATTACCACAAATCCAGACTCCGGGCTGCTACTGTGAAATTCCTAATGATAAAACCCAATAACATTTTGCCCGACCTGAGGATCGAACCCAGGACCTCACGCTCAGCAGTCGCGCTTGCCACTACTAGACATTATTTTATTATTCCCCACATTATTCCCGTTTTTGCAACATTTTTCATTTATGCTCCGCTCTTATTGGTCGTAGCGTGATGTTATATAGCCTTTAACCTTTCTCGATAAATGGACTATCCAACACAAAAATATTTTTTCAATTCCAATCAGTAGTTGCTGAGATTAGCGCGTTCAAACAAACAAACTCTTCAGCTTTATAATATTAGTATAGATATTTGTTCTATTACGGTCGTATCTTATTTTTACCGTGATATTTTTTTTTGGTGTCATAGTAAAAGTTACTATTGACGATAAGATCTATCAATTACCATTACTTTTAACTTTGGACAACATGTTTCAAAAATTTGGGCCGAGGTTCTAGGGAAAAGTTGCATTGTCCTTTCATCGAAAACAGTGCAACACCCTACATCTGTGCCTATCCCCTCAGACGAGTACATAGATACCTACAACAGGAGAGAAAGCCGCCTGTTAGTAATTAATTACGTCACCATCATTAATTATATTGCACTTGCAGCGACACGAAACTTTATTGTTTTATAGGTGCAATTGTTATTAGTTAGATATCTACTTACTAGGGTTGTGTTATACCTACTCAGAGCCATTTTTTAATATTGTATGGAATGGTACCTACACCCATATTCTAAGACGTTCCTCCAAAACTTACTTGACTCATATCGACTCCGGACGGCCTCGAAAACACCTTCAAAATTATATTCTTAGTCGCAAATGAGTCGAGGTAGAGTGGAGTCATTACGTCATAATTTTGTTTATCCGCATCGCGCAAATAACGCCGCAATAAATAGTTGTAAGGATTATCGTAAGCATATTCGATAAAGTCATTTTTGTTACATACGAACTTTGACACTTACTTCCTTAAGGTAGGTTCCGAGGTACCTTGAGTTTGACAGATGATTCCTTATCTTAACTGAAGAAAAATCTCGAGTCGAGGACGTTTATGTCAACTATAACTACCGATGGTAGTGAATAAGGCTGAGTCGAGGTGGAGTCGAGTCGAGTAAGTTTTGGATGAACGTCTTAGAATATGGGTGCTGGTCTCTTCCCTTCGTAATAAGCAGTGATGGACAAGTGGTTGAACGCTTGCCTTCCTTGCAGGGGGGTCAGAGTTCACAACGCTGGCCTGTTGATAGACTACTCACACAATCGAGAACTTTATGGAGCCCTCTCAGGTGTGCAGGTTTCCTCACGATGTTTTCCTTCACCGTTAACGCAAATCTTCTTCTTCTTTACGTGTGGTTAGTGACTAACCTGGTGTCAGAGTTTATGCCGCCCATGGGCCTCTGACTTGGCTTCACATGCCGTCGAGAAATATCTCTCAGGCATGCCGGTTTCCTCACCATGTTTTCCTTCACCGTTTTTAAGCAAGTGATAATTATACAATTCCCACATGAATCCGAAAAGTTAGAGGTGCGTGCCTTGGGTTCGAACTCGAGACCTATGACTTGGCAGTCCGATGGTCACACCATTAGGCTATCACTGCGATAGCGCAAGTGATAATCAAGTTCTGATCCGCAAAGGAATATGAAAAGTCAGAGGTATAGGCCGGGATCGAATTTAGACACTTGTATGAATGATAAGCGTTCAACCGATAGGTTAGATCTGAAAGTTTGTGATTGTAGGTAATTGAGATCTTTAAGTGTAAAGTAATTTAACTCAGAGAAAACGCAGTTACTAAGGGTCAATACTAGTTATACCATCTACAAATAGCTTCCTTGCAACTCTGTTCAAGCACGACTTTCCACTTTGGAAAATTACACTTTCTATCCGATTAAGTAAGCTCTGATCTTGCAACTTATTCCTGATCTAAAATTTCCTGAATATAACTTGCTAGATTTATATTGCATAGATAGAATATAATTTACATAACATAACATCACGCCTGTATTCCCCGAAGGGTTGGGCAGAGGTGTATAGTAACACCATTATTTCGCTGTTATGTTTAAGTCCCAAGTAATAGGGGGCGAGTCTATTGCCATCAACCTGGTACAAATCAAAAACCGGGCTGCTACTGAGGAATTCCACACGGAAGAACAACCCAATAACACTTTGCCCGACCTAGGGATCGAACCTAGGAACTCACGATCAGCAGTCGCGCACCAATAGGAGCGGAGCATAAATGAAAAATGTTGCAAAAACGGGAAAAATATCCACCCGTGCGAAGCCGGGACGGGCCGCTAGTACCTTATAAACTTGCCTTATTACTTAACTTATAACTTTAATAGCAATGAAAGCCTAGTGGTGTGACCATCGGACTGCCAAGTCATAGGTCTCAAGTTTGAACCCAAGGCACGTACCTCTGACTTTTCGGATTCATGTGCGTATTGTATAATTATTACATACATAGGTACATACATACATAAACTCACGCCTTTTTCCCATGGGGGTAGGCAGAAACTATAGAACGCCACATGCTACGACTCTTACATACCCCTTTCGTTTCATCCACATTCATACATCTTGTCATACACGCACGCCGGTTGAGAGTACTACGCACCTGACCTTTGTGAAGAACATCACCAATAACATCGATGTATGTCCTATGTATAATTATTACTTGCTTATAAAAGTGAAATAAAACATATTGAGGAAACCGGCATGCCTGAGAGATATATCTCGACGGTATCTGAAGCCAAGTCCGCCCATGGGAAGAAGAAGACCTTATAAACTCTTAAGTCATCTAAACAGAGTAGGTACATCCCTATTTAATACCTGATAATATTGAAGTTATGCAAACATCACATTGTAGGTTGAATGTAACACACATAATAAATATTATTAGTTACTTAAAAGTACATGAAAACAATAGTTATCAGTCGCTCTTTGTCATTGATCTTGTTTATAATTAACTAGATAATATTATGTAATTTAAAATATATATCAGCGCAAGAATTTACTTTAATAAAAATGCGTTTTATAAGTAAATAGTACAATAAGGTACTATAAGGTAATAAGGTTCTATTTCAACGTTTATGTGAGAAGACAACGTAACATAACATTGTTCACCTCAATACAAAAGAATATAGTTCAACACTCAAATAACTGAAAAGTAAAATGTTTAAGGATGTCTAACACTTTTTTTAAACAGGTAAGTACCTACAATTATTTCCTAGGCAGTTACTTCTGCTTATATTCCTACTTTTAAGGTCTAATCTATACAAATAAAAATGAATCCCCAAATGTGTTGCGAAGCGCAAAACTTGAGAATGGCTCGACCAATTCGGCAATTTTTTTTTATATATTCCCTAAGGCACAAGGAAGGTTCTTATGGAGAGAAAAAACATAAAAAAGCGTGGATAATAGCAAGAACAACACTTTGGCCAATTTTTTTTTTTTTAAATCTTTGCCCCACACTAGGATTTCTCCTGTATCGTGGGTGCGTTTACAGACACAAATCTTCACACGCACAAACACCCAGACCCGGAACAACTATCTGTAGACCATGCAAATATTTGTTCCGTGTGGGAATCGAACCCATGACCCGCAGCGCAGAAGCCAATCGCTTAGCCACTGGACCAAACGTGTCGTCCTGACTTTTCATCCTGACTGCCTTGTTGGTCTAGTGGTCGCAAGCGCAACTGCTGAGCATAGGGTCCTGAGTTCGATCCCCAGGTCGGGTAAAGTGTTATTGGGTTTTTCCATTAGGAATTTCTCAGTAGCAGTCTGGATTTGTGCCCGGTTAATGGCAATAAGCTCACCCCCTATTACATGGGACTTAAATATAACTGGCGAAACGAGGGTGTACTAAAACACCTCTGCCGAACCCTTCGGGGAATATAAGGCGTGATGTTATGTTATTCTTGACTTGGTTGCGTTTGGCCCTAGACTTACCTGATGGTAAGCGCAGACAGGATCTAAGATACAGCACACGAGTCCAAGGAACAGCGATATAGAGGGATTCCCTTATACTCCTCTGGCTCTCACATACACCCGACGGAACACAGTCAACTGCTTGGCGCCGGGCTTTAATGTTCAGGTGGTAGCTAGCCAGGTGGACCAAAAATCTAGCCTTAACTTCATCCAGATATTTGCAGTTTCTTGGTATCCGTGTCCAAAGCAGCTGGCGGTGACCTAGCCTTTTCCAGTGACCATCACAATATCTCTTAGAAAATAGATATAATTTTTTTTATTGTTCAAACTTCAGATACCTGTCTTGGTCCAGACATTCTGATGGTCATCATATTGAAGATAAACATAACATAACACAACATCACGCCTGTATTCCCCGAAGGGTTAGCAGAGGTGTTTAGTAACACCCTCATTTCGCTGATAGGTTTAAGTTCCATGTAATAGGGAGCGAGCCTATTGCAAACAACCGGGCACTAATCCAAACCCCGGGCTGCTACTGAGGAATTTCTCACGAAAAAACCCATTAACACTTTGCTCGACCTGGGGATCGAACCCAGGACTTCACGATCAGCTGTCGCGCTTGCCACCACTAGACAAAAGAGTAAGTTCAAATCCATTTTGAAGATCAGTGTTCAGATTCCTTACGTTTTTGCAGGCATGGATAGTATCAGGGGTCCTCCTCATGATGTTGGAGGTGGGGATGTTTCTGGGTTTTACCACGTGCCTGCTGCCAGCACTCAAGGATCCAGACTCTCCTATCAAAGCGAGCTTGGAGGAGTCTTCTTGGATAGGTATTTAACTCACACAATTTCTTCATTGTAATTCGAGATAGGTACTTACGGGTTGTCCTACGTAAGTGACACGATGCGACATGATGCGACGGGATGCAACTTGACGCGACATGACGCGTTTCCTCGCAAACTGCTACATAGGCCGCCAGCAGGGAATGACGCGTTGTTTTGATCGCGTCCGTCGCGTTCGCAGCATCGCGTCGCCCCGTTTGTCGCTTACGTAGGACACCCCGTTAGCAAGATGTTGCTTTTATGTTTCAGTATTATTAGCAGCCTCTAAATGTGGCCTAATAATCATGGATCTTCTCGTAATTCATGACCATGGGAGAACATGGTTTTAAACACCTCGCTTGACAACCTACTTACTTAATTGGTCGCAGTATGCTATTATTATAGACATAATCCTTCCATATCTATGCCATTTCGGTGTCCTTAAGACATAAATAAGATCAGAAGTAGGTGCACTGTCTTTGTCGGTAGCTATCATGGTCTTCCGGAATGTTCCGCCTATAGTTTTTTCCCAACTATGTTGGGGTCAGCTTCCAGTCTAACCAGATGCGGCTGAATACCAGTACCAGACCTCCGCAACCCAGTTACTGGGCAATGTCGATATCTTAAGGTTAGACCAGTTGTCAGACTTTCGGGCTTCTGGCTATCCGTACCTACTGTCATAGGTATTCGTATGACACCCGGAATCGACTGTTTATTGTGCTATCCGAGGCGTGGAGGAGTCTCGATGTGTAAAGAACGGTCACCCACGGACTAACCGCGGCAAGCGCAGCTTAACCTCGCAAATCGTATGATCCGCGCTGTTGGTAATTAGCCACGAGCTCATGATGATGATGGTCTTCCGGGATACCGAACCAAAATTTTCTTAAGCGGGTACCTATTTATGTGTATTGTTATATGATGAAAGCCTTTCAAAAATGAGCATCAATGTTCTATGCATAGCAATTCGTGCTTGACGTAAGATAGTTCACCTTACTTAATCTACAGAAGTTGACGTAATAATAATTTCTTGCTTTTCAGCTGCATCCTTCAGTCTAGCCTGGATACCTGGCTTCCTTTCTTCCTCATACTACATGGATCGGTTCGGACGAAGAGTGGCCTTCATTCTGGACATCATCCCAGGCGCTCTAGGCCTAGTCCTCATGTACTTCTCCACTAACGTTTATTGCTTACTAGCTGCCAGAGTCCTAGAGGGGATAACAGCTGGGTCTACATCAATATTAGGAGCTATAGTGATAGGGGAATACTCAAGTCCTGTCCATCGTGGCATGTTTCTGAATTTGAAGACTGCTGCCCTCTATGTGGGCAGTACAATAGTCCATCTATTGGGCAATTATTATCACTGGAGAACAGTTGCTGTGCTTACTTTGATACCCTATCTTCTGGCTTTTGGGATGGTGTGCACGTGGCCTGAAAGTCCTTCCTGGCTGGCTTCAGAGAAGAAGTTTGACAAGAGTAGGGAAGTCTTCTACAGACTTCGAGGAAAGACGGAGCAATCCACGAAGGAGCTGAAAGAAATGATCAAGGTTCAACAAGAACGCATCAAAGCTGAAGATCTATCTGCGTTCTGGAGTCTTCTAAGTTTCATCCGGAAATTTGGCAAGAGGGACTTTATGATGCCAGTTCTTAACTACCTTTTTGCCGCGATCCTACTCGAGACGACAGGCAGACACATATTCCCTGCCTATGCAGTCCAAATAATATCAGAAATTTCTGGAAACCATGGGTCGTTTTACTACACATTCGCTTTAGACATCTTAGTGGCTGTGAGTGCTACATTTTCATCAATTCTGATCAGAATAATGAAAAGACGAACATTGCTATTCACTACAGGGTTTGCAGCAGTGCTGGTCCTTTTATCCGCATGCTGCCATCTCTTTTTGGCATCTAGAAATATTATTCCAAATCTACCATGGATTCCGATGTCTCTATTCAGCATATATTTTGCTATAGTAAATTTTGCCTGTGCACCGATTCCTTTGGCTCTGGTTGGGGAAATATTCCCCCTTGAACACAGGGCAGCAGGAACGACGATAGCAGGAATCTTGATATCTTTAACTAGTATAATAACTTTAAAAACTACACCAGTGATGCTGGCGACCGTCAGAGTATATGGAACCTTTACTATATTAGGTGTTATTATGGGAATATCATTAATATTTTTGTATTTCATGTTGCCAGAAACTAAGGATAGGACTTTACAAGAGATTGAATATTTCTTTAATCATGGAAGATTTAGAGATGAGGCCAAAAATGATGATAAAGAAGCTGAAACTAAAATGGTTCCATAAATTATTATGATTAAGAGTACTTAGGTTTTTTATATTTGTTTTTAGTAATACCTACGCATTAGCTGTTAAGTAATTGAGTACCTAGGTCAATCAATTGTTTTTATTTTACTTAATTATAACATTAGCTCCGTTATCTTACTCATCCAACATTATTACTCATATCTTATTTCATAAACAATACTAGCTATCTAACTTTGATCTGAAGGTAGAATTCGGATGAGTGAATAGAACTCCGTTCCATCAATCGCTATCCCCTCCTGAACATAAACTTATCCCAAAATGCGAGGTAAATACTTCCCATAAGCACCATGTTACTAAGGAAGGATGTTGTTGACCACTAAGCCTGTTCCCTCACTTGATGCTCGTGCTATCCACACCAGTCTGACACATTGAGATGGTGATCCTCCCATTATAGTCTTCTGAGCCTCGTTAGTAATTACGTGGTCACTCGTTTGGATCAGCGTCATCAGCGCAGAAGTGGAAACTAGAGCCTTACATTGAATATAGTGCCATCTATTGATAAACTTCAGAACTACTTGATAGCTGAAGTAGCGCCATCTAGGGGACAGTGACAAGTTGAATAAAAAACAGCAAAATAAATTATAAATCTTATTTATTTGTCAAAATTCATACTAAGGACTAAACTAATACACAATGGCATGACGACCCATCAATGTTGGGCACCTACAGAGAAAGTAGTGTACAACACTGAGCGAATACCAACAATCATATTATGAACTAATAAACAATCGCCTAGGAACATTATAATTGCCTAAACAGAAATGTCATTGCTTTTATTTACAAAAAAAGTATCACAAGCAGTTTGTATGTTGGAATAATATTATTTTAGTAGATGCAGGTTAATTTCTCTAATTAATTCAAAATTGTTACGTTTTTAACGTCAACAACAATCTGAGTTATCCAATAATTACATTGCATTTTAATCATAATAAGTAAAATAATAAAATATTGTTTTTTAATAATGAAAATATTCACTCAACAAACTGCGAATTTATATTTTGAACAAAACTACATAATTATCACAATTATTGTAAAATGTACAAATCCGAACATAGTGTTTCATAAACGACTTAAATTGGATGCTGTACAAGATTTTATACAATATTGAGAGTATGCAAGTAAGAAATGAAAAATACTAATATATTTTACGTTGCAGGAATAATTATGTCAAAGATAGAAGCCAAAAAGACCAAAACGTTATTAAAATTTAATAAAATATCATTTATTTTTTATAAAAGTATTCTAATGACTGAAAAAAAAAGAAACATGACAGGTATCTTTGACGTATAAAACTGCCAATGTTAAAAAAACATAATTTTAACAATATTTAAGCAATCATACATTGAGATTACACAAATAAATAATCTTAAAAATATACTATCTAATCACAAATACTCGTATTTAAAAATTAAAATGTTGTAAAAAATATTTTACAATCTTTTACATAAATAATGACAATATAATAATATGTAAGTAATAGTATATATTTTTATGTCATGATTGATAATTATTTAAAATTAATGAAGTAGTTGACTTAAATTATGGTGGCCAGCACCCATGAAGCTCATTTTCCATTAAATTAATGTAAGCTAACGAAATTTTATACATCTGTTATACTCCATTATTATTTTGAAAATTACAAAAAAAATGTTGCAAATGTTAAAAAGTTTATCAACTCAATGTCCATTTTTTTGCAACCTTACCTAATTAATAAAAAGGAAAGAATTATCAATGTTGATTAAAGTTTATAGACTACAGGTGTGAAAAAGAAAAATGGTAAACTATAAATAATCCAACGAACGATTTTATTATTTAACAATAAAAATTTCATTTCTAAACTTGACAAACAAAGAATCTTACATTAAAAAAAAACATCACATTGTCTCTACTTGAAGCAAAAGTATTCAACATTCTGAAATCGCATTCCCGCCAAAATATAAATGCATAAACACATGTACATGAATGAGATATTATGTACACTTTGACAGAGAAATTGAAATTGTCTACTTACAAACTAAGGCTAGGCTAATATAACTAATAATACTCATTTAATACCTATATTTATAAAAATATTGACTATTGACTTTGTTCAAGATTAAAAAAATAGGTAAATATTATCCAGTCTCTAACGGGAAAAATAGGAAGACTGTAGGAGTTTAACTCAATTTTAAGTTAAAAAGAACCTTAGTTTTAACTTAAAATTAACTATTTGTTACAAAATATTGTTCAAACATCAAATTTTTATGAAAATGAACAGAGAAAGCTGTCTTTTTGTAGTTTGTTCAGCAGCATTTCACTAGATGGCGTTAGTTGTACCAATCTAACAATAATAGCTTCTAAACCAAAAATGGTCCTTCGAGTCCTTGGTGTCCCCGAAAGGTCCATTTTTATGTAACATAACCAATATGCTTTTCAGTCAGTATGGATTTATAGAAATAAGATATTGAAATTTGTATTTATTAATTGTGATTTTTACTTAAAATTGCAGGTGTAATTTGAATAAAGTAACATAAATGACTTTTAGCCAGATATATCAAGGACTATTTACCATAGAGACAGGAATATTTATAAAAATCAAAATACAACAGAAATGCGATTTCAGAATGCTGTTTTATAGACAAAGTATACTTTTATTGCTTTATAGGAAAAATTGAGCTTCTAATGTACGATAAGATACATGAGATTTTAGAAATTCGCACGATTTATCTTTAAACATTAATCATTACAAGTTATAAATGATTTAAGACATAGATATTTGATTCTATTTGTTTTTTGAGCTATTTAATAACTTTATTTTTAAAAATCTTCAAATTTGAAAGGGGCAATGACATTGTCTCGCTGCATGCGTTTAATTCAGTGAACAGGGCGCTTTATTTTAAAAGAAAAACGACGAAAATTGCATACTTTATCTACATTTTCACCTAACTATAGTTTAAGAGCTAAAACTAAGCTATTTTACAAGCAATAATATTTGTTAACTATATGTACAAGAAGTCCAGGTATGGCTGAGCGGGCGTATAGCGTGGCGACTGCGTGGCGTTAGCGTTGCGACTGCGTTAAAGCAGTTGGAAGCTATTTCGAGCATAATTCTTCTTTTCATACTGGCCGCTTCGTATTTAACGCTCCCGCCACGCACACGCCCCGCAACCGCCACGTCCAGCAACCGCATTTCAACCAAAAAATTCACAGCACTGCAGAACTGGTATCATACAAACGCCTTTATATTAAATTTTTATCATATTTTTTTATGTTATTCCACATTTTTGTACATTCAAAGTAGATAGGTCATCCTACTATGTAACCGTCACTTTGGCGAGTGAGTCAAGATATTCGATTTTAATTCTTGCCAGTAAAGTAAAAATACCTTTACACTCATCAATTTTAAGATTGACCAGAAATTTCTCAATTAAAGTTCCAAATTATATACGTACTATTGAACCCAAACCTTATTATTATTTTATATTTTTTTAAAGTCTGAATTTTTCTTAATGTTGGCAATTGACATTTTAATTTCTTGTACATCCCTAGACACTCAGCAGTGTGTCCAGCCAAGTTCGGTTGATATTTCTATACCAATAACAAGTTTAAATTTTTATCTAGGTATATTTTAAATTAAATATAGGGACAATCAAATTTTAATCATGTTGCATGCATCACGGTCAAGATGGAGGCCAATTCAACGTTTTTTAGGTTGATATGGTGATTTTGATGATGATATGTTATAATCATAATATTCAGGTCTACTCTATGAATCGCGCGGCAGTACTGTTGAGCTCTGATATCTCAATCTCGTTCTGCCTAGCTTTTTCCCAATTGTGTTTGAGGTCACCTTCCAGTCTAACCAGATGCGGCTGAATACCAGTATTTTACACGGAGCGACTACCATCAGACTCCACAACTGGGCAATGCCGATATTATTCTTTTGTTTATTACATTTCCTTTTTAGTAATAGCATGCTGTTTTATTTTTTATATTGTTCGAATATGTTACCTTTATTTTTTTCAGTTTTGTAGTTCATTCATTTTATAATTTATAATAATTAATATTGTAAGGGAAGTATGTATGTAAAATATTAAAGGCGTTAAATACAGAACTTGTAAGGAAAAACTTTTGTCAAGTTGCGACTACGTAGGACACTATTATTACTTGATTTTTTTTTGCAAACTTTTGATTTTTAGATTTTACATATCACATTGTAGTCCCAAACATGCACCCTGTACCTTATTAAGGCACTGCAATAAAACAAAGTAAAAATTCAAAAAAAATCGCATCGCATCGCTTTATCGCCTACGTAAGAGTCGTAAGACAGAGGGTTTATACAAAAACTAAACTGAAAAAATCGCACTTTATGATAACAAAAATAGTGATTATTACATCAAATCCCTACGGACACACATTAATTATAATATTTATACACATTGAGCTACGAATTATATAACATACAGAAAAATATCTTGAATATATATATCGGTTTGCTGTAAATTGGCAAGCTTTCCTTTTACTTAACAATTACTGATTTCTGTATAAGACACGTTACACAAAATCAATTAATATTCTCTATACACACGATTAATGTTTTTTAATATTCTCTATGCCACAGCCTGGAAAAAACAGCTGAGGAAGCTCTTCATACTAATGGCGGCGCGCTAAATTTGAAATACGAACACCATCATAATAATAAATAGTAGAACGTATATGTACAGAAACCTCACTCTCTAGCTAATGCATCAAATGCATAGAAAATATGGTCCGCGCATGCGAAATTGAGCTTTAGTAGTAACCAAGAGAGTTTATATTCCGCTGTGCGTTGGCGCTTTTATAACATTTCGGTTTGTCATTCACTAACATTCGGGTCGGTTTTTTTTTCTGCTACCCTCCAGAGTTGCAGCAGCGCGTGTTTTTATACCTAAGCCGATCCAGAATACGGTGACTATATCGCTCTCCCGCCAGCTGCATTTCAGCTATAGAGTTAGCAGACTGTTCTCTCTAGGCTATGGCGACAATCCATTTCATCATAATCTGTCAATCCTAGCTTGTTGAGTCGTTTCAATATGAACTTGGCTGAATATCAGTATTTTATATATTTTTTAAAATTAATTTTGATATTTTTTCTTAGAGCGACTTTCGATGAAGTTTTTAGTGTATTGAAAATATGCCTTTATAAGGTCATTTATAGTGATTGTAGAGTGCCACAAAAATGTCACATTACAGCACTTTTACCTCTTAACCAATTACCTACTTACATACAAAATTTCGGTTAACGAGAAACTTCGATCCGAAGTCGGATAACCGTTGACTCACTTTCGCCAGCGATCGAGCAGTAGGAGGTAGGAGTGTTCACCGCTGTCTTTGGTTCGATGCCCCGTTGAGGCTCCTGAGTTCCGTGTACGGTCTTCGGGAGAGGAGCTTGTAGTCTTCTCCGCCGGTCAGTCTGATGTATTCTTTGCGTTTCTTGTACACCATCAGCCTGGAAAAGAAGATAAAGGATTTGAGTAAAATAGTCTTAAAAAAAGCTTCGAAAAACTTGAGAATAGGATAGAAATAAGTCCCTTTTCTCGTGGTCCTTGGAGTCAAAGACGACCTATTATTAACCGACTTAAAAAAATAGTTTTGCGTTTAATCTTTGTTTATAATACTATAACCAAAGATGCGATACGGAATACAGAAATAGGATATCATTAGGCTTCTCCTTCTTTGATCCTTCGAGTCAAGTTCGTACTATGCTGTAGGTGGGCGCTATAAGAGACAAATAATTCAATATCCTATAGAAATTTTACTGCCAAGATCTGATTTCTTAGCAAGTTGTAATGGCCAGATGGCAGATGCTCCGTAAAGAACCAAAACCTTTTCATATTGATGAAGGGGATCGGTCGACCTACAACTAAAACTTTGGCAGTACGCAAACGCTAATAATATCTACAGTATGTGACGACACGTTTGGTGCAGTGGCTAAGCGATTGGCTTCTGCGCTGCGGGTCGTCGGTTCGATTCCCGCACGGAATAAATATTTGTATGGCCTACAGATAGTTGTTCCGGGTCTGGGTGTTTGTGCGTGTGAAGATTTGTGTCTGTAAAAGCACCCACGATACAAGGAGAAATCCTAGAGTGGGGCTATGTTTTTAAAAAAAATAATAAAAAGTATGTCCGAAATAACTTGGCTGCTCAGAAGATAGACTTTCCGAAGCGTCACGCATTATACTTAGGAAGGAGACAGTTACTGTAAAAACTATCAAATAACATAACACAATATCACGCTTTGTATTCCCCGAAGGATTCGGCAGAGGTGTTTTAGTACCTACACCCTCGTTTGCCAGTTATGTTTAAGTCCCATGTAATAGGGGGCGAGCCTATTGCAATTAACCGGGCACATATCCAACTCCGGGCTGCTACTGAGGCATTCCACACGGAAAAACCCAATAACACTTTGCCCGACCTGGGGATCGAACCCAGAACCCCATGTTCAGCAGTCGCGCTTCCGATCACTAGACAAACAAGGCAATAGTCAAATAAAGTGCTTATACAATGGCCGCTCTTAAAATTATTTTATTTAAATAGAAACAAATGAACCACATTTTCTTTTTAAAAAAGTACATAAATATCTACATATATAGGTACACGAGGCCCGCAATTTACACAGTATAGCTGAAAAACACGCTTATCATGAGTCTAGATGTAGCGTCTATCAGACAACGTACAAACATAGGTAATTCCTGCATCCTTAGTCTTATCTCAGGTAAACATGCACGTGTTAATTATATTGGTAGGTACCTACTTATTACACTAACTTCTAACAGAAGGCCACTAGGTAACATTATGTCATAATGTCAATTTGCATTAAGTATTCTGGTTTTCTTGCATCGTTTCTTCAATGTTGAGGATCTTAAGTGGGTTCTTGATAATAATAACATAACACCAAGTCTGTATTCCCTGAACGGTTGGGCAGAAGTGTATAGTAACACCCTCATTTCACCGTTATGTTTAAGTCCCATGTAATAGGGGGCGATCCTATTGCCATCAACCGGGCACAAATCCACACTCCGGGCTGCTACTGAGGAATTCCACACGGACAAACCCAATAACACTTTGCCCGACCTGGGTATCGAACCTAGGACCTCACGATCGGCAGTCGCGCTCGGCATCACTAGACCAACGAGGGATAGGTAGATAATAATATTTTATATTATCTTCACTTCGCATATTTGTTTGTTTGATTCAAATCTTGCGACAGATTTTTCCACTACTTCTGCTTAACCGATTCTCTTGAAACTACGCACACAAATTTAATTCTCCTTCCTAGCCTTTTCCCAACTGTGTTTTTGGGGTCAGCTTCCAGTCTACCCAGATGCGGCTGAATACCAGTATTTTACACGGAGCGACTACCATCAGACTTCCCCAACCCAGTTATTGAGGAATGCCGATATCCTAAGGTTAGAACGGTTCAATTCTTATGGCAATACAATATTATAATAATTTCAACCTGGATTGGTTAATGGATTCGTGTGCTCTTATACCCTATCTGCGTTTTCTAAGACCAAGTCAGATAATAAAAAAATAACAAACAAAAATATAAAATAATGCAAAACAAAACAAACAAATAATAACAACATAACATAAGCATACTAGGTCTATAAAATTGTGTTCATTTTTCCTCTCCGAATAATTTCAATCAGTTATAACACGTTTGTTATAACACGTTTGACATAAAGTGGTAAATTAATACCCAGATAGTTGATAAATTACGTTATGTACAGTCAACCGCAAAAGATGATGAATATTTTGGAATATCCAGGAGTTCATTTGGGTTTTTCCATTAGGAATTTCTCAGTAGCTGCCCGGAGTCTGGATTTGTGCCCGGTTAAGGGCAATAGGCTCGCCCTCTATTACATGGGACTTAAACATAACAGGCGAAATGAGGATGTAGGTACCAAAAGCACCTCTGCCGATCCTTTCGAGGAATACAAGGCGTGTTTATCCGGTCGTTGGGTTCCCTACAATATGGTTGAGCTGACCGATGCGGATGTGCACGTCATGCTCGTGAACGGGTGCCGTCTGTCGGGACTGGTCAGCCCTTAACTGCTATGGCAATCCTAGAAGGCATATTTTTCTATTTGTTACTCTTATGTGATTTTATTTGTTACACTAACCTGCATTATTCTCATTCTATTTCTCACACTACTGTAATGGAATTTGACATAAATTACTATTTTGAAAAGAGTATTCATGGAGTTTCTTGCCGGCTCTTCTCCATAGAACCTACCTTTTGGAACCGTGCACCTAGTTTTGACGTTTTAAAAGTGCCTGAAATCTGGTCTATTTGAAATAAAAAACTTTGACTTTGACTTTGTAATGTTATTTTATGTACAGTAGGGCAATAAATAGGTTCGTCAGTTTTCAAATTCATTCCTTTCCAACATCGCGGGCACACGTTACCTTTTCAAACTGTTGAACGGAATAGACCAATGCATGGAAAATTATGTTTAATTATTTGGTAGCAAAGATCCGAATTGCGTTTTGCCTCCATATGACGTAGTAGTGCCATATAATGTCTTTGATTTGATAAGTTGACATTACTAGTGTCTGTCACATGTCACCGTTATAATTATTAATATCCTGTCAAAAAATACTTGTATTTTCATTTCTATAATGTTGGCAATACTTAGTCGGTAAAATAGGTTGTTTCTTGCACTGTGCAAGCAAAAATAGACCTTAAGGTGTATAACTTTTTCGTTCCCCGACTGTACATGTCTGTGTTAATTTTTTGTTTAAATTTCGTCGCTAGCAAAAATAAAAATTGTCAAGTTTTCATTCGTAAAAGAATTCTGAAACTGAGCAAGTACCTATCACTTAGTTTTGATACTGACTGTACGTAGTTAAAGGTTGCAAAATTACCCCCTAATAAAGTTCTTATAGCCATTAGTTAACTAGTATCTAGTAGTATCGCTCTGATATCGAACATACTGGCACTATTTTTTTGATTGGACAACATTACATCACGCCTGTATTCCCCGAAGGGTTGGGCAGAAGTGTAGAGTAACACCCTCATTTCGCCGTTATGTTTAAGTCTCATGTAATAGGGGGCGAGCCTATTGCCATCAACCAGGCACAAATCCAAATTCCGGGCTGCTACTGAGGAATTTCACGCGAAAAAACCTTAGTGACACTTTGCCCGACCTGGAGATCGAACCCAGGACCTCCCGATCAGCAGTCGCGCTTGCCACTACTAGAACAACGAGGCAGTAAATTGATTTTGATTTGAATTTAATTTAAATCGCTCGGAGGGGCTCATGGCTACCAATCGCGCGGATCATATCTTAGAAGTAGTTGAAAGCAGTGATAGCCGAGTGGTGTGACCGTCGGACTGCCAAGTCATAGGTCTCGAGTTTGAACCTAAGGCACGCGCCACTGACTTTTCGGATTCATGTGCGTATTGTATAATCATCACTTGCTTAAAAATGGTGAAGGAAAACATCGTGAAGAAACTTGCACACCTGAGAGGGTTCTATAAAGTTCGCGATGGTGTGTGTAGTCTGCCATCCCACTTACCTATAGGCCAGCGTAGTTGACTATGGCCTAAACTCTTCTCATTCTGAGAAAAGGCCTGTACCCAGCAGTGTGCGTATTATATAAATTATCACCTGTTTAAAAACGGTGACGGAAAACATCGTGATGAAGCCGGCATGCCTGAGCGATATTTCTCGACGGCATGTGAAGCCAAGTCAGAGGCCCATGGGCGGCATAAACTCTGACACCAGGTTAGTCACTAACCACACGAAAAGAAGTAGTTGAAAAATCTATCGCAACATACATAGTGAAGCTAATTTAAACCGTATATAAAAAAGCAACGTCTTCAACATTAACTAGGTACCTACAAACTTGCATAAACACTAACAGATCGTGTCGCATATGTTCTTGAAGACGTCGTTAGATTAACTGGACAGACATGACATTTACGACGCATCTGACTTTGTTAACTAATAACTACCATCCATTTATATCCCAGTAGTTTACGAGTCATAGGTACCTACACTACCTAATAGGATTTATGAGTAAAGCTGAGAGACATCTGTGTTCATGATATGTTACCAGCACGTACGTTATCCTTCACAGCTGAAAGATTGTGCAATGGTCAACTCATCTCTTCTTTTCGTGTGGTTAGTGATTAGATAGATAGATATACTTTATTGCACACTAAAATAAATAAAACAGAAGGAATACACATAATTAGGAACAGTACAAATGGCGGTCTTATCGCTTAAAGCAATTTCTTCCAGACAACCATTGGATGGAAAGAATTGTTAACAAAATATAAAGGGCAGTTTGCACCGTACAAATATGTAACCTACTAAAAACCGGGAAACAACTAAATAATACGTATAAATACATATAATAACACAAATAATCATATAATTACAATACATATTTTAAATATATGTATACATACATACTCAAATAGGGTACATACATAATTAATTATACATACAGATAATTTAACCTGGTGATTAACCTAGTGTCAGAGTTTATGCCGCCCATGGGCCTCTGACTTGGCTTCACATGCCGTCGAGAAATATTTCTCAGGCATGCCGGTTTCCTCACGATAAATCCTACACCGTTTTTAAGCAAGTGATAATTATACAATACGCACATGAAACCGAAAAGTCAGAGGTGCGTGCCTTGGGTTCGAACTCGAGACCTATGATTTGGCAGTCCGACGGTCACACCACGCCAGCAGTCTGTTAAATTATTTAGGTACTTAAGTATAAGCTTTGTTTGGAAACATTTTGGTCGCTTTCTAATAAACACCTAGGTAAGTACAAACAGAATTCTTAGTTCCAATACTACTCAAGGTCTGTCCTCAATATATTGTTTATCACGTATTTTTTCATTATCTACTTATGCCCGGTTCCTATGGCCATAAACTAATAATTTTGCTTACAAATGGTAGCATATTTAATGTTTAAACTGAGCATAGACTCTTAAGCTAATTTTACATGTGCTAGCTACTAACTTATTAACTCTGGCGGCATTAATCCTGACACCAGGTTAGTCACTAACCAAACGAAAAGAAGAAGATTTAACAAGATAAAAAATTAAAACCTCCACGATAGTCAATGATGGTAAATCGACTTATGTATACAGCATGATTCTTAAAATATTATGTTATTTTTTCAAATGTTCATCCCAGTCTTCTCCCAAATATGTTGGGGTCAGCTTCCAGTCTAACCAGATGAGGCTGAATACCAGTATTTTACATAGAGCGACTGCTATCAGACCTCTGCAACCCAATTACTGCGAGCATTGCTATCCTAAGGTTAGACCGGTTGTCAAACTTTCGGGCTTCTGATTTCCCATAACCACTGTCATTGATATTCGTATGACATCCGGGACCGACGGTTTAACGTGCTATCCGAGGCACCGTGGGGTCTGTCGGTGTGTAACGAACGGTCACCCATCCATGGACTGACCGCGGCCAGCGCAGCTTAACCTCGCTAATATTACGATCCGGGTGTTTCGTTATTTTTTCAAATATTTAAATAGACTATACTAAAAATCGAAGTTACACACATGAACAATGTGAACTACAACTAGATATTAGACTACTAAACTACAGTTATAATTACTATTTTGGAAATGTTGTCAGAGGGAACCAAAACGACTGAATCTACATATACTAATATTATAAAGCTGAAGAGTTTGTTTGTTTGTTTGAACGCGCTAATCTCAGGAACTACTGGTTGGAATTGAAAAATTATTTTTGTGTTGGATAGTCCATTTATCGAAGAAGGTATATAACATCACGGTACGACCAATAGGAGCGGAGCCTAAATGAAAAATGTTGCAAAAACAGCAAAAATGTCCACCCGTGCGAAGCCGGGACGGGTCGCTAGTTTGAAATAATCCATAATAGCAATTTTCAACTTGGTCCTTTCGTCCATTCGTTATGTGCATTGCCAATTTACCTGTCATTGTTGTTCGCAAAGCCAATGTCAAGGACATGTGAAGGTATTGTGATCTTTTAAAACTGATTATTCCATAATATAACAGGCATATTATTGATCAGTTTCCGTAATATTGACCACTGTCAAGGTTACTTGTGGCAACGTCGAAGCGAAAATAGTATTTACCATGGTTATGTAAACTATTGTTTTGTTCTCTGAATAAGAACTTTGAATTTTAAAAATAACTATTAGTAAATAAAACATTTTACAAAAAAATTGTTGTACCCATAACTACCTTATTTAACACGCTTAAAAAAACAACACGCTGTACAAGCAACGCGAACGGTGAGAATTAATTGCATCAAAATATGCGCGTACGCAACGAGATATAGCGAGTGCATTCAATGCGGGCTCAGTGTTCGCGTCACCGGCGGACTGTTAACACGTTTTATTCATTTAATTTCACTTGAAGTTTTCCGTGAGACGTCGTAACGACATGACTAGAACAGTAGGTAAAGGTTGAGAATTAGAAAGGAAAATTAGTACAATGGCGGGGTCATGAGAACACATTCATGGAGAAGAAGAAGAAGGAAGTTCTGGATTTTTATTATCAACAATGAACAAAATAAACAGGTCTGATTTTTCAGAGATACATTATTTGACGATAAACCAACTACAGTGCGCGCCGAAATTAAGGTAAGCATAATTTTCTATAAGATTTTTTTTTCTCTCAAGCAATCATATCATATATTGCATTTACGAAGTGTAATTTAATAAAAAACTTTCCCTTTACTTGTAGTACATAGAAAGTACAATTACCCTGATGCAATATAATGTATGGTTATACATGGTGTAACTTTAGATTGGTTTTAGTAAAAAAAACATGCCCAGTAACTGGGTTGTGGAGGTCTGATGTCAGTCGTTTATTGTAAAGTACTAATATTCAGCCGCGTCTGGTTAGACTGGAAGCTGATCCCAAAATAGTTGGGAAAGGTTAGGACGAAGATTATGAATTGAAAATTATTCGGAATTTTCCGATTTGTATTTTCAATAATTTGATTTTTTTCTGACTTGCTTATCCTATTCGTGGACAAGGCATTTTGCAATTATGTTTTTTTATCTGATATTTCGGTAAATTTTGATAGGACTTTCAACTGAAGTTCAATTCAAAATAATGGGCTGAATTCACTATTAACATTTTTAGTAACCTGTCCTTTACACGTAGTTTATCTAGGTACCTTTTGAAATAAAATTAAATATAAGTAGCCGAATTGCATAATTCCAGTGAATTCAGGAAATTCCGAGAAAATATTCCATTTGTTTTCAATTCAGAATAACGGTCTGAATTCAATATTTCATTTCCCACTACACCGATTTATTTTTAATTTTTACTAAACATTTTTATTCATTTTCTGCGAATTATGCCCATTGGTGCAAATAACCTTATGAATTATAATCTCGTTAGGATGCTGCACGTATGTGTAAAGAAAGGGAACGCGATATAATTCGTAAAATTGTTTGAACTGCCTCGTTGATCTAGTGGTGGCAAGCGCGACTGCTGATCGTTAGGTCCTGGGTTCGATCCCCAGGTCGAGAAAAGTGTTGTTAGGTTTTTCCGTGAGGAATTCTTCAGTAGCGGCCCGGAGTTTGGATTTGTGCCCGGTTGATGGCAATAGGCTCTCCCCCTATTACATGGGACTTAAACATAACGGCGAAACGAGCGTTACTATACACCTCTGCCCAACCCTTTGGGGAATACCGGCGTGATGTTATGTTATGTTTAAAAAATCATTTTTATTGTTTACAAAAATAGATTCAGCGGTGATTGTAAAATAATCACGATCAAGTTAAGGTCTTACGTGTGTAAACAAAGGCATTATTATAATTATCACAGATTGTAATAAAAGCTATATTTGTACGATTACACAATTACCGCTGGTATGTCAGTAAACATTATTAAAGGTAATTTGCATGCTTCTTTAAATTATTAACCATTACGAGGTAAACATAACTCGAGGTAATGCGAGACGGATTACTTACAAAGTAATTAAAATTAATTAATATTGAAAATAAGTAATTTTTAAACGTCAACATTAAATCAGACAGCCCCCAAATTAATTATTTCACACTACATATACCTACTTTGTATTTTGTTTTAAAAGCTACTAGTTTTTCTGCAGAAATAACATATATACACAAAAAGCATATAAAATACAGATATCTTTATAAATATTATTTTGGTTCGTGTGGTGCTCAAAAATTACTATGTGAGTAGTATTAACTAACGAAAAACCTAAAATTCGTAGGTACATGCTTACGTAACTAAAATAAATCCCGTAGTCTTATCTATACTAATATAAAGCTCAAGAGTTTGTTTGTTTGTTTGTTACGCGCTACTGGTTGGAATTGAAAAAATATTTTTGTGTTGGATAGTCCATTTATCGAGGAAGGTTATAGGCTATATAACATCACGCTACGACCAATAGGAGCGGAGCATAAATGAAAAATGTTGCTTAAACGGGAAAAATGTCCACCCGTGCGAAGCCGGGACGGGCCGCTAGTTAATTTTATACAATGATCTGTAGAATTATGAGTAATTTTGAACACAAACCCTATGTTAAATAAAAATGATATCCCTGAAATCATTCGTCACTTGTCTATAGGGTTGAAAACTTATTTATGTTTCTACATACATAACATAAAATCACGCCTTGCATTCCCCGAAGAGTTCGGCAGAAGTGTTTTTTTTAGTACACCCTCGTTTCGCCAGTTATTTTTAAGTCCCATGTAATAGGGGGCGAGCCTATTGCCATTAACCGGGCACAAATCCAGACTCCGGTCTGCTACTGAGAAATTCCTCATGGAAAAACCCACCAAGTATGTTTCTAATAGTATCATTTTATATTTTTAGAACTTGCAGCGGCTGAAACTGGGAAGAAATTGTCACGCTTAATATGGACATGAAATGTATTATTATTGTCACTCAATAAATACTCTAAGGAGTATACACCATCCTGCTCATGTTAACAGTAGATCATTACCAGAGATCGGATAATCGGATGCATATTTACCTAAAGTTAATTTTTCGCTACGATAGTATGAAAACGGCTTCTGAAAATAACATTTATTAAAACAAATAATACTGTATCACGGGATTGCATAACGAGTCGAATGCATATGATTAATTGATGTTAATTTTTAACCCCCGATGCAAATAGATAGGGTGTAAGAAAGTAAGGGGTACATGTCTGTGTTAGTTAAAAAAAGGTACAACTTTAGGAATGTAAATAAATAAATATGCATCCAATTCTAGGTAAATATGATTGTATTCTACAGAACACTAAATTTGACGACCCCGGAATCGCGGGATTTTTAGATACAAAAGTGCATTCCATATTAGCCAACACCTGAACTTTAGGTAAATATGCATCCGATTATCCGATCTCTGATCATTACAGACTGATAATATGAAATAATGATAATATGAAATAATGAACCCTACAGAAGCAGGTACCTACCTAAGTTAATTTTGAGTTTAGGTACTCTGGGGCTGTTTTAAAAGGTACCTATTTGTAATGTTTTTTTTTCTTGACTTAGGCACTTTAGACCCGGGCCTCACCTGATGGTAAGCACAGACAGGGTCAAGATAGAGCACACGAATTCAAGGAATAGAAATATAGAGGGATTCCCCTATACCCCTCTGGCTCTCACATACACACGACGGAACACAGTAAACTGCTTGACGCCGGACTTTAATGTTCAGGTGGTAGCTAGCCAGGTGGACTCTGCAGATCCTACCACCGAGCGTGCTGGGTTTTGTTGACTCGATGTTATTATGTAATACATTAAATATTTATTTGTATCTTTGTTTGTAATAAAATTGGCCAAGGGTTTGCGTTTTATTTTATAACTACTTCATTACTTACGAACGCTTACTAAAGTTGTACAACATATTTGAATTTATTTTGTTAGTAGGATTGTCGATCCGATCTCCTAAACCTATTCGTAGAATTAAGTTCCTTACAATACCATTGTAAAACATCGTTATCATAATAATTGCTCTATTACTTACCTATTATTTTTGACGAAACAATAATCACAATACAAACACTGTTCTGCCTGGCCTTTTCCCAACTATGTTAAGGTCAGCTTCCAGTCTAACCAGATGCGGCTGAATACTAGTATTTTACATGGAGCGACTGCCATCAGAACTCCGCAACCTAGTTACTGGGCAATGCCGATATCTTAAGGTTAGATCGGTTTTCAGACTTCTGACTTCCCGTAACGACTGTCATAGGTATTCGTATGACACCCGGGACCGACGGTTTAACAAGCTTTCCGAGGCACGGAGGGGTCTCGGGTCATCCACGGGCTGACCGCGGCAAGCGCAGCTTAACCTCGCAAATCGTATTATCCGCGCGGTTGATAATTAATCACAAGTCACAATACAAACATACTTATAATACAAAAATATGACGTGTCGTGAGATAAAAACTAACATAAACAAGACAATGCCTTATAACAACTTCACGGTTGAAAGATTTTAGGGTTCCGTAAGGAAAACTAAATTTGCAATATTTGATGAACCATTCTTTTAATGTACTCTTTAGCATTCAATTATTACGTAAGCAGAATTTTTGTAATTTTTGACCCACCCCTCCCCCTTGTCAGCAAAAGTAAGCAAAGCTTTTATCCCCCTTTTCCTATGCTTACGTAAACATTGGTATGTATTTTTTTTAAACTGATCAGGTTTCTTTATTGTTATTCATGAGCAGCAGTTTTTAAGTCTAGAAAAATAAATAAATAAAAATTGCAGACGTAATCATCATCTAGACACCCCCGTCCCCATGTCATCAAAAATAAGCTAAGCAAAGACCCCCTCACCTTTCGTGCTTACGTTATACTTGAATGGCCCCTTAGCCAGAAAAGGATTAGCGATGGAACACACTTAACTTCTCAAAAGGAAGAGAAAAAGAAAAAAGGAGAGGAGAGAAGGAACGGAAGAAGGGAAGTCAGAAGCTCGAAAGACTGACTACTAGTCTAAACTTAGGATATCGGCATTGTTCTGTAACTGGGTTGCGGAGGTCTGATAGCAGTCGCTCCGTGTAAAATACTAGTATTCAGCCGCATCTGGTTAAACTGGAAGCTGACCACAATGTACTTAGGAAAAGGCTAGGCAGGCTTTTTTTACCTTTTTAAAAAATCAATTAAATACTTCTTAATTTTTTAAAGGTAGTTAACTACCGAATTGAGAACTTCCTCCTTTTTGTAGTCGGCCAAGAGGCAAATTCAAACTCAAGCAGCAGAGGGCAATCCTGTATTATTATTTTTTGTCTACTATAGTATCTATTTAACATTAAAAACATAATTTAGACGAAAAGAATTCACCTTCACAAATGCAACGGGAAAATTATTTAAACCAATGACACCATGAATGAACAAATGAATGATGCCGCTCACTTGACGCCAGGGGACAGACGACGACCTTGACAAAGATAACACCGGAAGCTGCCTTTGTCGGTAATTCCGGTTAAGTTATTTATGTTACAATAGATGTACTCAGCCTTGGATTATAGTAATTAGAATGTGTGAGTGTGCCTACCATATGTCTGACACAGTTGTTGATAAACACGTGCATAATAGTACTAAATAAAAGATGTTATCTTTACATAGTATAAAACAAAGTCACTCCCGCTGTCTGTACGCTTAGATCTTTTAAACTACGCAACGGATTTTAATGCAGTTTTTAACAATAGATAGAGTGACTCAAGAGGAAGGTTTATATGCCCCACATTAGTACCTATCTACATTGCACCCGTGCGAAGCCGGGGCGGGTCGCTTGTTAAAAACAAATTAAACCGTCGCTCCCGGGTGTCATACGCATACCCATGACAGTCGTTACAGGTAGTCAGAAGCCCAAAAGTCTGACAATCTCCGGTCTAACGTTTGCGTATCGGCATTGTCCAGTAACTGGGTTGCGGATGTCTGATGGCAGTCGCTCCGTGTAAAAAACTGGTATTCAGTCGCATCTGGTTAGACTGGAAGCTGACCCCAATATAGTTAGGAAAGGGCTAGGCAGATATAGTATTAAAAACTAATATCCCAACTTTTGTCATCTATACTAATATTATAAAGCTGAAGAGTTTGTTTGTTTGTTTGAAAGCGCTAATCTCAGGAACTACTGTTGGAATTGAAATAATATTTTTGAGTTGGATAGTCCATTTATCGAGGAAGGTTATAGGCTATATAACATCACGATACGACCAATAGGAACGGCGCATAAATGAAAAATGTTGTAAAAACGGGTAAAATGTCCACCCGTGCGAAGCCGGGACGGGCCGCTAGTTAATAATGTAGAAAGCCAGTAATCGAAGCTAAAAAACTGTCTCGTTGGTCTAGTGGTGGCAAGAGCGACTGTTGATCGTGAGGTCCTGTGTTCGATCCCCAGGTCGGGCTAAGTATTATTGGGTTTTGCCGTATAGAATTCCTCAGTAGCATCCCGAAGTTTGCATTTGTGCCCGGTTGATGGCAATAGGCTCGCCCCCTATTACACGGGACTTAACATAACAGCGAAATGAGGGTGTCACTATACACCTCTGTCCAACTCTTTGAGTAACACAGGCGTGATGTTATGTTATATGTTACTAGGGGTATAGCTTACAATAAACGCAATGAGTTTGCCGTACTTGGGAATCGAATTTAAGACCTTACGTAGACAGCTGCACTTGTGGCGACAAGACTGTTTGAGGAGAACGTGCGGAATAATTAATAAATTGGAGCAACAAAGCAAATGTTGATAAAATTACAATTAAACCCAAGGTGAGTGAACGTAAACAGATAACTATTACAGTTATAACTTTTAATTACGTACCTACCATTTTGTTTAAGACTTAATAATTGTTAAAACAAGGACAATATAATATTGTTACAATCGTAAAGCCTTATATCCACTAGGCAACAATTGACGCGCAACACGTGACGCACAACATGTTCGGCAGCGTTGCACGAAATCGCGCGACGTTGCCAGCTGGCGCGCAACATGACGCACGGCTTTTTGTTTGTTTCGGTGCAACATGCAGTTGAGCATCAAATGTTAGCGAGTGGAGACGTGATGCGCAATGTCCGTGTGGTGTAACGAATACACCGAATACATTTTCTTTATTTTGTGAGTAATTTCTAACCCACCAACGTGGCTTTCTTCTTTTTGATGCATTTTTCGATAAAAAACTACCACCGCTGAAATCAACACTAGTTCCTCTGGCGACATGTTGTCGACGACTGATGCGAGCGAAATCATGTGTAGACAGACAACGTTGCTAAACAAAAGTTCCGCGCTGACTTTCAACATGTTGTGCAACATGTCGTGCGCCAAATGTTGCCTAGTGGATACGAGGCTTAACACTTTTACTTGAAATAAAGATATAAAACTTCCTCACCGCACGCTGGGAATAGACGCGTGTTGTAAAATTCAACAAAACCCAGCACGCTTGGTGGTAGGATCGATACGGTCGGCCTGACTAGCTACCTGAACATTAAAGTCCGGCGCACAGCAGTTTACTGTGTTCCGTCGTGTGTATGTGAGAGGGTTTAGGGGAATCCCTCTATATCTTTGTTCCTTGGATTCGTGTGCTCAATCTTAGACCCTGTCTGCGCTTACCATCAGGTGAGACTAGGGCCAAACGCGACCAAGTCAAGAATAAAAAAAAATACAAAATATATATTTCAAATGAATGAAGTTCATGGCTAATTATCAACCGCACGGATCATATGATTTGCGAAATTAACATAGAAACCCCTCCGTGCCTCGGAGAGCACGTTAAACAGTCGATCCCGGATGTCATACGAATATCTATGACAGTCGTTACGGAAAGTCAAAAGCCCGAAAGTCTGACAACCGGTCTAACCTATGGATAAAGGCATTGCCCTGTTATTAGGTTGCGGAGGTCTGATGGCAGTCGCTCCGTGTAAAATACTGGTATTCAACAGCATCTGGTTAGACTGGAAGCTGACCCCAACATAGTTGGGAAAAGGCTAGGCAGAACATATTTCGAACGAACTAGAACTAACATAGTGTTTTGTTATTTTCCTTATACGAGGTTTCCAAAAACTAAAAAGTACTTCGTTCTGAAACATACTGCCTCGTTGGTCTAGTGGTGGCAAGCACGACTGCTGATCAAGACGTTCTGGGTTCGATCTCCAGGTCGGGCAAAGTGTTATTATATA
The DNA here is from genome assembly GCA_910594945.2 of Amphipyra berbera. Lineage (NCBI taxonomy): Eukaryota > Metazoa > Arthropoda > Insecta > Lepidoptera > Noctuidae > Amphipyra > Amphipyra berbera. The sequence goes on from OU343146.1 coordinate 2,710,665, forward strand.
GGCTCGCCCTATTACATGGGGCTTAAACATAACTGCGAAATGAAGGTGTTTACTATACACCTCTGCCCAACCCTTCGGGGATTACCGGTGTGATGTTTTGTTGCGTAGTTTGTTCTGCAATGCACTATTTTGCCTCACTCACACAGATAAAGCTTTAGATGCAACTGTGTAGTACGATGACGTAAGTAATCAAATCATGATTGGTCTTTTGTATCGCCATTTACATCGCTACAAATTGGACCATACGCGAACTAAATAATGACAAGACAATTTCAGAACAGATTGAGTTCATCATCATCTTCCTGCCCTGGTCCCAAGTTACTTGGGGTCGGCGCAATATGTTTTTCTCTTCCACTCTTCCCTGTCAGCCGTCTCATTATCATTTACTCCCTTATCTTTCATATTCTCCCTCATACAATCCATCCATCTTTTCTTAAGTCTCCCTCTCCCCCTCCATCCATCAACATTTATATTCATCACTATCTTAGTCACATGTGTTTCATCCCTCCTCATCACATGCCCATACCAACACAAACGATTTCATTTCAACTTTTCTGTCACTGGTGTCACTTTCAAACTCCCTCTAATATACTTATTTCTTACTTTATCCATTCGCGTCACTCCACACATCCATCTCAACATTCTCATCTCCGCTACGTGTAATCTTCTTTCATCCGTCTTCTTCACAGCCCAACACTGATCCGTACAGAACGACAGAACAGATTAAGTTATTAGATAAATAAAGACACATAAGCTAGTAATTACTCGTCAGTCAGACAATTGATGGCAATTATCCATAATTACACCATAGAACATACTGCCAACATAAAGGCCTGGTCAGACAGAGAGCGTGGCTGGGTGTGATGCTCACGTCGCCTGTTGATCTCGTGCTCTTGGCGTGCGAATTACTATGACAATGTATGGAAGACGCCACACAGAGACTGCCACGCGAAGCTTGGCGTGGTGGCACGCTAACACGCGACATGAATATGACACCCAGCCACGCTCTCTATCTGACCGAGCCCTTAAGGCAATGACCGGATATTATACGAATATTATAAAGCTATTTAAAAGCTAGTTGGTTTGTTTGTTTGAACGCGCTAATCTCAGGGACTACTGGTTGGAATTGAAAAAATATTTTTGTGTTGTATAGTCCATTTATCGAGGAAGGTTATATAGGCTATATAACATTACGCTACAACCAATAGGAGCGGAGCAAAAATGAAAATTGTTGCATAAACGGGAAAAATGTCCACCCGTGCGAAGCCGGGACGGGCCGCTAGTTTTATATAAAATGGTGGCTGATTAACCTCTACGCTCGAATCAGTCAGACATGTGTTCTTAACGTGAGGCATTTTAACTCGAGGCGCTAAAATGCCTCACGTTATGAATATATGTTTACTTTTTGTAATTTTATTTTTATTGAATCCTCAAGTATTCCGTGCAGTGTTAATCTATGTCAGCAGTACATCACGAGGTTTGAAGGAAATACACGATTTCGTTTTCACCCTGTATATAACACGTAACAAAAACAACCAGAAACACCATAAAACCCAACAAGAAAATCAAGTTAAAAGCACAATACTATAATTAAAATTTAACTACCATATTTTTTAAACGAATTAGTACCTATTGCTTTTCTATTGATAGCCTGCATTGAAAATTCAGTCTAATAACCTTGACATAAGTCTTAATTTCATTTACCTCGAAATTACCATTTAAAAAAAACTGAATTTTAAATTGAAACTATTTTCCAGTTTCTGATTAGGTTCACGTTGTATATTAACTTCTGGACAGAATGATGAACCATCATGATTATGCAACGTATGAAGACGTGCGCGCGCGCGTCTAATAACACACGTCCTGCAGTAAATCTTGTCTGCCCGTCCGTCCTTAGTCGGATACAAGGTCTAGGCCGGTAACTATTTATGAGTTTAAACGTATAATATGAGCAGAGCTCCCGGTGAGTGGGACACGGATATTATGGGACTAAGGCTGCCTGTCCATTGAAACAGAGATTCAGAACTAACCAATAGAATCCTATGTCCTATCTGAAAACCAGCGTTGCGACATTTTGTTTTTTTTAAATGTCGCAGCATTATGCTGAGATAGGAGCCCTTTCTGGCCTCGTGCAGGTAGTAAATTGTTATCCTCTCTTTTTTTTGTAAATATTGTTTTTGTTTCTGTAACTGCCTGTGTGAGTCCAAAACAAATCATTTTCTTTCTTTCTTTTCTTTAGAATTGCATAAAATTCACGCCTACACTCTGCTCTGTGAATATTGTGCATTTCTATTGGTTAGTACCGCACCGATCCGCCCCTCTCCGCTCCAGTGGACAAGCAGCCTAAGCCTGGTTTAGGCTGGACATCCACCAGAGCTGTGCGAGGAAAATGTGCGGTGCGAAAATGTGTAGCGAGGATGTGAAACGGTGTGACCCTTTCCACCAGAGCTGTGCGAGGAATGTGTAATGCATAATGTGTACAAATGCGCGGTGCGAGGATAGGAAGCGGACTCTTTTCGAATATGAGGGTGGTGTGGCGGAAGCGGTACACATTCGACATATCCCTCTCTCGCATTTCTAGCTTGTTTTGTATGAACAAAAACCTCGCTCTGCTAAGCCCATATCCACCAGAGCTGCGCAGAGCGAAGCTAGGTAAATGAAGTGTTTCTATTGGTGTTTACAAAACACATTCCTCGCTACGCAGCTTTGCACAGCTCTGGTGGATGCTCAGCCTTATTCCGAAAATGTACTATAAATCTAGGTGGACTGTTGTATAACAACAGCGGAAGAAGTGGAGCAATTATTATGTACAGGGTATAGACACAAAAAACGCGAAAAGAAGTTGAAAGGCTTTTGACCTTGGAAATACCAAGTTTGACATTCACAAAGGACCATATTACCGTATTCGTGGACCGTATTTTAATTATGTTATTTATTTATTATTTCATAAGTAATATATAATCGAATTATTTATTTCCGTTTACACAATTATTATAAACTAGTACACAACTATATTCACACACAAATTCACTGCTCATATACACACACATGTTGGTTTAAGTTTACTGGCATGACCACCGAGACATCCGTAATTACGGGTCAACAGTATTTATTTTTTATTTATTTAAGCACGCTATTTATCTATTTGGAACTGGTTTACATAAGTTACGTCACAATGGGTTCAGTTGAAAACCAGCGTCAGGCACTAGTGGTCTGACATTTATGCTGAACTGAACCTATTTGGCGCAGCCGCTAGACACACAGCTACTTTTTTTTTTTTTGTCTCCTATGATTTTTTTTGTCTGTGTGTCTGACTGATTTCGTGCCAAATAAATTTCTTTCTTTCTTTCTTTTCTTTCTATTAAGTTCAGAATCAGACATAGAATCATGACGGACGCTCGTGCTTTTAATAATAGGCCTGATCTCAGAAAGACGGTTAACAGGGGTCCTTAATATCAATGGGTAGGTAGCAAGGTTAAAATTATCCGAATATAAGGACAAACGCAGACGACTCGGACTTCTTTGTCCGGGAAAATAATCCCTACACTAGGATTTCTCCTGTATCGTGGGTGCGTTTACAGACACAAATCTTCACACGCACAAACACCCAGACCCGGAACAACTATCTGTAGACCATACAAATATATGTTCCGTGCGGGAATAGAACCCACGACCCGCAGCGCAGAAGCCAATCGCTGAGCCACTGCACCAAACGTGTCGTCAAACTAGACAATATTCCCGACGAATAGATGTCCAAGAAAATTTTAAATCGAGTTAAACCTGCGTGTGCGCACGTAGGATTCCTTTTTCCGTTGGCCTAGCCCGAATGTTGTCACGTTAGTTACGTAAACGTAACGTTAACGTGAATGTATTTTGAATTGGAAATACTTGTTTCGCACACACTATTTAATTAAATTGAAAACTTTGTTAATTTCTATGAAGGATACATATTGTGCATGTAGCAAAAAAATGTACCAGTATATTATAGGTCAGTTGTATTTTTGATTTAAAATTCGCTTACATCTATAGGTACTAATATTATAAAGAGGAAAGATTTGTATTTTTGTATGTAACGAATAAACTTAAAAACTACGGGACCGATTTCAAAAAATCTTTTACCGTTAGAAAGCTACATTATCACTGAGTAACATAGGCTACGGGCGGAGCCGTGAGGACACAGCTAGTTAATGATAAGTTTACGATACTATACGTCAATTGTTCGTGCTATATATTTTCCATCTACAAAAATATTTCCTCTAACGTCGATACAATGTGTTTACATAAATACATAAACTCACGCCTTTTTCCAATAAGGGTGGGCAGAAACTATACAAGATTAGTCGGAAAGGGGGTACTAAGCCGCAGGCCACTTAATGTATCACTGATGGTTGTTTTAAAGAAAGTGCTAAAATTTCAAAATTCGACTGAAAAAAATTCAAAGCAAATTTTCTTTTTTTTTTTAATTCTTCTTCCCTGCTTTTGTTACGCATTCAGAAAACGGAACTTCTAATCCGTGACCCCAAATATGACCTAAAATGTAAACACAGCTGATCATAGCTGAGGATAGATAGAATTTAGCGTAGGTATATTTTATGAAATCTTTAAACAGCTATTCCTCTTAAACAATTGACTTTTGGGAAAAGTTGCAGAACAGAAGTTATCCATTATTACGGGTACTTTAACACCCTTTCGGCTTAGTACCCCCTTTCCGACTAACCTTGTATAACGCCAATTGCTAAGACCCTTACACACTCCATTCGCTTCATCCACATTCGTACAACTTGTCACACACGCACGCCGATTGAGAGTACTACGCACCCGTCGTTTGTGAAGAAATCATCAATAACATCGATGTATGTCCTTCTAGGGCGTCCTCTACCAGTGTACAATATCTTTATAGTGTGCATTAGGTACTATACATTCAACTTTTTGATACAGATGAGGACAATAAAACTAATATCGGGTGTAAAAATACCCTTAACGAAGCCAAAAGCCACGTATTTTTCCTATTATTACGAACATTTTTTGGTATTGGGCCATACCTGGGAACCGACTGGTTATGGAGATATTGAAGGTCAAAGTCACTATATTTTTATACATTTTTCACGACAACTAAGTTTAAATGTTATTACTAAACATTCAGCTATACAAACGTTATCAACATTTTTGATATGTAGGCATAGTCTGCTGCGCGCGCGCTTCTATTGCGCGCTGCAATTAAAAGCTATTTTTTAATACCAAAAAATAAAAGTCGTTTCCCAGCAATCATTTTTGCTGTTTGTTAGTTAGTTTTATGTACAGTATGCGTAGACTTCGGCTTCGTTAAAGTTATTTTTACACCCTGTATACAATGACGTGATGTTTTATCTTTGTTAAATCGCATAGTTAGCTCGTGTCACGCGAAGTGAGGATGTGCGACCGACAGTTACTTACACAATAGACACCGTACCTACTATTAGTCTAACTAGGTAAACACCTGACCGAGGGCCTATTAAATAGTTCCTGTTACATAAACTGTAGCTGACTGGATTCAATAAGAATTTTCAGGATAAAAGAAGATGGTAGCGGTGCATGCTTTTGCGTACCACGCGACCCCGGCCGAACGGTCAGGGGGAGGAACACCGTTGGTTTTTAGCCGGTAAGAGTCCGGCAGACCCCTCGCGTTCACCGGGCGAGTTACATCCATGAGGATTTACCAACGTTACAAACAAAAAAAATGATAAAAGAGGCTAGGAAATCCACGTTTGTAGCCATTTCTAGTAAGACATACGCACATCACGCCTTATATTCCCCGAAAGGTTCGGCAGAGGTGTTTTTAGTAAACCATCGTCCCATGTAATAGGGGGCGAGTTTATTGCCATTAACCGGGCACAAATCCAGACTCTGAGCTGCTACTGGGAAGTTCCTAATGGAAAAACCCAATAACACTTCGCCCAACCTGGAGATCGAACCCAGGATCCCATGCTCAGCAGTCGCGCTTGCGACCACTAGACCAACAAGGCATTCATTTCTAGTAAGATGTTTTTTTTGTTGATAATTTAGGACTAGGCTAGGCCTTTTCCCAACTGTGTTGGGTTCAGCGGGGTCAGCTTCCAATCTAACCAGATGCGGCAGAATACCAGTATTTTACACAGAGCGACTGCCATCAGATATCCGAAACCCAATTGCTGGGCAATGCCGGTATATTAAGGTTAGACCGGTTGTCAGACTTCGAGCTTCTGACTACCGTAACGACTGTCGTAAGTATTCGTATGACACCCGGGACCGACTGTTTAACGTGCTCTCCGAGACACGGAGGGGTCTCAATGTGTAACGGACGGTCACCTATCCACGGACTGACCGCAGCAAGAGCAGCCTAACCTCGTAAAAATTGATGCTAAACGGATTCACGACTGTAGTTCTACTCGGTTTGATCAGTTTGAAACATTTGTATCAAACATGTGTGACCGTCGGACTGCCAAGTCCGGTGACAACACTAGGCTATCACTGCTAATTTTGCCATCGGAACGGAAGCTATGGAAGATATGGAAGCTTCATAGGTATAGGGGTGGCATCTCTAAAGTTTGGCAACCAGGACAACACGCGTGAAACCCCCGGATTTTAGAGCCCAAAACCCGGACATGTTAACAGGTTTTATTCAACATAGTCAGTGTAATAAAAAACAATTGAAAATTTCAGATGTCGCGGGCGGCCCAAGTCTTTAAATTTTTAAACCCGGACTACAAATGAAGCTCCGTCCGGACGCTCCGCGGATGCCCTCTAAACTAGGACTAATCCGGGGAAACCAAGACGGGTACCTCCTATTTCTTTCAGATTGAAATGTATTATGTTTATATTGAAGTGTGTATATTTATTTGTATTTAATTCATGTTTAAAAGATGTATCTTATAATTTATGTTTAATATATTTGTTATTAAAATAAAATATCTATGTTTATACATTAACCTTTTCTCTATTACCCTACCATTTTATTATCTATGTAGGTAAATAATGCTAGTATCACTATTTTATTATAAACAATAAAGTTATCATTAAACAAATATTTACAAATACATTAAAAGATAGTGGTTAACTAATTCAGCTACGCATTACACACATTTAAGTTATTTTCCAATTTTATTAGGTATGTAATCTAAAAAAATACTGAAAAATTACAATAATATAATATCACATTATTTAGCATATCACACGCAATATTATGTTAGCTACCTAATTTTTTTACTTTTAACAAAATAATGTGACCTCAAAATAAAGTATAGTGCCTAAAATTTAATAGGCCCGTTTTTACACCAGTCAGATTAGAGCATGTTATGTCAATTTCAACATGAAATGTACTGATCTGACAGCTGTCAAAACAGGCCTATTATATTTTAGACACTATAATAAAAAAGTTTGTAAATACTCTAATGGGCAAATACCCCCACGCTACTCAATTTTAAGTTTCCGTTTATCTCGTCCTGTCAATGCCACTTCGCCTTAAAGCAGGCATGCACAGACTGCGGCCTCTTGTCAAAATACGTGCGGCTCGCCCGCGAATTAAATTCTTATGCATTCGTGTGAAAATAGTGCAATATTTTAACATTAGGGGCCAAGATTTTAATTATATTGGCCCGCTTTTTGCTCATAGTTTACCCGAGTGGCCACCAGTCCTAATAAGTCTGTGCATCTATGCCTTAAAGACACAGTGACAGCACGACACATAACGACAACATAAGATTGAGTACCTAGCGTTTGAGTATTTGGCCATAAATTGCATTAAATTCTAAGATTTAAGAAGAAAATTTTCACAAAAAAAGAACTAGGTACAAATCGTATCCACTAATTATTTTCATTGGACCATATTTAGGTTATTTATAAGGAAACTACAACTATAATATCCTTATTTTAATCTGCATAGCCCACTTAGAATTATATTTAATATTTACACAAATTAAAATTAATAAAATCACACAATTTAATAACATAACACTTTATTACTTTTTGTATAATATGACTATCCAGGCGACCTCTCGCAAAGCCGCTTTTGAAGCAGAAAGAATCCTTGATAAGTTGAAGACTTGACGGATTCAAATCAGAACAAGGCACTAATTAAATATTATTAATTAGTAATTCAGGTATGATAACACGAAAAATAAGTGGTACCTAGTGGGTCACTGAAGTACACTGAAGTGTAATAATGTCTTATGTTATATCAAAAAATAATAACTATACGTTGTACTTTACTAAATAACGTAGATAATTAATAACTAATTAAGAAAAATAATGGAAAGATCTTACTTTTAGCGGGCCTCATGAAGCAGGTAACACCATAAATATAGGTTTATATAAAGTTTTATATCTGAAACAAAAGGAAAACATTATTAGTAGGTCATACGTTAGTTACAAAATTACGTATTTGACACTGAAGTGCAACAAATCTAAGGTCCGTATTACAGAACGAAACTCAAGCATTGATCTTTGTTTAAAACTAGTTTTGAGTAGAGTTTTAATTTTAGAACGTTCCTCAAGCATAGATTCATTGATCATAGTTCAGCTGAGTTTGGCTTTATTCTAGATCGTTACTCAGTTCGTAGATTCGACCCCAAGCAGTGATTTGAACAGTAGGTAATCAACAAATCGATTGGCTCGATTTGAGTCTCGTTTCACCTGAGTATAGATTGATTGCCGTTCTGGAATAAGACCGTTCCTCAAGTACTGATTCTATACTTAAACAGTGATCAACTGATTAAAGATCAAACTGGACTTGAGGAATGTTCTGTAATACGGACCTTAAAATAACTTTTGAAGGCTGTCAGATTTTCAGATGTATTGGACTAGTCTTCGGTGCCGTGATTGGCCGCCGAGTTTGACCACTAGCCAATCGGATTGCTCGGCGAGGTTCCGTTCAGACACCAATAGTCGAATTTGGGACGTCAATAGATGCTCATCATAGTAACAAACTTTATCACCCATATTCTAAGACGTTCCTCCAAAACTTACTCGACCCAGGACGGCCTCGAAAACACCGTCAAAAATGTATTCTTGGTCGCAATTTCGAGTCAACTTTGAGGTTCCTCGACGCAGTCACTACGTCATAATTTGAATTATCTGCATCGCGCAAATAACGCCGTGATAAATAGTTGTAAGGATTATCGTTAACACATTCGATAAAGTCTTCAAAATATATTTTTGTTATATACGAACTTTGACACTTCCTTCCTTAAGGTAGGTTCCGAGGTACCTTGAGTTTGACAGATGATTCCTTACCTCGACTGAGGAAAAATCTCGAGTCGAGAACTTTTATGTCAACTATAATTACCGATGGTAGTGAAAAAGGCTGAGTCGAGGTGGAGTCGAGTCGAGTAAGTTTTGGAGGAACGTCTTAGAATATGGGTGTAAAGGATGTAAGGAATATTTTGTTATTGCCATTGTATCGGAGCTAATGCCAACTGAATACACTGATACTGGATTCAATATCAGAAGAGAGTGGTAAAGCAGCTTTTTAGAAAAGCAGCCGAAATGAGGGTGTTACCATACATCTCTGCCCAACCCTTTGAGGAATAAAGACGTGATATTATGATAATAAACGAAGAAGGAAATTAATTCTGGATGAAACTGATTCCTACCCAGCTTCTAATTTATGTATTGATCTGTTTTTTTTGGGTCAAGGCTACCTGCTTTCTGCAGCAAACATTTACTTACTTACATACTGAAATAATAAATATAATACTCCTCGACTCTTACCTCACCCAAGAGTCCCAGCAGCCAAAGATGCCAACACAACTAGAATGGCCGTCGCGACCCCGCTGGCTCCCACGTGCGCTCCGTACACCGCGCCCGAGTCAGCCGCGCCCGTTCCAAACGCGTCCGCTGAAGATAGTGTATCTGTCAAATGGCCAACCGGTGAGCGCGTGCGCACCAGTGGGCTCATCTAGCTTATACGTGGGTTTTGTGGCTTTGGTTTTTTTACGTTTGTCTCTTTGATATTGTAATATCTTGTTTAATAGTGATAATTTTAATTTCAAAGGACTATTTTTGCTCGATTTCGTCGTTGAAAGTTTTTAAATTAATTATTTAGTTGAAATCTTATTCAAAGATAAAGCTGGTTTTCTTGCAAAAACTTAAATAAAATTACAATGAAGTTATATAAACACTGAAAAGTTATATAGAAAATTAAATATAATATTTCTAATATTAGAATTATTTTAACTACCACTAATGTGAGTACAATATAACTAGGTACTAACAGGATAAATATACCATCAAACATTATTGTAACTAATAATTCTACGACGCCTACCAAGCGGTGATTAAAAATATAATATATCTAATACCAGTGTTAAAATAAAAATACACCAAAAATACCAATTATTAAAATAAAACCAGAAGAATCAAAACCCGTGTATTTAGTCTAGATTTTGCCCACCAGCGCAAGCAGTGTAAAACACAAAATAAATACATATACAGGGTGTAAACGAATTCATGTAATTCCTTGCCCTCTCCCTGCACGGGACACTTTTAGATTCAATAAAAAAAAATACAAAAAGTAAACATGTGTTTTTAATGTGAGGCATTTTAGCGCCCCGAGTTAAGTAACCGCGCTGCGAGTGATAGCCGTGCAATTTGCTCGGGGCGCTAAAATGCCTCACGTTAAGAACACATATTTACTTCATGTATTTTTTTTTTATTGAATCCTAATGTTTCCCTTGCAGGGTTAATCTATGTCAGCAGTACATCACGAGGTTTGGAGGAATTACATGATTTCATTTACACCCTGTATTACCTATTACAAAATTATTTATCATAAAAAGCGCATTAAAGAGAATAACAATAAGCATAATTAGCCCGTTATGGTCCCAATGCTGGGCACGGGCCTCTTCTCAGAATCAAAAGGGTTTACTCCTTAGTCCACCACGCTACCCTGGTGCGGGTTGGCGTACTACACACCACAGAGGACATATTGGAGCCTCCTCTGGTGTGCAGGTTTCATCGCGATGTTTTCCTTCACCGTTAACGCAAGTGATAATCAAATTCTGATCCGCACATGAATTCAAAAAGTCAGAGGTACGGGCTAGATGTGATCTCAAACCCTCCTGTATGGAAGGCAAGCGTTCAACCGCTGCACATAAAGTTAATTAATAGTAGGTAATGTCGAAGTACATGTTTTTTAATAGGACATTAACACTACATTACCATTTATCATTTTAAATCCATAATGTTAAAAGTAGCGAAACATTTAATGCACTTTAAAATACAAAATAAGTTAAACATACTACTCTAACGATTATTTTATACATACATACACACATAAACTCACGCCTTTTTCCCATGGGGGTAGGCAGAAACTATAGAACGCTATTTTATACATAAATATATTATGAAATTATATATAAAATAAAAAACAAATAAATAAAACAATAATTAAGACATGTACTAATCTTTGTAGTTCAAGAATCAGTAAACAGTAAGAGGTTCTACGCAAAACTAAAGCAGATGGCAGCACCGCCGTAAGTACTCATCACAACCAATCAGAGCTAGTTAAATTGACATTACCTATGAAGGTATAGGTAAAAATGGCGACCACATTACGAACACCAACTGAAAGTCAAAACATTTCGCCTTTGAATATTTACTTGGGAATTTTGTCTCTTTCTAAATATTCTACTTAGAAAAAGACAATATTGAAGGGCCCCATCCCACTGGCGACTGTCGGTCGTGCGCGTTCCTCTAAAGCCGGCTTTTCACTATGGGATATACAAGGTTAGTCGGAAAGGGGGTACTAAGCCGCGGGCCAGTTAAAGTATCACTGATGACTATTATAAAGCAAGTGTTAAAATTTCAAATTTCAATAATTTTTATTTGCATCCAAAAAGATTTTTAATTAAGTTTTCTCAAAAAAAAAACATAACTGCTTTAGTTATGAATTCAAAAAATTAAGTTTCGAATCCGTGACCCTAAATATGACCTAAATTGTAAACACTGATCTGATCATAGCTATGGACAGATAGATTTTAGCATATTTTTTACAAAATCTTTGAAGAGCTATTTCTCTTAAACTATCGAGTATTGGAGAAAGTTGTAGAACAAAAGTTGTCCTTTATTATGGGTACTTTAACACCCTTTCGGCTTAGTACCCCCTTTCCGACTAACCTTGTATATTACATCCCGGGATATAAATTAATATCGCTCACCGTAATTTTTAATAGCACCCTTTACACTTAGATATAATATATATTATATTCCAGTCGTGGGATTTCATTTATATCTTGTAATATAATATATAATAGATCGCATACTGAAAAGCCGGCTTAACGTCCGCCCAGCACCGTAGTTGCGTGCAAGCGCCGCTCGGTCGCGTGCCTGCTGAACGGCGCGCTCGCGTCGCAGAGACGCAGCGAGACAGCAAGACGCTCGAGCAGACAATAAACGCCGCGCAACGTCGGCGCTGGTCAAACGTTAGAGGAACGCTCACAACCGAGAGACGCAAGTGGGATCTGGCCCTTTGTTTGGAGATCTATTTCTTCTAAATAGAGTAGGTATTTAGATAGAGACAGGATTCCAAAGTAATTATTCAAGTCCAAATGTTTCGATTTTCAGTAGCTGTTCGTAGTGTGGTATCCATCTTTACATAATATACCTTCATAACATTACCATTAATATCAAACAATTTAACCAAAGAAATTGCTTTGGTACAAGCGATGGTGGCGCCAAAATGTCCCAGTTAGAGTTGACCCACATCTACATATAAGCACAGAATCGTGTTTTTTCATGCTCTATCCTTTTCTGTCTCTCAGGAACGTCATTTAATAGACCGAGAAAGACAGCGTGAGACCACACGCGATAGTACGAGACCGCACGCGATAGGACGAAACTGCACGCGATAGCACGAGACCGCACGCGATAGCACGAGACCGCACGCGATAGCACGAGACCGCACGCGATAGCACGAGACCGCATGCTACAGCACGAGACTGAACGCGATAGCACTCACGCAGTCTTTCTCGCTCTATTAAATGACATGTCTGAGCGACAGAAAAGGATAGAGCATGAAAAAACGCGATTCCGTGCTGATAGATGTGGGTCACCTACCCTAAATAGATACAAAGAACACATCTAAATATAAACATAACACATAGGTATTTGAATGAACGACGTACCTATGCCACCAACTTCCACGGTGAATGAATGATGGGGTGAACATAAAATAAATGATTAATTAAAGCGGCAACACAAAGTGACATCATGTTATTGCAATAATGGAATGAGATTGTCTAGTTTGAATTTTGGGAATGCTTCATACAATTCTCTCTCAAGCACAAACCGTTCTATCGTGGATACTTTTACATACCGTAAGTCACAACTAAGAAGTCGTATCGACAAAATTGATTATACAACCAATGGCAGTCGCTCATTTTCGCGCCACTCACACTATTGCGTCGGCATAAAGCCTCGTATCCACTAGGCAACATTTGGCGCACGACATGTTGCCGAACGTGTTGAAAGTCAGCGCGGAACTTTTGTTTAGCAACGTTGTCTGTCTACACATGATTTCGCTCGCATCAGTTGTCGACAACATGTTGCCAGAGAAGCTAGTGTTGATTTCAGCGGGGTAGTTATAGAATTATCGAAAAATGCATCAAAAAGAAAAAAGCCACGTTGATGGGTTAGAAATTACTTACAAAATACTTGTATTCGGTGTATTCGTTACACCACACGCACATTTCTGCGCATCACGTCTCCACTCGCTAACATTTGATGCTCGACTGCATGTTGCACCGAAACAAACAACAAGCCGTGCGTCATGTTGCGCGCCAGCTGGTAAAGTCGCGCGATGTTGTGCAACGCTGCCGAACATGTTGAGCGTCACGTGTTGCGCTTCTATTGTTGCCTAGTGGATACGAGGCTTAAAGATCATTCTTTACTGCATTACTAATAAACATTCGTTGTCGCACTCAGTTCGGAAGTGATCGGCTTTACGAAGTTTGCCGATGCGACTTCTTATTGGGTTTTACTATACACAACCCAAATACCCGGCAACATAGCACTTTCTGTAGTCATTGCATGGGAATCGAACCCGCATATCGAGGACAGTAGGCGCACACTCTTAATTACGCCTAGAATCCCGTCAATTAATAATTTTATAAAGAAAAAAATGTCTAATGGACTGTCTCGTTGGTCTAGTAGTGGCAAGCGCGACTGCTGATCGTGAGGTCCTGGGTTCGATCCCCAGGTCGGGCAAAGTGTTATTGGGTTTTTCCGTGTGGAATTCCTCTGTAGTAGCCCAGAGATTAGATTTGTGCCCGGTGTGTGGCAATAGGCTCGCCCCCTACCTACTATACAACTCGTTTCTATACACCTCGACCCCTCCCTTCGGGGAATACAGGCGTGATGTTATGTAAAAAAATGTTTTCTATTCTGTCTCCAATTTAGTAAAAAGTTCATTCATAAAAGCCTCGCTGAAAGTCTTCACATTTAAAATCATGACTATCATTCTCTCCGCTATACTTGCCCACACGCATCGGATTAAAAAAAGCTTATAACAGCCACAATCTCTCAACTCTTATATTTTCTGTTCAGCCAAAATGAAACCTTATACCCAACACATGAAGCACACAATAGCTTACCTCCATATCTGTTCAACATGGACATGATAACTCCGTTGGTCCATCCGAAGCCTGTTTGGACAACATACTCGCCGCCTCCACCGAGGCCGCCGAAGATTGTCGCGTCGTACTGGAAAATAAACGTTATTGTTAAACATAGAGGGTCTATTTTCTATTTGGCATAATTATAACCTATCATAATCATCATATTAGCCCGTAAACATCCACCGCTGACCATGGACCTCCCAATGCACTGGCATAGGAGAAATCGCCTTGATTACCACTCTCGCGAGGATTGGCGATCATAGTACATTAGCAAGAGTGGATTTGGGAGCCAGGAATTACACAGAATAAGGGCCGATCAAGTATTACTTAAGCACCAAAGGGGGGTGGGGGGGTCTTTGGTTGACGAGGGGGTCTGGATGGTGATTACGTCAGCAATATTTATTTATTTTTCTAGACTTGAAAATTGCTGCTCATGAATAACAATAAAGAAACCTTTGGGTTTTTGCATTGCTTCGGGGGGGGGGGGGGGGTCAAAAATAACTTAAATTCTGCTTACGTAATACTTGAATGGCCCCATAGCAGCAAAGTCAACACCAATTATTTCTATTCTAATTTTATAATTCTCATTTCGCAGTTATAGAGAGAGTCTATTGCCATCAACCGGGTACTAATCCAAACTTCAGGCTGATACTGGGGAATTCCAGACAGAAAAATCCAATAACACTTTGCTTGGCCTGGGGATCGAACCCAGGACCTCAAGATCAGCAGTCACGCTTACCACCACTAAACCAACGAAGCAGTTTATGACAAACATAACAGCGAAATGAGCGTGTTCCTATACACCTCTGCCTAACCCTTCGGGGAATACCGGAGTGATGTTATGTTATGTTTTATAATGCTGATCGGAATTTGATCAGCACTAGCGTTAACGGTGAAGGAAAACATCGTGAGGAAACCTGCACACCTCAGAGGTCTCCATAAAGATCTCGATGGTGTGTGTAATCTACCAACCCGCACCAAGCCAGCGGGGTGGACTATGGCCTACAGCCTTCTCATTCTGAGAAGAGGCCCGTGCCCAGCTGTGGGACAGTAATGGGCTGATTATGAATGTCATTATTCTTATTGTACCTTCTCAAGCATAGCAGTCTTCTGCTTCCAAACTTCAAAGTTAGACCGGACCCATTTAGTGGCTATTTCGCTGGCGAGTCTCATCGCCTCAGGTTGCCCAGTGTTGGCCAGTCCCATCACCACGATATATTGGAGGGGAGGCCACGCGTTGGGGTAGTCCCACTGCTCACCAGAATGCTCGAAGGTCGTGGGGATACCGCCGTCGAAGATGTCCACCTAGAGAAAAAAGGTTGAGTGTTCATCATTATTATCAAAGGTGAATTCAAAAGAGACGAGGGGGTGGCGGTACAAGGACACATGCCCCCCCCCCCCCCGTGCCCGAAGGATCCACAATGCCCATTATTATTATATTATACAAAATCACAAGGAGATTAGATCCGAGAACTATAATGTTCGTTCGTAGAACTTTCATTAAATTAATAATTAACTGTGGTAAAGGGTAGGACGACACTCCTTGCAGTCTTTCCCGTTAGGCACAGTTGCCCCTCTCCCTCCTGCCTAAAGAACATCCTGTATCCGTGATAGTAACTGATCATTGAGTATGGTCTCGTGTTTTTAGAGATTGCCGCAACAATTGTCACCATATTTGGCAAATAGATTTAGATTCTACACAGAAGACTACTACTAGGGCTCATTCTCTTAATTATTATAGCACAATGAAATAAAATAGTTTGGAAAGCCATATTATAAAGAATCATTCACAAATTTTTAGTCTCGCATTATGCGAATATTAATTTCATAATTAAAAAAACTATTTAAAATTTCAACTAGAATTATTAATTAGTATTTATTCCTCTCATTAATTATTATAACAGTTCAAAAGAAATGGATAAATAAATTACAAAAAGTGCATTTTGACCCCGACGTGATTTGAACACGCAACCTTCTGATCTGGAGTCAGACGCGCTACCGTTGCGCCACGGAGTCACATGAACAATGTTGTGAAATTACAGTTCTATATGCAGAAAGTGACTCACATTTAGTATCTTTGCTAATTATCTTGATGACACGATAATTAGTCAATTACTTGAGCATATCTACTGACACTGAAATTATTATGAATGTTTGGATGTTGGTTACTCTATTTTGGGTTAGACTGAATTTTGGTATTAAAATAGCATATAATATCAAATATATTAAAAAAATATCAGAAAGTGACGTAACCGTCGAACAAACAAAATTTTGATCAAATCCTTTTTGACCCTTTTTGGTTTAGTTTTTTTTAATGTTTTTTCTTGGAAAACAAGCCGACGGCCTGCCTACGTGATGTTAAGTGATTAACCTCAAGAGGGTTGATGATGCGTTGCCTAATACCAGGTTCACACGATTCGATTCTAGTTGATCAACTGCCAAATCGCATGCGATTTGAACCGTCTGAACAGACTTTCAATCAAATTGAACCAATTTGATGGAACAAAACGTTTCAACTTTTGTTGATTAACTAAAATCGAACCGTGTGAACTCGCTATAACCTTATTCAACTTGGCTCGAGACAATGTATCACATCATCTTACTATTCTTTTGATATGAAATACGAAACTAGGCAATGATAAATTCGAAACTTACTTCAATAAGAAGTTTTTCAAGTATATTCTCACACAACGTAGCGAAGCGACATTCTGCAGCTCGCTTTTCGCCCCGTGAGAACATTTGACGTGGTGTGTGGCGAATATCACCGCCGACTCCGAGTTTTTTTAAATTTGAACTCATTTTGTTCCCACGAATAGCTAGGGAACTATTTGTCCACCTCTACAGAGCCCCGCGTGTAGAGGTAAGGCTACTTAGTGCCTGGAGGCGCCCAATTCCAGACAACAGGCACGCTTCTGACTCGGCTCGCCCCTAGTCATGCAGCTCTGGGCACGGCGACCTTAGCTTGGAGATGAGCTGTTCTCATCGCACAGAAGGATTTTTTACAATCCCCGGCTGTATTCAGTACTCTCAACCGGCGTGCGTGTATGACAAGATGTATGAATGTGGATGAAGCGAAAGGGGTATGTAAGAGTCGTAGCATGTGGCGTTCTATAGTTTCTGCCTACCCCTATGGGAAAAAGGCGTGAGTTTATGTATGTATGTATTCTCACACAACTTCTTATCTTCTACACGAGAAGATCACACAATTTATTTTTGTTAATATATTGTTATTAAGAGTAGGTACCTAGTCAAATGTTCTTTACACTTTGTCTCAAGCCAAACTGAATAGGGACAAAGTTGAAATGTCTCATATGCCTGCAATGTTTTTTTTCTTAAGAACACTTTGCCTCACATTAGTATTTCTCCTGTATCGTGGGTGCGTTTACAGACACAAATCTTCACATACACAAACGCCCAGACCCGGAACAACTATTTGTAGGCCATACAAATATTTGTACACAAAACGTGCAGCGATACCTTACGATTATAATTTTTTCACCTCATTACAACACAATATTATCAAAAATACTGTTCTGGCAACCATCATCATCATCTTCCTGTCCTGGTCCCAAGTTACTTGGGGTCAGCGCAATATGTTTTTCTCTTCCACTCTTCCCTGTCAGCCGTCTCATTATCATTTACACTCCCTTATCTTTCATATCCTCCCTCACACAATCCATCCATCTTTTCTTTGGTCTCCCTCTCCCCTTCCATCCACCAACATTCATATTCATCACTCTCTTAGTCACATGTGTTTCATCCCTCCTCATCACATGCCCTTACCAACACAAATGATTTCCTTTCAACTTTTCTGTCACTGGTGCCACTTTAATTGCCACATCGGTCAACCATTTCAAAAAATATAAATAGTTACGTAGGTATCTATTTTAGCGACTTACCTTAACTTTATCCAAATAATTGACGACTCTATTCACATAGTAGTCTTTCCTAGCGAGGTCGTAGCACACTGCCCACAGCGGGGACACGTTGGATGGGTAGAAGTAATCGCGCCGCCTGCCAGACTCCAGACTGTAGTCCAGCCAGACGCCTACGTCTTCATGCCATAGAACCTGAAAAATTAGGTATAATGTATCAATAACATAACATCACGCCTGTATTCCCCGAAGGGTTGGGGTGAAGTATATAGTAACACTTATGTTTCAAGTCCCATGTGATAGGAGGCGAGCATATTGCCATCAACCGGGCACAAATCCAAAATCCGGACTGCTACTAAGGAATTCCACACAGAAAAATCGAATAACACTTAGCCCAACTTGGGGAACCCAGGATCTCGTGATCAGCAGTCGCTTTTGCCACCACTAGACCAACGAAGCAAACACTATTTAGTCGGTCGGCAGTGAAAACCACGTATGTGTAAAATACATATTTTTAAAAGAGATAGAAATAACTGTCTACTGCAAAAAAATGACAGATCAAATGTTAACACAAGTTTGTCATCGTACGTCATAGATAGTACGTGTTGAACTAATACGTGTATGAAGAGTTTATCAATCTAAAGATAAAAAACACTTTTGAAGAAAATTTTATTTACGAGGTTTTCACTGCCAAGCGTCTATTTATTAAATAGAAACGGCAAAAAAATCACGTTTGTTGTATGGGAGCCCCCTTAAGTATTTATTTTATTCTGTTTTTTAGTATTTGTTGTTATAGCGGCAACAGAAATACATCATCTGTGAAAATTTCAACTATCTAACTATCACGGTTCATGAGATACAGCCTGGTGACAGACGGACGGACGGACGGACAGCGGAGTCTTAGTAATACGGTCCCGTTTTTAACCGACTTCCAAAAATGAGGAGGTTCTCAATTCGACCGTATGTTTTTTTTTCGTATGTTTGTTGCGCGATATCTTTGCTAATTGTGAACCGATTATAATGATTTTTATTTGTTTGAAAGAAAATTCTTTCGCCGTGGTCCCATTTAAATTTGGTGAAGATCTGATGAAGAACTTCGGAGATAGACAATTTGAAGTCGGTTTTATTTTTGTTAAAAAGTGTTTATACCCTTTGGGTACGGAACTCTAATAAAAAGAGTTTTTTAGTTTATTAAGCAGTAACCCACTACTAACCTGTTCAATGGCGTCCATGAACCTGGCATGCACGCTCCTATAGAACTCCGCCTTGTCAACATTGCCTAGCCGCGTGTGGAAGTCACGGAGCAGCTGCGCGTTCCAGCACATGATGGCGTTCAGGTCCACGGGGATGATGGAGCGGGTCTTCAGGTTGGTCAGGTTGCCTGGAAGAGGAGGTGAGATTAGTTCGTGCGTATGTAGTGCCTTGATGATATGTGGTAGGATTTATACGGTCCGCCTAGCGAGCTACCACCCTCACGTTAAAGTGTGTATGTGAGGGCCAGAAGGGTAAAGGGGAATCCCTCTATATCTCTGTTACGTCTGCTCCATTTTAGACCCTGTCTGCGCTTGCCATCAGGTCCGACTAGAACCAAACGCGATTAAGTCAAGAGTACGAAAAAATTCTTAAAGCTCTGATAACCACTTCATTATCTTAGCCTTTTGAGTCATAGGTCTCGAGTTCTAACCCAAGGCAGGCGCCTCTGACTTTTCGGATTCATATGCGTAGGTATTGTATAATTATCACGTGCTTAAAAACGGTGAAGGAAAACATCGTGAGGAAACCGGCATGCCTGAGAGATATTTCTCGACGGCATGTGAAGCCAAGTCAGAGGCTCATGGGCGGCTTAAACTCTGACACCAGGTTAGTAACTAACCACACGAAAAGAAAGAAGAATCTTAGCTTTCTCCTACTATGTTTGGGGTAACCTTCAGTTATCAGTGTAGGTACTAAAAGAAACTTCTTTGAAACAGTATTTTGGTTGAAAGTTCTGCTACAATTTGAAATAGTATCTTGAACAATTTTTTACGTCAAATTGGAAGATTCCAGTCGACTTGCACAATTTTTTGAATAAATAAATGTAGTCTCTTTGTTTTTTCATGTATTAGTAATTTTTTCATGCCACTATATGCAGAAAATAATAATTTTACTTCTTGAGACAACATAAATCTATTTTTTTTATTTATTATTATGTACAATTCTTACTGAGTTGCTAATTAATTAGTAATGGAGGAATGATTTATTACTATTTTGTTTAAAAACAACAATAAACTAAGTAAAATAACATACTAATATGAAAAACCTTTACTTTTAATACCTATTATGAGGTGTGTTGTTAATAAATAATTATGTCCATTCAAAAACGAGATCTATGAAAAATGTCGTTACTTTATCATCCAACTATTACGCTGATGATCATGCTATGATGATCAATGGTGCAAATTCCGTTGCGGGCTAACTAAAAATATTGCTATCTTTAATTAACAAGCAAAACAAGAAAGAGACAGAGCATATTTAGAACTATCAAACTAGTTTACTTGTTGAACATCACCGTATTTTTAGCCGACATATCGCCGTCCCCGGAGAATATAATGGCATTCGAAAAAACACAACGTTTTCAGAACAAAATAAAAACCATTTTTTACGACTGCTTGCCAGTTACAAGCAGTACTTGGCAAGCAGTCGTCCAAAATCGGTTTTTATTTTGTTCTGAAAAAGTTGTGTTTTTGCGAATGCCATTTTATTCTCCGGGGACGGCGATATATTGAGGTGTCGTCTAATGGCCGGATCCTATAAGTTACGGAGCGTTATTGGTTAAAATTGACACTCTTATATTTTTACCAAGAATGAAACAAAGACTTCGTGGCTTTGCATAATAGACCCTCCTATGGAAGTAGCTATCACAGGTAAAATTAGCTTACGAGTCTATTTATATGCCCAGTTTGGTAATAGAAAATGTTATCATTGGATAGCAAAACGATTCAGTTTTCTTTATAGGAACTAGGCATAAATCTGTTTGGAAATTTTAGTTCAACTAATTTCACAACTCTAATAATCTTCCATCTCTTTCTTGTTTTATCTAAAAATAGAAGATAGCAATGCTTTTAGCGAAGATTAATTGGTGCTTAACAGATTCGGGGCCTTTCTACTGAAATAACACAGTTCCACACAGATACTTGTAGTGTTACATACCACCAACTTGGCTATATCCGGTAATAGAGAGATCACTTAACTGTCGTGGGTACTCTGTACAAGATAGGGATAAAAAATATTTATGTATTTATTCCAGATTTGAATTATTTTTTCTCGGCAGTCGAATTGTCATTTGTAAAAAAATATTAGGCAGTCGAATTGTTGGCGCTCTTTTGTCAAATTCCCAGTTTTCTTTTGACTATGTTGTGGTCGGTTTCCAAGTGAACTAGATTCGGCTGAATATCAGTTTTTAACACAGAGTACCTGCTTTCTGCGACTGTCACAGGCAGTGGGTTTTTACTCGGATAAATACTCGAAGTTGAGTAAATACTCGTAAACATAATAGAGTAAAAACGAGTATTAATTGATTTTTTATTGTCTATCGGGTATTTACTAACCCCCTTACTAACATAACATTACGCCTGTATTCCCCGAAGGATTGGGCAGAGGTGTATGGTAACACCTTCATTTCGCCGTTATCTTTGTAGCAAGCGCGACTGCTGATTAGGTCCTACGTTCGATCTCCAGGTCGGGCAAAGTGTTATTGGGTTTTTCCATTAGGGATTTCTCAGTAGCAGCCCGGAGTTTGGATTTGTGCCCGGTTGATGGCAATAGGCTCGCCCCCTATTACATGGGACTTAACATAACGCCGAAATGACGGTGTTACTATACTATTTCCTTTCGGAGAAAACAGTCGTGTATTATGTTATATCAACACCCACAAAGAGCACGCTTTCTGTATTCCCTTGGAAGAAGAAAAAAAGTTTATATCCATTAGTTTATTATTTTTTTTCATTTGCATACCTTTATTTGTGCCATTGAGTATGAACCATCTGGATGAGAAGTCCCACCCTGACTCTGCAGCAGCTTTTAATTCAGCATACAATTCCTCTTTCTTATCATTTGTGTCTAAGTGTCTGAAAAAAATAAAACCTTTTTTTAGAAGCACCTCTTGTACCGACAGCTTGGGCGCTTGGCAAGGAACATAATACACTGGCCTGCAAAAATAAGTATCACACTTTTAAAAATGCAATAACTTTTTAAGTACACAAGATATATTTTCGAAACAAAAAGGACTCAAAAAAGAGTTTAACTTTGTTACTATAGTTTCAAAGAAAACTGATAAAAATTGCTATAAAACGTTTTTTATTTTAAATCTCTAACTTCTATAGTTTAGAAAAAATTGAAATTTTAAAAGTGTGATACTTATTTTTGCAGGCCAGTGTATAATATATATGTATGGCTTGCAGATAATAATTCCTGCTGGCGTTTGTGAATGTGTAGATTTATGCCTGTAAACGTACTCACGATACAGTTATAAACCTAGTGAGAGGTTCCGTTTATAAGGAGGGGAACGTTTAAAATAACATCTCTGGACTGCTCTAGGTACATGGTCTTGAGTTTTTTCGTCATTTTCATTATCTCGGATCGAACCCAAGAAACAACATAAAGCGAAGCGCTTAACCCGTGCGCCAATCAGGTCTCTACGTTCAAATTTATCAGAAGTACTAAAAGATGCGTGTCAAAGCATCTACATATCGTTTTCGTTTTTTTTTTAGAAGGTAAAGTTTGGGGTACATGGAAAGACCCTTCACTCCTGACGATACATAAGTACGTCCGGCGTACCCTGTGCAGTCAGCGCCGCTACCAAGCTTGCTGACTGGGTAATCTTTTCACCATGAGCTATTCTCAAATAGCTCGTGCTGTAATGTCTGTGGACCACTTACCTGGCAACATCAACGTCTTCCTTGTAGCTCTCTGGTCTGGGTCCTTGTGACTGATCGTAGTACCTCGCCAAAGTGTACCTGGAACGAAACAATGCGATTTTTTAGCTAGGTAGATCGATGGATACATAACTTAAGCTCTGCGTACTGTCTCCTTGCGTGGGTGACTTGAGGAAACGGTCTTATGTCTGCTAATAGTAATATACACTTCTGCCCACCTGTTGGAAAATGGTACATCACCAAGAGGATTGCTAATGCCAACCTGAGAGACAAGGTTGGAAAGTCTCATGTGCCTCTAATTTCACCGGCATCCATACCCTTCAAACTAGATGACAGCAATACTGCTTGGTGGCAGAAATAGTTATGATGGTTGTACTTCCTCGGACGAATTCATTCAGTAGCTCTACTGCAACTGATATCGTAAACGTATCTTCCGTGAGATGTGGCTTGGCCCTAAATGTACGATGTAGGCAGTACCTACACATCTGCACCATCGACAAAAACGGCGTGACGTATACATACAGTCAGGGAAAATAATTAGCCGAAAACAAGAGTTTTTAAACTTAGTATTAATTGGAAAACTTATTGCCATAAAATAAAAAAATTAAGGCATAGTCAGAGGAGTATACTATACTAGCTTTTGCCCGCAGCTTCGCTTGCGTGATTTTTTTTCACCCCCTTAGGGGTTGAATTTCGAAAAATCCCTTCTTAGTGGATGTTTACGTCACAAAATGAACCTACTGTCAAAATTTCAAGTTTCTAATCCCAGCCGTTTAGGCTGTGCGTTGATAGATCAGTCAGTCAGTCAGCTTCTCCTTTTATAAGTATAGATTATACTTTTATGGAATATTCAGTTATCGGAGATTAATTTTTCTGTACCTACTTGTTACCAACTTGTGTTGCTGACTGTACTTACAATGCAAACTTACTGACTTGATACTGCCTGTAAATATTTATTTATTTATTTATACTTTCGCACAAAAAAAAATTTATACAGAGGCGGACTTAATGCCTTAGGCATTTTCTACCAGTCGACCTTAGGGTGATGCAGAGAAAACATGGTAGATGCGCTAAAAAGAGCTGTGTCATGTGATACAATATTAAAAATAAACACAAAGATAAGTGAACATTAACAATAATATTACCTACATACATATTACATATTTATATATATATATATGTATATATACATATAAACTTATAAATAATATAAACTTATAACTTATATATAATTTATTGGTGTAGTACTTATTGTAATCACCTGTGCCCATTATGATCCACCTCAACAGTATGGTTTGTCATCCAGTAATCGAACTCCCTGTCCAACGTATGGATGTGTTGCCTTAAGAATTCGACGTCATCCATGTCATCCATGATTACCTTCACCATAGGTATCAGGAGGGGAGGCTGTGATCTGTAACATTAAGAAGAAAATATTAGTTTTAAGGTTTATAAGTCGCTTTATATTGTGGTGTTTATGAAATGTATTTTTAACCAACTTCGAAAATAAAAGAGGTTCTCAATTCGACTCATATATTTGTCGGAGAAAAAATAATTTAGAAAATAAAGGAGGGTACTCATCAAGATGAATCAACGTACTCGACGTTATAAAAACAGTTGTCATTCGACGGAGCGTGGCATTCCATATCGAACAGCCGAAGAAGTCTGACCTTTTATATCTGACTAGCTTATCCTTATTTCCTGAACTTGTGTAAATTGTTATATTGTGATATATTGTGAACTAGCTTCTGTAACTAACGACAAACCCAAATACAAGTACTCTCAGTGGTGGAGAGTATGTTTGTTTTATTTACGAAATACCCGGTTTACCTTCTGATAAGCAGACACTGGTCTAAACTGTAACGCTATACTCAATTCTATCAAATTCTATAAACGGTGTGGGTCTGCGACATATTAATATATTTTTGTACATGCTAGAATTTGGTTGTTTATTTTTAATTTTCCTGTTATTCCCATATACTTATTTTTGTTAATAAAACCTCAAACACCAATTCGACTGACACGCGTGATAAAAATAATGAAATTTTCCCGTTTGTACCATATAATTTTGTAATAACTATTTCAATACTCAAATTACTCAATCATTTATTGCATTCCACAATGTATTGCTAGGTGGTAAGTAAACATTAGTTGTAACAATCGTGGACCCTGTCGGACACAGCAAAAGAAAAATTTGAACGAAGAGGACTTATTTATACATGCAAACTATTATAATCTAAGTAAAATGTAAGGTAACATTATCAATTATTAATTTAATCAAAATTTTTTATTCATTTATATTATTATGTCAGTTCTATGGATTTGTCAATTTAGTATTCATTTATACTATAATAACATTTAAATAGTTTTTTTTTTAATTTATATGTAAAAATAGCAATTTTTTTCTCATTTCTGAGTACCTCGGGTAGTTTGTTACTACAAACTGTTCTACCTAGCTGTTTCCCAACTATGTTGGGGTCAGCTTCCAGTCTAACCAGATGCGGCTGAATACCTGTATTTTACACGGAGCGACTGCCATCAGACCTCTATAACCCAGTTACAGGGCAATGCCGATATCGTAAGGTTAGACCGGTTGTCACTTTCGAGCTTCTGACTTCCCGTAACGACTGTCATAGGTATTCGTATAACACCCGGGACCGACGGTTTATCGTGCTCTCCGAGGCACGGAGGGGTCTCGATGTATAACGAAATGGTCATCCATCCACAGACTGACCGCGGCAAGCGCAGCTTAACCTTACAAATTTTATGATCCTCGCTGTTGGTAATTACCCACGAGCCTGCGATTACCTACAAATTATTCCGTATATCAAACATGGTGATTATGATAACATCACCTATGACCGTGTATTGTGGCGGTCATTTGAGGCCCATGTTCAATAGTGAACGTTTACGTCCCACGAAGTGATCTCTTAATTGAAACTTAACACACCTCATAGCATAGTATATCCTGCCTCCATTGGGTATAAAGCCGATCCTCTCCACGATATCCAGAAAGTTGGAGACCATGCCCTTGGCGGTGGACCTCATCTCAGACAGGAGCAACCCCTTGATGATCCAGTACGAGTCCCAGTAGTAGAACTCACGGAAACGACCGCCTGGAATGCAGATTCATATATTTAATACATTGATAACCAATACAAGAATTGACGACACGTTCGGTGCAGTGGCTTCGCGATCGGCTTCTGCGCTACGGGTTGTGGGTTCGATTCCCGCACGGAACAAACATTTGTATGGCCTACAGATAGTTGTTCCGGGTCTGGATGTTTGTGCATGTGAAGATTTGCGTCTGTAAACGCACCCACGATACAGGAGAAATCCTAGTGTGGAGCAACGTTTTTTTTTTAACAAAAAAAATCGTTGCTCTAGTGATGGCAAGCGTGAATGCTGATCGTGAGGTCCTGGGTTGGATCCTCAGGTCGGGCAGTGTTACTGGGTTTTTCCGTAGGGAATTGCTGGGAGGATACAGTAGCGGCTAATCTTAGGAGCTTCGAGCGAGAACTTGGCAAAGACCGAACTGAGTGGCGTTCTCTCGTATCGAAGGTATATAAGGTAGATATTTTGAGTCGCTGAGCCAACGGAGTAAGTCAAGCAACGATGGATGGATCGTGTGAAAGATGATATGGCTGAGAACTGAACACTGAGATGACGGCTGGTAGAGGTGTGTGGAAGAATAAGATATGGTGTGCTGACCACAAATAAATTGGGATAAGAGACGGAGGATGACTTACCAGGCACAATAACAGGGTTATCCACGTATATGATGGAGTACAGATCCTGGTTCAGCTTGACGTCTTGCTTCATCTTCCTGCCCAGCTGCAGCCACAAACGGTTCAGCTCAGAAGCCCACTGGTGTAGCAACGGATCCCTAATTCTTTGGAGAAATGCTGAAAACAGAAGATTTTGGAGGTCAGAACGCAGAAGTAGATTTTTTCGCTTATTGGCTGAATGACTGGTATTCTATTTCGTTTCAGTCGTGCCGGCACGAGCTATACGGGAATAGCTCATGCTGTAAGGGAAGCCAGTCAGCAAGATTGGTAGCAGGGCTGACTGCCCAGGGTGTACCCGACGTAGAGTCAACAAAAACCACCACCGAGACATCCGTAATTACGGGTCAACAGTATTTATTTTTTATTTGTTTATTTATTTAAGCACGCTATTTATCTATTTGGAACTGGTTTACATAAGTTACGTCACAATAGGTTCAGTTGAAAACCAGCGTCAGGCACTAGTAGTCTGACATTTATGCTGAACTGAACCTATTTGGCGCAGCCGCTAGACACACAGGTACTTTTTTTTTGTCTCCTATGATTTTTTTGTCTGTGTGTCTGACTGCTTTCGTGCCAAATAAATTTCTTTCTTTCTTTTCGTTCTAAAAACAGTCGAAAAATATTTTGAAATTACAAAATTATCTCAGGAGTTCATTGTTTGTCTTCAATAATACTATTGTTCAAAGAATTTACTACTGTAATTGTTGTTATTTGTTGACAAAGGTTATAAGTGGCAAGTTTTCTATACTCTATATCAGTGGCGAAGGGTCACTTTTGGTAAGAGTGAAGCCGGTACAAAAAATACTTACCTTGGTCAAAAGTGACGCATGCACTGCATGTAGGTAAATATAATGTTTAAAATAAAACTAAAGATCTAGTATTAGAAAGTATTAAGTACATGTAAGTAATGTGACTAAGTATATTATTTGGTAATAGTAGACACTAGTAGTGACTGTTCAAAAGGGAAGCCGGTAGGAATCGGCTTGTATGGAGCCTTCGCCACTGCTCTATACTAATATTATAAAGAGGAAAGATTTGTATTTTTGAATTTTTGTATGTAACGAATAAAATTAAAAACTACTGGACCGATTTCAAAAATTCTTTCGCCGTTAGAAAGCTACATTATCACTGAGTAACATAGGCTGCGGGCGGAGCCGTGAGGACACAGCTATAATTAATAAAACAATTTTGAAACTGACTAATTATCACTTACTTTTGTTGTAGACTGTATTTAAGAATTGTTAAGGTGGGTTTAGACCAAGCGAGCGAATGCTCGTTCTATCACCACTACATCAAATTATTTTGGTGTAAACGGAGATAGAGCATTATTTCGTTGTTCTATCTTGTTTGCGGAGATTCTATGGAATGTAAGAGTGCTCTAAGAATGCGCACTCGCTTGATGTAAACGGCACACGAGCGTGCGAACAGCGTTCTTTCGTGATCGGACGTGCTCGCTCCTCGAAGCGATCGCTTCAAAGCGTTCTTGTGTCTTAGCGATTTGACCGATAAATATCTTATTTAATTGTGGATTGGTCTCGAGTAAAATTTCTACTTATGATAGAAGCCTACCATCATTTGAGATATCTAGAGCATGTCGTCGCTTAAATTCTAACACCGCGTAACTCGAAAAACAGTAGTTTTGAGTTACACACGTCATTCGATAGGGAATCGAAAAACGCATCGTTTGACCAATCACAATCAATGGTTAGATCCAATAGCAACGCGTTATTTCAAACCAAAATCCACCGCGTATGTAATATTTTTTCCATCAATCTATTTAAACAGCTAAAATAGCGTATAAGTCAGGTAAGTTCCATACTGGATCGTGTCGCGAAAGTGCTCCGTCGAAAAAACCAAAATAAATTAGAATATTGTAGATTAAGAACAATTATAATTATGATGAGTAGAAAAATTTATATTTTTTGCTCTCCTGAAAAGTCAACTATTTTGAGTTACGCGGTGTTAGAACTTAAGCGACGATGTGCAAGAATTCCAGTTTTTGTTTGTTGTCATTCTTGCTCGTTGGTATTCTTTTGGTGTAAATGATGATAACTAATTATCATTTACACCAAAAAAGCCACAAACAACGACGCTCTGTGCTCTTGTTCTAGCTCTATGTTTGTTTGGTCTAAACCCACCTTTACCCGTGGAGGCTCTTTTAATGTACAGTAATACCCCGGACTTACGCGATAAGTGGGACCAAGAGATAGCCGTGTAAGTCGAATTCACGTAAGTCGGGGTTCAACCTTGCATATAAATACGTATAAAGTTTGTGTCATACACCGAATTTGCACTGCGTACGTAATGTTTTACGGAATTGGAATTGTTATTCCACACGTTCGAAATTGTCGTAAACCGAACACGCCGATGCGCGCGATGATCAAATAGAAAAACCGCGTATCTCCGAATTCGCGTAAAACGGGGCAGCGTAAATCGGGGTATTACTGTATTATATTATGTAGGTAGGTAAGTAACTAAGAATTTTATTGAAACGTTAACATAGGTGGAGACTGTTATAATGGAAGTAAGTACCTAAGAATTGAAATATTAACATAGGTGGAGTCTGTGAGCTTCCTCGTGTTGTCTCAAGGTCGCGAATTCAAATTCCGCATCTGTACGAATATTTGCATAGTTACTTTAAATAATTATGGTTTGTTTCGATTCAGTTAGCAACAATTATAAACCATGACAGAACATGTTTTGATCAAAACAGGTGAGTTGTTTTCATGTTATACTAGGCACTAGCACTTTGCCCGTGACTTCGTCCGCGTCAATATCGTAACATACTTCAACCGCCTATTTTACCCCTTTAGGGATAGAATTTCCAAAAAATATTTCTTAGTGGATGCCTACGTCATGAAAGGAACCTACTGTTCAAATACTTGTACAGATAAATATCCCGATCCTCAATGTGGAGCCTAAACCACTGAAGCTAGAAACATGAAATTTGGAGGAGTGAGTGAGTCGAGGAACTTCAAATATACTCGTAATCCACCAAGAAGAACAGTCTGTTTAGTTGTCAGCAATAAGATTGACAAGCATATCATTTTGGGACCCAGTGCATAATATTAGCAAGCACATTGGGTCACCCGCGCAACAGCGCAACGAGTATTCCCAAGGAGGGTTGATGTCAGGCAGGCGGCCGGTCATAAAACAATAAGTCAAAACCTCTAACAACATGGATTTATGAAATACATGTTGTTCCAACCCCACCTAGTGTGGGATAAGGGCAGGACGAAGAAGAAAGGACGGTACCTTTCGAGGTCTTACGCGGATTCAAGGTTCCACCACTAAGAGACCTATGAGACAGGATGACAAGATCCCTTGTTATGTTAAATCTGGACTATTATATTTCTGTAAAATGAAAGCAGGTCATCTCACCGGGGTTGTCCTTCCAGTCCGTAGGCCTCCATTCCTCGAACTCTGAGCCTTCAGGGTCGAAGTTCTGATTGACGAACTCCTGGATGTCAGCCTTGGTCGGATGTGAACCTGTCCTGAAGAAATATTCGGATTATATAATAAACGCATGTGGAATGACATAACATCACGCCCTGTATTCCCCGAAGGGTTCGGCAGATGTGTTTAGGTACCTACACCCTCGTTTCGCCAGTTATATTTAAGTGCCATGTAATAGAGGGCGAGCCTATTGCCATTAACCGGGCACAAACCCAGACTCCGAGCTGCTACTGAGAAATTCCTAATGGAAAACCCAATAACACTTTGCCCGAACTGGGGATCGAACCCAGGACCCCATGCTCAGCAGTCGCGCTTGCGACCACTAGACCAACAAAGCAGTCAATACTACTCGTTACATGTGGAATAAAATGGTGTCACCACCAAGGCATCCACGCACTTTCTCCTAATGAATTAGATGTGTATATTGCTAAACTAGATTAGTAATTACATGAAAAAAACACTATGCAAGATACATTTTTAAGGAGTGCGTATATTTTGCATATGGTTCAGTATTTATGTTCCTTATCGCAACCACATTGTTAAAATTCACTTTAAAACAAAATAAACAATTGATTTTGTATGGGAGACTCGGAAAGTTATGTAGCGCACGCCATACAAATTATTTTGTTTTATTTGGTTTTCAAGTGAATTTTAACAATGTGGTTGCGATAAGGAGCTGATACTGAACCAATATGCAAATTATACGCACTCCTTAAAAAAATATCTCGTATAGACATAACCCAATAGATCTAAGACTACCTCTGTCTTATTCTGAAATTTCCGGCGAAATGCCGCGTGATTTCGTGAAAATACAGATTACGCGATCCTTATGATCGCCGAAAATAAACGGTGTAAATAGACCCTTAACGAAGCCGAAAGGCACTTATTCTCCACGTCATTGCGATATTTTTTTTGTTCTGGACTATGCCTGGGAACCTTCTAGTTACGGAGATATTGGAGGTCAAAGTTCCAACTTTTTCACAACTTTTTTTTTGAAATACTAGTTTTGAAGGTTGCAAATGTACTTGAAATTTACTACTCATTGCATCTATCAGCACAGTGTTTTGAGTGCGTTACATGGAGCTTTACAATAAAACGAAATTTTTCACCCAAAAAAAGGCGTTTCCCAGCGACATTTTTTGCGTAGGGTTACTTAGTTTGATGTACTGAATGCATGGTTGACGGCTTCGTGAAGGGTCTTTTTACACCTTGTACAATGCAAATATGTGAAAGCAAGTGATTACCTCGTCATCATCTCGTGGAAGTGGTCTATTGTGATGTTGGCGGAGAGCTTCAGCTTCATGTCCACGAAGGTCTTGGAGTCGTTGTAGAGCCCCGCCATCTGCACCGTGTCCAACAGAGGCCCATGACAGTAGATCAAACTGGAATAAGAATGGTTCAGCTATAAGTACCTTGCTTAAGAACCTATTG
Organism: Amphipyra berbera; assembly: GCA_910594945.2. Classification (NCBI taxonomy): domain Eukaryota; kingdom Metazoa; phylum Arthropoda; class Insecta; order Lepidoptera; family Noctuidae; genus Amphipyra; species Amphipyra berbera. The sequence continues at coordinate 2,742,755 of OU343146.1, forward strand.
TAAAGAGAGGTCATACTTAAAATAACTTTACTAGTTAAGGTGATTCCTTCAGTCGGACCGCGAAGTTCTTTTTTTTTAGTTTTTAATATTTTAGGGAATTTTTAATACACCTATAGGTAAATATAGCAGTGATAGCCTAGTGGTGTGACTGTCGGACTGTCAAGTCGTAGGTCTCGAACCCAAGGCACGCACCTCTGACTTTTCAGATTCATCTGCGTATTGTATAATCAACTACTTATTTATGGTTGTTGTCATTTACCTCTCAGTGGAAATTAGGTAAGAATGTAAACAACTTTCTGGGTAGTCTACTCTTTAGTTTTATGTTTTCAGGGTTGCGTTTTAATGATGATTATTTTATGTTTTATCCAAATTCTTTTTTTTTAGTGATACTACAGTTTTCAAATATTGCTAATAGACTCTTTACAAGGGACCTTTTAACCCCCTTTCGGCATTGTTACATATTTGATATGGACAAACTTTATTCTGTTATATTTGTTTATTCTGTTCTGTGCTTTGTTGGTCTAGTGGTGGCAAGCGCGACTGATGGTCGTGAGATTCTGGGTTCGATCCCCAGGTCGGGCAAAGTGTTATTGGGTTTTTCCGTGTGGAATTCCTCAGTAGCAGTTCGAAGTTTGGATTTGTGCCCGGTTGATGGCAATAGGCTCGCCCCCTATTACATGGGACTATAACATAACGGCGAAATGAGGGTGTTGCTATACACCTCTGCCCATCTCTTCGGGGAATACAAGCGTGATGCTGTTATGTTTATTCTGTTATTTGCGATTAGTACAAACTGGAGTGTATTGAGGACTATTATTTGTTTACCCGTTTAAAAAATGTGTAGTATAGCTAGTGGCGCCCCCATTTTAAGTATTCTTTATACATCTACGGGTTAAAATAACTTTATCGGTCACGAAGTCAGAGCTAAAAATAGCTCGATATGTTTTTTTATCTGCATAATAATTATGCAGATAAAAAATGTTATGAGTAAAGGTAATTGTACTGTTTATTAGTCTAGCTAGCGCATTATGTAAATGTTAATTAAGTAGTTACATGTAGGTAAGTACTTACATCTGGCATAGTAACTACCATATAACGGGGTGAATAGGGATGCAGGGGTGACGCGGAACAAAACTTTTAAAGTTACCTACCATCCATACTTAGTTGATTCCACCAATTCGCACTAAGCGCTTCCAAACATCCTTCATAATGCGCACTGCAAAAGAGTGGAACTCACTACCTGCGTCTGTGTTCCCGAACGCATTCAACCTGAATCTCTTCAAAGTTAGAGTTAACAGGCTTTTTCTGGGTAAGCTCACTCCATCGTAGACTTTGTCTCTGTCTCCTCTGACCTAGACTAGAGTCAAGAGCAAACCCATATCAAATAAAAAAAATGGATTTTAACGTTGAAATTATATAGTTTGTAGCCAACAAGGGCACTTAATCGTTAATTATAATACAGTAAACACATTACAGTCCTTTTTGACAACAAGCTATATTATTTCAATGTTATAATCCCTTTTGAAGTTTCATCCCGAATCAACCCTGCATCCCTATTCACCCCATTTTACGGTACATATATAAGTAGGTACTTAGGTACCTACATTTTTGTTTAAAGCTAAAAAAACCTATCTTATTACCCAATTTCCTTCCTATGAGAAGAGGCCTTTGCCCTACAGTGGGATAGTTACAAACTAATATTGTTATTTATTGGGTACACCTTAGTAAATATTTTTTTATTAACCATTTAAGCGCGTGAGACGCATTTAAGCGACAAATATTTCCGTGCCCCTATCGCGCGTGTCGTATTTCTGCGACAGAGAACATGAATGGTTTTTTTATTCTATTTTCGTCCTATGAACTGCGTGGTACAATTAAAACGATTATTCAATAGAGATATGATTTACAACAATTACTTAAAATTGTTTCATAGTTCTAAGTATTGAAAAACCTTAATATATTTATAGTAAGTATTATTTTATCGATTCGTAGACGCGCGCTAGGGGCACGGCAATTGATATTTAGCCACGCGCTTAAAAGGTTAAAAAAGATAACAATAACCTTTTAAGGCTGTTTTTCACCAACATTATTTTTTTAGTTATACCATAGATTATTAGACTGTGGTTATACTACCATTTACCCCAAAAAATGTACTTACTAGAATTTTAAGTAAACAGTTGTTGAAGCAGAGAATTAATAACATAACATCACGCCTTGTGTTCCCCGAAGGGTTCGGCAGAGGTGTATAGTAACACACTTGTTTCGCCAGTTATGTGTAAGTAATAGGGGCTAAGCCTATTGCCATTAACCGGGCACAAATCCAGACTCCGGGCTGTTACTGAAAAAATCCTATTGGAAATCACACTAACACTTAGCCCGACCTGGGGTTCGAGTCCAGGACCCCATGCTCAGCAGTCGCGCTTGCGACCACTAGACTAACAGAGCAGTCAAATTAATGATGCTTTATAATAGCCTAAGTACGTGGGTGTAAAGTTAGTTACTGGGTGAATATTCGAAATTTTTTAACATTATTTTAACAAATCATTCTTCTCCCGGGTTGTTAACGTTATGGTATTGTCAGATTGATTTTATTCTTGTCTTATTGCTTGACGGCAGCGGTATAGTTTCAGTTTTCATTAGCATAATTATAGTATTAAACATCTGCATTCTTAACTTTGGGATGATGCTAATGACGTTCTCAATTTTTGTTAATATTTTTCGATGAATGGCCCTACGTCTACTAAGTAAAGTATCTATGTAAAAATTTAATGATAATTAAAACAATAGGTGGGGCATTCTTCGAAAAATATTAACAAAAATTGAGAACGTCATTAGCATCATCCCAAAGTTAAGAATGCAGATGTTTAATACTATAATTATGATAATGAAAACTCAAACTATACCGCTGCCGTCAAGCAATAAGACAATAATAAAAACAATCTGACAATACTATAACGTTAACAACCCGGGAGAATAATGATTTGTTAAAATAATGTTAAAAAAATTCGAATATTAACCCTGTACTTAAATAGTTATCTATTTTTAAATTAAATTGCAAATTATATTCGTAATGAAAGTAGGTTTCCTATTCCCATAATAATATCTATAGTGACCCATTTACATACAATATTAATTTGCGTAGAACATAGTAAAGTTTTACTAAAAACGGTTTTACGTATCTAACTAATATTATAAAGCTAAAGAGTTTGTTTGTTTGAACGCGCTAATCTCAGGCACTACTGGTTGGAATTGAAAAAATATTTTTGTGTTGGATAGTCCATTTATCGAGGAAGGTATAGGCTATATAACATCACACTACGACCAATAGGAGCGGAGCATAAATGAAAAATGTTGCAAAACCGGGAAAAATATCCACCCGTGCGAAGCCGGGACGGGCCGCTAGTAATTGATAATTAATTATTTAATTACGTTAGTATGTTAGCAGCGTTACAGTAAGTCTGCCAACAGCAGTGATAGCCTAGTAGCGTGACCGTGGGACTGCCAAATCATAGGTCTCGAGTACGAACCTAAGGCACGCACCTCTGACTTTTCGGATTCATGTGCGTATTGCATAATTATCACTTGCTTAAAAACGGCGAAGGAAAACATCGTGAGAAAACCCTGATGCCTGAGAGATATTTCTCGACGGCATGTGAAGACAAATCAGAGGCCCGTGATCGGTGTAGTGGTAGTGATAAACTCTGACACCAGGTTAGTCACTAACCACACGAAAAGAAGAAGTAAGTCTACCTGTACCCTGGCTACCTAATAGTATTTAAAGATGGCTGCCCACCTATAGCCCGGCCATTATATCTTTACATAGTATGAAACTAAATCGCTCCCGCTATCTGTATGCTTAGATCTTTTAAACTACGCAACGGATTTTAATTCAGTTTTAAGCAATAGACAGATTCAAGAGGAAGGTTTATATGCCCCACATTAGTATCTACATTGTACCCGTGCGAAGCCGGGGCGGGTCGCTAGTTTTATATAAAAGGTAAACAAACCTTTGATCTTGAAACATTCATTATTAAACCCTCATTTTTATTCTTCAACAAATAACACTTGTTTTTAGAAAACAGCTGTTAGGTATTTATTGAAGAATAAGTGTATTGAAAATAAATATTTTAAATGGATACTTAAAACAAAATGAATACCTAAGTACCTAAATATTTCATGATCAAAGAATAGTTTACCTAACATAACATCACACCTATATTCTCCGAAGGGTTGGGCAGAGGTGTATAGTAACACCCTTATTTCGCCGTTATTTTTAAGTCCCATGGGGCGAGTCTGTTGTTATCAAACGGGCACAAATCCAAACTCTGGGCTGCTACTAGGGAATTCCACACGGAATTACCCAATAACACTGCCCGACCTGGGGATCGAATCTCCGATCAGCAGTCGCGCTTGCCACCACTAAGGGTCCATAATTGATCCCATAGTCTTTAGCCTGATTTACTAATGTTTGCCATAATTTAAAATGCCATAATTTTGTATACCATAATTTTATTTGCCATAATTTCATTAGAAATAACGCTTCAATTGCCATAATCGTGATATTACATAAAATCTTTTTCACTAATTTCATTGGTCATAATCGATCAAATGTCATAATAATTTTAATCCATAAATTTATTTGCTATATTTTTCATTTTCAATAATGCCGTTTTCCATAACATTTATTCACCATCATATAAACCTAATCTACCATGCATGTTTGCTTTGCAAAAGAGGAAATCTGGCGCTCGGCGGCCGCTGCCGCGGCACATTGTGTAGTCACAGTTCTAACCTAACCTAACTGTTTCGGTTTTGTCAAACTGTTTATTGTCTAAATATTGTTTGCTGTAATAAATCATTTGATTACAGACCAAATGCCTTAATGACATTATTTTTTGTACAAAACAATAAACGTTTCTAAATTATATTAAATGTTGCTTATGTCAAGTATCGATTATGTAATGTGTTACTAATAGAAACTAATGATTATATCACATGTTATTATGGAAACTTATTTTATGGCAAATAAAAGTTATGCCTAATTAGTTGATAAATCAAATCAAATCATTTATTCGCTGGGGATATGGTACATAAGTTCTTAAGTAATAATAACAACAATAATGATATGACAAGCGTTATTAGTATAAATGATAATAGTGCAAGTAAATATCATGAGTGGCGACGATTATGGAAAACAATAAAAGTACAAATGATTTTATGGAAAACAAGACGATACCCTTTAACCTACCACTTTATTACATTATGGAATGCAATAAAGGACAGGTGAGTAGTACTCTCAACCGGCGTGCGTGTATGACAAGATGTATGATCGTGGACGAAGCGAAAGGAGTATGTTAGGGTCGTAGCATGTGGCGATCTATAGTTTCTCCCTACCCCATGGTAAAAAGGTCTGACTTTATGTATGTATGTATAAAGAATTGAGTCTAAGGACCGAGTCACATCTCATCAGGAATTTTAGTACCGCATCTTCGGTCAAATGTGTATGGTGCGAGACGTATATATGGAATTACCTGTACCAGCGGAAGATGCCGACGTACTTTCCGTCAGATGTGACTTGGCCCTAAGAGTAATATCGCTTTCTGTACGCAATGAACTACAACTAGCATGCATATTGCAACTTTAACATATCAACAAGAATACACAATACATTTACATAATAAAATACACAATCACTCTCGCAGTCACGACAAGGCCGGTGCACGCTTCCGACAAACATCCCGCGCACGCGCACCCTTGATCTAGGTCCAACAGAAAACAGTAAGTAGGACAATTCTAGCGATATATTGTATAAGACCTATTGAGCCTATCGCAGTGTGCTGTGGTCATGTCATGATATTTAGGGGTTGCTTGACCAAGGAACCAAACAAGGGTGGATTCAAGGGGGGCTAGACAGCACCGCTATTCGAGGTATTCGAGTATAGCAGTTCCCGTGATGAAAAGATTTGCTTCTTCTTCTTTTCGTGTGGTTAGTGACTAACCTGGTGTCAGAGTTTATGCCGCCCATGGGCTTCACATGCCGTCGAGAAATATCTCTCAGGCATGCCGGTTTCCTCACAATGTTTTCCTTCACTGTTTTTAAGCAAGTGATAATTATACAATACGCACATGAATCCGAAAAGTCAGAGATGAAAAAAGATTTGCTAGTCAGCAAGGTTAGTAGCGGGGCTGACTACCAACCCAAGGTTAGTAGAGGAGGAGGATTTGCGAGGTTAAGCTACGCTTGCTACAGTCAATCCATGGATGACTGGCCGCTCGTTACACATCGAGACCCCTCCGTGCCTCGGGGAGCACGTTAAACAGTCAGTCCCGGGTGTCATACGAATACCTATGACAGTAGTTACGGGAAGACAGAAGGCCGAAAGTTTGACAACTGGTCTAACCTCTATATCGGCATTGCCCAGTAACAGGGTTGCGGAGGTTTGATGGCAGTCGCTCCGTGTAAAATACTGGTATTCAGCCGCATCTGGTTAGACTGGAAGCTGACCCCAAAAAAGGTTAGTGATGGGGCTGATTACCCAGGGTGCGCCGGATGTACTTGAGTACCGTCACTCGTGAAGGCTCTTTTAAGACACGTTTATCGAGTATTTACTGTTTGAATATTTATTCACTTGCCCATCTTTATATGTGTCATAGGAGACTTCCGGCAACGCATCTCGCGAAGCCCTTGATCTACTTGATCGGTGTCCAAGATACCGCTCATTTGTAGCCAGTAGCTTTTATTCGATAAATATATTATATATCAACGTGTTCTATCGTATCATAGAAAAGTTGAAAGGAAAGCGTTTGTCTTGGTATGGGCATGTGATGAGGAGGGATGAAACACATGTGACTAAGAGAGTGATGAATATGAATGTTGATGGATGGAGGGGGAGAGGGATACCTAAGAAAAGATGGGTGGTTTTGTGAGGGAGAATATGAAAGATAAGGGAGTAAATGATAATGAGACGGCTGATAGGGAAGAGTGGAAGAGAAAAACATATTGCGCCGACCACAAGTAACTTGGGACCAGGGCAGGAAGATGATGTGTTCTATCGTATCAGCTTATAAACGTCTACTACAAATTGAACATGAGCGAGGGTGGGTTCAAACGGTGCCACCCCCTCTCCCCCTTAACAACTATAAAAAAGCACAAGGAGATTAGCACAACATAACATCACGTCTGTATTCCCCGAAGGGCTGGGCAGAGGTGTATAGTAATACCCTCATCTCGCCGTTATGTTTAACTCCCATGTAATAGGAGGCGAGCTTATTGCCATCAACCGGGCTCAAATCCAAACTCCGGCCTTTTACTGAGGAATTCCACACGGAAAAACACAATAACACTTTGCCAGACCTGGGGATCGAACCCAGGACCTCACGATCACTAGACTGTTTTTTTTGTAATTTTTCAGTATTTTATTTTTAAACAGAGATTTATAAAATAGAGGTACATAACCACTCACCTAGAACAGGTAGGAGGCAACTGGCTACGATCTAACGCCGCAGCCACCGCCAGGATCGCTCCAAAAACACACCACATTTTGTTATACATCTTCACTTATCGACAAAAATACTATCGACAATGGCACAACACTAAATTAACACTAATATCACTCGGTAAATAAATTAACAGGAACAAAATTGCACTAATTAAAAATTAAATAAAGTTTTTGGTTAAGTCTGTAGTTTTAAAGTCTTTTTACGTGTTTAGATATGTGCTTAAGACTTTAAATGACTTCCTTCTGAATGGCTGGATGGTCATTTTGGGCGGTATGCTGACGGTGAAACTTCAAATCTTAGAAGTCGACATGCCAGACCTGAAACAAGGAGAAACATTATTAGAAAGAAAGAAACGTTGTTTATTCGCGCCAACATGACGCACAAAAATAAAAGTAAATAACCCTTCCTTGGCAGTCGGGTAAAAACAAAACTAAAAAGAAACTATTGGGATAAATATGCGTCACATCCGCGCAAAACGGTCATCGCTCAGCATAATACCACAGTGTAACTAACTTAGTCCATACAGTGGTTCATCGAGAGTTTGACATTAACCTTTGATAGACTTTCTCAGGCGAGCCATGTTCTGCACATCGTTGCACAGCTTCACACTATCCATATATGCCCTTTTGAAGGGCAGCCACTCTTCATGTGCTCCATTGAAGTCGGGTAGTACCCAAGTATACTTCGGCGGTGCGAGTGACGAGACTGGTTGAGTTGTTTTCGCGGCGTTGATAATAGCATCAGCTAGTTCCTTAATCTCACTCTTCTGGATTGGTCCATCTTGCTTCGGTTCCTCCAAATACGTAGCAATCTATTCTACCCATTGTTGGTGGTGTGTCGACTTTTCCATTTCAAACTCGACTTCCAATTCTTCATCTGATTGGCACTGGGCGTGTTCAAAATCGGTCTGGGCTAGCGCAGCTGCGGCCTTGGCCATTTCCAACTGCTTCTTTTGTAGTTCTCTACGTGCTTCCAACTCCGTCCTCTTCGAGGAATTTGTTGACTTCACGGTAGTCGGAGGAGCTAAAGTTTCCGAAGAACTCAACCGTGGAACTTCTGTTCGTCCTCCAATGTTCTTCGGTTTCGTAGTTGTCGACATTTTCGTTTCCCCTCGCGATGGCACCGCATCAGAGAACGGGGTGGAGCGCAGTTGTGCCATTGCAGGGCGTGCCTGTTGCGACGTCATAGATGAATCAGTTGCAGGGCGCGCGGACTGCGTTGGTGCAGCGGCTGCGGCAGCGGCAGCGGCAGTGGCAGCGCGTGTCTTCCGCACGAACGTCAGGACGGCGGCACTTGACTCAGTCGGGGTGTTCATTGACCAATCGGTAGTCGAAATGTCTTCGGATTCTTCTTCGCAATGTTCTGATTTAGAACGGCACGGTGAACTGGAGCGGATGGTCGGCATTACGACGTGATCTTCCCAATCCGGCTCGAAGGACCAAAAATTGTTACGGACGTAGGGGTAACTATGAATTACCTCTCGTAACCAAAATCACGGAGTGGCGGGACATAGAGTAATGCCAAATAAAAAGGCTTCCAAATTCTCCAATGTTCTTTTATTCTCAGAATTCACTGCTAATTACAACTTAGAACTGTTCTGTTCTTGTATTGATTTATAACTTCAACTGTTCAACTACAATGCTGAATTATAACTGACTTGTCCGAACTAACCGGCCGTATTTATATGATACTATTAACCAATCAGAGGCCGATGCAGTTTGTAGAAAGTTCCAGTACTTACCTACATATTCTGGAACTTTCTAGGACATGTTTCTGGAATGTTCTAGCACATACTTAGTCGAACAATCCTTTTCCGGAACATTCCAGAACACGACAAATTTCTAGAATGTTCCAATAGGTTGTTCGAAAAAGTTAGCGATTTTATTACTATTCAATATTTACAATTATTATTATTTATTAATAATCATCCGGCGTCGCTAACACCTATGTAATAGGGGGCGAGCCTATTGCCATCAACCAGGCACAAATCAAAACTCCAAGCTGTTACTGAGGTATTCCACTAAAATCTAACTTTAACCATTCCGGATTCTTAAGTACCTAATAAAATAGGACGTAGATAATGAGACTTGCATAGTCGCAGAAAAGGGAAATAATGCATCGAAAAAAAAGAAAAAAAGCTTTCTGAAATTCTGATCACCAATAAACATCAGACCATCTTACCATGCTGTAAACTGTGAAATTGTCAACACAATATATTCGCAAACAATACAAAAACAGATCGGAATAAATAAAAACTATCTACAATCTAAAATCAGTGGTCAGACCGTTCCAACCGGCGGATGCCAATTGTGTCTGTCCACAATTGTGCATTGTATTGTTCGCTGCCACAATGTGTGCGACGTACGCGCAAAGCGTGAGTCGTCAGCGGCCTGAAGGACCAAACACGTGAGCTATGACGTAAGGACCAGCATAGAGACAGTTCAATAGGGCCGTATTATGCAATAATGTGTCAACCCACAAAAATATGTTTTTTTTTTGTTAACGTCATCTAGTTCTTGTGATAGATCTATACTCAACGCTTAAAAAATACCCAGATCTGTAATAGAGCGTCTATCAAAAAATTCTTAATGCAGTTTGCATTTTTTCAAGCGTTGGGTAAACCTCTCACTATAACTAGATGGCGTTAACACAGAATTAATATTTTTGTGGGTTGACACATTATTGCATAACACAGCTCTTAGGCACGGAAGACTGAGGCCGACTGAATGCTGTTTGTGTACCCACGTGTTGACACACGAGGTGATACATGTGAATGAATGAATGGAATCATATTTTATAGGCTTATACGGTGGAAAATATTGGAAAATGTCGTGTAAACAAGTAGAGAATCAATGTAAAGGAGGATAAATTTAAAGAAATTTGTTCTAACATAACTGTTCAGAACATATCTAAAAGACAACATAAAACATAACATCACGCCTTGTATTCCCCGAAGGGTTTGGCAGAGGTGTTTTTAGTACACCCTCGTTTCGCCAGTTATGTTTAAGTCCCATGTAATAGGGGGCGAGCTGCCACTAACCCGGCACAAATCCAGACTCCGGGCTGCTACTGAGAAATTCTTAATGGAAAAACCCCCAATAACACTTTGCCCGACCTGGGGACTGAACCCAGGAGACATGCTCAGCAGTCGCGCTTGCGACCCAACAAGGCAGTCAAAAAAGTGTGTGTGCAGAGTTCCTAAAAGACAACGTCCAAACAAAAATAGTTTTAGTTTAAAAACGCAGTCATACCCTAGTGGTGTGACCGTCGGACTGCCAAGTCATAGGTCTCCATTTCGAACCCAAGCCACGCACCTCTGACTTTTCGAATTTATGTGCGTATTGTATAATTATCACTTGCTTAAAAACGGTGAAGGAAAACATCGTGAGGAAACCGGCATGCCCACGTGACGCAAAATACGCGCTCAGACGTGGAGTTGCGGACACCAGCCCGTTATACCTTATACCTTAACCGGCATGCCTGAGAAATATTTCTCGACGGCATGTGAAGCCAAGTCAGAGGCCCGTGACCGGCATAAACTGTGACACCAGGTCAGTCACTAACCACACGAAAAGAAGAAGTTTAAAAAACAAATAAAATCCTCATAGTAACATTTGTACAGTTAGTTGACAAACTTTATTCATTGAACAAGAATACGGAAAAAAAAGGTCATTGACATAGCAGTAATTCGTTACACATCTACATAGCACGAGCGTGCTAATTTAATTATTCTAAATATAACGAAACTTAAAGGAAAAAACTAATAAATTGGTAGAATAATAATCGAAATAGTAAGCGGTACATAGGAAGTTGTGATCAGCTTGATGGTCAAATTCAAAACAGGAAACAAATTAATGTTTGAGGTGATGGACTGGCGACTAGTAACTTACATGAGACAATTTCATCCACCATATTATTTCAATTATCCTGAATTGTAATTAAATATAATCTCAAAAGAATGTAATGCAATGTGATAATTTAGTAAACAATTTAATGTAAATATTTGCATACCGAATGGTAAAATATGGTTGAGCTATAATCACAAATGTAACAACTTTTTTTGTATTACCTATATTTGCAAATAAAAACCTATTCTATTCTATCATCATCTCCCTGCCTTTTGCACTAGGTGTGGTCGGCACTATACGTATTCCTCTTCCATTCTCCTCTATCAGCCGTCATCTCAGTACTCACTCTTTTCTTTATCTTTTTCCTATCATTTCATCAAAATTGTATAAGTTTTTAATATGCCTTAGCTAGTGACTAGCACTAATTATAAATCTAATGAACTTATCAAGGACTATAACAATAACAATACAAATCATTTACAAAAATCATTTACAAAGAGAATTTACAAAAAATATTATTAGAGTTGGCTACCTTGTTGGACTAGTGTTCGCAAGCGCGACTGCTGAGCATGGGATCCTGGGTTCAATCCCTAGGTCGGGCAGTATTATTGGGTTTTTCCATTAGGAATCTTTCAGTAGCAGCCCGGTGTCTGGATTTGTGCCAGGTTAATGGCAATAGAATCGCCCCCTATTACATGGGACTTAAATATAACTGGCGAAATCAGGGTGTACTAAAACACCTCTGCTATACCCTTCGGGGAATACAAGGCGTGATGTTATGTTGTTATTAAAGTAATGAATGACCCTGGTACTGAAGAAGATACGCAACTGTGTAGTTTTATAAATCCACGTCTCGCCCATGACGCAATTAGGTCTAGTATGATAGGGGAGGAGCCTAAGCAGAAGCGTGATTGTTTGGAAGAATTCACTAACAACTAGGTATTACCAAATCTATGTATCATACATATCAGCAATCTATTGAAGAACATTTCAACGGACTCGTGGTCAAATCGTTATTTTATCATCAAGTGCAAACATGATGTCTTCAACAATAGACTGATTAGCAAAACAATGGCAACGTGGACCGTGTCGTGTTTAACACTCATCGTCCTATAACTGAGCTTTTCATTGTGTGACTTCAGTATCCTGTTCAACTGGGATTTAGGTGTGGAAACAAATAATAAATATTTTGGAATTTTGTGAGGTTGGAATTTAGAAGTTTCAGAGAACTCACTAGGTATTTAAAGTAAATGGGCAAAATAATTAAGACAATCAATAATGCTAATGACAAAATGTTATAATCCTAGGATCCTCCAAAAATCTTCAGAATATCGAGCATCTCAACATTTTTCTGAGTTTTCATCAGTGAAATTATTTTTACGCAAGTTATTAAGCTGGCTAAATCTACTGGCACTTTAAAACCAATTGATAAATTAGGTCACAATTTAAGAACACAAAACATTAATTACAGTTCAGAATCTTTACACAATGACAGAGTTCACAAAATTCGCAAGACAAAGGATCAAACTCTAGGTCTTCCATTGTTTCTAGAGCGCCCAAATAAAACAAACTCAAATCAATTGGAAGACCTTAACACAAAAACAGAGGTCACATAATTTAGGACGGAACACCTTTGAAGGTCGCCACCTGACCCCTGCGAAGGGTCCTCTGTTCCAACGTCACTCCATAATGAGGGACAATTGTCCAATCAAATAAATTGCGAGTAAAGCGATACCAATATAGATATCGGATGCAGGAGAAACATGTGGGATGCAGATAACATCCTGGAAATACAGTGCGCATTTTGCTTGACTAGACCGTCCGGCACTTGTGGGATCCAAACGATACTAATCCTGAAGATGCCAACAGAGCAAACGGCAGCAGTTGGCCATGATATCGATCAGTTACATGACATAGTTCGCCAAAAGGCGACGTTTTTCCTGATCTCCAAGAATTTACAATGCTTCGTTACACAGAATAAAAATTGGTCCTTTTCCCCAGATATACTTATTTCACTTGGAAATCTGTTTGATACATTTGCCAATATCTTTCATATCCTCCCTCACACAATCCATCCATCGTTTCTTTATATAAAATTTGAGTTAATGTAATGCATATAATTAATAATAATTATATAATTTCTTCAACAGTGCATTCTATAACAAGTCAAGGCTACAGTTTGTAAACGGATCATATTTCAATAAATTATTCCTATTTATAGATTTTAAAGCCTGTATCTGTTATAAAAGTATTAAATGCAATGAAATATTGAGTATTAGGGCATGAGTCATATTAGATAAAACCCTAATAACTTGTTTATCACATTTCCTTATCCTTTTCGGTACTCATAAATCAACTTGGAAGAATTCATAAGTTGTGTAGGTATATTTCTGATCAAATAGCTTTTATATTGTACTGTGACTTAAAAGGAAAAATACTGTTTAATTATAATTATATTCACAGCATAATCAATTTTACGCACGGCTTGACTTTTATTGTTCATATTATTTTTTCAAACATATAACTTTGTAATTACCATCAACTGTTTTATGAGAGGAATCATGATATTGTTGCTAATTAAGAAACGGAAATGTTGTAATAGATGTTTTATAAACACTCCGCAAAGCCCCACATGTTATTGCGCATATTGATCGTTCATAATCAACTCACACGCACTCACTTAAATCGAACAAAGTAAAGTTATAATTTGGAAAAAAATAGTTTTAGGCTTCATTTTAGAACACCAGCGACAAAGTGCATTTGTTCTCTATAGTGACTTTGAATTGTAGCCCACAATAGACCGTTATTAACATCCATTACATGATAGATAAATAAATTAACACATAAGACAGAACACAGTAACGTTATTTTTAAACCATGTTGCAATTAATCCAACACTTACGTCAGTACTCTGAACAAAGGTCACAATTTTGAAAGAGCAAGCAAATTCAGAAAATTTCCGTTTGTATGCGGAACAACAGAATGTCGCTAACCGGCGCAACATTATCTCTTGTGTCAGCAATTGGAAAATTGACCTACCTGTGGCCAATCTTGGCCAAGGAGACATAATGGAACATTCTGGTCCCTTTGACAATGTTTGGACAAATATTGGATGAATTGTTATGACTAAAATACAAAATTGTGGTAAAATTCCAGACTTTTGTTACCAAGAGGAGGATAAATTCTATTTATGTCAGAATAAGTATTTTATTTATAACACAGTCACTGCAGTCAGTCGGTCAATAGGTCCAATAGAGTTTAAATATGAAATTGATCCTACTGAACTATCCAATCATTGTTTATGATTACACAGACGCCATGTTTATTTAGTACATTACTTGTTCTAACTTCCATTGTTAAAGAAATTGCACGCATGACAATCAAATGTAACGAATTCTTTAAACAAGTAGAGTTGGTTTCCAAAACCATTATGATGGATGAAGATAACATAAATAAATACGAGATGAAAATAAAAATTGGTTCTCTTCTCAAAATATAGTGGTTGGAACTTAAGACCAACGATATGGCTAATTTTAAAGCCTGTATATACAAACATAGGCACATATGACATAACCCACAGAGTGAAGTGTATACAGTCAAGGTCAGAAACCTTGAAGACAATTGCAATCACAATACAACAACAATACACTATTCCAAGCTTGCTTCGGATCCTCACCTTGTTATATCGATACACACAAATACCTATACAAAACAAACTCAGTGAGCCTAGACTCCTTCCATTCTTCCGTGACGACATGCATTTACCAATTGACTGCGTGTCACGTGACTTCTATAAATACAATTGATATGATACTGTTGAATGAAAGTTGAAGAAACGATAATTATGTTTGGCTGATTATAATTATGAGTGTCAATCCAGTACTGTGACCAGTCCGTCTCTAAGGTCTTGTAATAATGATATAGAAGGATGTAGCCAGCAAGACAGAAACAGCATAACCTGGTTTCCGCTTTTATGCCGCCAATGGGCCTCTGACTTGGCCCACAAGCCGTCGAGAAATATCTCTCAGGCATGCCAGTTTCCTCACGATGTTTTCTTTCACCGTTTTTGCAAATGATAATTATACAGGAGCAATCTTTGAAAATTGAGACATCTTCATGGGAGTTCTTAACATGATATTTCAGAAATCAATAGGATAAGAAACGCCTTATCTTCATCAGATGACGGTTAACCAGACAGACATGGCTTGAATTTCAAAGGGCCAATCGTAGCGAATGCTTATGTGAAAATACTCACGAGAGAACTCTGGTAATTGGATAGAACAACACTTGCATGAGGAAAATTGCATTGATAGCCTAAACACAGTGAAACAGGAGACAGGTGAAGCACAAATTCAGGCAACTTAGCTTCGATGATTTCGAGGTCAGACTTCAGTAGTTTTTTAGTTAGAACATTCTCAATAGAATATATAGATGGTCAGAAAACCTTGATTTAAATTGTGTCAAAAACAGCAGTGATAGCCTAGTCGTGTGATCGTTGGACTGCCAAGTCATAGGTCTCAAATTCGAACCCAAGGCCAACCACTGACTTTTCAGATTCATGTGCGTATTGTATAATTATCACTTGCTTAAAAAGGGTAAAAGAAAACATCGTGAGGAAACCTGAGAGATATTTCTCGACGGCATGTGAAGCCAAGTTAAAGGCCCATTGGCGGCATTAACTCTGACACCAGGTTAGTCATTAACCACACAAAAAGAGGAGAGGAGAGAGAATTGCCCGCAGCATTCAATCTATCAGCAGATCTTTACACTGCTCACGGGAGGCATGTTTATCATGATTGTTTACAACTTCCTCATAACCATAATTGTACATAGGTACAATCGGAAGTACTCTGTTGACGTATTTAATTTGTCTCACGTGACAGCCCCACCCACGGGGAGACGTAAAGGGGCCGCTGCAGCGCGTGCCATCACACCACTCACCTGGCGGTACTCCAAGAGATCACACGGTCACACCCCCAAGAAATGACGTCAGAGCTCATTTTAAAGTGTTGATTAATTTGTTGGAGGACAAAGCTTGATAAAAGATTAGACAATGATTGTTGGAAGGTATGAAGATTATGGAGTGCAGCAGCCGACTACATAGTATGTATTTCCTAGTATTTCTAGTATTATGTAGAGAACATTGAGAATTGATGAATGAATACTCAATTGTAGAAGCAGATCAATACTGTTTTTTTTTAATAACGTTCTTCACATCAGTATTTCTCCTGTATCGTGGATGCATTTACAGACACAAATCTTCACATGCACAAACATCCAGACCCGGAACAATTATTTGTAGGCCATACAAAAATTTGATACGTGCGGGAATCGAAACCACAACCCGTAGCACAGAAGTCAATCGTTAACCACTGCACTAAAACGTGTCGTCAAATTAAAACTATCTTCAACCTCCTAGCCTTTTCCCAACTATGTTAGGGTCAGCTTCCAGTCTAACCAGATGCGACTGAATACCAATATTTTACACGGAGCGACTGCAGGTTAGACTGGTTGTCAGACTTTCGGGCTTCTGATTACCCGTAACAACTGTTGTAGGTATTCTTATGACACCCGATCGGCGCGGCTGTAATTAAGCAACGAGCTTCTCAAAAATTTTAATTTAAACTATAGGTATGCTATTTAAGATCAAAGGACCGACGACATGAAGTAGGCAGCAGGGGTCTATTGTAATATGGACGTTAAAAAAGTAGGTAGGTACTGATTTTCAGTGCAGTTGTTCTAAGCAACAATTATATTGTCAATTTATTCAAGGAAACCCCTTAGCAGTCAAGTTCCCACTTCAGGAAATATACAGACTGATAAGAAAAAGAAATACAAAATTCTATGAATTGTAAAATACAGCAGGAAAATTATAAATATGGGGAATACCCTGATTCCATCTTCAAGGAAGTTTATGCCATTAGTTCTGTACACGAGCTATTATTGCAAATGCAATATGAAAAATAGTTGTGTGCTGATTATAATAAAACTCCTTCGGAGGGGCTCGTGGCTTATTAACGAGACCGCGTCGGTCACACGAATTGCGAGGTTAAGCTGCGCTTGCCGCGGTCAGTCCGTGGATGGGTGAGCATTCGTTACACATAGAGACCCCTCCGTGCCTCGGAGAGCAGGTTAAACCATCGGTCCCGGGTGTCATACGGTGTTATAGGTAGTCAGAAGTCCGAAAGTCTGACAACTGGTCTAACTTTAGGATATCAGCATTGCCCAATAACAGGGTTGCGGTAGTCTGATGGCAGTTTCCTCCTTATAAAATACTGCTACTCAGACATATCTGGTTAGACTGAAAACTGACCTCAACACAATTGGGAAAAAGTTAAGACGGAACGCTGATTATAATAAAACGTTTGCATGAAGGCATAGCTAAAACTAAATTGTTGCCCATTCACACGGAATAAGCTGATACAGTGATCATAACTAGGCATTACCACTAGGTACCTGAGTACTAAATGTCCACCACCACCACAAATCCCTTCAGCCCTTAGACGATAACTACGGAACATGTGGACCGCTATAATGCATAGCATTTGCACATTACTCTTCCACTGCTGGACACGGGCTTCTTCTCACAATGAGAAGGGCTTAGTCCACTACACCGGCCTGGTACGGGTTGGCGCCAACCCGCTACAATGAGCGGTCGTAAAACAATAAAAAAATTATCCCTTAAAAAAGCTTTTAAGTTAAGCAGTTTCATCTTGCAGTCACCTACAGCTTCAAGATTTGGGGATTGAAGGTTGAAATTATTATTATACTAGCGACCCGCCCCGACTTCGCACGGGTGCAATGTAGATACTAATGTGGGGCATATAAACCTTCCTCTTGAATCACCCTATCTATTGCTGAAAACTGCATTAAAATCCGTTGCGTAGTTTAAAAGATCTAAGCGTACAGACAGCGGGAGCGACTTTGTTTTATACTATGTAAAGATTGTATTGTCATGGAAATTGAATTTGTATGCGAAATTTCAAGAGAATCGGTTAAGCAGAAGTAGTGGAAAAATCTGTCGCAAGATTTTAATCAAACAAATTAAAAAGCTAATTAAAACCGTTCGATAAAATAAGTCACCGTCACGCAATCTGTTTACGATTGAATGAATGAATCGAACTGAAGTATTACGTAAATACATTCCTTCATTCCAATATTTATACTTTTGGCAAACGCACCTGGCACAAATAGAAATTTTCCACAGCAGTACTTACTTACTAAAGATGTATTTTTCAGTACATTATAGAGAGTATAAAGACTTTTCAGAGATGTACTTAGTGGGTCGATGACTCTCTGAAGGTCGAGGGTACTTAAACCCACCCACAACGAGGCTAAAAGGAGAAATGTTGATGGTGACAAATTGGCAGATGGATTGAGGTATCAACTTGGGTTATACAGGTGGTTAGTAGATATTTACGTAATGTGTTTCAATTTGTTGTTGTTTATCTCGCTTTTAGTAGGTAGTATTAATACAGTTGCCAACAGAACATGTCGTCGTATATTCACGCAAGCCTGTCACTCTACTATCATCATCATCTCCCTGCCCATATCCCACACTAGGTGGGGTCGGCACAACATGTATTTCATAAATCCATGTTGTTAGAGGTTTTGGCTTATTGTTTTATGACCGGCCGCCTGCCTGACATCAACCTTCCTTGGGAACACTCGTTGCGCCGTCGCGCGGGTGACCCAATGTGCTTGCTGAGATTATGCACTGGGTCCCAAAATGATATGCTTGTCAATCTTATTGCCGACATCTAAGCAGACTACGTTCTTCTTGGTGGACTATACTTGAAGTTCCTCGACCCTCTCATTCAGTCACTGTCACTCTACGGTATAGGTGTGAAAATATGCTCACGCGCCGCTGCAACTCCGGAGTGGAACACAAAACAAAACCGTGAGCGTCATTTGTGATACTTATTTAAACAAGTCAAAGTATTCGGCTACAGCGCAACGAGTATTCCCAAGGAGGGTTGATGTCAGGCAAGCGGCCGGTCATAAAACAATAAGCCAAAACCTCTAACAACATGGATTTATGAAATACATGTTGTGCCGACCCCACCTAGTGTGGGATAAGGGCAGGAAGAAGAAGAAGATTTAAACAAGCCAAAATTTAATAGAAAAAATATTAATTTTCTTCCTTATTACATAGAAATATACCTAAAATTTGTATGTACGAGTAAAAAACTTATAATAACTAACCAATCTAACTGTGGCTCAATTCTAATGCCGAAAACTAAGTAAACAGAGTCAGATGATAGACAGATTACTGAACAAACAAACTAACTTCCGCTTCTACGTTTAATTATTAGATTATATAATCAGGGGTTTTCATGACAAACGTAACATTACATAACATCACGCCTTTTATTCCCTGAAGGGTTCGGCAGAGGTCTTTTAGTACACCCTCGTTTTGTCAGTTATGTTTAAGTCCATGTAATAGAGGGCCAGCCTGCCATTGTCCGGGCACAAATTCAGACTCCGGGCTGCTACTGAAAAATCTCTGATGAAAAAACCCAATAACACTTTGCTCTTGCGACCACTAGATCAACAAGGCAGCCAAAACGAACATTTTTTCATGTTTTTTCACGACAAAACGTTTTATGTTTTACATTTTCATTATTTTATTTCAGCCGATACATGAAAGTCAGATTAGTCGGCGTAACATAGTCTAGTCAGTATAAAAATATTGAGACTATTTATATAACGTAATACCTAGACTTATAAAAAACATATAGACACCCTGATTCTGTCTAGAGACGACACAGTTTTTTGAAGTAATATTTGTCTTTGCGTAGCTCTATACATATTTGTTTCTGAATAAATCCTGATATAAATAGCCTAATATCAGCAATAACTAAGTCAGTCACTATACGAGTGTTAAAAATGACTCGGAACTAAATAGGTACTTATTTACACAAAATTTCAAGTCAAGTTTTGTTTTGAATCCTTTTGCAATCAACACAGCAACAGGGTTTCACAGAATTTTCACCGATTTTTTGCTTAATTGCGAAAATAGGGTTGAGGGGCGGCAAATTTAGGGTTGGCTCCGGGTGCCATTTGTTCTGGTGCTCCGGTGGTGTGGGGTGCTCCCCGCACCTCTCAGGAGGTCGTGGGGTGGGGCCCCACTGAGGAGAGGTCCACCAGCAGTTGGTTGACCAAGACCTGCCGGGGTTGCGGTGCATGCTTCGGCGAATCTCGCGACCCCGGCCGACGGTCAAAAGGAGGAACACCGTGAGTTTTTAGCCGGTAAGAGTCCGGCAGACCCCCTCGCATACCCCGGGCGAGGGATATTCATGAGGATTATCACACAACTAAAAAAAAAGGGCCCCGGGTAGATGAAATACACGCTCCGCCACCGGTAGAGCCCTCTGTGGTGTGCAGGTTTCCTCACGATGTTTTTCCTTGACCGTTAACGCACGCAATACTAAAATTCTCGATGATCACTTGAAATTATATAACTCTAGTTCTCTACCTCGTTTACTAATTACTGAAGGTAAGCTTCGACCTACGTTTAGCTCGTTAGTGTTTCTATTAGTAGAAGGACCTTGTCGCCCACAAAAAGACGTGAACAAAACTGTCTTTGCCAAAATGATACCGGTTGTAAGTGACAGCGACTGAAAACTGAAATAGAGAATTCAGCCGATGATTGTTCTGTCTAGCTTTTTCCAAACTATGTTGTTGCAGCTTCCAGTCTAAGCAGATGCGGCCGAATACCAGTATTTTACACAGAATGAACCTCCGCAACCCAGTTACAGGGCAATGCCGATATCCTAAGGTCAGATCGGTTGTCAGACTTTCGGGCTTCTGATTTCCCGTAACGACTGTTATAGGTATTCGTATGATTCCCGGGACCGACTGTTTAACTTGCTCTCCGAGGCACGGAGGGCTCTCGATGTGTAACGAATGGTCACCCATGCATAGACTGACCGCGGCAAGCGCAGCAAAACCTCACAAATTCACGCAGTTATTATTAAGCCACGACCCCTCTTCATGATCCTGAATCGAAAATAAGTAGTTTTACTTCGATCTCAAAGTAGTAGAAACGACAGAAAGATATACTAGATTCTTCTTCTTCTTTTCGTGTGGTTAGTGACTAACCTGGTATCAGAGTTTATGCCGCCTATGGGCCTCTGACTTGGCTTCACATGCCGTCGAGAAATATCTCTCAGGCATGCCGGTTTCCTCACGATGTTTTCCTTCACCGTTTTTAAGCAAGTGATAATTATACAATACGCAGATGAATTTGAAAAGTCAGAGGTGCGTGCCTTGGGTACGTACTCGAGACCTGTGACTTGGTAGTCCGACGGTCACACCACTAGGCTATCACTAGGCTACTGTATTGACAAAGGTACTTAGTTGTCAAACGATCACATGATTCGTATGTGTCATTCCAATACATCCATGTATACCTAAGTGATCTCGAATGGTCATCATGTCTATAGAAACAGGCTCGCTTTGTTTGAAAGAACTCAAAGTGACGCGGTCATTAGCAAACTAGTAGGTACTATCAGCAAGTTCGTGCATCTATGACGTCACGAACTTCTGAGTTTCCGCTGACCTGTCCAACACCAGCAGAAGAGGGGCTAGTGGCTAATTAACAATGCGCAGATCATAAATTTGCAAGGTTAAGCTGCGCTTGCCGCGGTTAGTCCGTGGATGGGTGGCCGTTCGTTACACTTGGAGACCCCACCGTGCCTGGAGAGCACGTTCAACAATCCAATGGTAACATTTTTGATTGCCAGACTGGGCATATAAATAGACTCGTAACCTACTTTTACCTGTGATAGCTACCTACTTCCATATGGGAAAGCTATGAGGTCTTTGCTGCATTATTGGTAAAGGTACAAGAGTCTTAATTTTAATCAATAACGCTCCGTAAGTTATAGGAATCGGTCATTAGTGGCCCTTGTATGGTCAGCCTTATACAAGTAGAAGCCAGGTTTCCACAGTACCTATGTTATCACCGAAGGTTAGAGGTTGTTAACCTGACATCAATCTACCTATATACTAATATTATAAAGCTGAAGAATTTGTTTGCTTGTTTGTTTGATCGCGCTAATCTCAGGAACTACTGGTTGGAATTGAAAAAATACTTTTGAGTTAGATAGTCCATTTATCGAGTAAGGTTATAGGCTATATAACATCACGCTACGACCAATAAGAGCGGAGCATAAATGAAGAATGTTGCAAAAACGGGAAAAATGTCCACCCGTGTGAAGCCGGGACGGGCCGCTAGTTTATAATATAGCATTGATTGCGGAAAAATTTCAGCATGTTTCAGTTACGTTAATCATGTAAACAAGTACCTATTAATACCTACACACGATTTTGCATGACTACACGATTTGACCGCAATGAAGGATTTTCATGAGTACCAAATACACAGTTGTGATGTATTCAGACAAATTAGTCTCTCGAGTCAAACGCGTTAGAAGAATAAGAGATAACATCACGCCTGTATTCCCCGAAGAGATAGGCAGGGGTGTATAGTAACACACTCATCACGCCGTTATGTTTAAGTCCCATGTAATACGGTGAGCCTATTGTCACCAACCGGACACAAATCCCAACTCCCGGCTGCTACCACACGGAAAACCCAAATAACATTTCGCCCGACCTGGAGATCGATCTAGGACCTCACGATCAGCGGTCACGCTTACCACCACTAGATCAACGAGGCAGTTAAAATATGTTTTTTTAAATAAACTATCACAGCTTTAGATTGAGTCCTTGACAGTCCCGTCCGACAGTTGATTTATTGATTGACACTTAGAAGTCTTGGAACATGATTGAAGCCCGTAAAGTCACCATACATTACGTGAAGAACGGAATCGAAGCCAAGGTCTTAGAACAATGCCTTTTTAATTTACTTTCACTTAATGAGGCTACTATTTGCAATACATTATGTTCGCATTTCTGTTTGAAGGTCGTTGTAACGAGTTCTTTTACTGATAGATTAATTAATTTAGGTTTTTGTGAATGATACATTTACACGCGAATTTTGTAACTGTTCCGCCGCATTCCCACTTTATCGTGACGACAAATAATCGTGTAGTTATAAGTGTCGTGGCTTATATATTTAAATGGAGGTGTTCACATATAAGACGACACGATTAACTGCCGTTCACGACTTGTTTTTGCAGTGACGACAGATTGTCGAGTCAATGGGAACGGCTAGCACGACAGTCGTCCAACGATTTTATCGTCACGATCGTAATGTGTCGTTGTTACGACTATCTGTCGTAGCCACGTTAAAAATATCGTCTCGTCTTGTAGTTTGCTACTGATGTGCAAACGACGAAACGACTGTCGTGAAACGATAAAATGTCGTCGCGATCCAATGGGAACAGCTAGATACGATAGTCGCTAAACGATAAAAAATTGTGACGACAAACTGTCGTTATAATGGGAACAGCTAGAGACGACAGTCGTCCAACGATAAATTTATCGTCGCGACATAGTGGGAACGCGCCCTTAGGCGGTTTTGAGTATTTTTTTGTGACATACGCAAATGTCCAGCTGATTGGTAGCGTCGTGCATCGATTTGTTGAGCTCCCTAAAATAAGGTTTGAGCTCCACGACGGCTGGTGCATGCGTGCCGTCATTAGGACAGGTCAACTCAAACCTGCTATGGCACTTTCCTCAAAAGGCCATTTCAGACGTTGCCCTATATTGTAACAATCGCATAGTGTTTATACCACAATGTCTGAACTTTAAAAGAGACCTTGATCTCTGAGTTTGTTTCGGCTTTTCTTCTCAGAGCTAGTCCGATTGGAAACGCCGGCGCGATCTAGTCTTAAAATAAAAACATTACATTGACTTGTAAAAGTGTCTGTAACAGATTTATTTACAGAAATAAAAATCATTTATCATTTATACACCTTATATTTTTATATGCTAAGATTTTCAAGGATCAACAAACTTGTTACAAAGAAACAATATTGATGTGATCCATGACTTTTGAAAGAAGCTAATACAAAACTATAGGTATTCATACAAACTTGTCTAGCTCAGGACGTACCAAAAGACCAAATTTTTATAGAGTACATCATAATGGGTCTGCATAATAAATACTTAGGACCAACAAAAAAATGGTCTTTTTAAAAAAACGTGCGGTTCATAGACAAAACCCGACCACGCAGGTAAGGCGTGCCTGACAATGGTCCTCGATACCAAAACTGTAGGTCATTGACTCTAAGGTCTAAAGAATTTAAATGCCGTTTTAAAATTCATTATTGATGATCGTATGATCGGATATAGTATTTTATTGATTGTGGTGAAGTCAAGTTAAGCGTCCGTCAGCTAGGCTGGAATTTGGATTGCCGGGGATTGCGGTGCATGCTTATGCGAATCCCGTGACCCCGGCCGGCGGTCAGGAGGAGGAATACCGTGGGTTTTAGCCGGGAAAAATTCCTATTTTCCGTCGGAAAAATAAAGTGGCTGGGGTTTCGATGTGTCACCCTGAACCTCATACTAAAATTCAGAAGATCTGCAGCATCCATGAAGGATGAGATTTTTGTTATTCATCAAATTAGCCATGAATATGCAACCAATAATAAAATTCTTGTATAATTCAGTAGGTAAGTACTTAATTATTAGCAACATGTAAATTGGCGTGATATCTACGTAATGATGACGTATTTTGAACTCGGCTCACCCCGTTGGTAATTGAAAAGAAATTACATAATACCTATGTATGACGTTACGCAAAACACGTAAGGACCGTTATTAAAAAACGTGATATTGCGAACTTTTTTTTCTATGGAATAGTTTGGCAAACATACAAACAAACAACAAACATTTGGGACCCAGTGCATAATATTAATAAGCACATTGGGTCACCCGCGCGACAGCGCAACGAGTATTCCTAAGAAGGGTTGATGTCAGGCAGGCGGCCGGTCATAAAACTATAAGTCAAAACCTCTAACAACATGGATTTACGAAATACATGCTGTGCCGACCCCACCTATTGTGGGATAAGGGCAGGAAGAAGAAAAAGAAGTTTGGCAAACAAGTCGACGGCCCATCTGAGGGAAAATGGTTACCGTGGTGGGTAACACCATGAGGATTGCTGATTCGTTGCCAAGGTTAGAGACGAAGTATTTTCACCGGCACCCATACCCTTCAAATCGAAACCGGAACAGCAATGCAGTTTGGCGGTAGCAATCTTTGACATTTTTTTGTATGGTCTTCTTCTTTTCGTGTGGTTAGTGACTAACCTGGTGTCAGACCTTAAGGTTGCCCATGGGCCTCTGAGTTGGCTTCACATGCCGTCGAGAAATATCTCTCAGGTCTCAGTTCCTCGCGCTGTTTTCCTTCACCGTTTTTAAGCAAGTGATAATTATACAATACGCAAATGAATCCGAAAAGTCAGAGGTGCGTGCCTTGCGTTCGAACTCGAGACCTATGACTTGGCAGTCCGACGGTCCCACCACTAGGCTATAACTGCTGTATTCGTAGGTAATATTCCATGGAAACGGCCTAGTAGGAAGTGTTCTACATGAAAAATACTATTTCTAAATCGTACATCGAACCTAAAAAATCTTCTATTAGCGTGGACTTAGCCCAAACTTCCTGGAAACGACGCCCATATAATTTTCGCGCTATTGACCTTCAGTTTGACAGTTATGCCAGCTACTTGCAGGTTACTGAGCTATGTAGATCACCTTCGCATATAAGAACCTATTTCCGGATGCAAATAGTCTGCCACTTGTCACTTGGGAGGAGTCTTATTTCTGTCACTGAAAACCAGCGCTTAAATCAAAGACCCCATAGCTACGCATATAAGAGCCCTCCATATGTCAGAAGATATACGTAAACTTAGCTTACGAGTCTATTTATACACGCAGTTTGGTAGTAACAAACGGCAACTGGTAAGCAAAACGATTCGTTTTTGGTCATAGGAACCGGGTATTAATTAATAGAAAGAAGAAAGAAAGAAAAGTTGTTTATTTGTGCCAACATGACGCACAAAAATAAAATTTATACTAATATTATAATATAAAGCTGAAGAGTTTGTTTGTTTGTTTGTTTGAACACGCTAATCTCAGGAACTACTAGTTGGAATTGAAAAATTATGTTTGTGTTGGATAGTCCATTTATTGAGGAAGGTTATAGGCTACATAACATCAAGCTACAACCAATAGGAGCAGAGCATAAATGAAAAATGTTGCAAAAACGGGAAAAATGTCCACCCGTGCGAAGCCGGGACGGGCCGCTAGTAACATAATACAGGAAGTGTTTACCAATTGTATCTAAAGGTATGCGCACATTTTGCTGGACCAGGTGTATTAGATTCTGGCCACGCTAACTCTGTAGAGGAATTATAGCAGCACTGCAAACAATGACTGTAAAAATCTTTGCAGTGTCGTCATTATTCCGATCAGAGTTGGCTTTGCCATATCCATACATACCTATTTACCTAGCGCGGCATAGCAAACTTTGCATTGGAAAATGTCGATTTTTGTAAAGACTGTGACGGGTGGTGGCGACTGGCAGGGGTCCGGGTCTAAAAGGTCGGGCACGCTACAGATCGCCCTCTCACCGTTAATTCAGCCCTCATCAAGCTGTCTCCCTCCCAGTCCTCTCGCAAGCAAGGCCCTAAGCCAAGTTTCGAGTCCCCCCTAGGGGACGCCCTTAGTGGTGTTGTTGCTATCTAGTCATGATGTTAGTATAGTAGACGTAGTAATAGTAGTTAGCTTAGGTTAAGTATTTTACTCTCGTCGGGATTGGTTGGAGACCCTTCAGGCCTCGCCAATAACTGCCCGGTTACGTAGAAACGGTCCGTAAGACCATCTACAAGCAGACGAATTGAGAAAAAAAAAAAGAATCGCCCTCTCTCGCGCCGCTGCAGTTGCCAAGTTGAGTACTACACCTGTATAAGAAGACCCTGGACTCCTCCAATTGTATGAAAAAACAGAACCGCCCGTCCGCAGCACGACATGCGCACTACTGCGGCACGACTGCAGTACAACACCAACCGTTTAAATTGAAAGCGCATATTTAAACTCACAAAAACACAATAATTGCAAAAACGAAATTATTTTTGTAAAATAAATGGCGTGTACAGCGGCCTGGTATGCTAAATTGTGCCAAAATATTATTACTAGCGGCCCGTCCCGGCTTCGTACGGGTGGACATTTATCCCGTTTTTGCAACATTTTTCACTTATGCTCCCCTCCTATTGGTCGTAGCGTGATGTTATATAGCCTATAACCTTCCTCGATAAATGGACTATCCAACACAAAACTAATTTATCAATTCCAACCAGTAGTTCCTGAGATTAACGTGTTCAAACAAACAAACAAACTCTTCAGCTTTAATAATATTAGTATACCTATAGATTACGGTCATTGCGGCCCGTGCATATGTGCGGCTACCTTTAAGTGACATAACAAAGTCTATATATAGAAAGATATGTCTGTCTGAATGATTGGTCATG
This sequence comes from Amphipyra berbera, assembly GCA_910594945.2. Lineage (NCBI taxonomy): Eukaryota > Metazoa > Arthropoda > Insecta > Lepidoptera > Noctuidae > Amphipyra > Amphipyra berbera. The sequence goes on from OU343146.1 coordinate 2,770,550, forward strand.
CCGAGAATCAGCGTGGGTGTTATAACAAGCAAATTAGATCGAATTAGTTCAATTTGCGAGACCGGTGTGTTATGAAGTATGTATACGTGTTCATACTCTTTGTTAATATGAGGTGAGGCAGAGTTTGAAGTAACAGGGAGTTTGCAAATATATGACAAAAGGTTGATGATCGATTTTGTTTATAGAACAGTTGATAAACGTCAAAGTTTAATTTAACGACACGTTTAGTGCAGTGGCTAAGCGATTGGCGTCTATGCTACGGGTCGTGGGTCGATTCCCGCACGGATCAAATATTTGTATGGCCTACAAATAGTTGTTCCGGGTTTGGACGTTTGTGCATCAGAAGATTTGTGTCTGTAAATGCAACCACGAAACATGAGAAATAGCAGAGAAGGGCATCGTTAAAAAAATACAAATGTATGGAACAGCTGTTTATATTCTCGAATTTAGGGTTGCTTCCAGGCTAAAAGTTTTTCATATTCATAGGTGCTTTCACCCTCTGAAGTATTAATTCACCTTTCTGTTACACCTTGCATAATGCAGAGAGCGAAAAGATAATTATTACTGATTTAGAAGCTTATTGCACTGGATTATTCAATTAGCTGTCGGCAATAAGATTGAAAAGCATAATTATCATTTTGGGACCCAGTGCATAATATCAGCAAGCACATTGGGTCACCCGCGCGACTGCGCAACGAGTATTCCCAAAGAGGGTTGATGTCAGGCAGGCGGCCGGTCTTAAAACAATAAGCCAAAACCTCTAACAACATGGATTTACAAAATACATGCTGTGCCGACCACACCTAGTGTGGGATAAGGGCAGGAAGATGATGATGATGATGCACTGGATTATTCAAAATCGCTGTCAAAACATCATCCATCGCTGAGTTTATTTCACCAGAACATTGACATTTAATTGTGCTTTATTTTAATTAAATCGTTTATTGAGTAAATGAGTAAGTGCATTATTTATCAGTAGACACTTATACACATCATAAACAACGGGTTTTAAAATTCAAGTTCAATTGTTTGTAGAAGAAGATCTTCAGTAATGAACATTAAGGAGTTGATTGATGACACTATTATTTACTTCTTCGAATTCTACTGGTCTTGTAACAATAAATTATTTTGAGAAGTCACGCGAGCGTGTTCACGTGCAAAACCTAAAAATACTCGAATGTCTTCTACATAATTTTAGTGTTTTAAAAATAAATGCTGGAATATAAAAGCAATATACACGCGTCAAACACGTGATTGAAATGAAGACGATTCCACGTCGATTTAGGCCGAAATGTCAAATCACGAAAATCGGATCTATTATTGGAAAGATTTGAACCAGTCTAGATTTTTAATGGGTCCCGACTGTTAAAGTCGCTATGTTCCACATTAAAATGTATTATTTGTTTTATGTGTGTTTCGATCATGAAACTAATTCAATGGCATAGTTATTCAATATTAGAGGGGCTCGTGTGGCTTTAACAATGGCGCGGATCATTAAATTTGCGAGGTAAAGCTGCGCTTGCCGCGATCTGTCTGTGGATGGGTGACCGTTTGATACACATCGAGACCCCTCCGTGCCATGGAGAGCACGTTAAACAGTCGGTCCCGGGTGTCATACGAATACATATGACAGTCGTTACGGGAAGTTAGAAGCCTGAATCTGACAACTGGTCTAACATTAGGATATCGGCTTTGCCCAGTAACTGAGTTGCGGAGGTTTGATGGAAGTCGCTCCGTGTAAAATACTGGTATTCAGCCGCATCTGGTTAGACTGGAAGCTGACGACAACATAGTTGGGAAAAGGCTAGGAGGAAGAGTTATTCAAAATTACTGAACAGAATTCTAGACAACTGGACTTGTTTTTTCTTTTCAGTTATTATTTAATGTTCGCTTTTTACGCAGTCGGGTTTTTTTACTAATTATTTGCACAGGCATCATCACCGTATCTTACAAATGCATCACCATTCACCAGTTAATCTTAAACGTCACAATATCTTCCGAGTTAACTGTGTAAGGATCACTATTTGTCCAAATGACGAACATCAGTTGCACGTCGTGTTTTTCCACATGCCATCGTGATAATACAATTGTTAGCGGTCATATCTGGAAATAACCAGTGCCGGCGTCGTGTGAAGATCAAGGTATTATTCGTGTGTACTTAGCTACTACTGAGTACGAAAAGCATCCTTTGTTACCGGCAGTAATGTTGTAGATTTCTGTCTTGCAATTGCTAATTGCGAAAATTACATAACGTTCTCTGACAATCAAATTTTTAACAGACTTCCAAAAAAAGGAGGAGGTTCTCAATTCGACTGTATGTTTTTTGAAAATCGTGTGTTGGGTTACTTAGAAAAAAAACCGGCCAAGTGCGAGTCGGACTCGCGCACCGAGGGTTCGGTACAAACTTGTAGGTATTTAAAATTATTTTTATGTGATGTTACTACAAAATTTACGGTTTTCGGATTTTTCCCTTTACCTAAGACATTGCTTCTTGCCAAATTTTATAATTCTAAGCCAACGGGAAGTACCCTATAGGTTTTGATTCCCTTGTCAGTGTTAATTTTTTTTTTCTTTTTTAAAACTTTGCCCCACACTAGTATTTCTCCTGTATCGTGGGTGCGTTTACAAACTTACAAACACAAATCTTCACACGCACAAACATCCAGACCCGGAACAACTTTCTGTAGGCCATACAAATATTTGTTCCGTGTGGGAATCGAACCCACGACCCGTAGCGCAGAAGCCGATCGCTCAGCCACTGCACCAAACTTGTCGTCAATGCGGCATAAACGGCCTTATCCTTTAAATGTGTTGACTTAGAAGTTTGATTTTTTCACAGTTCTAATAGATTGTAGACCTGAGTATTTGATATTAATTTCAAATTGATACCTCCACGCGTTCCTGAGATAAATGTTTTTGACAGATAGACAGACAGACGGACAACGAAGTGATCCAATAACGGTTCCTTTATTCTTTTTGAGGTATGGAACCATAAAAATATAAAAAATGCCAATATTACGGCGTGTTTCACAATCTATGGTTAACTCTTAACTGATAGATAATACGGATATTTGGAAACTGCTTAGACTTTTAGACCTTCGTGGCTTCAGAATTGGGTACCCAAAGCATCGAACCGGAGTAGCGGTGCATGCAATAACGAATCCCGTAACCCCGGCCTTAAGTCAGAAGGAAAGACACCGTTGGTTTTTAGCCGGTAAGAGCCCGGCAGACCCCCTCGCCTTCCCCGGCCGAGGGACATCCAAAAGGATTTTCCAACGACAAAAAAAAAACACTAAAAAATTGTCTAGCTCCAGCCTATCAATAACAGCGATGATATAAACCTTTAACAATGCCTTTCAATATTTCGCAAATAACTAATTAGATGTAAATGCAAAAATATGCTTAACATCTCAACGCACAGAAGTTAAGCAAAGATCGAGGTCAGTATTTAGCGATGAGACTTTGATCTACAATACTTAACCTTTGATTGCGAATAATTGATTTGATTTAAATTAATTGTATCATTTTGTTCAGATAATCCATCCATGTATATGTTACATAATGATGATTAATTGTGAGTTCGTTCTCATGTTGATAATGCATAATAAGAAAATACATTAATAGATTTTTTGTTAATGAAGAACGTGAATCGGGAGCAATGAATCCGGGTCACTAACATCGATCATCATCTTCCTACCCTGGTCCCAAGTAATTTGGGGTCAGCGCAATAAGTTTTCCCCTTCCATTCTTCCGTGTCAGCCATCTCATCATCATTTAGTCCCTTATCTTTCATATCCTCCCTTACATAATCCATCCATCTTTTCTTTGGTCTCCCTCTCCCCCGCCATCCATCTACATCACTCTCTTAGTCACAACACAGCAGTCCGGGCCACCAACATAAACCTTAATATCTCGAAAATTTTTGTTAAACACTGTTTAACATTTTAACATTGTTTTACTGATTCATTGTTCCCGAGTATAGATTCAGATTAGAATAATTTCTTTAAAGTTAGCCTCTCACAAAAGATGGCGGGACGCACTAAAAGACCAATAGTAAATAGTCAACATAGGTTCTAGACTTAGACCATAAGATGCGGTAATCATGTTAGGCAACCTCTGCTTAGCAGTGGGACGGTGTAGACTAAGAGAATTAGAAACCGATGCCTGTCCCTAAGATCCGCGTTATATCTAGATGACTGCAAAGACCTGTTTTTCATGCCACATTAATAAACAACACAAACAGCCCATGTAGTCCTATGACTCCCAAGTCAATAAGCTAAGCTTATATTATTATAATAAATACAATTTGACATTGAGAATATTGAGTGCGAACTGGTAACCGAATTAATTATAATATTAAAGCTGGAAATATAGCAAACATATTCACGTGGGACCCACATGTATAAACTATGCGTAACTTATTTAACATTCACTGTTGGAATGTAGTTTTTGCAGTTTGTTTTTTTACTTAAGAACTGAACAGAAGTCACATGCCTAAAACGGCTTTATACAATCTACAACTTCCGTCTTTAATAAAGCTTTTATTATTGAGAAAGCCAATTTTACCAATTATCTACCTACCATTAATGAATTAAACATCTCCAACCAACATTTTGTGGCCCGAAATATTTTGGTCCTAACGCTTAAAATGTTATTTTAGTGGTCAGACTCGAAGGACCAAAAAAATGAGAGCGTGAGAGATTGATTTGACATGAAGGACCAATTAAATTAAACGATCTTCTGCGTGACCCTTTGGATGAAAGACACAATATGTTACACCATTAAATCACGTTCAGAAATGCTGATTCAAAAAATCACAATAATGTGTAGTGTAGTGCACGCGATGCACACCGGAACAACACGTGAACGTCAGGTGACATCGCAACTTAGTGCACGATAAGTGATGACTGATGTCACTGTTATGATGTTGGTGTTGACTTTGTTGATGTTATTGATAAATTTAACATTGGCAGAAAGGAGCGTTGTATTTTCAGCGCTGCAATAGGATGCGGAAGAATTTTGATCAAGTACGGAAGCAAGGAAAAAGCTCAACATACGATAGCACTAACACTTACGCGCTACTTTCTCTCTCTTCTTTTTATTTTTCTTTCTGTAAGATAATCGCATTCGCTGGCAAATCCTATCACGTATCATTGTATAAGTTGCAACAGCTCTCTGTTTCTTTTCTTTTTTTAATTTATCTGACTGTATTGCTTTAAGTTAATATTTTGCAAGTGCTGTGCACTCCTGTAAGTGACAAGTTCACCATAACCCAAAACCCTACGGTTAATTAATGTATGTGTATTAGTGAATAAGTCGTTGGAGCGCCATAAATAAATAAATAAATAGACTGGGGCTATGTGGTGATAATGGACTCTTAAATCTGTTTGATCTAGACAGTTACAAAAGCAGTCTAAGACGGCGAAGTGTTAGAAGATATGACTATAGATTTTGGCTCAGAAATGCAAGCATTTCTCATACTAAATGAAAACAGATAAATGGTACTGGAATATTGTAATAACAGCTTACATAACGGCCATAATGTAGTCTATTTTGAATCTGATCAGAATGATACTTGTCCTATACGAGATGCCAGGGACGCTGAATCATACTTATATCATAAGCATATGAATAAAAAATAATTCTGTATTGAACAGCCCACAAAGTTGTTCAGACTTGATTAGAAAAAGTGCTTTTGATATCGATGATGTGAGATTTGATTATCACTTGCGGTGAAGGAAAAACATCGAGAGGAAACCTCACCTGTGAAAGGTGCAAACAGTTCTCGATGGTTTGTGTAATCCGCCAACCTATACCATGCTTGCGTGGTGGACTAAGGCCATTATGAGAAGAGACCTGGGGTCAGCAGTGGGACAGTGATGGGTTGATTATGTTTATTCTATGAAACTACAGACCGAAAAAACTCTATGGTAAGTGGCAATGAAGGTCATCTGTTCATGTCGTGGTAATTAGCAGTAGCAATCAATCATCCGACGACTGACGAGTTCTTCCACCCACAATGAAGATAACAGCTGATATAACAACCAATTTTTCCATGCTAAATCAAGGAAATTAGTTGAAAAGACACGTTCAACACGGAATAAAAATCCGTAATTGAAAACTACGACACGTAGTTGGTAGTTTCCGACCAGTGATAAGGTTAGCGTTAGACGGACATTATATATAATCTTTAGACACGTGAGTTACACGTGGGCTAGTTATGGCTAGGTTATAGCCTTTTAATACTACTGTAAGCATATTAGAATATTTTATATTGGCTTCATTTAACGTAATCGGTACGTTAACCTTGAAAGTATAGAAACGATTGTAACACCAAAATCTTTGTATTAACTAGATGCACTGTTCAGAGCAAACGTATTCAACCAACTTTCACAAATAGTAGGTAAGAACAACTTGAGGATTGTTCCAAATTTGAATTGAGTTGTGGTATCTGCACCATGAACTGGAACATAGAAATCTTTTGTTCGGAACTGGTCTAATGTGACGGTGATGTCGTTCAGTGCCACCCTCAATTCGCTGATAACGATAATAATCAGCAGTTCTCCTGTGATAGAGGGGGGCCTATTGCGATTTATCGCACGCGATTCCATTTCCGCATGTTAGGTACTGAGAATTTTTAAAAACATAAACACCCTATACACCTTTGCCGTATCACATTCAAGATCTCTCAGAACCCAGGTGATATTTCTACTTGACGACTGAGATAACTTGTTATAAAAACCTACCTAAAAATAAACCGGTTTCCACTATTATTTTTTGTGCTGTACATTTTGATCATCTTGTAATTAGCATTATAATCAAAAACACTTAAAACACCACTTCACACCAATACCTGATTTCGCATCGAACGTTGACATTCAAGGTAAACGGCAGCGGTGGAAAAATTCAATTAGAGACGCGAAACAGACCTTTAATGTCAATTATTAGACCAAACTCTGATAATGTCACGCAGATCGGCTTGAACTCTTTTTAAGATATTCTGGATAAATCTTAGAAGGAAATTCTGCCTAAGGTAGGAGCTTCAAGGAAGACGTAAGCGAAGTTTAAATTCAAGGAATTGTATTTGGAAGTTTTTATAAAGAAACTGAAAGGCTTCTCATTTCGTGGCAATTTCCTGACCTTATTAACGTTTCCTTGATAGATTGTATAACAGGGATAGATATTTTGGCTAAAGAATATACTTCAATAGACAAAGGTCATAAAGGAAATAGAAAAATTAGACGTTTAAGTGAAGCGAGCAATAATAATACTATCCCAGTTATCATAATAGGTACGACCTCTACATACTTCCCTAGCTCACATACCTCACATGAAGATAATTATTACATCATGTCATGTTACGTAGCCCAGGTATCACTTAATCCCCACGTGGACATGACAGACCTGTTTCATAACCCTTACAACTAAAAAAGTGTGGCAAAAAAGACTAGTCAAGTAGCCAGAAGAACCAGAATATCAATTATAATATTAGCGACGAGGCGACTAGGCACGTGAGTAATAATAAATCGAAATCTACATCGAAAATAGTTTCAAATTGTATTACTGTCGACTCAAATTCTTCTTAAGAAAATACGGTAGCATCTACACCAGTCGGAAATTTCGGTTTGTATAGATATGTTTTCCCTGCATCTTAGATTAGAATAAAAAGATCTTCACAATGCAATCCAGAATAAAAATGCAAATAGGGATACAAATCTGCATTTTTACAGAGGATCTCGCATTAACATAAACTATGCAGAAGAACTCGTTAAAATCTATGACAGACAGTGCATTGCTGCATTTACTACTATTGGTATAATTTTGCTATAAATTCTATCATCTTATGGCATCAGATGAACAGGTACCCAGCTGTTTATCATATCATAAACATTGACCAGTAAGCAAAGGGCTGTTTTACTAGTTTTCAGCCCGATGAAACAATTTTCATTACATGGTGTAACAATTAACTTGGCAGAAAGAAAGATATTAACTTTTTTCTAACAGGTAACGAGGCGGGGAAAAAATCTTTGATAAAAACATCGCCATTATTCACATTCACAGCCGGAGGTAACAAACTGCCGAGTAAACGCTGGTCTTTGCTTAAAATATTGTCCTGCGCTTATCGCTTCCGTATAATGGACACTTGTATGGATTTATGGGATCAATATTATGTTATTAAACATAAATAACAACATGCCATATTGACAAATATCACTACCGGAGTGCCTAACGGGACACTGGACTTGACCTTGGCGGTTTAACTCTATTGACTCGTTAAGGTCGTTTGAGAGACTATTTGTTTGAGATAGATACCATGGTGACTACTGATAGGAGGTTAGAAATAATTTTAAAGAGTTATTGCAGTTTTCAAGTCGGACATGGGAAATAAAATTGAATGCACATTTGAGTCGAAATAAAAAGTACTGAAGGTGGTTTGGGGTGCTTTGACTCTAATAGTGGGATTTAATAAAGGATTTAAAAAGGCGACTAACAGAAAATTTCAAGTCACCATACAGCATGATAATTCGTGATTTTTGAAAGATGATTTTATGCGTATAGAGAGTGTCCTTTAAATCAAACTACTTGGTAATCAAACTTCGAAAATATTGGATCTAAGAACCAGTAAAATGTTAGACATAAGGACCATATTTACCTGTATACAAAAAGCAACAGTAGACTGTCTGACAAACAACACAATGACCCGTTAAATGTGACTTACAACATGCGCAGTGTAAAACACTAACAACCAGCTGAAACAGTAGAACCATAGGTAATACGAGTGGTATTTGCAAATCAGCGTGAGGAATTGTCATTTAATGCAGAAAAGGTGTGTTTCAAATTAAGATACCGTGGCACTGCAGCGATAAAAATATAACTAATCTTATAACTTACTATTCAGTCACAAAAAATACTTGACGGAATGCATTGACTCGGCTAGCCTTGAATGTCAAGAAAACAAATTGCCAAGTCTCAGTTCTTGCTATGCAGAAAATACAGCGAACAAGCTGTCATAAAAGGTAGTCCTAAAGATATGTAGCAGTGCGATTTTATTAGCACAATTAACATAATTACATCGATACAGATGAACGACAAATATTTTAATAATATAGTTACAGCAAAAATCAACAAGTGATACATCAGCTCTAGGTTAACTGCTTCAGCAAAATATACTCAATTTTTCGAAAGAAAGGCTGTCATTTGATTGACAAACCGCCATTGGTTAATTAAAACTAAATTATATGTTACAAACGCAAAAAAAAACTGCAAATTCGTTCAGTATCACGTCAAGGGTAAAGAACGGTGTGGTGTGCCAAAACGGTTATTTCTGGCCTACGGAGTACGAAATATCAAGATCATGGTTATACAACAAGTACAAACGGAACGTTCAACTTACCGAAGAAACTTGATCGAATAATCACAACACAACACAGTCCACTATACTATAATCAAGACGACAACTTCGCGAGAATTCAAATTCCTCAAAATCGAGACGTCCGCACCGTGTGACGGTCAGATATCAACTGAATGACTCTTTCGCATTGTGTAGTATAGCGGCCATACTTACACACATAGGCATGTTGGATGAAAGTGACGTGTGTATACATGCCTTTTTTGTGTGTGCAAATAAGTCAACAAGATATACCTTGAATGACGCATTAGTGATTGCGTTTACATTACAGTATATATAATTTTTGAAGACTGCAGCTGTATTGCTGCCGGTAAAGATGGAAATGTCGCAATTATAGACAAGAGTTATGTAATGGAACTTAGCAACAAAAATCTGAGTACAGGAAATATAAAAAATTCAGTGTCGGGCCAAGAAATGTTTGGTTTCTTCTCTAACGAGTAACCAGTATTGTCTTTAGGATTTTGCCGAGTGGTAACGACAAATTTGCGAAATTTGGAAGCCAGAAACCTATTTATTTTGTAGACTTTTTGGCTTCAGCATTTTCGGAAAACAAACCAACGAAGAATTCCATTTCTTAGCGGTCTATTCCGTTATTGATGAAGATTGTAAAGGAATGTTTTTACGCTGTGACCGTGAAACCACGTGTAGGAATAACGTGTACAGAGATCGCTATACATTTAAGTGTGTCTGTAGTTGACTGCAATTCATTGCCATCAGTACTATAAATATACTAATCTGTTGATCCTAGTTTGATTGTATCAATAAGAAGTAAATCGGGAATGCCAAATGAGATTAAGATTTTATACCTCAATTCAAAGATAAGCAATCTTTGAATTTCATAGTCTTCTTAATTAATGTGTGTTAATGATCTTACTGAATTAAAAGTTATGATTTTGAAATTTGAAGCTGTGCAGGTGAATTGGTAGCCATTTAAAATCGTTCACAATACAATCGGCAAATCAAATATTTTTGTTTGGATCTTCCAACAGCTGCATTTTCTGGTTCACAGGTAGTAGTATTAAAGCAACGTATTCTTTAGTTAGGGTACAAATGTCCAGTGACACTTGTCACTGCTGTTAGAAGTAAATGGCATAGGCGTAATCGCTAAGGATAGAAAATTGACAGAGTCACTGACATGTAAAAATTAAGACAAGATATTTCTATCGATTGACGGTTAAACGAGGTAGTAACACCAAATACTATCTAGTGCAAATTCCATATCAGTATTTTAAGCAGATATGGTATCTGTTACGGACGTGGGGGTAAATAGGAATTATCTCTCGTAACCAAATTCACGGACTGGCGGGATGTAGAGTAATGCCAAAGAAAAAGCTTTCAAATTCTCCAATGTTCTTTTATTCTCAGAATTCACTTTTAATTACAACTTAGAACTGTTCTGTTCTTGTATTGGATTACAACTTCAACTGTTCAACTACAATGCTGAATTATAACTGACTTGTCCGAACTAACCGGCCGTATTTATATGATACTATTAACCAATCAGAGGCCGATGTAGTTTGTAGAAAGTTCCAGTACTTACATACATATTCTGGAACTTTCTAGGGCGTGTTTCTGGAATGTTCTAGTACATACTTAGTCGAACAATCCTTTTCCGGAACATTCTAGAACATACGACATATTTCTAGAATGTTCCAATAGATTGTTCGAGAAAGTTAGCGATTTTATTACTATTCAATATTTACAATTATTATTATTTATCAATAATCATCCGGCGTCGCTAACAGTATCTTTCGATACGGAAGACACACCCATATTTTATTTTGTATGATTTGCAGACTGATAAATAATAATATATTTTCTGCAATCGGCAAGGCCATCTATCGTACTACGTATTATATAGAAGGTATAATTATAAGCCACTATATGATAGATTGAGAAATGAAGAGATTAGACAAAGTTGCGGTTTAAAAGATGATGTAGTGACAAAAATTGAAAAGAGTATACTTAGGTGGTTTGGCCATGTTGAGAGAATGAGTGAACGGCGATTAACAAAAGGAATTTATAAGGCGGATGTTAATGGGAACGTCGGTAGAGGACGTCCTAGAAGGACATACATCGATGTTATTGGTGATGTTCTTCACAAAGGTCAGGTGCGTAGTACTCTCAACCGGCGTGCGTGTATGACAAGATGTATGAATGTGGATGAAGCGAAAGAGGTATGTAAGAGTCGTAGCATGTGGCGTTCTATAGTTTCTGCCTACCCCCATGGGAAAAAGGCGTGAGTTTATGTATGTATGTATGTATAATAAGCATTTATATAAGCATATATAAGCATTTATCATGACAAATGACTTTTAATTTAACACTGATTTAAGTCCTAAAGAGCAATCAATAAATAAGTAGGCATGACCTTCAATTATGGCAAATATTTATTTTCTGTGAAAAAATTATCATTTTTCTGAATATGAACTCCACCAAAAAGACGTAGACCCATTCAAAAGTTACATTTAGTGTGCTATTTTATGGCATATTCTAACCTACAAAATATACGCGATTTTCACGACCATTTCTTTGATAATTCCCTATTTTAAATTCGCCAAACACGGCACGCTACCTCATCTGCAGTGTGACGTAATAATCTTTGGTTGGTGTGTCGTCCGTTCCGCTCTCTGATTGGTCCGCCAGTGTCTTACGATCGTTCGACGCGTGCGCAAGATTTTAACATAATGTTCCATTTATAGACTTTTGTATTTGTCGTCTCTATTTCTAATGGTACACTTGTACATTTGCTTTTATGGCAGGTACGTACTTTTTACCTGTACGATGTAGGTGCATCAGGTTTAAAAGAAATCAATAACAGTTTTTGGAATCAACCTTTCCCGATCTCAAACACTGGTTATATTTAGAAGTCAAAAGCAGGTGTCCAGAAAGACAATGTATTATCCGAGTCCAAAAGAAAGCCTTCAACAACTCTCTCATGATAAAACTGATTCTCATGACCACTATTAGCTCTTAGTAATAATTGTAGCTTTCCTTAATTGGATAGATACGATTGACGGTAGTGTATTATCTTAATAATCCCTAAGTAGTACGATACGATTTTCATTGACTGATAGTGTCCAACAATGGACTTACGAATTACGTGAGAAAGGAAGACAGATAGGCAAAACAACAATTTAGATAATTATGTTGTATGATCCTCAGATCACTTTGATGTATACTCTGGAGTTGATCTCCTCCCATCCCTACTGAATTCATCGGTTATTTAAAATTATCTGGATGGTATTTCAGTATTGTGTGCCAAATGTTGCAAAATAACTCACAGATCGGTTTCAGCAAGCTCTATTGGTTAAATATTTGCAAAGTAGACAACGCAATTAGAATACCTACATAAGAGTAAAAATTTGATGTGATGATGGATGTAAAGTTTTGAGTATGAATGTGGATGGTTATAAGAGTAGAGGAAGACCAAAAAAACGATGGATGGATAGTTTGAAAGATGATATGGCTGGAAATGGGGTGACTACTGAAATGACGGCTAATAGAGATGTATGGAAGATGAAGACATACTGCGCAGACCACAAATAAGTTAGGATAAGGGCAGGAGGATGATGATGATGATGATAATGAGTAAAAGTAAAATATTTAACAATAACAAAATCATGAACTAAAATGATCTTGAACCTAACTTCAAAGTCACGAGGTTTCCAATCAGCTCTACTTCACACACAAAACTAAACTTTACTCTGGAAGCTTTACGGTTTAAATTCGTAATGCTGTTAGCGAGTAAATAGAATAATAGGTTCGCTGCAGTATCATGCATGTCCTTGTGTTGTTCTCATCCTCTTTGTATGGTGTAAAGAGTGGAAATGAAATCATTTGCATATCATCCTTATCACGATCTCTAGCATTCCCACAATAGGAAAAAAATGTTATTTGTATCTCAAAAGCTGTTGAAGAACAAGTGGAAGATTATAGGAATTCATTATGGAATAGTACTTGCTTGGTGGTAGGATCTATGCGGTCCGCCTGGCTAGCTACCACCCTCACATTAAAGCTCGACGCCAAGCAGTTTACTGTTTTATGTCGTGTGCATGTGTGAGCCAGAGGGGTATAGGGGAATCTCTCTATATCTCTGTTCCTTGGATTCATGTGCTCCATCTTAGATTCTGTCTGCGCTTACCATCAGGTGAAACTAGGGTCAAAAACAGTCAAGTCAAGATTAAAAAAGAAATAACTAAGCAGAATGAGTTTAATATGTGGCTTTTGAAAATACCTAAGATAAATTAGTTAAGTTGCAGAGCTCTCAGGTAAGAATCCTAATAAAGAAGATAATACTGTAAAAGCAGATAAATCTAAATAAGGTAATGGAACTAGTATAGAAGGAGATGGAAAAGCAAGATGCTGTGCTAGTTTTTATGTGGGGTGTCTTGCAGTGCGTCTAGAGAACCACATCTCTAGAGCGAATCAAACATGGAGACCAAAATGTGCCTCCAGCCGAGTAAAGACCTAAATACTAATCGCCCAATAGTGGTTTCAATTTCATGCGTTTCTGGGCAGGAGCTAGAAGTTATCCTCACATTTTAACCAATTATATGATAATAAAAGATATATTTTCAACAAAAGACAATAAATATAAACATGAAAAATAAACTACAACGCTAGTTGCACGAAATGCTTCTCTCTTAGACCACATCATAAGAAGCCATTGTCTAATTGTTTGATAGTTCCTACACTTCCTACACGTGCTTATTAGTGTAGACGACTACGTATCGACCACTATTGTATACTACTTATAAAAAACAAGGAATGCGTCATGCCTTACACGATGTTTTGGTGAAAACTAGTACTTTTGTATGAAAAAAGCAAGTGTGGACACAGGTGGTAGTACAACCCTTGTAATTAATATTTAAATGAGCTACTTCAGGAGTGAACGACTTTGGATTGTTTGATACACAAATAATGATACATAAAACTTTTTTTTATTTAATTAGTTTTAAGTATCGCTAACCTATTGAGTCGTGGTCACTTGAATAAATATTTTTTTATTCTATTCTAAAGCACTAGAACTTTTTTTTATATAAAATATCGTTGTTGTGGATAATATGACTAATATGTCAGTAAATGCCTCCCATCACTTATGCCTAATGCACATGTTGTGTCTAAGTTCTTCGACGTTCCTTAGGAAGCCAGTTGTGCAGAAATATGTCTGCCTAAAGAAGATTGATCAGACGGATTGGTAATCTGAAGAAAGTTACCGGTCAAAAGTTTTACAGCACAATTTGGTAGATCTGTTAACGCTTTATATCTGGATCAAATTAAAAGAAATAATTTATACACACTGCACAAAGCTGAAGACCCGAAAGTTTTGGAAATTAAAATAAATGCGTATCAAAGAAACTAAGTCAGTCAAGTTAAAAGTAAACTTAATAATCCTAGCTTTATCAATCTTTCTAGTTAATGGAATAACAATGTCGCCATTTGTGAAGTGTTGCAATATCTAGAACCAATATTTAGTTTTCTAATCGAAGAATAATCAATATTGTTATTTGATATCGATTGAGAGTAATAACGCACTTATGAAAGAAAGACTTTTACCCTCTTATTACGAGAGATGGACTAAGATAAACCTCGGTTTTAAAATAGCTCCATCTCTTTTTGTTATATGACGTTAGCAAGTGATGGGTATATTATAAATCTGGGTTTATCTTAGTCTTGGTTTAAACCACTTTTTGTAATAAGCGCCACTTAGTTTAAAAGTAGATATAACAAAAGGAAACAAGAGACAAGTAAAGAATGAATTCAGGCAACTTAACTTAGATGACTTTGAGGTCAGACTTCATTAGTTTTTCAGTAAGAAAATTCTCAATAGAATTTACAGGTGGTCACAAAACCTTGATTTGAATTGTGTCAAAAACTACAGTGATAGCCTAGTGGTGTGACCATCGGACTGCCAAGTCATAGATCTTGAGTTCAACCCAAGGCACGCACCTCCAACGTTTCGGATTCATGTGCGTATTATAATTTATAATTATCACTTGCTTACAAACGGTGAAGGAAAACATCGTGAGGAAACCGGCATGCCTGAGAGATATTTCTCAACGGCATGTGAAGCCAAGTCAGAGGCCCATGGGCGGCATAAACTCTGACACCAGGTTAGTCACTAACCACACGTAAAGAAGAAGAATTGTGTCAGATAAAATACCAATTTATTGGTCCATGTCATCACTGTCTAAATTATGGCCGTAACTAATCATCTTCTCCTGTTTGCTTGGCTTTAATAATAATATTAATCCCGTCTTTAGCAACGATCCGACAAAAAATTATATACTATGGAAGTTCTATAAATACACCTCTATAACCCCCTTCAGAGACTACTGCTTTCCAAATATTCCATGATGACACAGTCATCATCGATGGTCTTTCCATCTTAAGAGATGTTTTTTACAGTAATGAAACAGAAACACACTGTACAAGTCTGTCATACATTACAAGATTGATTGAGGGAAATGAATTCCTGAGTTGCCTCTATGAACCGACAACCTGTCGCAATAAGGCACGAGGATGGCCTTTATCCTCACGTTATTGAAACACGTGGGTTGGATGCAGTTAACAGCAGTACGCGTTCAAGGTCAATTGTAAGATTCCTACATTTACACAATTTTTGAACGGAATATTGTTCGTTTAGAATCACAGCTTGTAGTGACTTGTAATACTAGAGTCAGTAACGGAGTTTTACATGGGAAATAACATAACATCACGCCTGTATTCCCCGAAGGGTTGGGCAGAGGTTTATAGTAACACCCTCATTTCGTTTTGTTTAGGTCCCATATAATAGGGGGCGAGCCTATTACCATCAACCGGGCACAAATCCAAACTCCGGGCTGCTACTGAGGAATTCCACACGGAAAACCCCATTAACACTTTGCCTGACCTGGGGATCGAACCAGATCACGATCAGCAGTCGCGCTTACCACCACTAGATCAACGAGACAGTCGAACTATAAAGATTACATGGGTAATATGAAGATACTGTACGGAAAACTCATGTCAGAACTAATCGATGTAATTAACTCTTATTCTTACATAGATATAAATCTAACATAACGCCTAAGCACTGTATCTGGTCAAAGAACCACCACACAAAAGACAAAATCCCTTCTCCATAAGAAACCTTCACCTTGAACTTAAACAAAGAACACAGATAAGATTATCAACTTTAACTTAACAACACAGAGAGCAACTCTTTGCATAAAGTAATAAATTCAACTCATTATCGATACAGCAGGCCCCCAAGCTGTACATTCACAAACACACACAAGCACAAACGGCGGTTATGGCAGTTCGCCGAGCCTCTGAATCTGCAGCCGCCGATTGGCTGGCCGGATCACGCCTCCATGACGTCATCCACTCCGGCGCACGCATTTTATCGAAAAACTATAGCCACAGTAATGGCGATAGCGATTTATGAATAGTTTATTGAGCGTTATCTTGGCAAGTTGACGATAATATAAGTTTAGTTTAAACGCCGAAGAGAAAGGTTAATTATTATAATGCGATTTACTCGGGTAATTAGATCAAGTTTAGTGCACCATTTGAACACAAGTTAGAAAGAGTTGTTAAAAGTTAACTTATTTAATGGTAATAGGAATCATTCCTAATCTATCGTTAGGACAGAAGAAACCTTTGCACCTTACAGAGGACGATTTAATAAACAAAACTCTTCAAACGAAATAATTTTAATAGTAGTTAGTGAAAAACTGCCTACTCATCATGGTTTCGTGAAACTGGTTATTCTTATCATCATGGTTTCGCAAGAACTTAAAGTTTACATCATTACCTTTCCACAAATGAATGCTAATAGCTAAACATGTTTTTACACGTCTGGGATCATAATTCAAAAGCAAGAATTGATGAAAGTATGGACAAACATCCCATGACCGGTTTTCTCAGACGGTACTTCATTCCTCAGATCCCACATGGGATAACAATATTAAAAGCGTTCAACAACATGTCATTGCGACAGGTCGTCCTGACCGGTTGAGATTTGACGTCATCTGACAGAACCACATCTCCATCGTTCTTGAGAAGTTGGAGGCTTTACAATAATTTATTCAGTCAGAATTTGGTGAAGGAAAACGTCATGAGGAAACCAGCACATCGGAGAGGTCCTCAAATTGTTCTCGATGGTATGTAGACCGCCAACCCGCACCAGACCAGCGTAGGCATAAACCCTACTGATTCCGAGAAGAGGTGTGTCAGTAATGGGCTTGTTATACTATTGAGTGACCACACATTATTATTTATATAGCCGTCTATAAATTAATGATTTTCCTTATAGAAGCCACTTATTGCGTCTAATTTGCCTAGATTCTCTAGAAACGTGCTGCATCATGCGTGCTAGCATGACGGGGCCAGTTGTATGTTTGGTATCTAATAAGTGCCTTTAAGATTTAAAGAGGATTATGTTTTTTATCATTCTGTATCTTTATTTTTACGTATGACTGTGCAGACAAGTCTGTAGTAATTAATAAGAATATAGTAGAGCTTAAATGACATCACCTAGCAACCAACATAATGTCAAGCTTCAAGGACTTGTAGAACACGTGTTTTATGTTAACATTAATACAGACACAAGAGAAATTGATCGTGAATTATTTAATATCGTTTTTCTTGTAGTAAAGTTGGAAAATTTACATGAAAAATGTATTAGATCAGAAAACTCAGCTATTGTTATGTTAGTGGACGCTTCAACTTCGATAAGATATTTAGCATTTGTCATGGCGCAGAGCAAAATATTTTCGTAGAATATGGCCAGTTAAGGATTCAGTAAAGAAGATATACTTACCATAAGGAGAATTAAAATAGTCAGAGAAGACAAGAGTATCTACCTACTTACAAAATCAATTCAAAAATGTTCAATCACCAATAATCTCATACGCGGCATATAAATCGCTATCCTTTTCAACCATCATCTTTTCAACGATCCCATCTTTTACGCAGAACAATATTAGAGTAGCTTCTTTTGAAAATATACTAACAGCAGCTTTTTATACAATTTCTTCCAAAAGCGCTATGGTGTTAATACCCGCTTCTGCAACCACACCATGGTCTATATCCTTTAGAAAGTGAGTGACCTCGTGTGCTAGACTGCAAACTAGTTGCATTAGACTGTTACGGGGAAATAGGACGATGCAATTTACTTCGAAAGGTCTTATGTTACCGTATTCAATTACGGAAAAACAGATTTTCTGAAGAATCATCAAATACCAAGGGTTTTGCTATACGCAATAGCAATACACATTTCTGTTGAAATAATCCGTGGTCTATCTACAATGCATTTGACTTGGTAACATTTGAGGTTTGAGAGGTTTGGCTACCATTCCAATCAATTAAACCAAACTTTTGCAGTCCACTGCTGGACATAAACTTCTCAGAGGATGCGCCAAAACACCCAGTTCTGATAAAGAACGGTCCCTCATCTACAGACTGATCGCGGCAAGTGCAGCTTAAGCGCGGTTGTTCAGTACCCACGAACTCTTGTGCACATCATTTGACAAGAACTTTTCCAAATTACTCTCCTGATCCTTTCATCTTTTACACCCACGCACGTGTAGAGCGCGTCTACATAGCACTATGAAGTAATATGAAGATAACTAGATCCTAATGATATTAGAAATTCAAACAATCATGCCCTTATCGCAGTAGCCTCGATTTTATTCCGAGTCGCACGCTGTTATGATAAATGAAACGTGAAATCCTGTAACGAAACTGATTTGATGATAAACCTATTATTTTGCAATGCGATATAAAAATGGCGATATGCATGATTATAAATTTCTCAATATTAATGGTAATAAATGCGAAGCGAATGAAGAAAATCACAGAGTGAACTCGGCTGTTTCTTATTTTGTGAAATAGTTTCAAAGGATGAAAGTTCCATCGATAGATAGATATACTTTATTGTACATAATCAGCCCATTATTGTCCCACTGCAGGGCACGGGCCTCTCCTCAGAATAAGAAGGGTTGATGTTATAGTCCACCACGCTGGCCTAGTGCGAGTTGACGGACTACACACACCATCAAGAACTTTATGGAGCCCTCTCAGGTGTGCAGGTTTCCTCGCGATGTTTTCCTTCACTGTGGTGTTTTATTTTATACATTAAAAGAAAATACAGAGGGACACAAATAAATAATAAGAACAGTACAAATGGCAATGAATGCCTTGTTGGTCTAATGGTCGCAATTGCGACTGCTAAGCATGGGGTCCTGGGTTCGATCCCCAGATCGGGCAAACTGTTATTCAGTTTTTCTACTAGGAATTTCTCAGTAGCAGTCCGGTGTCTGCCATTTCGAATAATATATTAAATACTATTTGATTTGAGAACAGAGTCATGACCTTAGCGTCAGCGCAATAATAAGGACATTAAAGAAACTTGTCTTTATGCAAAAACGATTGTACGTAAACTGTATATTAAATTATTCCGTAACTTTGTTAGGAAATGTATACAAAACAAATGTTCTGTCTAGCCTTTCCCCAACTATGTTGGAGTCAGGTTCCAGTCTAACCAGAAGTATTTTACACGGAGCGATTGCCATCAGATCTCTGCAACCTAGTTACTGGGCAATGCCGATATCCTAAGGTTAGACCTGTTGTCAGACTTTCGGGCTTCTAACTACCCATAACGACTGTCATAGTTATTCGTATGACACCCGGGACCGACGGTTTAGCATGCTCTCCGAGGCACGAAGGAGTCTCGATGTGTAACGAACGGTGACCCATCGATGGACTGACCGCGGCAAGCGTAGCTTAACCTTGCAAATCAAATGATCCGCGCGGTTGCATACAAAACAAATATCAGTACATAATACGTATGCTAGTTTATCAAATGGGCAATGATTTAAAGGGCAAGTATAAAGTCCAACATCTAGACTATAACGCTGGTACCTATAGGTATGTTTGTTGTTGTTGTGTTGTTCTACAGCTATCTGTATTGCGTATCTGTGTAACTTTGTCTCTACAAAGTTTGTAGGTCAAATTATAAGGTCCAGAATCCAAAACTTCGATTTGAGTTCAATGGTCGTCAAATTTGGCGAATCATATTTCGTTTCTTATTTATAACTAACGGCCCGTCCCGGCTTCGCACGGGTGGACATTTTTCCCGTTTTTGCAACATTTTTCATTTATGCTCCGCTCCTATTGGTCGTAGCGTGATGTTATATAGCCTATAACCTCCCTCGATAAATGGACTATCCAACACAAAAATATTTTTTCAACTCCAACCAGAAGTTTTTGAGATTAGCGCGTTCAAACAAACAAACAAACTCTTCAGCTTTATAATATTAGTATAGATTATAACTGCAAGTGGATTTCATAACTAGTCGCAACTGTAAACTATGCAACTGCCATGAAGGCAGTTAAGATGAAGTCAGTGCAACTGCGTGACAACTGTGGACTGGATGTGCAGTCCAACGAATATGAAATTTAACATAATTCACCAAATTTAATGTTATAAGCTCACCTAGTTGGTTTGAGATACCCCGACATCAAAGCACAACTGTAGCTCCTCATAGGAATGAAATCCAATTCAACTAGCAAAGACTTAGGGATGATTTCCACCAAATGGCTCGCATCGCATCGGATCGGAAAGGATACGAACGGATGCGGCGACAGCTGAACGCGTACGTCAAGATATCGACGCATACGATCGGCTCCGTACAGTCGCTTGCGAGCGTACCCGTTTCTGCGCCTAGTCAAATAGTTTAATTCCTACCGTGTTGACGTGTTCTAGTTTTTGAAAGGATCCGATCGGATACGACGACTTGCGAACGGTGCCGATCGCGCGTCGCAGCATACTTTCGGCTACGATCGCGTGTCGCAGAAGACGCCCGCAGTCAAGCTGCTGTGCGTGGCTTGGTAATATAGACTTTAATATAGTTTAAAGATTGTAAAATCCGTTCCGATCCGATGCGATGCGAGCCGTTTGGTGGAAATCATTCTTCAAATTTAAAGCTTCCGCAAAATCTAAAGATGCAAGTATAACAACAGAATACACTGTTTACTCGAACACATGAAGACCTTATCGCAATGCTGTTAATATCGTTAACTGCACATGTTCAAAGATCGATCGCTGCAGTGTACACACCGGCACTTTCCGCTAAGAAAGGTGTCCTAGTGTAAACATGTTGATGTATGAGCTCTTCACGACAAATGTGCGAAGATAATTTATTGGGTTCATCGCTAACTTGACTTGACGACACGTTTGGTGCAGTGGTTGAGCGATTGGCTTCTACGCTACGGGTCGCGGGTTCGATTCCCGCACGAGACAAATATTTGTATGGCCTACAGATAGTTGTTCCGGGTCTGGGTGTTTGTGTATGTGAAGATTTTTGTCTATAAACGCATCCACGATGCAGGAGTAGTCGTAGTGTGGGGCAATTTAAAAAAAAAATAAAAACATACCTACATTACTGCGAAGATGCATTTTTGAAATTTTGCAGGTGCGACAAATAATATTGTTCAAAAATGACAAATTACCTCATTGGTTGTGATACCATTTTTTAATTAAAACCTTTATAAAGGTTTTAATTTAATTCTATGACCAAAAACGAATCGCTACGCTTATGTACCTATAGTAGCATTTTTCATTGCTAAGCTTGGCATATAAATAGATTTGTAAGCTTATTTTAAGTGCAATAGCTACTAACGTATGGGAGGGTGTTCTACGCAAAACTATGAGATCTTTGCTTAATTATTGTTAAAGATAATACAAGTCTTAATTTTAGCAGCAAGGTGAAAGAAGACATCTATAAAACCGCAATTTTTAAGAGAGCACCTTTAATAAAAATCAGAGGCCATTTTGAATTCCTTAGAAATCGAGTGTAGATGTCTTTCAAACTCAAACTCAAACTCAAACTTTTATTTGCTTTCCACAATGGTATTAATAGATGGTGAGTAAATATATATAGTACATCGTGGACCCTGTTGGGCACGCAAAAATATTAGGAGAGAGGAAGGAATTGGTAAGTAATTTTTAACCGAATTCAAAAAAGAAGGAGGTTTTTCAATTCGACCGTATATATTTTTATTTATTTATTGAAGTATCTAGGTAGATTTTCGTATTCCTAATTCAATATTTATAGTAAGTATTGTTTTGACTATTTATATTTATTAGTTTTTAATTACCTAAAATTATAATGTACTTATCTGTAGTTTTAGTTTTTACATATAAGTTTATGTGGGTACCTATCTAGTTATGTAAATGTTTATTATTATAGATACAAATGTAGCATAGATAACATAGTGATATTTGCAAGCTTTATTAATGTTGTCTTACATTGTGGTCTTTATTTACCTACATGCCAGATTTTCTTAATTATTTTGAATTTTGAAATTATTTTAATACAGACTTGTAGATAGGGTTGATTCAAGCCCATATTTGTAAAAAACACATTTTGATAAAAATGTAGATCTACGTCCGTATCTACTTTGCTGCCATCGAACTGATAACGTTCGTTAAATCATAGGAACCAGGCAGTAGTTGCTAGGTTTCTTGAATTTGATTGATGCAAAAAAAAGCGTTACTTAATTCTCTTTACGATTGGTTTAAAAAATGCAAACAGTACGAACGGTGCAGATCGAACATGAAGAGATTAAGTAAAAAATGAGTACTATTTTTTTTTTGTTAGAAAATCCTCTTGGATGTCCTTCGCCCGGGGAAGGCGAGGGGGTCTGCCGGACTCTTACCGGCTAAAAACCAACGGTGTTCCTCCTCCTGACCGTTCGGCCGGGGTCGCGGGATTCGCAAAAGCATGCAACCAATCTTTTTTTCCTTTTTTTTATCGTGGGAATATCCTCATGGATATCCCTCGCGCGGGGTAAGCGAGGGTGTCTGCCGGACTCTTACCGGCTAAAAACCAACGGTGTTCCTCCTCCTGACCGTTCGGCCGGGGTCGCGAGATTCGCAAAAGTATGCATTGTAACCCCGGCAGGAATAGTACACCTAACCTTGCCCAACCTATCTGTATCCTTTCCATTTAATATACAAGATGAGCTTAATACTGAGGAACTCATGGCTAATTAACCGCATGTGTTTAGACTGGCAGCTGACCCCAAGATAATTGGGGAAAGCCTAGGAGTAAGAAGGTGACCTTAATACAACGCTTTTTTTATTCAGTTATTAAGTATTTACGGACCAACTTCCGTCTTGAATCAGTATTAAGACGAATTGCGCGGCTATCGCTCGCGGTCATTTAACTCGGGGCGCTAAAATGCCTCACGTTTAGAACACATGTTTACTTCTTGTAATTTTTTTTTATTGAATCTAAAATTATCCCATGCAGGGTTAATCTATGTCAGCAGTACATCACGAGGTTTGAAGGAATTACATGATTTCGTTTACACTCTGTATTAGCAGACGAATAAACATTATCCTTCTCCATAATATGATATACTATTATAAATGTCTTAGTAACCCATAAAAGCTCAGTATAGCAACAAACAATCTATCGCACCAAAAATAAATCAATATAATTAGGTCATGATACGCAGTGATTTTCAAAGGTTGTGATTGAAGACCTTGAAGCAATCAAAGATGTTGGCGACAAAAATACTGAATCACAAGTACACAAACATGAAAGTAATTGACTCCAATATGAACCCAGGAAACGTAGTGGGCGTGTACCAGTAATTGATGATATATTAGAAATATGTCAGGACGAAACAGCTATGTATGACAACAAAGTTATTAATAACTAGCTGTATCCTCACGGCTCCGCCCGTAACCTATGTTACTCAGTGATCATGTAGCTTTATAACGGCAAAAGATTTTTTGAAATTGGTCCAGTAGTTTTTAAGTTTATTCGTTATATACAAAAATACAAATCTTTCCTCTTTATAATATTAGTATAGATAAAAACCGACACTGAACATTCTGAGAACTGGGGTTAATGTGTTCTGTAGCTATCGGAGAACAACGAGTGGCTATTGCTGCTGAAATTGATTAACGTCAAATCCCGCTATATTACCTTATTAAGTTTAAAAATTGTTGTAAGATTTGCGAGGTTAAGCTACGCTTTCTGTGGTCAGTCTGGATGGGTGACCATTCGTTACACATCGAGACCCCTCCGTGCCTCGAAGAGCATGTTAAACAGTCGGTCCCGGTGTCATACGAATAACTATGGCACTCGTTACGGGAAGGTAAGGTAAGGTATAACGGGCTGGTGTCCGCAACTCCACGTCTGAGCGCGTATTTTGCGTCTCGTTACGGGAAGTTAGATGCCCGAAAGTCTGCCAACCGGTCTAACCTTAGGATATCAGCATTACCCAGTAACTGAGTTGCGGAGTTCTGATTACAGTCGCTCCGTGTATACTACTGGTATTCAGCTGCATCTGGTTAGACTGGAAGCTGACCTCAACATAGTTTGGAAAAGGTTAGGCAGATCAGGTTAAAAATTTGTTGTATTAACTTAAAAACGAATTGAGATTAATGTCTATGATTCTTTATTTCACGCTATACAAGAATCTATTATATTGTTGTGGATCTTCTTCTTCCTGCCCTTATCCCACACTAGGTGAGGTCAGCACAACATGTATCTATTTCATAAATACATGTTGTTAGAGGTGTTGACTTATTGTTTTATGACCGGCCGCCTGCCTGACATCAACCCTCCTTGGGAATATTTGTTGCACCGTCGCGCGGGTGACCCAATCTGCTTGCTGATATTATGCACTGGGTCCAAAACTGATATGCTTGTCAATCTTATTGCCGACAACTAAGCAGACTATGTTCTTCTTTGCGGAGTATACTTGAAGTTCCTCTACACTCATTCATTTTTGCTTGGGACTTTGGTCCTGACACGTCGTAAACTAATATAGCACCGTGAGCTTATATTTGTAGTCAACACCGATTGTAGCTGGGAATGATGAATTGCAGTCTCCCGTTGTGGATAAAAATTACATATCTACAGAAAATTTGACAGCCCTATCACAGCTTGTTACAGCTTGATGTCCACAAACACCCAATAAAAATAACTCCATGTACTTATTTAAAAATTCAAGAACCAAACATGATACGTAGTCATCACATTATAATTGAAATTAATGGACAAACTGTCTAGCCTGAAACAAGATAGATGAGACATAAACAAATTGATTCAGACCAGGACGTAAGTGCTAGCCTTGGTAATAAAGCAATATCTAATAGAAATACCGATGTTACCCATGAAAACGAAATAGAATCTTATAATAATGTAATAAAGGCGAATATTGCTTTTTCAATAATTTTATTGAAAAAGTTGATGTAAACAATGAAGATTAAATTTGCGTCGAGTATGACGGCAAAACAGTCAACTGCCTTCTTGATACACACAATTATGTAACTAATAACTAGGTACCAATTCCACTAAGACAGTAAGTATGAGGTGGAACGAGGTATTGTGTTCCTCGAACAAAAAGGGAGGATCCAGGACACAGCTTCATACAGATTGATGTACTACTGACGTAGACTAAACCTGCACGGGATACATTTGGATTCAATAAAAAAAAACAAGTAGTATACATATTTATGGTATGTTCATGAGGCATTTTAGGGTCCCGAGCGAATTCCCCGCCCGCTCGCCGCGCGGTCATTTAACTTGGGGCGCTAAAATGCCTCACGTTAAGAACATATGTTTAATTCTCGTAATTTTCTGTTTTATTGATTCCAAAAGTATCCCGTGCAGTGTTAATCTATGTCAGCGGTACATTACGAGGTTTGAAGAAATGACATGATTTCGGTTACACCCTATATAGCCATAATGTTCCTCCAAAGGAAAGGGAGGATCCTCCAACCAGGCGGGTTTTATGCCTGGCAAGCTACTGCCCAACCGCTGATGTTGAGAAGTTATATGAAAGAAGAAAGAAAGAAAGAAAAACCGTTTATTCACGTGAGAGTGACGCACATAACATAGCTTTTTATAAAAATAAAATAACTGGCACAGAAATATATTATGCGCCACTACCGCGCGAAACGGCCGACGCTCAGCATAATGCCGTGGCCCGTGCACGAAGGCACGGAACCACGGCGCTGATTTTCAGCCGTATATAATACTATACTGTCTGCGTGTCAAATCTTTATATCGCGATGCAGGATTATGTGACGTCATATTTGAGAGCTGTCGTTATTGTCGCTATCTGTTACACAATCATCGTGCTGCGTAGTTTGTATGTGGTGTTATAGATGTCGCCACAAGTACATATTTTTACCCGAGTGCCAAAAGCCTAAGTTAAATACCCACATTAAGTTTAGTAGCAAGCGGGACCCAATTGCAAATTATAAACCGAAATAAAATTAATGGGTTCCGTGCTACTAAACTTAATGCGGGTATTTAACTTAGGCTTTCAGCTCATAATATAAGTCTGTTAAACAGAAGTAGAGTTTACTTCGTTTACAGTTTATTTTAATTTTGTTTTCTATTCTCAATCTTGTTTCGGTTCTTTTAGTGCATTACTTTTAATTAATTCTATTTGTAATCGGGTTTTTTAATTTTTTAAATTATTTATTTTATTTGTTGATTTTTGAACAAAATGAATTAATGTCTAAGTGACTAAGGTAAGGTATCATCATCATCATGTTGATGGATGGAGGGGGAGAGGGAGACCTAAGAAAAGATGGATGGATTGTGTGAGGGAGGATATGAAAGATAAGGGAGTAAAAATGATAATGAAACGGCTGACAGGGAAGAGTGGAAGAGAAAAACATTTATTGCGCCGAGCCTAAGTAACTTGGGACCATGGCAGGAAGATGTAGTCATCTATGCAATGATACCGTACCCTAGTGGGTACGGTATCATTGCAACTTATTGTATAACAAGTCTGCTTACGTTTATGATTGTAATGAGTTAAATAAAGCGCCAATGAACTGAGATTATTTGTCTTAAACACAGGTGCAATCGAGATTACGTACTAACTAGCTATTACCGGGAATGTTTCTTTAAAACCTTGCCTCGCCTTGTTGGTCTAGTGGTCGCCATCGCGACTGCTGAGCATGGGGTCCTGGGTTCGATCTCCAGGTCGAGTAAAGTGTTATTGGGTTTTTTCCACTAGGAATTTCTCAGTAGCAGCCTGGAGTCTGTATTTGTGCCCGGTTAATGGCAATAGGCTGGCACCCTATTACATGGGACTAAAACACCTCTGCCGAACACTTCGGGGAATGTAAGGCGTGATGTTATGTTATGTGTTTCTTTAATTAATAAACAAGAGTTGATGCCATTTAAATAACATAAACATAGCATCACGCCTATATTCCCCGAAGGGCACATCAACCGGGCACAAATCAAAAAACCGGGCTGCTACTGAGGAATACCACAAAGAAAAACCCAATAACACTTTGCCCGACCTGGGGATTGAACCTAAGACCTTACGATCAGCAGTCGCTCTTGCCACCATTAGACCAACGTGGCATTTAAATATAAGGGCTATTCTTATAAGGCAGTAATGCAGCTATAGATTATGACGCTATAAAAACGAGTCCTCTAACTTTAGAAATAAGACGTGATTGAGGTGTGGTAGCAATATCATAGAGTAAGCAAAACCGAATCAGTTAAATAAGAATAATAACCAGCTCACCCCAGAATCACGAATGTACCTACAGAATTAATAATAAACAATTCAAAGAAATCCCGTTTGTAGTGACTGTTGGATGTATTTCAAGCTCTTAGTCAGCAGATCCGTTGCGTACCAAGTCACGTAGGCCTTACGCTTCACACGTAGCCCCACATAGGGTTGCCAGGCCCTAAAATAGAAAAGGCGGACACATATTCATATACCTATACAGATTGATTTACTACTGACGTTAAACTAAACCTGCACGGGATACATTTGGATTGAATAAAAAAAAAAACAAGTAGTATACATATTTATGTACCTACTTAACATGCATTTTGTATGGCCTACAGATAGTTGTTCCGGGTCTGGATGTTTGTACGTGTGAAGATTTGTGTCTGTAAACGCACCCACGACACAGGAGAAATCCTAGTGTGGGCCAACGTTTTTAAAAAAATTAAAAAACATTTTACTTTTCAGAGCGTATTCCCCACCCGCTCGCCGCGCGGTCATTTAACTTGGGGCGCTAAAATACCTCACGTTAAGAACACAATCACAAACCTCTTTTATCTGTGAACACAATCATGTTTACTTCTAATATTTTTTTTTGTTTTATTGAATCCAAAAGTATCCCGTGCAGGGTTAATCTATGTCAGCAGTACATCACGAGGTTTGAAGGAATTACATGATTTTGGTTACACCCTGTATAGCCGGACATGTTGTCATGAAAGCCTGACACACTGATTATTAAAAGAAAAAAGAAATTGGCACTTATATTTGTGTATTTATTACAGTTATTCATTTGAGACTTACTCTACTCCTAATTATATAAAAGGACATAAATGTCGTTTTATAATGAGTAAGTATTTCTTTTATGGAAATAAACAAAATGTGGTACTCTGCAAAGAAAGAAACGACATTTATGTCCTTTCCTCTCTCTTGAATTTTCACTTTAATTATATTCGAAAATCTCTTTTAATTAATTAGTTTTTACGCCACATTTTTACAAACAAAATTAATCTTTTATTTCATTGACAGTTGAACTGTTCCTGTCAAATTCAAATTATAACGATAAAAAATAAAATCAAATGAAGAAATAGTTTGTATAGGTATTTCTTTACATGTTATTATGAATCATCGGCATCTTCTGGCTGGGCCGGGTTGACTAAAAGCCTAACAAAAGCCGGACTAGCCGGGCTTGTATACAGGCTGTAAAAATAGCCTTAAAGAAGCCGAAGTCTACGCATACTGTACATCAAACTAAATAACATACAGCAAAAATAATTGCTGGGAAACGAGTGCGCAATGTAAGCGCGCGCGCAACAAACTGTGCCAACATTTCGAAAATGTTGATAATGTTTGTATAGAAGAATGTTTAGTAATAACATTTAAAGTTAATTTTCGTGAAAAACGTTCAAAAATATGGTGACTTTGACCTGTCGGTTCCCAGGTTTTGTATTGGGCCACCAATACCAAAAAATCTTTATAATGATGGGAAGAATACGTGGCTCTCGGCTTCGTTAAGGGTATTTTTACACCCGATTTAATTAAGAGTAGAGTAAGTCTCAAGTGAATAACGGAAATAAATATACAATCTTCTTCTTCTTAGCGTGTGGTTAGTGACTAACCTGGTGTCAGAGTTGCTGCCGCCCATGGGCCTCTGACTTGGCTTCACATGACGTCGAGAGATATGTCTCAGGCATGCCGGTTTCCTCACGGTGTTTTCCTTCACTATTTTTAAGCAAGTGATAATTATACAATACGCACATTAATCCGAAAAGTCAGAGGAGCCTTGGGTTCTAACTCGAGACCTATGACTTGGCAGTCCGATGAAGACACCACTAGGTTATCACTGCTATTACTTATGCAAAAAAAATGTTTTCAAAACTAATTTGTCGAGCTTTCAGAGCAAAATGTCCGGCTAAATATGGATCTGTGTTCGGCTTTTCTATTTTTGGGCCTGACAGCCCTACACGTAGCCCCACTACGTATGCAACAATATCAATATTGATAGACCTATTAAAACTGTCAAGAGAAAATGGAACGATAGCGGCATCAAATCAGAAATTACCCTAATGAAAAGAATGACATACAACTGCTTCTCGTAATTAACTTTCAATTTCGCCGAGTGCTACATGCTGATGCTCATGACTATACACCATGGTATACGTGATTAGCAACAGGTAGCTAACCTCGATTTCATATAGCAGTAGACAAAAGTGGCCCACCAAGGCATGAATGTCTTTTGATGCATTTCTGAGTTTCAGCTCATCTTGATTGATCGTTAAAGTTCATAAAAGCATTATACTGTGTTGAATCTCTAATCGATTATACCGCTCGTGGATAATTACCAGCCGCGCTGATCATTCGATTTGCGACGTGCCGCGGTCAGTCCGTGGATGGGTGACCCTTCGTTACACATCGAGACCCCCTCCGTGCCTCGGAGAAGGTTCTCATACGAATACCTATGACAGTCGTTACGGGAAGTCAGAAGCCCGAAAGTCTGACAACTGGTCTAACCTTAGGATATCAGCATTGCCCAGTAACTGGGATGCGGAGGTCTGATGGAAGTCGCTCCGTGTAAAATACTGGTATTCGGCTGCATCTGGTTAGACTGGAACCTGACCCCAACATAATTGGGAAAAAGCTAGGCAGGACATTTGTCTAATGTTATATGAAACAGAGTATAGTTGCTGATAATCTGAACAAGTCTAACTTAACTTGAGTTTAAGAGTAACAAATAGGGTTAAGATTTTATTCAAAACAATGATACAAGTTTTCCTAAATGTCAAATAATATCATTAATGTAATTAATTAAGAACAAGTTATGTTAACGGATATAAAAATAAATTTCAAACCTTAATTATTATTAAAATAGAAGACAAGTGACATTTGAAAGATCCGGGACAAGAAATTAGCATTGTTGAGAGACTGCGAAGGTGGAAAAGTTCAATCGTTTAATGTTTGTCTATGGTTCAATGTCTCAAAAACTTCCACGTTGTAAATGCCAGTTGTAAGAAATTAGTTGCTTTTGTTTTCATTACCTTAGATGCCTTATCTATCTCCTATATCTTCTTTACATAGTATAAAACAAAGTCGCTCCCGCTGTCTGTACGCTTAGATCTTTTAAACTACGCAACGGATTTTAATGCAGTTTTCAGCAATAGATAGAGTGATTAAAGAGGAAGGTTTATATCCCCCACATTAGTAATGCGAAGCCGGGGCGGGTCGCTAGTCTAAGATATAAAAATAAATAGCCGTGCGTTAGTCTCGGAAAAACTCGAAAATGGGTCGACCGTTCTGTTTTTTTTTGTTTTGTTCCCTTCCATACTGGTTTGGTTAAGGTAAAAACCAAATTAGAAAAAAAAAAAATGGTATGTAGAACATGTCCTGACTGTCTGATTCATCAACGCCGTGTCAAAACCGCTGGGTCTAGAAACTAGAAATTTTGCACAGAGATTCCTTACTTAATGTATGTTAGGTACACACTAAGATGGGATTTTTGAAACTTTAATCCGAGTTTAAAAACAGAGTTTCATAGTTAGTATGGGAGAATCTTATTGCGTGGCCCGACTAAGCATGCTATAAGGCTTTTCGAAAATCAACCCCTATGAGGCTGAAAATGGGTGAAGTTATAATTTTTTTTAAAAGCATTTGCACAGTCACTACTACTGTTAACATATTCTTGGTATAAAACACTTATGATGCCTTTACAACGTTGATTGGATGGAAGGTACAAGATAAGTGAAGGAATACTCTACTTTTTTCTTTGTATTTAGAAACTAGCTGTGCCCGCAACTTCGTATGCGTAGAAGTCGTAGGACAACATTACTTGCTTAACTGAAATTATTATATAATTATTATTAGGTATAGATTAGGTGGGTTTCTTAAAATCTTTCTTTATTCTAACAACTATGAAAAAATACACAAAAAACGGAAACCTCACATAGCTTCGGGTGTTCTATGTTTTTTTCACCAACGGTTTAGGCTGAGTAGATGTTTAGTTTGTTAGATTTGAAAATTAGGATTTTTACTAAACAAAATATGTTGTATTTCTATCAGTAGTCAGGTCCATTATAATAAGGTTTCCATGTGAACAATGTTAGCAGTAGAAACACCAGGGATGAGTGCATCCCCCCCGGTTGGGTTCCGCATTGTCGTTGCGGGGGGGCTTAGTAGCCGTGGCAGTGAACCCCACGGTGAAGCGAAGAGGAACCCAAGGAGGGGCCGCTCGTCAGGGCTTGGGTCTGGTAGCCCTCGATGTAGCGGCCAAGTAGGTTGCGGTGTCGCTATATGTCGTATAAAACTTGATAGTTTTTGATTTAATCGTGAGTTCGTGATTATGCAATACTTAAGATGATACATTTTTTGCTGTTGCAAATCGAAATAATCATGTCGTCGTGATACGGTTAGTTTCTATCTTTTTGACACAACATCATGATTTCGCACAGGATACAAGGATAGGTAATGGAGCCCTCTCAGGTGTGCAGGTTTTCTTACGATTTTTTTCCTTCACCGTTAAGGCTCGACATCCACCAGAGCTGTGCGAGGAAAATGTGCGCTGCGAAAATGTGTAGCGAGGATGTGTAACGGTGTGACCCTTTCCACCAGAGCTGTGCGAGGAATGGGTAATGTGTAATGCATAATGTGTTAATGTGTACAAATGAGCTGTGCGAGGATAGGTAGCGGATTCTTTTCGAATAGGGTGGTGTGGCGGGAGTGGTACACATTCCTCGCAACACATTTCTCGCTTGTTTTGTATGAACAAAAACCTCGCACTGCTAGACCCATATCCACCAGAGCTGAGCAGAGCGAAGCTAGGTAAATAAAGTGATTCTATTGGTGCTTACAAAACACATTCCTCGCTACGCAGCTTAGCACAGCTCTGGTGGATGCTCAGCCTAATGCAAGTGATAATCAAATTCTGATCAACACATGAATTTGAGAAGTCAGTGTTACGGGCCGGGCTTGAACTCAGACCTTCCTGTATGGAAGGCAAGCGTTCAACCGTGAGCCTATCGCTAAAATCGCTTAAAATAGAGGATGGTTTTAATTATAAATCTCTTACTAAGTTGGGTTTTTCCGTGTGGAATTCCTCAGTAGCAGCCCGGAGTTTGCATTTGTGCCCGGTTGGTGGCAATAGGCTCGCCCCATAATACATGGGACTTAAATAAACGAAATGAGGGTGTTACTATACACCTATGCCCAACCCTTCGGGAAATACAGGCGTGATGTTATGTACTAAGTAATATCTACTCATGACATTTAATACTGCGCACCTAGTCACAAAACTGGTTAACATTTTGAAAGTTACATACAATTTATAACCGATATAAACTTCAAGTTAGCAACATTGCCGATCTGTCGACACAAATTGCCGAAAGGCTTGCCTGCACGTTTCATTTCGCTCACTTTGCGACAACATGCATTCCAGATACGCGGGCGCATACGTGATGGAGGTCGCGTGCGCGGGCCAATCAGAACGCGCCGCGAAGGGGCACGGCAGTGACGCATGACTTACGCAACACCACACGATATTTACATCAGACTTTGTACTAACATAAACTAATATTGTTCAAGGAAAATGCGAAACTTGATGCCTTTACGGGAAAATCCAATGATTCCATAAGCAAATATTATTAAGATTATTATTGTACATAAATAATGAATTAATTTTAATTAGTTGAAGGGCTGCCTCTTCGAACTGTCTCGTTGGTCTAGTGGTGGCACCGACTGCTGATCGTGAGCTCCTGGATTCGATCCCCAGGTCGGGCAAAGTGTTATTGGGTTTTTTTTTGTGGAATTCCTCAGTAGCAGCCCGGAGTTTGGATTTGTGCCCGGTTGATGGCAATGGACTTAATCATAACTGGTGTTACTATACACCTCTGCCTTACGCTTCGGGTAAGAGAGGCGTGATGTTATGTTAGTCGAGGAACTTAATTACTATTGCGCAGACCGTCGTTAACCCCTGGGATTGATGACCGGTATTCACCTGCATTGCACCTAATCAAGGTCCCTCCATGCCTCAGCAGCACCTCGAGCCTCGGTACCTCGCGCCGATGATAAGCCGGCACAAACTATATTTTTTTCTATTTTGCAGCGCTTACTACGTTTAGTCTGTGGATGGGTGACCGTTCGTTACACATCGAGACCCCTCCATGCCTCGGAGAACACGTTAAACAGTCGGTCCCGGGTGTCATACGAATACCTATGACAGTCCTTACACTCGTAGTCAGAGGCCCGAAATTCTGACAACTGGTCTAACCGTAGGATATCGTCATTGCCCAGTAAATGGGTTGCGGAGGTCTGCTGACAGTCGTTCCGTGTAAAATACTGGTAGGTATTCAGCCCAGGGGTAAACCTTGTCGCTCGGCTGCTTCTCTTTTGCTCCGTACTCCGCGACACACTTCCAGCCGTTATGATGGTTCTTTCACTATTCGTGCAGTGCGTCTTTGGAACTCTCTCCCACACGCAATTCGCGACAGTCCTTCTCTTAACGTTTTCAAGAGTAGAATTAGGAAGCATTACCTTTCTGAATGATTAATATGTAATATTATCTATGTAGGTTTATTATATGGTTTATATATATTTATGTATATATTTTCTTATTATATATTTATTTAGGTATATTATATTTTATAGCATAAATAAGTTTAAAAATAAGACAATTGTACACTGGATTTTGCCCTCAACCACATAATCATTCTCTCTCTATCACTCAAAGGTTTGCTGGTAGAAAACTCATTTTTGAGTTAAGCTCGCCTTTGTACATAACTTCACTTAATTGTAGTTTTATTCCTGTAATTTTTCTTGTGTACAATAAAGAATAAGAATAAGAATCTTTTTAGGTTGCGAGCTGACCCCAACATAGTTGGAAAAAGGCTAGGTAGAATATAAATGTGTATTGGAATTATTCTAACTATTTTTTGCATTATCTATAGGTATAAAAAAATATTATTAAATACACATGCAGAAACTAATAATAACTGGGTAGTTATTTTTATGACCGAATAAATATGTACCTAAGTAGTAAAGTATAATATTCAAGTTGAATATTCAATTATTATTCCAAAACGTTGAAATCCCCCGAGCCCGTATTGAAATCTTCTTTTTCGTGTGGTTAGTGACTAACCTAGTGTCAGAGTATATGCCGCCCATGGGCCTCTGACTTGGCTTCATATGCCGTCGAAAAATATCTCTCAGGCATGCCGGTTTCCTCACGATGTTTTCCTTCACCGTTTTTAAGCAAGTGATAATTATACAATACGCACATGAATCCGAAAAGTAAGAGGTGCGTGCCTTGGGTTCGTACTCGAGACTTACAACTTGGCAGTCCGACGGTCACACCACTAGGCTGTCATTGCTCACAGAGGAGAGGTCCGCCATGGGTTGGCGGACCGGAACCTGCCGG
Source organism: Amphipyra berbera (assembly GCA_910594945.2). Taxonomy (NCBI): domain Eukaryota; kingdom Metazoa; phylum Arthropoda; class Insecta; order Lepidoptera; family Noctuidae; genus Amphipyra; species Amphipyra berbera. The sequence continues at coordinate 2,805,916 of OU343146.1, forward strand.
GGTTGCGGTGCATGCTTTTGCGAATCCCGCGACCCTGGCCGTACGGTCAGGAGAAGGAACACCGTTGGTTTTTAGCCGGTAAGAGTCCGGCAGACCCCCTCGCCTTCCCCGGGCGAGGGACATCCATGAGTATTTTCCAACGAGAAAAAAAAAAAAGGCTGTCATTGCTATTGAAATAAAAACTACTACAGCTACTAGGCTATTGAAATAAAAAGTATTAAAACTCTCACCAAAATGAAATAACATTCTTACCCCTCGTTTAAACCTAAGAACAATTTGTGTTACAAGTTATAAACAATGTTTTAAAAGTATTTACTTGTTTTTAACCCGTAATGAACATGTATAAAATAATTAAACCAAGTGTTTTAATGATTTACATAATTATGTTTTCTATTTAAAATATTAAAGTTTTTACTACTTTAAACCTCAAAGAGCCGTGTCTGCTAGCCCGCACCAGGCCAGTGTGGTGGACTAAGGAGTAAATCCTCCTCATTCTAGCAGGCCCGTGCCGAGCAGTGGGACAGTAATTGGCTGATTTAATCTAATTTATCATCTTGTGTACCTACCATATTTAATCTAATTTATCATCTTGTGTACCTACCATATTTAATCTAATTTATCATCTTGTGTACCTACCATATTTCAGGCAAATAAATGATTAAATGATTTGATTTGATTATGCTATGTTTCTGTATGCCCCTTATCATCATCATCACCCTGTAACCATACACTGCTGAACATGGAGCTCCTACGGTATCATTGGAGGCCCAGTTCAAAAGAAAATTAATGTGTCTCCTATTTGTAAAAAATCTGTTTACTTTTTGTAGTTATACTGAGCACAAAAATTGTTTGAGTATTTTTTTTTATTTTTTTATATCTTGTTATAAATCGCCGTTTATTTCTATTGTAAATGATGTCGAATAGTAGTGTGTAGTGTCGAGTACGAGAAGTTTCAAGTTTTCAAGACAAGCATAATATCATTTTGGGACCCAGTGCATAATATCAGCAAGCACATTATTCAGAGTATTCCCAAGGAGGGTTGATGTCAGGCAGGCGGCCAGTCATAAAACAATGAGCCAAAACGTCTAACAAAATACATGTTGTGCCGACTCCACCTAGTGTGGGATAAGGGCAGGAAGAAGAAGAAGAACACTGAGCACAAAACTGTTAGAATTTTTGAAAATAATAAATACATGTCACTCGTTAGTTCATGCACTAAGTGTTGAAATGTGAAGTCACACTATTTAGGTATCATTTATGTTGCTTTAATTTTGTGCACGTCAGCTGCTTCTGGGTATTTCTATATTGTAAGCTACTAATCAGTCTTGTACAGAAACGTCAATTTCAAACACATTAGAAAGCTATAGGGGGTCAAATAAGTGCTCTATCTATACTAATATTATAAAGAGGAAAGATTTGTATTTATGTCTGCAACAATAACTTCAAAACTACTGGACCAATTTCAAAAAATCTTTTGCCATTAGAAAGCTACATTATCACTGAGTAACATAGGCTATATTTATTACTGGAATAAAACTTCTTACGCGGGCGGAGCCGTGAGAACACATTGCTAGTCCTTTATATTTTTGTAAGTTTAAGCAGTAATATTTTTTATTAGTTTGAGAAAATAATTTTTGAATTTACTAACTTGAATGGGTACTAATAAATTATATAGGTACTATTTATTGCAGTATAATTATTAAAAACAAAACAACAGCGAGCTTCCTTCAATGTCAACTTACCGGCTCAAGCCGCCTCCTATTAATGATCAAACAAGCTCCAACAATCAATCAATTGTAAGATAACTAACCTGCTTACCAGCTCTAAGACCCATATTAATAGACAGCTCTCATTTGAGAAAACTTCCAACAGCAGGTGCCATAAATTAGAATTCCATAAAATTGACTTTTTTTAAATTATTTTCCATTCATGTTATAAAACTACACGTAACAGGGATCTCTCAAATTAGAGCTGTTTAATAATATGGGCCTAAGTTTCTGAAATATCCCTGTTATCCCTTTAATATGACTAAAGAAAATTAAATTTCTCTAAAAGAGGTCTATGTCAAGTGATTCTGCAATTAAATAGTTGTTACGGACTACTTCTATGTGACAGGGAAGCTATTGTTGAAACCTGAAGGGTCTCCAGCCGAGTTTTAAGTGGTTGAAGTGTGAGCATTATTTGTAGTAAGTATAGCAACTGTTTCTTGGATGCAAAATCAATATATTTCATAAATACTGTGGCAGATTGTGAAATTAGGAGTTGATAAAAGCCATTGTTTTCCAATAAGGTCAATTAAAGTGGTTTGAAATTATTAAGAGTAAAACAGATTTTTTTACGGCAAACGTCGCTTAAACACCGCTCGTGAATCACGGTACCTAAACAATAATATTCTAAAACTATTAAAATATTTAATTGAAGGTCTGACTTGTATTACGTATTTTGATATACCTGTAAAGTTTACACACATAATTAATAATTATAAAGTGAATTCAAAAATATGAAACACTGGCCACTTACACTTTTTATACTGCCTGCCAGAACAGGAAGCAATTCGAAAAACAAATCAAAATTATGCAACTATAAACAAAACACGATCTGATTTCGGCTTCGGTCACAAATGTTATTGTTTCTTGATTAAAACTCACTTTTTATAACTTAATTGATAACGGAATTAATACTGAAAAATAATAATACTGCAAAACCTTGGAATACACGAAAATTCTAACCACGAATTGACCCGACCCGATATTGACATTGACAAACAGCTGAGAGTTACTTTTGACAGACATGGTGGCGGCGTTTACTCGTTCGTTTTATTTTGCTGTCCAAGTACACGACCCAGGTAATTAAATACATGATTTATTACTATCCCCAATAATTTTATTTAGGTACTTGTTTTGTATGTAGGTACCTTCTTATCTGTCAAATAACTCAAATAAGAAACAACGTATGTACCTATTTGATCGAAAAGTTCATGTACAAAAGATCTGTTCCCCGTGTTGTAGAAATACTGTTATGAACTTCTAGTTTTTTACTATTATATTAATAATATAATTTACACCTAATATTTGCTTTTCATTCAGCTAGAAACGTTCCATTGAAGTAGGTAAGTAAATTAATCAATTTGATTTGCTCAACGCGTAAAGAATTTAGGCTTTCTGCTGCCATCTATTGGAATTATGTCAATTTATTTAATTAATTGTGGAAAACAATGTGTTCTTAATTTTCAACAGATGGCGTTTGTATGTAATAAAAACAAGGCATTTTTATTTATTATTTTGCATTTTTAATTTTATATGTTAAAAATACATAGTATTTTCATTTTTTTTGTATTTTTTATTTGCTCATTATATACTATTCTACTTACATAATAATACAAAATACAGAACTTAATAGTCAATACATACATAATTATTATTTCACATAAATATTAATACGACAATGAATTCCGAATACATACATATTATACTGCCAAAATTGGTATATATACATAGTACAATATACAATATAATATTTATCACAATAATAATCGTAGTCCTAGTTCATGCCGTGAATTTAAAATAATAGGTAATTAAGTATTTCTTGATTACGCTTTGCACAATGTTGGTACTCTGTACTGTTCCACTTTAGGAACTCCAGAGACCTGAGGGTTTTGTCCCTGTTGGATCTGGTTTCTGTATAACCTGAACTGCTGATCTGCCTTTGACTGACAGATCACCTGAGCAGCTTGAACCTTGTAGCCTTCTCCGTGGCAGTGGGACTGGCAGGAGGGTAAAGTAGTTGTGGTTATGCAGATCTCACCATGGTTCTCGTGGTACTGCACCTGCTGCTGCAACTGACACTGCCCGCGCTGTTTCAGGTAACTCCTCGTCCTGTATACGTTTTGGGATCCCCATTCCTCGTTTCTCTGCTGTACGGCCTTCGCCCACTCTTCATCTGAACGGAGAATTGCGGTGTATTTAGGAGTTGACTGGTATGCCTTCTGCTGAGCTTCCTTCTTCAGTTCTTGCGTGTTAGGGTCGCTATTTTCGCCATCGAGGGCATAGGAGGCTCCGTAGAGCTCAGGTTGATCCACCAAACCATTGGGAGTCTGGTAATCATCGCGTGGCTCACCGGTGTTTTGACCGCAAATACCTCTGTTAGTCTTACGGTAGTTCTGGGTGGTAATTACCAGTCGCTGTCCATCGTACAAGGCACGGATACGTCCATCGCGGATATTAAGCATCAGGACACCCTCAGCGTAGGTGAAGTATTGCAGAAGCGGAGCATCTTCACCATCATCCCAGTAGATGGTCAGGTCACCATTGGAGATCTTCTTGCTGTTGGTCTTTACCTGCACGTTAGCCTTGTTGGACTGTGAGGGTTGGATCTCGATTTCCAGGTCCTTGCCAGTTTCGGTTCTAGGAGAATTATGGACGTTATTATTGTGCACAAAATAGTTGCGAATGGGTTCATAGAAATAACCACAGTGCAGAAAGAAGAAGAAGAAAGAAAGTTGAAGTGTCCCATGCAGGCAGGTGAGATTAGCTTCTATAAATAACAGGTGGTTTTGTTATTTTGAATGTTTAAACCAATATTGAAAGCAATAGAAAAACAACACTCACTTGTAAGAGATGTAAATCTCCTGCTGCTGCTGGCTAGGCCTCCTGGCTAGGATGACCAGCTCGTCCCATTTGCCGCGGTTGTTGTTAGACTCCTCTTGCATCACCACATGCCAGGACCTGGACAGCTTGTAGTCATATGAGCGGTCGCTGAATGTCCTCATTTTGCTGCCATCGATGGTGCAGTAAGCTGTTGGAAAAAGCATTTTTAACCTTTTAACCGCTTGAGTCGCATTTCTGCGACAAATATTTCCGTGCCCCTATCGCGCGTGTCTTATTTCTGCGACGGAGAACATGCATGGTTTATTATTTGTTCTATTTTCGTCCTATGAACTGCGTGATACAACTAAAACGAGTATTCAATAGAGATATGATTTACAACAATTACTTAAAATTATTTCATAGCTCTAAGTATTGAAAAAGCTTAATAATTATATTTATTGTAGGTATTATTTTATCGATTCGTAGTCGCGCGCTAGGGGCACGGCAATTGATATTTAGCCACGCGCTTAACCTTTTGGACGCCATTGTCACATATACGTGACAAACGAAAGTTTACCCTGTACGCCAGCGTCACAAATATGTGACAAAAACAATGGAATTACAGTTACCTTGGCGTGGGGGGTACGCCGATGCATTTATGCTCTGGCGTCCAAAAGGTTAAAAGGTTAATACTTTGAGTAAGATTTTTTTCTTGATTGAGATGAAAAATATAGTACAAGTATTGTAATAGCATCAATAGAAGTGTATCATTCTTCCTTCCAGCTGTAAGGTAAATGGCTCATACCATGGAGAAAAAAATAGCCAGTCAGCAAGATTGGTAGCGAAGCTGGTAGCCCAGGATGCAGCGGAGTATCGTCAATCGTACGTACAGTCTCTTTTAAATACAAGGCACCCCTGAACAGAAGTTTAATCCAAAATGTACTGTCGAACTAATTGCATGTAAAAGTGCGCATAAAGCAGCCTGCAGTTCGACTTTTATAGGACAATCTAACTAAACCATCGGCTATTAAAAGTATGTAGCGTGCGCATCCTTGAAGTGCATCTATACAAAATTATGAAGTACTTACGCTGGTATTGGTAGTTGGTCATGTAGTTGGAGACGCGCTCGAACCAGCTGAACGGCGAGTACGCGGACAACATGAAGGGTGTAAACTTAGGGATCTGCACGTTGTCGATGCGCACCACGCCGGAAGGCGATGTCATCTCAAAACGAAGGGTTTGGTCGATGTAAGAAGTCTCAACCTCCAATTGCAGTTTGCCATCAGCAACTCTCTTCATTGGGTTCACTTCAGTGTTCCAGCTCAGTTTCTTCAGCATATTGTATGCTTGAGAAGTCCAGTTCATGTACAACGGGCTCACGTCCTTGTAGGTCACTGACGCCTTGAAGCTGTCAGGGGCATGGGCCTTGATCAGCATCTTGTGGGAAGCGGCTTGATATTGGTTGCCGTTTGCGATCTCTTGTTGTACCAACTTAGCTAAAGGATGGTTCCTAAGCTGTTCGGTGTACCTCTGGGTGCGTTCAGTGTTGCCCTGGATGTGAATGTTTCCATTCTGTCCGTACTTGACGTCGGCTTCGTAAGTCATCTTCATGTCCTTCTTCAAAGCTTCCAGGAAGTTCAGTGGCGATATTTCAGGCTTGTTCACCTTAGCGACTATATTGATCTGTTCGTTACCGTGCTGGGCCGAATTTTTTCCAGCGAATAAGGCGGCTTGGATTTTAGAGTCGACCGGGCTGTTAGCGAAGGCGGCTGTTAACACGTACTCCTGTTTCTGCGGACCCTCGAATGTAGCGCTCACGTCTACCACTCGTGCTGTAGCAGTGTTGATTCCAGATGAAACGCGTTTGACCATCTCCTCGCGACGGACTCCGCTGTTGGGTGTGACGTCATTCCTGTTGTCAGCTTGTCCTAGTTCACCACTTTGTTTCTGGTTGTAGAATTGATCTGTAAAAAGATTGTAAAATTAGCGTTTTTTCACATACATAATTATGACGTAAAAACCATAAGTGTAATGAATAAGTATTTACTAATCTTTATACGTACCATACGCAGCAGTTAAAGTGACAACCTTATTCTGTGACTGCTTTCCAAGGTATCTTAAGTTGTAGTGAGTCAAAGCGATATCCCTTGGTGCTAATAAATCACCCACGTTGTACAGGGCCTGAAGCGGGTTACCAGCGTTTCTGAAGTCCGTAGAGTATGAATATCCTTGCAGTTGGAAAACAGTACCAGTCTGCTGGCCGAATTTCACATCAGTGGAGGATACTTTCCTAGGACGCTCTACTAATTTGGTTGTAGGGTCTTGCGAAGAGGGCACTAAAGAATCCTTCTTCTGGTTAGCAGTGTATGGCCAAATGCTGTAATGAGCAATGGTGTAGTCTTGATCAGGGCGCAGTGGTTCAACCCTCATTTTAGCCTCTCCAGATTTCATCTGTATGCTCAGTTTGACGGGTACGTTAACTTGGTATTTCTTGACGACACCAGCACTGGCAAGCTGATTACTAAGAGTGTCCATGAAGCCGACGCTTCCATCAATGTTTCTAGCGGCAGTAAGTTGAAGTTCCTTGTCCATGTTAGAGGATACATCATTGCGGTTCTTGGAATCACGATCAAATTTGGCCTTGGCCTTGGCTTGAACATGAATGACGACGGGTTCCTTATATTTGTAGATGAACGGCATACCTGAAGCGATGGGGAACATAACAGACACCTGGTTTGAGTTGAAGACTTTAGTATAATGCTTCTCGATACCCTTCTCCAATTGTTTCTTGTACTCCATGATATCTTCTACCAGTCTTGTAAGATCACTTTCGTCGAAACTGAAGAATCTCTCCTGGTTCGAAATAGCGTAGAAGAAAGCACCTTCAAGAGGGGTTTGTGGTTTGCGCTTCAGGTTCAGCATTTCCGAAATCTTATTGGCAGGGTATTTGTGATTGGCATCAGACTTAACAGGCTGGAACATCATTTGCTTGATGAAATCAACGACATCCTGAGCGTTGGAGAAAGAAGCACCAATCTGGAAATGAAACAAATATTTTAGTCTACTGAAAAAGTCGCCATGACTTGATTGTAGGATAACGAATCGTATGTATCAACCATCACAATGAAAGTACTTTCAACTTACTGTGTTTTCGAGGGCCCATCCGCTGATTTTGTTACTCCAAGAATACTTTTGATACTGAGGCATACCACTACTTTCACTACCAATGTAAGATGCTTCACGGTAGTATTCCTGTTCATCGTTATTTACATAGCCGTCACTGAAGTACTGGTTAGAGTAGCGAATGCCAAGATTCTCCTGTGTTACTGTGTCCCTAACAGCTTGAGCTGACTTTGACCTGAAATAAAAAAAAACGATTGCTAATTCTTTCTAACTTTTGCGATGGCTGTGACTGTTGTCTGACTTATAAGACATTCAGACAGACTAACTTGCTGCAGTGTGTAGTCATATTATGTTATTGTTACTATAGGACTTATAATTCCGTAGTCACCCTTATTTAGAGCATCGGAAAGATACTGAACTACCTCGCTGGTCTGGTTGTGGCAAGCGCGACTGCTGATCGTGAGGTCTTGGGTTCGATCCCCAGGTCGGGTAAAGTGTTATTAGGTTTTTCCGTGTGAAATTCCTCAGTAGCAGCCCGGAGTTTGGATTTGTGCCCAGTTGATGGCAATAGGTTCGCCCCCTGTTACATGGGACTTAAAATATAACGGCGAAATGAGGGTGTTATTTACTAAACATCTCTGCTTAACACTTCAGGAAATACAGACGTAGTGTTATGTTATGTTATGTTATGGAAAGATATTTGGTGGTCTTAGCAAAAACAAAAGAAAAAGATTAAGCTATTAATTACTTACAGGTGCCAGAACTGAGGATCCTTCAAGTTCGCAGCCGTTTCAATGCCGCTCTTAAGAGCTGCACGTACTTGGATGCTGGGGTCGTCATTGGTCATCTGAGCCATCACTTGCATCATCTCGGCAGTCGGGTGAGCATTGAATATGTTTAGGATAGCAGCCACTCTTACTTCGTAGGGCTCAGCAGCGTTTCTCAAGATGCTGTAGAGCACAGCACGCGCATATTTATCCCTCTGCTCTACCAGGGATCTAAGCTGAACAACCATTTGAACTCTAAGGTATGTGGACACCTGAGTACGACCCTCTAAGTAGGGAGCAAACACTTGTATAATTTCACGGTGACCTAAGTTGCCGATGGCTTTAACGTACACCTGGGCCCTGCTCCATTCGTTCTTCTCAATAGCTTGCTTCAACTGTTCGGAGAGACGAGGAAGGATTTTGTCCAGTACAAATCCGTCATGTTTACGGGCGAGACGGCCATACATATGAGTAGGGTAATAGGAGTGGGCAGTTTCATTGTTTACTTGACCCATACGAATGAAGTGCGTCGCAGCGATCAAAGCGCTAGAGTTAAGACGTTCCTGTTGTTGAACTTCAGGGCTCATAGCAAGTTCGAAGAATTGCGCCATAATTTCTATGGTTGGGTAGCGAAGTGTTCTTGCTAAAGTAGAAATCACCTGAGCTGCTTCCTCGTTCTGGAGCTTCTGATTTTTAATCCAAATCTTAATTTGCATGAAAGCGGGTGGTGTGCCTGCTTGCGCTACGGCGTCACGGTATATCATCCACATATCAGCCTTAACGTTATTGTTTGAAGTCCTGCCGACTTCGATGCCGCGGCTGGTTTGAGCGAGCTGATCCATGCTCATTGAAGAAATTACGCGGACCAGAATGTTAAACTTGGTGAGGAAGTCAGCTTTAGGCATATTGTTAGGATTCTGCAGTTGCTGAGCGATGTCCTGGAGCAGTTTCTGGACATTCATCGTGTTCTGTTTCTTATCGCCGCGGGATTGAACACTCATGTATAAAGCGGCATATGCTGGTTCGTTCATTTTCGGAACATCATCATTGATGTACGCCGACGATGAGTCACTAGAACTTGAGGACCTCCAATCCTTGTTGAACTCTGTTTGTTGCTGATTGTCCGAACGGCGAGCTCTGTTTTTTGGTTCTCCCGACTCCACATGTAAATGCTCATGAGATTCAGAAGACTCTAATGACGAGGAAGACTTGTCGTGGATAGCCATTTGTCTAGTGCTCATTGCGTACAAAAGAGTCTTGATTTGGCGATTTCCTTCAGATTGTTGCCATTCAGCACCACTGTCCTGCTCAACGGATACCAAGTTTAATTTAACGTAGCTGTGAACTTGCGCTTTCTGCTTGCCATATAAATGGGGGTGCACATTAACTGAGCTCGTTGTTTCGGCCTTGTAGATTGGACCCTGTTTGCCAGCAAGGATGCGGGAAACGGCAGAGTGCGAGATAAACTGTTTTTCTTCATTGCTGTGAGCCGTTCCTGTCCATTCGGCCCCTTGTGGTACTCCGAAATGGTAAGCGACACGGTGATGGCAGCGTCCATAGTTCTTGCTCTTGGTGATTTCCATGGGGTCTTCTTCCGAAACAAACTGCGGCAGCTCTCGTCGCCATTCTGCAGCTACAGGAGAGACTGTGTACAAAGTTTCACAATCACCAGTAACGTCTGTTTCCATCTTTTTGAAAAGACCCTGCTGACTTTCACTGTCGTAGTTATCCTCGTGGCTGTGCACATGGTGATAAGTAGATAAGTCTACTTGGAGTGCGCTGATCAGACCCTTCAATAAGTTCTCGTGAGAAAGCGAGAGCGCAGAGGGTAGGCTGAGCGAGAGCACACGGCCACCTTCAACGGATATTTCGAATGGTTTGTCCAGGTTTTGTACGGATTGGTACTTAAGGTCAGAAGCCACTGCCATGTTGTTCGGCAGCTGCTGGTGGAACTGAGCATGTTGAGGGTTTTCCAGCTTAACCTGTAGGCGGCCTGGGGACTTGACGCGGACGATGAACTGGGCCTCGAACGCGTAGCCAGTGCTGGCGCCTTCTTGGAGACGGGCCAGGGTGTGGGAGTTTACATCATAACGGTATTGTCTGCCAGTTTGCCACGGCCATTGCTTTTGGTTTTCCGGCTGCTGCTCGCTCAGTCTGCCTGAGGAGACGACGGCTGCAAAAAACGGCTAGTCTTATAATATTTATGACATAAATTATGTTTATAGGCAAACGCTAACTGGGCATGGACGGTTATGATCTTAAAAATAAAGTTAGACATGTTGAAACAACGACAAAAAAATTATGACCTAAAATACAATGAAAACAGTAGGTATTATTGAAAACTGCTATTGTAAATAAAAATTTGATATGACACCATAATTATTTAAAACTGCTATTGCAAATAAAATGTTGATAAAACACTATAATTATTTAAAACTGCTATTGCAAATAAAATATTGATTAAACACTAAGTATTTAAAACTTTTTAAGCTGAATCACAAATTGGAATGTTAACATTTTTACTTAACACTTATTTATTTAGAATAGAAAAAAAATACTACAAAAAATATAGTAAAACTCACCAATAAAAGCCGCCAGTACCAACAACTTCATATCCAAGTCCTTAGGAGTGTCGACACTTGGTGGTTATTGGAGAAGTGTACTTCTGATCATTCAATGGAATCTCAAGCTTATATACTAGGTTTCTTACACGTGGAGTAGGTCCAGGACCGACCCCTGAACTCCTAGATCGATAATTACAATGTTGATTTATTTGTTGAAAATTGATTGACTAGATATTATTACGTTTATCTGTTAAATGCTAGGCTAGGCCTTGCTTTAGGTTTCTGTTGCTAATATAAGTACTTACCCAAGTTCGATCCCTATACGATGGAATTAGACAGGATGATAGATGGAATATAAAATAGGCATGCGTTGAAACGTTTTAGAATACATGGACATATCATAATTTGGTTATCACTTGCGTTAACGGTGAAGGAAAACATTGTGAGGAAACCTACATACCTAAGTGAGCTCTTATTCTCGATGGCATGTGTAGTCCACCAACCCGCACCAGGCCAGCGGGGTGGACTAAGGCCTAACCCCCTGTATCCGGGCAAGGGGACCGTAATATGCTGATTAAGATATGCGTTGAAGAAAAAATATCTCCTCGACTCGTGGTTGACTGGGAAGGATTACTAGGTTCGTCTAATTAAGGGATTACTTCATGAAGTACCTCCTTCTCCTCACGTCGTGTTCCTCATTACTCATGAAGATCAGAGCACACGATTTCCATCCCTTTCTAACAACTGTGGTGACGGCAAAGCGGTGCATAAGCCTAGATTTTTCCAACTCTTTTTTGTTTTTGTTTTTGCTTGTCCATAAACTTATCGATTGTTATTTTAATACTCGCTAACAGTGCTTTGTTGTTTTCTACACGCAAAGACTTGTAATAAGCTGTCAGTCTGCCTTACGGTTCCCTTGTTTGTTCTGTTTAGCTGTGAGTCTTCCTTAAAAATAAATAAATAAGAGGACCCGCAGCGTCCTCTTGATAATGACAACAAACTGCAATCAACAATCCGTCTACAATTTTTTATTTTTCCCAATTCATCATAGGCGCCTTCCTGCCCTTATCCCACACTAGGTGGGGACGGTACAACATGTAATTCGTAAATCCATGTTGTTAGAGGTTTTGGCTTATTGTTTTATGACCGGCCGCCTGCCTGACATCAACCCTCCTTGGGAATACTCGTTGCGCTGTCGCGCGGATGACAAAATGTGCTTGCTGATATTATGCACTGGGTTCAAAAATGATATGCTTGTCAATGTTATTACCGACAACTAAGCAGACTATGTTCTTCTTGGTGGAGTATACTGGAAGTTCCTTGACCCACTCATTCCGTTTTGATAGGGACTTTAGTTCTGACACATCGTAAACTAATATAGCACCGTGAGTGTCTCTGTAAAAACATGTTAATGTTCTGTATCGCTCCTGTCCTATTGTACCTATCCCAAATACCAAGCTTGACTTTAACACCGTTCACGTCCATGAATTTACATTTGTAGTCAACTCCGATTGTACCTGGGAATGATGAATGTAGTCTCCCGTTGTGAACACTAGAATCATGCCGGATTTACCCATACTGCTCTCACCGACAACTAGAATCTTTATGGTAATCCGTATTCAATATCATTTAGAATAGAAATAAACGACGATTTATAATAAGAAAATCAAAAGCGATTCCTTTGTGACGCACTCACAGCAGCTAATAATAATTTGATCGCCTCAAATATACACGTACTTTCACAACAATATTTCTAACGGTTTTGAAATAAGGTTTAAATGTTGTACAATATTTTACAATAATTCACAATTTCTCAATGTAAAAAATACGCGGAAAAGAAATTTTATAGGTAAAATTACTAGCGTTCCGTCCCGGCTTCGCACGGGTGGACAATTTTCCCGTTTTTGCAACATTTTTCATTTATGCTCCGCTCCTATTGGTCGTAGCATGATGTTATATAGCCTATAACCTTCCTCGATAAATGGACTATCCAACAAAAACATATTTTTTCAATTCCAACCAGTAGTTCCTGAGATTAGCGCGTTCAAACAAACAAACTCTTCAGCTTTATAATATTAGTATACCTATAGATATTGATATTTCGGTTGATGATCAAAACCGAACAGTTATTTTTCCCAATTATTTAGGCTATTACCTGCACTACATTACAGCGCTCACTGGGCAATACAATGTTGCAAAAAAACAATTAACGTTAATTCTCTTTCACAGGGTAACTACATGAATCTGAACGCAGACCAGGCTGCGGTCTTGGCAGTTCGGCATTTACCTACCTGCAAGGACTTTTGCAAGTACTTCTGAAATTCAGGTAGGTACTATTTTGTGATAGTATAACAAACTTTCGAATCAACCGCGCACTTGCGCATGCGCACGACATGTATTCAATCAAGATCAAGACTGAAATAAACTTTCAAAAAAGCTGAAAAAAATATCTCAATTAAATCTATATCGTCAGTGGAAAGGTAAAAAGACTAAAACGCCAATATACCTACTTTACGGTAGAGAGATTCAAAGTATTTTTTTAAGAACATAAACATAGTAATTTTTCTTAGAGTATACATAGGTATTAAAGAGATAATTTAATTATCTATTTACACGTAATAAAGTAGGTATATTGGCGCTTTAGTCTTTTCACCTTTCCACTGACGATATCATTGTAATCTTGGAATTTCTTAGCCTCATTTTGCTTTTGTTCATTCTCCATCGAATATTTTGAAATAGATTTTAACTCCGAGATATCTCATGTTATCATGTTACTTGAAAGACATAGATTGCCGTTATAATTTAGAAGGCGCTACGCTGTAACGAATTGCGTAGGCTCTTTAGACCAGCCCCGGATCTACATTTTTCAAAGAGGGGTGCAGAGTACCAATTCGTCTCCCTTTTTTTTTAGCGTGGGGAAATCCTCATGGACTATCCCTCGTCTGGGGAAGAGGGGTGGTGTGCCGGACTCACCGGCTAAAACCACCACGGTGTCGCTCTTTCTGACCTAAGGCCGGGGCCACGGGATTCGCTATTGCATGCACCGCGACCCCGGCAGGTCTCGGTCCACCAGCTTCTTTTGATGGACCTTTCCTGTGGTGGGGCAATTTCTCACCAATTCGCCGCCCTCTAGGCAACATTTTTCAACTATTAAAATAGGTACCTAGGTACTGACTTTTTAAAAATTGTTTTCATTGCAATAAAATTTTAAATAATTGTAAAGGTTTATTCATATATAACCGGGTCCAGCATAGTACAGAGAGCCCCCCCCCCAGGTCCGGGCGTGCTTTAGACTTAGCTACAGTCATGAAGGTATAGGTAAAAATGGAGACCACGTTACGAAGACAGCCTACTGAAAATCGAAATATTTAGCCTTGAATATTTGATTAGAAATTCTGTCTCTTTCTAAATACTCTACTTAGAAGATAAAATATTTAGTTTGGAAATTTATCTTCACTGCCTCGTTGGTCTAGTGGTGGCAAACACGACTGCTGATCGTGAGGTCCTGGGTTCGATCCCCATTCCCCAGGTCGTGTGGAATTCCTCAGTATTTGGATTTGCCGGTTGATGGCAATAGGCTCGCCCTCTATTACATGGGACTTAATAATACGGGGAAATGATGGTGGTACTATACACTTCTGCCCAACCCTTTGGGGAATACAGGCGTGGTGTTATGTTATCTATCCCTTTCTAAATAGGGTACCTATTTAGAAAGACACAGAATTCCTAAGTAAATATTCAAAGCCAAATATTTTGATTTTCAGTAGGTGTTGGTAGTGTGGTCTTCTTTACCTATCTATACCTTCATGGGTATAGTGTATTTTCCTCGCTTTCCCGGCGGGGGAGAGGAATTGTATTATTAATCCGTCATACGAACAAACATATAAACTTTATTTTCTATATTAATCGGTTGATGATGACGCAAGTGAACAGGAAAATTTATTTACATAGAAAGTAGATTGTTCATAAGACAATGTTGCTAATTACTGCAAGGGGGTAACGAACTGAAACACGGGTCCAGATTGATACTGAATGAGAATATGCTTATCACTGTCATCAGAATCTATACCTACATTTGTGAATATGTCTGTCTACGTAAGTCACAAACAAAAAAAAATGTATGCAGGAAATGCTCTCATGTTTTTGAAACCAAAGTACAATATTTACACGTAGGTACGTGTGGTCTACCAGATTTAACTTACCTACTAATGAATTTTCAACCCATCCCGGTTAGAATATAAAACTTTCTCACCACACGCTGGGAATAGACGCGTGTTGTAAGATTCAACAAAACCCAGCACGCTTGGTGGTAGGATCTATACGGTCCGCCTGACTAGCTACCACCTGAACATTAAAGTCCGGCGCTAAGCAGTTTACTGTGTTCCGTCATGTGTATATAAGAGCCAGAGGTCTATATCTCTGTTCCTTGGATTCGTGTGCTCCATCTTAGACCCTGTCTGCGCTTACCATCAGGTGAGACTAGGGCCAAACGCGACCAAGTCAAGAATAAAAAGAAAAAAAAAACCTATTAGAACAGATCTGTGAAATCGTTTCAAATTAGTTTTAATAGATTCTGCCTAGCCTTTTCCCAACTATGTTGAAGTCAGCTTCTAGTCTAACCAGATGCGGCTGAATACCAGTATTTTAAACGGAGCAATTGCCTTCAGACCTCCGCAACCCAGTTACTGAGCAATGCCTATATCCTAGGGTTAGACCAGTTATCAGACTTTTGGGGCCTCTGTCTACCCGTAACGACGGTCAAAGGTATTCGTATGACACCCGGGACCGACGGTTTAAGGATGACTCACGCTAGACCGTGCCGGTTCCGAGCCACGATCGGGCCGGAGATCACCATCGCATACATTTTGTGCCGAAACAAGAGCTCCGTCGCTTCCGGGCTGGTCACTGACGCTAAATAACCAGCACTGAGCGACTGAGGTCTTGCTTCGGTACAAAATGTATGCGATGTTGATCTCCGGCCCGGCTCGGACCCGGCACGGTCTAGCGTGAGTCATCCTTAAACCGTCGGTCCCGGGTGTCATACGAATACCTTTGTAAAATTTTGTAAACGTTTGGCGGTTCTTGAGTATATATTTTTTTTTGTGACCCACACAAATGTCAAACTGATTGATTGCGTCGTGCAGCGGTCGGGTTGTTGAGCTCCCTAGAATAAGGTTTGAGCTCCGCGATGACTGATGCAGATGTGCCGTCAGTTAGGACAGGTCAACTCGAACCTCCTATGGCACTTTCCTCAAAAGGCACTTCCCGACGTTGCCCTACATCGTTTCACTCGCATAGTTTGTGTACTACAATGTCTGGACTTTAAAAGAGACTTTGACCTCTGAGTTTGTTTCGGCTTTTCTTCTCAGAGCTAGTCAGATAGGAAATGCCGGCGCCATCTAGTCTTAAAAAAAAACATTACATTGACTTGTAAAAGTGTCTGTAACAGATTTATTTACAGAAATAAAAATCATTTATCATTTATCATTTGATCGTCGATGTTGATCTCCGGCCTGGCTTGGACCCGGCACGGTCTAGCGTGAGTCATCCTTTAACGTGTTCTCCGAGGCACGGAAGGGTGCCGAAGTTAACGCACGGTCACTCATCAACGGACTGACTGCGGAAGCGCAGCTTAATCTCTTAATCATTTATGATCCGCACAATTTGTAAATAGCTAGGAGCGCCTGAAATTGGCTGTAATCCATACTAATATTATAAATGCGAAAGTGTGTTTGTTTGTTTGTCCTTCCTTCACGCCCTAACTAAGCAACCAATCGACTTGATTTTCGGCATAGAGTTAGTTGAAAGGATGGAGAGTAACATAGGCTACTTTTGGTCCTGGAAAAACATCATGTAAATTCCACGTGAGCGAAGCCGCGGGTAAAAGCTAGTATCATAATAAATCTCACACCTTCTCACACTCCATTACAAATCGCAATGACGTTTCTACAAATTGTAGGTTCACCATTAACTTTGCCATTAAAATTTTTAGTTCGGTTTAAAGACATTTATTCCTCAAAAAAAAGTACGTTACAGTTCACTTAACATATTGAGAAAAAGTAAGATAAAAAAATAAAAGTAAGTGCGATTCTCTGTGCTCACAATAAGAAAATTAAAAGTGACAATCGGTGTTGTTAGTATTGTTTTCTAACAATACTAACAACACCGTAAACCGACACCGACAATAGTGTTGTTAGTTAACATAACATCACACCTTGTATTCCCCAGAGGGTTCGGCAGAGGTGTTTTAGTAACACCCTGGTTTCGCCAATTATGTTTAAGTCCCGTGTAATAGGGGGCGAGCCTATTGCCATTAACCGGGCACAAATCCAGACTCCGGGCTGCTACTGAGAAATTCTTAATAGAATAAAAAACATTTTAACAAAAATAAAACCGACTTCAAAAAAACGATGAAAAGAATAAAATAATTACCATATCATAAAATTAACAGTTTCAGAAGTCGGTGCTAATCCACGCTGAACCAAATTGAAGGCACCGACTTCTGAAACTGTTAATTTTATGATATGGTAATTATTTTATTCTTTTCATCGTTTTTTTGAAGTCGGTTTTATTTTTGTTAAAATGTTTTTTATTTTTTTCGTTTTAGTGGCCTTAATTATAAAATATGGTTGGACCTACTAAAGACGCTGCTCGTAACATAATCACATCATCACATTATGCGTACTGTTCGTCATTGAGGAGTTCTATTGTCTATCTCCGAAGTTCTTCATCAGATCTTCACCAAATTTAAATGGGAAGTATATCCTTTCAAATAAACTTTTTTTTATCTAAATCGGTTTATAAATGGCGGAGTTATGAGGTAACAAACATTTAAAAAAAAAAACATACAGACGAATTGAGAACCTCCTTCTTTTTTGGAAGTCGGTTAAAAACCCAATAACACTTTACCCGACCTGGGGATAGAACCCAGGACCCCATGCTCAGCAGTCGCGCTTACGACCACTAGACCAACAAGGCAGTCGCTAGTTATTTGTTATATAAATAACTAGCGACCCGCCCCAGCTTCGCTTTTAAATTAATCAATCACACAGTACTTATAATAATTATTCAGATAATTATATTGATAACTAGCTACCCGGACAGACTTCGTTCTGTCAAAAGTTATTGATCTGTAGTGGGAAAAGAAAAGTGTTGTTTTTACTATTTTCCACGTGATTTTTATGTTTTTGCTCTCCATACAAACCTTCCTTGTGCCTTAAGGAATATATTTAAAAAAAAAATAGCCGAATTGATCGAAGCTTTCTCAAGTTTTGCGCTTAGCAACACATTTGGCGATTCGTTTTTATTTATATAGATTAAATGGCTTTAACCGGCGTGCGTGTATGACAACACGTATGAATGTGGACGAAGCGCAAGGAGTATGCAAGGATCGTAGCATCTGGCGTTCTATCGTTTCTGCCTTCCCCCGTGGGAAAAAGGCGTGAGTTTATGTATGTATATTCGGCTGTATATTTGTATTCTCTCAATCATGAGGTACCTATCCGAAGAAAAATATTCAGGCAGTTATAGGGGTCAAAGCTTTGCAAAATGCTTCCACGTTTTCATGAGTAAGTGAATATGTTTATCTTCTTTACATACCTAGTATAAAACAAACTCGCTCCCGCTGTCTGTACGCTTAGATCTTTTAAACTACGCAACGGATTTTAATGCAGTTTTCAGCAATAGATAGAGTAATTCGTGAGTAAGACCTTCATCTATAAATTTGTAAATTACTATTATTCATATTGTTTTTTTATTTTATTTTTTGTTAATTTTTTTTACTCAAGTCTTTTAGTACTTCATTACTCATTGGTCTGTGGTCAGGACTTCATTGTTCTCTCACTATCCTAAATCATTGTACTGCATCCACTGAAATTGTTAAAGATATTATTTTTAAAAGAGTAACTATGGAGTTTCTTGCCGGCTCTTCTCCATAGGAAACGACTAATTGGAACCGTGCATCTAAATTCGACTTTTCATAAGCACCTGTATTGGTCTATGTGAAATAAAAAAAAATGATTTTGATTTTGAATTAAAGAGGAAGGTTTATATGCCCCACATTAGTATCTACATGTTTGTTATTGTATAAGAGCTCTGTTACAATTTTGGTGTACAATAAAGTATATTCTATTCTATTCTATTCTACATTGCAACCGTGCGAAGCCGGGGCGGGTCGCTAGTACTCTAATAAAGCGTATCTCATTCAGTAACATTGTAGTGCATGCAAGTAGCCTATTATTATTACTAGATACACGTGTACAGCCTGTACAATAAACTTCTAGCGTCGAAGTTATCATGATATTGTCGTTCCACATGTTGGGTTAAAGTTCAGTCTTCCTAGGTTGTTACCCTTATCACGTGTACTATTTTGCTGCTCATTTCAATCTTAGAATTAGCTCTCAGTTAACTTGTAGAACTGACGCGGGTTTATTGTCGTTTAATAAGTTTTCTTTTTGTTTTTGTCACAAACAGAATTTATTGTGTTACCTACTCAATTTGTAAAAATATCGACATTAACATCTCTGTAACTGTGATGAAAATATAGCAAATAGTTATTTAGATATTCATTGCGAATTAATATAAAAATGTAAGGAGTATCAGCTACTTTGAAAGCCATAAGCACGCGTTTTTTTATATCTGAGTTCGTTCCCTGCGTGCACCAGTTTTCGAGTTCATATATCATCGGTGCGCCTGCAAAATCCGCTATGTATTTTTTTTTAAATCTGTCTTGATGCTATTTTATTAACCGACTTCCAAAAAAAGGAGGAGGTTCTCAATTCGTCTGTATGTTTTTTTTTGTTTGTTACCTCACTACACCCTCGTTTATGAATCGATTTGAAAAAATATTTTTTTGTTTGAAAGAGTATTTTTTTGAAATGTTCCCATTTAAATTTGGTGAAGATCTGATGAAGAACTTTGGAGATAGACAGTAGAACTCCTCAGTGACGAACAGTACGCATAATGTAATGATGTGATTTTGTTACGAGCAGCGTCTTTAATATGTCCAACCATGTCTTAATTAAGGCCACTAAAATGAAAATAATAAAAAACATTTTAACAAAAATAAAACCGACTTCAAAAAAACGAAGAAAAGAATTAAATAATTACCATATTATAAAATTAACAGTTTCAGAAGTCGGTGCCTTCAATTTGGTTCAGCGTGGATTAGCACCGACTTCTGAAACTGTAAATTTTATAATATGGTAATTATTTTATTTTTTTCTTCGTTTTTTTGACGTCGGTTTTATTTTTGTTAAAATGTTTTTTATAATAGTTATCAAGCCACATGCAACTGTAAAATCAGTTTTTTAATCATTAATTTGGTTAAGAAGATAGCATAATAAATTATTAGAAAACGTATTTTACAGTTGCACGTGGCTTGAGAACTATTATAAAATAGCATCAAAGACAGATAAAAAAAAACACATAGCGGGTTTTGCAGGCGCAGCGACGATGTGCGGATCAGAATTTGATTATCGCTCGCGTTAACGGTGAAGGAAAACATCGTGAGGAAAACTGTACAAATGAGGGCTCCAAAAATCTCAATTGTATGTCCAGCAACCCGCACCAGGGCCCACGTGGTGAACTAAAGTCTAAAACCCTTCTCATTCTGAAAAGAGGCCCGTGTCTAGCAGTGGGGCGGTAACAGGCGGACTATTGGCTTTTATTACGTCATTTCCGTTATTGTCTTATGTTTTGACGTCTCTTATTCTACGGCTGCGGCAATTAAATCGTTCATGTTAGCTAGTTTTATAGTTTATCGCACTGTATTGCAGTCGGCAGTACAGTTTTGTCAGCAACGGCTCCGTACAGCGATGTACAACCCGACATAAAATGGGATTCAAAATGGTAGCACGACTAACATAACATCACGCCTGTATTCTCCGGAGGGTTGAGCAGAGGTGTACAATAACACCCTCATTTCGCCGTTATGTTTAAGTGTCATATAAATAGATGAGCCGATTGCCATCAACCGGGAACAAAACCAAACTCCGGGCTGCTACTGAGGAAAAACTCAATAACAGTTTTGACCGATCTGGGGATCGAAACCAGGACGTCACGATCAGCAGTAGCGCTTACCACCGCGCTGACTATTGTTATAAGTAGTTGCCTCTCGCTCACGCACGTAGGTACTCTGTAAGCGAAAAGCAAAATAGTGGATCTGCCGTTTCTAATCCAATTCTTTAGGTAGGTAATCGGGTGGTAGTGACTGCATCCTAATTTTGCGAAACATAATATCTAAAAAGACGCCTTATTCCCATGGGGATAGTCAGAAACTATAGAACGTCACATGCTACGATCCTTACATATCTACTCCATTCGCTTCATCCACATTCATATATCTTGTCATACACGCACGCCGGTTGAGAGTACTACGCACCTGTCCTTTGTGAAGAACATCACCAATAACATCGGTGTCCTTCTATGGCGTCTGCTACCGGCGTTTCCATTGAAATCCGCCTTATAAATTATTTTTGTTAATAGCCGTTCACTTATTCTCTCAACATGACCAAACCAACTAAGCATACTCCTTCAAATTTTAGTCACTAATTATCTTTTAAACCGCAACTTTGTCTAATCACATCATTCCTCAATCTATCATTCAAAGTTACACCGTATCTATACCAATATTATAAAGCTGAAGAGTTTGTTTGAACGCGCTAATCTCAGGAATTACTGGTTGGAATTGAAAAAATATTTTTATGTTGGATAGTCCGTTTATCGAGGAAGCTTATAGGCTATATAACATCACGCTACGACCAATAGGAGCGGAGCATGATTGAAAAATATTGCAAAAACGGGAAAATAGTCCACCCGTGCGAAGCCGGGACGGGCCGCTAGTAGTTTTATAATATCCAATTCGTGGGCGTAAGTGGAGAACTAGACAACTGACAAATTCAAAGATCCGAGAAAATCGCGTTTTTTAACATTATTTTTTATAACTTTACTTGTAACTAGCTGTGTCCTCGCGGCTCCGCCCGTAGCCTATGTTACTCAGTGATAATGTAGCTTTCTAACGGCAAAATATTTTTTGAAATCGGTCCAGTAGTTTTTAAGTTTATTCGTTAGATACAAAAATACAAATCTTTCCTCTTTATAATATTAGTATCTAACAATTTTAACGTAGTTGTTTTTTTAAGTTGTATAATCTTTATCATATTTTGGGATAATTTTTCTAACGTTAAAACCGTTACTAAGAAAAAAGATAAAAACATATTATATCATTTTTTTAAATACATATTTAATGGGGTTTGCGTTTGACTGCCGCGTCGTTGTTTTTAACAATCCATCCTCTCGACAAGTATGCACCACGCAATGAATATTATATTGTCATAATGAAAGCTTGCTATTGCAAGTGTGTTACGTAATTCGGGTACGGAAAAAGTTTTAAGTATATATCCCATTTGAAAAAATACGAACTTGGCTTTACAATTCTAAATAAACAACGAGAAAAATTTCTGATAGACTCTTTCATTGAATATCAGTCTCTAGTCAGACGATAATAATTACTACTTATTATAGGTACCGCATCATTTTAATATTTGACTATTTATTATCAATAGTTCTGCCCAGCCTTTTCCCAACTATATTGGGGTCAGCTTACAGTCTAACCAGATGCGGCTGAATACCAATATTTTATACGCAGCGACTGCCATCAGACCACCGCAACTCAGTTAAAGGGCAATACCGATATCCTAGGGTTAGACCGGTTGTCAGACTTTCGGACTTCTGACTACCCGTAACGACTGTCATAGGTATTCGTGTGACATCCGGGACCGATGGTTTAACACACTCTCCGAGGCAAGGTGTCGATGTTAACGAACAGTCACCCATCCACAGACTGACCGCGGCAAGCGCAGACTTCTTGTAACGACTGTCATATGCTATTTATTCTCAGCATTACAAATAACACAACATTAACAAATACTAATATAAAAACCGGCCAAGTGCGAGTCGGACTCGCGCACAAAGGGTTCCGTACCATTATCTATAAAAACGGCAAAAAAATCACGTTTGTTGTATTATAATATTATTATATTCCCCATTAATATTCATTATATTCTGTTTTTTAGTATTTGTTGTTATAGCGGCAACAGAAATACATCATCTGTGAACATTTCAACTGTCTAACTATCACGGTTCATGAGATACAGCCTGGTGACAGACGGACGGACGGACAGCGGAGTCTTAGTAATAGGGTCCCGTTTTACCCTTTGGGTACGGAACCCTAAAAAGGGAAATGAGTGGTTCCATACATTATTATGTGAAACTCTCATCGGGATCGATTCTAAAATTAATACAACGCCACTTGTGTACGCCGCGCCGCGCCGCTTCAGATCAGCTCCATACGTAGGAATATTATGTGTCAGTCAAGTCATGATGACATGCTACTTTTACTACACAGGGTGGTCCAAATAGAAACGATCAAAAGAAACATCTGAAATCCTCATACCCAGGGGTATTCGAAAATATCCCATGTATGTTCGGCGATTTTTTGTACTTTTCGAGTAACTTTATTTTTGTAACTTTAGATTTTTCTGCTTTTCACAAATTCATATATTTTTTTGTACTTAATGGGTTTTTTTCAGTTTTTGTTTCTGACATCATCGTCCTGAATGTTACTTTCATACGTAAAATAATAAACTTCCTAAAATTCCTGCTAGTTACTCAAAAAAGTGGCAGTAGTAAGTAAGGATTTAAGGTTTCAGTGATTAAAAAAAAAACACGAATACTACAAAAAATCGTGAAACATACATGGGGTATTTTCGAATCCCCCTGGGTATGGGGAATTCAGAATTTTCTTTTGGACGTCACTATTTGGGCCACTCTGTATAAGTAGGTATTTACCTAATTTGGGATATCAACAACTACGTGTGATAATATAAACACGATAAATAATTAGCTATCATTTTATTACAATGTATGGAAACGAATGTTTATGTTATCAATAGTTATCAAGAGGTCAACCAAGAGAGATGTCTGATATTTCGTAATGTGCAAAAAAATGTCACTGGTACAAAAATAATAGATTTTATCCCTTGTGGGATCAGAATTTGATTATCACTTGCGTTGACGTATAAAATACATACAACAGATTCTTGTAGGGGTGAATCTATCATTACAGTTATAGCTAATATCAGTATGTCAGGATTGGGAGCATGGTAAATAAAGTAAATTAAACCAACATAGACTCTCCACCACTGACAGTACTTTTACTTGGGTTATTGATTAGTTACAGAAGCTAGTTCACAGTATAACACAACATAATAATTTACACAAGATCAGAAAATAAGGACAAGCTAATCAGATACAAAAGGTCAGACTTATTCAGCTGTTCGACTTGGAATCCTCTGCTTCGTCGAATGACCACTGTTTTTATAACTTCGGATACGTTGATTCATCTTGATGGTTACCCTCCTATGTCAACATTGTCCAGTGTTACCAGCTACCGATAACAGACGGTGAAGGAAAAACATCGTGAGAAAACCGGCACACCTGAGAGAGCTTCATAAAGTTTTAAATGGTGTGTGTACCAACCCGCACCAGGCCAGAGTGGTGGACTAAGGCCTAAAACCCTTCTCATTCTGAGAAGAGGCCCGTGCCCAGTAGTGGGACAAGAATGGGCTAATTATGTTATGGTATGTGGGTACAGGATAAAATATAAAACTTTCTCACCGCACGCTGGGAATTGACGCGACTTGTGAGATTCTACAAAACCCAGCACGCTTGATGGTAGAATGTATACCGTCCACCTTGCTAGCTGCCACTGTCGCATTTAAAGTCCAGCGCCAAACAGTTTACTGTGTTCCGTCGTGTGTATGTAAGAACCAGATGGGTATAGGGGAATCCCTCTATATTTCTATTAGTTACAACTCTTTAGTTAGTAGTAATTCTTAAACAGTAAGCTTTAGGTACTATTTATTATTCAATTGTAGAAATAAAAATCTGAATGTAAAATGGTTCAATTTTATTATAATTTATCATCAATAAATGTTATTGATTTATAAACTTTTTTTTATTCCATTTTTTTCGAGGCATTAGGTAGGTATTAGTGCACTTTGCGTGAGTAGGGAAGCCTCATAGGTACCTCCTATTTGTATATTTATATTTGTTGTAGCTTCTTACACACAGGAGTGTGTACTTACTAGGAAGTAAGTCATACAATATAGTATAAGTCTTTCTTAGTATATTTATATACAATCTGAATCTATATACATCTATCACAATTATATACACTGAATTCTATACAATATCATATTTCTTGATGTAAATGGCTTACAGTCCTTTAATGGACTCATTATCTGCCTTGCTCCACTCGGTATCAGAGCGGAGGATCATGGTATACTTGGTTACGGGCTGGTAAGCCTTCAGTTTAGCTTCCTTTTTCAGCTCTACGGTCTTATTGTCGCTGAAGTCATCATCTAAGGTAAAAGCTGCACCGTAATGCTCAGGAAGGTCAACCAGACCATAAGGAGTCATGTAGTCGTCACGGATCTGAGTTGTGCTCTGACCACAGATGCCTCTGGTAGTGCTGCGGTGGCCGTCGGTGAAGATAACTAGCCTCTGGCTGTCATACATAACACGGAGAGCTCCGTTGTTGATGCTGAATACCTGGACGCCTTCAGCAACGGTGTAATATTCTAGGAGAGGAGTGTCCGAAACACTATCCCAGTAGGTTGTGTTGGCACCCTCGGAGACTTTATTGGTGTTGCTTTTAACCTCAACTGTTGTTGGCTTGATCTCAACTTCCACGTATTTACCGGTTTCGGCTCTAAAAGGACAAAAAAAAAATGTTAGCAAGGACGTTCAAAAAGTAATCCTATATTCACTGGCTTGCCAGACATGAAATACCATATCGCATTCTTGTAATATCATTCTAACAAAATGTCTTTATTGTCTTTGACATATTCCCGAGAAATCTTTTTGGTTTAGTTGTAGCTGAGACCACTTGTGATTTTTTTTTCGAAGTGCCGCCTATCGTCTTTTATCAAAAAGTTTAATATTGGTTTATAGGTCTAGACTTTCCCTTTGAGTTCATTGGTTGCTTATGCCATGTAGTCGGAGATAAAAATACTTACTTATACGAGATGTAGACCTCTTCTTGTTTGTCACTGGGCCTCCTCGCGAGGATGACCAGATCGGTCCACTTGCCGAAGTTGTTGGACTCGTCTACCATCACCACATGCCAGGAACCGGTAAGGCTGTAGTCGTAGCTGCGACCGCTGAAAGTCCGGATCTTATTGCTATCCACAGTGCAGAAAGCTGTGAGAGACATAACATATGTAACATTAGAAAATGTTAAAATTGTATGTACAGTCTGTAAGTAGGTATACAATGCATTAGAAAAAAACTCACGCAAGTTTTGGTAGTGAGTGAACCAGTTGCGGGTACGCTCCCAGCTAGTAAGGGGGGCGTAGAAAGCCATGGCATAGGGATAGTAGCCCATGGCCTCTACATTGTTCAAACGTAATGCTCCATATTGGGTTGCAAACTCGTAGTTGATGTAGTTATCGTAGTAGAATGCCTGAGATACGATTTCAATTTTACCCTCTTCGACTGTCTTCATGAAGTCTTCTTCCTCATCCCAGGAGTACATAGCCTTTAATATCTTATAGAGATTGTAAGCGTTCGAGTTCAGGTTAGCAGAGGTGAGGTGTTCGTAAGACACTGTAGCCTTGAAGAAGTCAGGAGCATGCGCCTTGATGATCATATCGTAGCAACCCTTCTGGTAGAAGTTATCTTTGCTAGTTTCTTGGAGACATTGCTTCCCCACGGGATCGTTTGATAACATTTCAGTGTACTGCTCGCTGCGCTCACCGACTCCTTTAACGTAGACGTTTAAGAAGTTTTCTAACTTGATATCGGCCTCGTAGGTGACCTTAATTTCATTCTTTAGAGCTTCCTCAAAGTTCATTGGTGTGAATTTGGGTTTCATCATTTTGAATACGGCATTGATTTGCTCGCTACCACGAGCAAATAAAGCACCTTGAACCTTGTTGTCTACTAAACTGCTAGCCACTGCGGTAGTAAGCATATACTCTACCGGCTTTTCTCCGTCAAATACAGCGCTAAAGTCAAAAAGCTGGACTTTAGCGGAATCGATGCCTGATGCAACGCGTTTGGACATCTCTTCACGGCGATCCTGACTGTTGGCTGTGACGTCGGTGATAATCGAAGCTGGTCCCATCTCACCGCCCTGTTTCTGGTTGTACAGCGTGTCTGTAAGAAGATAAGAACATTCATTTTTATTTTCTTTACAATACATCGAGGATACTTTATGAGATGCCTATGTCTATCAGTGGATTTTGATATTATGCTGAGTTAATTAATAATGGAAATGTCAACTTCTATCTTGAAACAAACAAGATAATGTAGAAAGTGTAAAATCGAAAAAAACGGATTTAAGAGTAAAGAAGGAAAACTTGAGCACTTACCAAAGAAGGTTGTCAATGTAACAGCCTTGTTTATAGTCTCCTTGGCCAGATATTTCAGGTTGAAATGGGTTAAAGCAACGTCTTTCTGGTACAACAAGTTACGAATGTTAGCCAAAAAATCAGTATCAAATACGTTGCTGGTACCTTTGAAGTCAGAGGAGTAAGAGTATCCTTTCAGAAACAGTCCAACACCAGTAAATTGGCCTAAGTTTAAGTCAGTAGATACAACCTTAGCAGAGCGTTTAATGAGTTTAGTAGCTGGGTCCTCAGCGACAGTCGACAGAGAATTCATTTTCTGCAGGGCATTGTAGGGCCACACGCTCAAGTGAACCAGGTTAGCGTCTTGCTCAGGAAGCTCGAAACTAAGCTTAAGATCTCCAGCCTTCACCTTTATGTTCAGCTTGGCGGGGATGTTGAATTGAAGTTTGTTAATAATACCACTGCTAGCGTATACTTCACCAACAGTATCCAAGAAACCGACGCTTCCGTCCAAGTTTCTCGCATAAGTAAATTGAATCTCAGTGTTCAATGAACCAACCCTGTCCATACCAAGTTTAGAGTTAGCTTTGCCTTGAAACATGAAGACAATTGGTTCGCTATATTTATATACGAAAGGCATACCCATAGCGAGAGGGAAAGTGACAAACACCTGCTTGTGAGTTATAACTTTGGTGAAATGACTCTCAACACCAATGAGCAACCGCTGCATGTTTCTGATGGTGCTCGAAATAAGAGCTTGAAGTTCTTTTTCACTGAAAGTGAATAGTTTCTGTTGGTTCAAGTTGTCAATAAAGAAAGCGCCCTCGAGAGGACTACGAGGTTCACGTTTGATGTTTAACACTTCAGCGATCTTCTTAGCGGAGAATTTGAAGTCAGTATCAACTTTGCGAGGCTCGTAGATCATCTGTGTGATGTAGTTGAAGAGGAGTTGCACGTCGGAAACGGATAATGTGAACTGGAAAAATATAATGCATGTAGCAGATCGTCTATGTACAGCAATAAGTATCGAGGTGTTATGTTTTGTGATCGACTGAGATTTATTTTTCTTAGTATTTTGTTAGCGGTATGATTTTCAAGAAATTTTTACGGAATATAATATTTATATGAAAAAGTGTAATAATTACCCAATCTTCCTCGGACAATCCATTGCCTCTTAATCTCAAAGCTCCCCTTTGGTACATGGGTAAAATATTGTTCTCACTGCCGATGAACGACAATTCTCTGAAGTAGGTGATATCAGCATTGCTCGTGTACTCGTCAATGATACTGTCGGCCGAGTAGCGGAAGCCGAATTTTTCATTAGCGATGAAACTCATAACAGCCTGAGCGTCCTTAGCGCTAAAAAATAATTAAAATTGCTTAGTTTCATAATAATTTGAAAAACTTGCGCAGATACTTATTTTATTTTTTTATTATGTAAATTAGAATTTCAAGATAAAAAGTACTTACAGTTCCGCAAAACGCGGGTCCTTCAATCCGGCGGCGGAAGTAATGCTGTTCACCAGTACAGCGCGAACTTGCGTGCTGGGATCGTCGTTTGTCATGTGTGCCATTGTTTGCATCATTTCAGCGGTGGGGTAAGCCATGAAGATGTTCAGGGCAGCAGCTACCCTAACTTCGTAAGGTTCAGCGGTGTTCCTCAAGATGCTGAAGAGAACAGCACGGACATATTTGTTCTTTATGTTAGCCAAAGTTTTGAGGCTTAGAACCATTTGGATGCGAAGATACTTGGTAATTGTGATACGACCCTCAAAGTAAGGCGCAAACACCTGCAGGATTTCAGGGTGAGCTAAGTTGCCGAGAACTGTTACGTAAACCTGGGCTTTGCTGTTGTCACCTTCCTCGATGGCTTGCTTCAATTCCTGAGAGAGACGTGGAATGACTTTTTCAACCACAAATAAGTCCTCTTTGCCGGAGCGGATGAATTTGGTGGCAGCCAATAAAGCGGAGTTGTTGAGGAACTCCTGTTCCACAACTTCGGGGCTCAAAGCGAGGTCGAAGAATTCGTTCATGTTTTTCTTAGTAGGATAGTGAAGATAGCTGGACAGAGAACTAATAACCTCAGCAGCTTCTTCACCTTGAATTTTCTTTGTCAAGATCCAGGCCTTGATTTCTTTGAAGGCCGCAATCGAGCCAGCTTGGGCAACAGCGTCACGGTAAATTATCCACATGTTATTCTTAGCGACGTTCTTTGAAGACTTAGCGACCTCCATGCTGCTAGTCATCTGAGACAGCTGCTCTGAGTCCATGGACATGATAAGACGAACGAGGACGTTGTATTTTGAAAGGAAATCGGCCTCTGGCAGGTGGTTGGGGTTCTGCAGTAAAGGAGTAATATCCTGGAGCAGTTTTTGGGCATTGACAATGCTTTGTGTATCAACTTTGGTGAATGTTTTTTCGCTTAACGTGAATAAAAGCGAATCGATCGTACGGACTTCTTCAGGTTTTTGCCATTCAGTACTAGTTTCTAATTGGACAGAAGAGAGACTGAAACCGACATAACTGTAAACTTCTGCTTTTTGTTTTCCGAACAGAAGGGGATTGACAAAAACAGAGCTCAAGGTCTGCGTTTTATAAATTGTTCCTTGCTTTCCAACGAGTATGCGGCTGTCAGAAGTGTGCTTGATGAACTGTTTCTGGTCGTTTTCGTAAGCGATTCCCTTCCACACAGCGCCTTCTGGAACGCCTAAGTCATAGTCAACCCTCTTCAGACAAGAACCGTAATTCTTGCTCTTAGTAATCTCGATGGGATCTTCAGCAAATTCGGGCAATTCACGACGCCATTCTGCAGAAACCGGTGAAACGGAATACAAAGTTTCGCAGTCACCAGTGACATCAGTTTCCATCTTCTTGAAGAGACCTTGGAAGGTTTCCTTATCATACCTGTTCGGGAAACTGTGGACGTGGCCAAAAGTGGATAGGTCCACTTGGATAGCACTGATCAGACCCTTAAGTAAGTTCTCGTTATTGACAGAAAGAGAAGATGGTACGTTTAGGGAGAGAACACGGCCTCCATCGACAAAAAATTCAAATGACTGGTTGAATTTCTGGAGTGGTTGGTATTTCAGGTCAGAAGGTACTGCGTTAATTTCCATATGACCCTGGAGTTGAGCATGCAAGGGGTTCTCTAGCTTAGCCTGAAGATGACCTGGGGCCTTGACGCGGATAATGAACTGGGTCTTGAAGGCATTGCCATTGCTGGTGCTCTCTTCGAATTTGGTCCAGGTGTAAGATTTAACGTCATAGACGTATTCTTTACCCACTTGCCAGGGCCATTTCTGATTCTCGGAGAGCGGGCTCGACACGACGGCGGCTAAAAGAGTGTTAAATCATAAGTTGAATTACAAGTTAAAAGGAGAGACCTAATCTTTTCCCAAATAGAGGTTTGCTATGTAATTAAGATACGTAAAAGCCTTGATAATTAATAAGTTACATAAACTGTTCTCTATTTTCAGTAAAGCTTAAACCGTAATGATATTGTCTAAAAATTCAGCTAAACTTTCGCTTGCCTTTTAATTTACACTACAAAAGTTAATGCATTCTTGCATGAAATCTAAAAAAATATGAAACAAGGAACAAGAATATGTCCCAAAGATGTAGCGTAAAGATTTCATAATTTTCAAGCGTGGGTTTTTAGTAGTCGGGCATGCACACATCGGCAAAAGAGATAAACAAACAATGAACAGCAGTGCACAAAATTTTAATTTATTAGACACACTCAGACAAGCTTTAACAAAGAATTGGCTAATGCCTGCCAAAAATCTTAAAAAAAGTGAAATAAATATCAGTTAAACATTAACTCACCGATAATCGCCGTCAATACCAAAAATTTCATAATTTCAAGTCTTTTGTGGTGGTCGTGTTCAGTGTTGCTCAGTCGAGCATACTTCTGATACCTCTAACTGTGATGCGCAAGGTTTTATACTAATGCTCGTTCCTTTGTTTAAGAATGACCTCTAACCTCCAATTTTATGATAACTGTAAACGAATTAGGTATGTTGTTAAACATGTGGCTGTAGCCTAATATTATTGTTTTTTTTACATCATCATATCAGCTGGGAAAGTTCCACTTATCTGTCTGGTAGACTGTTATCAGGTCTACAAAGTTAATTTGATAACACTATTCTGAACAGTGTTTAAGTAGAAGTAGAGCTCAAAGAGTTCGTCGGAAGAAGTTAGACGACTATATATTTTCTGCCGCCAAGCAGCATTGCTGTGTTCAGGTTTGAAGAGTATGGGTGGGCACCCATACTCTTCAAACGTGTAATTAGAGGCACATGATACTTTCCAAAATTGTCTCTTGACAACGCATTAGCAATCCTCTTAGTGTTGTACATAAGTGTACGCAGGCGGCGGCAACCACATTCCAGCAGGTGGGCTGGCGGCCTGTTTGCTTTTTCTACTTTAATTATTTTGAATGCATACATAAACTACATCAGGGCTTCAAGCCAGCTCATCGTCCTCCTGCCTTTATCGCAACTTATTTGTCGTTGACGCAGCGTGTGTTTTTCTTGCATATATCTCTATTAGCCCGCATCTCAGTAGTCACTCTCTTTTTAGTCATATCAACCATCCATCGTTTCTTTGGCTTTAAGCCAGCTGCAGAAGTGTAATTAAAATGCCTTTTTAAAAGAGTTCGCTCATAGAACACACCTGGCACCTGGGTGTAGCCGTTCCGTAGTCTCAAACTGTAAGGTCTTTCTTACATGAAGTTACTCAAACAAAACCAATTAATAACTAGAAAGAAAGAAAAAACATTTATTTGATACAACTGAGACACATTACATAGAGACAGAACATACACTCGAAATAAATCAGACTAAGAAAATAATAGTTATAGGTAGTTCAAATTACTAATCCGTTACTAGCACAGAGTAGCACTAGTATTTCAATGAAGATCTGCACACGGAGATATCGATTAATAGGTAACTGGTTAGTAACGCGTTTGTGACCAGTTTCAAGTGAGGTATGCTGGTCGCCGAAAACTATCTTGTCGACAAGACTTGTCTAAAATTATAGTAATTTGAGTAGCATCGTGTGCTATGTTTGGTTACTAATTAGTTAATGTTTTCAGTTATAGTAATCAGTTTGGTTTCGTTTGAGAAGCTTTATGTAAGAATGGCTTACGCTTTTGCAATTATGCAAGCTATATTAGGTAGATATTACTGTTTATTTTATTAACCTAATTGAACTTTTGACAAATTATCTACCAAAGACTCTAAGTTGGTTTCCAGTACAACTTGCCGGTGCGCAGTTAATACTTAATGAAGATTCACGTATATTCGTAACACTTTTTTAAATTAGTCCCACGATTTATAGACCGCATTCTGTTTGAAGTGAGAATTATACAAAAAATACTCACTAATGATCGCTGTCAATACCAACAGCTTTATAGTTCCAAGTTCCAAGTCCTCAGCAGTGGTCGTGTTCAGTGTGGCTTAGTAGCACACTTCTGATGTCGCAAGCTGGGGTATATTTGGTTTATATATTAGTGCGTACGCATACGTGAGATTCAGATTGACCTCTAACTTTACACAAAACGATAACCGGTGCACATACACGAGGAAGCACTGTCGGTAAAATTGAAAGAATCGGCTATCCTCAAATATTCTCCTTTATTATGATTCAGACCGTGTGAAATGGTCTAAATGATTATAATGAACTAATCACATTAATCAGTCAGAATAAATACCTAAGACAGTCGTTACGGGTGGTCAGAAGCCCGAAAATTTGACAACCGGTCTAAACTTAGGATATCGGCATTGCCCAGTAACTGGGTTGTTGGCGGTCTGATGGCAGTCGCTCCGTGTAAAATACTGGTATTCAGCCGTATCTGATAAGAGTGGAAGCTGATCCTAACATAGTTGAGAAGAGGCTAGGTAAAACAATCACATTCATCAGCATCAATTCGCAAAAAGCTGGATAGTTTGCTTTCAGCTGCAAAAGTATTCTAATGCATACGTAAGCGTGCGACATATGAATGATGAATCGATGTGAAAAGTGAAATTAGGGAATATTTCTCTCGTTAAAAAACTCAGCCTTTATAATTTTCGTATTCGGCTTGTTTTCTCATACATTCGTTTTTTAAGAAGTGCTCGGGTTGACTAAAATAATTAGGAATTAATTATCTTATAGTAAAGTAGACCTTCGATCAATAATAGTACTATTAAACAGACGCGATAATGGTAAAACGTTTACCTTCGCGATACTTATACGTATGAACATAAATTCGAGCCAAAAAACTATCGAAATGTCCCGAAAATCCGACCTTTGAAAATACATCGCATTAGAGACGTCTTGTAGTTAAAATTAATATTTTTTGGTCAAATACTTGTGTAAGCATCTTAGAAGAATCCATCCTTTTGCAGCATATGCCTTGGCGGTATCCCGTGTTGCATAAGGTACTTTTTGTGACTCACCCATGGCTTTTGATTGCGTTGTGCATAAGGCTGCGTTTCCACCAGAGATGTGCAAGGATGCGTAGCGACGATGTGTTTGTTAAAAACCAATAGAATCACTTCATTTACCTAGCCTTGCTCAGCGCAGCTCTAGTGGAAACGACTCAGCGGAACGAGGTTTTTGTACAAAACAAGGGAAGGATGTTTGCGAGGGATGTGTTGTGAGGGATCAGTTGCGAGGGATGTGTGCTAGGGACGGACGCGAGCGAAAAAATAGCAGTCACTACACGGTGCGCTCCCACCACACCTCACCCCGCTCGCATCTGAAACAAGCCCGCTACACATCCTTGCACTGCACATCTGCGCAACGTCGCTACGCATCCTAGCACCTTTCATCGGCCTAGCATATCTCTGGTGGAAACGCTCACACCATTCCACAGCCTCACTACGCATCCTCGCACCGCCCAGCCACCTCGCACATCTCTGGTGGTAACGCAGCCTTACACATCGGTCATTTAATTAGCATCATAATGATATAGAAATAATGTTTTGAATCTCTTCATATCTTATTTAGGTAATAGGATCCAGGGAAGAAAAGTGAATAGAAAGAAATCTCCAGGATATGAGGTCACCGTGGGAGTGCCGCAGGGCTTAATTCTTGGTCCGTTCTTTTATTTTGCGTATTTTAGAAAAAGTTTTATCTGTTTACTTTAGTTTGTTTACTCTGTTGAAAAATTAATAATAAACCTAGTTAGGTGCATTATAAACTAACCTATTTTATAAATCAACTATTTGATTTCGATGTTATCATCGCATTCATATTATAGGTTTCATGGTGTAATATCATGTACGAGTATTTTGGACTCATATTTTAAACACCATCGAGCTGACTGGCTCTTTAACAGTGGAAAACGGACAAAATTATTGTTGTGGCGCAACTTCGGAGAAGCCTATGTGCCTGCAGTGAACGGTAATAGGCTTCTTCTATTCTAGTGTCGACACGAGCTAAGTATACGAAGATAGCTCATGCCGTGTCAAAATGCTTAGCAAGTCAGCAAGTCCAGTAGCGGGGCTGACTGCCTAGGACGAGCCGAATATACTTAAGTATCGTCACTAGTAGAAGCTCTTTTAATGCCGTCTTAATGTTTCTCTCCACCTCTTTAAATGTGATAGGTGGGTTGATTCAATAAAAGTATTTTGAAGGCTTTACAAATATTTACTGCTAATGAAAAACCGTAGTCAATTCACGTTATGACATGTCTGTTATTGTTCACTTTGCCTCCTGTTCTCCTGTTATCGCAAAAAAATTCAGCAATACTCTGGTTGTATCAGTATACTACACGCTGCGAAGCGGTGATAGCTTCATTGATAACAAGAAAGTATTTATGCAAAACTAGTCTGATAATATTTAAAGGATGATGGTCAAAATGGGCGTAAGTCCAACAGAAGTGAAATATGTCTCAAATCGAAGCTTATAATTAGTACTCTATTTCATACTATGGCAACAAGTACCAAAGTCGCCGGAGAACAGAGATAGGGCCATTTGAAAAAGTTACATTTTTCTGTGTAAATACCGAAGATTTGACTACATTTGTCACGTTTAAAAAAAAAGTCGTGTTAAAAACATGGCGCACACGCAGGTAGGGTTGCCATCCGTACTATAATATATAGTATCGTACTATATTTCAGTCAATTGTACTATATATTATAGAAAAATAATATAGTACGAAAAATACTATATTTTTATCCCTGATTGAACTGTCGCGCTTTTTTATGTTAACTGTGACGGGAAGTCTGAAAGGCAATATGTCGAAAAGAAAAACCTGAACCGCAAAAGGAGAAACTTCATTCGATTGGATGGCAATCTCCCGTTCCTAGAAGATTTTCCACGCCTCACTGAGGACGATATAATCTTACAGGCTCTGGGCACTTATCAGCAGAAGCTAGCCAAGTCATACGTCGCAGAGCACTTAAACAATGGTGTTTACAATATTGAAATCAACAGAGACGATGTGCTGAACGATCTCCGTGAATGCAATAAATTAGTATCCAATGTGTGGTTGCTGCGAGCACGGATTCAGTTAAGGCACGTCAGAGTACGCACATATTTTTCATATATTTTGATCGACAGGGACCAGTTTGGCAGAAATTCAATAATTCGTTGTTACTGTACCTGCCTGACAGGAAGAAGGACCATTGGTACCTGTGCTCATGTAGTGTTGATAATATGGTATCTTGGTTTGGGGCGACATGAGCCATTTATCGCCCCCGCGCGTTATTTGTTAGATGTTGTCATAGACCGGGACAGTGTTTAGTTTTGGAGTTTATTTTCATTTAATTTATTTTAAACACATGCTTTTCATTAAAAACCGTTCAATTAACATTTTATTTTTATCTAATTATGTCCATCTAGCAATAAAACGATACGTAATTATTAAAAGTATTTTGTTTTATTTAATTTTGTTATAACTATTTTTCAACGGTGGATATGGCTAGTGTTATTTATATAATTACGATTCTAGCATTGAGTCCCAAGAACTGGCACTAGTTGAAGTTCTGTTGGTCTTACGCCCAGGTTTCATGCAAATTTGCCCATGATCCTTTGACTTTAACTTTGAACCTAGCAACCACTTTTAAGAGATAAGTATGACAGTAATTTAATTGTGCTGATGTAAATTTTAAAATTACGTAACTAATGTAAGCTGTAATCTTGAAAGTTTATACAGTGTTATACATTATACAGTGTCAAGTCAATTAAGGTGATGGTGTGTGGTTTTCTTGACATTGGAAAATCAACTTATAATAATTGTATATTCCATTAACAATTTACATCTATACAAACAAATAAAATTGAAGTGCCTGTGGCAGATAGCTGATATTATAAGGAGCAACTAAGGGTACTTTAAAAAAATTGGGTACCGAGAAAAAAAATTAAAACCCATCCGACTTCTACACAGACAAATTCGCGGGAACAGCTAGTACTATAATAAAATGAATAATGTTACTGACGAATTTCACACATGATTAGAAATAAGTTGATGGCAATAGGCGATGAGGTAGGTTACTGGTAACAGTTGATTGGTAAAAGGTAAATGGTAACCGGTGATTGTTGGTAGGCGCTGGGTGATGGTGATTTAGGAAAGAAGACAGCTGATGGATGGTGCAGTGGTGATTGGTAATAGGTTAAGGGTAGTGTTAATTTGTGGTGGTGATTGCAGATGGATAATAGTGATTGGTGATATAACGTTTTTGGTAATGGCTGATAGTTGATTATTATAGTCGTAATAGCGAGCGTGTATGACAAGGTGATTTTGTAAGGATCGTAGCACTCGGTGTTCAGTAGTTTCTGCCTACCCTCATGAGAAAAAAGAAAAATTAAGTAAGTGAAAACCATGTGCGTGCCCACGCTCTGGGCAGAGCGTGGGCACAAATATTTAAATGTAGGTACAGCATTGTAATAAAACCTCAGTGGTAATTTCTGATATCATTTTATTGTAATGAATAAGTTATTTTCATTTTATGTCTATTTAGGTACTTATAGATATCTGTATTGTCTCTAAGTTATAATATATGATTATAATATTAGGTACTAAAGTATATTTACACCTTTTAATACATACGGGTCATACGGCTATATAAACTTAACTGTCATATTTCAATAAACATATAAATATAGATACTATACAATTATATTTATACATTTTTAATGCAGTGCAAGGACATGCTAAAATTATTATTTTTCAACATTAAATACGGTGCACACATTGTCACTCGTCATCAGTTAATGTATGCCAATTGTATAATTCCTTAGAACGACTGGTTCTTGGTCTTGCTCCACTCGGCATCAGAGCGG
Source organism: Amphipyra berbera (assembly GCA_910594945.2). Taxonomy (NCBI): domain Eukaryota; kingdom Metazoa; phylum Arthropoda; class Insecta; order Lepidoptera; family Noctuidae; genus Amphipyra; species Amphipyra berbera. The sequence continues at coordinate 2,843,643 of OU343146.1, forward strand.
AGAAAGTTGGTGTACTTGGCCACGGGCTGGTAAGCCTTCAGTTTAGCTTCCTTTTTCAGCTCTGCGGTCTTAAGGTCGCTGAATTCACCGTCCAGGGAGAAAGATGCTCCGTAATACGCAGGAAGGTCGACCAGACCATAAGGAGTGATGTAATCGTCACTGGTCTGACTTGAGCTTTGACCACAGATACCTCTGGTGGTAGTGCGGTGTTCGCTAGTGAAGATGACTAGTCTTTGGCTATCGTAGACAAGACGAAGGGCTCCGTTGTTGATGTTGAACACCTGAACACCGTCAGCCAAGGGGTAGTACTGCAATAGAGGAACCTCCTCAATGTTGTTCCAGTAGGTGGTGAGTGCGCCATCGGTAACCTTCTTGGTGTTGCTCTTAACCTCAACAGATGAGGGCTTGATGTCAACCTCAACGAATTTGCCGTCTTCATTCCTATAGTAAAAAGAGAATCATAAGAAAAATCAAACATGTGATTTTGAAGTGAAAACAGAAGTCTTGCTCACCGCGCAAACATTTCAACTTATAAAGCAATATTAAGCTCAATTTTGTTTAACAGAAAAAGGACAGGTCTGCAAAAACTGAAGATTTTAAAAAAGATCATTAAGAAAAATAAACATTTCTTGAAAACTGCTAAATTAAAGTCGTTTTATAACTGCTTAATAGGCAGATTGGAACAAGTTTCTTAGTTATCCCGGCAGGCCGGAAGCCACTTTTGGGAAACCACGTCATTGCAGTATGTAGTAAATACTCCATACAAATCTCTTTTGCAGGAAAACGAAGGAGAAGTCCTCTTCAGATATTTCGAAAAACTAGTACCTAAAACTCTAACAAAACTAATACGCGTTTTTTTTACAGTCGTGCGGTTTCTAAATGGACCGAATGGCTTTTGTTTAAACCGAACAAGCGTCGTGTTTATTTTTATAACTTACTTGTAGGAAATGTACACTTCCTCCTGCTTGTCGCTGGGCCTCCTCGCGAGAATGACTAGGTCGGTCCAGTCGCTGAAGTCGTCCACCATCACCACGTGCCAGGAGCTGGTGAGGCTGTAGTCGTAGCTGCGGCCACTGAACGTCCAGATCTTGTTGTCGTCCACAGCACAGTAAGCTGTTGGAAACATGAAGCCAAAATTATAAAAATCATGTATATACAAGTATAGTCGACAAGTTGAATATAATGCATTATCTAAAAGATACTCACGCAGGTTTTGGTAGCCAGTGAACCAGTTACGGGAACGCTCCCAGCTGGTGATGGGTCCGTAGAAAGCGTTAGCATAGACGTAGTATCTCATGGCCTCTATATTGTTCAAACGGAATACTCCGAAGCTGCTTGTAAACTCGTAGCTTTCAGTGTTATCGTAATATAATGACTGGCCTACAATTTCTAATTTACCTTCTTCAATTGTCTTTGAGAGGTCTTGTTCCTGTTCCCAAGAGTAAATCGTCTTCAAACTTTCTAAAGTATCAAAGAAATTGTTCAAGTTTTTGCGGCTAAGGTCTTTGTATGTTACAGTAGCCTTAAAGAAGTCAGGCGCATGCGCCTTGATGATCATCTTGTAGCAATCCTTCTGGTAAAAGTTCTTCTGGCTAGTTTCTTGTAGACATTGCTTCGCTAAGGGGTCGTTCTTTAACAATTCGGTGTACTTCTCGCTGCGCTTACTGAAGCCTTGCAGGTGGACGTTATTGGCGTTTCCGTATTTCAGGTCGGCCTCGTATGTTACGTAGATTTTATTTTTCAACGCTTCTTCGAAGTTTAGAGGAGCGATCTTAGGTGTAACCAACTTGAAGACGGCGTTAATTTGTTCACAGCCATTTAAGAAAAAGGCACCTTGGATTTTATTGTCTATAAAGCTCTGGGCGATAGCCGCGGTTAACGAGTACTCTACTTTCTGTTTTCCGTCAAAGACGGCGCTAACATCGTACAGCTGAACGTTAGCAGAGTTGATTCCGGCTGCGGCGCGTTTTACAATCTCCTCGCGGCGAGCCTTGCTGTTGACATCCTTCACGAGAGAAGCTGGTCCAAACTTACCGCTCTGTTTCTGGTTGAATATGGTATCTGTGCAATCAAAATATAAATATCAATTTTTACTGAATTACATAAAATTATAAGAAGTACCTACTAACAAAAAAAGCAAAATTCATGAATTAATGATTTAAATACGTGCGAATACGTCCAAGAGTACATCTACCTGGGCCAATTAGTTTCTTTCCAGGCGTGACAAGAAAAAGAAGTTGCTAGACGCACCGAAAACGCCACCTGGAAGAGCTATTGATCCATGAAAGACCTAATGAAGGGAAAACTCTCTCGCACACTAAAGAAAAAGGGACGTATGTATTCTGCCTATCTCCACCTACGGTGCTCAGACTTAGTCTTTGACAAAACTTCAAAAGTCCGCACTCGGAGTTTGCTAGCGAGCCATGGAGCGCAGTATCTTAGGATTCCGGCTATCAGACCGTATAAGGAATAGTGTACTGCGCTCTAAAATTCAGATCGCCGACGTTGGTCAGAAAGCCGCAAGCTTAAAATGGAACTGGGCTGGTCACGTCTGCCGCATGTCGGACGAGCTGTAAGCAAAACTCATCACTGAGTGGAGCCCACACAACGTCAGACTACATCGCGGCAGGCCCAGAAGGAGATGGCGGGACGAGCTAGACACTTATTGGAAGGATTGGCCGCAGAGAACCTTAAACCGAAAGGATTGGAAGAAGGGTAGGGAGGCCTTGGCCCTGCAGTGGGATGATCATGGCTGAAATATAATAAAATGAATTAAAATGTCTACCGTCTAAGGATATGTTATGTACTTACCATAGAATACGCTGAAAGTTACATCCTTGTTCTTGGTCTCTTTGGCAATATATTTCAAGTTGAACTCGGTCAAAGCCACATCTTTTTGGTACATCAAATTGCCAATACTTGACAAAATGTCACCATCGTAGGCTTTGGTGTTTTTGAAGTCGGAGGAGTAGGAGTATCCTTGCAGAACGAAGGCTACACCAGTCAGAGGAGCAAGGTTAAATTCAGTAGACACAACTTTAGCGGGGCGCTTGATGAGCGTAGTTTTTGGGTTCTCAAAGATCGGCAACAGAGAATCCTTGTTCTGTAGCGAAGTGTAGGGCTTTACGCCAAAGTGAATGAAGTTAACGTCTTCTTCAGGAAGTACGAAGTTCAGTTTGACTTCTCCAGGGTTAACCCCCGTGTTCACATTTGCAGGGAAGTAGAACTGGATTGAGTTGACGACACCGGCGACAGCGAACACATCACCAAGTGTATCTAAGAAACCAACGCTACCGTCGATGTTTCTCGCATAAGTGAAGTCGAGCTGTTTGCTTAAAGATCCGGCAAAGTCTTTACTGCTCTTATCAAGTTTGATTTTTACTTGACCATTAATTGAATACATGAGGGGTTCTTCGTATACGAAGACGAATGGCACACCAGCAGCCAGGGGGAATACTACACTCACTTGCTTGTTACTTAATATCTTAGTGTATTGGACATCAACACCGTCTAATATTTTTTCCATATTTTGAACGGTGTTAGCAATAAAATCGTTAAGGTCACGTTCGTTAAAAGTGACAAGCCTCTGCTGTCTTAAGTTTTCAAGGAAGAGAGCGCCTTCAATGGGCTTGCTAGGTTGGCGTTTGAGGTTCAGCTTTTGAGCGATGTCTTTGGCGGAGAACTTAAAGTCAACTTTAGATTGGTTAGGTTCGTACAACTTCTTTGCGATGTAATCCAAGAGCTCTTGCACGTCTGATACGGACAAAGTTACCTGAAAATTGTTAAAAAATAATTGGTTAAATTACAATTTAGTGGGATGTAGAGGCGGACAATATTATTATTTTCACGCTATCATTATGCGTAAAAGCTGTTTCAATTTCTACCTGGTTTTCCTCAGTCCATGCAGTGCTTCTAGGCCTCAAAGCCAACCTCTGGTATACAGGCAGAATGCTGTTCTCACTGCCGATGAAGGACAGTTCCCTAAAGTATGCGATGTCATCATCGCTCGTGTACTCGTCGATAATGGAGTCGGTAGAGTAACGGTATCCGAATTTCTCTTGTGAAATGAAGTTCTTGGCAAACTGAGCAATCTTAGCCCTGTAAATCAATGTTTACACTAAATTAGTCATCATAAAAAATATAAATGATAATTCGTCCGTGGATAAAATTAGTTTGTTTATTGTCCTTTCCGGTGTGAATGATCGAAAAGATGTATGGGAATTAAATCACTCAGATTGAGTATTTTAATTAATATCACACTTATATTGATTTGATATCTTCATACTGTGACCAAACCACTTGTTAACGATTGTACTGACACAGAATTTTTACTACACTACTAACATTAAAAAAAACAAACTTACAGCTGTGTGAAACGTGGGTCCTTAAGTCCAGCGGCGAAAACAATGCTGTTTGCCAGGACGGCGCGAACTTGAGTGCTGGGGTCGTCGTGTGTCATGTGTGCCATTACTTGCATCATCTCAGCGCTTGGGTAAGCCATGAAGATGTTCAGGGCAGCAGCTACCCTCACTTCATAAGGCTCAGCGGTGTTTCTCAAAATGCTGAAGAGAACAGCACGAACATGATCGTTCTTCGTGTTAGCCAATTGTTTGAGACTGGCCACTATCTGGATACGAAGGTACTTGGTAACTGCAATGCGACCGTCTAAGTACGGAGCGAACACCTGCAGGATATGTGGGTTAGCCAAGTTCCCGAGCGCTCTTACGTAAGCCTGAGCTTTGTTAGAATCTCCATTTTCGACAGATTGTTTCAGTTCTTTAGAGAGAACGGGAATGACGGTTTTGACTATGTATAAGTCATCCTCTCCGAAGCGGAAGAATTTAGTGGCGGCCAAAAGAACTGTAGTGTTGAGGGTCTGCTGCTCCAATACTACAGGGCTCGTCATAAGTGCGAAGAATTCTTCCTTTAGTGCCTTATTAGAGAATCGGAGAGAAACGCCTATGTTAGAGATCAAGTCCGCTGCTTCCGCACCTTGAACCTCTTTAGTCAAGATCCAGGTCTTGATCTGCTCAAATGAGGAATGGAAGCCAGTCTGTGCGACAGCGTCACGGTAGATTCCCCACATACGGTTTTTAGCGACGTTCTTAGAGGACTTAGCGATTTCAACACTCTTTGTCAACTGCTTCAGTTCCTCCTCATTCAACACACCGAGTACACGTACAAGGATGTTGAATTTAGAAAGGAAATCAGCCTTTGGCAGATTGCTGGGATTCTGAAGTAAGGGAGTGATTTCCTGGAGCAATTTTTGGGCAATTGCAATGTTCTGGGAACCAGCTTTAGGGAAGAACGTAGTCTCGTTCAAAGTGAAGAAAAGCGAATCGACAACGCGGCTTGCTTCAGGCTTTTTCCACTCAGCACCACTTGTCTCGTGGACAGAGGAGAGGTAGAATTTAACATGACTGATGACTTCAGCCTTCTGTTTACCGAACAGAACAGGACTGACGTAAGCAGTGCTTATGACTTCCGACTGGTAGATTGTGCCTTGTTTGCCTACGATCAAACGGGATTCAGAACTGCGCTTAATAAACTGTTTCTTTTCATTTTCGGTAGCAACTCCATTCCAAACGGCGCCCTCTGGCACATCGTTGGTGAAAGCGATACGTGTTTTGCATGCGGCGAAATTCTTGCTCTTCGTGATCTCAATGGGATCCTCCACTGAAGCATATTGGGGTAGTTCGCGGCGCCATTGTGCGGAAACCGGCGATACTGAGTACAGGGTCTCACAGTCACCAGTAATGTCAGACTCTAACTTCTTGAAGAGACCTTGGAAGGTTTCCTTATCAAAGCTGTTCGGGAAGCTTTGAGCCACAAAACCATTAGGAGATAAGTCAACTTGGAGTGCGCTGATCAGACCCTTCAACAAGTTCTCGTAAGAAAGTGAAAGAGTTTTGGGGATGTTGAACGATTCAATGCGGCCTCCCTCTACAAATATCTCGAAAGGTTCGTCGATGATCTGAATAGGTTGGTACTTGAGATCAGAAGGTGCAACGCCAAACGTTACTTTCTTCGATTGGATCTGCGCGTACAAGGGCTTGCTTAGCTTAGCAATAAGGTGCCCTGGTGCCAAAACCCGAACGATGAACTGTGCCTTGAAGGCGTTGCCATTGCTGTCGCTTTTGTCGTATTGGGTCAAAGTTAAAGTGTCTACATCGTAGTGGTACTCTTTGCCGACCTGCCAGGGCCAAACTTTGCTCTGGGTGAGAGGGCTCGACGTTACCGCGGCTGAAACAAAAGATTTGTTGAATACATAATTATGTAAATTAGGTATACTAGGTAGGTACCTCGAGACTCCCTTATATATTTTTAATATCCAACGAAGAATCGACTTATTTCAAAAAGTAAGAACCCACTTTAAAATAATTGGTAATATTAATTTAATCAATCAATCATAATATTTATTGTGGATCACAGGTACATTACAAAATACATATCTTTCATGGAATTGAGTTCAGCTATGTCCCGCCCTGCAGGGCGGGACATAGATGAACTCAATTAAAACTGAAAAAAAAAATGTATGTAATATTGCAAAATATAATTTTAAGTACATTTTCAATAAGTCATTGTATCGTAAGTCATAAGGTCATAGTTATTATAGAAATGTAAGATAAATTAAATTAAAATCATTAACATGCATTAGGTGAACATTATCAAAATATATAAAAAATATAATAAAAAAGTATAAAAAGTATGCATGCAATACTGAACGCAACCGTGGCTATTTTAAAAGCGTTTTGTCAGCCATGAAATCTTTCACTGAGTAGTAACATTTTTCCACCAACATTTCGTGTAGTGATTTTTTTAACATTAATGCTCGTATTGTGTCAATAAAATTATGTTTCTGAATTTGGTTTTTCTTTTATTAAATAATATTATAAGAATAATGTAATGCCTAATATGTTAAAACTAATCATATCCAGAAATAAATATATCTATCTATCTAATCTAATACCTTTAAACGAGCAATTCCTGTATATACCTATATCTATACTTATAAAAGAAGAAGCTGACTGACTGACTGACTGACTTATCTATCAACGCACAGCCTAAACGGCTGGGGTTAGAAACTTGAAATTTTGACAGTAGGTTTATTTTGTGATGTAAACATCCACTAAGAAGGGATTTCTCGAAATTCAACCCCTAAGAGGGTGAAATAGGGTTTTTAAGTTCGTATGTAAGTCCGTCATTTTTGAAGTAAGAAGCTTGAAATTAAATAGTAAGGATTTTGGTTAGAAATAAACGTACACCTGTTTGAGCATTTTTGGAAATTCAACCCTTAAAGGGGTGAAATGAGTGTTGAAAGTTTGTATGAGAAATCTGGTATTTTTGAAGTGAGAAAAATGGAATGAAATATTTAGGCTTTTGGTAAGAAATAAACGTATGTGTTTGAGGGTTTTTGGAGATTCCACCCCTAAGACGGTGAAATGGGGGTTGAAGTTTGTATGTAAGTCCGTCGCTTTTGAAGTAAGAAAGATGAAATTAAATATTAAGGTTTCTGGTGAGGAATAAATGTACACATATTTGGAAATTCAACCTCTAAGGAGGTGAAATACCTAAGTGTTGAAAGTTGGTATGAGAAATCTGGTACTTTTGAAGTAAGAAGCATGGGAACAAACTGACCGACTGGCTGACTAATCTAGCAACGCACAGCCTAAACCGGTGGGGTGATAAAAGACGGACGTTTTGGATTTTAAAATGTCACTTTAAAATGGGCTTAACGAGGATTACAAACTTCACGCAAGCGAAGCTGCGGGCAAAAGCTAGTGTATAATATAATCTGAATCTCGGAAACGGGTTTTGGGGGCGATAAATCGATCTAGCTAGGTTTCATTTTTAGAAAACGTCGTTTTATTCGTGTTTTCAGGCAATGAAAAACTGCTCTAATATCATTAGAATACGAAAGTAAATTTCGCAGGCTTTTAGCTCTGGTGGGAAATTGGGCGGTCCCGTAACCAGAAAATGCCGGTTCGAGAGCAGATGTTTTTTTCCCTTTTTTTTCAAGTTCCTTCTTTTCCTTTTTCCCTTTTTTTTCTTTCCAAAAAACACGATTTACCAAAAAAAAACCGAGCAAGTCTCCGTCATCCAGGTACCTACTTAATAATACATCGGTAAAAAAATCATCAAAATTGATTACTTATTATTAAGAATATATTATTAGGTACCCATCAAGATCGCCTCAATCTAACAAAATGTTATATAATATTTTTACGACTTAATTAAAAATTTACGATTTACCAAATTTTTTTCATCTGTCTATCTATACAAGGTTAGTCGGAAAGGGGGTACTAAGCCGCGGGCCACTTAATGTATCACTGATAACTGTTTTAAAGAAAGTGTTAACATTAAAAAATTCGATAATTATTTTTTTCATTAAAAGTTATTTTTATTTTAGCTTTTTCAAAAACTCTTTTTCCCATCTTTAAGTTACGAATTCAGAAAATGCGGCTTCTAATCCGAGACCCTAAGTATGATGTAAAATGTTAACACAGCTGATCATAGCTGAAGATAGATAGAATTTAGCGTATTTTTTATGTAATTTTTGAACATCTATTTCTTTTTAACTAATGACTTTTGGGGAAAGTTGTAGAACAAAAGTTATCCATTATTATAGGTACTCTAATACCCTTTCAGCTTAGTACCCCGTTTCCGACTAACCTTGTATAAATAAAAATGAATCGCCAAATGTGTTGCTAAGCGCAAAATTTGAGAACGGCTCGAGCAATTCGGCAATATTTTTTTTATATATTCCTTGTGGCACAAGGAAGGTTCTTATGGAGAAAAAAAAGTAAAAATTGTGTGGAAAATAGTAAAAACAACACTTTTTTTTCCTACTACAGGCCAATAACTTTTGACAGAACGAAATCTGTCCGGGCAGCTAGTATTATTATAAACTTTAAATCATCACGTACTGTTCCGAGCATACGAACTCGTATATAATATAATATGTCTATCTTGTTGACATTAACATAGTCATGAGGATTCAGTCCAGATGACATAAAAAGTTCGAAATTTATATAAAATCCAAAAATATGGGGCCGACATTGGACCAAGCTTCACACAAGATACTTTAAATCGATTCAATGAACAAAGGAATTGAATGAATTACTAAAAAATAACGCATATGAAAGAACTGTTTAGTGAAAAATGGTTTAAACATTTAAATATTTATAACATTTACAATAATTGTCTAAGCGAAATATTCAGTACCTAGGTAGTTTGCTTAACAAAATATTTTAAAGATGTATGAGAAAATTGAGTTGAGTATCTACGAACTTATCTACGAAACAAAACAGTGACTCACCGATAATCGCCGTCAGTATCAACAACTTCATAATTCCAAGTCCTTAGCAGTGGTCGTGTTCAGTGTGGCTCGGTGGCGCACACTTCTGATGCCCCAAACTGGGATGCCTAGGCTTATATACAGTGCTAAAGTCGTCCCCGTTAGGTGTCATGTAACCCCTGACCCGTTAAAAGATAACAATTTGCTCAAACTAAAAAAAAATATGTTCGATTATCGAAAATTGATTGGTTGGTTGATACAGGGTGTAAACGAAATCATGTAATTCCTTCAAGCCTCGCGATGTACTGCTGACATAGATTAACCCTGCAAGGGATATATTTGGATTCAATAAACAAAAAAATTACAAGAAGTACACATGTGTTCTTAACGTGGAGCATTTTAGTGCATCTAGCGAATTGCGCGAGTATCACTCGCCGCGCGGTCATTTAACTCGGGGCGCTAAAATGCCTCACGTTAAGAACACATGTTTACAATTTGTAATTTATTTTTAATTGAATAAAATTGTTTTTCGTCCAGGATTAATCTATGTCAGCAGTACCTACATCACGAGGATCGAATTTTCTTTCGGTTTACAATTTGCAATTGGGTCCCGTTTGCTACTAAACTTAATGCGGGAAATTAACTTAGGCTTTCAGCTCATAATAAAGAATGTTAAACCGAAGTAGAGTATTACCTCGTTTATAGTTTATTTTAATTTTGTTTTCTATCCTCAATCTTGTTTCGGTCTTTTTAGTGTATTACTTTTAAATAATTTTATTTGCAGTCGGGTATTTTTTTAATTGTACTGATGTAAATTTTAAATATATGTAACTAATGTAAGCTATAATCTTCAAAGTTTATACAGTGTTATACATTATACAGTGTCAAGTCAATTAAGGTGATGGTGTGTGGTTTTCTTGACATTGGAAAATCAACTTATAATAATTGTATATTCCATTAACAATTTATTATCTATCTATCTATACATCTATATAAATAAATAAAATTGAAGTGTCTGTGGCAGATAGCTGATATTATAAGGAGCAACTAACGTTACTTAAAAAAAAATGTTGGTTGGCGAGCAAAAAATTAAAACCCATCCGACTTCTACGCAGACAAAATCGCGGGCACAGCTAGTACTATAATAAACTCCATATTGCTGACGAATTCCACACATGATTAGAAATAAGTTGATGGCAATAGGCGATGAGGTAGGTTACTGGTAACAGTTGATTGGTAACAGGTAAATGGTAACCGGTGATTGTTGGTAGGCGCTGGGTGATGGTGATTTAGGAAAGAAGACAGCTGATGGATGGTGCAGTGGTGATTGGTAATAGGTTAAGAGTAGTGTTGATTTGTGGTGGTGATTGCAGATGGATAATAGTGATTGGTGATGTAACGTTTTTGGTAATGGGTGATAGTTGATTGTTATAGTCGTAGTAGCGAGCGTGTATGACAAGGTGATTTTGTAAGGATCATAGCACTCGGTGTTCAGTAGTTTCTGCCGACCCACATGAGAAAAAGGAAAATTAAGTAAGTGAAAACCATGTTCGTGGGCAAAGCTGCAGGCACAAATATTTAAATGTAGGTAAAGCATTGTAATAAAACCTCAGTGGTAATTTCTGATATCATTTTATTGTAATGAATAAGTTATTTTCATTTTACGTCTATTTAGGTACTTGTAGATATCTGTTTTGTCTCTAAGTTATAATATATGATTATAATATTAGGTACTAAAGTATATTTACACCTTTTAATACATACGGGTCATACGGCTATATAAACTTAACTGTCATATTTCAATAAACATATAAATATAGATACTATACAATTATATTTATACATTTTAATGCAGTGCAAGGACATGCTAACATTATTATTTTTCAACATTAAATACGGTGCACACATTGTCACTCGTCATCAGTTAATGTATGCCAAATGTATAATTCCTTAGAACGACTGGTTCTTGGTCTTGCTCCACTCGGCATCAGAGCGGAGAATGTTGGTGTACTTGGTCACGGGCTGATAAGCCTTCAATTTAGCTTCCTTTTTCAGCTCTGCGGTCTTAGGGTCGCTGAATTCACCGTCCAGGGAGAAAGATGCTCCGTAATACGCAGGAAGGTCGACCAGACCATAAGGAGTGATGTAATCGTCACTGGTCTGACTTGAGCTTTGACCACAGATACCTCTGGTGGTAGTGCGGTGTTCGCTAGTGAAGATGACTAGTCTTTGGCTATCGTAGACAAGACGAAGGGCTCCGTTGTTGATGTTGAACACCTGAACACCGTCAGCCAAGGGGTAGTACTGCAATAGAGGAACCTCCTCAATGTTGTTCCAGTAGGTGGTGAGTGCGCCATCGGTAACCTTCTTGGTGTTGCTCTTAACCTCAACAGATGAGGGCTTGATGTCAACCTCAACGAATTTGCCGTCTTCATTCCTATAAAGTAAAAAGAAGATCATAAGAAAAACCAAACAAGTGATTTTGAAGCGAAAACAAAAGTCTTGCTCACCGCGCAAACATTTCAACTTATAAAGCAATATTAAGCTCAATTTTGTTTAATAGAAAAAAGGACAGGTCTGCAAAAACTAAAGATTTTAAAAAAGATCATTAAGAAAAATAAACATTTCTTGAAAACTGCTACATTAAAGTCGTTTTATAACTGCTTATTAGGTAGATTGGAACAAGTTTCTTAGTTATCCAGGCAGGCCGGGACCCACTTTTGGGAAACCTCGTCATTGCAGTATGTAGTAAATACTCCATACAAATCTCTTTTGCAGGAAAACGAAGGAGAAGTCCTCTTCAGATATTTCGAAAAACTAGTACCTAAAACTTTAACAAAAAATACTCGTTTTTTACTATCGTGCGGTTTCTGAATGAACCGAATGGTTTTTTTTAAACCGAACAAGCGTCGTGTTTACTTTTATAACTTACTTGTAGGAAATGTACACTTCCTCCTGCTTGTCGCTGGGCCTCCTCGCGAGAATGACTAGGTCGGTCCAGTCGCTGAAGTCGTCCACCATCACCACGTGCCAGGAGCTGGTGAGGCTGTAGTCGTAGCTGCGGCCACTGAACGTCCAGATCTTGTTGTCGTCCACAGCACAGTAAGCTGTTGGAAACATGAAGCCAAAATTATAAAAATCATGTATATACAAGTATAGTCGACAAGTTGAATATAATGCATTATCTAAAAGATACTCACGCAGGTTTTGGTAGCCAGTGAACCAGTTACGGGAACGCTCCCAGCTGGTGATGGGTCCGTAGAAAGCGTTAGCATAGACGTAGTATCTCATGGCCTCTATATTGTTCAAACGGAATACTCCGAAGCTGCTTGTAAACTCGTAGCTTTCAGTGTTATCGTAATATAATGACTGGCCTACAATTTCTAATTTACCTTCTTCAATTGTCTTTGAGAGGTCTTGTTCCTGTTCCCAAGAGTAAATCGTCTTCAAACTTTCTAAAGTATCAAAGAAATTGTTCAAGTTTTTGCGGCTAAGGTCTTTGTATGTTACAGTAGCCTTAAAGAAGTCAGGCGCATGCGCCTTGATGATCATCTTGTAGCAATCCTTCTGGTAGAAGTTCTTCTGACTAGTTTCTTGTAGACATTGCTTCGCCAAGGGGTCGTTCTTTAACAATTCGGTGTACTTCTCGCTGCGCTCACTGAAGCCTTGCAGGTGGACGTTATTGGCGTTTCCGTATTTCAGGTCGGCCTCGTAAGTCACGTAGATTTTATTTTTCAACGCTTCTTCGAAGTTTAGAGGAGCGATATTAGGTGTAACCAACTTGAACACGGCGTTGATTTGTTCACAGCCATTTAAGAAAAAGGCACCTTGGATTTTATTGTCTATAAAGCTCTGGGCGATAGCCGCGGTTAACGAGTACTCTACTTTCTGTTTTCCGTCAAAGACGGCGCTAACATCGTACAGCTGAACGTTAGCAGAGTTGATTCCGGCTGCGGCGCGTTTGACAATCTCCTCGCGGCGAGCCTTGCTGTTGACATCCTTCACGAGAGAAGCTGGTCCAAACTCACCGCTCTGTTTCTGGTTGAATAGTGTATCTGTGCAATCAAAATATAAACATTAATAATATTTTACTGAATTACATAAAATTATAAGAAGTAGGTACCTACTAACAAAAAAGCAAATGTCATGAATTAATGACTTAAGATTTCTACCAGTAAAAGATATATTATGTACTTACCATAGAATACGCTGAAAGTTACATCCTTGTTCTTGGTCTCTTTGGCAACATATTTCAAATTGAACTCGGTCAAAGCCACATCTTTTTGGTACATCAAATTGCCAATACTTGACAAAATGTTACCATCGTAGGCTTTGGTGTTTTTGAAGTCGGAGGAGTAGGAGTATCCTTGCAGAACGAAGGCTACACCAGTCAGAGGAGCAAGGTTAAATTCAGTAGACACAACTTTAGCGGGGCGCTTGATGAGCGTAGTTTTTGGGTTCTCAAAGATGGGCAACAGAGAATCCTTGTTCTGTAGCGAAGTGTAGGGCTTTACGCCAAAGTGAATGAAGTTAACGTCTTCTTCAGGAAGTACGAAGTTCAGTTTGACTTCTCCAGGGTTAACCCCCGTGTTCACATTTGCAGGGAAGTAGAACTGGATTGAGTTGACGACACCGGCGACAGCGAACACATCACCAAGTGTATCTAAGAAACCAACGCTACCGTCGATGTTTCTCGCATAAGTGAAGTCGAGCTGTTTGCTCAAAGATCCGGCAAAGTCTTTACTGCTCTTATCAAGTTTAATTTTTACTTGGCCATTAATTGAATACATGAGGGGTTCTTCGTATACGAAAACGAATGGCACGCCAGCAGCCAGGGGGAATACTACACTCACTTGCTTGTTACTTAATATCTGAGTGAATTGGACATCAACACCATCTAATAATTTTTCCATATTTTGAACGGTGTTAGCAATAAAATCGTTAAGTTCACGTTCGTTAAAAGTGACAAGCCTCTGCTGTCTTAAAATTTCAAGGAAGAGAGCGCCTTCAATGGGCTTGCTAGGTTGGCGTTTGAGGTTCAGCTTTTGAGCGATGTCTTTGGCGGAGAACTTGAAGTCAACTTTAGATTGGTTAGGTTCGTACAACTTCTTTGCGATGTATTCCAAGAGCTCTTGCACGTCAGATACGGACAAAGTTATCTGAAAATTATAAAAAATAATTGGTTAAATTACAATTTAGTGGCATGTAGAGGCGGACAATATCATTATTTTCACGTTATCATTATGCGTAAAAACTGTTTCAATTTCTACCTGGTCTTCCTCAGTCCATGCAGTGCTTCTAGGCCTCAAAGCCGACCTATGGTATACAGGTAGAATGCTGTTCTCACTGCCGATGAATGACAGTTCCCTGAAGTATGCGATGTCATCATCGCTCGTGTACTCGTCGATAATGGAGTCGGTAGAGTAACGGTATCCGAATTTCTCTTGTGAAATGAAGTTCTTGGCAGACTGAGCAATCTTAGCCCTGTAAATTAATGTTTGCACTAAATTAGTCAACATAAAAAATATAAACGATTATTCGTCCGTGGTTAAAACTAGTCTGTTTATTGTCCTTTCCGGTGTGAGTGATCAAAAAGGCGTATGAGAACTAAATCACTCAGATTGAGTATTTTAATTAATGTCACACTTATATTGACTTGATATCTTCATACTGTGACCAAACCGCATTTTAATGATTGTACTGACACAGAATTTTTACTACAATAACATAAAAAAAAACAAACTTACAGCTGTGTGAAACGTGGGTCCTTAAGTCCAGCAGCGAAAACAATGCTATTTGCCAGGACGGCGCGAACTTGAGTGCTGGGGTCGTCGTGTGTCATGTGTGCCATTACTTGCATCATCTCAGCGCTTGGGTAAGCCATGAAGATGTTCAGGGCAGCAGCTACCCTCACTTCATAAGGCTCAGCGGTGTTTCTCAAAATGCTGAAGAGAACAGCACGGACCTGATCGTTCTTCGTGTTAGCCAATTGTTTGAGACTGGCCACTATCTGGATACGAAGGTACTTGGTAACTGCAATGCGACCGTCTAAGTACGGAGCGAACACCTGCAGGATATGTGGGTTAGCCAAGTTCCCGAGCGCTCTTACGTAAGCCTGAGCTTTGTTAGAATCTCCATTTTCGACAGCTTGTTTCAGTTCTTTAGAGAGAACGGGAATGACGGTTTTGACTACGTATAAGTCATCCTCTCCGAAGCGGAAGAATTTAGTGGCGGCTAAAAGAACTGTAGTGTTGAGGGTCTGCTGCTCCAATACTACAGGACTCGTCATAAGTGTGAGGAATTCTTCCTTCAGTGCCTTATTAGAGAATCGGAGAGAAACGCCTATGTTAGAGATCAAGTCCGCTGCTTCCGCACCTTGAACCTCTTTAGTCAAGATCCAGGTCTTGATCTGCTCAAATGAGGAATGGAAGCCAGTCTGTGCGACAGCGTCACGGTAGATTCCCCACATACGGTTTTTAGCGACGTTCTTAGAGGACTTAGCGATTTCAACACTCTTTGTCAACTGCTTCAGTTCCTCCTCATTCAACACACCGAGTACACGTACAAGGATGTTGAATTTAGAAAGGAAATCAGCCTTTGGCAGATTGCTGGGGTTCTGAAGTAAGGGAGTGATTTCCTGGAGCAATTTTTGGGCAATTGCAATGTTCTGGGAACCAGCTTTAGGGAAGAACGTAGTCTCGTTCAAAGTGAAGAAAAGCGAATCGACAACGCGGCTTGCTTCAGGCTTTTTCCACTCAGCATCACTTGTCTCGTGGACAGAGGAGAGGTAGAATTTAACATGACTGATGACTTCAGCTTTCTGTTTACCGAACAGAACAGGACTGACGTAAGCAGTGCTTATGACTTCCGACTGGTAGATTGTGCCTTGTTTGCCTACGATCAAACGGGATTCAGAACTGCGCTTGATAAACTGTTTCTCTTCATTTTCGGTAGCAACTCCATTCCAAACGGCGCCCTCTGGCACATCGTTGATGAAAGCGATACGTGTTTTGCATGCGGCGAAATTCTTGCTCTTCGTGATCTCAATGGGATCCTCCACTGAAGCATACTGGGGTAGTTCACGGCGCCATTGTGCGGAAACCGGCGATACTGAGTACAGGGTCTCACAGTCACCAGTAATGTCAGACTCTAACTTCTTGAAGAGACCTTGGAAGGTTTCCTTATCAAAGCTGTTCGGGAAGCTTTGAGCCACAAAACCATTAGGAGATAAGTCAACTTGGAGTGCGCTGATCAGACCCTTCAACAAGTTCTCGTAAGAAACTGAAAGAGTTTTGGGGATGTTGAACGATTCAATGCGGCCTCCCTCTACAAATATCTCGAAAGGTTCGTCGATGATCTGAATAGGTTGGTACTTGAGATCAGAAGGTGCAACGCCAAACGTTACTTTCTTCGATTGGATCTGCGCGTACAAGGGCTTGCTTAGCTTAGCAATAAGGTGCCCTGGTGCCAAAACCCGAACGATGAACTGTGCCTTGAAGGCGTTGCCATTGCTGTCGCTTTTGTCGTATTGGGTCAAAGTTAAAGTGTCTACATCGTAGTGGTACTCTTTGCCGACCTGCCAGGGCCAAACTTTGCTCTGGGTGAGAGGGCTCGACGTTACCGCGGCTGAAAGAAAAGATTTGTTGAATACATAATTATGTTAATTGGGTATACTAGGTAGATACCTCTGGACTCCTAAATGTATCCAATTGAAAATTATAAACCGAAATAAAATTTATGGGTCCCGCATACTACTTAACTAAGGCTTTCAGCTCATAATATAGACTGTTAAACCGAAGTAGAGTTTACTTCGTTTATGGTTTATTTTAATTTTGTTTTCCATTCTCAATCTTGTTTCGGTCTTTTTAGTGCATTACTATTAATGTTTTTTTTGCAGTCGGGTTTTTGATTTTTTAAATTATTTATTTTATTTTAGACTTTTTAGTGTCCCGTGATAGCACGAGGTCTGACACAAACATGGCCCATTTTTATGTTATCAAAAACTTTTTAAACCAATTTATTATTTCTAATTAAACTTAAACATATAAGTTATAAATATTTTTGTAATCCCCTTCTAATTTCCTTTATTTTGATATCCTACTCGATGGTTTGGTTAATTTTTTTTATTAACGTAGGTAGGTATTACTATTTCGAGCCAAAAACCGCCATTTTTTTTTCAAACATCCATTTTAGGGCACTTGGGTTTTTAAGACGAATATAACGATACCTTAATAATTGTCGAAATCCGTCCAGCCGTTTGGAAGATACGAGTTTATAAAGAAATTTACAAACATAATACATACAAGATACGCGCGAAAAACATAATCCTTCAGGCAGTCGGGTAAAAAACAAAAAAAAATTGTCAAATCGATTAGTCTCAGGTAGGGTAGGTAGGTAGGGCAGTGAGGTAGGGCAGGTAGGTAGGGCAGGTAGGTAGGGTAGGTAGGTAGGGTAGGCAGGTAGGTAGGGTAGGTACGTACAGAAGAATTTATCTTAAGATTACCTAATCTTAAGATAAATTCTTCTGTACGTGTGTTTGTCACCTAACTCCTCCTATACGGCTGGACCGATTTGGATAAAATTTTGTGTGTATATTTCAATAGGTTCCTGGATGGTTTACAAACACAATTTGACCCGGTTGGTGGCGCTGCTGTCGGTATGTCACCAAATTTTACGGGCAGGACGACGTCTGACGGGTCCGCTAGTTTTTTAATATCTAACAACGAATCGACTTATTTCAAAAAGTAAGAACCCACTTTATAATCTATCTTAATATTATAAAGCTGAAGAGTTTGTTTGTATAAACGCGCTAATCTCAGGAACTACTGGTTGGTATTTTTTTTGTGTTGTATAGTCCATTTATCGAGGAAGGTTATAGGCTATATAACATCACGCTACGACCAGTAGGAGCGAAGCATAAATGAAAAATGTTGCAAAAACGGGAAAAATGTCCACCTGCGCGAAGCTAGGACAAGCCGCTAGTCTATACTAATATTATAAAGAGGAAAGATTTGTATTTTTGTATGTAAAGAATAAACTTAAAAACTACTGGTCCGATTTCAAAAATTCTTTTGCCGTTAGAAAGCTACATTATCACTGAGTAACATAGGCTACGGGCGGAGCCGTGAGGACACAGCTAGTACCTAATAAGTTAAAACTCACTCTATCCAGAAATAAATATATTAATATTATATCGGTAAATGAATCATCAAAATTGGTTAGTTATTTTTAAGAATATATTATTAGGTACCAATCAAGATCGCCTAAAGCCTAACAAAATGTTATATCATTTCTTTTACTACTTAATTAAAAATTTACGATTTACCAGTTTTTATTCATATTATCATAAACTTTAAATCATCACGCACTGTTTCGAGTATACAAACTCGTATGTAAATGTCTATTTTGTTGACATTAACATACCTAGTCGTGAGGATTCAGTCCAGATTACATAAAAAGTTCAAAATTTATATAAAATCCAAAAATATGGGGCCGACATTGGACCAAGCTTCACACAAGATACTTTAAATCAATTCAACGGACAAATGAATTGAATGAATTACCAAAAAAAGAACACGTATGAACGACCTGTTCAATGAAAAATGGTTTAGACATTTAAATAGGTATAACATTTACAATAATTGTCAAAGCGAAATATTCAGTAGGTAGTTTGTCTAACAAAATATTTTAAAGATGTATGAGAAAGTTAAATTTGAGTTGAGTATCTACGAACTCTAAACAAAACAGTGACTCACCAATAATCGCCGTCAGTATCAACAACTTCATAATTCCAAGTCCTTAGCAGTGGTCGTGTTCAGTGTGGCTTGGTGGCGCACACTTCTGATGCCCTGAACTGGGACGCCTAGGCTTATATACAGTGCTGAAGTCGTCCCCGTTAGGTATCATGCAACCCCTGACCCGTTAGAAGATAACAATTTGCTAATACTATTAAAAAAATAGTTAGATTATCGAAACTTGATTGGTTGACTATAGTTCAGCAGTTCATAACCGATTTAGTTGCTCCGAGCGCTTACCCGCGTCAACTATGAGAGTTAATTAATTCAGTGTCTTCTAATCGCCTACAATCCATTTCATATAATATTAGACAAAAGTGGACCCAAGAATCATTTCTTCAAGTTTTTTTTTTTTTTGAAATTTTTATTACATTTATTTACAGAACTATCCTAATATACCTATGCAATATAAATCTTAACTACTATAATACAAATATAAAGTAAAACAATCAAAGGGCATCAAAAAATTCGTCCGCATCGCTGTCAACAGGAAAAGTGCCCATAAGGCTGGCAGCATTGCCACGTTGTATGGCAATGCTGATTCTTTGGCCAAAATATAGGCCAGCCCTATGGTCACGTGAAGAGTCGACCAACCGCTTGGCTATGTCGTGAAAAACTAAGTGGGCACTCGGACCCCATGGCCCTAGTGTTTCAACCCCAAACGGCTCAAACATATAAGACCCAAAAAGATTGGAGTATTTGCGCCGTTTGAGGTTTTCCGCACCTGCAGCAGCCGCCCCAGCACAGCCCGCCGTGCTAGGAAGATGGGATGGCGCAAGGGTGTCGACACAAGTTGCATCCCACACCAAAGGCCTACCTACCTTCCAAGGCATTATGGTCATTTCGTCTGGTCTCTTCCCATCGTCGCGTGCCAAGCCATTGGGTTCTAAAACAGCTGGCACCCCGGCGGTGACAAGAGCACGACGGATGATGTCATTAATGCTAGCGTGTCGTGCTATCCGACCTGCGCTCTTACTACAAGATAGGCCATGGTGACCGAGGCAGTCGAAACCTTTACCGCATTGGCAGCGATGCGGAACCACGCAATGAGCGCCGAGACGCAGACAAGTAGCGAGCCGGAAGGTAGTGTCACCCAGCAAAGTGCCTATGTTGGGTGATGGTAGTGCCTGAAGCCAGATGCCCGATTCCCACTCACCCACAGCCAGCATACGGGCACGCTCAGCTGAGTTGGTGGACGTATTAATGAAATTATTCCGTACCAACCTGCAGAGCGGCTCATCCCACTGCCTCTGGGAAAATGGGTTCACGGGCCGATCTGTATCCGGACAAGTCATTTTCCAGGCGTTCACCGCGTCGGTCAAGCACGGCACTTCAAAGTCAACTAGGGAGAGGGCTAAAATGTTCCCGGTCAACTTTTCGGTGCTGTGGACAGAGGACAGGAACGCCGGTAAACTAATACTGGTAATTTTGCGGAATTTCTTCAAGTAGAGTTTCACCACATTCAGATTGACCGTAAGAGTCAGTTTCACCACATTTAGATTGACCGTAAGAGTCAGTTTCACCACATTTAGATTGACCGTAAGAGTCAGTTTCCATCAAGCGGAAAATTCCTCGCGCATTTTTTTAATGTCACTGAATAAAGAACTGTATCAGTATTGACTTTAAATATAAAATTAGACGCTCGGGTATGCTCAGGCATGCACAAGGAAACGCTTGATGTCTACATTGAATTTTATACTTAAAGTCCCATTTTAAGTTTCCACCAAACGGAAAAATCCTCGTGGATGCTCGAGCACCTTTTAAATTTCACTGAATAAGTAATTATATCAATATTGACTTTGAGTATAAAACATGTAAACATCAAGCGTTTCCTTGCACATGCCCAAGCAAACCCGAGTGTCTAATTTTACATTTAAAGGCAATACTAATACAGTTCTTTATTCAGTGACATTTACAAAGCGCGCGAGGATTTTTCCGCTTGATGGAAACTGATCCTAACTGATCACACTGCAGCTGCTTGTTACCATAAAAACTTGTGGTTGCATTGGCTTATTACTGAAACGGACTACATAGAGGCTTCGATGAAGCCGGTCGACCGCGGTACGGTGTCCCTAGGATACTATGTGGTCACATTATGGTCGACGATAACGACGATTTTCCACACTTTGCGACAGCCTTGCGGGAACCGTCAGCAATATGTGTTTGTGTGAGTTGTGGTTTGAAAGTGAGCGTATATACGTCGGTTTAGACCAAATCAGCGTAATGTACGCTGCACAGAGTGAGTCGCGTAATTAGGTACGTGCCACACCACGGCGCAAAATCAATCCTTTTAAATTCTTCCCGTAGGGGCCCAGCAACATCTGACGGAAGATACGTAGTCGCCGATCTTCCGCCGGTACACATAATTCCATATAAACATCTCACACCGTACACTTTTGACCGAAGATGCGTTACTAAAATTCCTCGAGTAAAATACGCAACGGAAGATCGGCGACATATCTTCCGTCAGATGATATTTAAGAGATAATTATGACAGTTATTTAATTATACTGATGTAAATTTTAAAATCATGTAACTAATGTAAGCTGTAATCTTGAAAGTTTATACAGTGTTATACATTATACAGTGTCAAGTCAATTAAGGTGATGGTGTGTGGTTTTCTTGACATTGGAATATCAACTTATAATAATTGTATATTCCATTAACAATTTATTATCTATCTATACAAATAAAATTGAAGTGTCTGTGGCAGATAGCTGATGTTATAAGGAGTAATCAGTACTTATGTTTGCTGATGATATCAAAGTTGCTCTTCCGATAACCAGTGTTGCTGACACGATCACACTCCAACATGACATCGACAACATTCACACTTGGAGCACTATTAACAATCTCAGCCTCAATATCAGTAAATGCTCTATTATGTCCTACTCAAAAGCCAAAAAACCTATACATAACACCTACACGTTACACAATGAAACCCTGAAGCGTGTATCTACCGTACGTGATCTTGGCACCTACTTTGATCCGCACATCACTTTTAATCAACACATAATACAGACTTGTTGTAAATCCCGAAAAAATCTTGGCTTTATCTTAACGTCAAGCAAAAATATTTAGCAATAGACAGGCTATCACAATACTGTACAACTCTTTCATCCGTAGTTTATTAGAAACTAATGGTGTTATTTGGAACCTTCATGAAAGAAATTATACACTACTTATTGAACAGGTACAGAAATCCTTTGTACGGTATCTCTACTTAAAACTCTACGGATATTACCCATATATGTATCCAACACCTTTTATATTAGGAATGGTTACATACCAAAGTTTAGAGGTTAGGAGAAATCTCATGCTTGTGAAATATTTTATCCGCTTAATTCAGGGTTCCCTATTAAATTCTTCCTTGCTAGAATACATCTCCATTAACATTCCGTTACCTATCGGACGTAAACTGCGCCCTCGCCAGTGTCCCCTATTTTCGGTTCCTCAAACTAGTTCTATGACCCTAAAAACCAGTCCCTTGCACTTAGCCCTTACTCTCATCAATAAAATCTTGCAGTATCATGAATCGCTAGATGCCTTTACAAGCACCGAAATGAGTTTGCTGACGGCTGCAAATTCGTACTTGGAGTCTATTGACACTCCCAGCACTATCTCCTCATTGTAAATTCGTACTTGGAGTCTATTGCCACTCCCAGCACTATCTCCTCATTGTAAATTCGTACTTGGAGTCTATTGCCACTCCCAGCACTATCTCCTCATTGTAAATTCGTACTTGGGAGTCTATTGCCACTCCCAGCACTATCTCCTCATTGTAAATTTTATTAATGTTCTTTATGTCTGTTTTATTTATGTATAATGTATCCTTTATCTGTGTGTTAATTTTAAGTTTGAAATTTTAATTTAATTTATTTACAAATAATTATATTTTTGTTATATGTATACTTTGAGCGCAATGTTATCTTCTATCTGATTCTAGACTTATGTACTATCTATACTTATGTTCATTAGACCTATAACTTATATGTGTAGTATTAAACTGTTAGTATAAGTTGGTCAATAAATAAATAAATAAATCAAGGCTACTTTAAAAAAAAAGAATTAGGGTGCCGAGCAAAAAAATTAAAACCCATCCGACTTCTATGCAGACAACATCTCGGACACAGCTATTTCTAAAATAAAATTATACAGATCAGAAAGGTTGTACATTGAAAATATTAAAAAAAAACCGGCCAGGACACTCATAATAAGCAACAGAACACAAATATTTTTTATTACAAGTAATGTCCCTCTGTTCGTTTGTTACCTTGACATGTGTCAAGGTAACAAACGAACAGAGTTTTATATAACTAACTAGGTGCCCGGACAGACTTCGTTCTGTCAAAAGTTATTGGCCTGTAGTGGGAAAAGAAAAGTGTTGTATTTACTGTTTTCCACGCAATTTTTATGCTTTTTCTCTCCATAAGAACCCTCCTTCTGCCTTAAGGAATATATAAAAAAAAAGTTGTCGAATTGGTCGAGCCGTTCTCAAGTTTTTCGCTTAGCAACACATTTGGCCATTCATTTTTATTTATATAGATAAATACCCTAGCTTCAAAACGGTGGTACTTTTTATCTCAATTGGTAAAGTAAGTCATGAGATACAAGCTTGACCTCTAAATCTAAGCAGTCCCGTACACAGCAGAGGTCAGAATTAAATGGTTAAATCGAAATTATGTTGCTGACGAATTCCACACGTGATTAGAAATAAGTTGATGGCAATAGGCGATGAGGTAGGTTACTGGTAACAGTTGATTGGTAACAGGTAAATGGTAACCGGTGATTGTTGGTAGGCGCCGGGTGATGGTGATTTAAGAAAAAAGACAGCTGATAGATGGTGCAGTAGTGATTGGTAATAGGTTAAGGGTGGTGTTGATTTGCGGTGGTGATTGCAGATGGATAATAATGATTGGTGATGCTGATTGGTGATGTAACGTCTTTGGTAATGAGTAGACATCGGATTATATGTATTTGCATGTTTGCATATGCAAATGCGTATAATTCTATTTTTACAGCGTTATTGCATATTTTGGTACTTTTTCATTGACAGTGCTTATTTCAGTAGTTATACGTGTTAGGCGTGTTGTATTATGCTGTCGACACGTCCACCTCGCACAAACTCAGCGAGCGCACCATATATTACTTTCCTCTATGGAGCGCACTGAATCCTATCTACACAGGGTTGCCAGATGGCGAATTTTTTTTCTCGTACCAGGGCTGCCAAATATCTCGTACCTACTTTCAATACATAATCTCGTATGAGTTTTTTTTTTAATCTCTTTTTATCTTTAATTTACGCCATGTACTAGCTAGCCTAGGGTAGGTAGGTATATTCCTTAAGTTAGAGGCCGCCAAATGAAAAAAAAAACAGGTAAAACAAACATAATTTTTCAATTTTAACACTTTCTTTAAAACAATCATCAGTGATTCATTAAGTGGCCCGCGGCTTAGTACCCCCTTTCCGACTAACCCTGTAGAAATAATGTAAAAATAAACGCAAATTCTTATGATAAATGGTGTTTTGATTGTGCATATTTCGTGCATATTTCGCCCTTTTTTCGTGCATATTTGCATGCATATTTTTGCATTTTGATAGTGCATATAATCCGATGTCTAAATTAGTGACAGTTGATTGATTATAGTCGTAGTAGCAAACGTGCATGATAAGATGACTTTGTAAGGATGGTAGCAGTGTTCAGTAGTTTCTGCCTACCCTCATGAGAAAAAGGAAAATTAAGTAAGTGAAAACCATGTTCGTGGGCAAAGCTGCAGGCACAAATATTTAAATGTAGATAAAGCATTGTAATAAAACCTCAGTGGTAATTTCTGATATCATTTTATTGTAATGAATAAGTTATTTTCATTTTACGTCTATTTAGGTACTTGTAGATATCTGTTTTGTCTCTAAGTTATAATATATGATTATAATATTAGGTACTTAAGTATATTTACACCTTTTAATACATACGGGTCATACGGCTATATAAACTTAACTGTCATATTTCAATAAACATATAAATATAGATACTATATAATTATATTTATACATTTTGAATGCAGTGCAAGGACATGCTAAAATTATTATTTTTAAACATTAAATACGGTGCACACTCGTCATCAGTTAATGTATGCCAAATGTATAATTCCTTAGAACGACTGGTTCTTGGTCTTGCTCCACTCGGCATCAGAGCGGAGAATGTTGGTGTACTTGGTCACGGGCTGGTAAGCCTTCAGTTTAGCTTCCTTTTTCAGCTCTGCGGTCTTAAGGTCGCTGAATTCACCGTCCAGGGAGAAAGATGCTCCGTAATACGCAGGAAGGTCGACCAGACCATAAGGAGTGATGTAATCGTCACTGGTCTGACTTGAGCTTTGACCACAGATACCTCTGGTGGTAGTGCGGTGTTCGCTAGTGAAGATGACTAGTCTTTGGCTATCGTAGACAAGACGAAGGGCTCCGTTGTTGATGTTGAACACCTGAACACCGTCAGCCAAGGGGTAGT
Source organism: Amphipyra berbera (assembly GCA_910594945.2). NCBI lineage: Eukaryota > Metazoa > Arthropoda > Insecta > Lepidoptera > Noctuidae > Amphipyra > Amphipyra berbera. Next base: position 2,869,241 of record OU343146.1, read on the forward strand.
ACTGCAATAGAGGAACCTCCTCAATGTTGTTCCAGTAGGTGGTGAGTGCGCCATCGGTAACCTTCTTGGTGTTGCTCTTAACCTCAACAGATGAGGGCTTGATGTCAACCTCAACGAATTTGCCGTCTTCATTCCTATAAAGTAAAAAGAAGATCATAAGAAAAACCAAACAAGTGATTTTGAAGCGAAAACAAAAGTCTTGCTCACCGCGCAAACATTTCAACTTATAAAGCAATATTAAGCTCAATTTTGTTTAATAGAAAAAAAGGACAGGTCTGCAAAAACTAAAGATTTTAAAAAAGATCATTAAGAAAAATAAACATTTCTTGAAAACTGCTAAATTAAAGTCGTTTTATAACTGCTTATTAGGTAGATTGGAACAAGTTTCTTAGTTATCCAGGCAGGCCGGGACCCACTTTTGGGAAACCTCGTCATTGCAGTATGTAGTAAATACTCCATACAAATCTCTTTTGCAGGAAAACGAAGGAGAAGTCCTCTTCAGATATTTCGAAAAACTAGTACCTAAAACTTTAACAAAAAATACTCGTTTTTTACTGTCGTGCGGTTTCTGAATGAATCGAATGGTTTTTTTTAAACCGAACAAGCGTCGTGTTTACTTTTATAACTTACTTGTAGGAAATGTACACTTCCTCCTGCTTGTCGCTGGGCCTCCTCGCGAGAATGACTAGGTCGGTCCAGTCGCTGAAGTCGTCCACCATCACCACGTGCCAGGAGCTGGTGAGGCTATAGTCGTAGCTGCGGCCACTGAACGTCCAGATCTTGTTGTCGTCCACAGCACAGTAAGCTGTTGGAAACATGAAGCCAAAATTATAAAAATCATGTATATACAAGTATAGTCGACAAGTTGAATATAATGCATTATCTAAAAGATACTCACGCAGGTTTTGGTAGCCAGTGAACCAGTTACGGGAACGCTCCCAGCTGGTGATGGGTCCGTAGAAAGCGTTAGCATAGACGTAGTATCTCATGGCCTCTATATTGTTCAAACGGAATACTCCGAAGCTGCTTGTAAACTCGTAGCTTTCAGTGTTATCGTAATATAATGACTGGCCTACAATTTCTAATTTACCTTCTTCAATTGTCTTTGAGAGGTCTTGTTCCTGTTCCCAAGAGTAAATCGTCTTCAAACTTTCTAAAGTATCAAAGAAATTGTTCAAGTTTTTGCGGCTAAGGTCTTTGTATGTTACAGTAGCCTTAAAGAAGTCAGGCGCATGCGCCTTGATGATCATCTTGTAGCAATCCTTCTGGTAGAAGTTCTTCTGACTAGTTTCTTGTAGACATTGCTTCGCCAAGGGGTCGTTCTTTAACAATTCGGTGTACTTCTCGCTGCGCTCACTGAAGCCTTGCAGGTGGACGTTATTGGCGTTTCCGTATTTCAGGTCGGCCTCGTAAGTCACGTAGATTTTATTTTTCAACGCTTCTTCGAAGTTTAGAGGAGCGATATTAGGTGTAACCAACTTGAACACGGCGTTGATTTGTTCACAGCCATTTAAGAAAAAGGCACCTTGGATTTTATTGTCTATAAAGCTCTGGGCGATAGCCGCGGTTAACGAGTACTCTACTTTCTGTTTTCCGTCAAAGACGGCGCTAACATCGTACAGCTGAACGTTAGCAGAGTTGATTCCGGCTGCGGCGCGTTTGACAATCTCCTCGCGGCGAGCCTTGCTGTTGACATCCTTCACGAGAGAAGCTGGTCCAAACTCACCGCTCTGTTTCTGGTTGAATAGTGTATCTGTGCAATCAAAATATAAACATTAATAATATTTTACTGAATTACATAAAATTATAAGAAGTAGGTACCTACTAACAAAAAAGCAAATGTCATGAATTAATGACTTAAGATTTCTACCAGTAAAAGATATATTATGTACTTACCATAGAATACGCTGAAAGTTACATCCTTGTTCTTGGTCTCTTTGGCAACATATTTCAAGTTGAACTCGGTCAAAGCCACATCTTTTTGGTACATCAAATTGCCAATACTTGTCAAAATGTCACCATCGTAGGCTTTGGTGTTTTTGAAGTCGGAGGAGTAGGAGTATCCTTGCAGAACGAAGGCTACACCAGTCAGAGGAGCAAGGTTAAATTCAGTAGACACAACTTTAGCGGGGCGCTTGATGAGCGTAGTTTTTGGGTTCTCAAAGATGGGCAACAGAGAATCCTTGTTCTGTAGCGAAGTGTAGGGCTTTACGCCAAAGTGAATGAAGTTAACGTCTTCTTCAGGAAGTACGAAGTTCAGTTTGACTTCTCCAGGGTTAACCCCCGTGTTCACATTTGCAGGGAAGTAGAACTGGATTGAGTTGACGACACCGGCGACAGCGAACACATCACCAAGTGTATCTAAGAAACCAACGCTACCGTCGATGTTTCTCGCATAAGTGAAGTCGAGCTGTTTGCTCAAAGATCCGGCAAAGTCTTTACTGCTCTTATCAAGTTTAATTTTTACTTGGCCATTAATTGAATACATGAGGGGTTCTTCGTATACGAAAACGAATGGCACGCCAGCAGCCAGGGGGAATACTACACTCACTTGCCTGTTACTTAATATCTGAGTGAATTGGACATCAACACCATCTAATAATTTTTCCATATTTTGAACGGTGTTAGCAATAAAATCGTTAAGTTCACGTTCGTTAAAAGTGACAAGCCTCTGCTGTCTTAAAATTTCAAGGAAGAGAGCGCCTTCAATGGGCTTGCTAGGTTGGCGTTTGAGGTTCAGCTTTTGAGCGATGTCTTTGGCGGAGAACTTGAAGTCAACTTTAGATTGGTTAGGTTCGTACAACTTCTTTGCGATGTATTCCAAGAGCTCTTGCACGTCAGATACGGACAAAGTTATCTGAAAATTATAAAAAATAATTGGTTAAATTACAATTTAGTGGCATGTAGAGGCGGACAATATCATTATTTTCACGTTATCATTATGCGTAAAAACTGTTTCAATTTCTACCTGGTCTTCCTCAGTCCATGCAGTGCTTCTAGGCCTCAAAGCCGACCTATGGTATACAGGTAGAATGCTGTTCTCACTGCCGATGAATGACAGTTCCCTGAAGTATGCGATGTCATCATCGCTCGTGTACTCGTCGATAATGGAGTCGGTAGAGTAACGGTATCCGAATTTCTCTTGTGAAATGAAGTTCTTGGCAGACTGAGCAATCTTAGCCCTGTAAATTAATGTTTGCACTAAATTAGTCAACATAAAAAATATAAACGATTATTCGTCCGTGGTTAAAACTAGTCTGTTTATTGTCCTTTCCGGTGTGAGTGATCAAAAAGGCGTATGAGAACTAAATCACTCAGATTGAGTATTTTAATTAATGTCACACTTATATTGACTTGATATCTTCATACTGTGACCAAACCGCATTTTAATGATTGTACTGACACAGAATTTTTACTACAATAACATAAAAAAAAACAAACTTACAGCTGTGTGAAACGTGGGTCCTTAAGTCCAGCAGCGAAAACAATGCTATTTGCCAGGACGGCGCGAACTTGAGTGCTGGGGTCGTCGTGTGTCATGTGTGCCATTACTTGCATCATCTCAGCGCTTGGGTAAGCCATGAAGATGTTCAGGGCAGCAGCTACCCTCACTTCATAAGGCTCAGCGGTGTTTCTCAAAATGCTGAAGAGAACAGCACGGACCTGATCGTTCTTCGTGTTAGCCAATTGTTTGAGACTGGCCACTATCTGGATACGAAGGTATTTGGTAACTGCGATGCGACCGTCTAAGTACGGAGCGAACACCTGCAGGATATGTGGGTTAGCCAAGTTCCCGAGCGCTCTTACGTAAGCCTGAGCTTTGTTAGAATCTCCATTTTCGACAGCTTGTTTCAGTTCTTTAGAGAGAACGGGAATGACGGTTTTGACTACGTATAAGTCATCCTCTCCGAAGCGGAAGAATTTAGTGGCGGCTAAAAGAACTGTAGTGTTGAGGGTCTGCTGCTCCAATACTACAGGACTCGTCATAAGTGTGAGGAATTCTTCCTTCAGTGCCTTATTAGAGAATCGGAGAGAAACGCCTATGTTAGAGATCAAGTCCGCTGCTTCCGCACCTTGAACCTCTTTAGTCAAGATCCAGGTCTTGATCTGCTCAAATGAGGAATGGAAGCCAGTCTGTGCGACAGCGTCACGGTAGATTCCCCACATACGGTTTTTAGCGACGTTCTTAGAGGACTTAGCGATTTCAACACTCTTTGTCAACTGCTTCAGTTCCTCCTCATTCAACACACCGAGTACACGTACAAGGATGTTGAATTTAGAAAGAAAATCAGCCTTTGGCAGATTGCTGGGATTCTGAAGTAAGGGAGTGATTTCCTGGAGCAATTTTTGGGCAATTGCAATGTTCTGGGAACCAGCTTTAGGGAAGAACGTAGTCTCGTTCAAAGTGAAGAAAAGCGAATCGACAACGCGGCTTGCTTCAGGCTTTTTCCACTCAGCACCACTTGTCTCGTGGACAGAGGAGAGGTAGAATTTAACATGACTGATGACTTCAGCCTTCTGTTTACCGAACAGAACAGGACTGACGTAAGCAGTGCTTATGACTTCCGACTGGTAGATTGTGCCTTGTTTGCCTACGATCAAACGGGATTCAGAACTGCGCTTGATAAACTGTTTCTCTTCATTTTCGGTAGCAACTCCATTCCAAACGGCGCCCTCTGGCACATCGTTGATGAAAGCGATACGTGTTTTGCATGCGGCGAAATTCTTGCTCTTCGTGATCTCAATGGGGTCCTCCACTGAAGCATATTGGGGTAGTTCACGGCGCCATTGTGCGGAAACCGGCGATACTGAGTACAGGGTCTCACAGTCACCAGTAATGTCAGACTCTAACTTCTTGAAGAGACCTTGGAAGGTTTCCTTATCAAAGCTGTTCGGGAAGCTTTGAGCCACAAAACCATTAGGAGATAAGTCAACTTGGAGTGCGCTGATCAGACCCTTCAACAAGTTCTCGTAAGAAACTGAAAGAGTTTTGGGGATGTTGAACGATTCAATGCGGCCTCCCTCTACAAATATCTCGAAAGGTTCGTCGATGATCTGAATAGGTTGGTACTTGAGATCAGAAGGTGCAACGCCAAACGTTACTTTCTTCGATTGGATCTGCGCGTACAAGGGCTTGCTTAGCTTAGCAATAAGGTGCCCTGGTGCCAAAACCCGAACGATGAACTGTGCCTTGAAGGCGTTGCCATTGCTGTCGCTTTTGTCGTATTGGGTCAAAGTTAAAGTATCTACATCGTAGTGGTACTCTTTGCCGACCTGCCAGGGCCAAACTTTGCTCTGGGTGAGAGGGCTCGACGTTACCGCGGCTAAAACAAAAGATTTGTTGAATACATATGTAAATTAGGTATACTAGGTAGGTACCTCGAGACTCCCTTTTACTTTTTTAATATCCAACGAAGAATCGACTTATTTCAAAACGTAAGAACCCACTTTAAAATAATTGGTAATATTAATTTAATCAATCAATCATAATATTTATTGTGGATCACAGGTACATTACAAAATACATATCTTTCATGGAATTGAGTTCAGCTATGTCCCGCCCTGTAGGCATACAATATTACATACAACACGAAAAAATAATAGAAAACAAAAATAAAATAAACGATGTAAATTCTACTTCGGTTTAACAGTCTATATTATGAGCTGAAAGCCCCCCGCATTAAGTTTAGTAGCACGGAAACCATTAATTTTCTTTCGGTTTATAATTTGGAATTGGGTCTCGCCTGCTACTAAACTTAATGCGAGTATTTTACTTAGGCTTTCAGCTCATAATATAGACTGTTAAACCGAAGTAGAGTTTACTTCGTTTATGGTTTATTTTAATTTTGTTTTCTATTCACAATCTTGTTTCGGTCTTTTTAGTGCATTACTTTTAAATAATTTTATTTGCAGTCGGGTTTATTAATTTTTTAAATTTTTTATTTTATTTTAGACTTATTAGTGTCCCATGATAGCATGAGGTCCGACACAAACATGGCCATTTTTACGCTATAAAAACCTTTTTAAACCAATTTATTATGCCTAATTAAATTTAAAAATATAACTTACCTATATATATTTTAGTAATCCCCTTTTAAATTATATTATTTTAATATCCTACTCGACAAGTTTGGTAATTCTTTTCTTATTAACATATTAGGTACTATTTCGAGCCAAAAATACGCCGTTTTGTTTATTTTTCAAACACCTATCTAAGGACACTTGGGTTTTTAAGATGAATGTAACGATACCTTAACTGTCGAAATCCATCCAGCCGTTTGGAAGTTACGAGGTAATAAAGAAATTTACAAACATACATACAAAAGATACGCGCGAAAACCATAACCCTTCCTTGGCACTCGGGTAAAAAATAACACAAATGAAAGAACTGTTAATTTAAAAATGGTTTAGACATTTAAATACGTATAACATTTGTAATAATTGTCAAAGCGAAATATTCAGTAGTTTGCTTAGCAAAATATTTTTTAGATGTATGAGAAAATTAAATTTGAATTGACTATCTACGAACTCTAAACAAAACAGTGACTCACCGATAATCGCCGTCAGTATCAACAACTTCATAATTCCAAGTCCTTAGCAGTGGTCGTGTTCAGTGTGGCTTGGTGGCGCACACTTCTGATGCCCTAAACTGAGACGCCTAGGCTTATATACAGTGCTGAAGTCGTCCCCGTTAGGTGTCATGTAACCCCTCACCCGTTAGAAGATAACAATTTACAAATACTAAAAAAAATGTTAGATTATCGAAACTTGATTGGTTGACTATAGTTCAGCAGTTCATAACCGATTTAGTTGCTCCGAGCGCTTACCCGCGTCAACTATGAGAGTTAATTAATTCAGTGTCTTCTAATCACCTACAATCCATTTCATATAACATTAGACAAAAGTGGACCACCAAGAAACGAATATCTTTTGAATCATTTCTTCAAGTAGAGTTTCACCACATTTAGATTGACCGTAAGAGTCAGTTTCCATCAAGCGGAAAATTCCTCGCGCATTTTTTTAATGTCACTGAATAAAGAACTGTATCAGTATTGACTTTAAATATAAAATTAGACGCTCGGGTATGCTCAGGCATGCACAAGGAAACGCTTGATGTCTACATTTAATTTTATACTTAAAGTCCCATTTTAAGTTTCCACCAAACGGAAAAATCCTCGTGGATGCTCGAGCACCTTTTAAATTTCACTGAATAAGTAATTATATCAATATTGACTTTGAGTATAAAACATGTAAACATCAAGCGTTTCCTTGCACATGCCCAAGCAAACCCGAGTGTCTAATTTTACATTTAAAGGCAATACTAATACAGTTCTTTATTCAGTGACATTTACAAAGCGCGCGAGGATTTTTCCGCTTGATGGAAACTGATCCTAACTGATCACACTGCAGCTGCTTGTTACCATAAAAACTTGTGGTTGCATTGGCTTATTACTGAAACGGACTTCATAGAGGCTTCGATGAAGCCGGTCGGCCGCGGTACGGTGTCCCTAGGATACTATGTGGTCACATTATGGTCGACGATAACAACGATTTTCCACACTTTGCGACAGCCTTGCGGGAACCGTCAGCAATATGTGTGTTTTTGTGCGTTATGGTGTGGTTTGAAAGTGAGCGTATGATCGCGGCTGAGACCAAATGAGCGTAATGTACGCTGCAGAGTGAGTCGCGTCATTACGTGCCATACCTCGGCGCAAAATCAATCCTTTTAAATTCTTCCCGTAAGGGCCCAGCAACATCTGACGGAAGATACGTAGTCGCAGATCTTCCGCCGGTACACATAATTCCATATAAACATCTCACACCGCACACTTTTGACCGAAGATGCGTTACTAAATTTCCTCAAGTAAAATACGCAACGGAAGATTGCCGACGTATTTTCCGTCAGATGTGGCTTGGCCCTTAATCATTAACTCAGTTTGCGCGGCGTAAATTACGCTGAACAGATCTTTTTTAGGGTTCCGTACCGAAAGGGTAAAACGGGACCCTATTACTAAGACTCCGCTGTCCGTCCGTCCGTCCGTCTGACACCAGGCTGTATCTCATGAACCGTGATAGTTAGACAATTGAAATTTTCACAGATAATGTATTTCTGTTGCCGCTATAACAACAAATACTAAAAAACAGAATATAATAAATATTAATGGGGCCCCATACAACAAACGTGATTTTTTTGCCGTTTTTATAGATAATGGTACGGAACCTTTCGTGCGCGAGTCCGACTCGCACTTGGCCGGTTTCTTTTTTCTTTTTGCATTATGTTATTTATCCTGGTTGATATCCAATACGAGTGCGTCTGTGACGTCCATTACACACGGTGTGGTGTGTAGGTCCCTTTTAAGAATATTCTTTGCCGGTACCATGCTAAGGCTGGTGTTTACCAACATAAATCCTCTGGTTAAATAACCGTTTACTTAACATACTAGTAGATTTTTCGAATTACTTTAACCAGAGAATTAATGTTGGTGAACTCCAGTCTTTTAGCTACAGCACTAGCTAGTTAAAGTGTCGACGAACAGCAAAATTTGGCTCACATTCGGTAGGGTCGATCGTTAGGGTCTCTACCAATCGGTATGTCAATAGGCAAGTTGGTTGGGCCAACCAAGCTAGATTAGTAGGCACTGTTCATGTTCATAAAAGGTCCAACCAAAATACCAGGACAAACTTTGACACAGTGTTCAAAACGTTTAACTAAACATGTCTATTAAAAAAAACGAGATCGAAGTGTATTTTCTAACCAAAAATAACGTTTTTAATTGCCTGTACTTACATTTTATATGCATCGACCGCCGCCGCCCGCGGCGCGCGCTTCTTCCGCACCGTGTTTTGCCTAAACTGCGAAGTTAAAATGTAAAAAAATAAATTAAAATTAATGTTAATAAAATAATAGTAAAAAAAAATTTTTTTTAAAACTAGCTTTTATTTAAATGCTCTAAAAAGAAGAAAATAAACTGTAAATTAAATCCAACCCATCAATTTATTACATTATACAATTAATTTATTTATATGATATAAAAGCTTGTCGCGAGATTTTCAATTTTATGAAATACATAATTTTTTTCTTAGAATTACTTGTGTCAAGATCAAGTTACATTATTATTATGTTAGTATTTCGCGATAAGCTTTTATATCATATAAATTAATTAATTGTATAATGTAATAAATTTATGGGTTTGATTTAATTTAAAGTTTATTTTCTTCTTATTAGAGCATTTAAATAAAAGCTTGTTTTTAAAAATGTTTTTTTTACTATTTTTATTTTTTATTATTTAGTATGTCATGGTGAAACTTAGAACGGACTTTCACAATTGAATGCGTATACAACATTTCATGTCTCTGCTGCTAACCATTGAGGAGTTCCCTAGTCAGAACCCAACGCTGAGTGCAGCAACCATGTCACGATAAACTTAAAACCGGCTATCATAATAAAATGCGTTCCCAAAATTTTGTGTCTGTACTGTTGACCGTTGAAGATTTCCTTTATCTGGAGCTAATCTTGGATGTCGATTCAAGTCATGCCTACCATAAAAATGTATTGTCATCGGAACTGAACCAACATGTAAAATTTCAACTCCGTAGGATAAGAGGAAGTGGTTCAAAATTCAGTTCCAAGATTTCAACCGAACATACATACATACAAACATTGCAAGTCAAGTAAAAGCTTGTAAAAATTTTTTTTTTAGGTTTACAAAAAAACACTTTGTTCTCGTTTTTTTACACGCTTTATATTTCACTTGTAACTAACTAATAATGTAAAAAGATCTTAGAAGTCAATTTTAACCATCTTCTTTTTGCATAGGTGTGTTTAGTTAAACGTACTAAACACTGTGTAAAAGTTTGTCCCGGTATTTTGGTAGGACTTTATACAATACATAACCTTTAAGCCGCAATGTTGACTAATGTGTCTTCCAAAAACGAAATAGCCATCATAATTAATGACGATTGATGTCTCCAAGAAAATTGCCAACATTGACGGTGTATATTTAATTGTACCTAACTACAAACTCGTCGAAATTTATTCTTAATTTTAAAATAAATAATTTAGGGCATTGTAAAATGTGGGACGACTTTGTGGGGCGCACAGGCTCGCCGACGTGTTTAAAATATAAACCACCAACGATTTTCTTAAAAGAAAGTATTGGAAAAGTGCAAAATATAAATTGTCTCTTTTAGAGTGCGCGTCACGAAAGAAGTCCCGCGAAAAATTATGGAACTACATCTTTTTGAATGCAATGGCATAGACACTAGCGCCGCGTCAAAGGGACTTCATTGGTGGCGCGGACTTTAGAAGGCTTGTGTATATACCTATAGATATACCTATAGATATATAGGTATGTTAGTGGGCCTAGCACGAATGTTGTCATATTAGTAACGTAAACATAACGTTAATTATATTTTTCAATTTATTATATTTAATTCGGACAAGGTACATCCATATTTTGGTAAATTATAATATAAGTACCTACTTACAAAAATATGTTAATAATAATAAATAAACATGGAATGGATAAGGAAGTGGCCAAAAAAATAATTAAAACTTAAGTAGGTCAGAGCTACATCCACCAACCACAATGACCGCAACGACTATCGGCACAATGACTGCTGAGTCAACCTCCCACATGTCGACAACCTCGTGTGCCAAGTCTTGATACTTAATTTCTTTATCTTTCTCGGCTTTCACCAAGAAACCGAATAAATATAAATAAACATTGATTAGATAACGCTGTGGCCAATGAAAAAAAAAATTAAAACTTAAGTAGGACAGAGCTACATCCACCAACCACAACTTCACCCCGACCGTGCCCCTACAAACGGACACCGCGTAGACAAATGAGTATGCATGTACCCAATGTCCAAGGAAGGGACTGTCGACTTTGCCACTCAATGTCTTCAAGATAATGTTGGGACCCTCCCTCACTCTGCTCATTACTGAGGCGACTCTCTTACGCAAGATAGCGTAGATATCGTCTGTTCGCGCACGCGCAAACATATCAGACGCACTACAGTGGCAAGGCAAACCCAACATTACCCTGAAGACATTATTTTATTGGACGCGCAAGGCGTTGTAGGTCCACTGCGTATATTTCACCCATAGGCTGCAGATGTAAAAACATTGGCAGTACGCTTTAAACAAAGTGATTTTTACATCATTTGTAGAGCGTGCTAACTTGCGGGCTATCATATTGCAATGGACCGCCAACGCCCTGCGCTCCCTCTCCATGTCTGCGTCATCAGAGAGATCCTCCGTTACCACATGTCCTAGGTTCCTGAAGCGAGAGACTTGATTTAAAGGCATTCCATTAAGTGTAATAGGAGGAACCTCTGACGGTACTCTGTTTCTCCCTTTGAATATGATGAACTCACTTTTTTTATGTTATAAGCAAGGCCGTGCGAGGTTGCGTATGATTCGCAAATTGATATTAATTTACTTATCGTCTTCTTCTTTCTTAATGTGAGTGAATTTTGAATTAAAAATACTCGTTTCACACATACTGTTTAATAAAATTGAAAACTTTATTCATATCGATGTATGAGACAAACTGTGCATGTCGCAAAAAAATGAACCTAAATTTTATAGGATAGTTGTATTTTCGAGTCAAAATTCGCTTACATTAGCGATAGGTTTACGATACTATACTTCAAATGTTAGTGCGAGGCCTATGAGTCACATATAGCATTTCACGGGTAACGCTCCAACCGGCAGTGTGTAGGGAGTTACAAATAAAGTACTCTGTGGTGTCGGATCAGCTTCCAATCCAACCAAACCAGGATTTTGAATTCTATTTCAATTAGTAAAGTGCAAGGCAAAGTGTTATTGGGTTTTTCCGTGTGGAATTCCTGAGTAGCAGTCCGGAGTTTGGATTTCAGCCCTGTTGATGGCAATAGGCTCGCCCCCACGCGAAATGAGGGTGTTACTATACACTTCTGCCTAACCCTTCGGGGAATACAGGCGTGGTGTTTATGTATGTTTATTTCTATCTGTTTATATTTATACGATTTTTGCATGAATTCTTGTATTAAGTATAATATGTAATGTATTACTGGTATTAGATTAACCCTGCACGGGATGTTTCTTGATAAAAAATAAAAAAACATGTTTTTGACTAATGATTGTGGTAATTAATCTTATCTTAACCTGATAAGGATTAAATAAAAACAAATTATATGATAGAACATTTCGTTGCTACGCATAAATGAATAGAAGCCCGGCGACACAGCTGGCGGGTACAACAAGCGCGATATCGCTCTACGCAGACAGATAACTCGGAGCGCTAAACTTGACTCAAGTTAACGATAAATAAAAAGAAAACTTTTTTTAAAACAAGCTTTTAATACTGGAGATTAAAAAGAACTAAAAAGTTCAAAATAATTTAATATATGTATGAGTATGTAATGTATGTAACTTAGTTGCACCAAGCACTTGCTTGTGCTACTGCTAATGTTAGTGCTAAAAATGGTATTTTCTATAGGATTTGACAGTTGATTTGACACTAACATTATATTTAGCATTAGGAAAAGTTTGATGCAATCGAGTTTTATAGTGATAAGAAATATACCATTTTATAGGCACATTATATCTCATATTTTTACATAAAAGCGTGTTACACCTTCTTTAGTGTTCTTGCTGTCAAAATGTAACACGCTTTTATATAAAAATATGGGATATAATGTACCTATAAAATGATATTATATTTCTTATCACTATAAAACTCGATTGCATCAAACTTTTCCTAATGCTAAATATAATGTTAGTGTCAAATCAACTGTCAAATCCTATAGAAAATATCATTTTTAGCACTAACATTAGAAGTAGCACAAGCAAGTGCTTGGTGTTTGCATATTCGGGCAAAATTTCAGCTCAATCGGAAGCCGGAAAGTGGGTCAAATTTAACTTGCAAAATTCCATTACACACAACGGGACAGGTGAAAGTAAATAAAAGCTTGTAAAAAAGACTTTATTTTTCTTTTGAATCGTTAAAAGTCCCTTGAAGGGTCAATCTGTGCCACCAGTAGGTTGAGGTTTGAAGGAATTAAACGAATTCATTAACAGCCTGTATACTACCTACCTGTTATGGTAGTTTAGTATTTACTTTAATCTGCTTCGTTGGTCTAGTGGTGGCAAGCGCGACTGCTGACAGTGAGGTACAGGGTTGGATCCCCAGGTTGGGCAAAGTGTTATTAGGTTTTTCCGTGTGGAATTCTTTAGTAGCGGCCCGGAGTTTGGATTTGTGCCCGGCTGATGGCAATAGGCTCGCCCCCTATTACATGAGACTTCAACATAACGGCGAAATAAAGGTGTTACTATACACCTCTGCCTAACCCTTAGGGGAATACAGGCTATGTGATGTTATGTTATTTACATTAATACATTTTCTATTTGGCGGAATTCGACAGGGTGACGCTTAATTATTTGTCTTCTATGTATCTTGTATCTGAATTGTTGAATTGGGTAAAAACCTGTAATGACAATTGTATGTTGTGAAATAAATAAATAAATAAATTTATATCTATGATTGAGATGGAACATGTTCAGCACAAATTGATCTGGTAATTGTAATAAAACGACATTGATAAATTTTATTATATTTGAATATGTTATTTTCTTCTTGAACTTATTTTATTCCCTATATAATAATACTACAGAGGGGCTCGTGGCTACTTACCAACCGCGCGGATCATACAATTTGCGAGGTTAAGCTGCCCTTGTTGCGGTGAGCCCGTGGATGGGTGACCGTTCGTTACACATCGAGACCCTTCCGTGCCTCAGAGAGCACGTTAAACAGTCGGTCCCGGGTGTCATACCTATGACAGTCGTTACGGGAAGTCAGAAGCCCGAATGACTGTTAGGATATCGGCATTGCTTAAATAACTGGGTTGCGGAGGTCTGATGGCAGTCGCTTCGTTTAAAATACTGGTATTCAGCCGCATCGGGCTGGACTGGAAGCTGACCCTAATATAATTGTAAAAAGCTAAGCAGAACATTATCTAATTATAGATACAAGTCTCGTCATTGCATTATAAATTGCGCTTCCGTCCGCTCCGAAACGCTTCGACGCGCTTCGTCAGGTAAACTACAGTTCTAAAATACAGTAATTATTCGTTCAGTTATTGAATACCCTAGGCATTCAGCTGAATTCTCTTGTTACCTATCGTACTGCGACAAGCATTGGGTTTTCTCCGCTTATCTGAATTTGTCTGTTGCGTTAAATGTATAAAAGAACAGTTTTTGCGTTTAATATCTCAGGTCATTGAGTGTAACGCGCATTGGACTTTTATCATTGTTAATTTCGTAAACATTTAATGAAGCATACCTATCATCTAGGTACCTAAAGCTCCTTGTGCAATACTTCGTCTGAGGAAGTACTTCTACCATAACTATATCTGCCGCCTTTATTTTTTTATTCCTGTCTTCGTCGCCTTTGATCCTAGCCGCACCTGATGGTATGCGCAGACAGACTCTAAGATGGAGCACACGAATCCAAGGAACAGAGATATAAAGGGATTCCCCTATACCCCTCTGGCTCTCACATACACACGACGGAACACAGTAAACTGCTTGGCACCGGACTTTAATGTGAGGGTGGTAGCTAGCCAGGCGAACCGTATAGATCCTACCACCAAGCATGCTAGGTTTTGTTGAATCTTACTAGACGCATCTATTCTCAGCGTGCAGTGAGGAAGTTTTATATTCTAACCCGTCTCCACATGGGGTAAAAACTTCTTGTGGTTTTACGCTTGCCTTCTTGCCTCCTCCTTCTTGCCGTTTCCTTGATGCATGCGTACCTTCAGTTAGGACAGGTCAACTCAAACCTGCTATAGCACTTTCCTTAAAAGGCCATACCAGACGTTGCCCTACATTGTTACACTCGCATAGTTTTTATACCACAATGTCTGAACTTTAAAAAAGACCTTGATCTCTGAGTTTGTCTCGGCTTTTCTTCTCAGAGCTAGTCAGATAAGAAATGCCGGTGACGTCTAGTTTAAAAAAAAAAACATTACATTGCCTTGTAAAAGTGTCTGTAACAGATTTATTTACAGAAATAAAAATGATTTATCCTTTCATGCAGGATCAGAATTTGTTTATCACTTGCATTAAAGGTGAAAGAAAACATCGTGAGGAAACCTGCATGCCTAAGAGGGCTCCAAATAGTTCTCGATTGTTTGTGTAGCCCGCCAACACGCACCGTCAGCGTGCCCTTCTTATTCTGAGAAGAAGCCCGTTCCCCGCAGTGGGACAGTAATGTGCTGATAATGCAATGTAACCAGGATTACTGTGTTACGGTTTAGAGGTTTTCAACATTGTCTCTAAAATCAGCAATCCTCGTGGAGTTGTTGATGTATGTATCAAATTCATATTTGGTTTGCGTAAATATGATCATGTTTCTGAATTTCGTACTGAGCTCAAATGGCTACCTATTCGCCTTCGCCGGAATGCCCATATTCTTTCTCTGCTTTATAATGTGCTTTTTAATCATTCCACCCCGTTTTACCTTAAGGAACGCGTCGAGTTCCTCTGTGACACACATTCTAGGTTCTTAAGATCATCAGAAAATCTTAAATTAAAAATACAACAGCATACCACTTCCTTTTTAGACAACTCCTTTACAGTTCAAGCTGCTCGCTTGTGAGTTGCATTACCACTCAATGTAAGACGTGCGCAATCACTGCCAATTTTTAAAAAGTTAGTGAAGGAACATTACTTGTCACTTTAATTTGCTATTTCTTGATTATCGCTCACATTTCATCTACTTTCTTATTTATAATATATTTATTCATTAGTTGGTTTAAGTTATATGTATTACGTTTTTCTTTCTATTTTATATATTTGTGTAATAATTGATATGTATTTTATGATTATTATTTCTAAGTAATATTATGTACGATACGTACTTGTACACCAAGACTGCCCGATATCTATTTCCGTTCTTCCAGTCCATCCTAAGGTTGTCTGGAAGAGATCGCCTTGTGCGATAAGACCGCCCATTTTACATATTGTGTAAATCTGTGTTCCTTTTATCGCTTACCGGTGTACTTATTATGGACAATAAAGTTTATATAAATAAATAAATATGTAGGCGGCCACTTCCTAACAGCCTCGAACATCGGCCTGTATGCCAAACTTACATAGATTGATTACAAAGTTGCTTACGGTTAAGAATTCGATAACAAACCGAGAACATATCGAGACTCCACCGCATCGAAAAGCAACAACTTCCTCGTACAGTCAGGCGAGCCTGAATGACGGCTGGTTTCGGGAAGTGGGCGAGCCATTAGCTCTTGTTCTACGGAACAAGGATTCGAATTCCGCACGGAAAATAAAATTGTTTGGCCTACAGACGAAATGAGACAGTGCCCTTTTATTCAGAACTGCGTCAAACGATAATTCGAATAATTAAAATCACGATATTTGAAAAAATAATTTGTCGGCAATAAGATTGACAAGCATATTATTATCATTTTGGGACCCAGTGCAAAATTTCAACAAGCACACTGGGTCACCCGCGCGACAGCGTAACGAGTATTCTCAAGGAGGGTTGATGTCAGGCAGGCGGCCGGTCACAAAACAATAAGCCAAAACCTGTAACAACATGGATTTATGAATTACATGTTGTGCCGAACCCACCTAGTGTGGGATAAGGCCAGGAAGATGATGATGATATTTGAAAAATTTCAGTTCAAGTATGGAGCATATTTTGCATTTCCTACCTACTTCACAGTTAATCAATTATAGAGGTTGCCGAGTTCAGACTGTATCTGCTTGATAATATTCACAGTCAGCCACATCGAATAAGACAGGAAGCTGACCCTAACATTGGGAAAAAGCTACACTAATAATATAATAATTGTGCTATCAGCAAGCGTGCCAGTACACGTGAGATTAGTACATACGCATTGCGTAACTTCACCAAAACCTTATCTTTCATTCACCATTTATCAAAATAGACGTCACATTAATCACCTCAGTACCAAAACAATTGTTTTTAGCAACTTTATATAAAAGTCTTACACATAAACTTTATGTTGACGATTACGATGTGTGGTCACATGTCTTGGGAACAGAGCATGCGTATAAGGTAGATAGGTACCTGCCTGTCTATACTCTTCTGCATACCACGGAAAGAATGTGAACCGTCGATTTCCGTTAAAGAATTCGACAGGTCATACGGCCCGAGAGACTCTTCTTCTTTCAAGAGTAACCTTCAAAACGCTGCTGGCCTCCAAGGAAGAGACCAGGATGTGTGAAATGTTTGTCCCACTCTAATCCCCTGGTGGCAAGGTGGTCGTTACGGAGCTCCGACGTTGAAGTAATGATTCTGGAGCCTATACTGCGCCTGTAAAGCACGTCCGAGGAGGACTTTTTTTAGAGCCTACTAACTGACAGATTTTCAAACTTATTGACTTAGTAGTCTTAGAGTATCTGTAACCTATAGTAAGGGCACCTCTAGAGGAGAAGATAAGGCTATGCTATCTGTAGCGCATCGGGAATGTTCGCAGACGCACATGTGGATTGCTTCTACGCAACGATGCGTAAGAGATGCACTTCCTTGGTGAGCAGGGTACGGGCCAGCTCTAACAGTATCCTAAACATGATCGCAAGCAGATTGGATTGCGTATACGTGGGTCGCTGTTGTGCCATCTCTCAAGGGAAGAGACAGCGCTGAGTCATGATCATGTATAAAATACACTACTACTTAACCTAATCCTAATACCTACTACACTACTACCTTTTCATATATTGAATTTATTTATATCTTTTTACTTAATGCACCGGTGGACGTCATCCTGTCAACGCCGGCTGTCGCTGAAAACCAGCGCTGTGGCTCTGTCTCGCACGTGAGACACAGCATTATGCTGAGCGATGGCCGTTTTGGGCGGATGTGACGCATATTTTTCCCCAAGTTTCTTTTCAGTTTTGTTACTTTTATTTTATTTTGTGCGTCATGTTGGCGCGAATGAATAACTTTTCTTTCTTTCTTTCTTTCTTTCTTAACATGGACCTCCGGATTCAACAGGCATTAAAAAACCGTTGATGGTGATTGTAAGCGGTACGATCGAAGGGTAAGTTTAAATTAAAACAATATGTACCTAAATGAATCTTATCTTTAATTGAGCATTAAAATTAACGACAGCAACTGTCAATAAAGTATAAAAACAAGATGTCTAAACATCTTCAAAAAAATATGAGCAAATAAAGAGATCTCAAAACGGGAAATACTTTTGTAATCCTAATACGAGATTCTTTGGAAAGCATGCATTTGTACATTTTAGGAATAACTTAACTCTAGATTAGACAATGCTGTCTGTAAACATTATAATATAACAGTGCAAACTTAAGCTGGGTCTGCTGCGACAAAAATGTAACAAAACATGTTTAGTGAACACTCAGACCAATTACAACAGAGTAAACAGTTTTCAGCCCCAATTTTGTTAGATCATGTTAGGGTCTATTTCTAATAATAACATGGTCGCAGCAGACCCGGCTTTTAGACTTCTTAGTGCATTCTTTGAGCTTTGATTAACCCTTGCAATGAAACAAAGATTTAAGGTGAGAAACGGTTTATAACGGCGAAATGAGGGTGTTACTAAACACCTCTGCCCAACCCTTTGGGGAGTACAGGCGTGATGTTGTTATTTAAGGTGAGATTTTCAAAATAATAGAACATAACGGTTACTTTACATTTCAAAAAGTTAAAAAACCAAATTCTGTCTCCGAAACAAAAGTAACACTGGAATTCCCCAACATGTTAGAAATTGTATTTCTTCTTGCATTATAAAATTTAAAGACAGCATTGTTTTTATCATATTACTTACTAAAATCATTAAATGCTATAATTTACATTATCTTACATTTAATTGAGCAAATGTAGGTGCAAATGGAACAGTTTCTTAATATCTACAATAAAGTTAACATAATTATAATTAATTTAGGTCTTTTTTGGAGATCTATGTTACAATACATATAATTTCGAATAGTATTAACTATATTTATTCATATACTTCGTATAATTATTTCAACAACATAGCCCCTTAACTTTTTATAATAAATCGATAACATATAAGTAGATATCTATCAAAAATTCTTAGGGCCACCATTTTTTTATTTAAGGTACGGCTTTCATTAAAACGTTTCAATATAGAGGTTTTGGTGAGCGAAAATGTATAATTGATCAGTTATGCATGATCAGCTGAGAAAATTATGATCAGATTTTGGCCAATAAGTATTCCTGTGTTGGAAAAAAAAGTTACTACGAAAAGCTTCTAACTTAGCCTACTCAAGTGGTTGCAGATTTTTTCGTTGACCAAATATGTACCGTGCATCATATAAGTAATTACTTTTCATTAGATCCATTATTTTGTCATTTCAGAGATTTGGAAAATTCTGTCACTTCCAATTTCTGGCATTCTAAGATACATCGAGATGTAGGTAAAATAGTAGGTACCAGGGCGTAATGACATTTAAGTACTTAAGAGCCGCACCCCGATAAACATCATATTCTGTATATTTTTTTTAAAGACGAAATCTATTTTCTATGTATTCTGAACATCTACTCATATCTTATAATCGCATTGATATATTTTATAAACTCTAATTTAGTTAATTATCTTACTAAAGTACCTATCTATATTTGGAATCAACGTTTTACTTAAACTATAATTGAGAAATTGAAAAATATAAAATTTAATCTAGTTTTTCGTGTTTTTAACACAAGTCACCTAACTTAACATAATTATTACTTAATTAATAACTAACGGATATTGAGCCAATCAAGTTTACTCAGTCTTTTTTTGAGCTTCAATTAGTAAATTACATAATTAACTAATTACAAAATTACTAATTCTACAAAAAAAAACACCCAAAAACTCTTCAGTGGTCTTTAAGAGAAAATAAGAGAGTATAACTACACGATATTTTGTAGTTAAAAAATACAAAAGTATTAAAAACTGAAGTCTTCCATTAGGTATAATATATTTTGAGCCTTGATACAGATAAACTAAATAAATATTTTCAATGTATATAATATATATTTCTATAGCTACTTTCTGTCTGTTTTTACATTAGTACCAAGAGCAATACTTTCCGTATGATACGAAACTGATAAAATCCCATTGGATTAAAGATCGTCATTACCTAGCTTCCCTACCTACAGGGTGCGATACGCGCTTACCTAACAAACAAGCGCTTACAGTCATTACCACCAAAAAAAACCTGCTGGATGATGTGAAAAGAGCAAACAAACAATAACAAATGGTTGTGGAAAGGGTAAAAAAATAAAGACAAAATTGAGCCCATAGGTGAACCCTTGCAACAGTTATTATTCAACCAATTATTGGTGTGAAATGTCATGCAGAGGGAAGAAAGTCAAGTTACTAGAAAAGTGTTGTAAATATTAATATAGATAGATATACAAATAAAGGTAGGCCAAAGAAAACATGGATGGATTGTATGAAGGATGATATGGATAAGAAAGAAGTGAGTACTGAGATGACGACTGATAGAGGAGAATGGCAGAAGAATACATGTGCCGACCACACCTAGTGTGCTATAAGCGCAAGGAGATGATGATTTTAGTGTGACCAAGCAATCTGAAGTCACCTTCATTCTAATAACAGGCTAATAGCCTCTTAAATTTTGGCATATGTATGTATAACATAGGCATTTGTGGTATCATCAATAAACCCTACAGTTTCTGCAACCTTGGTACAGTCAATTTATCTCTAATACACCTGAGTGTGGTTAATTTAGCTGGCGAGCTTGGCACGGTCTGCTCCTGGTCAGGCTTCCTTAGCGGTCTGGACGGTGGTATGCAGGTCCGAGGCACGTTTGTGATGTGAGGATGCGTCTTCACATGCTTCCGAAGAGAAGAAGGATCGGTGTACCTTTTGCCACAACCAATTGCTCCGCACGCATACGGTCTCTGAAAGAACATTCTACGTTTAATGATAAGTAAAAATATGATACGAATGTCTTATAGGTAGTAATAATTGTAGTTACCCTTTAGGATAACAAAGTCAAGTTCAGTATTCTTCCATTGCGATCACAACTGATATTTAGACGATTTTCTTACTCGCATTGCGCAATCTATCAAATACATACGTTTTCAAATTAATGGTGTAGCATTTTAATCTTAATTTGCGACCTTTTGGCCTTTTTGCTGTCAGTATTTCGGAGATAACTGCTTTTTGGAGTTTGAAACCTAAAGTTTTAAAAATATATCTTCCTACTGACTACTACTTGTTGAGATTTTTAGCAAAAAATAGGATTGTAGAAGCCAGTTAGTGTGCGTCTAGAAGTGCACTGTAAAAATATTTTGCAATAACAAATCCATATTTTGAGCATCTTGATTATGGCGATATGGTTTTTGGAACCGTCCTTTAAAGAGAGATCCACATATTGATGGAACCTAAATATTAATCGTATACTTACGGCATTGAAATGTGTCCTCTGATGTTTGGCCCTGTCTGAGGAGTTGGAGAAGGCCTTCCTGCAATGCGGCGCAGGGCATGCATAGGGACGCTCGCCTGTATGAGACCGCACGTGGATCTTCAGGTTCTCCAGACGAGAGAACGCTTTGCCACATCCGGGGTGCTAGAAAATCATGAAGTCTTGAAAAATATACTGTAGAAATAATGTGGGAGACAAAAATGGATTTTAGATGACTTTACAGATGATTTATTAAATATCTGATAGATGCCCCAAAATGGGCAAAATCTGATTGCTAGTATGAAGTAAATAGTGAACTTGGACGACAATATAGAGCGTCATTTGGCCAGTAGATAGACTTAGAGACCGTTAGATTTGTAGAGACCTTACAAGAACAAATATCGATCAAAACTGAAGATATAAATTATAGGTAATACGCTGTTATAGGAAAATGTAAATATTTACAAAGAGTAACTAAATACTTACATGACACCTGTTGGGTTTATGTCCTGAATGGACGCGCATGTGTATAAGGAGCTTGTATCGTGCGTTGAAAGGCCGACGTTCCCGGGCACACTCGCGCCATAGACAGCTGAACTCATCGCCTGAACAACAAATATAATCAAAACATCATTTTCTGAAGTAACTTCCTAATAATAATTTCCATTCGATTATTACTTATTGATTACTAGTGAACCACAATAAACAATGATTGGTAAAATTAGTTTTGTTTAATTTTGATAAAAAGTTCGTGTCTCTGCCAACCGTTATCTTGGTTTCAAATTGTTATCTATAAAACCTAACATACTCGTATATTATTGTATTTATGGAGTATTTTCAAATTTCAATGTAACTTTACCTTTATATGTGTTGACATGGGCTCTCTCGATGTGTTCCACCAGTGATGTTTGATTCGGATATCTTTCATAACATTGTTCCCATAAACATACTCTTTCACCTAAAAAATATATATTTTGTAATATCAAATTTAAGCTCGCATAGTAGTAAGTTTTTTTTAAATTCTTCTTTTGCTTTCGTTTGACAATAGTCTCACTTGATGGTAAGTGCAGATAAGGTCTATGGATGGAGCACACGAATCCAAGGAACAGAGATATAGAGGGATTTTCTATACCCCTCTGGCTTTCACATACACACGACGGAACACAGTAAACTGCTTGGCGTCGGACTTAAATGCGAGGGTGTTAGCTAGCCAGGCGGACCATAAAGAACCTACCATCAATCAAAACAACTAACTAGTTGTTTAAACAACTAACTTTTAATGCAAAATTCGAAATAAATCATTCAGTTACCTTGAACTTTTTCCTTATCAGCCTTCCTCTGATTTTGAGTATTATTTTCAACTACATTAACATTGCTATCTGTTTCAAAAGTCAAACCAAAGTCGTCTAGATTAACAAACAAATCTTCTTCATCAAAATTCTCTGAATTTTCATCGTAATAGCTTGAACTGTGAACATCACTTTCAACTGATTCTGATACTGATATTTTCCTTTCATTTCTATCGAAACTGAATTCGTTACAACTCGTTGGCGTATCTGGTAGAATGTATTTCTTCTCTTCTAAGTTGTAAAGTATGTTATTTGGATAACTATAGTGCTCTAAGCTATTTACAGGACCAGCATTATGTTGGACGGGAGTCACATTATTGTATTCAGGCATTTGAGTATCTTCAACATTATAACTACAGTGCCTCTTTGAAAACACCGTATCTATTGGTGGTAGAAGATTATTCTCTGGTGTATTGGAGTTCAAATACTCTTCATTAAAATCTGGCGTTAATCTACAAGATTCACCATCTTCTCTGCAAAGCTCATCAATGAGTGATTCGTCATCTATGTAGTCGTTATTCGCTTCATAGGGTCTGTTTTCTTGGCCTTTATAAGTGTCCATTTTGCAGTTTTTGTCTCCAAAGTCAATGCCGTCTAAATCTAAGAGGACTTCCTTAATATTTTGCTCAATAATATTGTTGTCAATGACTTCATCTATAATTTCAAAGTCAGCTTCATTATTCGCTGGGGCATTCCAGTTATCTAATACTTCAAAATCAAAACTTTCCTCTACACCATACTTGAAATTGTCTATTTTCTTATTTTTGTTGCTATTTTCTAGTTCTAAATTAAATTGTGACATGTAATAAGCATGTAGGTCTGTAACGTTATCGTTTCTCTCGTTGAACATGTCCTCTTCCTCATAACAAGGTATGATATCATATTGCGCCATATTCATAGGTTCATTTACCTACAAAAGTTCAGTAATCTCTATGTAGAGGTGTTGGCATGTGGTGTTTACTTGTAAGTTTGCGCATATGGTTTTGCTATTATTATAAAAATAAACTTTCTCTGTGTATGATCACGCGTGGCTCGAGCATCTGCGAATTATAAATTTAATCGTCTTTAGAATTATTATTTAGTCGCCACACGTGTTAGTGAGCTGACTTATGGCCTATTATTATTAGAGTTAAGAAGCTTATTGGATGATGCAAAAAGGGTTTTATTTTTAAATATTGAATGGACATCTTTTTCTTTGAATCACGCTGGCGTTATTACTCTTAATTTATGACAGAATCTTTTTATAAAATCTCAATTTTATTGCCAAATGTTTCATAAAGCCTATAAAGATTGTATAGATACACATTTTTTGAATAACACATTTTTGTGGATATTATTAATGCACATCGTCCTCCAGAAAACTTGATGGTTTAATTATTACATTGTATTGTCATAAAAACAAAAGTCGCAATGAAAAGTATTAATTTAGTTAAATTGGGTCTAAAATAGACTAAAAACTAGTAATTATAGTACTTAAGACTTATATTGTATATATTAGGATATTTCGATGTAAAAACTATATAATATTTACAGAAATAAAAATCTACTGACTAAAAACTATAATTATAATTACGTTTATTAATATACCTACACATTATTCAGCAAGGTTACCAAAATCAAATTAAGTACCAAAAAAGTAAGTATGTGCTTTTTTATCAATTTATTGACCATTTTTGAATTTGCAGCAAATTTTGATAATAATGTTTTTCAAAATTAATTGGATGACATACTGCGAGTACTTAGTTTTTTTTTTCCAAAAGATTATGTATCGCAGTTAAGATTATACGGATGTGTGTCAGCTAAGTATAAAAATATAGGTTTAAATTTATTTCGTAATGTTACGTAAACAGACCACTGCAAAGTAAAATAAGAAGGCTTTTTTTTGTTATTATAAATATGGCCTTGAAACGTAGCATACACTGCTGAAACGATATTATTGATGAGAGAACTAGTAGTACAGTGCCATTTAGTGACATCGAGGTAATTACAATTGTAATAGAATGCGTACTTATGAACGATAATGCAAACAACGAGTGATGATACTTAAGTACGTCCGACGCACCCTGGGCAGTCAGCCCCGCTACTAACCTTGCTGATTGACTAATCTGTTCTCTTTTTTCAAGAGAGATGCAGAATTAGAATAAATAAAATGGATGTTTTAAAATAATTTTCCTAAAATAATCATATTAGACCAATTTGAGGAAACAGATAAATGATTTTTATTTCTGTAAATAAATCTGTTACAGACACTTTAATGTATTTTTTTAAGACTAGATGGCGCCGGTATTTCCTACCTGACTAGCTCTGAGAAGAAAACTCGAAACAAACTCAGAGATCAAGGTCTCTTTTAAAGTCCAGACATTGTAGTATAAAAACTATGCGAGTGAAACGAAAATTAAAAGAAAACCTATTTATGTATTATTTAGGTACTGATAGCAACTTTACGTAACTGAACATGTCTCTTTGTGTCATGTAAGTACATGCAAAACTTTATCTTAATTACTAAAAATACATTTTCTAATTAATTTTGAAGAAAGATTAAAATTACTTACTAATTATTTATTTTACGTAACTTACGCTATCGGCGCATTTATTAAGTATTTTAATGATGACTGTCTAAATTTACAGCATTTGAGAATTAGATACGAACGTCGACGATATTTTTGATAATATTGTATACAAAAACTTTTGTACAAAATTTATAATAATACCTACTTATTCTTCTTTTCGTGTGATTAACGACTAAACTGGTGTCAAAGTTTATGCTGCCCATGGATTTAGATTCACATGCCGTCGAGAAATATCTCTCAGACATGCCGGTTTCCTCACGATGTTTTCCTTCACCGTTTTTAAACAACTGATAATAATTATACAATACGCACATGAATCCGAAAAGTCTGAGGTGCGTGCCTTGGCTTCGAATTCGATACCTATGACTTGGCAGTCCGACGGTCACATCACTAGGCTATCGCTCTTATAATACTAGTCTTAACAGTTTTATTTGATCATTAATTTTACAGCTAGTTTTAATTCATAAAACAGTTTTGAAACTTTGAACCATTATTACATACGATACTGTACCTACAAGTTTATTACTAGACGTGACTTTAATGCCCCATTCATTATTCACACAATCGCTTGTAATTCTTAAGTTATAAGTACAGTCTTCACCAACAATATATCATGAGCTTTACGTTTATGTGAGTGCATGTCCGCATCGGATTGTTTGCGCTTGCGCATATTCTCCATGTCACTGCTTTCGGCGCCCACTCACACAGAGGTATAGATCGTATAATTGAGGACAGTGTTGAAGCATTTGGGAAAATATTAGCCTTCCTTACGGAGCAAGAGCTTATAATGTACCTAGGTATATCGAAAAGATATAACTTGATATCTCAATGGCATTTCATTGGCATTAAATGGCAAAATACCTAAATAAATTTCAACTCAATTTAAATCTTGTATATTCTATGCTTGCTAAAGATCGTTAACAATTTCTTAATTTAAAAAAGTACACCAAAATACTCACTTAAAAAAACAAAAGCAGCGAAATTCGAAAACACAAAACTTCACAATTTTGGCGCGAACTGTCAAAGTGACACATAACCTAACTTTTTAAGTGCGCAAAGCACACGAGTGCACATCACCAGGACATTGACGGGAATAGTACGGGAGGTAACGGGATCGTGAAACAACTCCTTACTGAAACCATAAGACGCCATGGAGATGTTAAAACATGAAAGGACACGTGTAACACGAATGACTGAATAAAAAACTAGCACACAAATTGTTTTTTTATTTTCATCTTCAGAAACGAAAAACAGTAGGCACTGAAATAAAAAAGTGACTATTTCATGCTTTCAGAAATTATTAATTATAAAGCCTAAACTGTTGGTATCGGTATTGCCCGTTTACTGGGTTGCGGAGGTCTGATGGCAGTCGCTCCGTGTAAAAATACTGGTATACAGCCGCATCTGGTTAGACTGGAAGCTGACCCCAACATAGTTGGGAAAAAGCTAGGAGGAAGAGAGTCTAAACTGTTGATTCTAGAATATAAATAGTATTCCAAAGACGGTAGGTATAGAAAAGAAGCGTTTGTTAAAAAAATAAATAAAATCGATAAAAAAATGGAGCAAATTGACGCTTTTCATGTTTTTAGAGAAGTCATATACTGTCCATGTCGCGCGAAACGGACATTGCACTGAATGATGTGTAGTTACTAAGAAGTTTTTGAGAAACGTCATCATTTAGTATTGAGATAGGAATGAATAGGTAAATGTTCTAGATTCAGTCAACTCAAGACCCATGTCTGCTAAATTAAGCAGACCAATGCCCGGCTATACTTATTTGGGCCACAAGAAGGTTGACAGATGCAAAATTGGCCCAGGATCCCATTCTGCACTTCTATATTTAGCAAAAAGATAAATATTTGCTGTTTGACTGAGGAGTTTTGCACCACCCTAAAAGAAGTCCAGGTTATGCCCATGGTCCAGTAAACATAGTTCATTGGTTTTTTCGAGATTTCTGAAGTAAATTTAACTTAATAATGTTCTCATGTCTGCACCATCTAGTTTCTTTAACTCAAAGTTACAACATGTGCTTTTGAAAATACCAACTTCGTTTTCAGTCGAAAACTTCTGGAACAGATGACTAACATTTCTATTTATAATCTTATACGGTTCAAAATCCTTCAACAATCTTGTTCATTGCTTACAAAAGGACGTTAGAATGTGTTTTACTGTCTTTTGGCGCCAAGAATATTTTATTGATTCAGTTGTCAATATATTTTTTATTAGAATTAATTTTATGAACGAGTTAAATTAATTTCATCGTCTTTTGAAAAGATGGTGCATAATATCATGTTTACCAATAGTTAAAACGTCAGTATCATAGTAAGATTCGTACGATTCAAGTCTAGATTAAGATGGGTTAAGTGATTGGCATTAATCACAGCATGCTTTACTACCATCATAACATAACATCACGCCTCTATTCCCCGAAGGGTTGGGCAGAGGTGTATTAACACCCTCATTTCACCGATATGTTTAAGTCCCATGTAATAGGGGGCGAGCCTATTGCCATCAACCGGGCACAAATCCAAACTCCGGGCTGCTACTGAGGAATTCCACACGGAAAAACCCAATAACATTTTACCTGGCCTGTGGATCAGACCCAGGTCCTCATGATCAGCAGTCGAGCTTGCCACCAATAGACCAGCGAGGCAGTTAGTAGTACCACCTATCAATACCCTTAAAACTGGAACACAGCAATGCCGTTTAACTGAAGAAATAGGTAACCGATAAACCGATCACCGATCACTTCCGAAACAAGACCACGAATAGGTATACAAGGTTAGTTGGAAAGGGGGTACTAAGCCGAAAGGGTGTTAAAGTACCCATAACAATGGATAACTTTTGTTCTACAACATTCCCCAAAAGTCGTTTAAGAGAAATTACCGTTCAAAGATTTCATAAAAAATACGCTACATTCTATCTATCCTCAGCTATGATGTGTTTACATTTTAGGTCATACTTGGGGTCACGGATTAGAATCTCCATTTTCTGAACTCGTAACTAAAGCAGGAATGAAGAATTTTTGAAAAAACTAAAATAATAATTATTTTATTGCATGGATTTTTTTAAATCGAATTTTGAAATTTTAACATTTTCTTTAAAACAATCATCAGTGATACATTAAGGCTGAGCATCCACCAGAGCTGTGCTAAGCTGCGTAGCGAGGAATGTGTTTTGTAAGCACCAATAGAATCACTTCATTTACCTAGCTTTGCTCTGCGCAGCTCTGGTGTATATGGGTCTAGCAGTGCGAGGTTTTTGTTCATACAAAACAATCGAGAAATGTGTTGCGAGGAATGTGTTACGTGTAACGTATCCGCTACCTATCCTCGCACGGCTCATTTGTACACATTAACACATTACGCATTACACATTACCCATTCGTCGCAGAGCTCTGGTGAAAAGGGTCACACCGTTTCAAATCCTCGCTACACATTTTCGCAGCGCACATTTTCCTCACACAGCTCTGGTGGATGTCCAACCTAAATGAATCGGAAGAGATCTCCGGGGTCTGCAGTGACAATGGGAGTTCCGCAGGGCTCAATTCTCGGCACATTCCTATTTCTCGTTTATATTAATGACCTACCTTATCTCATGAAAGATAATCAGGAGATTGTGTTATTTGCAGATGACACATCATTGTTATTTAAACTTAAACGGCAGCAGCCAGTTACGGACGAAGTAAATAACGCTCTCTCTGAAGTAGTGCACTGGTTTAATGTTAATAACTTACTTTTGAACGAGAAAAAGACTAAATGTATCAGATTTTTGACACCTAATGTTAAGCAGGTGAAAATCAGTGTAGTAATAAATGGAGACGAGTTGGATCTTGTGGACACCACTATGTTCTTGGGTATAACTTTAGATTCGAAACTGCAGTGGGGCCCACATATAGATAAATTGTCGAAAAGACTCAGTTCTGCAGCTTACGCGGTCTATAAGATGCGCCAGCTAACTGATGTAGAGACAGCCAGATTGGTATATTTTAGTTACTTTCATAGTGTTATGTCGTACGGCATTTTGTTGTGGGGAAATGCTGCCGACATTCAAACTATCTTTGTTTTGCAGAAGAGAGCTATTCGAGCAATTTATAACCTTAGTTTTAGGCATTCACTGAGGGATAAATTTAAAGAAATTAGTATAATGACGGTCGCATCTCAATATATTTATGAAAATTTGATTTATATGAAGAAAAATATCAGTTTGTTCCCTAAGAACAGCGACATCCATAACGTCAATACTAGAAATAAAAATAAACTTATCTTACCAATGACTAGGCTCCAAAAAATTAGTAACTCATTTAGGTGCCAAAGTATACGCTTTTATAACAAAATTCCAAGCAATATTCAAGACTTAAGTCTTAATAAATTCAAGTCCTATGTAAAGCAGAAACTATGCGAAAAGGGTTTCTATAACGTTAAAGATTATAAGGACGATAAAAATGCTTGGAATTGAGCCGCTCGCTGTTGTCACAGACACATCATTGTAATTATTGAAACAATTTTATAACATGATATTATAATTTTTTATTCTTTTGACATTTTACAATTGAATTATTTTTCAATGATTATTATTATTTTATCATCGCTTTATTTTTTATTTTACTTTTTTAATAAATTGTGAATGTGAGTACCATGTAGGGTAGCTATATACACGAATTTTGTAAACGTTTGGCGGTTCTTGAGTATTTTTTTTTGTGACCCACACAATTGTCCATCTGATTGATAGCGTCTTGCAGCGGTCAGGTTGTTGAGCTCCCTAAAATAGGTTTGAGCTCCGCGATGACTGATGTAGATGTGCCGTCAGTTAGGACAGGTCAACTCAAACCTGCTATGGCACTTTCCTCAAAAGGCCATTCCAGACGTTGCCCTACATCGTTTTACTGGCATAGTTTTGTATACTACAATGTCTGGACTTTAAAAGAGACTTTGACCTCTGAGTTTGTTTCGGCTTTTCTTCTCAGAGCTAGTCAGATAGGAAATGCCGGCGCCATCTAGCCTTAAAAAAAAACATTACATTAACTTGTAAAAGTGTCTGTAACAGATTTATTTACAGAAATAAAAATCATTTATCATTTATTTATCATTTAAAGCGCCCGCGGCTTAGTACCTCCTTTTCGACTAACCTTGTATATTAGTGCTGCTTTCAAAAATAATCTTTACACTGACGTAATAAGTGATCTTGAAGTCGCACTCAGTTCGGAAGTGATCGGTTTTACGAAGTTTGCCGACGCGAGTTACTTGTAGTTTCGTACTGTACCTATCTCTTTGTCACAGCGTTTTATCCACATACGGCTGGGTCACGGGTTTCACCGCAACCCCGACTAGCCCTGCTGTCATCAGCCTTCACCCCCGACATGCCCATGCATCTGCACTTATCTTATCACCTTCGCCCGACGCAATAAAACATTGATAAGCGAATTGGTGTTTTCGCGTTTTGGCGATTATAATTTTGTATAACACGACTACAAATCATAACATACTAGCGTAATCAGCCCATTACTATCCTACTGCTGGGTACGGGCTTCTTCTCAGATAGACCCTAGCTCACCACGCTGGCCTGATGCGTGTTGGCGGACTACACATACCATCAAGAAATTTTTGGACCCCTCTCTGGCGTGCAGGATTATTCGCGACGTTTTTCCTTCACCGTTAACGCAAATGATAATCTAATCCTGTTCCACACATGAAGTAAATGCTGGATGGATCGAACTCAGATCCTCCTGCATAGAAGGCAAATGTTCTCCTACTGCTATAACTACTTATCAAGATGCCATAATCATGATGATGGATAAGGATTTTACAGTTTTTGTCTTGAGGCTTGGATCTGCATTTGTTCCATTGCTAAACTAAAAGTGCGATGCAGGCCTGAGCAGTTAGCCCCGCTACCACTTGTTGTGGGTTCGATTCCCGCACGGAACAAACATCGTAAACAAAAAAAGCCGTTTTTCCTTCGCTCGAGTCACATCCACATCACTCAGTTCTTCGCCATCCGCATCAAGTCTGCCTCACTCACCTTTAGAAGATCGATCCTAATGGAAAAAACCGCCTAAACCTACTTATCATCTCTCATTAATTTTAGATTTTCAAACTCTTGAACTTTACAAAAAATACTCATTAGACAATAATCTAATTTGAAATTATTGTGAAACTTAGCATTAGGTAGGTAATTTTGAAAAACAAAACTCAAAATGGTCGAGCGTAGGCTATCATGTTATAAAGTTTATCAGGCGAGGAGTACAGGGGCAACTGATAAAAATACTATCATAAACTTACTATCACCCATCATCCATAGCTGGATATTGGTAGAGTGTTTAACTGTGAACTATGCAGATGGATGCTGTTTTTCCACAACACGGAACGATAGGACAAAATGCGGGATGTCTCCATGTAGGTACTTCAATGAACCATTTACTCACTATACGGAACTACTCCGAACTACGAAGTTTCTGCTGACGGATCGCACGTTTTCTAACAGAAGTCTTTCGATTAAATTAAATTCGATCGATTAAATTTTCGCGATTTGACATTTTCTCTTTCGTTCACTCTACTCCCAATAGGTATCGAATATTACATCAAGTTTTTACAGAGAATATCACGGTGCTATATTAGTTTACGATGTGTCAGAACCAAAGTCCCTAGCAAAACTGAATGAGTGGGTCGAGGAACTTCAAGTATACTCCACCAAGAAGAACATAGACTGCTTAGTTGTCGGCAATAAGATTGACAAGCGTATAATTTTGGGACCCAGTGCATAATATCAGCAAGCACATTGGATCACCCGCGCGACGGCGCAACGAGTATTCCCAAGTAGGGTTGATGTCAGGTAGGCGGCCGGTCATAAAACAATACGCCAAAACCTCTAAAAACATGGATTTTTGAAATACATGTTGTGTCGACCCCATCTAGTGTGGAATAAGGGCAGGAAGAAGAAGAAGAAGTTCACTCTACTCCCAAATGTTAATTGACATCTAGTAGTTCGTTATTTGACAATACTTTGATCGTATATTTATAAGTGCGATGTTCTTCGTTGTTTCATTTCGAGCTGAAACTTCGTTAATTTTTCGGAGTAGGACCTAGTTACTAGCGTTGTCATAAACAATCTTTCCTTATTTACTCCTAGCCATTTCTCAACTAGTTTTGGGTCGCCTTCCAGTCTTACCAGATCCTTCTGAATACCAATATTTTATGAGTTGCGTGATACAGCAGCCTTTGCCGTGGTTGAGTATTGAATGGCTGACCACTCTTCACACATCAAGACCCATCTGTGCTTCAGTGCAGCACGTTGAGCAGTCGCACATTAAGTTAGACTGGTAGCTTATACTAACATGGCGAGGAAGCTAACGATGACTACCTGAAACCTTAGAGAAAAGCGGAGGAGTCAACGGCGGTCGCGTTGCTGAAAAAAAAAGTAAACAGACAGCAAAGAGACTAAGTATTTACTATTGAATGTCTTTGACAGATAGGAAGATGAAATTCCACTTCATAGAGATAGGTTTCCAACCTGCCATACCTTGACTATTTATTTATTTATTTAGGGACAACAAACAGCAGTGTAATAATAAATAAACATAGGTTAGAACTTAATAATAGAGGTAACAAATACACTAGTCTCAACGTTATCCACATATTAATCATAAAAAAAATCTTTGAAAGAATAATTTACCTTCGTCTTTACACCTACCTGGCAGATATAGACTTCTTTTTTGAGCAACAGTACGGATTTCGGCCTAAATCAAATACCTTATCAGCAACCATAGATCTAACTACAAAAATAAAAAAACGCTATAGACCAAAGACAATATGCTCTAGGTATCTTTATAGACCTAAAAAAGGCATTTGACACGATTAGTCATCATTTGCTTTTAAGCAAGCTAACTGACGTAGGGATATCAGGGCCAGCACATAAAATTCTTACATCGTACCTAGAAAATCGGAAACAAATAGTAAAAATTGAAAATTACGAAAGTTTACCTGTCAAATTAACATACGGAATCCCACAGGCATCTATTCTAGGACCGTTGTTATTTTTGATTTATATTAACAACATAAACAGTGTTAAAACATCGGGCAGTATCACACTTTATGCAGATGATAGGGTAGACTGGGTACGGTTGTGACAGTCGTCATATTAGCGAAACTATAAGGAATACCAGGGAGAGTGCAAGGGGAGAAAGGAGCGGCATGCGAGTCTGAACGTGATTCACAGTATCGCGTCAGCTATCGCGCGGCATTAACGCTAGCAGAGGCCTACATTTCTTTTTATCAGTCAAAAGTAAGTATTTTTATTCAATTTCTTTTAATAATTGTTCTTATATGTGTACAGATAGAGTATTGGGTGTTTTTCGTAGTTATAAGTTAAACATTAGTAGTTAAATAGCAGTGATTACTTTGTATGTAGATTATTTTATATTGTCATAGCGATGGTTTTTTCTGCGAAGGAGTGTGTTGGGTACGGTTGTGACATTTTTACTGGGTACGGTTGTGACACAAGTAATAATTTTTTTTTGCTTTTAGATACCAAGAAAACGCTTGAGGAAGACCGAAAGAGGGCAGTGTGACATAAAAAAATATGAAGACGCTTATAAAGAAGCGAAACGCGGGAAATGCACGAAATTAATGTTTTTTTTTTCTCTTTATTTATTTAGGAGGATTTGGTCATGCATGATCATGCCACCCTCATAGGTCTCACAATCTTTAAATAAATACTATCTACGCTTAATTGCTAATTTAACTAACTTATATAACATTTTGGCTTCTTCTGATTGAGGGTAAGCCAGGATGATATTACATTTTCCAGTTTCCCGCAAATTTAAATCTAAATAAATTAAAAATTAATTAAATTATAAATTAAATTAATGTTGTATTTTGTGTTAGTTGTTAATTTTGTATTTTGTCACAGTTACCGTTATGTATAATTAGAAATGTTTAGTTAACATTTTTGACTGATTGTAATATTATGAAGACTGGTATAATAACTATAGATGCTACAGTGCCTTATTAGTTATAAGCGATTAGTGTTCCCAGATTTTATTTGTTTTGTAAATATTTTTTTTTTCTAGAAGAAGACTATGTTGCATTATGTTAGATGTTAGTTGCAATAAAAGTGATTTTAGACCATTTTTGTGTATTTTTGAACTTGTCACT
The DNA here is from genome assembly GCA_910594945.2 of Amphipyra berbera. Taxonomy (NCBI): domain Eukaryota; kingdom Metazoa; phylum Arthropoda; class Insecta; order Lepidoptera; family Noctuidae; genus Amphipyra; species Amphipyra berbera. The sequence continues at coordinate 2,903,751 of OU343146.1, forward strand.
ACCGACCCCAAGCTGTGTCACAACCGCCCCTGGGGTGTGGTCGGTTGTGACATTTTTTCCATCTCTTCTAGTTTGCTCCTATGAGTTAACCATTCTGCTTAGGCACAACATTTTAGTATTTATATGTACACGAATGTACACTTTACTATAAAAAATACCTTTCTTGCGTCTAACTGGCGTACTAACAAAATTATGGGTGATAAAATGAAAATTGTCACAACCGTACCCAGTTTACCCTACTTGTCTATTTTACTTTGGTCACAACTTAAGTGATATTGTTGAAGAAGCTCAAAATGATTTGAATATTTTAAATAAATGGTTCCTGTCAAATTTATTAACTATTAACACAAAGAAAACTGCATACATGGTTTTTGCCGCAAAAAATAAGAAAATTCAAAATCAAATCCAACTAACAATAAACAACGAACAAATAAAAAAATCAAACAGCGAAAGATATTTAGGTCTCATTTTAGATACAAAGTTAACTTGGAGACCCCATATTTATCATATTAAGTCTAAAATATCTCCTCTTATAGGAGCGATACGCCGAATTTCTACTTGCATTCCTATAAAAGTTCGTTAGACCTCATATAGAATATCTCGTTGAGATATGGCGGACGGCAGCAAAATCAAACGTCCAAGAAATACAAGTTCTGCAAAATAAAGCAATAAAAACACTTTATAACTATGACTACTTAACACCAACCACCAAAATTTACAATGATACAAAAATACTTAAAATTAACTAAGTATACATCTTAGAACATGCACTTTAATACATAAAATCATAATACAAGGTACACATTCACAATTAAACTTTAAAAAGAAAACTTACACATACAACGCAAGACGACGAGACAAACTAGAATTAAGACACCCTAGAACTAACTATAGAACAAAAAATATACTGTACGAGGGAGCAAAACTGTATAATGAACTACCTGATGATGTAACCAACAGTGATACCATATTTACATTTAAGAAAAACCTGGAAGAACACGTTAGAAAACAATACTAACAACACCGATTGTCACTTTTAACTTTTAATTTTCTTATTGTGAACACAGAGAATCGCACTTACTTTTATTTTTTGTCTTAATTTTTCTCAATATGTTAAGTGAACTATAACGTTCTTTTTTTTGAGGAATAAATGTCTTTAAACCGAAAAGACTAGGTACTTATATCGAGTAAAAATGTCCGTATCATTCACATAAATTATATGAACTGTATGATCTGCAAATAAATACCTACATAATTATAATAAAATCGTAACGATGCTAAAACCTAAAACAGTAAGTACTTGTATTAAATATTTTTGGACAAAAGTATGTGCAACGGTTCCTAGGAACGATGCTGTAGGCCAGCACGACACTTGACTATAATATCGTAAACGTAACGCTAATGTTAGCGAATTTTGAATCGAGAATACAACTGTCTCATTTCGGTTTGTTTTCGTGCGACATGCACAATTTCTACCATCATCAACATCCTACTGCCCTTATCCCAACTTATTTAGGGTCGGTGCAGTCTGCCTTTTTCTCCCATACATCTTTATTAGCCGTCATCTCAGTAGTCACCCCCTTTCTAGCCATATCATTTTTCACACTATCCATCCATCGTTTCTTTGGTCTTCCTCACAATTTGTATCATACATAGATACGAATAAAGTTTTCAATTTAATTAAATAGTGTGTGTGAAACGAGTATTTCCCATTCAAAATTTACTTACATATTAACGTTACATTTACATTAATAACTCGACAGCATTATTTCTAGGGCTAATTATGATCTATCTAATATAAAATCGTTGCGATGCTAAAATAATGTATTAAATATTTTCGGATAAAAGCAAATGCAACGCATCCTAGGAACGATACTGATTCCAGAAATCTCGGTTTTAGTAGAATTTTTGTTGTTTGTAAGTTTGAGCTTCACGCCAGTGCTACTGGTCAGATTCAGTTAAGGGAGCCACTTTCGTTAAAGAGCGGAAAACGTTATAGGGTACAAATTATCACGCTATTGAGTGTGGGTGATGCGCAGTAACCTTATGTTTCCATAGCCAAAACAGCGAGTACATCTAGTACACGATAATCAGTTATCTCCTTGACTAACAAAAGCAGGATGTAAATTTTTCAAAATTTTTGTACAATATCTAAAAAACTAAGGTCAAATGATAACATTTGATAATATTACTAACGTTCATCACGTTTAAGATACAGCTATTTCAGAAATTAACGATGTTGAGGTCAAACCATTACTCAAAAAAAAATTATCTTCTGACCGAAAATCAAATGTATAGACTATCGTCACAGACAGATCTATACACATTTACGCAATGATTTAACACGAAAATCTACCTAAATAAACTTCACTAAGATATTTTGTATAATGTAAGATGAAGAATTTAACTCCCTACCACTTGCATTAGCGGTGAAGGAGAACATTGTGAGGGAGTGCTGTAGTAGTCTACAGCACTGGTGTGGTGAGAATGAGAGGGGTTTAGGCTCTAGTGAGCCTAAACCCCTTTCATTCTGAGAAGAGGCCAGTGTCCAGCAGGAGTAGCATGTCCACCATAGACAAGGGCTTTATCGACTGAAGAACAGAGAAATTGATATATTGCCATTGTGTTTATGTCATTTACTTTATGCTTCCGTAGACAAAACCCTTGTCTACGGTTTTCCTACTGCAGAGGGACAGTAGTAAGTAATGATGCAGGTTGACGGACTACCCACATACCTAATCGAGATTTTTTAAGCCCTTTTCTGGTGTGCATAGTTCTTGCAACGTTTTCCTTCAGCGTTAACCCAAGTGATAATAAAAGTCCAGTTATCAGTCCAGCAATAAGCTCTGACGCGGAAGTATTTCTATCAAGAACGAAATAACTTTATAAGTAGATACTTTTAGCTGTTTTATTAGGGTTCCCTTTGTTCGTATAATTTTTTGAATTCCTAATCTAAGTTGGCATAACGAGTTAGTAGTAGTTAGTAGACAATATTTTTGGCATACTGTTTATATAGGCATTACTATCATATAGCTATGTTTTTTCGGTGTAATTTTGTGTCGCATAAAGTTATTAGGCATATTATTTAGTCATATAATAGTAATTATCCAATATAACTTGCGTACTTCACTGTGACAGTAGGTTAAGCTGCTAAGCCGCGAATATAATATTTACTTTACATACAAAACTTATTTCACCCAGCACTAATATGAACATTATGCTTTACTATTGTGATGCGTTTATAATATTATGCTTCTAAATCGCTATGCTAACAGTAATTATGGTTAAAAAAATTATGCCTATACATTTATGCAGAATTAATATTATGCGTAACAATCATTAGGATAATTGAAAGTAAGCCATGATAGATTATGACATAAAATTTTATGCGAATCAATAGTGAACCGTTTTTTTATTAACTTTTCCAACTCACAAACATATTCCATTTATTTGTGTTAAGCCTCCCGCACACATGCAACTCAACTATCGTACGACAGTTTAGTTGCATCCCTAATGCCTTTGGCGATGTATGAGAGTGCGCATACCAGCTAGACTCGATACCAATATAAAAATAAAATCGTCCAACTATCGCACAACTATTTAGTTTGATGTTTGCGCCTCCACTTAGGCACTCAAAACTTGGCTCATTAAATCGTTAATATCTTTACAAAAATGTTCATAAACTCCTAAATAGCTGCCTCTTATTAGTTTTAATCCTCAAACCTACTAGTTTTAATCCTCAAACTCGTAAAATTCTGTGCCAAAAAAAATTAAACTCGTGTAAAATTAACATAAATGGGTCGTGACGAGATGTCAAAGACATAACGACGGGACTCGTCAACTTTTTGTCACGTTTTCAAAAAGTGCGTTTTTAATAGTTTTTGTATTACTGACAATATTTTGGAAATGTTTGCGTTAAAAGATAATTTTAATTAGATTCATTAGGTATGTTTAGAAAATATAATCTTATCTTAAAATGTTCAAAATATTTTTATCTTAGACTAATAACACTCTATTATTTTGGACGAATGATTAGTCTTTTATGTAATAGGTTGCTAACCAGCCGAACGGCCTACCTGATAGAAAGTGGTTAACGTCGCCGTATACCTACAACACCAAGAGGATTGCTGATACATTCTCATGTGACTATGAATTCACCTTCACCCATACCCTTTAATTTGAAACAGTAATAGGTATGGAGGTAGTCATTCTCCAGACGAACTCTTCCCAAGTAGCTCTACTACTCATACGTACTTAAATGTAGTTTCATTTCAAGAACCGCTGACGTAGTCCATGTCAACACCAAATAAATACCTAGTCCGTTGGCCACGTCATCACCAACAGAGTCAATCACCCCGAAGCGAAAAAACACACCAAATACAAAAAACGAAAAAAAAAAACATATAACTCTTCATTTCATTTGAAAAAAGCAACGGTTTTATCATCAATTCGAACACTACCGTTTAAAAAAAGAAGTGTTCGTGTAAGTGCGCGCACGCAGCGATGCGTCGTTTTATTGTCGCTGCAGTTGCGGGACACGTGTGGCGAGATGTACCATTTGTTACAATAATCACTAGTTTTTTGTTTAAATTATTTGTTGGAGAAAGACTTTTACTGTTTTTTCTATTTGTTAAAGTCGGAAAAGGTTCTTTTTTTACGATTCTTGAAATTGCCACTAATAAAATATCTGTCTAATAGCCTTCTACTGAAACCTGATCAATACAGTTTTTATTCTCTTAAAAAATTTATGAATCTTGTAAAATCTGAAAATTATTTCAATAGTACCAATCGCGTCAGATTTTTTCTGGGAATTAAATGTACCAGGTTTAGCTGTAACAACACGCCGAACTTGACTATTATAATAACAACAGTCTAATTTTACGTCCCAATATACAACATTCTAACATACATAGTTACATCATACAGTTTCTTCATACCAACATTACCTGCATGCGTTGCACTGCAGGGGTGCACCCTTCTACTGCGATCATCCAACTTTACACCCTGTACTCGAGTTACATCCCCTACGTAACGTCTACGTGTCTAAATGTCATTCACTGATCAGGCCACGGTCTGACATGACCAATCGATCTGCGCAATAGCCTTTAGCCAGTGTGTTCACGTCGAAAACCAGCAATTGTCACCAGTACAACACATGCTGAACTGTATGGTGCAGCCGTGATGACACATTATTAATGAATTGGCAGATTATATCTCATGTATGTATTGTGAATTCAGTGGCTCGTGGCTAAGCTGCGCTTGCCACGGTCAGTCCGTGGATGGATGAACATGCGTTATACATCGAGACCCCTCCGTGTCTCCGAGACCACGTTAAACCATCGGTCCCGAGTGTCATACGAATACCTATGACAGTCGTTACGGGTAGTCAGAAGCCGGATAATCTAACAACCGGTCTAACCTTAGGATATCGGCATTACCCAGGAACTGGGTTGCGGAGGTCTGATAGCAGTCGCTCCGTGTAAAATATTGGTATTCAGCTGCATCTGGTTAGACTGGAAGCTGACCCCAACATAGTTGAAAAAAAGGCTAGGCAAAACAATTGTACTGTGAATAAAAAAATCTTTATTTCTAATGATGATGGACTTATTTTTGGGTGATGTGTAACTGTGGATAGCGATAGGGTAGTCATACCAAAAAAACTGAATAATTTTCCACACGATCAATAGGAAATTATTCGTAAGTCCATGACCCATATTAATAACTTGGCTAATTACTCAAGTATTAACTGTTATAAGCAACTAATACAACCAAATGTATGATTAATTATATGTTTATAAAGTATCACCACGTTCGCTTTATCTAGGACAACACATATACGAGAAATGCTTACACTTGTTGCGTGAGCGCGGTTCTCAAAGTTTTTAATAGATTAGCTAATTGTTATATTAGTTATAATTATTTTTATAATTCATAACGGCGAAATGAGGGTTCTACTATACACCTCTGCTCAACCCTTCGGGGAATACACGCGTGATGTTATGTTATGTTTATGTTTTTTAGAAAAAGTAGACATAATGCACTTTAAATACTACAGTTGTTCGTTTAATTCAATGTTTGCAACTGCTGAATCTTTACCAGTTAGGTATTGCGGGTCATGACCTTAGCACTGAAGGTCTGATTAAGGAGGAGCAGAAGCAGAGATGTAACTTGTTTAAAAAAATGAATATTGCATCGAAAATTAGGTACTCTATCATAGTAGATAGAGATAGAGATTAGAAATGTTCTGAATAAATAAAAACATGAAGTAGTTGTTCGTAATTTCAGTCAGTGAAGAGCGTTCCGTTGCCATAAAATTCATAATTAATCATTTATATCCTCAATGATGTTATTTTTAGAGAAAGTTGTAACAAAATTGTTGAGAGCCACTGATCGTCGCGGTGGTACACCAAATTATCACACTCGTGCGCATCTGATGTGCTCAACTGCGGCCCGCGAGAGAATACAGTAATAGTAGATTATTATGTTGTTACTGGGTAAATAATACAGGAACGTTAAAAGTAATTATTGAAGTAACTGTTACAATGAAAGTCCAATTTTTCCATGCAAAATAGACAAGTCTTCATTATTTTGGTTTTTTTTAACGTGATGAAATCCTCATGCCATTGGGTTCCACCCTAAAGAAGGCCGAGCGTACTACCGGTCTCTTCGCGACTAAAAACCACCACGGTGTTCCTCCGAGAACCAATGGCCGGGATCGCGGGATTCACCACAGCATTTACCGCAACACCTGCAGTTCTTGGCCCCTTTAGCGGACTCCGTCTTATCAATCTTTAGCATAATTATGCACATGGTGATTTATGCAACCTAGATTGAGAATAGAAAACAAAATTAAAATAAACCATAAACGAAGTAAACTCTACTTCGGTTTAACAGTCTATATTATGAGCTGAAAGCCTAAGTAAAATACTCGCATTAAGTTTAGTAGCAGGCGAGACCCAATTCCAAATTATAAACCGAAAGAAAATTAATGGTTTCCGTGCTACTAAACTTAATGCGGGGGGCTTTCAGCTCATAATATAGACTGTTAAACCGAATTAGAATTTACTTCGTTTATAGTTTATTTTAATTTTGTTTTCTATTCTCAATCTTGTTTCGGTCTTTTTAGTGCATTACTTTTAAATTAGATTTCTTACAGTCAGGTTTTTGATTTTTTAAATTAATTATTTTATTTTGTAAACACTGTTGCTCAGTGAGTGAATTATTGTTAGTTCTTGTGGGGAAATAAAGATCTTAAACCATAATTGCGAGCAATAGCTTGCACAGTAACACATGCTAGAGCATTTGGCGCTTAAGTATTGATGTTGCTTTCATCTTGCAACTAATTACTTTTAAATATATTTTTTTCGCTGCGGCCCTCACTTGGTAACCCAGGGATAGGTACAAAAGTAAGCACGCGCACATGTGGACTTACAGAAATAAACACAATACTTACTCTTAGTAGTAATTGTGCCACACGCCCGTTTCGGCTCACGGACAAAAAGACAACACCATTTTTTATATAAATAAACTCTCTTTGAAAACTCCGTAGATAAGTCAAGCATTTTGTTTATTTAGTTAGATAAATTATAATTAATGTTTAAAGGGTATGGTTAATAACATAATGGTTTTATCGAAGGTTATTGGTTGGTCTTCGTCAAAATGATTTGTTATCATTTCGTGTTGTATTTTTTCTCATAGCTATGTGGGCAGGCAACTAGAACGATTTCAGGTGGGCATGGGTGTAGCCAATTTGTTCAGGGTGGGGCAAACTCGGTCAGACAGTAAATATTTGTCTTTTCAATAAATCTAGAAGTGTGAAATACAGCGCTGCCAATCGCGGGGAAAATCCCCGATTTGCGGGGAATTGGGGGTCCGTGCGGGAAAGCGCGGGGAATGAGAGACATCGGGGAATGTCGACGAATTGAGATCAATTTAATTTATCAAAAAGAGGCGGGTAATTTCGGGGAATTGATTACACTGACGCGGGGAATCGAGAAACTTTTATTGGCAGCACTGGTGAAATAGGATTATGGAGCAATTTGCCCCATAACATTATTTTTGTGGTCCAAATAGACGGAGTCGGACATTGGTCTGCCTATTTTGGGTAATTGTTCTGTGGACATGGGTGGCGAGTTGACTGAATCGAGAGCAGTTACCTATTCTTTCCTGTGCCAGGGTGGTGCAAGCGCCCCATCTGCCCCACCCTGAATACGCCTATGCAGGTGGGATGGTAACAGCCAACCTTCACCTACACAGATAAGTTAACGGCGTGATGCAATGTTCTGCCTAGCTTTTCCCGAACTATGTTTGGGGTCAGCTTCCAGTCTAACCAGATGCGGCTGAATACCAGTATTTTACACGGAGCGACCGCCATCAGACCTTCGCAACCCAGTTACTGGGCAATGCCGATATCCTAAGGTTAGACCGGTTGTCAGACTTTCGGGCTTCTGATGCAACACCAATACGCTTGTTAGCTTGTTATATGTTGTGTACACATAGCGGCACGTTAGTTGAACCAAAATGGCGGTCGTCCGCGCAGGTATAATTCGCGGCACATAAGTTGAACTATGGTATGACTTTGAATGCGCAGTAACACATTTTCGGGTCTCAATCGAAGTGCAGTATGAGGTGCGCCGCGAGTAAGGTCACCAGATAAAAAAATCAAAAGTCCGGAGAAAAGGCCTGATTTCCGTTGAAAAATCCTTATATTTTTTACAGTTTGAGAATTTTCTTTAAAACGTACTTAACAATTTAAAAAAGTCGTAATATTATCGTTTTTATACACTGCGGATATTTACGTATATTTTGTAGGTAAGCTGTATTTTATTGAAAATTCAAAAAATCCTGAGATTTCATGAGATTTGCAAAATCCAGCCGCAATTCTGAGAAGAGTCCAAAAATCCTGAAATCTCAGGACAAATCCTGAGATATGGTAACCGCGACACCGGTAAGCGCGAGGGGCCGCGCGTAACCATAACTGCCGCGATTTATACCTGCACGGATGACCACAATTTTAGTTCAACTTACTCTATCTGTCCTGCACTATCATTTATAGGTACCTGAGCCAGTGTAAGACTGGTAGAACGCTTGCCTTCCTTGCAGGAGGTTCTGAATACGACCCTGGTGTCTTTTCGAATTCATGTGCGAATCAGAATTTGTTTATCGCTTGCGGTAACGGCGAAGGAAAACATCGTGAGGAAACCTGCACACCTGAGAGGGCTCCAAATAGTTCTCGATTGTGTGTGTAGTCCGCTAACCCGTACCAGGCCAGTGTGGTGGACTGAGGCTGAACCCTTCTCATTCTGAGAAGAGGCCCGTGCCGAGCAGTGGAACAGTAGTGGGTTGATTATGCTGATGCTAATGCAACGGAGCTAGAAGCTGGCTCCGTTGATTATGCTGATGCTAATGCGACGGAGCTAGAAGCTGGCTCCGTTGATTATGCTGATGCTAATGCAACGGAGCTAGAAGCTGGCTCCGTTGATTATGCTGATGCTAATGCGACGGAGCTAGAAGCTGGCTCCGTTGATTATGCTGATGCTAATGCAACGGAGCTAGAAGCTGGCTCCGTTGATTATGCTGATGCTAATGCGACGGAGCTAGAAGCTGGCTCCGTTGATTATGCTGATGCTAATGCGACGGAGCTAGAAGCTGGCTCCGTTGATTATGCTGATGCTAATGCAACGGAGCTAGAAGCTGGCTCCGTTGATTATGCTGATGCTAATGCGACGGAGCTAGAAGCTGGCTCCGTTGATTATGCTGATGCTAATGCAACGGAGCTAGAAGCTGGCTCCGTTGATTATGCTGATGCTAATGCAACGGAGCTAGAAGCTGGCTCCGTTGATTATGCTGATGCTAATGCAACGGAGCTAGAAGCTGGCTCCGTGATCACTTATAGTGTGACTACAGGCAATAAAACATAACATAACATCACGCCTGTATTCCCCGAAGGGTTGGGCAGAGGTGTATAGTAACAACCTCATTTCACCGTTATGTTTAAGTCTCATTTAATAGGGGTGAGCCTATTGTCATTAACCGGGAACAGATCCAAACTCAGGACTGTCACTGAGGAATTTCTCACGGAAAAACCCAATAATATTTTGTCCGACCTGGGGATCGAACCCAGGACCACACAATCAGCAGTTGCGCTTGCCACCACTAGACCAACGAGGCAGTTCTACTACTTACTTTACTTAATACTTCCTTCTTAAGGGGATAATTATGACCAGCCACTGTTTAGGTACTTAGTTCCAGCTTTTGATGATAATGTTATAGCCAGCTTATCACCACTTTGATCTTCTGAGGAGAACAGGCTACTACTATACTCGGAGCGAGTAGCCTTAATTAATGACTACAATTATTTTATGTAACTACCTCGTTTTTCTAGTGGTGGCAAGCACGACTGCTGGACGTGAGGTCTTGGGTTCGATCCCCAGGTCGGGAAGCGTTATTGAGTTTGTCCGTGTGGAATTCCTCAATAGCAACCTGGAGAAGCTCGCCTCCTAATACATGGAACTTAAATAAAAGGCGAAATGAGAATGAAATGAGAATTTACTGTATACCTCTGTCGTACCCTATAATCAATACAGGAGTGATGTTATTAGTTATTTTATGTTGATTGTAACATTTCTGTTGCGAAACGATGAATAACAATAATTTCATACCAAAGACCACTACAGCCACAATATGCAACGAAGTATCCAAGCGAATAGAATGGAGATTCTCAGAATCCTATCAACAAAACAAGTGCAGCTTTAAAATAATAGACTGACTCACATCTAAAACATTTCCACTCTAGGAAATCTATAAACAACACTGACAGTCTGAAAAAAAAATCGTTTCTCACGTGTTTCGAGTGACAACACCAAATCATAGCCACATGCACGATCATTACTCATCCCTTTAACAAAAAAAAAACTCGAAATAACACTAAAAACTCGAAAAATACTAAATTAACCCCTAACTTTCCATTTCGGATTGAAATGACATTTTTTGTAAAAAGAAAAAAGAACTCGTCGTAAGTTTAACCCATTCGTAAACATGTGCACAAAAAAGGATTTTTTTCCCAAAGTTCAGTAACCAGATAGGGATTAAAAACTACAGTTATTTTAGATTTTTTGTCGGTTCACTAGTTTTTAGGCGCGTACAGCTCCAGTTATAATTAAGAGCCACATGTCATTTGAGTGTTGCGCACGTGTCGATAACGTTGAGAAGTCTCGATGATAGCCGTATTATAATCATGAAACACTACCATATAAGTAATTTACTCATATGACATTACTAAAAACCGGACGTCTTTTCTGACTCCGCAGTCACACCGTTAATTTAGCCCTCATCAAGCTGTCTCCCTCCCAGTCCTCTCGCAAGCAACGCCCTAAGCCGAGGTCCGAGTCACATTAGGGGTCGCCCTTAGTGCTGTTGTTGCTAGCATGTCCCTAGTCATGATGTTAGTAGTAGTAATAGTATTTAGCTTATGTTAAGTATTTTACTCTCGTCCCCATTGGTTGAAGACCCTTCAGGTGTCGCCAATAACTGCCCGGTTACGTAGAAACGGTCCGCATCTACAAGCAGATGAATAGAAAAAAAATACATTACTAAGTATATCCTTAGGTAATTTTTGTTTTAACTGATTATTTAGCTGTTCATTTCAGTCATATACTTTAACGGCTTTAGCGTTACAAAGCAAAATCAATCATTTATAATTAACCGACTTCAAAAAGGAGGAGGTTCTATATTCGATTAGTTTTTTTTATGTATGTACACCGATTACGCTGAGATTTATGATCCGATTTAAGTGATTCTTCTTTTGTTTGATGCGGAATAGTTGCTATTTAGTCCCATAAAAATTTAACGTAGTTTGGCCCAGTACTTTTCATTTTATGAACATTTTTATTTTTTTATGAACATTTTAGTTTACGTGGACGATGTAATTATTCTATCTGATGTAATTTAGAAAAATCCTATTGTAGTTTACAGAACAACCTATTACAGACACTAAAAAGTAAAAGAAAAACACGTATAAAAAACCGACTTCAACAACTAAAAAGTATAAAATAACTTAATAAAGATTTAATTTAATACACCTCTTATGCAAACCTAATAGGTACCTTTACAGTTTCAGAAGTCGGTGCCTTCAATTTGTTTCAGCGTGGATTAGCACCGACTTCTGAAACTGTAAAGGTATTAGGTTTGCATAGGAGGTGTATTAATTTAAATCTTTATTAAGTTATTTTATACTTTCTAGTTTTCGAAGTCGGTTTTTTTAAACGTAGTTTTTTTTATGTATTTGGTTAGTCCAGCCACTGGCCCAGCTAGCCACTTACACGTTACACCGGTAGGTACTGTAAGGCTACTAAAATCTTATATTAAATGGACAGTCGACAAAAGCAACGATAAGCAGTGATAACTTTGTGGTACGACCGTCGCACTGCCAAGTCAAAGGCCTCGAGTTCGAACCCAAGGCACGCACCTCTGCCTTTCCGATCCATGAGTGTATTGTATAATTATCACTTGCTTAAAAACGGTGAAGGAAAACATCGTGAGGAAGCCGGCATGCCTAAGAGATATTTCTCCACGGCATGTGAAGCCAAGTCAGAGGTCCATGGGCGGCATAAACTCTGACACCAGGTTAGTCACTAACCACACGAAAAGAAAGAAGGTCGACAAAATAAACCCGACTTACCTACATACCTTTCTCGAATGTTCCCGAATATTCCAAATAGGTACATACATAAATAAAACTCTAATATTTGTATCGATAGTTCGACGCCCAGCCACATACATCCCTTATACACTTGTTTCATATCATAAATCAAGCGAGCTCGCGCTTGCGACGTATCGATAATATTACACACCACATTTCGGTAATAGTTTTATTCTGTTTATCTGTTCAACCTGTGCCATGGCCCTTTGATGTGGAAAAAAAAACATTTTATGTTCTAGAGAAAGTTGTGGAGCATATCCGCCATGATGGAATTAACAGAACGTCGATTCGACTACTGAAATTGTTTCCAGTGTTTGAATAAAAGCTCACTATGTTAAGCGTATACAGGGTTACTACCAATTAACTTGCGATACTTCACAGGTAAAATTAGATAGGTACCAAGATACTAATTCAATAGCGAAGAGGGCGCACGTAGTGACATCTTATTTTTTTTTAGTGTATTTTAATAATGACCAGTAACCCCTCGTTTACACTAAAAACAAGTTGTAAACATAATTTGTGTAAAGGTCTTTTTAAAAGAAATTACTTAGTCTTTAACACTTAATGATCATGTGTAAAAAATTTTAAACAAGTCTTTTAAAGATCTACATACTTGTTTGCTATTTAAAGTATGCATACTAGTAATAATTTTTTTGAAAAAAAAATCTGTGTCATGTAGAAAACATGTTTTATACCTAGGTGTAAACTAGGGGTTACACTGTGAAGTTTCGCCTGAACTGTATCGTCATTTGCAAATGTTTTCCAAATTAACATAAATTAAAATGGACTCATTTTGCTTAAACCCAGTACCTCCCTAAGTATATTATCATGAATGAACTGGTTAATGACCCCGTGTAGGTAATTAGCGCAGTTTTTGTTTCAGCAGATCTATTTTTGGCTGACAGGAAGAGAATAAAATGAGAACGAAAAAGATTCATTAGGTACTTAATAGCATTATCAACCCATTACTGTCCCACCGCTGGGCACAGGCCTATTTTCAGAATGAGAAGGGTTTAGGGTTCAGTCCACCACGCTGGCCTGGTGCGTGTTGGCAGACTAACCTAACCTAACCTAACACGAGAATTATCGATATTTTTTTTTAACTCTTTCTCACGATGTTTTCCTTCACCGATATCGAACTCAAACTTTCATGGTAGGCTAGCATTTAACCTATAAGCTATCACTGCTAGATGGACGTAGTTAAGCAGAAAGGACTCAATCCACACAGTCACTTTTGAGTTATTGACGTTTTAAGTTCAGAGTGGTTTTCTTCAGTGATGCTGCATTCAGATTTTGTTACGTAATTACACATCCTTGGTAAAATCAATCGTATTTTTTATATATATAAGTTGGTTGATGGTTATATTGTGTATTTCTGGACTTATTTAAGAAAATATTGGGTCTTTATAAGAAAATATCTGCCTAATATGTGGTTTGGTTCCCTGTCAGAAAAAACGCATTTCCTTTGTTTATTTCTTGGATCTTTTTTGCTAAATGAAAGGCCCTACCTTAAAGACCATTTTGGTACCAATAACTCATTTTTGACAATTTGGTTCATTGAGTCCTTTCTGCTAAATTACGTCCGTCACTAGCGAAATCCTGAAAAAAAAGTACCTAACTGTTCAATAATTAAACAAAGTATATCATCCATCTAATTCAGCTATCAAACATCAATTTATTAGTAAAGTTCAAATAATCCAACGGACACGTCACTCAGCGGATACGAGCACTTCTTTATTTTCACATAATATTAATTATAGCTGTCCTGCGATACGCGCATGCGCAGCAAATGTGATCGTTACTGACTCACGACTAGGTATTAAAGTTATGACATACCTACGGATGCAACTCTGACATCATTTAATTTCGTTTATTCATTGTATATACATATAAATTATATTTTTAAATATTTCCACAAAAAATATAAAAAACATTTAAAAATATAAAAAATAGTAGCCCACCGGCATCGGGAACAGGGTCCAAGCTACCGGTGGTCAGGGCCTCAGAGAGAGGAACTTCCTGACAATACGTGCCGTGTCCAGAAGTACCGCTTTCTGTATCAGGCCCTTGACCCAGCTGCCCAACGAGAGCCTCATCAGGTGTTGGTCGAGGCTCTTGGCTATTAAGTCATTGGCCGTAACGACTATCGGCACAATGACTGCTGAGTCAACCTCCCACATGTCGACAACCTCGTGTGCCAAGTCTTGATACTTAATTTCTTTATCTTTCTCGGCTTTCACAAGGTTCTCGTCATGTGGGACAGTGACATCAACAATCATTGTGAGACGCTCTGATCGATCTATCACCACTATGTCAGGCTTATTGGCAACAATAGTCCTGTCGGTGATGATAGATCGATCCCAGTACAATGTGATATGACCATTCTCGAGAACTGGGTCGGGCACATACTTGTAGTATGGTACTTCTGCGTCCACAAGGTTGTATTTCAGAGCAAGTTGCTGGTGGATAATCCTAGCCACTAGGTTGTGTCTGTGCAAATACTCGCCGTTAGCAAGACGAGAACAACCAGAAATAATATGTCCAATGGATTCACCGGGACAGTGACATGCCCGACAGATGTCAACCGTGCCGTCCTTCACAATATATTTCCGGTAGTTGTTCGTCATCATAACTTCGTCCATAATTGCACAGACAAAACCTTCGGTTTCCCCAAAGAGATCACCGAAACGTAGCCAGGCTACGGACGCTAGGAAATCTACATCGGGCCCATGAAGGGCTCGGTAGAAGCGTCCGTGAAGCTCCTTGCTCTGCCATACCTCCCTGCGGCCATTAGTATCTAGTACTACAGGCTTGCGCCAGTTCTCTTTAGCCAAGGAGAGCGGGGTGAATCCTTTGTCCACTGCGGCTACATCACACATCACGATGCATCCCCACGTCGGCTTGGAGGAAGTACTCCCTGAGGCTGCACACCTTGCGGTTGTGGAGGGTCTTAGCATTTAGAAAGCCTCGACCCCCACACTTCCTCGGAATGTACAGCCTCATCACCGATGAACGTGGGTGATGCATTCGGTATGCAGTCAGCAGCGCACGGACCCTCCTATCCAGGGCGTCAAGTTCAGTCTGAGTCCACTTGAGAATGCCGAAGGAGTACATCAATACCGGCATGACCCAACCGTTAAAGGCGCGCACCTTATTTCCGCCTGATAAAAGACTTTTAAGTACTTTTTTCAGGCGGCCATAGAAACGCTCCCGTAACGATTGCTTCATGTCGGCCTCATTGATGCCTAACGCCTCCGACATGCCCAAGTATTTGTAGGTTTCGGCTGAGGAGAGGGATCTAAGGTGTATGGAATCCGAGAGTTGGGTTCCCACGGATTCCATAATCCCTCCTCGTTTTACATGCATGACTGCACATTTGTCCTCACCAAATTCCATCCTAATGGAATTACTGAAAGTTTCAGTTATTTTCAGTAACTTCACCAGTTGCAAATTGTTGGGGGCAAAGAGTTTCAGATCGTCCATGTAAAGGAGGTGGGATATTACCTGACCACCTCTTCTCAACCGGTAGCCTAACCCTGAACCCTCCAATAGTGTGCTCAGAGGGTTCAAGGCTAAACAAAACCACAGCGGACTCAGACTATCGCCCTGGAATATACCTCGCTCAATCCTTATTGGTTCACCTCTCCCTTGGATTTGCCGACATCCTGGATAGTGAAGGACTGTCCTCCATTGCCCCATACATGACGTCAGGAAGGCGCATAGAGTTGTATTCACTTTATACAACTCCAGCACCCTCATGAGCCATGTATGTGGTACTGAGTCGTAGGCCTTCTTATAATCTATCCAACATGTCGACAGATCCTTTCGAGATCGGCGAACTTGTTGGCTAATGGCCATATCTATGAGGAGTAGCTCCTTAGTACCGCGGGACCCATTCTTACATCCATTTTGAGAGCCGGACATTATAGAATTATTTATAATATGAGAATTAATTTTGGCTCTCAAAATAGACGTAAGAAGTTTATAGACCGTCGGCAAACATGTAATTGGTCTATAATTCTTGAGTTCCGCAGTACTACCTGATTTATGGAGCAGGTGGGTAACTCCTGTTGTAAGGAACTCTGGAAGCGACCCAGATTCCAAAGACGACTGGAATTGTGAGGCCAAACGAGCATGTGAACTGCGTAACCATTTTATCCAGAAGTTGTGCAGTCCGTCTGGGCCAGGGGATTTCCAATTCGCCATTGGACGGACTGCACTGGTTACGTCTTGGGGGACAATAGTAATGTCCCCCATTTCCTCAATCGGTTCACACGCTCGCTGGACCTCCTGCATCCAGTCACCTTCAGTGTGAGTGACAGGCATCGACCAGATATTGCGCCAGAATGTATTCATGACATCATTATCCGGTGGATGCGTGTCATTTACATCGTGATCAGGTCGCTCCCAGGTTCTGTATACCCACCTTTCATCGCTATGAAACATGCGATTCTGGGTATATCGCTCCACTCGCCGCTTATACCTCCGAATACGGTTTGCCCATGCATAAACCTTCTGCTTCAGGAAGTCGATGCGCTCTGTGACACGGGACATGTAATCTCGAGGATTGATATCAGTCCCCGAGAATGCCCGTCTCACAAAGCGCATCACTCTAGGGCGAGTATTGCCCTCCCTGAAGCAGATTAGTTTGCCAATGAGTGCTCTAGCCTCGTTAATACGACGTTCAATCCTGCACTGCCAGGCCGGTACGGCGGGTTTTGGTCGTGTAGCTTTGTCATTATTATCAAATTTGGCGTGAGCTACACGACATGCCGCAACAGCCGCGCAGTACAGGATTGTCATTTAATTAATTATTATACATTTAGTTTCTTTCTAAGTTTTTTTTTAATGCAGATAATCGATTGGCAAAGAATCTGACAATCCATCTAGTAGTTACTGCCGCTTAAACAGTACGCAGCAGTGATAGCCTAGTGGTGTGACCGTCGGACTGCCAAGTCATAGGTCTGAAGTTCAAATCCAAGGTATGCACCTCTGACTTTTCGGATTCAAGTCCGTATTGTATAATTATCACTTGCTTAAAAACGGTGTAGGAAAACATCGTGAGGAAACCGGAAATGCCTTAGAGATATTTCTCAACGGCATGTGAAGCCAAATCAGAGGCCCATGGGCGGCATAAACTCCGACACCAGGTTAGTCACTAACCACACGATAAGATGAAATTGTAACACAACGAAGAGCAAACTGATTGATGGGTAGGTAAAGCATAGCACAATCATACCTACACTATTTGTCACTATCCACGCTATTCAGCAAGTTTTTTTTTTCATTTTTTTCATAACCTCTTTCAATTTCATAGTTGGTTACCATATCTAACATTATCCTACGAAATCAGCTGCACAATGTAAGCAAGTAAGAAATCAACAATTTCTCAAAATCTTGTATATCATAGCTTGAACTATGCCCGCGTTTTCACACGATAAGTGGATAAGTGGAAATAAGTGGACATAGTACACTTAACCTACCAGTCAACCAGTAACAAGGTTTGCTCTTCGTTGTGTTACGTACTGTATACACCTCCAACATCAAGACGATTGCTGATGCGTTGCCAAACTGAGAAATAAAGTTAGAAAGACTCAAGCGCTTGTAACTTCACCGGCACCCATATCCTGCAAACCGGGACACAGCATTGCTGATTGGCGGTAAAAATGCCAGCCATTTTATTATACACTAGCTGTGTCCTCACCGCTCCGCCCGCGTAAGAAGTTTTATTCCAGTAATAAATATAGCCTATGTTACACAGTGATATGTAGCTTTCTAACGGCAAAGGAATTTTTGAAATCGGTCCAGTAGTTTTTAAGTTTATTCGTTACATACAAAAATACAAATCTTTCCTCTTTATAATATTAGTATAAACTAGCGAACCACAGCGAGCTGAAAATTGCAATAAAATCCGTTGCGTAATTTAAAAGATCTAAGCGTTCAGACAACGGGAGTGACTTTGTTTTATATTATGTAAAGATTTGGTTTCTTTCTCAGAAATGGACGTGATGCACTACCCTTCAAGGCCTGGCTGCCTTCCCAGTCATTGATTGTACTCTCAAGCTCTTGGAGACGAGGAAATGGTGCATAGTGGACTACTAAAGATTGATTCAGAGTTGCACACTGCAGCTGCTCCTGCTACCAAATTTAAAAAAGAATTGCTGTGATCCCCAAATGAAATAAGAAAAAAAAGACGCGCTTGTGTCTTTAAAACGGGCTTTGATAACAGGTGATGAAGTAAAATGAACATAGTATGTAGTCTGGTAGAAGTACCATAGTTTTCTAGTAAATTTCAACAAATAAAACACATTATAATTGTAATGATTTCGTTTAATACAACACTAAGTAAGTATAATTTACAATGATCGATAAAGTATTCGTGTTGGCTCGAGCTCGAGCACACAGCAGTCGCTCCACTGAACATAAGCACTCTTTCTGCTGACCATCTAAACGGAACGCAAATAAGAGGCGATTCGCACTACACCGCCCGAATCCGCAACGATCACATCAGATCCTATACGAATATTTACGAACACATCGACGCAAACTTAATAATTCTACGTAGCAAAATAATAGAGAATTTAATTCGTATACGGTGTAGTGGGAAACTAGGTATAACAAAAATCTGTTTTTTTCCTTATAAACGCGCACCGATCGCTAAACAATAAAAAAATAATGTCATAATAATAAACAATTTTACTCAATTCCAAAATCAGGTTACATGTTTTCGTGCATAGCAATGGTTTTAAAACAAGATATACGTAACTATTGTACTTAACTGTTAGGGTCGGTTCACACGTGTCCGCATAAGTCATAAATGTTAAAGATAAAAAATAATTTGCGAGCTATTTAAGTTTTTTTAAATACAGAAAAATCAGTCAGCAAAAGAATATTTCTCCACTTATATATATATATATATATATATCTGACACAAGTTACGGCAGTTAAAAAGTCATATTATGTATACGTATTATTTAGTAGACGTACGAAGAAAATGTATATCTACTGACTACGGGTTTGTGACGAATGCGTGTGAAAGTTGGGCTAAAATCAGGCTACGATAAGGCTAAAAATTTGGAATAAAGTTCAAGCGGCGGGAATCGGGCTACATAGGCGGATGTGAACTGCTAACAATTACTATACGTCTTTTTACCCCCCGACAAAAAAGAGGGGTGTTATAAGTTTAATATTTCTACATTTTCCATTGAAAAGATTTTTTCCGTAGCCCAACCGCAGGAGAATAGGTTTTTGCATATTTTTTTTCGCAAAATAGATTTGTAAATGTGGCACCTACATCGCTATTAATGGATAAATTTTTAATCCCAAAGTTATTGCGTAATAGAATATACATTTAACATACTCATTTTACAGTTCTACGTTATAAGTATACATACAATGTGTGATATGGTTATTTTCATCCTTTCCGATATTTATCGAAAAAGTAACAAAAACCCAACATAATACGCACTTAACAATATTTTATAGTAAATGCAAAATCGAAAAATGCACGAAAAACCAAGTTTTTTAAACAAAACAAAAACGTTTATCAGAATACAGTGTTTTTTTTAACTACTAAGTATTTATTTCTTCTAATTTTTTTTTCTCTACAACATGAACGATTTAATATGCAATAGTTAAGTGAACGTTTACACTCGTCTAATTCTTTACCATTTTTTCAAAAAAGAATTATTTTTTACAATCCATGATAAATATTTACATTCTAAACTTACTCTAGAAACAATTCCTTGGAATCAATAAAGTAATAGAAAAATGGTACCATAAAAATCATGGCACGCCATTGAAAATAAAAATTACATGTTTAATCTTTACATCAGATCGATAATCACAAAAAATATATGTAAAAATAAAGCGGTCTCTGTTTTTTTGAAAATAAAATGTAAATGTTCTGAGATCTTTCTTGTATTCCTGTAGCACAAAATGTCGAAACAACTGAAACGCTTGGCGTATATTTAAGCTTATTTTAACATACCAATAGTTACTACTTATTGTTCTTATTACTTGTATATTACAAATAATGATTAAATATTTTTTATTTAAATATTGATATGGACCTTTTAAGGTTATTTATCGTTGAATTCAATGATTATTTGCGCAATCCGTTCCATCTAAAATCTTCCTAACACTTACACACTATACATATTTCTAACAAGTATAACTACCTCAGCTACCAAACCTAAGGGAAAACTAAAATAAAAAAACGTAAATCCTATAATACTTCAAAACCCCGTTAAAACCGGGTCAATTAAAAAATAAAAGAAAAAAAATATTTGGTTAACTCTAACTTACAATTCCTCATTTCGAGATCGTCCATATTTTTTTATTATAAAAACTTCCAACAGTGAACACATTACACTTTCTAGAACACCATTTCTAATAACTTGAAATAGATCTACACCCGTAATTAATATAGTATTATATACTGTGATAATAAACGCCAAACACTGGAGTGTTTGTGTGTAAACTTTTACACTTAGTTCACATAACACTTTGTGTACACTCGACACTTACACTGTGTACAGGTACACTTAGCTTTGGATACAGGTACACTTCTCCATAAAATACAGCTCTTCATACTTGATCACGTTGTGTACAAGTATACCTTTACGCATAGCAATACGCATAGGTATATACGTATTAATGGCCCATTGCTACGGCTACGCGTAATAATGGGTACAAGTATACATCTACACTTAGTAATAGGTACAAGTATACCTCTACACTTAGTAATGGGTGCAAGTATACCTTTACGCGTAGTAATGGGTACCGGTACACCTCTACGTGTGGCAGTAGGTACTCGTTTACTTGTCAGATCTCTGTTCGTTGAGCGACAGGTTCTCGGCCTCGTCCTTAATGTGGGACATGGAGGCGCGGTACCGGTCCTCGGTACGCGGGTAGTCGTCGTAAGGACTAGTCTCGCCGGAGCGGTTGCTGGATGTCTCCTTGTTTGAGTTCGAGTAATCTGTGAATGAATAAAGGCAAATCGAATTTATCTTTTGTTACTAATAAATTGTACATCAAATTCTTTAGATACTCTAAGGTAACGAAAAATCACAATTTTAAAAATAGATCCCAATTGAATTAATGTATTACAACTAAGAAAAGCTCTAATTTGAAGTCAAATAAAGGCTCTATACGAACAATCAATAAAATGCAACACTAAAATATAAAGGAACTGCATTACGCTTCATAACGTCCAATTGGCCCTTGAAGCTACTT
Organism: Amphipyra berbera; assembly: GCA_910594945.2. NCBI lineage: Eukaryota > Metazoa > Arthropoda > Insecta > Lepidoptera > Noctuidae > Amphipyra > Amphipyra berbera. Next base: position 2,925,688 of record OU343146.1, read on the forward strand.
CTAAGTTTCTGACCTGAGGTCGAATAATAACATAAGCAAAGTCAAGTATAAAACTATACCTTTGTTAGAATAGTCAGATGCTTGCATCTCGTTCTTGAGCGCGTAGATGTTAGGCTTGACGTCTTGGGCGTCACTGGTCAAGTCCTCCGCCTTTACATCGTGCGACGAACTGCTGCTGCCGTAGCCATTCAGCATTGGGGGCCGGCTGGGGGTGAGAACAAAAATAAACAATATTGATAGCAGCTACATTTAGTAGACTGGATAGAAATACTTAGAGACACGTAGGAAAAGGCTAGAAAGATGATGGAGCAAAAAGTCACCAGACAACAAAGGCAGCAGTCTTAAAAAAACTAGCAACGCTTATTGGCTCTGTGGAGCCACTTAACCAAGAACCAGCATTGAACACAATTGTTTTATATGTGTAATATCCTTTGCTAGAGGCATACACTGAAAAACATTATACTATCAAAAAATGGTTTCACCGAGCATTATAGAAAGATTGCTTCGTCGAAAACCAGAACTTGTGATGTTATGGATAAAGACTTTATTAAATTTATTTATACATAAATCAACTGTGTCTTATGTGTAATTATTACTTAAATCATTTACATATTCGTTTCACTATATAATTACCTGTAATCATCATGCGAGGACGGGTAATCCTCAGACGGCATCATGTGGTCCTCACCGGACATGTAAGACAGGTTGCAATCTTCCATCATGCCCTACAAATAGCATTTAAACATTGAATAAAAGTCATCTTATTGATTTGATTTTTCTTCTTTACACTTCATGTACTTCACAAACCATAGATAAATTTAATATTTTTATTTATCGTACATTTTAGTGTCTTAACTAGGTCACATACATTGCACCATACCTGCAGGTTTCTTTTCAGTGCTTCGCTGTATCCATGGGGACTGGTCATCATCGGAGGACTTTGAGCTCCCATAAACCTGTGAGAATATTTACTGATTATAGAATATGCAAATCATAAAATAATATTCGGCTTTCAAATAAATTACTGCATTTTTTTATTCCAAAAATTTTTGATTCTAGTGAATTAATAATATTAAATGGAACTGATCATTTAATAAAAACAAAATTAATAAAAAATCATACCCCGGCCATTTCAGACCTCTTCCAAATCAACTTATAACCATTTACACTATTTATAGTGATTTCTGTATTGTGTATATTTTGTGGAGTGTATAATTTTGAATTAAAGTCCAATTTATATGAAAAGTGTTTCAGTGAGTGTGTGTGTATGAAAGAGAAAGATAAATAGAATAAAAATAGAAAAATGGAAAAAAGGGCAAGCTTATTGAAATAATGTTAGAAAAAACTTATCTATCATGCGACAAAAATGCACAAGCAAAGCTTAAGAAGCGTTACACTTACCTGAGGGATTACATGCACAAATGTTAAAGATTGGGAATAGTAAAAGATTAAAATAAAATATTTAATCTTACTTGGATATCCAACGACGATCCTTTACAATAATTCGTATTAGATGCAATACATGCAAGTCATTGTAGAAATAAACATTGTTTATAATCATCGATATAGCTCCGGAGTTTTATCAAATGTAAATTAAAAATATTCCATGTAATTACATTAGCAAAATATGATATAAGCTAATTTATTAAACAAGTTATTCGTTTTAATGTGATGTTAAAAACTATTGCAAAACAATCGGCTATAGCTTCGCACTCTAGGAGTCTATAATACTTGTGTGTGCTTATGTTTCTTATTTGGATGACGCCATGGTTGATGTTGTCCTTTTTATTAACATTAGTGGTTACATCCAACTCGTAATTACATTCGACTTTCAAAATGTTGACTAAACACAAATGTGTTTTAAAAAGTTCTTTGAAATATCTACAAATACTAATTTTAATGACAAGAAATAACAGCACACACAGTGTTCATAATCCGCTATTATAAACACGTGTCTAGTTACAGACTAACATGACATGTTGAATTAATCTAAGCTTACACGGTGAAACACTTTACAATAATGGTCAGAAACATCAAATCTAGTGTGTTTACCGAGGATTATCTCTTTTACACTAATATCCTGATAATTCTCGGCTTTTGTTTTCTCACACACATTAACGCTATGTGGACGCGATCGTCCAACGACTCACGATTTTATATAAAAAGACCTCATCTAATGACATTTCTCGTTTTAGAAAATCAAATATATAAAGTCGACATTTCGTCAGGATTTTTTAAATATAGGAATAATCTTATGACATCTAAATATATACTGTATTCTTAGTCAGCCTTTTCGTTTTGATGTTTATAATTATTTAAAAGTTACCATAGTGTTGTAGTAAGGTTTTTAATATTCATTCTGTATTTTGAAATATTTTAGTATTACCATCACCTAACGGATTTTAATTCAAGTAATTGTAAACATCACAAAAAGCATAACTAAGTAGATTCGTTGGACGGTCGCAAGTGTATCGCGGCGCCCTTACTGTGGCGGGTTGTGGCCGGCGGGGCCGGCGGCCGGCTCATACTTCCTCGGCCTGCCTCGACTCAGGTGCCGTCTCTTCACGAATTCAGCGTCGTCCACCATCCAGAAAGAGCCGAAGTCATCCTCGTACCGCACGAAACATTTGTGCAGTGACAGGTTGGTCCGGATAGCGTTCTATAATTGCATCGCCGTTTAATAACTATCACAGTCATCCAAAAATCTCCAATCATCTTATATTAATGCTTGTGCTTTCATTGCTAAGAATTTGATTAAGAAATTTCGAAAATTGACAATGAATGCACAATCAGATCGTCGTGGAATGGAACACCGTACCATGCAGGATATGATAGCCCCGGAAACCCTGAAGGATGGACAGGAAAGGAGGTTAATAGGCAAGCGAGAAAACGTTATTGACCGTTGTGCCGAAACCCACGTACACACACATAAAACCTAAATACAGAAAAAGTTACATGACCTCACAAATTGGTGACGTTATAACTGGCAAGTTATAATGCCACTTACAATTATCAAGAGCCCACTACACAAATAATTACAGATTCAAATCTGAAACGAGATGAAAACGTTTATTTACACAATAAGAGTTAGATACATCGCTAGGTTAGATAGAAAATATTTAAGAGAAGATTAAAATGTACCGAAAACTGTGAAGTGTATGTATGTGCAGTGTTTGGTTTTGTGCAAGAAGACGTTGAGGTTTATTATTTTACTTTTTATAATTTTTGAAACAGTATTTGACAGTTTCTGAACCAAATTCTCTTCCAAACCTTTGGAGTAACTAAGAGTTTAGAAGCCATTATACTTTGTATATGCCTTAAATACACTGCAGCTCCATTAAATCGTTTAATTTTATTGAAATCTGCATATACGATTCTACAAATAACTGTTTTGTAAAATTTTACAAATATTTTTGTTTGAGAACTTAGAATTATTAGTAGTATGTCGCGCGACGCATTAAGTGTTTTACAGTGGCAAAACAGAAAAGAAATAGATTATCTTCGTAATACAGATGTTTCTACAGCTTGTATTCTTGTGTAAATAAATATTTATATGTTTTTTTGGTTTTTCTGAATTTTTTTCTTAGTAAAAGTGTAAAATCTAATTCAATCATGTTTTTAATCCCTAGTTTACTTTTCTAGGTTATCCAAATTATTTTGTGTTAAAAGTTGTTTTTATTTGTTACGTACCTATAGGTACTGTGTTTTTTTTTGTTTTAGTGCACAATTTAGTGCCGTTTGTATTTGTGTAACTAATATATTTGGTAATTTCTCCAAGTTCGTGTTTCATATTTGTTTCAGTATTTAGCAGTATATCATATTGTGGGATTATTGTAGTTTGTGTAATAGTATTTGAAGTATAATTGTGTGGATATGAAGTGTACATGTTTTTTGAGTTTTGTGTTAAGTGCTAATTATATGTACAGTGTAATTTGAGAGTAAGCTGTTAAGTGTGATGACAGTTAAAATGTTAATTCACAAGTTACATTATGTACAAGTAAATTGTAGTGTTAATAAGTTTTATGTACAAATTGTACAAGTAAGGTGTATAGTGTAAAATGTTTTGTGTAAAATTTGTCTGAAAAAATGGGATGTAGGTTTCCCGTATAATCTGTAAAGTGGAAATTGTAAAGTCTGATAGATTGTCAGTCAGTAAGAGTATAATTTTATGTAAGTGTAAAGGGAGAAGTAAATTGTGAGTATGCTGGTGTAACGTGGAAAATTGTGAAGTGTATTGTAGTAGTAACCAATGCCTCTACAACCAAGAACGGATATGCATGGCTGGAGTAGTAATTGTCTAACGAGGGTTAGAGGAAAGATATACAAGTGTTAATTGTAAAGTATTTTTAGATCTCAAGTGTTAATTTGAGCATTGAGTGTATAAGTTGAAATGCATTTGAGATGCAAGATGTTTTAGGATCAATTTCATGCTTAGTCAACTGTAGAGTATAATTTTTGTGTGCGAAATGTAAAGTGAAATATAAAATTGAACATGACAGCAACTAGATCTTTTCAAACTGTAAAATATCGTGGAAATACTTTAGTACTGTGAATAATATTTCGATGTTCCACATGGTTTAAAACGACGATAAGAAGGTAAATTGCCAAGTATTATTGTGATAAAGTGTTCAGTTTGTTCGTTCGTTGATAAACCAGTTTGTTTCTCATGGGATATCAGAAAAAAGTTCAATTGTTCCAAAATGGTAAAGTGTTAAATACGACGTCCAAAGTAGAGTGTAGCATGTCAAGTGTAGTGTAATGAAATGCAAATTTCTGAACAGGTCTGCATGGCTGGAGGAGGTATCAGGTAACTACCCGGCGTGCATGGGCGGCGGGTGCGCGTGCGCGGCGCGCTGCGGCCGCCGCTTGTAGAACTCGACCTCGTCCACGGTCCACACGGCGCCCTTCACGTTCTCCACGCGCATGAAGCATTTGTGCAGCGACAGGTTGTGACGCACCGCGTTCTGTGCCGCCACTCAACTCGTCTTTATTTGCTTCAGTATTTTTTGGACGATGTGCTATGTTTATTATGACCAGATATATGGGCATTTGTGGTGTGGGACAAGGATCACAATCGACCAATTAGAGAGAATTGAACATTGTGCCATTTGACATTTTAAATGAAAAATTATTCGTTCGTAATACCGTTATCTATTATAAAATAGATAATTATCGATAGCTTGATTTAATTATGAGAAGATGTCATAAGAAATACATAGCATAATGTTCATATTTTTAGACTTTAATTTTTTATGTAATCCATAGCGCATCGTCATAGTCACACATATTTATTTATTGTAGTACAAAGAACATCTTACGTAGAATTATCGTATAAAATACATCTATAAGCTTCTTATTATAGTTTATCAAAACTTCAATCTTCAGCTGAAATACTCATTAGGCGTCTAATATTACTACAAAAAAATTATTCACTTATTGTTTGATTTAGTGACTTTGATTATCAGAGCTCAGTATATCGTTGTCCAATCTCAGTTGAAGATTGTAGTTAAGAATATGTATAAGTAAATACGAATAAACATAATAGTAAACTACATTTACCTTGTGTCTTTGCATTTCAAACAGTATTTTGTTCAAAAAGAAAATATTAGTTTTATGTCTAAAATCTACACAATGTATACTATAATTTCTATCTTTTGCCAAATTTTGATTCACAATTATTGTTTCTATATTTAATTCTTTAATAATTTTAGTATCTTTATTTTTAATGTCCAATCAGGTTAATTCAATATTGTTAAAAACTTAAATTTCTAAGACATACCTTCCATGTGGCCGCGTTGCGTCTGAAGTAGCAGAATGTAGACTGGAACCAGTTGTAGATCTCGTTCAGAGTCAGCTGCTTGTCTGGAGATTCTATTATAGCCTGGAAAATATAATTAATTATTTAATTAAATATTTTTGTACTGAAAACTACTGAAAAGACGAATTGATCATGAAAAGAAAATAAGGAATATGCATTGTAATGTTTTCTTTAAGTTCCTAATACAGTGCTTAGTACTTACAAGAATACATTAAGAATAATTTAATACTAGAATAACTACACGTGTGGCCCTAATCTGCACCCTTGAGGGATACTCAAACTTCACCTATTAACATTAGGTTGAAAACATGTTAGTTTTAGTTAAACATGATAATGCACTATGTAGTAAGTCTTCAAGATAACTGTAGATATTCATTGAATTGTATAATTTAGTATATCTTTGGAAACAAGTTGTTATTAACAGAATCAAAAGCTTTAATAAGTACAAACCTGTCGGATAAGTGAAGCATATGTGAACGGCGGCCGCACATCAGCTGATTTGTAAAACTCGCGGTTGCGTTGTATCTCTGAAAATATTATGATGTGGTTTTTATATTATGTATAATCAAATACAGTATTAAATCTACCTACAAGAACATTCAAAGAAAAAAAAGTAATGTAACTCTTTAGTATTAAACAGATGAAAGATTCAACCTTTTTTGTGGTCCGGCTACACGCTCAATCTTTTTTGCACAAGTAAGTATGTACGTTAAGACGAAAAAACGGCACAGTGCCATTAATACCGACAATACCATTTGCGCAAACGTTTGCACAAGCCGTTTGCGCATGCAAGTCGCTGCGTATAACCGGATCATTAGACTGTATTTTATTACCTTGCTGTACATCTAATCCAGCTCTTTCGAGCATATACGGAAGACCTTAAAGACAGAAACAATACTTTATAATATACTCTATTTCATAACTACCTACATAACTGACTATTAAATCTAGAGCTAAATGGTCATGGACATACCACATAATTTCGCGGGTGAGAATTTTAACTCACCGTTTTCCAAACGCTCCATAAGGTCTTTGCCTGATTGTAAGTAGTAACATTTTGTCAGAATAATTACCTCCTGCAATGGCGACGCCTGATTTATCAGAGACACGGCGCCGCACTGGTCCTGGAGATGCTCCTTCAGAAGCACCACCTGCAAGCAAATGGAATGAATAAACGAACTCTTCACATTTAGAGTCATGGAGGACGTTTCTTAGGGATTACAAAAGGAAATAGGATGCAGGGCCTCATAATGTACCACCATGTTTTACCACCTGCCAAGTTTTTTTTGTAAAATTTTAGACAGTGGGAAGTCCAGACGTTCTTCGACTTGATGAAGTAATTTATACAGTTTCTGTTTGTATATGCCATAGTGGAAATCTATATTTAGCAGAGGTCATTTTAAGCCTGATTAGGGGATAGATGAGGAAAACAAAACACCGAGAAAAACGGTATGAAATGATGCTCCATTAGAAGTCCTTCAGAGAATTACGCTCAAAATTGGGTAAACAAGAGCTGAGAAAGAATATGTAGGTGACTGAATGATCCATATAATAGTCGCCTATAAGCTATAACGTCCATACAAAATGATCTTACCATGCGGATGCTTGGCCTGGTGATGCGTGGTGTCTCTGGCCGCGTGCAGGTGTCGCATCATGGCGGCGAGGCGGTCACGTTCACGTCGCAGCTGTAACTCCAACTGGGCCACTACTTGCATCTGCACGCGAGCCTGCGCCGCAGATCTGTCGTCGAGAGTGTGTGCGGCTTCCAAGTGCCTGGAGAACGTTGAAAAAAGTTTGAGTTTTGACCACAAAATTGATCTATGTTAAATCGGCCATACAGTCGTGCGCCACTGCGTCGCATCAGCTTCTATAAACAAAGCATCATGGCAGTGCCGATCTATCAAAAAAGACAGAATATTCTGGAAAGTTCTGACTTGGGGTTCACGGCCACATCACGGCCAGAATTCGATTTTTTACGAGTAATTACAATTCTTCATATATTTCAAATGTTACATAATCTGTGAATGGATTTCAGTAAAACCATAATTGATGTGTCCTTACGTAGAAATCCCTTTGAAAACCCTATCACATTATGTTGATGGAATTAAATAAATTAATCAGAAGTATTCTTACTTGAGGAATGCCTGGTAATCTTCAGCGAGCGCATCGCAGCCGGGCCACTTGCAGACGCCGCGCCCGAATAGAGGGTGCTCCTCCATCTCACTGCCCCACAGCATCAAGCCTGGTGCCAAAACTAATATTGGAATTACGAGAACTTTGTTTTTTTTATTGATAGAGTCAAACTTCGCTGGCAGATAAAAGCGATGTTTGAGGAATTATTACGCTGTTTGCTTCTGCTTCTCCATTACCTATGTGATAACTTTCACTCAAAAGTAACAACAGAGGTTAGGTATGACTCTCTCCGTTTAAGATTATCTCATTCAGCCATATTTTAAAACACACACACTTCAAATAAAGCGTATATAGAGAAAGACTATTTATTAGAATCTCAAACTTCAACCTCCTTGATACATTTCAACTTGTATTGAAAGGCCAGTGAAGAAGTCGCATATCTGAAATTGCTTATTCATTGTAAAGCAATAGAAGTGAAAAATTTCCAACATACCTGGTGGTGCATTCGGTGGCACGGACAGCGGTCCATGCATCAGGTACTGACGTTGCACTGCCTGCAGCTGTTGAACCAGCTGCTGCTGCTGGGCACCTAGTTGCTGCTGCAGAGAACCTGGACGAACATAAACTATAGCCTTACACTCTTTTTTTATTGCTACGAATTAATTCATCAGTATGGATTTCTTATGGGACGATTACGGGACCACAATATGAGAATACGAATTATAATGTTTTTAATTCAGCTGATTGCCATAGTTCGGCAAACCAGGCAAAGGCGGTCAAGACTGCGTCATGGGTGTATGTAGCCACAGTCTGAAGAAAATGGATTCTAGTCTAGGTACTGACCTGGCGAGGTATCTGGCGGCGGCAGATGAGATTGTGACAGCAAGTTGAGATTGATCTGGTCCTGCAGCCGGGATTGCTCCAGCTGACGTTTAGCAGCCTCAGAAGTCATGTGCTTATCAACAAAATATCACGTTATTATCTTATATGAATATCAAAGAGGTTAAATATATAGCTACTGTATTGAATGTCTTTGATGAATATATATGTGCAATTCTGGGTGAAGGTATACCTTCTTTGTATTTATTACTTTCTTACTACTTAGTAGTCTAGTACTTTTTTAAAGATTTCCATTGAGCGCTTTGCCACACTCATACAAGGTAGAACACGCATCAACATCTAGTTTATGATTTTTATATCATTACAATTTTAATGTGTAATTTGAGTCCTGAAATCCCAAGAATCCTTTACAAAATGAACTATCCAATCAAATCCTTTCAAGTCCCAGAAACTAACGAATATCCCTAAAATCCTATACCTGTTTCTGCATATGATGCTGATGGAACAGGCGCTGCTTCATGAGCGCTTGTAGTTGCGTGTGCTGGTCCAGCAGTTGCATGGCCAGCAGGTCGGGCGCCACCAGCGGCAGCGGGGACCGCGCGCCGCCCGCCACGCTGCCCGCCGGGGACACCGGCGCGGGGCTCGAGTGCGCTGATCCTTGCGGGGACGTTGGGGCTGAGGCCTGGTAAATTAAAAGGGATGTTTTTCTTCAAGAACAGTACGAGTATGAGAAAATGTACAGCAGTTACTGGTTATAGATTGAAGAAGAAGAAGAAGAAGGAGGAAACAAAGTAAGTTGCAAGTTGATAGTTTACATACACTTTACATTGATAAATTATAAAAACATGAAATCGCGTCAGTATAATTGATCGCTTTCTTTAATAATATTAAGTAAATTTAATATAAATCTTCAATCGTAGATAAGCTATGCGTCCTTTACGCGGTAGATAGAATTTTCTAGGCTTTTACAAGCAATAGTAGGAACACTTTAACAACTTCTATGTAAATTCTTTCACTTACCCGTGCGAGAGCGAGTGGCTCATGGTCACGAGGGGGCGAGGCGCGGCGCGGGGGCGAGCTGCGCCGGCGTCGCCGCGCCGCTTCGCCGCCCCACCTGCCGGACTCCTCCCTGGTAAAAATCCGTCATTTCAACATACACACAGATATTTTCAACCTTAACCGTAAGGATAGACCTTTAGATTTCGGACTGGATGGCGCACCTGCATCAGGAAATGTTGGTACTATTGAGCTACATCAACTCGTAAAATAATAATGATGCGATCACTGGATCTCTTCTCCGTTATTGTTTGTCTCTGTTGAAGACGTCTCTTAGACTCCATATAACCATCCTCTTAAATTTATATTAGAGCCTTCTACAGTAAAAGGTACATACCGGTCCAAACACCGGTCCAGCTCGAATGAGTTGATGAGCGGCGGCTTCGCGGCGCCACCCGGGTTTGAGTTCAGTGCCGACTCCGGACCCTGTGGACAATACAAAAAAAATATAAGAACAATGTTTATATAAACAAAAACAGACTACAAAGTAACGACCACAAGGAAAAATTGGAACCTGAAGAATGAAATGTAGTGGTTTTAAAGACATGCAAAGACGCATTAAAAGAGCCTCCACGAGGGATGATACTCAAGTACGTCTGGCGCCCTGGGCAGTCAGCCCCGCTACCAACCAAGCTGACTACTCTTTTTACCACAGCATGAGCTAATCTCGTATAGCTCATGCCGACGCAGGAATAGAAGCCACATGCAATGTTTCCGACTCTGATGTCGAAGATTGATCAAAGATAAGAAGTCAGATAAACGATAAATAAAGATAAAAAAAGAAAGAAGAAATGAAATTTTCTCACAGCGACAACAGCAGGAAACACGTTTGATCTACATACATAAGCTTAAGACAACTGCTGTCGTTTAAGCTGAGCGGCAGTTGTCAGTTTAAACTATGCGTTGGCGATGCAGAAGTGTTGACGTCATGCATTCCATTAGTAAGTGCAGGTGTCGCTTCTAAATCTGCATTCAACAAAACTATATCTGAAGAATAAGTAATCTCTTACGGTGCAAATGATTCAGATCTGTCTATTCATTCTTTCTTGGATAAAAAAGAATACATAAATAAAAGAACTACAATGAGGACATCTCCACTATTGAAGATTCTGCGATTTCGATACAAATACAATGGGGAGACGAACGGAAAAAGAAGGCAGATGGCAGAACCACAAGCATTCATCAAACCAATCAAAACGAGTTAAATTGACATTATCAGTAATGTCGAATATAGACCTGATGACGGTCGCTCCATTTCAAATACTGGTATTCAACCGCATTTTGTTACACTGGAAGCCGACCCCAACATAATTGAGAAAAAAGCTAAGCAGAACATCAATAAAACAAATGAAATTGCTTTAATACTAATAATGGTGACGCCATAAGTTCCTCAGTTCCGAACTCCATTAGATTACTAGAGAATTTGTATTCTATCCCCTAAAGAAAGTCGTATATAAAAATGATTATCCTTAGATATTGAGACAGTCTCACCCATCACAGATCTAGATACACCAAGCCAATTTCCGGCCATTATCAACGAGATGAAACGCAAAATTGTTGCTAAAACAACCACTATTTTGCTACATACTATCGCAATAGATATTGAAGCCGACAATGACTATATAGAAAGACAATAGTATTATAGATCGGTGATAGTTTTCACCAAACCGAGCGTCATACTTAGCAAAATGTTATTGTTAGTGCTGTTAGCTACTATCGGTCGAAGCGCAAACATATTTACAATATGAGGTCACCATTGCCCGTGGTGAGATTTGTTTTCATAAATAACCAACCATATTATAAACATGAAACCTCACATATTGTAAACTAAGATACATTTTTTCATAAACACCCTTTACATAGAAAATAAAATAAGGTCTAGGATGGGTGGCTTAATGTTGTCATTGTTTTATCGGTAGAACAATGACAGATAAGATGATGGTATTTAAATATAGGTGAGAATGGTGAGGTGGTATTATGACATGGGACCACACCCATTACCGTCATCAGCGGTGAGTGTCTTTATCAGTACCGTTTGGGAATCAAAAACACTAAGCCCTCGTTCGCACGAACGCTTTTTCAACGCGCGTTGAAAAAGCGTTCGTGCGAACGAGGGCTAATGGTTTCAAACGTAATGAGCTCATCTTCTATAGTAAAATATCAGTTTACTGGTTAAATAGTTTATACAGACCACATACATACATAAACTCACGCCTTTTTCCCATGGGGGTAGGCAGAAATTAAAGAACGCCACATGCTACGACTCTTACATACCCCTTTCGCTTCATCCACATTCATACATCTTGTCATACACGCACGCCGGTTGAGAGTACTACGCACCTGACCTTTGTGAAGAACATCACCAATAACATCGATGTATGTCCTTCTAGGACGTCCTCTACCGGCGTTCCTATTAACATCCGCCTTATAAATTCCTTTTGTTAATCGCCGTTCACTCATTCTCTCAACATGGCCAAACCACCTAAGCATACTCTTTTCAATTTTTGTCACTACATCATCTTTTAAACCGCAACTTTGTCTAATCTCTTCATTTCTCAATCTATCATTCAAATTTACACCGCACATACTTCGCAAGGAACGCATTTCCACGGCATTTATTCTATTTTCATGCCTCTTCTGCCACGACCACTTCCATACATAAGCGTAGGTACCAACACACCATTATGGACAGCCAGTCGTGCCTTTTTGGACATCGACCGGCTAGCCACAACCGCATGCAAAGCACCATTTACTTTATTTCCCGCATTTGCTCTCCTTTCCACATCTTCGTCAATCTTACCATCTCTTGTAAACATGCTTCCCAAATAAACAAACTCATTCACCTGTTCAATACTTTCATCTCCTATCTTTATTTTACACTCAGATACATCTGCATCTCTTTCAAAAACCATTACTTTCGTCTTGCTTACATTAATTTTCATCCCTTTCATATTATATGAAACAGAATATACAGACCACAATAAAGTCAAAATCAAGTCAAAGTGATTTATTTGCTTAAAAATGTAGGTTGTGACAGATGTTGGGGTGTCTTGTCAGTTCCAATACATTTGACCACAACATTGGTATGCAAATACAAAAGAATATAATGCAAATTAATGTTAATTGAGGGTAATTACTATTAACAAATCAAAAGTAGCACTTAGTGTAATACTTTTAGAATTTTTGAAAAATTCCTATTATTACTAAAGTTATGAGCAAATATATTTTGATAGAGCCGTATCTAGCGCATACGTCACGTGACAGAACACCTCCATATAATACTTGTCGGATGACATCATAATAAAGTGCAGGCAGTAGGAGTTTCAAAAAGTGCTCACTTTGCACATCTGACTTTTCGAATTCATGTGCGGATCAGAATTTGATTATGACAGACAGATTTGATTTGATTGCGTTAACGGTGAAGGAAAAACATCGTGAGGAAACCTGCACACATGAGAGGGCTCCATAAAGTTCTCGATGGTGTGTTTAGTCTGCCAACGCACACCAGGCCAGCGCGACTAAGGCCTAAACGCTTCTCATTCTGAGAAGAGGCCCGTGCCCAGCAGTAGGACAGTAATGTGCTAATTAAGTAAGTAGCTCACTTTGATTACCTGTAACTTCGAAATAATAGGAGTTTGGTGACGTGCTCTCTATACCCATCCTACAAACTCCATCTAATGAGTTCAGATACTCATAACTTACAGATGACTCTTAAAACTTAGTTGGCAACTGAATCTACCTGTAATCTGATCCTGAAAACGATGTAAATAATAATTGGCCTGTCGCACGTGTAATAACCGACTGTGTCCAACCATTAAAATTTTATACAAACGTTAAACAAATCTTTGAATGTTTCATTTTGGATTAGGAACCCATCTCTTCATTTGTTTTTATTTTCTAAAAAATCCCTTTATAATGTCAACGCGACAAGTTTTTCGTTAATTTTGTATGGGAAAATGACTTTTTTACACATTTCCAAAAGTCATAGAACAAAAGTTGTTACTTTATGGCCCACTAGCGACCCGCCCGGGCTTCGCACGGGAGCAGTGTAGATACTTATGTGGGGCATATAAACCTTCCTCTTGAACCACTCTATCTATTGCTGAAATCTGCATTAAAATCCATTGCGTAGTTTAAAAGATCTAAGCGTACAGACAGCGGGAGCGACGTTGTTTTATACTATGTAAAGATACCTATTCCTTTCCGACCGTTATTGGTTAAAATAAGACTCTTGTATCTCTAGTAATAATAAAGCAAAGACTCCATAGCTTTGCATATTAGACCCTTACATACGTTAATAGCTATCACAGATAATATTAGCATAAGAGTCTATTAATATCCCCAGTTTGGTAAAAGAATAGCAATAGTTCTTCTCCATAGGAACCAGTTAATGACAATAAATAGCGACCAAAAGCTTGCTTATTTTTTTAATCACCCTGTATATATTCACCTCGTTTTTAAGGCGATGATATCATCAGAGCCCTGATTTTCTATGACATTGAACAACACGAAAATTACTCGACCGCGTTACAATTATACTTTTGCAGTTCATGGTGTCCCTGCTTGCAAACGCCATTTGATCGGATAGTAACACGGCCGTGTTATTTGCGTGTTATATTTTGAAGTAACATAACATCACGCCTGTATTCCTTGAAGGGTTGGGCAGAGGTGTATAGTAAACACCCTCATTTCGCCGTTATGTTTAAGTCCCATGTAATAGGGTGCGAGCTTGCCATCAACCGGGCACAAATCCATTGGGGAATTCTACACGGAAAAACCCAATAACACTTTGCCCGACCTGGGGATCGAACTCAGGACCTCACGATCAGCAGTTGCTCCTGCCACCACGAGGCAGTTATTTTGATGTGTCATAGACAATAAAGCCACTGTATGCAAGTGGTGTACCCACGCAATATAATACTCACATCTTTCTCGATAAGGTGACATTCAAATTAGTATTTCACATCAGATCATTTGATAAAACGTGTTGATATTATTATAACATACGTGCAATAAATAATAACATAAATTATTTACAGTAATAATAACAAAAATATGCTGCGTAATAATATTATTAAATGCAATAAATCACGTTCAATACATTTGCATCTCTTATCTACGTGTTGAAACGCTAAGACTAACAAAACTTCGCAGAATTTTATATAATTGTATGCAGTTATGTAATTGTAACGTAAGTAGGCCTAACACAAACATTTTGAGGTATACACCCATATTCTAAGACGTTCCTCCAAAACTTACTCGATTCATACTCGACTCAGAACGGCAACCACCTTCAAAATTGTATTCTTAGTCGCAATTTCGAGTGAACTTTGAGGTTCTTCGACGGAGTCATTACGTCATAATTTGAATTAACTGCATCGCGCCAATAACGCCGCGATAAATAGTTGTAAGGATTATCGTAAGCATATTCGACGAAAGTCTTCAAATTCATTTTTGTTACACACGAACTTTGACACTTCCTTCCTTAACCTTTTGGACGCCAGAGCATAATTGCATCGGCGTACCCCCCACGCCAAGGTAACTGTAATTCCATCGTTTTTGTCGCATATTTGTGACGCTGGCGTACAGGGCAAACTTTCGTTTGTCACATATATGTGACAATGGCGTCCAAAAGGTAAAGGTAGGTTCCGAGGTACCTTAAGTTTGACATATGATTCCTTACCTCGACTGAGGAAAAATCTCGAGTCGAGGACGTTTATGTCAAGTCGAGGTGGAGTCGAGTCGAGTAAATTTTGGAGGAACGTCTTAGAATATGGGTGATAGTATCGTAAACGTATCGCTAATGTAAGCGAATTTTGAATCGAAAATACATCTGTCCTATAACATTTTTGTTTATTTTTTCGCGACATGCACAATTTGTATCATACATATTATAAATAAAGTAACTGCCTCGTTGGTCTAGTGGTGGCAAGCGTGACTGCTGATCGTGAGGTCCTGGGTGCGATCCCCAGGTCGGGCAAAGTGTAGTAAGTAGCCCGGAGTTTGGTTCCGTGCCCAGTTGATGGCAATAGGCTCGCCACCTATTACATAGGACTACAAGAGGCCAAATGGATGTACAGATTCCTGTACACTCAGCGCGAATGCTGTCACAATTTTGAATTAGAAATACTCGTTCCGCACATACCATTTAATTTCATGTAAATTCATGTAGGTATGATACAAATTCTACATGTCGCGAAAAAATAACCCAAAATTAAATAGAAATGTTGTAAGAAAGATATGATAGAGATGTTGTGATGTTGACTTACATCGATGTTATTGGTGATGTTCTTCACAAAGGTCAGGTGCGTAGTACTCTCAACCGGCGTGCGTATATGACAAGATGTATGAATGTAGATGAAGCGAAAGGGGTATGTAAGGGTCGTAGCATGTGGCGTTCTATAGTTTCTGCCTACCCCCATGGGAAAAAGGCGTGAGTTTATGTATGTATGTATGTTGTAAGAAAGTTGTATTTTAGATTCAAAACCCGCTTACATTAGCGATACGTTTACGATACCTACTATACGTCCATCGTTAGTGCTAGGTCTGCTGTAAAAGGAGAACATCTCTACCTACCCCTTCGGAGATTTCAGGCAAAAGTATATCTTCTTCTTCTCCCTGCCCTTATCCCACACTAGGTGGGGTCGGCACAACAAGTAATTTATAAATCCATGTTGTTAAAGGTTTTGGCTTATTGTTTTATGACCGGCCGCCTGCCTGACATCAACCCTCCTTGGGAATACTCGTTGCGCTATCGCGCGGGTGACCCAATGTGCTTGCTGATATTATGCACTGGGTCCCAAAATGATATGCTTGTCAATCTTATTGCCGACAACTAAGCAGTCTATGTTCTTCTTGGTGGAGTATACTTGAAGTTCCTTGACCCACTCATTCAGTTTTGCTGGGGACTTTGGTTCTGACACATCGTAAACTAATATAATATCGTGAGGCTAAAGTATATGTGTGTATGTATAAGCAAAGCCTTCTGTAAAGATGACTACACATTTCTCCTGCTTCAAAACAATTCTTATGATATCATTAACTACGTACCAGCGGCTTTGCACTATGAGAATAGGTTTTGTAGCAAATATTTTCAATATTGACAATCCAGTCCTATCTGTGATACCTATTAGATGGTTATGATATCGTCAGTGGAAAGGTAAAAAAACTAAAGCGCCAATATACCTACTTTACAGTAGAGAGATTCAAAGTATTTTTTAACCGACTTCCAAAAAGGAGGAGGTTCTCAATTCGACTGTATGTTTTTTTCTTTTTGTATGTTTGTTCCGCGATATCTTTGCTAATTGTGAACCGATTTTAATGATTCTTTTTTTGTTTGAAAGAATATTCTTTCGAAATGGTCCCATTTAAATTTGGTGAAGATCTGATGAAGAACTTCGGAGATAGACAATATGAAGTCGGTTTTTTTTTTGTTTAAAAGTTTAATTATTTAAGAAAATAAACAGTTATTTTTTTTAGAGTATAACTTTAATATGTATACATTGCAGCAGTGGTGGCCCAGTGGTAACGGCCCCGACTTACGAGTTGTATGTCGTGGGTTCGAACCCAGCCAGGCGCATTACTTTGTGTAATTTATTTCATCACCACTGCTCTCAAAACGGTGAAGGAAAACATCGTGAGGAAACCGGCATGTCCTAGAACCAAAAATTCGAAGACATGTGACATCTACCAACCCGCACTGGGCCCGCGTGATGAATAACAGCCCATTCTCTCTCACAGAGAGGAGGCCTGTGTCCCAGCAGTAGGAACATTATAGGCTGATGACGACGATGTACACTCTTAAAAAAAAAATGTTTATTTTCTTAAAAAAATAATTTGAATCTCTCTACTGTAAAGTAGGTAGGTATATTGGCACTTTAGTCTTTTTACCTTTCCACTGACGATATGATATTGCTAGCATATTGTTGAATTCGACTCATATCACCTACGCACGCACGAGCCTCTTCTCTGTATGAGAAGGGCTTAGGTCTCAATCCACCTCGCTGGCCTAACACGGGTTGGCAGACGACACACCATCGAGAACTTTATGGAGCCCTCTCAGTTGTGCAGGTTTCCTCACGATGTTTTTCCTTCACCGTTAACGCAAGTGATAATCAAATTCTGATCCGCACATGAATTAATAAAGTCGGATCGGGATGGTACTTGCAGACAAAGTATTACCACTTCTCAAAGAAGCCGTTTGAGTGTTGATATTTCAGTTTAAGCTATGAGGGCGTTACACACCCTATAACATCTGCTGATGACGTTACAGACACCAATGGCGTCATATTGTTTAGACACAAAACTCTCACAGACATTTGTTGTTCCTTGCCCAATCTTCTTCTTTTCGTGAGGTTAGTGACTAACCTGGTATCAGAGTTTATGCCGCCCGTGACTTGGCTTCACGTGCCGTCGAGAAATATCTCTCAGGCATGCCGGTTTCCACAAAATGTTCTTCTTCACCGTTTTTAAGCAAGTGATAATTATACAATACGCACATGAATCCAAAAAGTCAGAGGTGCGTGCTTTGGGTTCGAACTCGAGACCTATGACTTGGCAGTCCGACTGTCACACCACTAGGCTATCACTGCTATTACGTATATTAAGACAAGACGTATACAAAGGTACCTACAAAATGCATTTTCAGAAAATTTTTTAGTTAATTCTTCCTTTGCCAATTATTTTTTTCTACTTTTTTTTTTAAATCGTTGCCCCACTTGTGTTTCTCCTGTATCGTGAGTGGGTTAGCAGACACAAAGTTCAATGGACAAACACTAAATTGATTGGAATGCAACGTTTACTTAAACAGTACATAGATGTCGTTACCAGGAACTCAATTCTAAGTGTTTGGCCAGACTGGCAGCACGGTGCGGGGAGCGGCGCGGGTGCGGGAACGCGCGCGATTTAACTGTCCGCAGTGGAGCGTGGCTTCGTTCTGAGCGTTGTCGTGTCCAGTGTTTGTCAAAATATAATATGGATAAAGAAGACTTATTTTTACTGGCACATTCTTACTAAAAAACGATGTTTCGACATCCACAGTGCAGATCGTGCTTGAATAGCACTTATTCATTCTTCAACATTTAATTTTGAAGACGCCATCACAACAACGCGCGTGGTCAGCTCGAACTAGTTTGAGATCCCCCGCTCCCGCGCGAGTTGTCGCTTGCCGCCCGCGCTCTCACTGCGGCCACTTGTATGAACGAGCTATGACGTGAGCTACCCGCGCGCTCCCCGCGCCAAGTAGCCCGCGCCGCTTCCCGCGCCCGCGTGCCCACTATGGACACTCAAATAAAGTTCTTCTGTTTGAACTCGCCGCACCGCGCCCGCCCCGCGCCCGCGTTTGCAGTCTGGCCAAAGGCTAACAGAAACATTAACAACTGCCTCGTTTGCAGTCTGGCCAAAGGCTAACAGAAACATTAACATGGGACGTATAACGGCGAAATGAGGGTGTTATTATACACCTCTGCCCAACCCTTCGGAGAATACAGGCGTGATGTTATGTTAGAAACATTGATCAATCGTAACCGAACCGAAGCCAAACAACATTCAGACAGTTTTCCTTTACAAAAACTATCAAATTGTTTAACAATAAAAACAAAACCAAATATTTTGTAAATTTTCGAGAAAACTGATTGACGGTTGTGGCTCGTCTGCGGTTTGGCAACAATTTGTTAATAGAATTAGCTTCCAATACAAGGTTAAGCTGCACTTGCCGCGGTCAGTCTGTAGATGGGTGACCGTTCGTTACAAATCGAGACCCCTCCGTGCCTCGGAGAGTACGTTAATCCGTCGGTCCCGGGTGTCATACGAATACCTATGACAGTCGTTACGGGTAGTCAGTAGCCTGAAAGTCTGACAACTGGTCTAACCTTGGGATATCGGCATTGCCCAGTTACTGAGTCGCGGAGATCTGATGGCAGTCGCCTCGTGTATTCAACCGCACCACAATACTGGTATTCAACCGCACCTGGTTAGACTGGAAGCTGACCCTAACATAGTTGGGGAAAGGCTAGACAGAACAATTAGCTTGTAGTGCGACTACTACAACTCAAATAAGGTTTCTGGGCTCTTTTTACAACTTGCCTTATTGGTCTAGTGGTCGCAAACGCGACTGCTGAGCATGGGGTCCTGGGTTCGATCCCCAGGTCGGGTAAAGTGTTATTGGGTTTTTCCATTAGGAATTTCTCAGTAGCAGCCTGGAGTCTTCATTTGTGCCCGGTTAATGGCAATAGGCTCGCCCCCAATTACATGGGACTTTAACATAACTGGCGAAACGAGAGTGTACTAAAAAACCTCTGCCGAACCATTCGGGGAATGTAAGGCGTGATGTTATGTAGTTATGTTAATGTTTATCTAACTTGTTTCGTTCGCATGTATTCAAAATTTGTAATCCATTTTTCAATCACTTCCTGACAACCAATTGAGCTGAAATTTGGCATACCTATGTAACTTCGGTGACAATACAGTAATATGGTATCATGGAGCTGGTCTGATGATGGAGCCGGAAGATACAACCTTGTTTTTAAAAAGTTTAAAACCAGTGTTGTTGCTTCACTTATTTCATCTTAAGTTATTATTCTCCGTGCGTTCAGATCGCTTACTTTCCCCACAACACACGCACACATAAAGAAATGCACATAGGTGTTTGTTTAAAATGAACGCTACATTTGACTCAGCTCCAATTGTTTACTTATCGAGTTACTTTGTTTTGTTTTTTTAGGGAAAACACTGCGCGACTCGGTTGAATGCGAGCCCGTTGGAAAACAATAACATGGCCGCGGCGCGTTGATAAACTAAGCAAATAATGTACCTACACAACGTGCGCCTAGAAGAAATTACGCGAGCGCCGGATGTTTTAGTATTTTACTTATTTTTGCAAACACTAACATCTCCTTACTCGCCTTGACTCGTACAGTTCAGGTGACGAGTCGTGGCCGCTATGAATAGAATTGAATATACTTTATTGTACACCCAAAATTGTAACACAGCTCTTATACAATATCAAACATTAAAGGGTACAATGGCGGTCTTATCGCTGATAGCGATATCTACCAGACAACCTTTGGATGAACAGGAAGTCAATGAATAAGATAGAGGGGGTAGTACATGGTGTACTGCTGCAAAATATATACTACACACCATACATAGACATAATACTTACCTACATATATGTATATATAAATATAAATATTGTAATATATACTATATATGAACATAGGCTTTGCGAACTTCCGCGCATGTACCTACACTCGTGAAGAAAACAATTACCGTAAACACAATTAAATAAACTTAACTAATGGCCAGTCCGAAAGCAGTGATAGGCCAGCGGTTGAATGCTTGCTTTCCATGCAGGAGGGTTGAGTTTGATCCCGGCCCACACCTCTGATTTTTCGAATTCATGTGAGGATCAGTATTTGATTATCACTTGCGTTAACGGTGAAGGAAAAACATCGTGAGGAAACCTGCACACCTGAGAGGGCTCCATAAAGTTCTCGATAATGTGTGTAGTCTGCCAACCCGCACCAGACTAGCGTGGTGGCCTAAACCCTTCTCATTCTGAGAAGAGACCCGTGCCCAGCAGTGAGACAGTAATGGGCTAATTATGTTTGTTTTTAATGGCCAATCCTAAGATTGTAGTAATTATATGTTAAAAAAAGCTATTTGTTGCAAAAAAATATATTCCGCAACCACCTGCAAAATGTTCAGAGCGGCCCAGATAAATTGGTCGTACTGTATATTGCAGTACACAGATGGCTGTATTACCCTTCTTAAGTCCAGACTATTCCACCAGATATTTTCAGATCGCTGCGATATGACTCATTGTAAAAAGTTAACTTCCACGAATAGCAATAATAGCAGTGATAGCCTACTAGTGTGACCTTTGGACTTCCAAGTCATAGGTCTCGAGTTCGAACCCAAGGCACTCACCTCTGACTTTTCGGATTCATGTGCGTTTTGTATAATCATCACCTGCTTAAAAACGGTGAAGGAAAACATCGTGAGGAAACCGGCTTACCTAGGAGATATTTCTCGACGGCATGTGAAGCCAAGTCAGAGGCCCGTGGGCGGCATAAACTCTGACACCAGGTTAGTCACTAACCATACGAAAAGAAGAAGACACCGTGTTTTCAAATAGCAACGTAACTTTTCATCCATGATCCGTGGCGAGTTGAGCAGTGTTATACAGTGACAGAAGCGATTGAGCATTAAAATCTTTAAACATTACCCTACATTAGAATCTCTCTTGTAACGTGGGTTACCGCTCGCACACACGTTCAAGTTAACATGACGCTACAAGCTTGAACAAGTCGGCATAATCGAAAAGAGGTCGGATATTTTTATGGGCCTTGGTTTAAGTGACTGATAAAGACGGGCGAAACCAGCACGAACTTTGCTTCTTTAGACGAAGTGAAGTTCGCGCTGGTTATGCTCGTGAAATGTGTGCCCCTTCCTCAGGCCCCTCGGTCCCCTTTAGGACCATACTTCAAACTTAACAGTAAGCTTGATCGTGTATACCGACATCTACAGTGTCACTTCATGGATCTTTCCACTCAAACGTATGAAGGAATCTTATCTTTTTATTACATCTATTATTATACTTTACACTTTTAAGAAACACTATACATACACTTTGCTTTCTAATTTGTTTTATTATAATGATATTGTTTTTTGCAGCTTTATTCATCTGTTCGTAGTGCTCGTTCTTTGTTAATTAGTTGATAGGTTATAAAGTCAACCACATGGCAGTTTGACAGTATTGACACTGACACATGTGAAACGTCAAACGTCAAGGCGGATGCACACGTAGGCACACTTTAAATATTCACTCATTTACATACAAATATCTATGTATTTATTGTAATTAATTAATTTATTTATGTAATTAATTTATTAATTTTTGTATTTGCGCGTGGCTGCCCGTGGCTTCACTACAGGACCCATCCGAAAACCAGCGCTGCTATACTTCGGTGTAGCAGCATTATGCTGAGATGGGCTCCTTTTTTTGTCTCGTAGAGGCATATAACTTTTGTATTTTGTTGATTTTTTATTTTATGTTTGTATGTCTGTATGTCTGTAACGAGACTCAAATAAATTATTTTCTTTCTTTCTTATTTTCTTTGTATGGCCTGCTTTACAGACACAAATCATACACACACAAACACTCAGACCCGAAAAACTATTTATAGGCATATTGTTGGCAACCCAACATTAATTGTTAATTCTCCGAAGGGTTGGATAGAGGTGTATAGTAACACTCTCATTTCGCCGTTATGTTTAAGTCCCATGTAAGCGAGCGAGGGAGCGAGTCTATTGCCATCAACCGGGCACAAATCCAAACTCCGAGCTGCTACTGAGGAATTACACACAGAAAAACCCAATATCACTGCCTGACCTGGGGATCGAAACCAGGAACTCTCGATCAGCAGTCGCGCTTGCCATCACTTAACCAACGAGGCAGTTATTATTATTGACTTCTGTAATATAAATTAATGTATGGCATCATTGGCCTAGTATTATAAAACCACTTGCTTCCGTTCCGCCTTGGGAACAAGATGCTTTGTCGATTATGCAAAGTTCGAAGTATTGTTTTAATATTAAAGTGTCTGTTGCGAGTCCGCCAATACTTTTAATTATTCACCACTACACACAATAATTTAACCACCCACAAAGTGTACGGCCCAAACACATACATATTTTTTTCCGTGAGGGATACGCAACCAGCATCCCGTAGCCGAATCGAGCTGTCAATATGTACTGAATTAATAGATATAACGGAGGGGAATGTTACCCATGTCAATGAGAAGAACTTGACATTGATGTGTGGAGGAACCTTAAACCTATTAGTTAATTGATGCGTGTCACTACCGAAGCCGGGATCTGTGGAGATTTGACGGGTCAACTTAATAATATGGCAATATTAGCAGAAAAACGATCGAAACGTTCTCGTACATATCACGTCTACACGACGTTTACGCTATGACTCTGCTGCTTCTACGCTGTCTACGTAGCATCTACGTCGCGTCTACGCTGCGTCTACGTCGCGTCTACGTAGCATCTACGTCGCGTCTACGCTGTGTCTACGCTGCGTCTACGCAACTTTCACGCTAGGTCTACGCGCCCTACAAGCAGTCAATCAATTCTAAAGAGCGCATCATAATGTTCCTTTTATTACTGGCCTAAATTAAATAGTACTCTAGATTTGGTTAAGTACCTATATGTCATAAAAATACCTATGACAGTACAAACGGTCTAACCCTAAGATATCGGCATTGCCCAGTAACTGGGTTGCGGAGGTCTAATGACAGTCGCTCCGTGTAAAATACTGGTATTCAGCCGCATCTGGTTAGACTGGAAGCTGACCCCAATATAGTTGGGAAAAGACTAGGCAGAACTAGATTTGGTGGAATTATCTTAACCAACAGCATCATTTTTACAAGGCCATCTCTACAATCATCGCTCGACAGCAAAATTACTCTCCTTTAAGAGACGCATCTATCCAACAATGTCAGTTTTTTCCGGTGTACATTTGCGAATATCCTGAGTCTCAGGATGCTGCGGTCCATGTCATTTTTCTTCCGTCCTCTTACAGCGATAAACATCAAATAAAACGGAAATTTTATTTTTTTATTAATTTTACCTCATTTATCAATTTTAAATAATAATAAAATTGATAAACTTACATAATATTTAAATTCATAGTTATTTAACATAACATAACATCACGCCTGTATTCCCCGAAGGGTTGGGCAGAGGTGTATAGTAACACCCTCATTTCGCCATTATGTTTAAGTCGCATGTAATAGGGGGCGAGCCTGTTGCCATCAACCAGGCATAAATCCAAACTCCGGGCTGCTACTGAGGAACTCCACACGGAAAAACCCAAAAACACTTTGTCCGACCTGGGGATCGAACCAAGGACCTTACAATTAGCAGTCGCGCTTGCCACCACTAGACCAATATATAGTATAGTTATTTAATCAGACTTTAATTTGCTAAATAAAAACCAAATGCAGTCTGTTAATTGTTTGCATATAATTATAATTTAGCACAATGACCACGTACAGTGGCGCCGTAGACAGCGGTTTTTTTTGGAAACTCCTTAAAAATAGTTACCTTTCGTTAAGTATTCCTGAAAAATAATTTTACATTTACACATAACAAAAGATAAAAAACGTAGGTCTTTATTTTCAACTGCGTAGATAGAAACTAACTACAGAACGTCGAAAAATATCTAAAATCTAGCTACAGAGACCACGCCCAGAAAAAGAAACACGTTTTCTCCATTATGCAACAAAGAAATAAAACTTGTTTTTGGGTATTTTTTACAGTTAACAACTACTAATATTGTTTCTAATTAAAAACAGCTAAAACAACAAAAAAATACGTAAAAAAAATGGTACAAAAAACATCGACACAAATGTGCTTCAGAATTTGAATTTTGTAATAATAACGTACCGTTACGAATCTAACCTCGTTATTTTCAAAGTCGGTTAACAAAATGAAAAACATTACGGCATTGATAAAAAAATCTGCTAAATACTTTTACAAAACCAGTTTATTAATAAAAAGTCTACATTTTACTAAAATAATAATCTTAAAACTCACCTGTCGTACTGCATACAACATTTCAATTTCTTCTTTATAATATTTTCTTTTCACAATTATTATTATCAATTATTACTTTCATACACTTTTACACCTATTATTATTTACGAACACGTTTTATATTTTACTAACTATCAGTCATATTATTAAGCTTTGTATTAGAATATAATTCACTATATAATATTCTTTCTCTCATGTTATAATACGGAATAACACATAACTACGTTTTTCTGTAAAAAAAAAAACTTTTACAATTCGCTGTCACAATGATAAAAATGAAAAAGCCGTGAGTGATAATCCTTGAATCGCATTACATTTTTAAGCTACGCTTCAACCTAATCCGAGTAACAAAAAAAAACACGAGCGGTTATCTAGTCTATGAGTAGTTTACTAACTAATGTATTAAAGTGATGCAAATTTAAATGTATTATTAACATTTCTAGTGTTATAAATGTTTCTATCTAGTCTGTTTTCGTCAGACTAACATGTTTGATTTGGGCTAAAAATACTTTTATTTATAACTGTTTTATTATACTGCTCTTGTCAACCTATCAAATGCTACTGCTGGGCAAAAGACCTCTAAATATAAATTTTTGGTAAAAAATAAACAGGATGGTATTTTTTTTGCATTTTTTTTTCATTTTTATTGCGTTATCTATCTAAACCAGTTACTTTTCAAAAATCAAATCCTCCAAAATCGAGTTCACGGTTTCTTAGACGACTTTTCTTTGTTCCATATAGGTTCGGATTTGGTCCTGCAATCCTATGTCTAAAACTCATCTTGAATACAAGTACCTACGTTACGTGGCAAAACTGACTGATCATGATTTATGGACAGGCGAGAAGTTATGATAAAGTTATTCGCCAAAATAGTTCTGAATTTTATTCTAACTACGGGCTGATCATGCCTGTGTCTACTTATAAATCACTATTAAGAAGAATTGCTCTAAACATCACTTTTGTCTGACGTGAATAATCGTCATAATTATTTTGCTATTCGCGAACAGGAGGACAACGCTAGGAATCTCTTTATGTACTACTAGATGTGTCCTCACGGCTCCACCCGTAACCTATGTTACTCAGTGTTAATATAGCTTTCTAACGGCAAAAGAATTTTTGAAATCGGTCTAGTAGTTTTTAAGTTTATTCGTTACATACAAAAATACAAATATTTCCTCTTTATAATATTAGTATAGAAGTATAGATATTCCAATTTATTTTATAAGATTCATTTCTATTATTTTATTATAATTAAACGTTCTGAGAATTTGTGATACTGAAGTGAAATGTCTTATATACCTAAATAACGTTTTTTCTGTACTCTGTTCAGTCCTGTATTTCAGGCTAAATAAATAAAACAAAAATATATTTTTTTGTAAATTTTACGCAAAACTCATTTTAATATAACAATCCCAACGAATTTCCTTAATGTTACATTTGAATAAATAACAAAAAGCCTTCATTGTCTGAAATCAGTAAGTTTTACCTCTGAAAAGCGCCCGCCCGCCCCACTGAACAGTGACGGCGGCGACATCAAAGAGCGACCGACCAATAGGAACGCTCCGCTGAAAAGAGGCACGCCCAACCGCTATAAAGAGACCGCGCCGCCTTTGATGTACACCGAATTTTATATAACACAGGCTTATATTATCGCTACAGAAGATAATATTGTAGGTACCTAATGTTTCAGGCAGTCGTTATTCAGTAGTATATTGGCTGAAAATGAGTTCTAAGCTTGAAAAAGGTCATTCCTTGCAATCCTAGTTAGTTCTATAGTTTAATTTACTCATCGAGGCGCGTTTGAGAATTAAATGCAATATGGTACTTCGAAACACATTATAATAAAGACCGTTAAGGTTCATAAAAGCATTATACTGTGTTGAATCTCTGCTGGAAGCAAACATGTTGCTTATTTCTATACATTTCCTTGCTAAAATGTGTCTTATTTATCTGACGTATATAAAATACTAGCTGTGTCCTCACGGCTCCGCCCGTAGCCTATGTTACTCAGTGATAATGTAGCTTTATAACGGCAAAAGAATTTTTGAAATCGGTCCAGTAGTTTTTAAGTTTTTTCGTTACATACAAAAATACAAATCTTGCCTCTTTATAATATAAGTATAGATATAACGTATATAAATTCAGTATAAGGTTTTTTTAATAATAACTAATACACAGTTAAATAAGCCACATGGACGATTGAAGAGTTGATTGAAGATTAAAATTTGATGAGAGATTAGCGTAGTGTGTTTAAAAAATATCTTTGACTTACAAATTACTTTGATTATCGCTATCTGCTATCTGTATACGCATTGCCACATATTTATGTATACTAATATATATTTTTGGATTTTTGTATGTAATGAATAAACTTAAAAACTACTGGACCGATTTCAAAAAAATATTTTGCCGTTAGAAAGCTACATTATCACTGAGTAACATAAGCTACGGGCGGAGCTGTGAGTACACAGCTAGTATCTAAAATAAGTCCGACGAGTGATCCATTTTCCACAGACTAAATTGTAAACAAATCAAATATGTAAATCTTTTTGAGGGTTAAAAGTAGTTTAGCCTGTATAATGCCTAATGGTCGATTCCTATAATTTACCGAGCGTTATTGGTTATAATTAAGACTCTTTTAAATTTACCAACAATGAACTAAAAAGTCCATAGCTTTGCATAGTAAACTTATACTCTAGTAGCTATTACAAGTAAAATAAGCTTTCGAGTCTATTTAATCGCCTAGTTTGGCAATCAAAAATGCTACCATTGGTAAGCAAAACGTCTCATTTTTGGCCATAGGAATTGGGCATAAATGTACCTATCTATTTACCGTCAATATAATGCAAATATCTGAAGTGTAATTTTATACCTCGTTACAATGTTATGTCACAAAAGATCAAATCACTCGTATTTTTTACTTGGTTGTAAGTTATAACTAGTAAAAAATCTAACAAGGATCTCTTGATGCGTTAATTTGTTTTTTGACACTTGACACCATGTTAATTTTTAACATTTAATATTTTTGCGATTTAATTATTATTTAAGATGCGATTAACGATAACTTTTTGACTTCCTGTTTAACTGCATCATTAGTGATGTTATTTGAATTTTGTTAAATGCGGTTTATGGTCGACCTTTATGATTTTGTTAGTTTTATTGTTAAAAATTATGAACTCTTGTACTTTTAACAATAATGAATCAAAGAACATATCGTCAGTGGAAAGGTAAAAAGACTAAAGCCCAATATACCTACTTTACACTAGAGAGATTCAAAGCATTTTTTTAAGAAAATAAACATTGTTATTTTTCTAAGAGTATACATATTAAATAGATAATTTAATTACCTATTTAATATGTATACTCTAAGAAAAATAACTGTTTATTTTCTTAAATAAATTACTTTGAATCTTTCTACTGTAAAGTAAGTATATTGGCGCTTTAGTCTTTTTACCTTTCCACTGACGATAGGTATAGCTTTGCATAGTAGACACACCAATACGTTAAGGAGCTATCACTAGAGCAATAATTAGCTTACAAGTCTATTTATATGCCCAGCGTGGCGATAAAAAAGCTTGACATGACACGAAACATGTGTCGCAAAATTTTGCTATTGCATACGTTATGAATTTGCGATACATGTCATGTACCGCAAATTGTTACATGTGTCGGGTGTGGTCAAGACAGGTATTTTTAGTTCAGTTTATAAACGTTTTTATACTTTTTTAAATAACATAACATCACGCCTGCATTCCCCGAAGGGGTGGGCAGAGGTGTATAATAACATCCCCATTTCGCCGTTATGTTTAAGTCCCATGTAATAGAGGGCGAGCCTTTTGCCATCAACTGGAGAAATTCCACACGGAAGAATCTAATAACACTGCCCGACCTGGTAATCGAACTTAGGACTTCACGATCAGCAGTAGCGCTTGCCACCACTAGACCAACGAGGCAGTTAAGTTTTCAAAATAAAATATTATTATAAAATAAATTACCTAGATCGGTCAAAAATATGTCATCATATAATAACTAACTGCACATAAGGAATTCAAAATATACAGTTGGATAAAATGCACTTAAGAAGAATAAATTAAAAACTTGTTGTTTGGACCTTTACAATAAAACCGGCCAGGTGCGAATCTGAATCGTGCACTAGGAGTTCCGTACCGCCGCTAGTTTTCCTTCTTTTATTATATTTTATTTAACTATCGAGTCTAACAACCATACCAAGGTTCAGGTTTGTTTGTTTTTAAGATAGAGCTGGAACATAAAACATTGAAAAAAAAAATTTTTTTGTTTTTTTTTTTGTCATGATAGCGGCCATAGAAGCACACATTCTGCGAAAACTTCAACTGGCTACCCACTACGGTAAAAAAAATACAGCCCTGTGACCGACAGATGGACGATCGGCGTAGGCTTACTAATAGAGTCCTGTGTGGCATCCTTTAGGTGCGGAACCCTAATATAGAATACGTTCAAAATATATGAATAAAACATACATCATAAAATTTAATATAGATCTCAGTTCCACGTGATATGCATTTGTAATAGTTATGCACAAAAAAATATGCAAAAATCAAGGTATGACAGTCAAATAAATTTAACCAATTAAATATTCAACAAAATTGTAAATGATTAGAACAATTAGTTTCAGATTTCAAAGATTAAAATATATCTGCGAAGAGATCTTTGATGAGATTATTTAAAATTCCGTTAGTAAATTATGTGATTTGTACGCAGCTTTTATTTAGATTAGTAACACTAAACCGTTTGGTTAAAGATAACAACGTTTATTACTTATTTGGCCGCGAAAATAATTATTACTAATGCCTAATTATCAACGACATATCATTTTACTTAACATTCGTAGAATTTATTAAGGTCTAATACCTGGTTTTTAAGGCCAAAAGCAAGTCGTTTTGCATACGAATGGTAACATTTTTTATTGACAAACTGCATATTACCTACACCCGCAAGTTAATTTTACCTGTGATAGTTACTAACGCGTATATTAGAGTTTACTATGCAAAACTGGTCTTCGCTTCATTATTAGTAAAAAAGTAAAGTAAAAGTAAAGATACAAGATTCTTATTTCTAAACAATTTTAATTAGCTTCACTTCGTATATTTGTTTGTTTCAAATCTTGCGACAGATTTTTCAACTACTTCTGCTTAACCGATTCTCCTGAAACTTCGCACACAATTCAATTCCCATGACAATACAACATTATATTAATTTAAATCTTCAATCAGCAAATCCTGATGCTGCAGGGTTACTGCAAGATAGAACCGTTTACCATAAAAGTTTTTTTTTTGGTATTTTTATTACCTAACGCTCAGTAAAACCTAGGTATTTGTAATATTATCCTTTGAAAAGACTGTGAAGGCAATATTACAATTTACATGTAAACAATTAGCTAAGCTAAGCTATGAAGACAAAACAATTATATTAGTGAGAATACGAGATTATTAATCTTTATTAGTAACAGACATTATAATCTCTTCATTTCTTTTCATTTTCTAGACTTCTTCATCTGACAGAGAAATTTTATTAATTATTAGCTGCCCGGACAGACTTCGTTCTGTCAAAAGTTATTGGCCTGTAGTGGTAAAAGAAAAGTGTAGTTTTTACTATTTTCCACGCGATTTTTATGTTTTTTCTCTCCATAAGAACCTTCCTTGTGCCTTGGCAATTGTGCATTTGGCGATTCATTTTTATTTATATAGATTATTATCTATAGTAGGATTATTAATTCACTGGAGTAAATTGACAGGTCCTACCATTGTTGTTTGATATTAGCACAGCTATTTATTGCAAGCAGCAGTATTTATTGTAATTCATTAAATAATTTATTTTATTTATGTAATTAATTAATATTTTTTTGTATTTGCACGTGGTTGCCCGTGGCCTCACTATCAGGACCCATCCGAAAACCAACGCTGCTATACTTCGGTGTAGCAGCATTATGCTGAGATCGGCTCCTTTTTTTGTCTCGTGGAGGCATATAACTTTTTTACTTTGTTGATTTTTTATTTTATGTGTTTGTATGTCTGTAACGAGACTTAAATAAAACATTTTCTTTCTTTCTTTCACAGCTGTCAGTTTAGTTCAGTAAATTAATAATCCTACTACAGAGTATGAGATGCGTCTAATTCTTAATCCTGATTTAGAATTTCAGATATCGGTTACAAGCCATTTGTGACCCTTTCCTTTCTCCGCGAGTAACTTAAACATTAAAACAAAATAAAAAAAAACTAGTAAAACAATAATACTTATATAAAATGTATTAAAGTTGATATTATTAATATGATCATCAGAGCTACACGTGTTAGCAACATTAATAATGTTCTGATAACAGGAATTAGCTAAATATTAACTTGAAACATTTGTAGTAGACAAATATCCAAGTGGTAAGCTAATACTCATAAAATAAGATCTTTATCAATAAATTTTAGATACAGATTAAATAATAAATTAATAAAGTTATTAGAAAATAATACTATTACTAAAAAATATCTTGTGATTGAGTATCAATTTATTCATTCATCCATCATCTAAACTAATCCCATTTAAAATTTCAGCTAGATGCATCAACGACAGTTATATGTATTGGTCGAAACAAAAAATATGACGTCACTCATATAAAAACAAACAAGATTCAAATTTTAAAAAAGAACTGACATTTAGACCTCGGACAATAATAATATTTAGATATCCAGTTATTAAAAGTCAGTTAAAACAAATAACTAAGCTAGACACATTAATTGAGGTTATTCAAAGTGCGCTAAAAATACATTTTATTATCATTTTTGTGCATTTTGCATAATATACTGTTAAACTGTAGCTGTACGTAAAGTTCAATCGGTAATCAATAAATTAATTTAAATAATGATTCGATATTTTTTAATAAGAACAACAGACGATATAGAGTTACTTGATTTAGTATTTAATTTGTTATATTTTGGGCAAGGTCTGAATTTCGTAAGATCCCATACACCATTGCGTGAATTCAGATTAAAAACAAAAAAAGATTTAGTTCGGTGGAAATAGTACTATTATTTTATTAATGGCCGTGTTCCGTATATTACTTTAATTTACGGACCGTTATTGGTTAAAATTGAGACTCTTTCATCTTGTACAAGACCAGCAAAGACCTCATAGCTTTGCATTGTAGAATCTCCCATATCGACGCCTTAGAGTGATAACCTCGTAAGTGTAAAAGCATTAACTTTTCAGTAGGAAGAAAAAACTGCGTGCTCTAAAATTTTTGTACGGCGTCTTTTATGTTTTTTTATTAATTAATATGGAGATTTAACTCGTTTTTATATCCAGAACTGTTCGATACTATAAGATTGTCCGTAATGCATAAAGAAACGACAAGTTCATTGCAAGGTATTCACGACAAACTGTTGTTACGAGGTTCTCATTTACTGTCATAAATGGCACTACGAGTATCGAATGAACCAATTAGTCAGATCAGGATGTGCGTTGCGAAGTTTTCTTCCTGAAAACGTAATAAAATAAATTTTAGCTAAAATGTATTCCTGAGGTTTTCACTCTAAGGCTAATATGGAAGTAGCTATCACAGGTAAAATTTGCCGACGAGTCTATTTATATGCCCAGTTTGGTAATAGAAAATGCTATCATTGGTAAGCAAAACGATTCGGTTCTGTTTATAGAGACTAGACATTAACGGATAAAAATACTGATTGTCAGCCGAATATAGTTAGACTGGAAGCTGATCCAACATAGTTGGGAAATGGTATGAATTATGAAGATGAATGTACTGCCTCGTTGGTCTAGTGGTCGTAAGCGTGACTGCTGAGCATGGGGTCTTGGGTTCGATCCCCAGGTCGGACAAAGTAAGTAAGTAATAAGTTTATTCAGTGCACACAAAAGACATAGCACATCACACAATAGCACAATCGTTATTAGATAATAAATTAACCATATAAAAACAAGGTGCCAATACACAAAAAGAAAAAAAAGAAGAAAAACATATTTATGGAATCGAGTGACACTATGACAAACTTTAACTTTAACTTTTTTTTTCTTTTTTTTCCATCAGCAATTTCTCAGTAGCAGCCCGGAGTCTGGATTTGTACCCGGTTAATGGCAATGGGCTCACCCCCCTAATACATAGTACTTAAACATAACGGCGAAATGAGGGTGTACTAAAATGTGTGTGATGTTATATTATATTTTATGATGAAGATGAAACCAAACTAGGTTAGTGGACACACGTGGATTATTTAACAGACATTTCCCGAATTTTCTTGCAGCTTTCTATTGGTAACTACTATATAGTAGGTACTATATAATATAAAACCATAAAGATTTTGAAGATACTTCACACGGGCCACTATTGTCTCTTCAGACACAATAGTGGCCCGTGTGAGGCTGGCGCACCCTGGGCAGTCGGTTTGGCTACCAACCTTGCTGACTGGCTCATGACTTGGTATTTTTTTACCTTGTATATAAAACATCTGTTGTTCTTAGTTAAGTTATAAATCTTTGAAAAATTATTCCAAACTCGTTTATTAAATAATTTATACTTTGTGTTATAATTTGACCATGAAGTCCGTTAGTAATAATACAGTAACGAATATGTATAACTGTTTCTGTATCACAAATTGGTTTTTCCGTCAAAATCAGGCTTCTCTTAAGAAAACTGCTTAAATACATTGTTGATTAATTTATGCCGATAATTGCGAGAACAATGATTACTAAGATTATTATTTACGGTTTTCTTCCGAAGCGTAACGAAAATCACTTCCCAAATAAAACAAAAAGGCCGCGATATGCGTGGAATACCTAGTAGATCCTAAAATACATTGCAAATAGTGTTATAGGTACATATTTAATGACTTTCTTTTGTCTATGACACCCTCGGGAGCTTTTGTTATACCTTACACTTTCATAAAGCTTTGAGTAACATTTCCATGAAATAAAAAAGCACAATTGTACAGATTTTTAATTTAACATACAACTGAACATACAAACTGGCTTGTAAAAATAAATTATTCGACTAGACTTTTATTTACACCTACAAAAAAAATATTATTCGAAAACCGGGTTTATGAAAAGAACACGAGCTCAATAATGATTCAACCGCTTTTCATTATATTTTTGCATTAAAAAAATAAGTGCTTTATGACTTTTCTCGTAATAAAATGGAGGGAAATTATATTATTTTCTGTTCTTCAGCTCTGCATTCGTCGTCTCCTAAGAATAAAAATGTATTGCTATTTTATGGTATTTTTATTATAATATCAACAACAGGAGTTAACCAATTCATTAACAATTTTAATTTATTTGATTGCATTGTAATAATTTATTCATGACGTAGGTATAAATCATTTTATTAAAACACTAGCGGTGTCCTCACGGCTCCGCCCGTAGCCTATATTACTCAGTGATAATGTAGCTTTCTAATGGCAAAAGAATTTTTGAAATCGATCCAGTAGTTTTTAAGTTTATTCATTACATACAAAAATACAAATCTTTCCTCTTTATAATATTAGTACTTATAGATGGAAATATTAATATAACGGAAGATGTTATATTGTTAATTTATATACGGTTGTTTATTGGTATTATTTAAGTTAAATATATTGATACGATTTTCCTAAAAAATATAAAAATAAAGTTATATTTTTAAACACGTAGGTACGCATTTTCACTTTGTCTAATGTATTATTCAACCGATATACATTTTTTTTATAACAAAAGTAATTTTAAACCGTAAAATAATCCACACATTCTCAGAATAAACAACCGCGCAAAAAGTTTCGAAATTCGAAAGTGACAATCGTAATTTTCCGCGTGTCTCTTATCAGCTGTCAAAAATGGCGCTGAAAAGCGGGCGGCCGTGATTGGTTGGGCCGCTGATGAGCGACGCTCTGATTGGTCGCCATGCGGCGCACATGAGCGACAGACCACGTGCTCATAAGTTCTGCAAGGGAAACTCAAACTTTTCACGATACGCGAAGTATTGCGTTCGAATATTTTTAATTATTTTTGCGTTCTTATTGGTTTTTCTTATTAATTTTAGTTTAGGAAAATGTTAAGAATTACAGATGTTAGTATTTTAATGGTTAAGGCGAAAACGTTATGTAGAAATTAAATGATTTGCTGTTTTTTAATACTTTTCTCTTATAATGTTATAAATTACCTGTATGGTAACTCCAGTTAAAATGGATTAAATATTATTAGTAAAATAGATTTATGTTTATTTTAATTAAAGAAAATATTTGCGGTAAAATGCCAGCAAAAGTAAAAAACGTTAATTTTATTCAAAATATAGTCAAAAATATTTTATACCGCGATCCCTCACCATAAAACACTACTACAAAAACTTACGCGCTCGCCAAAAGTCCATAAGAACTCATTTCACTCACGGCAACAACAAAAAGATTTACAAAAGAAAATAACAATTAACAAACAATAAAAAACTAACACTGAACAGCGACCAAGTATACCACTCATAAGTACCGGGGCACTGCAGTTTCTGATGCAAATTATTTACACTGCTGCAGCGCGATGCATCATACATAAAATTTACTAAAACCAACCACACGACACCATTTAATAACTAATCCAACCCTACAGGCAGTATGCTGTTTATATTTTTTAAAAATTGCTTGGAAAAGCGCGTCTAAACAATACACAACAGCCTGCGACGCCGCAGCATCAACAATGCAAGGGCGAAATAAGCAAGAAATATTTAACTACCGAAGAGGGGTGGGGCGGGCACTGGCCCACAGTATTGGAGCTACGCCTGTGGTAGTTATAGTTTACGTGATACACAGCTCAAATACAAATAATATAAACATTACAGCGGAGCATGCGCCGTAGCACCAGACAGGGACGAAGCGACAAGCGCCGTCAAAACTAAACGCTTACTAATAACATTTTTCAGCGATTCGAGAACGTCACAAGTAAATTTATTACTTTGAAACTAACATTCGTATCATAATAGTGGTGTTGAATCACATTTTTATAGATTAATTTGCATATTTTTGACAGGAAAGCGTCGTTGTGAGACAGCGTCGCACGCATGCGCGACGCCGAGGCGCAAGAATGTTATTGACGATGCAAAATGTTTATTTTTTGACGCAACACCATGCTGGCTGTTTCTGCGTGGAACGGAACGGCTGCAGCCATTTTGGAAAATGGCTCCCACCAGTTTATGCAAAAATATTTTGTTATCGTAAATAAAATTTTAATGAAATATAGGTTAAATTTTGGTAGAGTCGTGATGAAAGCTGAGGTAATCCTAGTAAAGTAAAAGATAAGGGTGTAATCGGTTTTCAGCGAGGCAGTCGGGAGTTTGAGCTGGATTTATTTCAATTATAATCCGATATGAAAGTCCAGCGCATGCGTGTGGCATCATTTACACCGACACGTTTTTCATAAAGTTTAATAGCCGATTCCTATGATTTACCGAGCGTTGTTGTTCAAAATTTAGACTCTAAATCCTTACCAATTGTTAAGCAAATACCCCATAGTTTTCCAAAGTGGATTTCCCATACGTTAGTAGCTATCACAGGTAAAATTAGCTTACGATTCCAATTATATGTCCATTGGTAACCAAAACGATCTGATTTGGCCATAGGAACCGGGCCTACTAAGTAAGTATGTAAATTTTCGGAGGCTCGCCCCGATTTATTTGTTAGATACTAATTATCTATCTTTGTATATAGTTACTATCTTATACATATTATCTTTGGAACACGAACTATTAGGTATAACAAAGAAAATAGGAATTACTAATATGCTTCGCCGATGACCTACAATCACTATTATGGAATTATACCGTAATTGTACATTTTTAGATCTTCTTCTTCTTCTTTTCGTATCGACGGTACTTCATTATGTATAAATTATAATGCTTGCGCCCAGTAGGTAGCGACATTAATTGCAGCTTCGGTGGCACTCTTCAGATCATCAAAGGTGCAGCAAGTGGGACATAGTCTGGACATGACCACCGCACTCGCACTGGGTGTTTAACGATCAATCCAACCAATTTTTAAATGCTCTAAGTGTATACCTACCACGCAAAAATCTATCTATTATTTCTATATTCATTATCATCATTTATTTACAATTATTTGTATAATTGATAGAATGTTTTTATCTTAACTGATAATTCATAGAATTACTAATAGCCTAACTGGGTCCATTAACAAGATGCTAACTTCAATAATATAAATTAAAACATGTCGTAACGTATTTACGATACGCCAAATTTACATATTTATCTATTAGTTGTTGGTCCGTTTGTTATAACTTCCTATTCGCATTGACAAAATACTTATAAAAATGTCAACGTAATAAAATTTTGTAGTAAATTCAGCATAGGTACTGTGCTTAAATAGCAATTAACAATTATTTTTTGTAAAAAGCTGTTATTCCTTTACTATAAACTAGCTGTGTCCTCACGGCTCCGCCCGCTTAAGATGTTGTATTCCAGTAATTAATATAGCCTATGTTACTCAGTGATAATGTAGCTTGTAATGTGTCTTCACATGTAAATATAGGTATTTACATGTTTTATTTACATAATTTATTTGCTAAACATAGGTGTTTAGCAAATAAATTATTCTATTCTATTCTTTCTAACGACAAAAGAATTTTTGAAATCGGTCCCGTAGTTTTTAAGTTTATTCGTTACATACAAAAATACAAATATTTCCTCTTTATAATATTAGTATAGATAAATAATAGACACTAATTGTGTTCCAATTGATTACTTTACTTCCCATAATTTTAACGTGTTCAAGCCAGGTCAAATAGTATGCTAAAGGTGATTTTGTGACTTTCCGTGTTACCAAGTCTCAATCTATCATAGTCGACTGCTTAACACAAACCTATCCTGAAAGAAAAGTTGTGTGTATCAACAGTCGTAACAGTCACAACTGTCAGCAGCTTTAGTACTGATTGCAACGCGAGCACGTGAGATTGATTTCTGGTAAAGCTTAAATTTGTGTGCTTCCCCCTCCAAGCTAGCTATATTTTGAC
Organism: Amphipyra berbera; assembly: GCA_910594945.2. Lineage (NCBI taxonomy): Eukaryota > Metazoa > Arthropoda > Insecta > Lepidoptera > Noctuidae > Amphipyra > Amphipyra berbera. The sequence goes on from OU343146.1 coordinate 2,964,164, forward strand.
CAAAACCTTGGAATCTAAAAAAATCTCCGGAATATTTTATTGCAAAAATCTGTTTCGTGACTCGTGACGATCAAAATTAGCTCAACTAGGTACTCGTGCCGGCAAGGTCGGTCGGTTCCGCATTATTTGCATATTATGTTTCTATTAAACAAACAAAAGCCTCTTTTAAATGTCATACGCATTCGAACCTATATACAAACTTGTTCTTTTAATTCTTTTTTATCTGTTTTTATTTATAAGTCGCGTGCGACCTTTAATTATATTGATAATTACCTACATAACATACCTAATAATATAAAAAAATAATGTTGTATGAGTCTGAACATAAGATTATCACAATAATAATTTAAATCCAGTTTCTCAAAGAAGCTAGATCTATGAATTATAAATATGTTGCAGTACTTTGACACTATAAAAAATGTCAATCTTTAAATATTCACAGCGGGACACAAGTCCCACTCAAACTCAAAGGCAGCCACAACAGAGCCTCGAAGATTATACCTATAATCAACACGCTTAGCAACCGTCCCATTGACCTATTTTCAAGCCCTAAAATATAGAAAAAATAATTGCCAATAACATAATATTATCTCTTGTACGATTTACATTCGCTATGTGTTTCATCAGAATCGCTCACTTCCTGATTTATTATATTTACGGGATTTATTTATATACCGGTCATATCAATATCAGTTGTGACGTACCTATTTATTTATTAAGATGTACTACGTAAGCGTAAAGATTGAATAATTATTAAAATGTCATATTTGATGCATTTAAATTTGTTAGGAAAATGTCATAGGTTAGTTTTGCTTTGGGTCAACAAAAAGGCTATAGGCTATTTTTAATACAAAAAAATATTACTAATTGTCTCATGCGCAAGTCTGATCGTCAAAGACTCAAAAATAATCCTTACAGACGAACCCACTGGACAATACATTCCTAGTAAAAATAAGATTGGTTCGTCACCGACTAACGGTGTAAATGCGGCCAGTATACCAATGGGCCACTGACATTTTTATTGGCCGATGATTTAATGTCTATCGATTATGGCTCCACTATTCATTCGAAGGGAAAAAATATTATTTGAGGTCCCTTATTTATAGGGACCTGCCAATGGCTGCTAATGACTGGGACGAAAAAGTTCTTGATATAGGTGCCATTACGTATTTATAAAATGGCAAAATTATAGCAATTACAACGGGTTGTCGAAATAAATTAAAAAACTAGATTGACTACTTTTCAAATCAAACAAATAACGTATCTTTTACTAACAGAAACAAATGATTCGCGCATAAATAATAAAAAGAAAACGAATTACTGTTTCGTAATTTGAATTTTTTATGACATATTTAAACATTTATTTCTCAGTTATATCTATTATAAAAGAGTATTTAAGCATCAAATCTGTTTAAATACAGATTATAATCAGCTTGTAATACGTATTTAAAAAAAAACGTGCATTCAAAAATCGAACAAGAGCGAACGAACAAAATAAATCAAAAAATCAATTACACCGAATACAATCGCCGATATTCTCGACACGCAGAACTAAAAAAGGTTTCAGTATAAAAAAATAATTAATTAAAAGTTTTCAGCGTACAGTTTTCAGACGCGGACTGATGAGCGTGTGGGCGTTCGCCCCGCCTACTGAAAAGCGACGCCCAGCCGCGCTGTAAAGCGACCTCCTACCTCGCCATGTCTAGGAGATGGATACGACTTAAAATCGTTGAGAAAAAAATATATAAAAAGCAGAAGGTTTTATAAAAGAAGTATTAGCACTAACAGAAATAAGGAAAGTAATAAATTTCGCATTGTTTAGCAATATTTTTAAATGAGTAATCAAAAACTAAGAGCAAACTTTTAATACAAATAATTAAAATTGGTATTGGTGTTAAGCTACGATTTTTAAAACAAAAAAATATTCTTTTTTAATATTTTTTTAGTCTTACGCTTAAAATATATGTATCTTAAAAAGTAAATCCCAATTAACTGTGGAATCCGATGACAATCTAATCTAATTTAAACTTACGGTGATCCTATGTTCTTATTCTTATCACTTTCAAAATGTCAATGCATAAAAACTTGTCAATAATTAATGTCTAAAACAAACAAGTTTTTTACGATTGGGCATTGTACGTCTTTGACATTTTATATATAATATGTTACCCGAACTAATTAGAAAAGAAAAAAAACAAATTATTTACAAACAAGTTCAAAAAATTATTACTGAGCAAATGTTACTACAGTGTCAACGAATATTTAAATGATAAATCACTAAAACATGAAAAATAATGTTTTTAGTAATGTTAATGTCTATGTTTTAGAATAAGTTAGATTTAAGATACTTAAATGATAAGTCCATATTTTTGCTGTGCCCGACAGAGTCCACGCTTGCCTCCAAAGAAATGATTAACACCTAAGCCTACATTGTGGAATGCAATAAAGAATTGAGTATTAAATACGTTATAGTAAAAAATATTTGATGTATAAACATTAATAGATTATAGCAACACGCTTCATTATATAAAGTGGTCACAACTATTATTTTTGTTTAATATTTTTTTATAATGTTTGTTAATTCAAACCTGCACGTCTGACTTTTCAAATGCATGTACGGGTCTGAATTTGATTATAACTTGTTTTAACGGTGAAGGAAAACATCGTGAGGAAACCGCCAACCAGCTTCCATTAAAAAAGAAGTTCTCTATGTTTTTTTTTTTCATATTTCTCTATTGTGTGTATAGTCTGTCAACCCGCACCAGGCTAGCCTTGTGTAAGATCTATCACAACGTACGTATCATAACTAATAGCAAGTTGAAATAAAAACTAGGTACATAGAAATATTAAATATTGCCACACTAGCTCCTAACCTAACCTTTAATGGCGTAGAAATCGTAATATAACCGTGCTCCTCTGGTGCGGACAATAAACTCTATACTTACGTATTATATGACTGAAACTATCGCGGTATTACCCCAGCCACCCCCTTTAGGGGGTGCTGCGAGTTTTTGTACCTTTCAGCACGGGTAATACGTAATACTATGTTTATAGTGGTCTCTAGTCTGTGGTGAGAATTGTTGAACGGTAAGTTATAATTGAGTGTAAGCTAAGTATATTGTGTGAATTTTTCGTTCGGTAATTAAGGAAGGTTGTGGACGTTACACTCCCAACAGATTTAAGTCTTAGAACTGCTTTTGATAGATAATTATATTATTTACTTGGTGGTAGGATCTATACGGTCCGCCTGGCGAGCTACCACCCTCACATTGAAGTCCGGCGCCAAGCAGTTTACCGTGTCCCGTCGTGTGTATGTGAGAGCCAGAGGGGTATAGGGGAATACTCTATCTCTGTTCCTTGGATTCGTGTGCTCCATCTTAGAGTCTGTCTGCGCTTACCATCAGGTGAGACGAGGGCCAAACGCGACCAAGTAAATTTTTATTTATTTGACTGTTTGCTACCTCTAGTAACGACCGGTCGGACGCACCCTTAGTTGTCAGCCCCGCTAGGTTCCTCTAATCCTCGGACTATTTTTTAGCCAAAAGAACATGCCAAGGGGGTAGAAAGTGTTTAAAATAATATAACTTTATAACAAAAATAAAACCGACTTCAAATTGTCTATCTCCAAAGTTCTTCATAAGAACTTCACCAAATTTAAATGGGACCACTTCGAAAGAATACTCTTTTAAACAAAAAAAAAACATTAAAATCGGTTCTCAATTAGCAAAGATATCGCGGAACAAACACAAAAAAAACAAACAGTCGAATTGAGAACTCCTCCTCCTCCTTTTTTGGAAGTCGGTTAATAAATGCAACTAATGAATAACGACAATTTGACAATAAAAGAGCTTTTATTGAAATTGTTAACGGTGATGGCGATAACGTCAAAATGTCGCTATGATAGCAGTTTTTTTACGATCTTTCAAGGTAAGAAAGGTAAGAAAACACGTTTATTGGACAATTAAATTTAATTACAAATGATAAGACGAGACGCTCAAAGATTAGTGATTTTTCCTTTCTTTTCAGGATATGTAGAAATATACAAGAAAACGCACTTCAGTGATACTTGAAATATCAATCAATATTATGGTCCGCACGTCCGCATAATATCCGAACGTCATTTAGGTGATCACTGAAAATCAGCGCTGTGTTTGTGGTCCACGCAATAGCACAGCATTATACTGAGTGGTCACCTTTTTGTCACAGTTGACTTTTGTTTTAATATATTTGTCGGAGAATTAATCATTTAGAAAATAAAGGAGGGTAGTCGTCAAGATAAATCAAAGTACCCGACGTTATACAAACGGTTGTCATTCGACGGAGCGGGGATTCCATATCGAACAGCCGAAGAAGTCTGACTAGCTTGTCCTTATTTTCTGATCTTGTTTAAATTGTGTTAATTATTATATTGTGAATTAGCTTCTGTAACTAATAACTAACCCTAATACAAGTACTCTCAGTGGTGGAGAGTCTATGTTGGTTTTATTTACGAAATACTCGCTTTACCTTCTGATAAGCAGACACTGGTCTAAACTGTAATGCTATATTCAATTCTATCAAACTCTATAAACGGCGTGTGTCTGCGACATATTAATGTTTTGTGTCTCTGTGACGAATAAATGTTTTTTCTTTCTTTCTTCACAGACGCGTCCACAGTCACAGCCGAATATAGGCATCCCAATGACCGCTACAATGACCGGTCATGGGAGATATTGTAAGTAACATATTTAGCGGTTTGGTGATCGTAGTTCTGGCTAGCCTCTTCCCAACTATGTTGGGGTCAGCTTGCAGTCTAACCAGACGCGGCTGAATACCAGTATTTTACACGGAGCGACTGCAATCAGACCTCCGCAACCCAGTTACTGGGTAATGCTGATATTCTAGTTAGACCAGTTGTCAGACTTTCGCGCGTCTAACTTCCCATAACGACTGTCGTAGGTATTCGTATGACACCCGGGACTGACTGTTTAACGTGCTCTCCGAGGCACGGAGGGGTTTCGATGTGTAGCGAACGGTCATCCATCCACAGACTGACCGCTGCAAGCGCAGCTTGATCTCGCAAATCACATGATCTGCGCGGTTGGTAATTAGCCAGGAGCCCTAGATCGCAGTATATTGTTATTATGACTTAGGATGACATTGTTGCCTATCTTCTTGTCACCATCCTTAAAGCCACACGGTCTTCTTCTTTTCGTGTGGTTAGTGAATAACCTGGTGTCAGAGTTTATGCCGCCTATGGGCCTCTGACTTGGCTTCACATGCCGCCGAGAAATATCTCTCAGGCATGCCGGTTTCCTGACGATGTTTTCCTTCACCGTTTTTAAGCAAGTGATAATTTTACAATACGCACATGAATCTGAAAAGTCAGAGGTGCGTGCCTTGGGTTCGAGCTCGAGACCTATGACTTGGCAGTCCGACGGTCATACCACTAGGCTATCACTGCTTGCACCACGGTACCACAACAGAATATCGGTACATGTAGCAAAGATTGCTATAATGTGACCGATACAAAGTGACGATACGTACTGGCACTCAATGGGGTAGGCAACTGTGGAACTAATGGTGCCACTTTCGATTGTACCTATGCCATCTTATTGATTGCAATGTGTTTGACATTATTGCTAATATGAATATGATGGTTCTGATTGGTTCAAATAACTAAGTATGGAGGTGCTGCCATCTGCTTTCGTTTTGCGTTGCCTTCCCCATTGTCGCGGCACACTATCTCGCGTAAGTGTTTATACACGCTATTTGCAGAAACATGTGCCCAAAAACAAGTTGCGCGACATGTTTCGCAACTTGTGCGACGTGTGTATGTTGCTTTAGTCGTCTTTTATAACACTCACTGGGAGGAGATAGAGAGGATGTTCTTTGTAGTTACACCGTAAAATGAAAGACATATTGAACAAGTTTTTTTTAATAGGAGGTACCTATGAGGCTTCCATTGTCACGCAAAGTGAACTAAAAAGCCTCGAAAAAAAGTTGATTAAAAAAACCGGCCAAGTGCGAGTCGGACTCGCGCACGAAGGGTTCCGTACCATTATCTATAAAAACGGCAAATAAATCACGTTTGTTGTATGGGAGCCCCCTTAAGTATTTATTTTATTCTGTTTTTTAGTATTTGTTGTTATAGCGGCAACAGAAATACATCATCTGTGAATATTTCAACTGTCTAACTGTCACGGTTCATGAGATACAGCCTGATGACAGACGGACGGACGGTCAGCGGAGTCTTAGTAATAGGGTCCCGTTATACCCTTTGGGTACGGAACCCTAAGAAAAGAACATGTTTTTTGATGTAAAACATCTAATGCGCCGGTCGAGTATGAGAGCGGCTGTTGCGTGGCGATGCTCGCGATGGCAGACACACGACGGCAGACCTTCGTAACTTGTCGGCTCTTTTCGGTTTGATTCGGGCAGTTGTTTTTTTACAAAATGGGTTTCGTTGTTTCACATTTGCCAGCCGTATCGTAATGACTTCTTTTTTTTTATCTTTCTCTACAAAATAATAAAATGATTTTTTTTTAACTCTTCTCGCAGCTTTTAGTCATTAACCTTATGAAGTACCTAAGCATCCTAAAAGAGGTTTTAAATATGAAGTGATCTGATGTCCAAACAAGGGCTGTTCACCCCCTGGGCTCAGCGTAAAGGTTGAACGTCAACATGTCGAGAGGATCGTCTCGATTGAGACATTAACCCTCTGCACGGAAGTAGCTGTTTAAATAAATAAATGTGTTTACTATAGGTACCTATAATGTTAGACGGAATTAAAGTACCGATAATTTTGTTCTACAACTTTTCCCAAAAGTCATACGTCTCCACCAAGCGACAGCGTGTGTGAAAAAATACGGGGAATACCTTTGCCCAGGTTGGACAACTTATAACTTAGATTTAGGCTGCCAGTCCACTGGAGTGGACCGGTGCGGAATTAACCAATACAATTGCATAAAAATCACGTCTCTGCTCTGCTCTGTGAATATTGTGCATTTATATTGGTTAGTTCCGCACCGCTCCGCTACTCTCCGCTCCAGTGGAAGGCCGCCTAAAGGTTAGCACACGGACAACTCACCACAAATCGTGCGGACTAACTTTTCCATACATTCGCCGCACACGTGTGGCCAGTGGCGTCCAGTCGAAAAACATGAAAACAGCCTATGTCCGGCCACTTGTGGCTGTGGAGCAAGGGGCCCAAATGCGGCTTAAACAAAAAATAAGTGGCGTGTAGTTACTTACCACTGGAGGTAGTTGCACCATTGGTGTCTGAAACAAAATAATATTTTTTTATGTAACCTTTCAGAATTCTCCTAAACCTTCTAAGTCCAGCCATTTATGTATAACAGATAAACAAACCTTTGGTTGTGAAATACGTTCAGTTTTCTTTATGGACATAACATAACATCACGCCTGTATTCCCCGAAGGGTTGGTCAGAGGTGTATAGTAACACCCTCATTTCACCGTTTAAGTCCCATGTAATAGGGGTGAGACTATTGCCATTCACCGATCACAAATAAAACTGTGGAATTCCACACGGAAAAACCCAATAACACTTTACCCAACCTGGGGATCGAACCCAGGACCTCACGATCAGCAGTCGCGCTTGCCACCACTATTATGAATCCATTTAATATGTAATTGGTTGTAAATGCAAGACATTAAAATGTGGTCGAGTAAATACGATAGCGCGTAGCGTGAACGTAGTACCTTTATATCTGTCTACGCCCTTGTGAAAGTTCCGGGATGTATATTTATTTATTTATTTAGGGATAACAAACAGCAGTGTAATAATAAGTAAACATAGGTTAGAACTTAATAATAGGGGTAACAAACAGTGGCGTGCCTATAGGGCAAACCCGATATTTTTTTGGTACTTATTTTGATGTGCAAGGTAAATTGTGACAATATATTTTATGCTTATCATTAGTAAACCATAATTCGATCTTAAGATCTACAACTATTTGTTATCAGACGAATTATAAATATCAAAATAAGTACCAAAAAAATATCGGGCTTGCCCTATAGACACGCCACTGGTAACAAATACACTACTCACAACGTTATCCACATATTACTAAACAGATCTACTAGTTGTTAGAAAGAACAATATAAAAATAAACCGAATAAAAGTAAACATTACTTAATTATTAGGGTTCTGATTACTTAAAATAGTAACAATTTCTTTTTAACCGACTTCCAAAAAGGAGGAGGTTACTATGTTCGTCTGTATGTATGTTTTCTTTTTTTTTGTGTATGTTCATCGATATTTTGGCCAATTGTGAACCGATTTTGATGATTCTTTTTTTAATGGATAGGGTATACTTCGAAGTTGGTCCCATTTAAATTTGGTGAAGATCTGATGAAGAACTTCGGAGATAGACAATGTAACTCCTCAATGACGAACAGTACGCATATTGTGATGATGTGATTATGTTACGAGCAGCGTCTCTAGTAGTTCCAACCAAGTTTTAATTAAGGCCACTAAAATGAAAAAAATAAAAACATTTTTTACAAAAAATTTAAACCGACTTCAAAAAAGAATAAAATAATTACCATATAAAATTAACCGTTTCAGAAGTCGGTGCCTTCAATTTGGTTCAGCGTGGATCAGCACCGACTTCTGAAACTGTTAATTTTATATGGTAATTATTTTATTATTTTTTGAAGTCTGTTTATTTTTTTTTCTAAATATTGCTGCAAAACATAATCTCAGTTTAGCTAAACTGCCTATTACCTATAGGTGTCAACTAATCGATGCATATATATATGTTCCTAGTTCCTACGTGTTATCCAAGACATTCAGAATAAGTTGCCCATAGTACAGCTGACACGGCGACGTTAAACAGTCGGTCCCGGGTGTCATACGAATACTGTAAAATACTGGTATACAGCCGCGTCTGGTTAGACTGGAAGCTGACTCTAACATATTTGGAAAAAGGCTAGGATGAAGAGTACAGTTGAGTGGTATAAGCACAGCTCCCATGCCTCAGAGACCTCGATAAGTCGTCGGACCCGACTCTCATACGAATATATTCCATTCGTCTCAGACTGATCGATGCTTTTAAAAATATGGGTTCCAGTCTGCCCTTCGCCTTACCCTTTCTGTGAGTACAGACAACATCAAAAGTAATTGAAGAGAGGTTTGAAATTTCAAGTGTTTTATGAATGAAAATAATGTTATAATTATTGTAAAAATAATTATAGAGAAGAAAATTATAATATAACTAGCAGACCCGGCAGACGTCGTCCTGTCCGGAAAAGCAGCGCCACCTATCGGGTCCAATTGCGTTTCCAAACCATCCAGGAACCCATTGATATATACACACAAAATTTCATCCAAATCGGTCTAGCCGTTTATGACGAGTTAGGTGACAAACACTCGTACAGAAGAATTATATACAAGGTGTAAACAAAATCATGTAATTCCTTCAAACCTCATGATGAACCTCACGATGCTGACATAGTTTAACCATGCATGGGATACTTTTGGGTTCAATAAAACAATTATTACAAGAAGTAAACATGTGTTCTTAACGCGACGCATTTTAGCGACCCGAGTTAAATGACCGTGCGGCGAGCGATAGTTGCGCAATTCGCACAGGGCGCTAAAATGGTTCACGTTAAGAACAAATTTTTACATTTTGTAAAAAAAATGTAATCCAAAAGTATCTCATACTAGGTTAATCTATATCAGCAGTACATCACGAGGTTTGAAGGAATTACATGATTTCGTTTACACCCTGTATATTAAGATAAGTCCCCGTAAATCCATTCGACATAATTATTATTTCTGATTGTTCCCGTCTTGCTAACGGTGAGGATTTGCACGGACACAACTTAGTGGCTAGGATTATCTACCAGCAACTTGCTCTGAAATACAACATTGTGTACACAGAAGTACCATACTACAAGTATGTGCCCGACCCAGTTCTCGAGAATGGTCATGTCATGTGTGTGGTTTCTACGATATTTTTAATTTCAAAATACGAAATATTTATCAACTTTTGTTACTGACTGTATCTACATAGTTAGGTACAGTCAATACAATATTTTTTTATATGAAGATTTTATTTTTGACTAGCTGCCCGTCCCGGCTTCGCACGGGTGGACATTTTTCTCGTTTTTGCAACATTTTTCATTTATGCTCCGCTCCTATTAGTCGTAGCGTGATGTATAATCTTCCTCGATAAATGGACCATCCAACACAAAAATAATTTTTCAATTCCAACCAGTAGTTCCTGAGATTAGCGCGTTCAAACAAACAAACAAACTCTTCAGCTTTATAATATTATAGTATAGATGTATATTTTTTTAATGACTACATTAAAAAAATATACATCTATACTATCTACGTCCACTAGGACATTAGGAGGTTCTAATGTCCGCTACGACGACGTCATAGATACTGTCATCATCACCACGCTTCGTAAACGATGGGGGGAAAGAAATATATCAAGGCCATTGAAATGTATTCATCATTGTGTACGAGAACTATTAATATGACTTATTTTCAATAACATACGCATTCAAGATAAGATTACCTTAAATGTTATCTTTTCGTTTAAAATAATCACCTATATAACAAATATTTTTAAAAAATCCGTGGCGGGGACAGATTAGTTAGTGGGGGGACGGATAACCAATATATTTCTCCTTCATCACCGGGCAAGTGACTCGTGAGAGGCAACGTACCAGAGAATACGTGCTCGGAAAATGGTAATAGGCTCGCCACCTGGGACTTAATACCAGATACGAAACGTGGGTGTACAGAGTCCGTTAATAGGAGAACACCACTGCTTACCCCTTAGGAGATTATAGGCGTGAGTATATGTATGCTATTTTACAAAAAAATCGAGGTCGAATCCGCGAACCGCCGAAGCTAAATGTTAGTTCATCTTGAACTCACAACTCTGACCGTTCGTACGGAGATAACATGTCACATACATACATACAAACCTATTCTTATAAAATATAACCTATATTTTTTTCTTTCACAAAGAGCTCTCTGTTTGACGTGCCGGTAATAAATAAATACGTCATTCGAATACATTAAATAAGATAGCAAAATACTGCGGATTTCCTTAAGTTATTATTGAGATCATTTCAATACTTCAATAAGCCTTCCTTTTTTTTGTCGTTTGAAAATCCTCATGGATGTCTCTCGCCGGGGGAATGCGAGGGGATCTGCCGGACTCTTACCGGCTAAAAACCAACGGTGTTCCTCCTCCTGACCGTTCGGCCGGGGTCACGGGATTCGCAAAAGCATGTACCGCAACCCCGGCAGGGATACTTCAATAGGCCTAGGACGAACGTTTCACGTTGTTTCACCTAGCCTTTTCCCAACTATGTTGGGGTCAGTTTCCAGTCTAACCCGATGCGGCTGAATACCAGTATTTTACACGGAGCGACTGCCATCAGATCTCCGCAACCCAGTTACTGAGCAATGCCGATATCCTAAGGTTAGACCGGTTGTCAGACTTTGCACGAATGTTTGACGTATACACCCATATTCTAAGACGTTTCTCCAAAACTTACTCGACTCATGCTCGACTCAGAACGGCCTCAAAAACACCTTCAAAATTGTATTCTTTGTCGCAATTTCGAGTGAACTTTGAGGTTCCTCGACGGAGTCATTACGTCATAATTTGAATTATCTGCATCGCGCAAATAACGCCGCGATAAATAATTGTAAGAACTATCGTAAGCATATTCGATGAAGTCTTCAAAATTCATTTTTATTACATACGAACTTTGACACTTCCTTCCTTAAGGTAGGTTCCGAGGTACTTTGAGTTTGACAGATGATTCCTTACCTCGACTGAGGAAAAATCTCGAGTCGAGGACGTTTATGTCAACTATAACTACCGATGGAGTGAGTCGAGGTGGAGTCGAGTCGAGTAAGTTTTGGACGAACGTCTTAGAATATAACTGTCCCATAACATTTTGGTATATATTTTTGCGACATGCACAATTTGTATCATACATAGATATGAATAAAGTTTTCAATTTAATTAAATAGTGTGATACGAGTATTTCTAATTCAAAATTCACTCGTATTAATATTGCGTTTACTTTTTACTTTCTTACAGTACTATTTTCATGAACGGCGCTCCACTACATCCGATCCGAATAACATCACGCCATGTAATTCCCGAAGGATCCGGCAGAGGTGTTTTAGTACACCCTCGTTAGACAGCTATGTTTAAGTCCCATGTAATAAGGGGTGAGCCTATTGCCACAAAACAGATAGGTACAGAAGTCAATCGCATGTATGTACTTCACTTTTCATACCTACGCTCGGCGGTCGCTCTATCTATATATCTATCTCTCTCAAGCGCATGGCACTCGCGCTCGCACTCACTCGCACTCTAGTCCCAAACAGTCCGAGATATCGTGTCCGTGAGCAGTGTCTATGTGTGCGTTGATCGAGCGCACTTGTATGTAGATTGACTTCTGTACCTATCTATTTTGTGCTATTGCCATTAACCGGGCACACATCCAAACTCCGGGCTGCTACTGAGAAATTCGTAATAGAAAAACCCAATAAACTTTCATCGACCTGGGAATCGAACCCGGGACCACGTGCTGAGTAGTCACGCTTGCGACCACTAGACCAACAAGGGAAGTTTCTTCGGTCCGTATTTTCTCGCATTCGGATCGGAGGCAATGCGCATGCGCTCTAACATTACAATTTTGCCTTACCGTCGCAAAAGTTCGTGCGAATATTCAACACACACATAGACAAACTCTTTATTACTTTAGCTACAGATAATAAATAGGTATTTTATAGATCGTTCTGTTGTGTTTGTTTGCCTGTGTTATCTGTGCCAGTGATAGGTTTTACTGTAAATATAGATAAGAGGTACTCTTGAAGATAATGGTTAAAATCGTTTTAACTATTTTCTCATGTTGTTTTGCTTGAAAACAGAAATGTAGATAATGCAATAATCACAGTAATCTTAAAACTAATATTTTATTTAGATTTCTGTGGCAAAAGCCTTCTAAGATTCAAAAATTTAAAGTTTTCTTACATATACCAAGTGTGAGACAGTCGTTACGGGTTTGCTGGTTTAAGGTTAAGCTGCGCTTCCCGCGGTCAGTCTGTGGATGGGTAAACATTCGTTACATATCGACACGACGACGGGTGCCTCAAAAGGCACGTTAAACCGTTGGTTCTTCTATTTCTTTAATTAATATAAGCAGTGATAGCCTAGCGGTTGACGCATGCCTTCCACGCAGGAGGTTTTGAGTTCGATCCCGGCCCATACCTCTGACTTTTCGAATTCATGTGTGGATCAGAACTTGATTATCACTTGCGTTAACGGTGAAGGAAAAACGTCGTGAGGAAACCTGCACACCTGAGAGGGCTCCGTAAATTTCTCGATGGTGTGTGTAGTCTTTCAACCTGCACCATGCCAGCGTGGTGGACCTTAACCCTTCTCATTCTGAGAAGAGGCCCGGGCCCAGTAGTGGGGCAGTAATGGGCTAGTGATGTTATATTTGTAACAGCTACCATAAAGTAGAATTCTATACTTTAGACAACTTTTCTTTTCTTTTTAAATACGTCTCAATTTTTTTAAATCTTCTCTTGATGTGACTTGTTAAATCTTTGAAAAAGTATTTTTTATCATAACATAACATCACGCCAGTATTCCCCGAAGGGTTGGGCAGTGTATAGTAACACCCTCATTTCACTGTTATGTTTAAGTCCCATGTAATAGAGGGCGAGCCTATTGCCATCAACCGGGCACAGATACAAACTCCGGGCTGCTACTGAGGAATTCCACACGGAAAAAGGCAATAACACTTTGCCCTCACGATCAGCAGTCGCGCTTGCCACCACTAGACCAACGAGGGAGTTCATAAATAATTGTTTTTTTTCTGTAAGTAAATACGTTTTGTCCCAATCTTTACATAGTATAAAACAGTCGCACCCGCTGTCTGTACGCTTAAATCTTTTAAATTACGCAACGGATTTTAATGCAGTTTTCAGCAATAGATAGAGTGATTCAAGAGGAAGGTTTATATGCCCCACATTAGTATCTACATTGCACATGTGCGAAGCTGGGGCGGGTCGCTAGTTAGATAATAAAAAAAAACATTCAAAACTGACCAACATACGTACTTACATATTGCAAAAGAATATAGGTATCCTTGATTTTGTTTTATTGTTACACAAAAATTATCTTGCTTTTGATAAGAGTTATTTTTTTTTTGTTGTTCTCAAAATAAAGTGTAACACATTTCGATATAGGTATCTGCTGATTGAAATGTCGACCTTTGACGGGCATGAACTGCTATTACATACATAACATAATCAGCCGATTACTGTCCCACTGCTGGGCACGAGACTCGTCTCAGAATGAGAAAGGCTTGGGCCTTAGTCCACCACGCTGGTACAGTTTGGCAGACTACACACACCATCGAGAACTGACGACTCGTTCGGTGCAGAGGCTGAGCTATTGGCTTCTGCACTACGGGTCGTGGGTTCGATTCCCACACGGAACTAATATTTATATGGCCTACAGATAGTTGTTCAGGGTCTGGGCGTTTGTGCATGTGAAGATTTGTGTCTGTAAACACACCCACGATACAAGAGAAGTCCTAGTGTGGGGCAAAGATTTAAAAAAAAAACTGTTTGGAGCGCTCTCAGGTGTGCAGGTTTCCTCACGATGTTTTTTCTTCACTGTTAACGCAAGTGATAATCAAATTCTGATCATCACATGAATGCAATACAATTTAATTTGCAATTTAAAATTACCAAACCGCTCCAGGCCAGTGTGGTGGACTAAGGCCCTTCTGATTCTGAGAAGAGGCCCATCCCCGGCCCAGTAATGGGCTAATTAAGTACATACTTAAGTAGCCCATTAATGGGTGATCTTTATGATATAAGATTTGATAACTCATTAGTAAATGTTTGCGTTGATCAGGCTTCAGGAACTAGGGGTGAGTATGATAAAATTCAGCAGTTGATGTTTAAGACCAGCACCCAAACCTACTTAGCTTTGATCTTGACAGGTCAACAATTTCCATAGCAGCATTTGACAATCTGACTTCTCCACTTTACAGGTGTAAACGAAACCATGTAATTCCTTTAAACCTCGTGATGTACTGCTGACGTAGATTAACCTTGCACGTGATAATTTAGGAAACAATAAAAAAAAATACAAAACTAAACAAGTGTTCTTAACGTGAGGCGTTTTAGCGCCCCGAGTAATATGACCGCGCGGCGAGCGATAGCCGCGCAATTCCCTCGGGACGCTAAAATGCCTCACGTTATATTGAATCCAAAGTATCCCGTGCAGGGTTAATCTATGTCAGCAGTCCATCATGAGGTTTGAAGGAATTACATGATTTCATTTACACTCTGTATATTACTTTTTCTTCTCCAATGAGGCATCGGAATCCATGGTTAAAATCTTTGAGGTGCCTCGGACCCACGGTGTATACACCACGCAATTAATTGTTGTATTGTCAAAATTAAAGCTTTTGTGATTGCGAGTGAAGGTTCATAAATAGCAGTGCTAGCCTAGTGGTATGACCGTCGGACTGCCAAGTCATAGGTCTCGAGTTCGAACCTAAGGCACGCACCTCTGACTTTTCGGATTCATGTGCGTATTGTATAATTATCACTTGGTTAAAAACGGTGTAGGAAATCATTATGAGGATATCGTATCGTGAGAGATATTTTCTCGACGGCATGTGAAGCCAAGTCAGAGGCACATGGGTGGCATAAACTCTGACACCAGGTTAGTCACTAACTACACGAAAAGAAGAAGGAAGGTAGGTATGATAATATAAGATCAAAGAAAGCTTTATGTAATTCTCCTTATAAATAAAAGAAGCAATTTTAATCTCAATAACCGTAATGTCGCAATATTTATAAAATAACATTGGTTTGTACCGACTTGGCTGTGTATGTTACCAATTGATTTTCTTGTTTATAATAATCGTTGAAAGCGATCGATTATACGATACGAACTCGTATTGTTTAGATTTTCGCTCTTCTCGCTTTATCGAGTTTACTTTCGTTAAAATTGTTTTTTATAAACATCATGGGTGGCGGACGATTTTTTTTTACATGTTATTGTTAATCGATAAAGGTGTTTTAGGTGCGGTAGTGGTTTTTAAATTAAAAATAAATTGTTTGGATTCGAGAGATTGATTCGGTATATTTATTAAATACTTTTGCTTGTGTAGCAATGAAATAATGAATCAGCCGCTAGCCATGAAGACTGGCTGAAATTTTTTTTTATGATATACGACGGATATATTAAGCTAATATGATATTAAAACTACGGTCTACGCCAGATTTAGATTACTAGCCAAACGTAAGTTCTGGGAATCCCAGACAGCCTCATTATCACGTGGTGGCAAGCGCGACTGCTGCTCGTGTGGACCTGGGTTCGATCCCCAGGTTGGGTAAAGTGTTATTACGTTTTTCCGTGTGGAAATCCTCAGTAGCAGCCTGGAGTTTAGATTTGTTCCCGGTTGATGGCAACAGGCTCGCCCCCTATTACTAAAACAAAATAAAAATCGGTTTTTATTTTGTTTTGAAAATGTTGTGTTTTTGCGAATGCCATTATATTTTCCGGGGACGGTGAATTATCACTTGCTTAAAAACGTTGAAGGAAAACATCGTGAGGAAACCGGCATGCCTGAGAGATATGTCTCGACGGCATGTGAAACCAAGTCAGAGGCCCATGGGCGGCATAAACTCTGACACCAGGTTAGTCGCTAACCACACGAAAAGAAGAAGATTGTCATGGGACTTGAATTTGTGTGCGAAGTTTTACGAGAATCGGTTAAGCGGAAGTAGTTGAAAAATCTGTCGCGAGATTTGAATCAAACAAACAAATATATAAGAAGTGAAGTTAATTCAAATCGTTTAAAAAACAACTAAAACAACAGTCTATAGCGTTGAACAATAAAAGCACACTTTCACAAGTAGGTTCTACGGATGAAGTCTAAAAACCATCCAATCTTTTGTGAATTGATGTTGATTATAATATGATTAGTCCATAAATCTTATTATTCTCACTCTAAATAAAAGTTACAAGCAAAATTAATTTTTCAAATAAAAAGTTCAAAATAATCGATTTTAAACTCTATTCCTACAGAGGGGTGGAACATCAAAATATGTTTTGAATCTAAATACGCGCCGTCATCTGATGAGATGGGCAGATCTCGAGGAAATAATGAAAAGAGCCTGCTATTATGAAAAGCTGAATATCAAGATAAAAATGATGTTTCCGAAGACGCAATTCCTGTTAAAATCGACGTTATTATCGAAATAAATGATTGGTCTAAAATTATGCTTGAAAAACATGATTTCATAGAATTACCTACATTTAAAATCTAACCAGTCATAGACATAACATCACGCCTGTATTCCGCGAAGGATTGGACAGAGGTGTATAGTAACACCCTCATTTCACCATTATGTTTGTCTCATGTAATAGAGGGCGAGCCTATTGCCATCAACGGGACGGGACACAAATCCAAACTCTGGGGATGCTACTGAGGAATTCCACCTGGAAAAACCCAATAACACTGCCCGACCTGGGAATCGAACCCAGGACCTCACGATCAGCAGTCGCGCTTGCCACCACTAGATCGAAAGGCTGTTACTAACTAACAACTTTTCGACACAAATGTAAATTTGTTGATGAATAAAAAAAAAATAAAAAAAAAACTACTAGTTAACTGCCTCGTTGGGATATTTTAATCCCATAAATAGTCACAGCCCTAGTTTCTGAAAAGATGATCAATTTAATCTGGATGCAACATGGTGTTGACACCCTTGCGCCATCCCATCTTCCTAGCACGGCGGACTGTGCTGGAGCGGCTGCTGCAGGTGCGGAAAACCTCAAACGGAGCAAATACTCCAATCTTTTTGGGACTTAAATGTTTGAGCCGTTTCGGGTTGAAACACTAGGGCCATAGGGTCCGAGTGCCCACTTAGTTTTTCGCGACATCGCCAAGCGGTTGGTCGACTGTTCACGTGAATAGGGCTTGCCTATTTTTTGGCCAAAGAATCAGCATTGCCATATAACGTGGCAATGCTGCCAGCCTTTTGGGCACTTTTCCTGTTGACAGCGATGCGGACGAATTTTTTGATGTCCTTTGATTATTTTACCTTATATTTATATTAGTTAAGATTTATATTGTATATATTAGGATAATTCATTTAATCTGTTGTGAAATCAACGTATATGATTGGTCGACTAAAGTACAACCAACCAATCACATCACTTGACATGAAATTTGACAGTTGATTATTTAATGTTTGCCTTCAGAAACCGGGAAAAGCACATTTCACTAGGAGGTCAATAAATAATACATGATTTAGACATTATCACAATGATTATCAATATCCTAGCTAAGTATATTAGCGAAAGGTTTAAAAGATGATTTAATGACAAAAATTTAAAAGAGTTATGCTTAGGTGGTTTGATCATGTTGAAAGAATAAGTGAACGGCGATTAACAAATAAAGGAATAAGGCGGATGTCAGTGGAAACGCCGGTAGAGGACGCCCTAGAAGGACATAGGTACATCGAGTTTATTGATGATGTTCTTCACAAAGGATAAATGCGTAGTACTCTCAACCGGCGTGCGTTGAAGTGAAAGGAGTATGTAAGGATCGTAGCATGTGGCGTTCTATAGTTTCTGCATACCCCATGGGAAAAAGGCGTGAGTTTATCTATACTAATATTATAGAGCTTAAGAGTTTGTTCGTTTGAACGCGCTAATCTCAGGAACTACTGGTTGGAATTGTAAAAATAAATTTGTGTTGGATAGTCCATTTATCGAGGAAGGTTATAGGCTGTATAACATCGGAGCGGAGCATAAATGAAAAATGTTGCAAAAACGGGAAAAATGTCCACCCGTGCGAAGCCGGGACGGGCCGCTAGTGTATGTATATTAGCGTCGGCTTTCAATCATGGAGCTTTACTTCCACAATCTAGTGGAATACTGTAAAAAATCTGTGATTCTGTCCACTATGGCAAATTTTTATCATAATAATGACAAAATTATAAGCCTGTAGGCAAAGTGACTAATAAATCTATCTGTATAACAAAAGACTCCTTGGAGGAATCTTTTTCTGATTTTAATTCTATCCACTATCCACCGAATGATACACGTTTGTTTAGCGGTCTAAAGCTCTTACCTTTTGCTTAATATACATATCGTTAAATAGGTTTTACTTCGCGTTCACGTAAATATTAAATATCTTAATGATTATTCGATAATTCACAACTGAGGAGCTCAGGAACAAAAAAGTGTTATTACACTTTTGGCTCGAAGCTTCTTTTTTTCCCATTGAACTCTAAGCCTTGCATTTTATAAATTCCTGAAGAGATTCTGATCAAAAAGGGACATTTACAAGACAGACCTAAGTACTCGTAAAACGTTCTTCCCGATTTCTGGACAAAAATGAAAAGTGTTCTTGACACTGTTCCTGACTTCAACTAACACATTCTTTCTATTTTAACCCCACGCAAATAGAAAACAATATACCAATAAACTGCTCTCTAACCAATTCAAAAGCATTTTTAAAGTGGATTTAAAACAATACACGAATACAGTTCAAACTTAACCACTTATTTAGATAAAGTGCCGTTATTTCTCAAGTCACAACCACACGCTAACTATCATGTTAGACTAAACAAAGGTGCAAAAATAACTAAAGAGAAAAATACACAAACTGTTTTAGTTTTAAATTTTTTCCAAGATAAAAGGCTCTGTTAATTCCTTATAGCACCAAGGAATAATAATAACGTAGGAGTTTTTAACGAATTCACATTCTACTATAATCTAATTGTTTTATATTTTTATATCTGTGATAAAACTAAAGCAGAAAATGTTTATTTCAAACGTTTATTTTAGAACACCATTTGTTTTCAGTAAAAGCGATCAAAACAATCATTATTTCTTTCACAATATTTCGATTAATTAAATCTTTTCACATATGTATACTTAGAAGAACTAAAAGTTAACTCTAAATATAATATTTTCCCACCAAGACAGACAGACCACCACAATTAAAAACGACAAAAAGAGTTTAATTGAAATAATATAAAACCTAATCATGCTATCAGAATACTCTCTACATAAAACAAACCCAGCACTCACCGCTTCATCTAAGTTGTCACCATAGTCTTCATCCCTTTGGAGACACATCCAGAAAACACAAATCCCAGTTCACTTCACTTCATCAAACAATTAAAGGTGGACCTAACACGAAGCCCTGCGGCATGCCACCTCAGTACTCTTCACAAGACTGACGCAGTCCAGCTTCGATGTTTTGAATATAGTCTGTAACAGAAAAAAAACAATAATAAACTTTACTATATGGGGTATGTAAGAGTCGTAGCATGTGGCGTTCTATAGTTTCTGCCTACCCCCATGGGAAAAAGGCGTGAGTTTATGTATGTATGTATGTAAACTTTACTTGTAAGTAGTTTTGTGTTTGTGTACTGTGGTGAGAGTGTATGTGTTGTTGGGGTAGTCAAAGGCTTCTGGTAAATAACTTATTTACATCTAACCAATACCGTCATAATTTATTTTATTACAAAATTTCCAAAATTTTCTGTATTGGTATTTATGGTCGAGATCGGCTTGAAACTCGAAAGTCACTGAGTAAACTTCACCGATCCAGTTATTTGATTGAAAACAGGATTAAATTACACATATTTACTTAAGACTTTTCTAAATCATTCCATGAATCTACTTAGAACAATGGATGTAATTATATACAATACTACTACGTACTATTCAGCCAGCCCATCACATATTGATAATTTATAGATGTTAATTAAGTACTGCAATGCTACGTAGGAATTTCTTCACGTACGAAATACCTAATAAGAATTTTAGAAATGCTTTTTAATTATTTATTTTTTCCATAAATCAGAAAATTTTCGACAATTTTAATTATTAGAATCAAATCAAGATCATTTGACAAAATCCGATTGCTATTAAAAAAAAATCTCTACTTTTATTATTGAATGGAAACGTTTTTGAATCGTCTTCAAAGATTATTAAACAACAGTTAAAAGAGAAATACTTTTAATTTTATTATGCAAATTTAAATTTGTAACATTAAGAGTTAAATCAATACCAACAGCACCGCAGCTGTACTCCAAGACTGCTAACATTCACCGACAATCCTTTTACACTAACAATAAGTATTATTTTTAAATATTGCCTGGCAATCTTTGCCTATGACTAATTTCTAGACAGACTATAACATAACACACACAAACCCATTTGATCAACCGTAAATCAAACTCTATTACAATGACGATAAAGATGAAAATTATTATGAAATTGATGGGTTATAGGACGTTACGTGTTTAAAAGAACAATTGGTTGTAAAATGACACCTGAAGGCGACACTAGCCTGAAACAAAATATTTTATTTCTATAGTCAGTCTAGCTAAGCAAAACATTTTTGTTAATATCCTATTGTATAAACAATGGGGAACCAACAAAAGAAAAGTGCAGACCCAAGTACATCGAACATAGTTTAAAGTGACACTTTCAAAATTTTAAAACTATTATTATAAGTGATGAATCTTTGACTTGTAATCCATCTTCTTTACATAGTATAAAACAAAGTCGCTCCCGCTGTCTGTACGCTTAGATCTTTTAAACTACGCAACGTATTTTAATGCAGTTTTAAGCAATAGATAGAGTGATTCAAGAGGAAGGTTTATATGCCCCACATTAGTATCTACACTGCACCCGTGCGAAGCCGGGGCGGGTCGCTAGTAATACATAAAAGAACAAAGCTATGTAATGATTTTTTACCTGACAACTTATTTGTCACAGGAACTCAAATGTGCAACTAATTGATAATAACAAGAAGCTATTAATAATTATATCGGTTGTTGAAGTTATCTATCCATCTGGACAAAATATAGAATCTAAAGAAAGCACTCATTCCTAACTGGTCATCATACGCCGTTTCGAATGGTATAGTGTCACAAAATGACATAGAAAACACAATATACATGCACATAATTATCTCTTCTGCCTGGTTTGTATAGTGGTGGCAAGCGCGACTGCTGAACCCAGGAGGGTTCGATCCCCAAATTGGGCAAAGTGCTATTGGGTTTTTCCGGGTGGAATTTCTCGGTAGCAGCCCGGAGTCTGGATTTGTGCCCGGTTGATGGCAATAGGCTCGGTGATGTTATGTTAAATCTCTTCTGCTATGAAATCTTAAATTTCACTTAAAAGCAATTCTCAGGCACAACCCTAAATACGATCGTTTGCTGTCCAAGACATGATAATTAAATAAACAAAAACTGTTGGAAACGATCAACAGTAGTTGTATGACATACGATAGCTCAAAACACAGCTTGTACCGCAACTGTATCACAACACGACATGTTTAACTTTTATGAAATGCAAACATCATTTAAACTTGGTATAAAATTACTTTTACTAAAATTTTCAGAACTGGTTTGACAGAAAAAACCAGCCAAAATGGAAGCCAACGCGAAGCCAAAGGGTTCAATGGGATTTGATTATCATTAAAAACACATTTTTTATTCACCAATGACAAGGACAATGAATTTTTATGATTAGTTTTGCAAACAAGTATTCCAAGCACAACACTATTGCGTCCCGAAATATTTTTCTGTCTACAGCTTTGGTCAATGTTGTTCAAACATAGACAGATGGACATCTGAGTGGACATTAAAATGTCGAACTGACCCGTCGGGTTCCTGAAATGGACCAATAAACAACTTCCCGATTGTCTACGACCCTACCACAGTATCTTTATACTAGACACAAGACAAATATGAATAAAAACTTTTAAGAAATATGAATAAAAAGACCCCTTGTTGGTATTTTTGAAGAATAGATCCGAATTCAACCGCGTCTGGGATCCTGAATTTGATACCCGAGATTTGGCCAATTGTGAGAGCTCCGTTAGCCTTGGTTTTTTTAAAATAAATTCTTGTAAGACACTTATCAGGAGGGATTTGGTAAGTAGCTAGAAGCTCAATGTAACATAATTCTATCATATTGGGAGATGCCTTGATAAAGAAGTATGGTGAATATTGTTAAGGGAAAAGAAAGCCAATGGTTTTTAAAATTTTGAATATTGTTCTATATTATGAGAGCTCATAATATTGTAAGCATGTAAAGCGGAGGAACGAGGAACATGTCGTGAGGAAAGTATTGAGTATGAATGTGGATGGTTATATTAGTAGAGGAAGACCAAAGAAGCGATGGATGGATAGTGTGAAAGATGATATGGCTAGAAAGGGGGTGACTACTGAAATTACGGCTAATAGAGATGTATGGAAGAAGAACACATACTGCGCCGACCCCAAATAAGTTGGGATAAGGGCAGGAGGATGATGATTATGAGAGCTCATAATGAGCTGGATCATTTTAGTCTAGATTAACATGTCAGGCAAATTAAAGAATGCGTCTTAACCAGTGCAAAGCTGTATTTTCTGACAAAGTTTTATATAATATATTATATCGAAAGAGTGATATTGGTTGAAGGAAAAAAAGATACGGGTAACACTGTGTAATATAGTTCAAAATAAAATTTAATCTAGTTGCCTACTTATTACTCATACACTGATAGCAAGTCGCAACACATAAATTGTAAATATACCTACCATCTTATTTATATTTCATCTTTATAAACATCTTTCATTTATTATCAAGTTTTGATTCGTTTTATGTGTAAACATGCGCCAATAAAACTTATCTAAATCTATAAATAAAAATTTAAATTAACGCCATCTCGTTATGCATTACAGAACTAAATAGTCTGTTAGTTGGCTAGAATTGTGTTGCAACAGCGCCATCTAGGGTACATAACCTGTAGCGTTTTTTTCGAGGCGACGTCACGCCTGTTGCATACGATCAACCAATTGTTTACACAATACAAAAGACCCCTTGTTTGTTTTTCGCTAGACGTTTCCTGGTTTGTTTTGTGTGTGAATATGTGTGTTTGTGTGTGTGTTCGTATGTTTTCACAGCCGGCTCTGTGTGTTCGAGGACGGTACACAAAATGTTGTTGTTTGCACGGCCCGAGTAGGTAATAAATTCTCTGTCTGACTTACGTACAGATATTTTTATGCTTTAAATATTACGATAGATGTACTCAGTGCTGTAAGATCAGGCGATAGATAACGGTTAGAATTAAAATTGTTAGACATTGTGAAAGGAAACATTACTATTGTAATAGCGATATGTCATAACATAATGCATTATTGTTAAACTATATTTGATCTAGTTACTTTATACAAAGTGCCAGCAGCTATTGAATATTTAGAAACCATTTTAGGTTTCGTTACGGATAACGGAAGCCTTTTCGATAATAATTTTATTTATTCGTGTATCAATAATAATTATTGCTGTTTTGCTTGTCATTGTTTTGTGAATACAGCAATTAATGCAATTCGTGTGCCAATAACAAAATGCTACGATGTTTCTTCAACTAAATGTAATGCTATATATTTCCCACTGAGGGTAAAAGCGTCACAACCAAAGTGAACTATCATTTCACAAACATTTTGATTTCGCTTCGCTCCGCGTAAAACTAATAACTTGTTATATCATTGATAAAGAAAGTGGTTTTTAATAATGATTAGTGTATTTAATTAAACTGAACTATGGCTTCAAACGGTGTAGTAAAAACATCGTGAGGGAACCTGCACACCTGAGAGGGCTCCATAAAGTTCTCGATGGTGTGTGTAATCTGTTAACCCGCACCAGGCCAGCGTGGTGGACTAAAGCCTAAACCCTTCTCATTGTGAGAAGAGGCCCGTGCCAAGCAGTGGGACAGTAATAGGCTAATTATGTATGTAAATGGCTTCAAACTGGTACATAATGAATCAGAAGATGATCTTCAAGTAGAAGAATCGTGGTATTACTTACATTATTCTGACAGGCAAGATTTGCCCAAATTCATTCAAGCACTGAGCTGAGTTTTTCTTAGATAAGGGTCCGTCGCTTATAAAGAAAGCAAGATACTTTTTTAAGCATAAAATATTTATAACCGAAGAACGTTTTCAATTTTTGTGTAAATCGCAGTACAGCAAACTAATAAATCAAACACATTGATACATTAGTCGTCCATTATAAAAACTGAGTTAAGCAAACCATATCAGAGTCCATCAAAGACACGACACCAGGATAGACCCACAGTGGAATTTAGTTGGGACCTTATGATGTTGTGACCTTATCACTCAGTCAGAATTTGATTATCACTTGCATTAACGGTGAAGGAAAACATCTTGAGGAAACCTGCACAACCAAGAGAACTCCAAAATGTTCCCGATGGAGTGTGTAGTCCAAACTGCACAAAGCCAGCGTGGTAGACTAAAGCTTAAACTCAATAAACCCATTCGGAAAAGAGACCTGTGCCCAGCAATCGGACAGTCTGATTGTGCAAATAGGTGGAGAGCGAGGTCTTTATTAGGAGTGTACAAAGGCTTCATCAAAGGTTAACCTGATCTGCTATAAACGGTGCAAATAGACCCTTAACGAAGCCGAAAGGCACTTATTCTCCACGTCAGTGCGATATTTTTTTTTTTTTTTTGGACTATGCCTGGGAACCTTTTGATTACGGAGATATTGGAGGTCAAAGTTCCAACATTTTCACAACTTTTTTTTTAAACACTAGTTTTGAAGGTTGCAAATGTACTTGAAATACCTCCATTACCCGTTTACTACTCATTGCATCTATCAGCACAGTGTTTTGAGTACGTTACATTGAACTTTACAGTAAAACGAAATTTTTCACCCAAAAAGAAATAGTTTCCCAGCGACAATTTTTGAATAGGGTTACTTAGTTTGATGTACTGAATGCATGGTTGACGGCTTCGTGAAGGGTCTTTTTACACCTTGTATAAGGTGCTCTAATGAGACTTTGATGACCGGGTACACGAAAGTCAGGATAATCCATAATAATCAACTGTAGCACCTGTACGGCAAGACAGGAAATTTAATCACCAATACGCCTAACGTATTATACTTCTTCTTTGGAGCCTATGTCCAACAGGAAGCACGGGGTGCGTGACAAGAGCCTCCTTTTTTTTTCTATTTGACTCCTTGTAGATGGTCTTGCGGACCGCTTCTACGTAACCGGGCAGTTATTGGTGAGACCTGAAGGGTCTCCAACCAATCCCGACGAGAGTAAAATACTTAACCTAAGCTAACTACTATTACTACTACTACTAACATCATGACTAGTAAGCAGGAACACCACTAAGGGCGTCCCCTAGGGGGACTCGAACCTTGGCTTAGGGCGTTGCTTGCGAGAGGACTGGGAGGGAGACAGCTTGATGAGGGCTGAATTAACGGTGTGACTGCGGAGTCAGAAAAGACGACCGGCTCCGCGGCTGCGGTGGGTGAGCACGCTGGATCGGGGACAAAAGAGCCTCCACGAGTAACGATACTTAAATACATCCGGCGCGCCCTAGGCAGTCAGCCTCGCTACCAACCTTACTGACTGACTGGCTAATGTTTCCACCACGGCATGAGCTATTCTCTCATCTTCTTCTTTTCGTGTGGTTAGTGACTAACCTGGTGTCAGAGTTTATGCCGCCCATGGGCCTCTGACTTGGCTTCACATGCCGTCGAGAAATATTTCTCAGGCATGCCGGTTTCCTCGCGATGTTTTTCTTCTCCGTTTTTAAGCAAGTGATAATTATACAATACGCACATGAATCCGAAAAGTCAGAGGTGACTTGGCAGTCCGACGGTCACACCACTAGGCTATCAGTGCTTATTCTCTTCGAAAGAAGAAACAAAAGACAGCGATAGTAATAGACTCTAATTAAGTATTTCTTACCAGATCACCTTATAAAAATTTAATATGTAACCAAGATTATGCAATGTTGGTTACATACAGTATGTCGAGGGAAACCGCTAACAATACCATGGGAATATGGCCGCCTTTCCTACATTGTTCTCGTATTTATCATGTACATGTACTAACAAACAAACCAATTAAATTGTTTGTAGCTTGTTTAGCCGCGTGGGTAACCTGGGTAGTAAGTAATCTTGGAAATTGAAAACTATTGCGGAAGATATTAATACTTTTGCAGTACCTCGTTTTGAAAAAGAAGTAGTGATAGCCTAGGATCTAGGCCTAGGACGCTTGCCTTATGCAGGAGGGTCTGACCTTTCTAATTCATGTGCGGATCAGAATTTGATTATCACTTGCGTTAACGGTGAAGGAAAACATCGTGAGGATACATGCACACCTATGTTACATAACATAACATCACGCCTTATATTCACCGACGGGTTCGGCAGAGGTGTTTTTTAGTACACCCTCGTTTCGCCTGTTATGTTTAAGTCCCATGTAATAGGGGGCGAACGTATTGCCATTAACCGGGCACTCCGGGCTGCTACTGTGAAATTACTAATGGGAAAAACCCAATAACACTTTGCCCAACCCGGGGATCGAACCCAGGACCCCATGATCAGTAGTCGCGCTTGCGACCACTAGACCAACAAGGCAGCACACCTATGTGACGGCTCCAAGAAGTACTAGATGATGTATGTAGTCCGCCAACCCGCTCTAGATCAGCGTGGTGGATTCAGGTCTAAATTATTTTCATTCTAAGAACAGTAATGGGCTGATGATGCCTATGCCTTAATAAGATCGTTTGACTATCTAAAAGGCTCTGGTGAACCAGTGCTAAGACGTCTTCTTCTACTCATTCTATCGCAGTCCACTGCAAGACATACTTCTGTCAGAAGCCTGAATATTTGAACAGTAGATGTTGGTTACAGCAATCTATAAGCTAAGTTCGTTCGGTAATAGATATTTGCGAGCTGTTATATGCTTACGACGGGATTATTGTAAAGAATTAAACCTATTTGGTCTAGTGGTAGCAAGCGCGACTGCTGATCGTGAGGTCCTGGGTTCGATCCCCAGGTCAGTCAAAGTTTTATTGGGTTTTTCCGTGTGGAATTCCTCAGGAGCAGCCTGGAGTTTGGATTTTTGCCCGGTTGATGGCAATAGACTTGCATGGGACTTAAACATAACGGCGAAAAGCGGGTGTTACTATATACCTCTGCCCAACCCTTCGGGGAATATAGGCGTGATGTTATGTTAATTAAAGCTATTTGGAGCAGTAGCACCCTTATTATGAAACACACTCGCAATCGCTTAGACAGTTCAACAATGTCTATTTCATCGTCTGTTGTAACCGTCCGTCTCCTCAACAACTATGTACCACGCAAAGAATATTGTTGCGTTGTCAAAATAGCATGTATTACGATAACATAATTATAATAACATCACGCCTGTATTCCCCGAAGGGAACACCCTCATTTCACCGTTATGTGTAAGTCCCATGTAATAGGGAGCGAGCCTATTGCCATCAACCGGGCACAAACCCAAACTCCGGGCTGCTACTGAGCAATTCCTCACGGAAAAACCCAATAACACTTTGCCCGACCTAGGGATCGAACCCAGGACTTCACGATCAGCAGTCGCGCTTGCCACCACTAGACCAACGAGGCAGTTATTACGATAACATAAAACTGAAATTCAGGTGTCCCTCAAGGCACATATACCTTGAGGGACACCTTTCATTCTCAGTGTGGACATAGGCGATACACCAGTGTGTTCACTGCGCATGCTCATTTACTGCCAAGATTGACTTTAATCATAAAAGAACAAAATATCTGGACAAGTTAAAATGTTTGTATTTCATTACATAGTATAAAACAAAGTCGCTCCCGCTGTCTATACGCTTAGATCTTTTAAACTACGCAACGGATTTTAATGCAGTTTTCAGCAACAGATAGAATGATTTAAGAGGAAGGTTTATATGCCCCACATTAGTAGGCGAAGGCGGGGCGGGTCGCTAGTATTTTAATAAAACAGTTTCATAGTTTGTTAATGAATCTAACTTGTATCGCACAATATTTTCAATAGATAAGATATTCTAACTTACCCTATTTATTCATGTTAAAAAAACTGATAAATTGTAGGCACATGTAGCTTGTAAAATATCTGTACTATACTTATTTTTAGTCTGTCCAAAAATAGATAAGACAAAACCTCAATGTATTTGTACATAAAAGTTGTAAAATCTATATTGATTTCTATCTAGTTCAAAGATAAGATAAATCTTTCTGCTTATCTAAGGTAATAGGCATACGGCCAAATTCTCAAACGATACTCAACTTTAAGTTGCCCTTAAGTCTCATGCTGTCTCTGTCACTCTAAGGCGAAATGACAGAGACAACACGAAATTAACAGCAATTTAAAATTTTGTAGCGTTTAAGTAACATAACATAACATCACGCCTGTACTCCTCAAGGGTTGGGCAGAGGTGTATAGTAACACCTTCATTTCGCTGTTATCTTGAAGTACCATGTAATAGAGGGTGAGCCTATTGCCATCAACCGGGCACATATCCAAATTCCGGGCTGCTATTGAGAAATTCCAAGAAAAAACCAGTAACACTTTGCTCGACCTGGGGATCGAACCCAGGACCTCACGATCAGTGGTTGCACTAGACCAATGAAGCAGGTCATAGTTCAGTTTGTACAGCTTAACATAAAATCCTACAATGGCACGCCTCATCATCGTCATCCTCCTGAGTGCTTATTACAATTTATTTGGGGTCTGCGTCAGTACCTACGTCTTTATTAGGCGTCATCTTAGTGTTAACTTCCTTCCTACAGTGCAACAAATCTAAGAAATACATAAGCTGACAAATTGACAGCTGTCAAAAGGTGACAGCTGTCAGATTTTCAATTTTATTAGACTAGGCATGTCTTCGATGCCGTGATTGGCCGTCAAAGATCACTAACCAATCGGATTGCTCAGCGAGCTTCCGTTCAGATACCAGTAGTCGAACGTGAAACGTCAAAAGGTGTTTCTTAGATTTGTTGTAGGTACTGTAGCAATATTATCTTTCACGCAATCCATCCATCTTTTCTTTAATCTTCTTCTTTTCTTATAACCATCCATATTCATACTTTTTCTCGTAATATGCTTCTCATTCCCACATTCTACAAACGGAACCATTTTTTTTATGTGTTAGTCATTGCTGAGTCAGTCAATGTTTTATCAGGCGATACCTATATTTGAATTAAGACCCCCAAATTAATTTAAAAGACTACCTATCTAAAGTTCTATCAGAGAATTTATTTTTTACATTAAAATTTTATAATGTATCACCAGTGGCGCCGCCATTTTTCGTACTCTTTTGTACGGAGCGTGGACTTTGACAAGCTAACTAATACAGAACGTCCCACGGCTATGGGACACGGATAGAAAGTACTTTAAATATTGTAGATAGGATATTTTAATTCATGAAAACATTATTTTATTTTTAAAAGTAAGTAATACTGCATTCAAAGATTTAAAAGAAATTGCTTGCCTCGTTTGGCTATCTAACCGGCCAAATGTCAAAAAAATACACCCTGTATTTTTATGGTGCCGATCGAAATGGTCATTTATAAGGATTAATTCCTTCTAAGTAACATAGTATCTCAAATTAAAGGAACACCATGAAAATTTACATTTAAGTTTAGCAAGATAAATTATAATACCTTGGACTGCCGATTTTCGTACTTCTAAAAATATCGGCATTATGATTAAATTGTGAAACTAACTGACGCTATAAAACTAAGCGAGATATACTTGTGTTAAATTAAGATATGGATCTATCATAATATTTATAATTTTATAGTATCAATAATCTCTAGTAAATACTTATGATAAAAAGCAGAAGTGATTAATTTTTAAGGAAAATGACAGATCGAAATAGCAATGAAGTTTAATAGTATTTTTAATTCATGTTCACATAATTTAATTGTTGCATTAACAAACTTTAGCCATAAAACTTGTTCATCATAGCTTCTAGACAAAGTTCTATTGGTTTCAAACTTAACTAGAAGTTAATTTTACTAACAAAATTGTTTAAAACCACAATCAAACTGGAGCTTAAACATGTTCGACAGTTATCCCTATAAGAAATAATCTCTTAAAAAAACTTTGAAGTTTAACAGGTTTATCTTGCAACACTGCAGGGGTATCAGGAGGATTGAAGGTTGAAATTATTATAATGTTGTATTGTCATGGGAATTAAATTTGTGTGCGAAGTTTCACTAGCAACGGTTAAGCAGAAGTAGTTGAAAAATTTGTCGCAAGATTTGAACTAGAAGCAGTGAAGCTAATTAAAACCGTTTGAAAAAGTCAAAACGACCGTGGTTGAAATGCGATTCGATTGCGATTTTAAACAATTTTGATATTAGAATTAGCCCCTGAACATGATGATGAATGTGATGCGGACGAATGAGGTACATGTCATAAAAAAGTTTTGAGTATGAAGGTTGGATGGTTATAAGAGTAAAGGAAGACCAAAGGAACGATGGATGGATAGTGTGGAAGGTAATATGGCTAGAAAGGTGGTGACTACTGAGATGACGGCTAATAGAGATGTATGGAAGAAGAAGACGACTCCGCTACTGAATGTCTAAGTTTGAAATGTCGACGTATGTTAGTTCTAAAGTACAGGATCTCGATGTACGTCAGTTCGAAAGTTCACTGGAGCAAAGTATGCAAGGCCGACGTATCGTTAGTTAGAAAGCACACGAGTCAATATTTGCCATTGAAAAAGAGGAAATCTGGCGCTCGGCGGCCGCTGCCGTGGCACGCTCGCTTCGCTCGCTCGCCTTCGCGCGTTGCGTGGTCGCAGTTCTAACCTAACCTAACCTAGACATTCACTAACGATACGTCGGCCTTGCATACTTCGCTCCAGTAAACTTTCGAACTGGCGTACATCGAGATCCTGTATTTTAGAACTAACATACGTCGACATTTCAAATTTAGACATTCAGTAGCGGAGTGGAAGACATACTGCGCCGACCACAAATAATTTTGGATAAGGACAGGAGGAGGATGATGAATTAGCACCGGAACTGGGCATGAGTTTATTAACAAGTACAACTGAAGGACATACAACTGAAGTAACTCCTTCATCAACGATTAAGCAAGTATCTCGCATCTTCTTATTTTCGTGTGGCTAGTGGCTAAGCTGGTGTCAGAGTTTATGCCGCTTATGGGCATCTGACTTAGCTTCACATGCCGTCGAGAAATATCTACCAGGCATGCTGGTTTTTCACCATGTTTTCCTTCGCCGTTTTTAAGCAAATGATAATTAGGTATACAATACGCATATGACTCCGAAAAGTCAGAGGTGCGTACCTTGGGTTCGAAGAGAGAGTCCGACGGTCACACCACTAGGCTATCTCGCATTATTAATCTTAATTCATTAATCCTTAAAGAAACAGATTGTTGTCTTATATAAACTTAATAGATACAAAAACAACAAACAAACCTACTAACACACAAATCGATATTAAACGTACGAAATGTAAGCAAAAACACAAATATTATTTACACAGTCGTACGTAACACTGACTGATATACATAGATAAGGTTTATATGTGAAATAAACATTTTTATATATCACTTTGTATGTAGATATTGTACCGACGTCATCAGCAAAGGGCGTTAGTTAGTTGTGATTTAAATGACTTGCGAATGTTTGAAAGATATCGAAACTAAGGGCTGATATTACCAACCTTGGATAAGTTTGATCTATGAAATAAAAAAGACGTTTTGACAGCATTGTTATAGGTACAATCGGGGAACGAAAATGTTATACACCTTAAGGTTTATTTTTGCTCGCACAGTGCAACCTACACACCTAACAACATAATATACCGACTACATATTGCCAACATTATAGAAATGAAAATATAATTATTTTTTTACAGGATATTAAAAATTATAATGGTAACAACATGATGACAACCACTAGTAATGTCAATTTATTTAATCATCGAATTGATTGATGTAATGGTTTTTATAACAAAACTCCTCAAATCAAATCAAAGACATTATATGGCACTACTACGTCATATGGAGGCAAAATGCGATTTGATCTTTGCTACCAAGTAATTAAACATAATTTTCCATGCATTGGTCTGTTCCATTCAACAGTTTTAAAGGGTAACATATGCCCGCGATGTGGAAAAGGAATGAACTTGAAAACTGACGAACCTATTTATTCCCCTACTGTACAAAAGCTATCAAAATTTCCAAGATAAAAGTTTGCGTACGTACGTAAGGATACGTAACTATTCCCTTGCACAAGTATGCAGTTATGTGTGTGGGAAGAATTTGTGCAAATATCTAACACTAAGGCATCACACAGATTTGCACAAGCCTAAACTTGTGCATAGTAATAATTACGTGTGACATTAAAAGGATATACCTGACAGATTGCTTGTTCAAGACAGCTGCACAGGTAGTATTGAGAAGCTGAGATCGCGGTGCATGCAATAGCGAATCCCGTGACCCCGGCCCGAAGGAGGGACACCGTTGGTTTTCAGCCGATAAGAGTCCGGCAGACCCCCCTCGCCTTGCCCGGGCGAGGAAAATCCATGAGGATTATCCAACGCAAAAAAAAAGGGTATTATTGAGAAGAGACTGTATAATTTTGGCTGTGAGTAAATAAACACAAGAAGAAGGGCAAAAAGTGTTTTCAACATGATTCAAGTCTCGATACAAAGAACATTGTGAGGAAATCTGCACACCGAAGAAGGCAACCCGCACCAGGCTAGCATGATGGACTAGGACCCTTCCCATTTTGATTATCACTTGCGTTAACGGTGAAGGAAAACATCGTGAGGAAACCTTCACACCTGAGGGCCCCAAAAACAATCTTAATGCTGTGTGTAGTCTGCCAACCCAGCATCAGACTAGCGTGGTGGAGTAAGGCCCTTCAGATTCTGAGAAGAAGCCCATGTTCAGCAGAGCGACAGTAATAGGCTGCATATACCAACGATGGGTTTTTTATAAAAAGCTTTTCCTGGATGTGACTAATATTATTGACTTATATTGCTTAAACTCATCGACAAGGAACTCTTAATAGATTATTGAACATTAAATTATTGTTATTAGAGTTTTATAATCTTAAATAGAGAATAATTTGTACGTTTGTAGTTCATAATAAACTAGTTTCAATCTTAGGTACCTATACTTGTTACAAAAAGATACAAAAAAAGAATGAGCTACCTACTGTAAATTGGAGATATTTGAGATTCATGGGGTTAATTGGAACGAACAAGGTACAGGAGATTTTTCGATACGTTTTAACTAACTATGAATAATTTTAATATTTATTTTTATAATCTTTATATATATAATTCGACTGTACGTGTGTATGTCACTGAACTCCTCCTAAACGGCTGGACCGATTTGAATGATTTTTTTTTTGTATGCGTTTGGGTGGCGCCCTGGATGCTTTAGATTCACAATTGGACCGGGTAGGTGGCGCTGCTGTCGGTATGTCACCAAATTTTTAGGGCAGGACGACGTCTGCCAGGTCCGCTAGTAGGTAATAGGTATATATAATTTCATTGAAATTGTAAATACGTATTGAAATTGTACGTACTTCTTGTACGTTCCCTAACTGAGTTCCAATTAACCTCGTGATTCTCAAATAGCCCATTTTACCGGTAAGTACCTAATTCATTAGAAAAGAGTGGCCAACTTGTTTGCGATGATCCGACGGATATCGCGATAAGTAGACATATTCAGATCTCATGTTATCGTTATTTACCTACTTAAATAAAATGCAGATTATTATACAGTACAATAAATCTGCAATGAAAAAATAAACGATATTATACCTATCAGGCAATATTTCAAAACTTCAAATTAGGTACCTAGTTATAAAAAAATATTTACGCAACGTTTCATTAGAAAAGGTTTTGTCATGAAAATTATAAACTTAGTTATTTCATTTTGATATCCGTAGGATTTGAATCTAGATACACAAAAAATTGTTTTATTTAAAATAATTTGCGGTAGTAACAGTTTAAAGAACGGCACTTCATATAGGAACAGATTTAAATTTAATTTACATTAATTTAAATATATTTGAAATGTTAAGTTTTAGAATAGTAATCGCAAAAACTATAAACCTACATACAATTCATACAGAATAACCGCGTTATCTTGTAAACAAACATGGCGTCAGAGTAACCATAGACAATGAATAGTGTTGTGATATTCAGTGATATAAGTGAGTGATTAGTTCAGCAAGATCAATTTTATGAATCTTCGACCGATATTGTGACTGTTGTCTTTTTTTTGTTATTTATGTAGGATTTGTGAATTTAGTACGACATGGAATAATAATGTATTAATTAATTACATAATTACATTCTGCCTTTACAAAGTTTCACATCAGTTAATCTTAAAACAAGAATCTAATGAATAAATTATAATGTAGATGATTATCAATTTCATGCGTGCAATAAAAACTTAAGTAGGTATATGTATGTACCTAAGTAAAAAGTTTAAATTTTTATAGTTACACTTTATTTCTTTTTAGATTATTTTATAGTTATAAATACTTGGCTAACAATTATAGCTAGAATTGTAACGACAAGATTTTGGCACGTTTGTAAAAAGAAAACTCAAAATTATACGGCTATTTTTCTTCTTTCTTTAACCAATTTAAGAAGAATTATAATTATTTATATAATTATATAATTTATCGAATGCCATTGACACTGTCATAATGTAGGTAGTAGGTAGGTACACAAAATAAAAATAATTAAAAAGCAACTCAAAAAAATCTACAATTACAAAATATTTCGCGCTCACGAATTTTCCTAACAATAGGCTGTATAAAGTAGATTACACTAAAAAAAATTTAAAAAAAAAACTAGTAATAATAAATCGTGCTCTATGAAGGCACGCGCCAATTTCAGAATGTTTAGGAAGCAAAAGGAGGTCGGAAGCGTTGCTGATAGTAATTTATTTAGATTTCGAGGCCGCTACATTATTTAGGTTGTTTTTGTTTTATCAGTAGGAAGGCGCAATTTTGCGCTAATATTCGCGTACATGTAAAACTTTTAGATTAAACACGTGGTGCGCTATTTTTGTCTGCCGTACGCGGTTTCGGATTCGAAATTTGAATGAAAATTTGTAATAATTTGAATTTTGAATATGTAACTCAAATCGACTTTGTCTTTTACTTTATTTAAATACCTACCTATTCTATTTACTTTTATATTCTACAACGAGTATCACAATATAAATATTTAGCTGTAAAACTAACAACATACAAGTTCCTAAGTTTTTTGGAAGGTTATCTACGAGAAAATATATTGCCGGAAAATAAAAATGAATGTAAGTATAAATCTAGCTAACCTATTTTTCAAACGCAAATAAAAATAAAACTATGTCTTACAAAGCAAATCCTCTATTTTTTTTAAATTTACAGTTATGCTAATAGTCGTGATGTAACGTTATGTTTTAAATACGCTTAGGGCTGCTACAGATCTGACGAGGCACAGCGCAGAGCATTTTTCACTGCCAAACCATTATCGAATTTACTAGCGTTTAAATAGTATCGAAAATCAATTAATCAATTACTAGCCCCCGAGAGCATCGAAGCGACTAAAAGCGAAAGGTGATTTTCGATATTATTTTTACGTTAACAAAGTCGATAATTGCTTGGCAGTGAAAAATGTTCTCCACCGGCCCATAAAGTAGACTAAAATTTATTTCGCCACTGTAGTTAAAATGTAAAAAAAATATGGCGGATCACCTTCCGAAGCCTCAATACGGAACCGTAGAAGTTATTATTTATTTTTGGCTACATAATTATCAAGAAACAAACCACACCTGTGCTGTACATACAATACATATACTGTGTGTTTGTTGTATATTTTTGCAAGGCTTGGTCCGATAACACTATCGGCCCGTCACGCCTACACGCACACACGCACACACATACAAACATAAACAACGCAAATACGTGTGTGTTGAAAAAAAAACAATTTATATGATCATCGTTTGTTGCTAAGTTGCCTAAAAAAGCTTTATTTGTTTAACATACGATTGTGAGTACATGCAGAACCATTTGTTTAAGCATTTTGCATAATTTTTATTCAATTATCGTGTTTTGTAGTATGTCTGAGTATTGAACGCAATATGAAGTGACAATTGGAAGTCTAGTGGCCAAATACTCAACTGGTACTCAATTTTGAGTTGCCATCAAATCTCGTGCTGTCACTGTCACTTTAAGGCGAAGTGACAGTGACAGTAGCGTTTTAGAATTTGGCCACAAAATTTCTTTTTATTTAGTGTAATTATGTTTCCAAAGCAGAATTTTAGCGTTACGAACAGTGGATGCATCAGTTCAAAGAGCGAGTTGAAATATACAGACAAGTCTAAAATTAAATTACTGCCCTTTAATTTTATTCGCTGATGACAAAACGTAAAAACCGTTTCAAAATCCGCGGTATATTTCAATTGCTCAGTAATTCATAAACTAAGGGCATTCACGTCTACCAACATTCAAATAAAAACTAAATTACAGTATTCCTTGTTTGAAAAACATTTAGGAACTTCGTATTACAATATTTTATTCCACTCAACCGTTACCTATATTTATAAATAACATTTTTATTAAGAAAAATAAAGTGAATATACACAGAATACAAGACTTTTCGTGTATTTTTCAAACAATTCGGAATAAGTACATACTTCTTTGTAATTAAAATAATATAATGTTTATTTATTAGTTGAAAAGCTAAATGTATTTTTTTTAGTTTTTTCTATTTGTTAGCTGTGTAGGATTTTTGCCAAAAAAATACGTTTGTGAACTCGCATAATATGCGTAATTCTCAGCCATTAATATTTATTACTTATTTGATATTTTATCAAGTTTAAATCTTCGCTACAACTACATTTAATTCTAAAACAATAGATCATATCTCATAGGTATCTCGAAAAAACTTGAATACCATTTTCGACACTTGAAAACGCTAATCGTCACTGGTTATACTGCAAAGTGTATTCATTGGTGGCTTGTTGACGACTTCAAAAAACCTCTTATATAGAGATGAAATTTGAAAAACTTTAAAGTCGTATATAAAAAGCAAAGCAAATAACTGCAAAAATAGACAATTACATAGTTCGATGATGATAGTTCTAAAATTGCCGAATTGTGCTAACTAGGAAACAATGATGTCGATTAGGTAGCACATTTTGAGAGTACTAAACTAGACTAAACACAACTGTCACTTTCTTTTTCTATTGAAACAGAAAGAGACAAACACCCTTAGTTTAGTTTAGTCTTGTCAAAGAGCGCAACTGAAACGACACTATTGTCTGATTATAATTAGCCAACCGCTTGCTTGTTATTTACCATAGTAGCACCATAGATATAGATTTTATTAGGCCACTAGTAAACACCATCATCTACCTAGCCTTTTCCCAACTATGTTAGGGTCAGTTGCCAGTCTAACCAGATGCGGCTGAATACCAGTGTATTACGCAGAACAACTGCCATCAGAATCCGCAACCCAGTTACTGGGTAATGCCGATATACTAAAGTTAGACCGGTTGTCAGACTTTCTTGACTACCCGTAACGACTGTCATAGGTATTCGTATGACACCCGGGACCGAGTTTAACGTGCTCTCCGAGATTCGGAGTGGTCTCGATGTGTAATGAATGGCCACCCATCCACGGATCTTAACCTTGCAAATCTTTTGATCCCCGCGGTTGTTAATTAGCCACATGCCCCTCCTTAGTCTTTACATAGTATAAAACAAAGTCGCTCCCGCTGTCTGTCTGTCCCTATGTATGCTTAGATCTTTAAACTACGCAACGGATTTTGATGCGGTTTTTTTAATAGATAGAGTGATTCAAGAGGAAGTTTTATATGTCCCACATTAGTAT
This sequence comes from Amphipyra berbera, assembly GCA_910594945.2. Classification (NCBI taxonomy): domain Eukaryota; kingdom Metazoa; phylum Arthropoda; class Insecta; order Lepidoptera; family Noctuidae; genus Amphipyra; species Amphipyra berbera. The sequence continues at coordinate 3,002,948 of OU343146.1, forward strand.
CTACATTGCACCCGTGCGAAGTCAGGGCGGGTCGCTAGTTTACTATAAAACATATTATAACAATAAAGATTTTTTTTAATGTGTGGGAAAATTGGAGAAAAAATGACGGTCGATAATGAGCAATTATCAATGATCTTTTAACCTAGCAAATACAACAAATCTTCGACGGGTTTTTCCTGAAGTGGTAGGCATAGAGTAGCAACAGTTCCGTGATGATAGAACTTAGGAGAATCTTCTTCTTTTCGTGTGGCTAGTGACTAACCTGGTGTCAGAGTTTATGCCGCCCATGGGCCTCTGACTTGGCTTCACATGCCGTCGAAAAATATCTCTCAGTCATGCCGGTTTCCTCACGATGTTTTCCTTCACCGTTTTTAAGCAAGTGATCATTATACAATACGCACATGAATCCGAAAAGTCAGCGGTGTACCTATGCCTTGGGTTCGAGCTCGAGACCTAAGTGGTCACGCCTAAGTGGTCACGCCACTAAGCTATCACTGCTTTTCGAGCATGCTATTAGAAGGTTAGAATATTATAAATGCAACCAATCGTCATTGAAGACTTACTCTTAACCATAAAAGTTGACAGAAAGGTCACAAAATATTACATAAGGTAACTCAAATAAGTTGGGGTCAGGCTTCCAGTCTAAAGAGATGCGGTTGAATCAGTATTTTACACGGAGCGACTGCCATCAGTCCTCCGCAACCCAGTTACTGAACAATGTTGATATCCTAAGGTTAGACCGGTTGTGACTTTCGGGCTTCTGACTACCCGTAACGACTGTCATAGGTATACGTATGTCACCTGGAACCGACGGTTTAACTTGCTTTATACATATAAATCTCTGGTTTTTAACCCGCAAGCTAGTGATTAAAAGAGGTCTAAAAAATACGCCTAGTAGGCTTATAGGTGCCTAAATTTGATACCTACTAGATACCCCCTTTAGACGCCTACTATGAATTTCTTCACGCGTATTTATTGCAGTCTCTGTAATTTTGATAAACTTAAATTATTTACGATGATTTTCCTTACATTATAATATTGTTTACTTTGTTATTTTAAGCATATTTAATTTTTTTATCTGTGTTTGCATTGGTAGGTTCATTTTTGACAGTGACGTTTACGAGAAGATATAATGGGGTAGGCAACTGTGGAACTAATGGCGCCACTTTCGATTGTACCACTGCAATCTTATTGGTTGCAATGTGTTTGACATTATTGTTAATATCACCCTGATGGTTCTGATTGGTGGAAATAACTAAGAATGGAGGTGCTGCCATCTGCTTTAGTTTTGCGTTGCCTTCCCCATTAGCTCATAAATGCATACAATTAAACATTACGTCTATTAAACTTCTGTCAAGAACCTACGTTAAACCATGGTTTGGGATGGAAAACATAACATCACGCCTATATTCCCGTAGGGTTGGACAGAGATGTATAATAACACCCTAATTTGCCGTTATGTTTAAGTGCCATGTAATAGAGGGCGACCCTATTGCCATCAGCCGGGCACAAATCCAAACTCCGGCTTCCTACTGAGGAATTCCACGCGAAAAAACCCAATAACACTTTGTCCGACCTGGGGATCGAACCCAGGACCTCACATTCAGCAGTCGCGCTTGCCACCACTAGACCAACGAGACAGTTGGGATGGCTTGTGATTCATATAAGGCCGATATTAATAACCGATCTTGATCCAATATCTCTAGATTTATGTAGAATTTTGACATTACTTGTATTGAATTTTGACATTACTTGTATTGAATTTTGACATTACTTGTATTGAATTTCTGTCAAAAACCTACATCAATCCAGAGATTTTGGATTGAGATCGATTATTATTAATATCGGCTGATAGGATGTTAGTGTATTACGAAGATTATAAGAAGAGATTAAAATAAATAATTAATAGTCTAGGCCTATTCTGAATCCGAAACTTGCATAATTATAATTAAGTTATCCATAGATAATCTATTAATTATTTAATAATATTTATGAGATGATATTATCAGCAAAAACCCGTGACTTCCGGTTTTTTTTTGTTGATTAGTATACAAAGATAAATCTGTGATCATTAAATCTTATACAATATTGATGGTAGTATTAGTAGTATTGGAATGTAATCAGAATCGTAGATTTTTTTTTAAATAGTTTGGCGCAATATTTTCTTGTCATTTTTTGAAATCCGAATTTGTAATTGGAATTATTTTCAAAAGTAACTCTACATTAGCATTAGCTAAACGTAATAAAAATTGATCATCTTAAAAAATATAAGGACTAAAGAAAGGGTGGTTAGGATTAAGCCGGCCACTCAAACACCTGCTGTAGGGGCAATCTAGGGCGATGAGGTGGGGAGGACCCTAGATTGCCTCCTTGATTGTAATGTGTATAGGCAAGCAGGGGCAGGAAAAATGCCCCTGCTTGCCTATACACATTACAATCAAGGAGGCAATCTAGGGTCCTCCCCACCTCATCGCCCTAGATTGCCCCTGCGACAGGTGTGTGAGTGGCCGGCTTTAGGGACAGGCCTATGATCGGCAATGGATTGATATTGTTTGCTTGATTAATTTTCTAATATATTTAGTTACTTATTTTATTTATAATTTCCGTTACCAATTCGTAACCCGTTTGTAAACTTTTTAGCTAATATAGTCAGTATTATCCGTTCTAAATGCTGTTAGGATAAGACTTTTGGAACTGAGATATGTGGCAGTAATTACGTGTAGTTCCAAAAAAACTATCGCGTGAATTTATCATTAAGTAGCCGTCAAACAGCGCTCCATTCTAAAAAGTCCTATCCTAATCCTAACAGCATTTGAAACGAGTAGTACATATTAATATATTTTTTAATATTTTTTTAAACAAAATTATGATTATGAGTCAATAAATTAAATTTAAGCACATTCGGAAATTTTAAATATGGAGCGTTGAAACAATAATTTATTATCCACGACATCACCAAGATTATCAATAATTATTTACTTATTCAAAATGCTGGTTCTAAATACGGTTCCTATTTTAAAATAAAAGTAAAAATCTCCAACATAAGGGTTTGGGAACCCTTGTTTTTATAATTCGAACCCCCTTATTTGCCTTTCCCAGTCTCGTCGCGACATTTCTGTCGGCATCATTTTTTTTCTAAGAAACCTTTGTATTACAGTGATAAACTGATTTTGTATGTATTTGTGTGCATGTGTGTATTTTCAGAATAAATTCCTTGTGAGACAGAGAGAACTAGTTATTATAAATAGTTTTCTGACTAAATAAGACATAATTTTTAAATTGAAAATTATTTATGATTATTATAATTTGTTTTTTTTTTATTGTTGGGTGAACTGGGGTATTATGAACCTTGAAAATGTTGTACAGTGTGTAATTATTATCAGATTCATTAAGTAGCTATAAAAACAAGTATATATACATAAAAAAAATGACGTTAAACACCGTTATAACTTTACACAGCGATTATTATTAAGGGATTTAGAGAATAAATAAATGTAAAGTTTAGGTTAAAAAATGATTATAAATAGGTAAAATCGTATCTAGTCAAGAAATTGTGTTAAAAGCCACATCTTATATTGTTTTCCTGCTTACCTAGTAATAAAAATCAGTTTATTTTTTCTTTTTTGTTTAGTTAACAGATGCTAGATGCCAGTATTATTTTGTTAAATGTCAAATCTGTTGTTGCATTCAGTCTAGTGTAGTAGGTAAATAAAATAGTAGGTATTTTTATTTTATTATAGTATTTCGAATTAGAGAAACATAAAGTACCTAACCCGGAGCTGATACATACTCCTGTTGTAAATAAATTAAAACTGTAGGCGTAAAAAGAGTTCGGCTTATTTAGGTACATTATGTTTCACAAAATGCCAATATTTCCTTATAAAATTGCTGATGGTCCGTGGTCATATTAATTATACGCAATTGAATTATAATTATGTGAACCTAATTTTTAATTATCTAATAAGTATAGACAGTACATTAGTAGTAATATTTCAGTAATACTTAGTGTTATATATTTTACTAAGTTAGGTAGGTTTTATCTATTTAACAAACTAGCGATTACTTAAAAATGTGTATAGATATAACAGTGCTTTCTCAAAAATTTGATAATATCTGACGAATTAAAATCGGAATGTGTATTCGGTCAATCAGAAAAGTTTACAGGTAGGTTATCATTATCAATTAATAATTTCTTAAGTTTCTCCTCAGTTATTGGTATTTCCATATTTGACAATCAATAAGGAGGCCTCTACATTTTCTACGAGGACAACGCACTTCAAAAAATAAGGTTTAATTACATTTCGCGTTTACATAAAACATTTGGTAGTGTGATGACAAAAATCAATATACCTAAATAAATGAGGAGACGTTCGATACGTGAGCAAATATAATATAATGACGTCTCTTGTCTCAACATTTTTTTTCTATTGCCATAAAAGGTGCACATAAATTAAAAAGTCAACTCATCAAAGTTCGTCTTCGCCTAAATACATGACAAGTAACCTCTCCCTCCCTGTCTCCCCTCTTACACAAAGTGACAATAAGTCGCGCACGCACACACGTGTATTGTTTGTACACTCACACATGTACAGAACCGGCTAGGTATTTGGTTTCCCGCCACCGGCGCGAACACGCACACAAAACACGAAGAGCAAACAATACAAACACCAACACACAAGTAAATTTAAACTCACCTCAAAATAAATCCATTAGAAAACACACTTGTTCAAACAACTAGCGCTTAGCCTCGAAAACGCGTTGAAAAAACACTCGCCAGCATCCGATGTGTGTTCAACACTTTTCCAAACTTTCTGTACAGCCTACTTCTTCGTTAGCACTTCGCGTTCCCGCCAAAAGTTAATTCAAATTATCAAAACTTCCAAAAGCGAGCCGAACACATTTAAATTGAGAACTGTCAAAACAGGACAACTAAATCGATCATTATTTATCGAAGTTGTTAATCAAAACTATAACTTGTTATCTTTATAATTAGGTTTCCACTCCGACTGTCTTCATATCGCGGTTCGAATTCGCGAACATTATTTTCACGGCCGAAAACGCTTCCGCAATTCAATTGCGAGTTTTAATCAAACACTATGGCGAAATAAAAGAAACGACGACAAGTGGCCCCACTTATTAACACACGTTGCGCGGTAAAAATAAACTATGATTAACTACCATTAAGATTCGCGGAGACAACCGAGGCACCGGCGAGCGTGCGAATAGGTTATGAAAAATAAATAAAATGTAAATATTGCAGAAAAAAACGCCTCGTTACAATGAGGACCTGCCAATAAAATCGCGAATTTGTTTACCGCGTCGCTATTTCGGTCGCTAGAGACGGTTCCGATATGAATAATTATTATCGCCGGCGAGCGAACATCGACGCATAGTTGTCGTTTCATAAAACGTGCGCGTTAAAACTGAGTCGAAAGGCTCGGCCCGTGTCGGAGCATAGCGCCGAATAAAATAAACAACAATATACCTAAATAAGCGGGCGACGGGCGCGGCCAAGTGTGCGTGCGCGCCGCTGTGTGCGTGTGTAAACAAGGGGCAGCGCGGCTTCAATGACATGCTCGCCCAACAGCCACCGACTATGCTCATTAATAATATTTTGCGATTTATGTCTAAATTAGTCTCGACAAAAATGACATGGGATGATCTGCTAAAGTTCCATACTTCCTTGGGCTAACAGAACGGTTAGCGCTCCCTTACTTAGATGTTAAATCGTAATGTCTATATTCCTTATCTTTTTAAGACAAAGGTGCACTGTCGTTGGTCAATGATGGTAATTGATTCCACGGGATAGGGGTTGAACGCGATTCCATAGCTTTACTCATTTGGAGTTATCGAAATAGCACACAAGCTGCAAGAGAATCTCTTAGATGGGTTAAGACCACATCTCGCATCGACTCGTAAATGAAAGCCTTGGACTGGAACTACTCGAAACAAAACAGCTTAGTACGCCCAAGAAGTATTAGCTGAATGTTATGAAAACCGACATATGAACCAATAATCTAACCACCTAGTATGCAAAAACCGAGGCTAGTAACCCTGATAACAAGCCAGCATAGCGCTGGGCAGAAGAGAAACTCCAAACTTCGGGCTGCTTACTGAACCTTTAACTCCAAGTATCGCAACCAGTTCCTTACACAATAAGAAAGACCACTACTAATTCGTCTCCATGGAACAGTTCAGTTAAAAAAACTCTCATCCTCATTCACAGCTCGTATCTATTCACTGCCCAAAATAAATTCATTTAGATAGTTTAAGACATCGTTAAAATTACTAAAGATGCTATAATCTAAATTAAATAAGACAAACGCTTTAATACAGAATTAGAACTATTCTGAGCCCTGATACCCTTCAATCAACTCAGCCTATCGCAGACCACTGCTGGAAAAGGCCTCTCTCAAGTTGCACCACAACACCTGGTCCTCTGCCTTCCGCATCCAGTCCACACCAGCTGCCTTCTTCAAGTCATCGGTCCATCCAGCTGAAGGCGTCCTATGCTGCGTTTACACGTCACGATCTCCACTCAAGGGCTCGTCTGCTCCAAGGGCCATCGGTCCTTCGACATATATGACCAGCCCATTGCCACATCAGCCTACTGATTCTGCAAGCTGCATCGGTCACTCCGGTTCTTCTCGGGATAGTATCATTTCGGATTTTATCCTTCAAAGAAACTCCAAGCATAGCTTACTTCATAGTTCGATGAGTGACTTTGGATTTATTGAATAGTCCAACTCTCAGTTTGAGATGTCTCAGCACCGTAGGTCATGACAGGTAGGACGCACTGGTTGAAGACTGAATTCGTTTCACTAAATGAATAACACCTTATCATGCTTCAGGTTATCAATATACTCAACTGATTTACATAATATAAAATCACGTCTGTATTCATCGAAGGGTTGGGCAGAGGTGTATTGTAACACCCTCATTTCGCCATTATATTTAAGTCCCATGTAGTAGGGGGCGAGCTTATTGCCATCAACCGGGCACAAATCCAAACTCCGGGCTGCCGTTGAGGAATTCCACAAGGAAAAATCCAATAACACTTTGCCCGACCTGGGGATCGAACCCAGGACCGAGGGATATCCAAATCACCTACGTGTTAAGGCTTTAAATAAAACCTGGTTTAGAATTCGTATTCTTTTGGAAGCACTGGCCAAACAAGTACACATATAGTAGGTATATCCTTAATGAATACAAGTTATGTATATCCACGGTATATAATAGCATTTAATATAATAATACCAGGTCAGACAAAATGTCAGTGTTATAACAAGTTTACAATACTTGTGCTTGTTAGATATTTCTCATAAAAGATCAGCAGTTGACCAAATTGCAATCGTACCGCAGCTAAACCAAGGCCGTTCAAGTGTTATCTCTATAAGAAAAAAGTCAAACGGCAGTGGGCAAACAGTTAAATATGTATGATGGTAATAGAAAGATTTATTCGTGCACCGATTTAAGGAGAAAAGAGAGAGAAGGTAAAAATATTAACACAGAAGGATGCTTTGCCTTATCTATCAAAATAATGCCTTAGTCGCCTCTACATGGACAGCAGAAAAAGGGCTTCAGCGTGGACTCTCTTGTTATCTTGAGCAATTACCGCTCTTTTTACAGGCTTTACAGATAGAGCGAATATTTCTTTACAAAGCTACTATTACAACCTTTCAATCAACATAACTAACAATCACAAAAAACATCATTTTTCACAAAATCAGACGAAATCGATAAAAAAATTAAAACAAAGAAATAAAATTACAACCATATCCGTGTTGCCCCAACCGCCCCGCGAGAATAAACATATGACGTCACCGGCGGGTAAACAAACAAACAAACACATGCGCGCCGCTCATGTTTCCTTAATACAATTATTATTTCGAATGTGGAACGCGAACGAGGCGGACGCCGTTCGCGATTTATTTTTAAAACTAGCTGACCGCTTACAATTTAAACCTTTTTGATAGTAATTATTGTTTGTTTTTACGTTACGAACCGCTTTTAATTGTTAAAAGAGCACTTGTTTTTGATTTTCGAACTGCTTTTATCCTTTACTTTTTTTTCCTGATTTGTTTGTTGAGCTGTAGGCGGTCTGTTGTGTGCTAGTATTTTTTTTACATTTGTTTACTAGGTAAAAATATGGAGTCATGTTGACGAGGGACATTTAGAGTTGAAAGCTGTTGTGTCGTATTTTAAACACAGAATATTATTATTGTGCATAGGTGGTCATAGTTTATTCGTTACAATTCTCTTTCCCGGGGGTTAACTTACAATAAACGTCTATCTACGGGAATTGTATGATGATTAATGATATTAACTTTTTATTTGCGCTGAGTAACTTAATGAATTCCGTATCTATGCAGCCACAGTTTATCATGTTGGTAATAAATCAGACATAATAGTAGCCAGTTGTAGCCCTGCATGCTGCACGATTAGTTAATGCTACGGACGATAGATGGCGCATTCAGGCGCCACTCTACATTTATGGGTACATAATTTAGAGAATGCAATTTTATCTAGTTTGTGGACGGGTTGGAATGTTAAACTTCCTCACCGCACGCTGGGAATAGACGCGTGTTGTAAGATTCAGCAAAACCCAGCACGCTTGGTGGTAGGATCTATACGGTCCGCCTGGCTAATTACCACCTGACCAATAAAATCCGCCAAGCAGTTTACTGTGTGTATGTGAAAACCAGAAGGATATAGGGGAATCCCTCTACATCTCTGTTCCTTGGATTTGTGCGCTCCATCTTAGACTCTGTCTGCGCTTACCATCAGGTGAGACTAGGGCCAAACGCGACCAAGTAAAACATTTAAAAAAATGCAACATTTCTTTGTCCAAAAATGGGTTTCTTACTACTTGAATGGAAGTATTGTATACAAGAGAGGCGGCGGAAGTCAAACCGCGGCCATCATGGATTCTTGTTTACAAGAGTCATCAGAATTAATAATATGAAGTTGTACCAAGGTCAGCTAAAGAACTGATAATGGCCCTTAGAGTCTTGCAGTAGCATAAGCATAGTCAGCCAATTTCAGTCCAATTTCTGGCCACGGGCCTCTTCTCAAAATGAGAACGGTTTAGGCCTTAGTCCACCACGCTGACCTGTTGCGGGTTGGCGGACTACACACAAAATCAAAATTTTTTTGGAGACCTCTCTCTGTGCAGGTTTCCTTCACCATTAACACTAGTAATAAGGACAAAGGATTAAGGCTTAACCCTTCTCATTCTGAGAAGAGGCCCGTGCCCAGCAGTGGGACAGTAATAGTAATAGTAGTAGTTTGACGACACGTTTGGTGCAGTGGCTAAGCGATTGGCTTCTGCGCTGCGGGTCGTGGGTTCGATTCCCGCACGGAACAAATATTTGTATGGCCTACAGGTAGTTGTTCCGGGTCTGGGTGTTTGTGCATGTGAAGATTTGTGTCTGTAAACGCACCCACGATACAGGAAAAATCCTAGTGTGGGGCAACGTTTTTTTAAAAAGAAAGAAAGAAAAGAAAGTAATGGGCTACAATGTTAGGTACCTATGATATTTTATTATTAACGCAAGTGATAATCAAATTCTGATCCGCACATGAATTTGAAAAGTCAGAGGTGTGGGTAGAGTTTCATCTCACACCTTTCTACATGGTACCTACCATGTAGAAGGGTCTACATGGTAGGTACCTTCCTTGCAGTAGAGTAGTCCTAAAATGTAGACAGTGAATCGACAAACGCAGCGTAGGACACCCCTCAGCCAAGTGGATGAAAGAAGGCAGCTAGAGTAGACTGGATGTGAGAGGTAGCGCCGACCCTGGGGTAGATAGAGAGGAGCGATCGCTCTAGGCACCAGAAGGCATGAGGCGCCAAAAGTGTATTTTTGAAAAAGTTCGTAGTTTTTATTTATTAAACACTAGCGACCCGTCCCAGCTTCGCATGGGTGCAATGTAGATACTATTGTGGGGCATATAAACCTTCCTCTTGAATCACTCTATCTATTGCTGAAAACTGCATTAAAATCCGTTGCGTAGTTTAAAAGATCTAAGCGTACAGACAGCGGGAGCGACTTTGTTTTATACTATGTAAAGGTAAACTGAAATACTATTTATGTGATGAGATAGCGTCGACCAAAGGGCGGTGAAAGACAATCTCCCTATACCCTGATCAAGGTCTACAGCCAGGGCTGGTGGGAGGTTGGAGACAGCAACTTGAGAAAGGCCTATCTATGACTACATTGTTGCCAATTTTTAAAATAAAACGTTTCAGAGAGGCTCCAACTGGGCCGGCGCAGCTGGATTCTCTCAAACGATCCCTCCACGCGCATCTTGCTGGGGCTACGCACTATGTCTAGAATGTTCCGTAATGTAGCAATTAATGTTCGTTATTCTGCCTAGCCTTTTCCCAACTTAGTTGGCGTCAGCTTCCAGTATAACCAGATGCGGCTGAATACCAGTATTTTACACGGAGCGACTGCTGTCAGTCCTCCGCAACCCAGTAATTGGGCAATGACGATATCCTAAGGTTAGACCGGTTGTCAGACTTTCAGAATTCTGACTTCCCGTAACGAATGTCGTAGGCATTCGTATGACACCCGGGACCGACCGTTTAACGTGTTCTCCGAGGCACGGAGGTGTCTCGATATGTAACGAACGGTCACCCATTCACGGACTGACCGCGGCAAGAGCAGCGTAACCTCTCAGATCGCATTAGCCACGAGCCACCTCTTCATTCTACCAAACCTGTCTGATTTGCGCCGATAGCTTCTATTTCCCTTACAACAACATCGTTCTAAGAAATAAACATTTTTAAAGTTTGTCAAGGTTGAACGTGCTGTCTGCCTTGTTTGACGGCTAGCGTGAATATAATATTATGTCTCGACATTTGCGTGTATTGTGTAGGCATTAGCATTTAGCTGTAGGCCTCGAGCTTGCGAATTAATTAAATAATTAGTTAGCATTTTGTATAATTTTTGTGTTTAGTCTTCAAAAATTTGTAAACAATGAAGATTTATGAGTATCAACGGGGATCTAAGATTGTCTAGCCTTGAATGAAATATTTTTGAAGCGATGACAAAAAAGTCAATTCGAAATAATATAATGACGTTCTCAATAAACAGTATACAGCAGTGATAGCCTAGTAGTATGTCCGTCGGACTGCCAGGTCTCGAGTTCGGAGTCAAGGCACGCACCTCCTGACTTTTCGAATTCATGTGCGGACTGTTTAATTATCATTTGCTTAAAAACGGTGAAGGAAAACATCGTGAAGAAACCGGAATGAGAGATATTTCTCGACGGCATGTGAAGCCAAGTCAGAAGCCCATGGGCGGCATAAACTCTAACACCAGGTTAGTCACTAATCACATGAAAAGAAGAAGGAATTAACATTATTGTATGAATGAATGATTAAGAAAAAAGAAATCTATAATACTAATATTGCCTCCAAATTCGTTCAAGCAGCCATTTTTGGCAAGAACTCCTCATTCTTACCACAAAAATCTAATCTGAACAATTTATGAACGACTTTTTTTTGTTTTTTTTTTGGTGCATCCAAAAAGCCTCCTTGAGTGACGATACTAAACAAAGAGTATAGTAATATATAGATACTAAAGTACTATGCGTTCCAAATAAGAATAGGATCGCGCTTGCTACAACTTCACACGATAGCTGTCAAATTGGTACTGCCAGCAAAAAAATACTATGAAAAAAAAAAGATATATTTTTTCATTCATAGATTTCATTATTATTTACATTAATTTTTATAAAATGTTATTTACTGAATTCCATAAATAAATAATTTTGGATAATTTAATAATATTTGAAAACAGTATTCATTCAAGAAATGAACCAATATATATAATTAACTTCACGAAATGCTACTGGTCACCCTAATATGTCGCCATAATAATAATATAATTAGGATGATGAGGCTGTACATTCCGAGGAAGTGTGGGGGTCGAGGCTTTTTAAATGCTAAGACCCTCCACAACCGCGAGGTGTGCAGCCTCAGGGAGTACTTCCTCCATGCCGACGTGGGGATGCATCGAGATGTAGTCGCAGTGGACAAAGGGTTCACCCCGCTCTCCTTGGCTAAAGAGAACTGGCGCAAGCCTGTAGTACTGGATACTAATGGTCGCAGGGAGGTATGGCAGAGCAAGGAGCTTCACGGACGCTTTTACCGGGCCCTTCATGGGCCCGATGTAGATTTCCTAGCGTCCGTAGCCTGGCTGCGTTTCGGTGACCTATTTGGGGAAACCGAAGGTTTTGTCTGTGCGATTATGGACGAAGTTATCTTGACGAACAACTACCGAAAATATATTGTGAAGGACGGCACGGTTGACATCTGTCGGGCATGCCACTGTCCCGGCGAATCCATTCGACATATTATTTCTGGTTGTTCTCGTCTTGCTAACGGCGAGTATTTGCACAGACACAACCTAGTGGCTAGGATTATCCACCAGCAACTTGCTCTGAAATACAACCTTGTGGACGCAGAAGTACCATACTACAAGTATGTGCCCGACCCAGTTCTCGAGAATGGTCATATCACATTGTACTGGGACCGATCTATCATCACCGACAGGACTATTGTTGCCAATAAGCCTGACATAGTGGTGATAGATCGATCAGAGCGTCTCGCAATGATTGTTGATATCACTGTCCCACATGACGGGAACCTTGTGAAAGCCGAGAAAGATAAAGAAATTAAGTATCAAGACTTGGCACACGAGGTTGTCGACATGTGGGAGGTTGACTCTGCAGTCATTGTGCCGATAGTCGTGACGGCCAATGGCTTAATAGCCAAGAGCCTCGACCAACACCTGATGAGGCTCACGTTGGGCAGCTGGGTCAAGGGCCTGGTACAGAAAGCGGTACTTCTGGACACGGCACGTATTGTCAGGACGTTCCTCTCTCTGAGGCCCTGACCACCGGTAGCTTGGACCCTGTTCCCGATGCCGGTGGGCTGCTATTTTTTATATTTTTAAATGTTTTTTATATTTTTTGTAGAAATATTTAAAAATATAATTTATATGTATATAGAATGAATAAACGATATAATTACTGTGTAATTAATTTGGCGTAAAATTGATAAGAAATACCAAAAAAGTGAACAAAAATAATTAAACTGAATATAATTTATTTATTTACTTTTTTGCACACCTTATACTTTGGTAATGAAATTCCCGAATATTGCGGAACAAAATGGCGTCTTGACAGTGCTATTCTTATTTGGCACGCATAGTACGGCCGTCGCACCCTGGGTAGTCAGCCCCGCTACCAACCTTGCTGACTAGCTAATCTTTGCACCACGGCATGAATAGCTATTCTGAACTGGTATTCTCGTACAGCTCATGGCCGACATAAGAAATGACATAGAGGGTGTAAACGAAATCATGTAATTCTTTCAAACTTCTTGATGGACTGCTGACATAGATCAACCCTTTTTTTTATCGTGGGTAAATCCTCATGGATGTCCCTCGCCTGGGGTAGGCGAGGGGGTCTGTCGGACTCTTACCGGCTAAAAACCCACGGTGTTCCTCCTCCTGACCGTCGGTCGCGGGATTCGCCTAGGCATGCACCGCAACCCCGGCAGGTCTTGGTCCACCAACTGCTGGTGGATCTCTCCACTGTGGGGCCCCACCGCACGACCTCCTGAGAGGCGCGAGAAGCATCCCACATCACGCGCGCACCAGAACACATGGCACGGCGTGACCACCCCGGGGACAAAACAAGCACATGGGCGCCAGACTACCCCGTGTCTGGGCACCCTTGGTCCCCCTGCGACGGGTCAGGTTAGTGGCCCCGCCGCCTTACACTTTTCGGCCGCAGAGGCTAGGGTGAGCGGCCAACGACATACCGACACTCCTCTCCCTCTGCGGCCCCACCGCGTCCACCATCTGACGGTGGCGACCCCGTCAAGGCCGCGGAAGGTAGGAAGAGCGGCGCACTGCAATACCGGCACTCCTCTCCCGCCGCGACCTCCACCCTTCAGCCGCGATACCTCCCATGAGACATCGCGGCCCGCCTCAGTTGCGATGTCGCCCAGGCGACCTACTTGGCGGCTACGTCAAGGGCTTCCAGGCCCAAGCCCCGACGAGCAGCCCCTCCTTGGGTTCCTCTTCGCTTCACCGTGGCCACGCCACGGCTACTGAGCCCCTCCGCAACGACAATGCGGGAACCCACCGGGGGGGGGACATAGATCAAACCTGCACGGGAAACTCTTGGATTCAATAAAAAAAAGTAAACATTATGTTCTTAACGTGAGGCATTTTAGCGCCCTGGGCGAATGGCGCGGCTATCGCTCGCCGCGCGGTCTTTATCTCAGGGTGCTAAAATGCCTCACGGTAAGAACACATGTTTACTTCTTGTAATTTTTTTTTATTGAATCCAAAGGATTTCTGTGCATGTAGAAGTGTAGATAATATTACTGTATTATTCGTTCTGCCTAGCTTTTTCCCCTGTTGGGATCAGCTTCCAGTCTAACCAGATGCGACTGAATACCAGTACTTTACACGGAGCGACTGCCATCATACCTCCGCAACCCACTCACAGGGCAATGCCAATATCCTACGGTTAGACCCGTTGTCAGACGTTCGGGCTTCTGACTACCCGTAACGACTGTCATAGGTATTCGTATGACACCCGGGACCGACTGTTTAACGTACTCTCCGAGGTACGGAGGGGTCTCGATGTGTAACGAATGGTCACCCATCCATGGACAGACCTCAGCAAGCGCAGCTTAACCTCGCAAATCGTATGATTATCGCGTATGGTAATTAGCCATGAGCCCCTCAATGAATTAGCTACGATTTCGAATTCTGTGCGTGTCACTGTAGATCAGGGCTGGCCAACCTGTCGATCATGGCAAGGCAAAGAAAATTATAAGTTTAATATAAGTTGAATGAAGAGATACTGATTATGTAATTAGCAGTGATCGGAATAGTTAGAGCTAATGTGCCTAAAGTTCAAGGAACAGAAACGAAAAGTGGAGACTTCCTTACGACAATTTTTTTTTCGGAATATTTGTTCTGAATGTCGGAACATTACTTAAGTACAACTAAAATTAATAAAGTAAAACAACTATCGAATTCATTTACCGTTTCTGTTTAAAAAAAGTGCACGATTTATATAGTTTAAAAATTAAAGGTACTCTCCTTATTTTCGTTTTATAATTAAGATAGCAACCTTAAGATTGACTATCTTAATTATTGAGGTTGATTTCTGTTTACGTTTAGTTCCAATAATTTTACAAAATGAATAAATGGTATGAAAACCTATAAATTGTTTTTTTAACTTGTTAGTTCTAACTATTAAAGCTGGTATGAAAATTAAATTAAAGTCAAAGTCAAAGTTTTTTATTTCAAATAGACCAGATTTCAGGCACTTTTAAAACGTCACGACTAGGTGCACGGTTCCAAAAGGTAGGTTCTATGGAGAAGAGCCGGCAAGAAACTCCATGAATACTCTTTTTAAAATAGTAGTTATTAGCTTCCGCACTTACGGCGTTCAAACGAAGATAAGGATAAAGGTACTCTACCTTTAATTTTTAAACAATAAAATCGTACACTCTTTTTTAAACAGAAACAGTAAATGAATTCGATAGTAGTTTTACTTTATTAGTTTTAGTTGTATTTAAGTAATGTTCCGACATTCGGAGCAAATATTCCGAAAAAAAAAATGTCCTAAGGAAGTCTCCACTTTTCGTTTCTGTTCCTTGAACTTTAGGCACATTAGCTCTACCTATTCCGATCACTGGTAATTAGTAGATCGCACAGAGTCTACTCAGTAAACAGTTGATCTTGGGACGAATCAAGTTGGCTACCCCTGCTGTAGATAATATTACTGTAGTGTACTATAATTAAATTAAATTGTGTATCAGACCAATTAAAATGTTTTTTTTTCTACTAAATAATATTGTTTATGCAAATAATTTACCTGTTGTTACAATAATGTGTAGTAATTGTCATAATCGTATCGGCTAACTAAAATATTGGGTATTTATAATCATGAATAGGTATTATTTATTATAATAAGCTGTTGTTACTATGTAACTGGGTAATTATGGCCACATAATATCAGTAATTAACTCACATTTCACTCATAGATAATGGGCATTGTTACCGATTCTCTTGGTTACCAACTTCTTCTTCTTTTCATGTGGTTAGTGACTAACCAGGTGTCAAAGTTTATGCCGCCCATGGGCCTCCGACTTGGCTTCACATGCCGTCGAGAAATATCTCTCAGGCATGCCGGTTTCCTCACGATGTTTTCCTTCACCGTTTTTAAGCAAGTGATAATTAGGTATACAATACGCACATGAATCCGAAAAGTCAATGATCCGTGCCTTAGGTTCCAACTCGAGACCTATGACTTGGCAGTCCGACGGTCACACCACTAGGCTCACTGCCGTTTGTTCACCAATCAAGCTTAAATTAGACTATTGTTATCTTTTACTAACAGACAGCGCGAGAAAAGGACGGAGATAGATAAGAACTAAGTTAGAGATGTCAAACTGGTTGACGCTTTAAACTTCACCGCGTGTCTAATCGACACGTTCTGACGTGTAAACATTAGTTCAAAACTAAATTTGATAGCACTCAATTTACGTCCGTCTCTTTCTTATTTTATGAGAGTGAAAAAGATGGCAATAGCCTAAATTAAGTATAGTTTTACACAATAGAATCCGCACCATTGGCTCTCTATCAACAAATAGGTATACGCTTCGCACGCTTTATCCAATCCGCATCGATGCAGCCTCAGCGTGCTTAAGCATGTTTACGCATGCTATAGCATGTTATCGCAGCTGAAAGCACACGATCAAGAAATCTTTCATAAGCTATGTGGATAAGTGTGTCTAAAAATCATCCAGTCTTCATGGGCGTAGTCAGGGTGGGGCAGACGGGGCGCTTGCACCACCCTGGCACAGGAAAGTATAGGTAAATGGTCTAGATTAAGTCAACTCGCCACCCATGTCCACAGAACAATTACCTACCGAAAATAGGCAGACCAATGCTCGACTCCGTCTATACTTATTTGGATTTCAAAAATAAGATTATGGGGCAAAATGGGTGTCGATTCTTAGCACATTTTGACAGTACTAAACGCAACTGTCACTTTCTTTTTCTATTGAAACAGAAAGAGACAAACACCCTTAGTTTAGTCCTGTCAAAGTGCGCAATAGAATGACACCACCATTGACTTTATATGAACAAGTGGGTTCTTACGCTACTTATGCTTTCTCCAATCCGCATTGATGCAACATCAGCATGCTTAAGCATGCTTACGCATGCTATAGCATGGAGTCCGCCAACCCGCACCAGCTCAGTGTGGTGGACTAAGGCCTAAACACTTCTCATTCTGAGAAGAGGCCCGTGTCCAGCAGTGGGAGAGTATGAGCTGATTATGTTATGGCAATGTGATTTTGTTCCATAAACACCTTAATACAACAGCTACGTAAAGAGAGGTACTGCTGGTAAGGTATGCTGAGCGTCGGCCGTTTCGCGTGGTAGTGGCGTATAATATATTTCTGTGCCAGTTATTTTATTTTTGTATACTTTTTTGTACTTGATTTCTTGGGCTTATGTAAAAAAAAAAAACTATGTTATGTGCGTCACTCTCACGTGAATAAACGGTTTTTCTTTCTATCTTTCTTTACTTGAATATTCTTGAAACTAGTTTTAGTTACAAGCAAGGCCGGACTGTGACCTGAAATCTGCCCGGGCATTTGAGAGACGATCGGCCCAAGCGATTAGACGGACGACGTGTTTTTTTTGACGTTCCCCTCACTCTTTCGATTTCTCCGACTGTGTGACCGGCCCATTAAGCCACACCGGCCCATCGGGCATCCGGCATTTGCCTGATTTGCCCGTATGGCCAGTCCGCGCCTGGTTACAAGGATATTCAAGTACCTCTCTTTTGGTCTTGTGGTTAAAAACTCATTATTTAAAGATTAATAATATAGGTACCGACCTAAGTAATTTTACTCAAAAATGCTTGTAATGTTGTCATTATTTTGACAACCTTCTTTGAGCAAAGTCGACGTTTCCGCGCTACTTGAATAGGCGCCAGCAAAGTTGTATGGGATTTCATTACTGGTGAGTTTTAGCCACCAGCAATTTCCTTTGAAAATCCATTATTGTCGAGTTTTGTTTCAAAATAGTCTGGTGCAAAAAGTTTTTATTCAGAATTTGGCTGTATAGGTACAGGCAGCACAATAATTAAATACCTACTCGTAAAAAAGAAACTAAGGACCAGAGAAGAAACAAATCGTTACTTTAAATAAATTCTTACTATACTAATCTGGTTTTATTTAAATTACTCGCATTGTTTGAGTAAAGCACTATACAAGCCTTGGTCCGCAATGACTGCGCTGCTGGCCACGCTATGATGGCCTCGAGCTTAGTTTAGCTACGCTCTCGGCCTTCAAGCTTGGTTATCATTGCAGCCCTTGCTGTCCGCGCTATAAAGGCCTGGAGCTGTGCTACGCTGCGCTCTCGGCCATCATCAGTGCTGCCAGCAACGCAGTCATTACATACCGCGGCAGTAATGTACTATAAATTACGCATTTCATGTAAAATTGATTGCATAATTATCGAAATTAGCAAAATATCGATAGGTACATAAGGAAATAATTATGTAGATATTCAGTTTCCTTAATTTATCTAAAATTTTAATTGTTTGCGTGTACACAACATTGTTTATCGCCATTTAGGTCACCTTGAGGTCCTGGAGTACTTTGGAACCCAACCCTACCCAACTTAGCCGTCTGTCGCTAAAAACCAGCACTGCGGCTCCGTTTCGCACGTGAGACACAGTATTATGCTGAGCGATGGCCGTTTTGCGCGGGTGAGACGCATATTTTTAACCAACTTCCAAAAAAAGGAGGAGGTTCTCAATGCGACTGCATGTTTTTTTTGTATGTTTTTTCCGCGATGTCTTTGCTAATTGTGAACCGATTTTAATGATTTTTTTTTGTTTAAAAGAGTATTCTTTCGAAGTGGTCCCATTTAAAGTTGGTGAAGATCTGATGAAGAACTTCGGAGATAGACAATGGAACTCCTCAATGACGAACAGTACGCATAATGTGCTGATGTGATTATGTTACGAGCAGCGTCTTTAGTAGGCTCAACCATGTTTTAATTAAGGCCACTAAAATGAAACAAATAATAAACTTGTTAACAAAAATAAAACCTATTTCAAAAAACCGAAAAAAGGAATAAACTAATTACCATATTACAAATTAACAGTTTTAGAAGTCGGTGCCTTCAATTTGGTTAAGCGTGGATTAGCACCGACTTCTGAAACTATTAATCTGTAATATGGTAATTATTTTATTCCTTTTTTCGGTTTTTTGAAATAAGTTTTATTTTTGTTAAAAAGTTTTTTATTTCCAATAGTTTCCATTTGGTTTTGTTTTATACTTTTATTTTATTTTGTGCGTCAAGTTGGCCCGAATTAACAACTTTTCTTTCTTTCTTTCTTCTTTATAACTAGAGGTGGAAAGAGTGTTTGTGGTCATGGTTCACGACAAAGGTCAGTCTATTCTCGCTCCTACCATTGTTTTTTTTTAATGCGACCTTTGGCCTATTGCTATGATTTACCTACTATGGGTAAGATAGTTAAATCATAAAATAAAACAGACGGTAGGTACTTATTGTTATAACATATATCACGCCTGTATTCCCCAAAGGGTAGGGCAGTGATGTATAGTAACACCCTCATATGTCCCATAAGAAACAAGCCAATTGTTATCAACCGGGCACAAATCCAAACTCCCGGCTGCTACTAAGGAATTCCACACGGAAAAACCCAATAACACTTTGTTTGCCCGACCTGGGGATCGAACCCAAGATCTCACGATCAGCAGTGGCGCTTGCCACCACTAGACAAACGAGGCAGTTACTTGTACCTACTGTACTTATTGTTCGTGTCAAAAATATTCGTAAATAAAACTGCAGCCGGGAATTTACCTAAATCTACAATATTTATATAATAGCCATTTAAATGTTTTGTTATAACATACATTTATTTTAATCTATGCCAATAATAATACATGACATACATACATAAACTCACGCCTTTTTCCCATGGGGCTAGGCAGAAACTATAGAAAGCCACATGCTACGACCCTTACATACCCCTTTCCCTTCATCCACACTCATACATCTTGTCATACACGCACGCCGGGTGAGAGTACTACGCACCTGACCTTTGCGAAGAACATCACCAATAACATCGATGTATGTCCTTCAAGGACGTCCTCTACCGGCGTTTCCATTGACTTCCGCCTTATAAATTCCTTTTGTTAATCGCCGTTCACTCATTCTCTCAACATGACCAAACCACCTGAGCATACTTCTTTAAATTTTTGTCACTACATCATCTTTTAAACCGCAACTTTGTCTAATCTCATCATTTCTCAATCTATCATTCAAAGTTACACCGCACATACTTCGCAAGAAACGCATTTCCACGGCATTTATTCTACTATGGCCAATAATATAATTTATGAAGATAACCACAAAATAGACTGAAATGGTATTGTTGATTTAATATTTTTTGACGGAAAAAGAATATTATTAATACCTCGACTCTACTTTAAAAAGTTTAAGTACCTACTGCTAAAAAGCAGTAAGTATGGGCCAAGCCACATCTGAAGGAAGATACGTCGCCGATCTTCCGCCGCTACACATAATTCCATACAAACATCTCACACCGAGATACGTTACTAAAATTCCTCGAATAAAGGTAGGCTTATTGGAGCCACCCCGCACCCGACCAGCACCGCCTCGCCTTGTGCGGTTAGTATTATTAATATGGACTTCTATGGATTAACGTGCACTACATCAACTCCGTAGCGTCACCGGATCGCCTCGCCAGCAAGCTGTCCACGCGCGGATGGCGAGTGGACCACGCGGCGTCCACTCGTTATGCGGTCCAATATTCACCCTCTTTTTTCTAACATTTCGTGCACCCAATAAGCTTTCTTCTGGTTGACAATGCGGCGTCCACCCGTGGACCACCTGTCGACAACGGGCGGACGCTGAGCGACGAGGCAGTGGTGGTCGGGTGCCGGGTGGCTCTAATGAGCTATAACCTTAATTACGCGACGGAAGATCGGCAATCTTCTGTCAGAAGTGGTTTGGCCATAGTAGCTTAGCGGTTGAACGTTCACTTCCTATGCAGGAGAGATCCTCCTGCATATTCGATATCGGCGACCTATGACTTTTCGAATTCATGTAAATATTACTATTAAGATAGCATTGGTTGGTAGGCATCGGCGGAGAGGTGAGGAAGTAAGCGGGCGGGTGAATTTTGACAGCTCCAATACACAGATAAAAAAATCAAGTTATACTTTTAAAATATCAGAATAACTGCCTTATTGATCTAGTGATGTCAAGCGCGACTGCTTATCGTGAGGTCCTGGGTTCGATCCACAGGTCGGGCAAAGTGTTATTGGGTTTATCCGTGTGGAATTCTTCAAGAGCAGCCCGGAGTTTAGATTTGTGCCCGGTTGATAGCAATAGGCTTGCCCCCTATTACGTGGGAGTTAAACATAACGGCAAAATGAGTGTGTTACTATACACCTCTGCCCAACCCTTCGGGGAATACAGGCGTGATTTTTATATCGGAATGTCCGGCAAAGCCACTTACTTGCACATCTTTACACAGTATAAAACAAAGTCACTCCCGCTGTCTGTACGCTTAGATCTTTTAAATTACGCAACGGATTTTAATGCAGTTTTCAGCAATAGATAGAGTGATTCAAGAGGAAGGTTTATGTGCCCCACATTAGTATTTACATTGCACCCGTGCGAAGCCGGGGCGGGTCGCTAGTTGTATATAAACACATATTCATTCAACAATTTAGTTTTATCGTTACGAAAAGAATTAGATTCGCAAATTGTACAATTCATGGTCACAAAGTGATGTTTACGGCATACAAATTTTAACAGGCGGGAGTCGAATCTCGGCCCGTCGGCTGACTGCTAATGAACTCAAATTTTACGAGCGCTGTCGCTTACATAATATGACGTAATGTGTGTATGTGTGTGTATGTAGTCTAACATCCATTGGTATGGTTTACTGACTCTAATAATGTCTGGTAATTTCTAATAATTATGGCATTAGGCAAGAATAATAGAGATGTGGTTACTTTTAGTAAATTAGTGTATGAATTTATGACATAATTAGGTGTAAGATAAATATCGTCAGCGTGATCAAGAGAATTGGACAGAAATGTAGAGTTTTAACGGCCCCGACTTTCGAGTTGTATGTCGTGGGTTCGAACCCAGCCAGGCGCATTACTTTGTGTAATTTATTTCATCACCACTGCTCTCAAAACGGTGAAGGAAAACATCGTGAGGAAACCGGCATGTCCTAGAACCAAAAATTCGAAGACATGTGGCATCTACCAACCCGCACTGGGCCCGCGTGGTGGATTACGGCCCATTCCCTCTCACAGAGAGGAGGCCTGTGTCCCAGCAGTGGGAACATTATAGGCTGATGATGATGATGTAGAGTTTTGTGGTCAGAAGACTCAGGAAACGGATCCGGAAAACGCCTGAAAATCGTCATTGGTGTCGATTCTATAGCACATTGTGACAGTACTAAACTAGACTAAACGCAACTGTCACTTTCTTTTTCTGTTAAAACAGAAAGAGACAAACACCCTTAGTTTAGTATAGTCCTACCAAAGTGCGCAACAGAATCGACACCATTAAATAACTAATTGACATTTTTACATCAACGGTAACTACAATCCTTTCGCATTTTCTACATAATTATGATAGTTATCTACATATATTTGCCCCAATTCTGAGTGGGTACCTGACTTTTTTTTTAAATAGAAAAATACAATTTTTCACCCTTCGTTGATGGGGAATTTAAATCGTTTGATGTTTCTAGGTAAACGTTTGATGCTCGAACCAGCTGTGGCGATTGTATGGTATCCGATGGTGGGTCTTCATGTGAGCCACATCTGGTGAAATATGGGTCATAATATGAAATCGAAACTGTTGTTCAAGCAGTGAACATAGGTACATAATAAGTGTTTAATATTGAGGTTCGCAAGCCAAAGCAACGATAGTCGCAGCGACGAAACTACTTGATTATTCCATACCACTACCTCGGCGACTACAACGCACGCACATACAACAAATCGCCTAAACACTTCTTATATCAAAACGCCACTACGTGTAGTTATGTACATATTTCATTAGAGAATCGCAAACATAGCCTCACTCTGCGATGTCGGACAAATAATTGTTTCTAATATGTATAATTTGGCACGTTTACGCGTGCTTCAGCCATCTTGTTTGATTATGTTGTTATAAGTGCTAATTTATATATAAATGATGTTGTTGTTTCCATGCCACAGGGTGTTGAGGAAAAATGCGGTTTATTAAAGGGTATTTATTAGCTTTTTGAGATACAGAGGGACAGGAGCGATACAGAACATTGACATCAAGTTTTTACAGCGAAGTCCACGGTGCTATATTAGTTTACGATGTGTCAACAAAACCAAAGTCCCTAGCAAAACGGAATGAGTGGGTCGAGGACCTTCAAGTCAACTCCACCAAGAAGAACATAGTTTGCTTAGTTGTTGGCAATATGATTGACAAGCATATCATTTTGGGACCCGGTGCATTATATCAGCAAGCACATCGGGTCACCCGCGCGACGGCGCAACGAGTATTCCTAAGGAGGGTTGATGTCAGGCAGGCGGCCGGTCATAAAACAATAAGCCAAAACATCTAACAACATGGATTTATGAAATACATGTTATGCCGGCCACACCTAGTGTGGGATAAGGGTCCCTCGCCTTCCCCAGGCGATGGGACATCCATGAGTATTTTCCAACGATAAAAAAAAGTGCGCCGGACGTAGGTACTTGAGTAGCGTCGCTCGTGGAGGCTCTTTTAGTTACTATCAACATGGGCCTACCCCCCAGACAGGTAAAATAAATCTTGGGGGAGAATGCCAGAATCAGTGCGTTCGGTAGGCGTGTCAGTGATTGTTGGTATCTACCTAAGCTTATTAGGTAGGGAGTTAGGACAGGGACTGATACTGAGTCTCATTCTTCTTCTTTTCGTGTAGTTAGTTATTAACCTGGTGTCAGAGTTTATGCTGCCCATGGGCCTCTGACTTGGCTTCACATGCCGTCGAGAAATGTCTCTCAGGCATGCCGGTTTCCTCATTTGAGTCCCATTGAAATATTTCTATTAGTTTTAGCTTTTTTATCAAGCCCAAAAATCTATGATTCAATACACACCAAATCTTGGATTAACTCAATGGTTCTGCCTAGCCTTTTGCCAACTATGTTGGGTTCAGTTTCCAGTCTAACCAGATGCAGCTGAATACCAGAATTTTAGACGGAGCGACTGCCATCAAAGCTCCTCAAACCAATTACTGGGCAATGTCGATATCCTAAGGTTAGACCGGTTGTCACCGGTTGCCGTTCGCAACACATCGAAACCCTTCCGTGACACGGAGAGCACGTTAGACAGTCAGTCCCGGGTGTCATACGAATACCTATACTTAACAGTCGTTACGGGAAGTCAGAAGCCCGAAAGTCTGACAACCGGTCTAATCTTAGAATATCGGCATTACCCAGTATCTAGGTTGCGGAGGTCTGATGGCAGTCGCTCCGTGTAAAATACTGGTATTCAACCGCATCTGGTTAGACTGGAAGCTGACCCCAATATAGTTGGGAAACAGCTAGACTGTACGAACGAACGATTTGTTGTTATGTGTACCTAACGAGGTTCTCAATGTTGTATCAATGCTGAGAACTGAGATGGAATGAAATAGTTACCTCGGGAGTTGATAAGGACACATTTTGTAAATCATCGTAGTCATAATTGCAAAACATAATTAGGTACCTACAGTTTTACCCCGTGTGGGGACGGGTAACTACCGCACGCTGGGATTAGACGCGTGTTGTAAGATTCAACAAAACCCAGCACGCTTGGTGGTAGGATCTATACGGTCCGCCTGGCTAGCTACCACCCTTACATTAAAGTCCGGCGCCAAGCAGTTTACTGTGTTCCGTCGTGTGTATGTGAGAGCCAGAGGTGTATAGGGGAAACCCTCTATATCTCTGTTCCTTGGATTCGTGTGCTCCATCTTAAACCCTGTCTGCGCTTACCATCAGGTGAGACTAGGGCCAAACGGGACTAAGTCAAGAATTATTGCTGCATCTTAACTGTCCTAAAGCTGCATTTGGCAGTTGCATAGTTTGCAGTTGCGATTGGATTTGCAGTTAGGGTTACCAGATGAGAAAATCAAAAGTCCGGAGAAAAGGTATGATTTCCATTGAAAAATCCTGAGATTTTTTAAAGTTTGAAAATTTTCTCTAAAACGTACTTACATACACAATTTAAAAAAGTCATAATATTATCGTTTTTATACACTGCGGATATTTACGTACCTACCTATATTTTGTAAGCAGTATTTTATTAAAAATTCAAAAAATCCTGAGATTTTTTATTTTTTTATTATAATTCACAAAACTGATGTACATACAATCTCACATGCAATAAAAATAAAAGGTAAAAAATAGAACATGCGTCTGATTGACACTTAGGTACTAGATGTGAATCTAACATGCACATTTTAAGTAAAGACACATTATGTATTTATACTAATTAAATAAACTAAAATTAAATTAAGTTTGACGTGAAAACAATTACAAAGATGTGCAAAGTCCAGTCCTGAGAAGAGTCCAAAAATCCTGAAATCTCAGGACAAATCCTGAGATATGGTAACCCTATGTGCAATCGACTTGCAGTTATGATTTCGAATATTAAACTTTTGTTCACCAAATGTGACGTCATCAGCCCCCCAGTTACTAGGTAGGTAGTTATGTTCATTTCATACATACTATACCTACCTAAGTATGTAGGTACTTCCATAAAATTTCAATAGTTTGCATGTTTAACAAATAAACAGATAAAATTTATTTGTTTTCATTCAATTTGTCCTTGATAATATACCTACTACTGGATACCTACCTAGATGGTAGGCAAGTACAACACTATCTCTACAGTCTACAGATTTACAATAGTATCTATGTAAGATATCTCTTTATAGAATATGTTGGTAGGTAAGTAATAAATAGATACTATATACTGTTCAATATTTTAATTATTACAGTTCTCTAGGAAAACGGTTAGTCTAATAAAATGTATAGGTAGGTACCTAGGTTAACAACGTGTTCGTAACAGTGAATTTAAAGAGCCGGTCGTATATTAAATGTTGATTTTATAATGTATAATTGATAATTATTTAACTCTTGAAGCAAATTGATTACCAACTCAATGTTAGAAGTTGAACAATGAATAATTACTATGAATCATAGTTTCCTGCCTTGACTCATTTATTACGCTACGTTTGCCATCTATCGGTCTAATGAGTAAACTTTTAACCTCTTTTAGGGTGAAAGTACCATGAGTCACGATGTAACGATTTTCACAAAATGTGTCAATAGATGGCATACGTGTCTACAAGAGCAACTTAAATAAATTTTAATTTGCAAGTTTAAAATTATTTTATTTTCAAAGCATAGTTTAAATGTTAATGTTTTTATTATTTTAAAAGATTTAATATCTCCATCAATATAATAAAAAGCTTTGTATAACAGGCTTGGCTGTTTGCAATGTTTGTCTGTGCATGATTTTACGTACGAATTTCTATTGCACAAAAAATTAAAAAAAAGTGCGAGGTAGCGAGAAATGGCGTCGCAAGTTGTTTTTTATTCGTAATCAATGTGTTTCTAATCATTCTATATGATTCTAAAAGCTATACGTGTTGTTAAGATAATACTGATCAGTTCCGTCGATGTTTAATTGAAGAACTGTGGTTATTTTAACGTGATTACATCTTTAGCCGTCGGACAATGGCGTCGTCGAACGAAGCGAGAGTTACCCATGTAAAAGTTAGTGAAAATCGCGATTTCGTTGACGATTACTGTGGCTCCAGCAGTTTAGGAGAAGCCGGCGAAAGTGCTAAACGTCGTCGTACCGCATACGACTGTAAAAAACTATCACAACAGGGATACGGCACAAGTATGTCAACGGATCCCAAACATACACCATCCTCAGAATCCAAAGGTATTAATCCATTCTATAAGTACTCACTAATCTTGTACACGTTGCTTTTGGGTATTCAATAAGGTCGCCGTAGTTGTTTTTTGTATTTCCTCTTGTAATATTTTGGTGGGAAAGATGTTAACCTCTCATTTTGCGAATTACATCATTACCAGAGAGGTCGTAGGTGTTTATAAACATAACACACGCTTTTCATACGGTATTATTATCATTTCACCTGCAAATCATTGTTCATTTCCTTCTTTGCACCATATTTGTGGGGAATAGACATGGTTCTGTACATTTTAGAATCACTTGCAACACATTGTGACCTTGTGTTAGCTAGAGTACTTTCTATTTGTTATAATAACTGTACATTGCAAGTAGACTTACTATAAAACAACTTAAGGTTGTTGATGTTGATGGAAAACCTTGATTTTTTTATGTAAAAAAGTTGTAAGTACATATTTTGTTTTTGTATTTGAGTTTCTACGTTTCAACATGAAATCAATGTTAAACACTCAATTTTAGCTAAACATTGTCTACAAAAATGTTCTTCATGTGGATTGTATCATTTTACTATCAAATATATTCAATATTTCCAGCTATTTGTCTACTTATGTACTTACATCATGAAAATGAACTACAGCTCTCGTTCCGGCAGTCGCATTCATTCTTTTTCATCTGCGAGTTAAACAATGTCAACCTTTCAGCAATTCACCTGTCAATCTTGGTGAATACGGTATAATACTACAACAGTATGTTATAGTAGTCTTTCAGTGACAATATGTTTAGGAGTACATTTTACGAGCCAACATTACTAAACTAATGATTCTTATAAATTCCTTAACTTTATTAAGAAAAGTAGCTGCTAATTTTGTATAAATAGTAATGCCAGCATAAGCCGGGATAATTAACGCCAGGTCTTAGGATTATTGCACCATGCACCCTATCTTAAGCTGGCCATTTAATTAATTCCCAGGATTTTTTAAACAACAATGCCTAGTCCTAACACTTAACAAAAAAGTGTTAGCTCTATGTGGCCTATGCTCCATTTAATGTTTATACATAAATAAAGTGCTACTTAGTTTACAAAAAAACCCAAGAACAAATGACGACACATCTATCATCAAACCAACTGTGGCACTTTCCTCAAAAAGCCATTTCAGACATTGTCCTATATTGTTACACTCGCATAGTTTTTATAATACAATGTTTTAACATTAAAAGAGACTGATCTCTGAGTTTTTTTCGGCTTTTCTTCTCAGAGCTAGTCAGATAAAAAATGCCGGTGCCATTTAGTCTTAAAAAAATATTACATTGACCTGTAAAACTGTCTGTAACAGATTTAATTACAGAAAAAAAATCAACTGCCTCGTTGGTCCAGTAGTGGCAAGCACAACTGCTGATCGTGAGGTCCTGGACTTGATCCCCAAGTCGGGCAAAGTGTTATTGAGTTTTTCCACATGGAATTCCTCAGTAGCAGCCCAGAGTTCGGATTTGTGCCCGGTTGATGGCAATAGGCTCACCCCGTATTACATGGGACTTAAACATAATGGCGAAATGAGGGTGTTACTATACATCTCTGCCCAACTCTGGGGAATACAGGCGTGATGTTATGTTACAAATAAAAATCAAAAACCCTTAAATGAAAACCAAAAAACACCTGGTTATAGCTAAATGGCTGATTGATGTGCACCAAAACCAATTTAACAACACTTGCGCTAATATTAAAAGCTGGACATTTAAATATAAATATTGCCTTGCAATGTGCCAACGTAAATACTAATTGTGTTGCTTCAAGTTTTGTTCAACTTGTTAGGCAAAATGCCAAGGAAGGAGAATGTGACAGTTTTAAACTGTACACTAAAATCAAATACCTCAGATATTGCATTTGGTATGCACTCAAAAATATCCATCAAGGGGGCGAATTCTACTATCAAAATTGTTGATGAATCGCAACCAAACCACATCTATAACAAACATTTTGACAGATTTCATATACAAACTCTGTCAAAATGTCTACACTATATGCGTAGTAGCATGGTGCAGGTGACATTAGACTAACTTTACAATCATGACTTAATATTTCAGTTGCACCCTAAATATCATAATTGAAAAATACAGAATCAGTAATAACTGTAGGACATTAAATAAAAATGTACCCTGCCAAAATGTCAATCTACAAATAAAATCAAATACTCACAGCTGTCACCCACACCATGCTACACCACAAATAATGTAGTTTGGTTACGATTTTTCAACCATTTTGTTGGTAGAATTGATCTGGTGGATATTTCCGAAACTTATGGTCAAATAATCAAATGTTACTCAATTTTAATTTGCTCTTAAAACTCATTGCTGTCTTTCTCACTGTAACGTGAAGTAACAGTGACAGCACAAGATTTAAGGACAAAAATTGAGCAGCATTTGAGTATTTGACCGTTAGTAACAAGAATTGTGTGTCAGGATCTTAGCAGGTGGAAACCTATAGCCTCTTTCTTCTTCCTGCCCTTATCCCTCACTAGGTGGGGTCGACACAATATGTATTTCATAAATCCATGATGTTAGAGGTTTTGGCTTATTGTTTTATGACCGGCCGCCTGCCTGACATCAACCCGCCTTGGGAATCTATATCCTCTGCCTACCCCAATGGGAAACAGGCGTGATTGTATGTATGTAGTAACAAGAATTCTTAAATTAATTAATCAGCAAATACCTTAATTAAAATTAAATATTATACACCAAATTCTCATCATTTTTATGTAAAAACAAACTACTGACAGACATAAAAAATAATAATAATAATACATTTATTAGGAACAAGTTTACAGTCATAATAAGCACAAAATAAATCTAAAAGCATGGAGATTGGGTTGTAAAACAAATTTGTGTTCAATCGAGAAACCCTAGACCCCACACTAGGATACCCTGTGTCGTGGGATCTAGTATCCTCATAGTTGATGACACATAATAATTAAGTGCACGTAGTAGTTAGCAGTTGGGTTCTAATTAGGTAACAAATAATAATATTAAGCAAAGGTATCGCAAATTAAATACTAATTTAAACTTAACTTAAGAGATTAGACTTAGAAATTATGCTTGCATGGTTATGAGAAAAGGCCCATGCAAGCAGTGGAACCGTAATGGGCTGATTGTGCTAACACATTGTTTTAAAAAAAAGAAAATGTATGGGCTCTTCAGTTTGATCTCGCCTGATGGAAAGCGATGGATGAAGTCTATTGACTATCAGCAAAAGAAATTTAAAGCAACTTATAAAATTATCCTCTTAGTCAGTCATCAATTTAAGGATAAAACAAGCCTTTTCCTTATGCAGTAATGTTTCATGTTAAGAAATGTGTAACTCGCGAGACAAGTGATGATTCATTCATGCTAACATTTACTGCAAATATTAGTTAGAAAATTATATTAGGGTTGACCCACATCTGTCAGCACGGAACCACTTTTTTTCATACTCTATCCTTTTCTGTCGCTCAGGGACGTCATTGAATAGAGCGAAAAAGACAAAGATAAAGATATATTTATTTTGTAAAACATGAGTACAATATTAAGGTATTACTGTAAGTAATTAGGTAGCTACATGTTTTGCCATATATGACGTGCAAAGTTAGTTGCACTAGACAGCTTGAAAGCTATCTTGTGCGGTCTCGTGTTATCGTATGCGGTCTCACGCCGTCTTTCACACTCTATTTAATGGCGTTCCTGAGCGAAAGAATAGGATAGAGCATGAAAAAACGCGTTTCCGTGCTGACAGATATGGGTCAACTCTTAGAAATTAGACTGCTCATTCTAGTACTTATATGGAGATTTTTGAATAAGCTGAATTTTTTGCAGTTATTATTTGAACTTACAGTTGATCTTGTTATTGTTGTTACATGTCTTGTTTTCTTTGATAGAAATATTAATTGATAATTCAATATACAGTAAGAATTAAAAAACGTTGCTCGTCTGAAGTGAGGAACAGAACGTCTAAAGCCTGGTTTCAGAGTAGCAAAGTTATTTTATGCGTCTTTGGAAAACACATAACGTTGCTGGGCAGTGAAAATCTCTTAATTGCAATGAACGTAATTTTACAGGAGATAATAACTACCTGTTAAACAAAAAAGTATGAAGTGTAGATGTAAGGTTCTTCTGTTTTATTATCTATTCATCAATCTGTTTCATCTTAGAGCAGTGCATGTTCGTTCTAAATATGCATTAGAAAGATTTTTACCCAACAAATGAATATCAAAAAATAAAAATGAATTTGTGCTTCACGAGGTTTTCACTGCCCAGCGACGATAAGTAAAATAGTATGATACGGGCAGTCATAAGAAATCATTTAGAGGTCCAAAAAATTAAATCTGTTATGTTCAATTTACTATTGTTAAACAAAAAGTTAAATATTCAGTTATTGAATTACATTACAAAAGTTAAATCACTTAACTCGTATTTCTCCTAGCATTTTATCAATTTTTTCTTACCCATAAGCTGTAATACCTAACAATTATCATGGCCGCCTTGATTTAATTGTCTTGAGAATGAAACTCTTTAAAATGCAACTCACATCCATGAGTCCTATTAAGTACCTACATGGGTTATTTATGTAATTTATATAACAAGTAAACAGACCAATAAAAAACGTGATGTCAGAAATAAATCATAATGAAGTGTTCCTCCATATTAGGTATGATTTATTATAGGAAGAAGTACATGTCCTGTCTTAGAAACTGGATCTACTAATCCATCACAAATATGGCCAAATACTCAACTGTTACTATTTTTTTTGTTGCCGTTAAGTCACTATCACTTTATAGCGAAGTGACAGTACGAAATTAACGGCAACATAAGGATGATTTCTACCAAACGGCTCGCATCGCATCGGATCGGAACGGATTTTACAATCTTTAAACGATATTAAATCGTGTACACAGTATTTGAAGTCTATATTACCAAGCCGCGCACAGCAGCTTGACTGTGGGCGTCTTCCGCGACACGCGATCGTAGCCGAAAGTATGCAGCGATGCGCGATCGGCTCCGTTCGCCTGTCGTCTTGGTCCTGGGTACGATCCTCTGGTCTGGCAGTGTTATTGGGTTTTTCCGTGTGGAATTCCTCAGTAGCAGCCTGGAGTTTAGACTTGTGCCTGGTTGATGGCAATAGGCTCGCCCACATTACATGGGACTTAAATAGAACGGCGAAATGAGGGTGTTACACCTCTGCCCAACCCCTCGGGGAATGCAGGCGTGATGTTATGTTTGTTTTACTACCTCCTCGTTGTCTGCAAATCCCGATACATGTGCCTCAACTTCTGTATCTTCATTTCCACAGGCAAGAAGCGTAAAATCAGCGAAAGCTCTAAGGAACTCTGCATATGGGGAGAAAACGCTCGGCCGTCAAAACAAAGCAAGATATGGCCGGTCTTCGACTCCGGAGGGTTCGGCAACGCAGCAGTGCTGAAGCTCAACGTCTTCAAGAAGTCACCGCCAGGAAAAAACCCTCTACTCTTCAACACAAATCCTGGAGAGGACATTGATCTCTCAGAAATTAACCGAGAACCCTTCAAATCTGACTGGTATGGAGGACTCCACGCGTGGTGGAAACAGGCTCATATGTCAAACAAGATAGCTGACGATGACGTCACCAAGAAGATATTCTCGTCAGTTTCCCGCCAACTGCGAATCATCAACACGCACTTTCAGAGGTCCATGTGTAAATACAAGTATCCTAGGGTCACTAGGCAGAATGTTTTACTCGAAAGCTCTGGGTACCGAAGGCCGGCTACCCATTTCAACTTGTCCCTAAAAGCTTTGAGGTTCCAATCAACCCCTAGAAGAGAATTACCATGCTATGGTAACTTGGAACTGCCTCTGAAGATCAAACAGGAGAATGTGACTTCACATGTCTTTCCTGCGATCAGGAGTGTGAAAACTGAGAAAGTGACTGATGTCAAAGTTAAAATGGAGAATGATAGGGTTAAGGTGGAGAAGGAAAGAGATAGGGAGAAGGAGAAGGAGCGAGAGAGGTGAGTCATTTATTTGTTTACTTTAACCAAGCGTATTTCTCGGGGCCAGGAGCTCTCGGCTAATTAACAACAGCGCGGATCATAGGATTTGCGAGGTTAAGCTGTGCTTGCCGCGGTCAGTCCGTGGATGGGAGACCGTTGGTTACACACCGAGACCCCGCCGTGCCTCGGAGAGCACGTTAGACAGTCGGTCCAGGATGTCATACGAATACCCATGACAGTCGTTACGGCAAGTCAGAAGCCCAATAGTCAACCGGTCTAACCTTAGGATATCAGCAGTGCCCAGTAACTGGGTTGCGAAGGTCAAATGGCAGTCACTCCGTGTAAAATGCTGGTGTTCAGCCACATCTGGTTAGACTGGAAGCTGACCCCAACATAGTTGGGAAAAAGCTAGGTAGAACATTTTCCCTTCTACTGTACTAACATGGAAAGGTTTCCAGGTGTAGGGCTCCAGTTTGATATGTTGAAGAGCATTAAAAAATAACTGACACGTGTTATTTTATCCGCCCAAATTCATATCGTGTGGGAGAAATAGCCTTTCCAAATAATGTTTGGAGCTGGTCACGTGGGGACCGTTCCTTATCGTCGCTGGGCAGTGAAAACCTCGTAAAGCACAAATTCATTTTTATTTTTTGTTATTCCTTTGTTGGGTAAAAAACCTTGTAATGCATATTTAGAACGAACGTGCACAGCTCTAAGATGAAACAGATTGATGAATAGATAATAAAACAGAAGAACCTTACATCTACACTTCATACATTTTTTTTAACAGGCAGTTATTATCTCCTCTTGTAAAATTATGCTCATTGCAATTAAGAGGTTTTCACTGCTCAGCGACGTTGTGAGTTTTCAGCTATGTTCCCGTTTTCTCAGCAGTACCACAACGACTTCCGATTGATTTATTCAGATGAACTGTAAAATATTTAGACATATTTTGACTGCCTCTTTGGTCTAGTGGTGGCAAGCGTGAGCTAATCGTGAGGTCCTGGGTTCGATCCCCAGGTCGGGTAGTGTTATTGGGTTTTTTCGTGTGGAATTCCTCAGTAGCAGCCTGGGGTTTGGATTTGTGCTCGATTGATGGCGATAGGCTCGCCACCTATTAAATGGGACTTAAACATAACGGCGAAATGTGGGTGTTACTATACACCTTTAAGGGCTTCGGAGAAGTTATGTTATATTTTCACTCTAATCAATCCATTGTGTCTCCACAGATCTTCCCACCGTCACTCATCATCATCATCTTCCTCCTGCCACCATTGCCGCAGGCGTGCCCGCGTCAAGAGGTGCTCTATCGGCGTACAGTGCAGACGTGACAGGGCTGGAGCACCCCTGCCTAATGACAGTTGGGGACCCCTGGCTGAGAACCCTACAGTCAAAGGCCTCAAGTATCAAAGGTAAGAACCCTGAATTTCATTTTGTTGAAGTGTAAGCTTGTTAAGGTGTGAAAGAAAGGAAGAAAATTATTTCTTCTGGACTCACACAGGCAGTTACAGAAACCAAAAAAATAATTAAATAAAGGATAAAAATGTTGACTACCTGCACGAGGCCAAAAAGGGCTCCTATCTCAGCATAATGCTGTAACATTTAAATAAAAACAAAATGTCGCAACGCTGGTTTTCACATAGGACCATAGTGATGCCACGGGCAATAACGACACGAATAAATAAATATGTTCCGTACAATATTAAATTAGAATACTACTAAATAAAAGAGCAATAAATAGTTTATTATAAACTTATGTGTTACGTGTGTGTATGGAATAGTCAATTAAAGTTATAATATACATAGTTATTAAGTATAATATGAATACCATCTTAGTGCAGTGTAGGAGATGCGCCGGCGCAACTGTAACATTACCTTGCCAAGAGCCATTGACAATATAATTAATATATAATTGTTGTTATAGTCCGCGTACGACGGCTAGTCACCGCCTGCGGTATGTAAGCGGCAGGAGGCAGGGGGGGGGGGAACAATAAGATCTGTCTGTCTGTCTGTCTGTTTGCTTTCTCTTGTCTACCGCGCGCACCCCCCCTCTCGCCGCTCACATATTGCAGGTGGTGACTAGACTTCGCGCGCGGACTATTGCCTTTATCAGATAAATTCGTGGGGGGGGGTGGATTAAAAGGAAATTCGGTCGGCATTTAGTCCATACAAACGTATTCCTCAGTTTACTCCTTGGATAATGTCACTAGAGCAAATTTTTTTTACCATATGGTATATATCTACCACCACTGTCCCTGTGTTTTGTTTTTGTCAATAAATTAATTATTAAAAGAACTAGAAACGTTACAATTTTACAAAAAACAACCGGTTTTACCAGAGGTGGCACGGCATGACAAAGGATTTTTGAAGGTTAAATAATTTTTAATCTTATGTTAATACCATTAGCATTCATATTTGCTTAGTATCCCACGGTGCGGTAAATACGAGTCCTAAAGGGTATTACTATAAGGTTTAAATTTATTTGAGCTTAAAAAATTCTTTGCCATGCCATGCCGCCTGTGGGCGCAGGCCTTTAATCGGTTTTAACCAGACAACCACGACATGAATGAAAGTACAGGGTGTAAACGAAATCATGTAATTACTTCAAACCTCGTGATGTACTGCTGACATAGATTAACCCTGCAAGGGATACACATACATACATTTGGATTCAATAAACAAAAAAATTACAAGAAGTAAACAAGAGCTCTTAACGTGAGGCATTTTAGCGCGCTGAGTTAAATGACCTCGAGCCGAGCGATAACCGCCCAATTCGCTCGGGGCGCTAAAATGCCTCACGTTAAGAACAAATGTGGACTTCTTGTAATCTTTTTGTGTATTGAATCCAAATGTATGTATGTGTATCCCTTGCAGGGTTAATCTATGTCAGCAGTACATCACGAGGTTTGAAGGAATTACATGATTTTGTTTACGCCCTGTATAATAGATAGATAAGGTTCTTTATTGTACACCATACTTTTACTTTTGACTTTGACTTTGATACGAGTAGTAAAGATGTACCTATTTCTTGTTTGTCATCAGACTGATGCGTGTAGAAACTCACCCCAACGGCGGAGCAAGTGTGGTGTATCTGCAGCAGCGTGATGTAGACATGCTTAGCGCGCCGCAACAGGAGTCGCTGGCCAAGGAGTTTCTCAAGGTAAGCAGTTCCAACAGATTAGTGCAAGATACAGGAAAGATGTTTGAATACATCGACGACACAAGTGTAACAACATCACATAATATTTAAATGTCGTCAAGTTTTGTAAAAAAATTAAGCGGTCACCGTACGCCTGGCAGATGTGTAACATCGATATTAATATAGTAAAAAAAAACTATCCGAATCAAATCGAAGAGAGCCGACGAGTCACGAAGGTCTGCCGTCGTGTGTCTGCCATCACGAGTGTCGCCACGCAACAGCCGTATAAAGGCAGGTCCACATTAGTGACATTTCGCCGAACCGAACACCGTGACCGTGACAAAGTCGGGTGTCTGTAGCGATAGTGTGGACGGGATTTGTTACGCGTACAAACGTTACGATCATTTATCCGTCTCATACTCCTATACAAAAATCTTAAAATACTTAACATTGTACGTACTGCCAGTCACAAATGTGGATGGTGTTTTGGTTTTGTCACGGTCAAATGACACGGGTCAGGGGCCGATCCATCCAAAGTCGCTCTTTTTCAAAGGACGTCCGGTACTGTCTCGGTGTGCGGGAGACGTCCACATTGCCATTTTTGTCACGCGTACAAGCCCGCGTGTCATTGCGCTGGTACCTACACGGGATTGATGGATCGGGCAAATGCATATCGTGACAAGAAAACACTCGCTCCCCCGCCACCAGCATCTCTCTGAGAAATCGTTGCAAAAACGTTTTTAAAGGTAGATAGATGGTTGTGTCGATAAGTAATTAATTAAGTATTTATATGTAGTATTGAAACAATTCGTTTGTTTGAAATATGCAGTGTAATCAACAAAATGTTCTGAAATTTATAGAACTTTGTTGCAATAAGGAAATACTGTGGGATTCTAAGCATAAACAATACTTTGACAAAATCCGATCTGATGGAGCCCGGTCCGATGCAAACCTCCACCCGTCCACACTATCCGTAACAAGTCCGCGGCGATGTCACGGTGTTCGGTTCGGCGAAATGTCACTAATGTGGACCCACCTTTAGATGTTTCACATCAAAACATTTGACGACACGTTTGGTGCAGTGGCTGAGCGATTGGCTTCTGCGCTACGGGTCGTGGATTCGATTCCCACACGGAACAAATATTTGTATGGTCTACAGATAGTTGTTCCAGGTCTGGGCGTCTGTGCATCTAAAGATTTGTGTCTGTAAACGCACCCACGATACAGGAGAAATCCTAGAGTGGGGCAACATGTTTAAAAGAAAAAAAAGCAGGAACGAGGTAGGGTGTTCCTCCAACGAAAAGGGAGGATCCTCCAACCAGGCGGGTTTTATGCCTGGCGGACAACTGCCCAACGGTTGATGTTGGAAAGTTGTATATTATATGCTAATTCCGTGTCAGATCTTGATACCGCGATGCAGGATTAGTGACATTTCATTTGACAGCTGTCATTGTTGTCGCTGTAGTCTGCTAGACACTTGTTGTGCTGCGTAGTTCTCATGTGGTGTGATAGATGCCGCCACAAAACATTTGACGCACTTTATTAGATCTTAAGGCCTATCATGTACCTCTTAAAAATATAATAAATAATAATAAACAAAACCAAGTATTAGAACTGGTTTTCGGTGTAAACTCGAGGTTACTATAGTGTTATTTGTTCCCCAGCTGGTGTTCTCGGAGGACAGTGAGGGCTGGGCGCACTTCGTGTGCGGCGTGGTGCGCGGGGCGGCGGCGCCGTTCCCGTGCCTGCTGCAGTACCTGGCGGGGGCGCACGCCAGCCTCACGGTCAAGGCCGGCGTGCTGGCGCGCGCCTCCGACATAGAGACCACCACCGTCAGCCGGTACTACCACCAGGTAACGTGACTAACATTCACTCATCTACATTTTCAAAAATTATATCTATACTAATATTATAAAGAGGAAAGATTTGTATTTTTGTATGTAACGAATAAACTTAAAAACTACTGGACCGATTACAAAAAATCTTTTGTTGTTAGAAAGCTACATTATCACTGAGTAATATAGGCTACGGGCGGAGTCGTGAGGACACAGCTAGTAACCTATAATTTATTTATTTATTTGGTTCACTAACAATTGTATACACTGGTATAAGCGAATGAAACAGAAGCAACAAATCAGAATAAAGTGTAACAATCATTTGTAAGTAAATTCTACACGCACAATACACATACACAACAATATTAGTATAGATAAATAGCCTATAGATTCACCCACCCAGTGAGATAATGCATACCAACGCAACCCAGTGAGATAATTGAATCTTATTACAACGTCACTTCATACGACCAATCGCTTATAACAACTTACAAACACCAACCTAGTTTTCCATTGAAATTATTAAGAGAACACAGCATGCTTGGTGGTAGGATCTAAACGGTCCACCTGCCTGAGCAATAGGAGGCCTTTCCAGTTCTACAGCAGTCTCACTCTAACTTTAAGCCATTTTTAAAGATTTAAGGAGATTTTAGGTGATATTGAAATTTTTTTATTGCAATAGGCTTGTTGCCCCCTATTACGTGGATGGGACTTAAACATAACCCACGAAACAAGGGTGTACTAAAATCATCTCTGCCGAACCCTTCGGGGAATATAAGGCGTGATGTTATGTTATGT
Source organism: Amphipyra berbera (assembly GCA_910594945.2). NCBI lineage: Eukaryota > Metazoa > Arthropoda > Insecta > Lepidoptera > Noctuidae > Amphipyra > Amphipyra berbera. Next base: position 3,041,796 of record OU343146.1, read on the forward strand.
GAAAAACGTAATCTATAGAAGTCCAGTGTATCCACCTTCTGAGTGTCATCACAAATATTTAAACAATAGTTTTATTTCCATACATAATTTATATAAAAAAAACAAAAGACATCAATTTTCTTTCTCCTCCTCTTTCTAGGCAATAAATCAAAACGAAAATATGTTTCAAATATTTATACCTGAAGGATGTTCATAGAATACATTTTTCAATATCGCCTAAAATCTTTTTAAATCTTTATAAAAGACCTGAAGTTAGAGTGAGATGGCTGCGAACCTGGGAAGGCTTCTTAAAGACAAGTGTTTTCGAGTGTGTATCTTACTCAGGACAGCCTCGAAAACACCTTCGAAATTGTATTCTTGTCGCAATTTCGAGTGAACTTTGAGGTTCCTCGACTGAAGGGTCCTCAAATGAGGTAGAGTGGAGTCATTACGTCATAATTTGAATTATCTGCATCGCGCAAATAACGCTGCGATAAAGAGTTGTAAGGATTATCGTAAGCATATTCGATAAAGTCTTCAAAATTCATTTTTGTTACATACGAACTTTGACACTACTTTTCTTAAGGTAGGTTCCGAGGTACCTTGAGTTTGACAGATAATTCCTTACCTCGACTGAGGAAAAATTTCGAGTCGAGGACCTTTATGTCAACTATAACTACCGATTGTAGTGAGAAAGACTGAGTCGAGGTGGAGTCGAGTCGAGGAAGTTTTGGAGGAACGTCTTAGAATATTGGTATTAGAGCCATACAGATAGGTTAATCGCGGGGCTAACTGACCAGAGTACGCCGAACGTAGTCAAACATTTATTCTTGTTATTGTTCCTATACATCTGTCTTCCCCACAGGTACAACAGTCGTATGCAGCAGGCACATTCCGCTGCGGTCCGTTACACCAGATATCGTTAGTGGGGACTGTTCACGAGGAGGTCGGCGGGTACTTCCCCGATATGCTTGATATGCTGGGGACTTGTCCCTTTCTAAATATGGTGAGTCAATGAGGAAGTTTTAATTAGAAGAAAGAAAGAAAAAGTATTTGTTTTTCGGACGCACACGCATACTTAAAATTAAAAATATTATATTTCTTAAAATTAATTTACACTTAAATTTAAACATATAACAACGTGGTAACCCAAATAAAAAAAAGTTAAAAATAAAAATACAGCAATCCACACAATCTATGGCTACTATCATAGATAAGAGTTAGTAGCTACTATTTAGTCTATGGTGCACGGGCTACCATAAATCATCATGCATCATAAATCTAAGTAACCGTATTATACTTTATTCATATCATGACTGAACGTCAGTGCGGTACGATCGTAAAGATAACGATCCAAATTTAATCTTCTCGGGTGTCGGCACGAGGTATAATGAGAATAGCTCATGCCGTGGCGAAAAGATTAGCCAGTTAGCAAGGTTGGTAGCGGGGCTGACTGCACAGGTTGCGCCAGATGTACTTAAGTATCGTCACTCGTGAAGGTTCTTTTCATGCACCCAAATTGAATGTAAATCAACGATAGTTCGGTTTGTTATGATGTAGTGACAAAAATTGAAAGGAGTATGCTTAGATGGTTTGGTCTTGTTGAGAGAATGAGTGAATAGAGATTAACAAAAGGAATTTATAAGACGAATGTCAGTGGAAAGGCCGGTAGAGGACGCCGTAGAACGGCAGGTGCGTAGTACCCTCAACCGGCGTGCGTGTATGGCAAGATGTATGAATGTAGATGAAGCGAAAGGAGTATGTAAGGATCGTAGATGTGGCGTTCTGTAGTTTCTGCCTACCCCCATGGGAAAAAGGCGTGAGTTTATGTATGTAGTTCGATTTGCGCATACGCATCCATCGTACACGCATGGATTGGTGTAAAAGCTAACATTGTTTTGCATTCTTCAACATTGATGACAGCATTGACCATGCCTTACTCTTGCCCTCTCCTACGTCTCAGTAAAATTCCCTCGATGCTATAAAATACCGACGATTTGCTTGAAATTAGCATGTCTTTCCCAAAGATTCCAACTTCCGTTTATTCACGTGAGAGTGATGTTGATGTTGGGAAGTTGTATAATATAAAACATGTAACGTAATTAACGCACACCCTCAAACACCCCAATTAGAATATTCTGTTATAATCATAATACATACACTGAAATTTTAGTTTAACATGTATATGCATTGTTATTTACTAAATTAACGTTCTTGAAATAAGGTAAGGTTGGTAAGGTTTATTTTTCTTTATTTTGTATTGAATGACGGAATTTGTATTAATACAAATAAAAATGCACTTTTAAAAGTATTTTTGCCTTGATTTACGGTCCATTTCAGTTTGTTTTACTGTACAGGGGTAATGTGACTATTTCCGTAGTTTTAATTATTTTTGGGATAATAAATTACCTATATTAAAAATGATAGAAATCGATTCAGTAAACGATTCTGAACAAACTACTTTCAGAGTGTACGTTATGTTACATATTGTATACTACCTGCGTATCAAACCTTGATATCGCGATGCAGGATTTGTGACGTCATTTTTAAGAGTTGTTATTTGTCGCTGTAGACTGCTAGATCATCGTCGTACTGCGTAGTTCGTATGTGGCGTAGTAGATGTCGCCACAGACAGTCCCCAAAAAGGCCCGCCCTTCACATGGGAAGGATCGTTAATGTTAACTTATTACTGTTCCTTTTCATCATCAGCAGTCCTTTTCCAAACATTGTTGGGAACAGCTTCCAATACACCAATATTCCCACAACACATCACTACCCAGAATACTTACACATATTTTTAAGGTCTAAAATGCAATGCTTTTTACACAGACAATGCCGTGGGGCCCGATGTCTGCAGTAGAAATGGAACCTCAGGAGTCCAACGACGGTCCCATCTTGTGGATCAGGCCGGGAGAACAACTGGTGCCCACTGCTGAGCTTGGCAAAAGCCCAATCAAGAAGAGAAGGTATGTATCTATATATTTTATGTAGCCATAAAAAATATAGCAGTGATAGCCTAGTGGTGTGAACGTCGGACTGCCAAGTAATAGGTCTCGAGTTCGAACCCAAGGCACGCACCTCTGACTTTTCGGATTCATGTGCGTATTGTAGATTTATCACTTCCCCCAAACCGGTGAAGGAAAACGGCATACCTGAGGGATATTTTTTGACGGCATGTGAAACCAAGTCAGAGGCCCATGGGCGGCATAAACTCTAACACCAGGTTAGTCACTAACCACACGAAAAGAAGAAGAAGAATTTAAAATTTTGTTTTGTTCTGACCAGTACACATTTCCGTGACTGTTTGGTGTTCTAAAAACATACAAATACACTTTGAATATGTATTAATTTAATATCTTAACAGTAGGAGTAACTAAATATTAATTTCATCAACGTAAATTAGGGAAAAGTGGCCTTTTTGCCTTGCAGTATTTGAGAAAGGTAATAATCAATGTCTGGGCTTTAAAACACACCTTGATCTCAGAGTTTGTTTCGGCTTTTCTTCTCAGAGAAGAAGTGCCGCCGCCATCTGTTCTGTTCTGCCTAGCCTTTTCCCAACTATGTTGGGGTCAGCTTCCAGTCTAACCAGATAAGGCTGCATACCAGTATTTTACACTAAGCGACTGCCATCAGATGGTCTAAGAGCCCGCGAACCCCAGACCTTAGTTATTTAATAAAAGCTGAAAGTTTGTTAGCGCATGCCCAACACAGGTAAGAACAATGGACCATTATGAAGTTTGGATTACCGTGGCTTTGGCAGGTAAAAGGTACTAAATGTGTGTACAATACCGATCTAAATTCGTCACATAATAAAGTGTGATTTTTTGGTATTTCCTTCAGAATATTATTAAAAATCACGTCATTCATTGCCAGACACTTACATCGTGGCAACCCCTTGCCAGACACACTTAATGTTCATGAAATTATAATTCTACTTACGTTATAGTATAAAAACTGTTTTTTTTTTATATAATACTTGGGTACTAATTATGATGTTTCCTCATTAGCCAGACATGTTTGATAGTTCCAACCCCTTGCCAGACAAGCACGTCTGGCAAGGGGTTGCCACAATGTTTAGCGTCTGGCAATAAATGACGTGATTTTTAATAATATTCTGAAGGAAATGCCAAAAAACCACACTTTATTATTTGACGAATTTAGATCGGTATTTTACACACCTTTAGTACCGTTTACCTGCCAAAGCCACGGTAACCCAAACTCCATAATGGTCCATTGTTCTTACCTGTGTTGGGAGCATGCGCATTTTTTTTTTTTTAAGTAGGACCACTCCAATCAAAGCTCCTAGAGCTTTATTTATGCTTAACCGGACTATTCCTGTGGCGGCCAAAATTAAGGCCCCCAGCTAGGGCTTACAAACTAAAGTGAATAACGACCGGACACTAAGGGCACCCCCTGCGGGGTTCGAACCTCGGCTTAGTGCGTCGTTATGAGAGATAACAAGGGTCGGGCTGGGGGGAGCATGCGCTGACAAACTTTCAGCTTTTATAAAATGACAAAGGTCTGGGGTTCACGGGCTCTTGCTCTAAGAGCTTCGCAACTCAGTTACAAGGCAATGCCGATATCCTAACGTTAGACCAGTTGTCAGAATTTTGGGCCTCTGACTTCTAGCCTTAAAAAAATCATTTACATTGACTTGTAAAAGTGTCTGTAACAGATTTATTTACAGATATAAAAATCATTTATTATCACAATGTCTGTAACGTGTATAATTAAAGTAAAAGTTAAACTAGACATTATCTAAAAATCCCCCGCATAATATGGAGCTTACAAAGAGTTGTAAATTAGAACTTTTGAAGGCTTTTTCTTCTGCATTCCTCTCTTCTTAACTGCCTCGTTGGTCTAGTGATGACAAGCGCCACTGCTGAGCGTGAGGTCCTGGGTTCGATGCCCAGGTCGGCCAGAGTGTTATTGGTTTTTTCCGTGTGGAATTCCTCAGTAGCAGCTCGGAGTTTAGTATTGTGCCCGGTTGATGGCAATTGGCTCGCTCCCTATTACATGGGACTTAAACATAACGGTGAAATGAGGGTGTTACTATACACCTCTACCCAATCCTTCGGGGAATACAGTCGTGATGTTACGTTTATTCCTCTTGCCTTCTTAAACTATATTAACTGAACAACTTATTTCCATCAGGACGGGTATAAACGAGCTGCGCAATCTCCAGTACTTACCTCGTTGGAGTGAGGCGCGGGAGTTTCTTTTCGAAGACAGAACGCGTGCGCACGCCGACCACGTGGGGCATGGACTGGACAGGATCACTACGGCTGCAGTCGGTAAGTTAACCTACTCGCTTTAGCGCTCGCTGTGTTATGGAGCGTACACACCAAGCCAACGAACGTTCGTCATTTATTTATTTATTTATTAATCACCAACTCGCACTAACAGTGGTAAGACACCAAACATACAAGTTATAGGCTAATAAAGACATGCAATTAAAATAAGATAAAACTAAATATAGATGCAATAATACAAAATTAAATGGAATTATACAAAATTAAATAAAATAGAATTATTAATAGTATTCAATTAAAATTAGTATACAAATATTAACATATAGCAGCTATGGTTAACCTAATGCGATGGTACTAGGTGCGGCTATGGACTCCAGGTATCGTGCAGCAGTAGTCAGGAATCTCAGCTCAGTACTAGCGAAAACATCTAAAGACTCGTCATATAGTAAAATGTTGTTTATATGCGTGAGGGCTACATACAACGAACATTTGAATTTGACACAACTTTGTATAGAAAACTATTCGGGTTTCATTTAGATTTAAGCGGTACTGAACCCCGTTGTATATCAGTGATAGCCTAGTGGTATGACCGACAGACTGCCAAGTCATAGGTCTCGAGTTCGAACCTAAGACACGCACCTCTGACTTTTCGTATTCATGTGCGTATTGTATAATTATCACTTGCTTAACAACGGTGAAGGAAAACATCGTGTGGAAACCGGCATGCCTGAGAGATATTTCTCGACGGCATGTGAAGCCAAATCAGAGACCCATGGGCGGCGTAAACTCTAGACATCAGGTTAGTCACTAACCATAGGATAAGAAAAGAAGCCCCGTTCGTTGGCCTTCGTTAGGGTTTCCTGGCTTGGTGTGTAAGTACTACCTTGATGTACTCAATCTTACTACGTGTTTGTCCTCAGGGGTTTTAAAAGCAATCCACTGCGGCGACGAGTCTGATCGCGGCAGGATCACCAAAGACGTGGTGGCGTTCCACGCGGCTGACTTCAACAAGCTGGTGCAGCTGCTGCAGCTGGACTTGTACGAGCCGCCGATATCACAATGTGTTACTTGGTAAGAGCAATGTGTTACTTCACAACAGGCTGTGCAGTGTGTTTTATTTAACTGGGATTGTATTTATTTATTGACTAGCGGCCCGTCCCGGCTTCGTACAGGTGGACATTTTTCCCGTTTTTGTAACATTTTTCATTTATGCTCCGCTCCTATTGGTCGTAGCGTGATGTTATATAGCCTATAACCTTCCTCGATAAATGCACTATCCAACACATTTTTTTTTAATTACAACCATTAGTTCCTGAGGTTAGCGCGTTCAAACAAACAAACAAACAAACGGTTCTGCTTTATAATATTAGTATAGATTTGCCTACAATTGTTACACATTTTCATAGTAAGGTTACATGCACGATATTTAAACATCCTGTTGGTGCGCATGCGTGGTTGACAGGTTAGGTCGGATTCAATGAAGCGATGCTGCGTGGATTTATGCTCAAATTTACTTTGAAATAGATACAAAAAAATGCAAGTCAAGTCAGTGCGCGTTGTCGTTGCGTTTGCGCAAAATTTTAAAAAGTTCTTATGAAATACCGATGCGCGTCGCTAGTGTCGCGGCGTTCGCTCCCCCCCCGGCCCCCGCATCCCCGCTCGCTTGCGCCGTTATGTCGTCACCGCGTTCGACGTGCGCGCTAGTAGAGTGAGGGCGTTGTTATCAGTTGATAATCGTAAACACATCCGTTGTGTACAATATCAATCGGCAAACACAGCATTCTTAAAAAAAGAAATACAATCTGATGACAAATTAATCTAATACAATTTTGTTTCATTTTACATGTTTTTAAAATAATAAAGGTATATTGTTTTTCAAAAACTAGTACATACCTATACCTACATTACTCCATGCTGATCCTATAAAATGGAAATTGACTCGTAAAAGTGTCTGTAACAGATTTATTTACAGAAATAAAAATCATTTATCAAATCCTAAAGCGACGAAGCTACAGGAAAAATTTCTTGGAGGTATTTGCTAATTGCAAACAATATTTGCATGTTTTATTTTTGGTCAAGCGTGATGTTTCCACAAAAATGAAGAATACACATTTTTTTTATTACACTAATTGAACCAGTTTCTGTGTATTCTTCGATTCTTTGTATCGAAAAATCTGAGCAACAGAAGTTAGTCATTAATATAATAACTTTTTCCATACAAATTGTTCTACAGCTATTTAAGCGGGTCTTCTCAGTCCGATTAATAAATATTTTTCTGTCATCTGTTTTTTACATAGTTTAAAACAAACATTTTCAATAAAAAAAATCTGTTGTCTTTTAAACTACGCAACGGATTTTAATGCAGTTTTTAGCAATAGATAGAGTGATTCAAGAGGAAGGTTTATATGCCCCACGTTAGTATATACATTGCACCCGTGCGAAGCCGGGGCGGGTCGCTAATTCGTTATAAATCCTGCTTGTTAATCTGCGGTCACCGATGACCTATTTTTTGTCTCATTCTTTTCCACATAAACTCATAATTTCGTACGTATATCCAGGTTGGAGGAAGCGAAGTTGAACCAGCTACGTCGCGAGGGCGTACGCTACTCTCGACTGCCGCTCTGCTCCGATGACATCTACTTCTTACCCAGAAACATTATACACCAGTTCAGGACTGTTTCTGCTGTAACTTCCGTCGGTAAGTTGTGTGTTAAAACCTCAATTTTGTTCTGTTCTGCCTAGCCTTTTCCCAACTATGTTGAGGTCAGCTTCCAGTCTCACCAGATGCGACTGAATACCAGTATTTTACACGGAGCGACTGCCATCAGACCTCCGCAACACAGTTACTGAGCAATGCCGATATCTTAAGGTTAGACCGGTTGTTAGACTTTCGGGCTTCTGATTTCCCGTAACGACTGTCATAGGTATTCGTATGACACCCGGGACCGACTGTTTAACGTGCTCTCCGAGGTATGGAAGGGTCTCGATGTGTAACGAACGGTCACCCATCCACAGACTGACCGCGACAAGCACAGCTTAACCTCGCAAATCGAATAATCCGCGCCGTTGATAATTAACCATGAGCCCCCTCACATCTTCAATTTTGCAGTTTTTTGTTTTTTTAATCTGCCTCTTTTTATTCGAGTGCGTAGGAGACGTGTCGTGTACCTATAATATACCTATACCTGACGACACGTTTGGTGCAGTGGCTGAGCGATCGGCTTCTGCGCTACGGGTCGTGGGTTCGATTCCCGCACCGAACAAATATTTGTATGGCCTACAGATGGTTGTTCCGGGTCTGGATGTTTGTGCATGTGAAGATTTGTATCTGTAAACGCACCCACGCCACAATATAGGAGAAATCCTAGGGGCAACGTTTTTTGTAAAAATAATAATAATAATAAAGCGAGGGCCTGATACAGAAAGCGGTACTTCTGGACACGGCGCGTATGGTTAGGAAGTTCCTCTCTCTGAGGCCCTGACCACTGGTAGCTTGGACCGATGCCGGTGGACTACTATTTTTTATATTTTTAAATGGTTTTTTTATAGAAATATTTAAAAATACAATTTATATCGTCAGTGGAAGGATAAAAAGACTAAAGCGCCAATATACCTACTTTACAAGGGAGATTTAAAATTCTTTAAATCTCTCTACTGTAAAGTAGATATATTGGCGCTTTAGTCTTTTTACCTTTCCACTGACGATATGTATATTTAATGAATAAAGGATAATAATAATAAACCTTGTATTTATTCCTCAGCTTGGCATCTCCGTCTGAAGCAGTACTACCCGACGTCAGAGGCGTCGTCACCAGCTGAGGAGAGGCCAGCCGACCCGATACCTGTCACCATCAACCACACGTCCGGTGAGCTATATACCTTAGAAATGGAAGCGAACACCCAGGTTCCTCTAACGTTAACCACAGTCGTGATACCTTGCATTTATGATACAATGACTAAGAATGAAGAATACAAGCATGGAAAAACAGTCTAGCCTTAGGGCGCGTTCCCACTATGTCGTGACGATAAATTTATCGTTGGACGACTTTCGTCTCTAGCTGTTCCCATTATAACGACTGTTTGTCGTCAATTTTTTTTTATCGTTTACCGACTATCGTATCTAGCTGTTCCCATTGGATCGCAACGACATTTTGTCGTTTGCAAATCAGTAGCAAGCTACGACGAGACGATATTTTTATCGTGGCCGCGACAGATAATCGTAACAACGACACATCACGATGTCGTGACGATAAATTTATCGTTGGACGACTGTCGTGCTAGCCATTCCCATTGACTGCACAATCTGTCGTCACTACAAAAACAAGTCGTGGACAACAGTTAATCGTGTCGTCTTATATGTGAACACCTCCATTTAAACATAAGCCACGACACTTAAAACTACACGACTATCTGTCGTCACGACAAAGTGAAAACGCAGCCTTACGCCAGCTTCTTCTTTTCGTGTGGTTAGTGACTAACCTGGTGTCAGAATTTATGCCGCCCATGGGGCTCTGACTTTAACTTACTTACGCCAGCTGTTGGGGTTGGAGTCGGTTTCTAGAACAATCAAATGCGATTTACCAGTATTGTACAGTGCAATAAACTTAACTATTTTACCCACTACGTATGGCCAACATTATAGAAATGAAAATACAAGTATTTTTGACAGGATATTTAAATTAGGGTGACAGACATTAGTAATGTCAATTTATTTAATCATCGATTTTATTGATGTCATTGATTTTACAACTTAACTCCTTAAAAATTACAATATGTAAACATGTGTTCTTAACGTGATGCATTTTAGCGCCCCGAGCGAATTGCGAGGCTAGCGCACGCCGCGCGGTCATTTAACTCGGGGCGCTAAAATGCCTCACGTTAAGAACACATGTTTACTTATTGTGATTTTTTTTTATTGAATCCAAAAGTATCCCGTGCAGGGTTAATCCATGTCAGCAGTAGTACATCACGAGGTTTGAAGGAATCATATGATTTCCTTTACACCCTGTATAATACAAATTATAAACAATATTAACTTACTTAATTAATATTATAATAACTATTAATTAAATAACAAATTGTATTGTTACAGACACCAAAAAATCAGCAAAACACAAAGCCGGCGTCATCGAAATGCGTGCGCTAAGCGCTAAGTTCCACCAAAAACTAAACCAAAAGTCTGCTCTCAAAGTGTCCCACAACAGAAAAAGCGTAGAAACTCAGGTCAAACCGGAGAAACACGACAAGAAGACGGACACTAAGCCGGACAAGGCGGAGAAGTCGGACAAATCAGAGACTAAGTCCGACAAGGCTGACACTAAACCCGACAAAGTTGATTCGAAGTCTCTTGACAAGTCGGAATCTAAATCTGACAAGCCAGAATCTAAGCTTGAAAGATCAGATTCTAAAACCGATAAATCAGATTCGAAGGTTGATAAATCAGAATCTAAGTCTGACAAAATTGAGTTGAAGCCAGACAAGACTGATGCAAAGCCACCAGAGAAAACAGAAGTCAAGGACAAAAATGATGTAAAGTCTGACAAATTAGACCAAAAACCTGACAGAACAGACCATAAAAATGACAAATTGGATCACAAGTCTGATAAATCAGAACATAGAGCAGAGAAATTAGAACAGAAGCCTGAAAAGGCTGAAAACAGGCCTGAAAAAGTTGACCCAAAGTTGGACAACCCAGATATAAGACACGACAGATCCGAAAAGGGGAGATCAGACCCAAAACCCGACAGAGCCGACCAAAAGCCCGACAAAGTTGACTCAAAGTCGGACAGAATGGAGAAACCCGACAAAAACCACAGGCACAAAGATTCCGACAAACACCGTACAGACAGGTCAGAAAGGTCAGACAAGACAGACATAAGACACGAGAGGTCAGAAAAAGACCATCATCGTCGACATTCATCGTCATCCCGTCACAAGTCGTCTCACCACAAGTCAGACCGACCGAGAGACCACAAGAAAGACCATAGGAGTTCAGACGAGAGGAGGGACAAACACAGGGATAGGTCTGACAGTAGTAGGGATAAGTCAGACAGATTGACCATGGACAGCGGGAAGTTGCCAGTCGATGTGGTCCATCGGCCACCAGATTAGGGTGTGACTATAGTGGTTTAGTGAAGTGACAGTGTTGTATTATGAAGGATTTTGACAGTAAGTATGTCATTATTTGTATTACGTTATTTTCACGATTTTGATCGCTTTTTGTAGAGGATCTCATTTCTGTACGTTTGACTTGTGTGAAGAATTTGAAGTCGATATTGTCACTTGAAATTTATTATTCACTATTTATTGTAATGTGTTGTAGTATAATAATTATTTTGTTGCGTCTACCCATTGCTTCGTATATGTCGGGATTAGTCGTTTTATAAAATGTCTAGACGCTTTGTAAATTGTCTTTTTGACAGGTTGAATGATTTATAATAGTCATTGCAAGATTTTGAATTTGGATGTGTTTTTCAAGTACAATTTCGTAATTCCTGATATTTTATAGTGTGGCTAATTTTGCTGTCGACCGGTAACATAAAACATATATTTGAAGGGGCCAAAACAACACGATTTTGCAAATTAAAATCATTGACACTTGCCAATGTATAGCACTTCAATATATTAATTAGAAATTCCTAGAAAACTTTTCATTGGAAATTATTGAGTACTTCTCAGAGTCCTTCATGAAATAACGCGTACTTCTTAGCACTAATATACTCTGTAAATATAATGTTTTAAGCGGCCTCTTAGAGGCTAAGCAGAGACGGATAATGAATGAATACGCAGTTTTAGATTACGTACAACCGGTTAGCGAGTATGTTCGGTTTAATTCGTTTATATTTCGGTGTTGCCAGCTGTTGCGGCGTTTCGGCTCGTGACAGGACTGGCAACCCCAATAGCCGAGTCCGAAATTAGACAGGCTTTGAAATATAAAAGTGAGGAAACCCGTACACTCTCATGAAGATGAATGTTTCTACCGAAAGTTAATGAATAATAATTTTTATTTTATAGTATAATTTTTGCGCCAATCATACTGATTTTGCCAATTACATTTCGTCGCTTAAGTAACAATACCGCCTAAGTCAAAAATTGGTCATTTGACGTTTTATACGTCATTGGATAGATATTTTCGGCGCGCATCGAATGATGTTAGAAAAAAATTAAAATTATCCAATCACAGCGAGTTATTCAAACAGTTCTGGCACCGCGCAAGTCGTTTGTTGTGTCATTTTAAAGATAATAATCAGTTTTTTGTCTGTCTTGAAAACTTGTCAAATTTAACTTGAGCGGTATTGTTACTTAAGCGACGATTTGTAACTTTAATTATTTCCATTTAAGAGCAACCATTTAATTCCCACGATCACGTGATTTTAAGCCCATTAATGTCCCACAGCTGGGCGTGGGCCTCTTACTCAATATAAAGTCCTAATCCGCCACGCTGGCCTGGCGGTCACATGATGATAAACAAAAATAGTGTTTTCGTTTAATTCCTAGAACCTTCGATAATTCCCAGTGAATATGGATTATTTAGAAATAAACTTCTAAGGGCAGCTTTGAAGTACTTAATGGAATTGATTTAAAAAAGGCATTTTCTGGCTTATTTTTTACGTAGGCAATGAAAACTGATTACATAAATTAGTAGGTTTTATTTACCCCAATGTATTTCCCTCAAGTATCATTTGAAATCTAAAACTGCGTCGCGTATGTGATTTGGGAGAGTTTTAAACGAAAACGTAAATGAAAGAATAATATTAATAAATAAATTAAATTTTAAGTAAATATAAAATTTATTCACACATATTTCTAAAAATTGCACTAGGAGAGTAAATTATATATTATTATTCTGATAGACTAAACTGTTTACCGCCGTCGTAGCTTTAACTATGTCTGCGCACTGTTGTAGTCAAAACATACCGCCCACCATCATCATCATCTCCCTGCCCTTATCCCACACTAGGTGTGGTCGGCACAACATGTATTCCTCTTCCATTCTCCTCTATCAGCCGCCCTAACCAAGAACAGTATTTAAAATCTATAGTATGTTCCATCCACGATGACGCGCCCACTCTTCGTCTAAATCAAAGTTAACCCAATGTTTTATTGTAGTACAGAGATAAAAAATCTGTAAACTGTTATTATCATCATAGCAAGAGCCTTATTTACGATTAGCGCTGCCGCATATCTATACTAATATTATAAAGCGGAAGAGTTTGTTTGTTTGTTTGAACGCGCTAATCTCAGGAACTACCGATTGGAATTGAAAAATTATCTTTGTGTTGGATAGTCCATTTATCGAGGAAGGTCATAGGCTATATAACATCACGCTACGACCAATAGGAGCGGAGCATAAATGAAAAATGTTGCAAAAACGGGAAAAAGCCGGGACGGGTCGCTAGTAAGCTTATAAGCTTGCCGCCACCCTTCTGTTAAGTGAGGAAAAATCTCACATTCCCATTCCTCTTTCAACATACTCTTCGTCTGTCTCCTGACCTGTCTTGACGCGCCCTCCAGGTCCTTGTGACCCAGGCTTCAGTCTATTCAGCCGTTAGGATAAATCCGGCTCTGATTATAGCACAGTGGGGTTTGCAAATAATATTAGGTCCTTACCTATGAAATTGGCGTTTTTTCTCACAAATAGAGAACCTCGTCACTTCTATGATTTAAAATAAATATCAATTGCTTGATATTATATCGAATAATGACCATCATAGACAACTACCAATAGTAAAAAAACCTTATTACTTATAGATTTCTAAACATAAAAAATACCTTAAAAATGACTCCTCTTTTTGTTAGCAGAAATGACCACTATTTTTGTTTTAACTTAGCCAAAACTTATTTTTGTCGCATAATCTAAGTGGCATACGTTATCTTAGTTTTTAAACATTAGTGCATAAAAGTTTTAAAACATTAGTGTTCATAGTTGTTAAATAAACTAAGAAAATGTTGGTATGAAAAATGCAACTTCTTTAAAATTCTCCATACAAAACGCTGATTTCATAGGTAATAACCTAATAGTTATGAGGTTTGATCTTGACATCCCAACACTTTCTCTGAAGTTTCATTCATATCTACCACATTGCGCAGTACTAGTAGCTATTATTGGCGGTAGTCTTATATTTGAGGTTATTTCTCAAGTTTTTTTGAATGCTTATATTTTTGATAATGTTAAGTTTTGTGACCACCGATTTTATTTTTAAGTTTTAAATTTAATTAAAATTAATAATCTTCCTTTAATTTAGTTGGTTTATTATTCGTGTTTCTCTTTGAATAAACTTAAACATTTAATATTATCGATAAATAGAATAATGTTGACACTGACATGCAGTATAATATCGTAAATCTATTTCTGATTCATCATTTGTTGGTGCGGTTTAATCTAGCTGGGTCTACTGAGGGGCGTAGACCGACCCTTTCAATTTCAATGTGCCCCATCCTGGCTTGTTGCCTTGACGCACGACTGGTTACCATCAGTTCATAGCTGATATTACTGCTACTCTGACCAAACCGTTGGCCTCCACATTCCTAATAGCTAAAGAGTGGAATTACTTGCGCGTCTGCTTGTCCGGACCTTGGAGTCTTCGAATCTAGAATAAATAGGCCTTTTTAAAGATTGGTATGCTTCATGATAGATCACATTACCACTAACTAATTCCATCAGATGGGATTGTAGACAAAAACCGTTTTCTAATTTAAAATCAATTGTGACATTGGCACTCGATAAGTTTTCTGTATCAATACCACACAGCCAATGATCCGAATGATCTTAATTCAAAATAAAATTGCAGTGGTCACAAAAGCTAACAAGTCCATTAAAACCTTTAAAGTGGTTACATAGTGTTGAGATTCTGTTATAAAAATGTTTTAGCCGCTCCACAAGCTTCTTATTTTGTAATTGTTATAATCTCTATATGAAATATCCTGCGGAGAAATGAAAGAATAATGTGGTGCGAACTAAGACAATTATAGTGCTTTAATTACGAACAAGGGAATGTTCCAAAAATTACGAATTTCTACTAAACCAGGCTATATTTTTTGCTCTGGCAACATAATGATGCTAGAACGTGTAATGCAATGTAATATAATGTTGCCAGATCAAAAAATATTACCTGGTTTAGTAGTTATTCGTAATTTTCGCAATATTCCCATTTTCGTAATAATCCTAAAGCACTATACTGTAATAACTATTTAGTTAAGACATTTTTTGTCCAATGCAGAGCTGTTTATGCCATTACGTAGTGGGAGAGATTGAAATATTAGTCAATTCACTGAATAAATATTCACAGATGTCCTTCTATTTGGCTCAACAAAAAGAACATCTTACAAGTTTTATTTTTTCAATATTCTGTATTGATCTAATTCTTAGCTCGTACCACTTCCCAAACAATACAAATACAGCAATAAGATAGTGACTTGTCCGTTAAAATGCCCTAAATGTCTGTTATTTAGATAAAGACAGTATTATTAATGTTTATAGCGAATTCTAGTGACGAACGTAGCACAGTCAATGCTTATCCTATATGGGAGAAGCACAAAACCCAAAATATTGTGACGTTATACCTGATTTTACGTTTTTTTATTAAAGTGACATCTATCGGTGTCCTTTTAAAGTGTATTGTTTCAATAGATGGCGCTTGAGAATCTTACTCGCGGTTTTATTTTCTTGAACTGGATTTTACGGATTATTGTACAAGTTAACTGTGACTGTTATTTTTAAAAGTGGTTTTAGGTAAACATAATATAAGTTCTGGTATTGATAAAAGTGGTATTTCATGTAACATTCATGTAAAAACCTGCTGTTTAATGAGCAAGTTCTGATACATGGGTGAATCTTATATTTCCAAAGCTCTTGGTGGTTTGCGAGCCAAAAGTGAAATTCACGTCGCTTTTTTTACCATTGCCAGACTCAAAAGTACCTACCAGATGTTGTAAATAAACATTTCAATCACCTGATCACAGTTTCCTAAAAATACATTATTTTTGCGCAAACATTTGTCGTATAGTTTTAACATTGATTTTTTAATTTAAAAATAAGAAAATTTTGTGAATTTAAGTTTGGCCAGCTTATTTGCGATCGAATGTACATTTTGTATATTTTATACTGTGTAGGCTAAGTGTTATGGACTAATTCATGTCTAGATTTACTTATGGAAAATATTAAATTGTTTATAAAAGAATGACAAGATGAAAAAGTCTATAATTATTTGACTAATGCATAATAAGGAGAAGGGCTATCGAGTTGGAAATATTTTTACCCAAAGTATTTAGTTTAAATTTATAAACAAGAATAATTCTAATTTTAAAATATGTTTCCATAAGTAAACCTAGTCATAGACCAAATGGTAGGGAAACTCAAAAGGCCGCTATTTCAAAAGACATTTCAAATGTTGCTATTATATTGTAATATCAATTTACAATAAGCAACATATTTTACTACCTTTAATAAAGAAAAAAGGCTTTGAGTGGTAAGAGTTGACTCTGAAATTGTTTTTTTTATGTTATACTTCCTCGAAGGTATAATAAAACACATAAAAGTGTGTTTATTTCAATCATACATGTGACAGAGTGAATATTTTCGAGCCAGTGTTCGTCAGATGCGAGTCAAAGCCGATATCAAACTATTTGCAACAGAAAATGACACTGATTTCTTGCCTTATAGATTATACTGTCAAATTACGATGTCATTACTTGATGTCAATTGCAATAATTTTACTACATGCCACACTAGATGGCGCTGATTTAATAAAACGATATGGTTATGGTTTCTAGCCATTTTGTAAAACTTTCAAGTTTGTTATTTGGCACATTTGACTGGTTTTGGACGAGGCTCAGGTCTCAAGTCTGATCTGCAGACACTAATGTGATTGATAAATATTTAACATATTTATGTTTAGGTGGTTAATTTATTGTTTCACGTTCCCTATATTTTTTTGAAAATAATAATTAGATTATAAATAGATTTTGTCGTTTTATTTTTTCTCCTTGATTTTTGAATGTCACATAATTATAATAGTACCTGTAAGAATATGTTACATACATACGTATATCCACGCCATTTTCCCACGGAGGCAGAAACTACAGAACGCCACATGCTACGATTCTTAGGGTCGATTCACATTGACGTAGAGTCGTAGCGCATTAAAGGGATACTAAAATTTTACATAGCATATTGACCTCTATCTCCATAAAGTAATGTACTTGTATGAAAAAAAAATCACGACGCGCGCCTTCACGCAAGAACGCTAATAACAGAAATGGGTTAAGATTAAAGTACTCATTAAATCTTAAGATCAGGGTCAAGGTCAATTAAAGGTCACCTACGAGTAGGATACCGAATAGTGCGGGGTGGAGCAATGGGGGGCCCAGAAAGTCATTATTTTTCGCCTAGGACACGTAGTTTTAGAGATATTTAAGAAAACAGTTTTTTTTTTAAATTACACCATGCCGTAACCTAAATTGTTGGTATTGTGGCGGCATCTATCGCCACATGCGAACTACGCAGCATGACGAATGTCTAGCAGACTACAGCGAAAACTATGACAGCTGTCAGAAGAAATGTCACAAATCCTGCATCGCGGTATCAAGATTTGACAAGGAGGTAATATATAAACAACTTCCCAACATTGACCGTTGGGCAGTAGCCAGCCAGGCATAAGACCCGCCTGATAGGAGGAACACCATACCTCGTTCCCCTACTGTATTCGTATTTGCGGGAAAAGGTTGGATTCTTACAGCTCCTTGGTCACTGCGATCTGCGTAAACTGTGACGCTCAATATTACAGCATGTCGCAAGCAAATCATAAAATAGACTATACCATAGTGGCCTAGTGGGTGGACAGTTAGTAAAAAAAAACAACAAAATACTACAGGGTCACCGTTAAACAGAGTTGGTTCGCGGTGAGATTGGGGTGTGTGTCGAGTGTAATCGTGCCACTTGTATGCGTTGATACATACCGGGGAAGCAAGAAAGACCGGGGAAAGTGTGGGTGAAGTTCGAATTTCTTGCAGATTAGTACGCCCTCTTAAACGGCGAAAGTGCAAATCGCCAATCTATGAGATAAATCAATGTTGGCGACACTAATTATGCTGATAGCAGCCTGTTCAGCAAGCCTAACATGCGCAGCGTGAGATAGTTTTGTCGTCGCATTATCTCGTGCCGAGACGAGATAAGCCATACATTATCTCGCGTTACGCGTTTTCGCCCGGCAGGTGTTAATATCTTAATATACAAGGATCAATAGTAAAACAAATATTAAATTTTGTTATTTATTCATTTCCTTAATCTCGAATAATATAAAAAATCGGCAAAACTTTTTAAGTACAAACAAATAAATATAGAGAAATCCAATATTCAGTCACATAGTAAAAATTACCTAAAATACATTCCAAAATGTATCTATTAATAATAAACATGCGATATAAACAATAGTAATAATTATTAAATAATACGAGATTATTAGAACATCGAAATGGCACAGAGAGATAAAATTATAACTATATTGTGGCAAGACAGAGAAATATATAATTGCCAGGTAAAAAAATCACATGATGTGATCGGCAAGATCGATTAGACTTATTGTAACAATGTTTAATATTCGAAGTAATATATAAACTTGTGTAAATAATATAAATAAAGAATTCCTCATATATGAGATATATAAATGTATATATCTTATTGAGTATTCCGACAATTCTCTCTACAGTTACGTGTGACTAATCTTAAAAACAATTTTCACATAAAGTTATAAATATTAAATTAAATAATGATTTTCATGAATTACAGTACGATAATGACAATATGTTTTGAACAATACTCTATAAATTCTTCGTAAAATTGCAACTATTAATTAACTATTTGAGGTTTTCCAATAATTTTCTGCAGATTTCGTTAAAAAACAATCTTTTTAGTAAATTGCACGTTGTAAGGCACTTTCTTGTTTTAAAATGCATTCTCTATCAGTCGTAGTATCAAATGTAAATAAATATATTTCTAAACTATAGTGTATATCTCGTCAATTGATAGAATAGGCTACAACCGTCTCTTATCGGCTAAAATATAATAATTGGCAAGTTGTATATATAGGAGACTTTACAACGATAAAAGGTTAATATTGCTTTGGTTGGTGTGGTAGTGGGTGGACTCACTCGATGGTCACTGTGGACAAAAGAAAATATTGTATTTAGATTCAAGATTGGAGAAACAAATCTCGTGGCTAATTAACAACCGCGCGGGTCATTGATTTGCAAGGTTAAGCTACGCTTTCCGCGGTCAGTCCGTGGATGGGTGACCATTCTTTACACATCGAGACCCCTCCGTGCCTCGGAGAGCACGTTAAACCGTCGGTCCCGGGTGTCACGAATACCTATAACGGTCGTTATAAGTCAGAAGCCCGAAAGTCTGACAACCAGTCGAACCTTAGGATATCGGCATTGCCCAGTAATTGGGTTGCGGAGGTCTGATGGCAGTCGCTCCGTATAAAATACTGGTATTCAGCCGCATCTGGTTAGACTGGAAGCTAACCCCAACATAGATGGGAAAAGGCTAGGCTGATATATATTATAGCAAAACTAATATTTTATAGTCAAAGACCTATAAATATACAATAAAATATTTAGTGTTAATTCCGCAAAAAACAGTTGATTAAGTCTGAACTCGTCGACCGCTTGGACGCGAAATTTTCGCGTCCAAGCGGTCGACGAGTCAACATCTCCTGAGGATGCCCCGTGGAGGGGCGACACACGTGTTGTATCGGTTCGTTTTGTTTGTGTGTTGCATGTTATTATCGCACCTTCTGCATTTGCATATATTTGCGGGCGGGAGGGCGGTGCTGCATACTGCATTCAGGGTTGATCAACTGTTTTCGCGGAATTAACACTAAATACTTTTATTGTATATTTATAGGTCATGGATTTCCGCAAAGTAACGCCTGATTTATCTTATAGCCAAAGGCCTAACTTTTACGGAAAATTAATATACACGTTAGAAATCACTTGAGAAGTTGCTACTCACCACAAATCTGTTAACTTTGGCCGCGAAGGTTTTCGTAACGTTAGACTGCGTTACATTCATGTTTTCGAACTTCTGACGTAAGCTGCGAAGGAAAATTGACAATTGGTTTTAGAAGTACAAAACGAAATATTTCATTGTTAATGATAATAGTCTGCATTGATTCCAGTGATTATAGCCTAGCGGGTAAACGCTTGCCTTCCATATAAGAAGGTCTGTGTTCGAACCTGGCGACACCTGACTTAGGGTAGATTCACATTTACGCAGAGTCGAAGCGCCATAAGTCGGGTCTGCTGAGACATTAATATAACAAAACATGTTTAGCCATTTCACCGCCAACGTACACAGAATGCGATGCCTCGCCAGCGCCAAGCTATAAATGTATAACGAAATATATAGTAAACAGTAGTGATGAGCTGATGACCTGTTAAATACAGTAAACTTATTTTTATAACATAGTTAAAATGAAGAGCTTCTAATGAAGTTGTGGCGCTGGAAGCACGAAAATCTGGAACTACTATTGAAGTCCGTGGCGGTGAAAAGGTTAGTGAACTCTCGAACGAATTCCAACACAGTAAACATTTTGGCCACACCCCAATTTTGTTAGGACATGTTCAAACAAAATATCTAACAAAAATTTGATCGGAGGACACCCGGCTTTAGAATGCATGTGCGGATCCGAATTTGATTATCACTTGCGTTAATAGTGAAGGAAAACATGCATACCTGAAAGGGATTCAAAAAGATCTCGGTGGTGTGTTTAGTCCACTAACCCTCACCAGGACTGCGTGGTGGACTTAGGCCTAAACTGAAACCTGGGCCGGGATTGAACTCAGATCTTCCTGTATGGAAGGCAAGCATTCAACCGTTAGGCTACCACGGCCGATATTAAGCACATAGGGGTCTACAGTCCATTCAAGCATATTTTCTGACCAGTTATTTGACGGTTACCTCTTAGCAGTCTCGAGTTGTGATTCCCCCTCTTCATCCTGTTCCGCCTGTCGCTCTATGACGACGGCGGAGGGCGAGCGCTGCGGCTCGGACTCCGACCAGTTCTCGAAACGGTCGCGGAAGCTCTTCGTACGGGCTAGCTGTTGCGCCTGGGAGGAATATTACTGGTTTTAGGAAATTTTTGATTGTGTTACGTACACAATGGCCTCGCCAAACATCAGGACAGATCTGGTCAGGGCGTTCTTACTTCGTAACGCTCTACCGCCGCGCATCGTGTTCTGTTTAACCAGACTAATGAAAACTAGTTTCATAGGTACCTCATTACCATGGTTAAACGCGGTCAAGCCTTTGTAAATGACCACTGTTAACATACAAAGAGCCTTCAGAGTCTTTGCGTAAACGATCAGAATTTTATGAAAAGTTGAAGTTTTGAAATAAATAAACAACACAATTTTGCAAAATTGTAAACAAATAACCAAAAATAAATTGTATCATTTTTATTTTGTACTAGCTGCCCGGACAGACTTCGTTCTGTCAAAATTTATTGGCCTGTAGTGGGAAAAGAAAAGTGTTGTTTTTACTATTTTCCATGCGATTTTTATGTTTATTCGCTCCATAAGAACCTTCCTTGTGCCTTAAGGAATATACAAGAAAAAATAGCCGAATTGGTCGAGCCGTTCTCAAGTTTTGCGCTTAGCAACACATTTGGCGATTCATTTTTATTTATATAGATTAAAGAAAATAGTAAAAATATTAAATTAAAAAATAACAATGCGACTTTCACGACATCTTCCAAAAAAGATGGTGGGAAGTTAAGACAGTCGCTACGTTTAATAATAATTAGATCGGAAGTCGACCCCATCATAGTTCGAAAGTCTGTGATGATCACATACCTGTTTGAGAGCCTCATCTCTCTGCCTGGCTTCAAGGTACACCCTGCGGCGTTCATCCTCACTGTCCTCCTCCTCGTACTCTTCTGAGGAGTACTCCTCTTCAGAGGAGTCTCCTTGGTGGTTGTTCTCGCCGGGAGGTGGCGGGGTGAACCTCTTTAGGGGCTTGGGACCTGCACAGAGAACGTTACAGGTTACTTTGGAATACTCTGGTTCAAGGTGCTGTTGGATGCAGTTAAGAATGTTCGCCTTTGAGATAGCCTGTGTCCAGTAGGGAATGGTCTCTAGCTGATTATTCATTATGGTCACATTGATATTTAGCCACTTCTGGATAAGGCAGGTAAATGATAAATTATATTTATTTTTGTTATTAAATCTGTTACAGACACTTTTACAAATTAAAGCAATGTTTTTTTTAAGACTAGATGGCGCCGGCATTTCTTATCTGACGCTAGTCAGAGCTATCTGAGAAGAAAAGCCAAAACAAACTTAGAGATCAAGGTCTCTTTTAAGGTCCAGACATTGTGGTATAAAAACTATACAAGTGTAACAATGTAGGGCAACGTCTGGAATGGCTTTTTGAGGAAAGTGCCATAGCAGGTTTGAGTGGACCTGTCCTAACTGACACGCATGCATCAGCCATCATGTAGCTCAAAGCTTATTTTAGAGAGCTCAACAACTCGATGCACGACGCTACCAATCAGCTGACAGCCGACCCCAACAAAGTCCACTACATATGGCACCACTGTGTGACGTGTGGTGGCGGACTGGGGGGCCCGCGCCTATAAGAGGTCGGCACACTGCAGCTCGGCCCCCTCGCGCCTGCAGTTCCCCAGTTAAATGCCACACCTCAAGAAGACCCTGGACTCCTCGCATTATACGAACCACACCCTGTCGTTCTCTTTGTACTCTTTGTAAATTCTTAATTAAATATATATATAGTGTACGGTTACAAGTGTTATTCATTATCCTCCCGTAAGTACACGCCTGCTAAATTTTATGTGCACATGCTAGTCGAGGGTCGACTCCTAAAGTCACCCTAAAGCGTTACAACTGGACTGCTGACGTACCTTGCTGGTCATCAGGCTTGTTCTGCTGGTGTTCCAGCTGTCGGAACACGGAGATCATGCGCTGTGCGGTGTGACGGGAGGCTGCGACGCTGGTGTCCACGGCTCCCTCTTCGCTTCTGACTACACTGGGCTCGTGGTAGATTTCGGGAGACGGCGATTTGGGACGCTAGAGAAAAAAAAAGGATTATACAACATCGGGACAAAAAATAACAATGTAAAATGTGCTGGATTTTTAAGTAAACAATTGTATAACCACGCGGATCACCAAGGTTAAGCTGCGTTTGCCGCGGTCATTCCAGTGGATGGGTGACCATTCGTTATACATCGAGACCCCTCCGTGCTTCGAAGAGCATGTTAAACCGTCGGTCCCGGGTGTCGTACTAATATCTATGACAGTGGGTATTTAGAAGCGCGAATGTCTGACAACCGGTCTAATCTTAGGAGATCGGCAGTGCCCAGTAACTGGGTTGCCGAGGTCTGATGGCAGTCGCTTCGTGTAAAATACTGATATTCAGCCGCATCTGGTTAGACTGGAAGTTGACCCCAAGGTAGTTGGGAAAAGGCTAGGCAGAACGAACGACCCAGCCTAAGCCGCATCTGGTTAGACCAGATTAGTATAAGCAGACCGATAGCCTGAGCGGCTGAAATTCAGTATTTTAAACGGAGCGAAGGCTGGCTCTGATCTCTGCATCCTAACTTACTGAGGAATATCGATATCCTAAAGAAGTTAGTTGTAATTTTTTTGGGTTTCTGGCGATAATAAACGTAGCATAACACCACATCTGTATTCCCCGGAGGGTTGGGCAGAGGTGTATACTAACACCCTCATTTCGCCGTTGTTTAAATCCCATATAGTAGGAAGCCAGCCTATTGCCATCAACCGGGCAAAAATCCAAACTCCCAATTAATTGCTTCGTTGGTTAGTGGCAAGCGCGACTGCTGATCGTAAAGTCCTAGGTTCGATCCCCAGGTCGGGCAGTGTTATTGGGTTTTCCGTGTGGAATTCCTCAGTGGCGTTAATAACTGTAATTTTTATCAGGATCCAAGGTTTTTCAGTACAATAAACTAATATAGACTGAGCAGTGTTTATCTGTGTTACCTGTGTCTGCCTGGGAGGCGTCATGCGGAACTCCTTGCGCTCACTCTTGGGCTTGTAGGTCTCAAAGAACTTGAATCTGTCGGAGATGTCCGAAGTCTCTATCTTGACGTCTTCCTGCTTGTCGCCCGCTCTGACCACGTCTTTGGGGATGAACGGCTGGGAAACGAATTATGGGACATTCTTATTAACCGACTTCCAAAAAAGGAGGAGGTTCTCAATTCGACTGTATGTTTTTTTTGTATGTTTGTTCCGCGATATCTTTGCTAATTGTGAACCGATTTTAATGATTTTTTTTTTGTTTGAAAGAATATTCTTTCAAAGTGGTCCCATTTAAATTTGGTGAAGATCCGACGAAAAACCTCGGAGATAGACAATTTGAAGTCGGTTTTATTTTTATTAAAAAGTTTGAGTCTATTTGTTGCAACGTTGCACACTGCCCGCAGCAACATTGCGCGACATATCTACGTGACGCGACACATATTGTAAGCCGCCGCTTCGAGAGCAGGCGCAGTTGTGTGCAAGCGAACTGTACCGCGACATTGTCCCCAGGACATTCACGTACATGTCCCGCGTCAAGAC
This sequence comes from Amphipyra berbera, assembly GCA_910594945.2. Lineage (NCBI taxonomy): Eukaryota > Metazoa > Arthropoda > Insecta > Lepidoptera > Noctuidae > Amphipyra > Amphipyra berbera. Next base: position 3,066,626 of record OU343146.1, read on the forward strand.
CAGCGACATGTTGCTCCATTTATCCCTTAGTGAATTAAGGCTTTAAATAAGTTTTGGTGTCTTGTTATAATAACTCACAATTTCCTTCCGTTTGGGCGCGTCGCTGGGCGGCGGTGACGTGGGCGGCATGCTCTTAGCGTTGGCATCCAGCTCCAGGAAGATGGAGCGGGACTTCTTGCCGATACCTAACAACGAAATAGTACCACAGATAATATACTGTGGCGACATCTACCACGCCACATACAAACTACGCAGCACGAAGATAGTCTAGCACACTACATCGACAAAAATAGCAACACCCAAATATGACGTTACAGAATTCTGCATCGCGATATTAAGATTTGACACGCAGATAGTGTACAAGGTGTAAAAAGACCCTTCACGAAGCCTCAACCATGCATTCAGTATATCAAACTAAGTAACCCTACGCAAAAATAGTCGCTGGGAAACGACTTTTTTTTGGGTGAAAAATTTCGTTTTCCTGTAAAGCTCAATAAATATACAATAAAATATTTAGTGTTAATTCCGCGAAAAAACAGTTGATCAAGCCTGAATGCAGTATGCAGCACCGCCCTCCCGCCCGCAAATATATGCAAATGCAGAAGGTGCGATTAATAACATGCAACACACAAGCAAAACAAACCGATACGACACGTGTTTCGCCCCTCCACGGGGCATCCTCAGGTGATGTTGACTCGTCGACCGCTTGGACGCGAATGGCACGACTGCGTAGCGCGCGCCCCTTCATACATCGCCTCGACCTGTTGTTTGTGTCGAACTACCCACACAAATACGTAATAATGGGGATGAAACTAAATTAGTTTGGTCATTCAACAGTGTATATCTATCTGTATTGTTTTAATATTTCCAACTGTCCCAACACACACAACCGGAAACTTTTATCACATACATGCAAAATACTATAACTATTATTGTCGCTTAAGGAATGGCCGGTGTCAAGTAAATGTTTGGCAAAATGAGATCTTTCTGGATGGCCATTCCTATATGCGGCAATATGTTCCTTATGTCTAACATCGAAATTACGGCCCGTCTGACCTACATAGACTCCGTTACAGTCGTTACAAACTAACTTATATACACCGGATTTTTTTGAATTTTCTAAATGATCTTTACCGGTGTATATAAATTCAAAAAAAATCCGGTGTATATAAGTTAGTTTGTAACGACTGTAACGGAGTCTATATAGGTCAGACGGGCCGTAATTTCGATGTTAGACATAAGGAACATATTGCCGCATATAGGAATGGCCATCCAGAAAGATCTCATTTTGCCAAACATTTACTTGACACCGGCCATTCCTTAAGCGACAATAATAGTTATAGTATTTTGCATGTATGTGATAAAAGTTTCCGGTTGTGTGTGTTGGAACAGTTGGAAATATTAAAACATAATACAGATAGATATACACTGTTGAATGACCAAACTAATTTAGTTTCATCCCCATTATTACGTATTTGTGTGGGTAGTTCGACACAAACAACAGGTCGAGGCGATGTATAAAGGGGCGCGCGCTACGCAGTCGTGCCATTCGCGTCCAAGCGGTCGACGAGTCAACATCACCTGAGGATGCCCCGTGGAGGGGCGAAACACGTGTCGTATCGGTTTGTTTTGCTTGTGTGTTGCATGTTATTAATCGCACCTTCTGCATTTGCATATATTTGCGGGCGGGAGGGCGGTGCTGCATACTGCATTCAGGCTTGATCAACTGTTTTTTCGCGGAATTAACACTAAATATTTTATTGTATATTTATAGATCATGGATTTCCGCAAAGTAACGCCTGATTCCATCATATATGTAAAGCTCAATGTAACGCACTCAAAACACTGTGCTGGTAGATGCAATATCATGTACATATGCAACCCTCAAAACTAGTATTTTTAAAAAAAGTTGTGAAAAAGTTAGAACTTTGACCTCCAATATCTCCGTAACTAGAAGGTTCCCAGGCATAGTCCAGAACAAAAAAATTATCGCAATGACGTGGAGAATAAGTGCCTTTCGGCTTCGTTAAGGGTCTATTTACACCGTTTATAATTATACAACTACCCAACATCAACCGTTGGGCAGTAGCCCGCCAGGCATAACACCCGCCTGGGTGGAAGATCCTCCCTTTTCGTTGGAGTAACACCAAACCTTATTCGTCCACAATGTCATACCTTCGTTGAAGAGTGCCCTGTCATCAATCTCCCGGTTCTTGGGCGGCAGGTTCTCATCGTTGAACACCTCTCCGTTCTCAAACCGTTCCTTGATGGCGCGAGCCTTCTCTGCGTTGAGGTCCAACTCGCGGGAAATCTTGTCTGCTGAGGTAACGCCTGAAGAATAGAAAATCCAGTTTTAATGTTTGGATGGCTTTAGAAACACTTGTGTGAAAGCATTCTTTAGAATGATGAAACGAGCTAAAGCTTTGGAAGACGGATCAATGCAAAAAGTTAAAGTGGGCGTAAGATGATGCCCATTCTCTTTAAATGATATGCGAATTAACGCTAATAAGTTTGCTTTTTTGGCGGCCGGTCATAAAATGCTTCTCTGAACTTTTAGACTGGAATAGAGAGAAAATGGAAGATTAAATGATATGGAGTGCCTCTAATATAAATACTATAGGTCAACCAGAATCTCATGGTATCAAAAATTAATAACAAATAGTGGTTTTCATATGGCAATGTCAACATGTCACTTGTCAAAACGAGTATGACTGTAGTTGATACATTTTCCAGTTCTGATTAATGTTTTATTGTTCAAACATTTTTAATAAACATACTTATTTTAACAAGGTTTCCTTTTCCATTACAATAAAATTGCAAAAAACCATATATCAGCATATCATTTTGGGACCCAGTGCATAATATCAGCAAGCACATTGGGTCACATAAAACAATAAGCCAAAACGTCTAACAACATGGATTTATGAAATACATGTTGTGCTGACCCCACCTAGTGTGGGATAAGGGCAGGAAGAAGTTTGTATTGTCCCCTTATTAGAGCATAAAATTATAAGAAAATTATAATTGTAAAAGTAAATTTGGCAAAATTTTATTAATATAATTTTTATGTGGGTGTCTCTTTGTTTATATTTTCTATTAAAGAAAGTAGTACAAAACATTAATATTGCTAGGTTTAAAAATAAAACCAAAAATGTTGGTGGGAAATATATTATCTTTGCCTTAATAAGGGTTAATGTCTCATATTTAGATTTCTGTGGTGTTTTAACAGCTCTGTTGTCGACCAACCGAGTTATTTGGCAAGAAACTAACTCAGTTTATTGCCAAATTATATAGTTATGTTTGCTTTCATTAATACCATAACTCTTTGGTAAAGTGCGCGCAAGATAAGTCTGCGCGCGGCCAAAATCGGAACTAATCATGGTCCACAACAATGTTGCCATTTTATTAACTTTGTCGCTAGATTTACCTGATTTTAGGCATAAAAGAAAATATAATAATGAAGATTATAGTAGACCTCATCAGACGATAATAATCATAATGCATTCTTATTCATTCACGGCACATTTATAAGCTTAGTACTTTTACTTTGCAAATTACGTAAAAATACTAATTAGTTTAATTGGTAGGTAGTAGATTTTAACGTACATAACTTAGCTCAGTTAAAATATAATAAACCGCAAAAAAGGGCTGCCCAATATTAATGCTCACGAATATATTACTTTTCCTTAAAAAGTAGTACTTTGTATTTTTGCGATCATGGCAATATTTAGCACGCCCTCCGTCGCGCGCAGAGTTATCTTGCGCGCACTCTAGCAAGAAATTTAAGAAAAATCCTCATAACATATAAGATGTCTAAACCTTAGAATATCGGCATTGCCCAGTAACTGGGTTGCGGAAGTCTGATGGCAGTCGCTCCGTGTAAAATACTGGTATTCAGCCGCATCTGGTTAGACTGGAAGCTGACCCCAACATAGTTGGGGCAGGCTAGGCAGAACATGGGACTGGATGTAAAGGCTACGCCGGTTTCCCAGTCCCCCTCCAGTCAGACAATGCGGGAATGCCGCTGGGTTACTTTAGTGGGTATACCGGGCTTGCCCGGGGAGTCCCACATAACCCCCCATTCCCCCAAATGGGCGGGTATGCGTAATAGCATTTTTTCCCAGCGCAAACAAAAAAAAAAAGGCTAGGCAGAACATCCTCATTACAGATTCCAAAAATTTCAAGAGTTTATCTTTGTAAGACTTACCTTGTTCGCTCTGGAGTACTGACTGTTCGTACATCTCCTTAATTTTAGCCTGCTTGCCCTGTAACAATTACAATTAAAGTAAGTTATACAGTAGCAATGATAACCTAGTGGTTGAACGCTCGCCTTCCATGCAGGAGGGTCTGAGGTCGATTCTGGCCCATACCTCTGACTTTTCGAATTCATGTGCGGATCAGAATTTGATTATCACTTGCGTTAACGGTGAAGGAAAAACATCGTGAGGAAACCTGTACACCTGAGAGGGCTCCATAAAGTTCTCGATGGTGTGTGTAGTCTGCCAACACGCACCAGGCCAGCGAAGTGGACTAATGCCTAAACCCTTCTCATTCTGAGAAGATGCCCGTGCCCAGGAGTGGGACAGTAATGGCACAAAATAGATAGGTACAGAAGTCAATCTACATACAAGTGCGCTCGAGCAACGCACACATAGACACTGCTCACGGACACGATATCTCGGACTGTTTGGGACTAGAGTGCGAGTGAGTGCGAGCACGAGTGCCATGCGCTTGAGAGAGATAGATATATAGATAGAGCGACCGCCGAGCGTAGGTATGAAAAGTGAAGTACATTCATGTGATTGACTTCTGTACCTATCTATTTTGTGGTAATGGGCTAATTATGTTATGTATACAGTTATACATATTCTTCGCGTTTGTTGCAAGAGAGAAGCAGATTGACTTGATGACACGTGTTAAATTCGTAAATAAAGTTAATAGTAATTAAAATTAACATAACATACATAACATCACGCCTTGTATTCCCCGAAGGGTTGGGCAGAGGTGTATAGTAACACCCTCATTTCGCCAGTTATGTTTAAGTCTCATGTAATAGGGGGCGAGCCCATTGCCATCAACTGGGCCCAAATCCAAACTCAGGGCTGCTACTGAGGAATTCCACACGGAAAAACCCAATAACACTTTGCCCGACCTGAAGATCGAACCCAGGACCTCACGATCAGCAGTCACGCTTGTCACCACTAGACCAACGATGCAGGAAATATCATAATTAATTAACAAAGATCTGTATAAATATTAATTTTCTGTGGTGCAGTACCTTTGGCTGCAGCCTATGTACCCTATGCTTAAATACGGTCCTGCTAATGTTATAGTCGCCGGCACGTAAGTTGGCAAGGTTTTGGCGTAGTGGGAGTAAGTTTGCGCATGTACACTTACACCCATATTCTAAGACGTTCCTCCAAAACTTACTCGACTCGACTCCACCTCGACTCAGTCTTTCTCACTACCATCGGTAGTTATAGTTGACGTAAACGTCCTCGACTCGAGATTTTTCCTCAGTCGAGGTAAGGAATCATCTGTCAAACTCAAGGTACCTCGGAACTTACCTTAACGAAGGAAGTGTCAAAGTGCGTTGTAACAAAAATGAATTTTGAAGACTATCGAATATGGTTACGATAATCCTTACAACTATTTATTACGGCGTTATTTGCGCGATGCAGATAAACTAAAATCCTTGAAATTATGACGTAATCACTCCACTCTACCTCGACTCATCTGAGGATCCCTCTGTCGAAGAACCTCAAAGTTCACTCGAAATTACGACTAAGAATACAATTTTGAAGGTATTTTCGAGGCTGTCCTCAAGGTGCCCTGAGTCGAGTAAGTTTTGGAGGAAAATCTTAGAATATGGGTGTTAGTACAACAAAAAAATAGTCACTTTATTGCTCGTCATTATTCTATGGTTATTGCAATCATTTATTTTTGAACATGCCTGTTTAGAAGAAAGAAAGAAGGGGAATTATTTTTTCTAATCTTGCCAAGTTACGTGCGGACTTTACCAACCCAATTACCCAGAGATACGTCCTTTTCCAGGAGCTCTATGTCCATAAATGGAGTCCAAGACGACTACACTTACCATAAACAGTCTGCTGCGTATGTTCTGTATCTCCTGTTTCCTCTCGCGGTGTCGCTCTGAGGACGAGTGTTGTCCAGTTTCAAACTTGCCCACAATCTCGCTCATGTTGCAGAAGGAGACGGGCTGCTCGCGTGTGGCTGTCTGCTTGTAAGACTTCCTTAGAACTGAGTCTTCATCTGGAAGTAATAGTGTAATTATGAATTGTTGAATCTGATCTTAGGGCTTGTACACAAAACTGCGAATCGACGCGATGCGAATTCGCAACGCAGAAACTGCGACGCAAATTGCTACGATGCGATTTCGTGCGGCAAGGAGTCTTCCTTCAAAGGTTCGGGTGACCAATCCCTCGACGATCGTCAATCGTATTGAACGTATTTTATACTAGGTAGAATAAATTTGCGCACTGCTGTTACTGATAAGAAGATATAGCAAAAAATCAATCACGCGAATCAATTCGTAAGTTCTTGCGATGCGTCGTGAGAGCTCGTATATTTCTACGATGCGACGTCGCATCGCAGTTTTGTGTACAAGCCCTTACTAAGAGCTAAGGATCTAAGGTGATTTGACAATGGTGCTGATTCTTTTATTCACCAACTAAACTAAAATTAGAGAATTGCTATCTTTTACTAACAGGCAGCGCGAGAACAGGACGGTGATAGATAAGAACTAAGTTAGAGATGTCAAACTAGCTTACGCCTTGAACTTCGCCGTGTGTTTAATCGACACGTTCTGGCGTGTTGTCTTATGGTCAACGCACACATATCAACTCGGAAAGGGATCGTCACCGTATCGCCTTTCGCCTCGCCGTCAAACAGGCGTCAACCTAACGTAAGCACGTAACCAAACCGGATCAGCAGCTCCGATACGTCGACCCGGCTACGGCTAGGCGACGCCGCGCTTACGGCTCGCAGTAACAGTAGTGTGCTGCAGGCAGGCCGCGGGAGGGGTGAGAGGGGCAAGGGTGGACGAAGAGACGTAAACTCGGGTACGGAGAGACGCAAGCGCGGGGACGACGAGCCGTAAGCGCAGGAACCAAGTTGACCACGCACCGCACCGCGGTTCGTGAGCTTGTCCCGAGGCGAGGCGATTACGTTACGATTCCGATTAGTGTGCGTTGCAGTAGGGAGTTTCATACAAAGAATACTGAACGGCTCGAGTTGATACTAACTTTCGTTAACTTTCGTCCGTCTCTTTCTTATTTTATCAGAGTGAAAAGGATGGCAATTACCTAAATCAATTTTAGTTCACAGCAGAATCGGCACCAGTTATTCATTTTTTCTTTAATTAATACAATTTATTAGAGGATACGTGCTAGACAGACGTTGCTTGATTAATATTCTGGTAATCTACCTACAACACATAATTGTCCTATGACGAATTGACCGTAAATATAATAAAACATAGATATTTCAAATTTGAAGATCAGAAGAACAATAAATAAAGCAAAATTGTTCATAAGATTGATGTTTTAATTTTGATATATTACTTCCCATGCACACAAAATACGCTTATTATATTTTTCAAAAGTTTTTGATCATTTTAATCTGATAAGATATTGCTATTATTAAATGAAATCAAGTGATTCCTTCAAACCTTGTGATGTACTGCTGACATAGATTAACCCTGCACGGGATACATTGGGATTAAAAAATAATAATTACAAGAAGTAAACATGTATTAACGTGAGGCATTTTAGTGTCCCGAGCGAATTGCGCGGCTATCGCTCGCCGCACGGTCATTTAACTCGGGGCGCTAAAATGCCTCACCATAAATAAGATCACATGTTTTCTTCTCGTATTTTTTTTATTAAATCCAAAAGTTTATCTTGCAGGGTTAATCTATGTCAGCAGCACATCACGAGGTTTGAAGGAATTACATGATTTCGTTTACACCCTGTATTGACTTAACAATTCGTAGTTGACTAATTTAAAAAATTCGAAAGAATTTAATTGAATTTTTATTACCTATATCAAGAAAGGTATAGGAAGAAAACGATCATTGAAAAAACAAATAAAATCAATCGAAAATGGAGGAGATACACGTTTTTCTAGTTATGAACAATTACGTCATCGTTCAATAGTACGGTTTCTGTTTATTACCAATTTTAAATCGCTTATGACGGGTATTTTATTATATATTTCATTAGTTTTTTTCCTGTTGCCTATTTTTTTGTAAAACTTTCAAGAAAACTAATTACAAATAATTAAACTTTATAACAAAAAAAACCGACTTCAAATTGTCTATCTCCGAAGTGCTTCATCAGATCTTCACCAAATTTAAATGGGACTATTTCGAAAGAATACTCTTTCAAACAAAAAAATAATCATTAAAATCGGTTCACAATTAGCAAAGACATCGCGGAACAAACATACAAAAAAAAACAGTCGAATTGAGAATATCCTCCTTTTTTTGGAAGTCGGTGAAAATTGTCAACTACCCACTTTACAACTAGAAACTCGAAAAAACACGTCAACCGTACTATTCCTTCACGCTGTCTATTCCTTAAGAATAAATTAAGAATATACTATTAAAGTGTCAACTCACCATCCTCATCCTCCTCAGGCTCGCTGGAACTCTGCTCGACGGGCACTCCGTTCAGGTAGTCATCAGACACACCCACGTCCATGCCCTTCGCTTTGAACCTGACCAGACATGATCAGACGTTAGAATGTTTTGTTACACGTGTTTTATCCTACATCACTTCACCCACAAAGATCGAAGAGAGGATGTGATGGGATGGGATTCTGACATTTGTCAGTTCATGTTAGAGTATTTACATAAAGTGTATAGTAATACCCTCATTTCGTCGTTATGTTTAAGTCCCATGTAATAGGGGGCGAGCCTATTGTCATCAACCGAGCACAAATCCAAACCAGGGGGGGTGACAGTCGCCTACAAGGCACTTTTCATGATTATGATTCTGCCATCTAACTTTTTACGCTATTAATAGCTCAACTTTAATCCAACAGATGGCGCTAAATCACTTTTTGGCAACATATCTTAGGGCTGCCAATTTTTAATGGTTACTTTAATACAGTTATTTCTTATAATATAATGTACTGTATGTAATGTACTTATAATATAATGTAATGTAATAAAATGTACGTTTAAAAGAGAAAACTTTATATTTAACTACATAATAAATGAAATTTGTTCAAATGATTTATTTTCTCTATGTCAATTCAGCTTTTTTTTAAATACCTAACTATAATAATTTGGAAGGTGTTAGTAGATTTTATTCAATATGCCTTGGCAACACTAAGTTGAAAATTTTCAAAGTTCAACCGCGACTTGTCACATGTTCAAATGCAATTTTTCATTGTTTTTTAAAATTATATTGGTGAATTGGTGTATTTCTGTGCGTTGAGTGTGCTTTCTCCGCAGCTACATTCGAGTTGAGTTAGCTCCTCGTCTTACTTCACCAGTTAAATGTGATTGTGGACGCTTTATTGATAAAAGTTTCTTGCGATAATTTGGACGCCTTAGTGTATTAAGTATTTTTGCGAAATTGTGGACGCTGTAGTGTTTTTAAGTTTCTTTTCATGCGATAGTTTGGACGCCTTAGTGTAAGCATGTGTGTGTGTACTAAGCATAAACACAATAAATCAAATAAATAAAATAACGCGTTTTATTTAAATAAATAATACACTTTAAAATAGGTATTATTTAGATCTACACTTTTCTTATAACACAGCTTTTGTTGTTGTAGTGATTTAACTGAATAGTGTTCGAAAAATCTCTCAAGTTTGTAAAACAAAAGCAGATTTTTAAGAAATGTGTAGGTAGATCTAAATAATACATATTTTATAATTTTCATTCCACTGATTGCCCGCACACAAAGAATACCAAGTTACGTATGTGTGTGTAAAACATATAGGGTAGTTTAGGGATCAAGACTAATAGATGGCGCCACCGAACGGGGAGACACATGACGGTTACAAGAGAGCTCTCTATCTCTAGTATTATTACTGTACTCTGTGGTGAGGATAGAGTACTATCCTTGGTGCAGTTTACGTATTTATCAAAATTTTGCGAGTGTGAGTGGTAAAGGGTAATGTCTATTTTAGGCTACGCGTGAACATAATGCTACTAAATTAATAATTTTAACAATAATAATTTCATATTTTTTTCAAGTCTTTCTGATTATATCTTTGTATCAATCAACATTTTTGTGAATATGAATTTTACCAGTATTTTATTTGATTTTTATGATTATAATAGTGGTCGTCTATGAAACAAAGGAAATTAGCCATTTTTATTAAATATCATATTTTATGAAATATCTCCACCTGCCCAGTTTCTAGATAACATGTTGTTAACTTATGAATCAGAATAAAATTAAAATAATTCATAAAAATGTCTTTTATTTCACATTTGTAACCTTATTTGTCGCATGTAATAGATTCTATTTAAACTCTTTTGATACTAAATCATATTCATATTATTTTTCTTAGGACTGCTAACTAATTAATTATTGTAAAAATATATTTGTCAATGTTTGTTCATGCCAGGCCAAAGTCTCATACTAAATGGACAATCTCCTTTGTGTATATTTGACATTTCGTAAGTTTATACAGTAAACTATACTATAAACACTAGAGAACGTCACTCACTTTGATTTTCAAAGTAAATAGATAAATAAGATTGGAGGGTTCCCTCTATGTGGCAGAATTTTGATGGTCCGAAATTTATTCGGGATAACACACTTGGCATAATCTTCTTTAAACGAATATTTTTAAGGCATAATTAATATTATTTAATATAATTATTGTTTGGCCGCATGTTTATATGTCCGAATTTACGATGGCATACTTTTGGATGGCAGAATTTTATTTGGCATAATTACCTTTGGCAAAGTTAACATTCCACATAATTTCGTTTAGCATAACTTTTATTTAGAGCGACGATTATTTGGTATAGTTTCACTTGGCATACTGTGAAGATGGCAGAATTTAATTTGGACTATGACTGACGTCAAGCACGTATTCAGAGGGGGGGATAGTTGGGATTTATCCCCCCCGAAATCTGGCATAATGCTTAGACGAGGGGAAAATATGCGAGCTGGAAAATATACAAATTTATTGGGACGACACTACTTGATGAATGGCTGCCAGCGGCAACAGGAAACTTATATTATAGTATAATCTTAATATAGTACAATGGTTACAGTGATTTGACTACTTTCACACTGTAGTTTTAATGAATGTGTCCGTCCCGTCCCGTCCCGTCCCAATTAACAGTCTGGATATGTGCCTCACTGACGTTTTATTCCAAGGACAGTGATCATTTGTAATTAATCTAAGTAACATAAAATTATTTCTTAATATTTATTTAATTTTTTTTTTAATATTTTAATTATTTCTTAATATATTTTTTTTGCATTTTTAACCCCTCCCCCCCTCCCCCTTGGTGATACGTGGTGAGGTTTAAGACTAACCCCTCCGCCCCCACCCAAAATCACGTGTATTTTTTAGTACTTACAAAGAATCTTAATTTTTTTTAGAATACCTATTATCTTTAAATACAGGTATAAAGTATAATCTAATTTTATTCTGAAATTAAGGACTATGACAAAAATGTCTAGACAGAAAGGTTGCAGGTTGTTTTTGACTGGCATAAAAATAATATTAAAGGAATGGTGTAGTCATGCAAAAAACATATTGTACTAGTACATGAACATATTTAATGTACATTGTCCTCGGACCACGGATTACCAAGACTTTCTTCAACACTAACAACTGGATAAGCATCTTGCAAGTCAGTTGGCACTGTGCTTTGTTGAAGATCAACGTAGGTTTCATCAAGCCACTCACTTCGTTCGTTGCCTGGCAACGGCAAGTCAAGGTCACACTACACGCCGCTTTTCGGTTTAGAAATCGCGCGTTTGACGAAAAAATAAATACACGTGATATCTTACTACACCCCCCTCCCCCTTGTGATTTTTCATGATTTTTTTTAACCCCCCACCCCCTCTTTCAAGCCTCACGTGTTTAATAGACGTTCCCTATGAAAAAAATTGTTGATTTTTCGTGTTTGAGAGTCTTGTCTATACTTACGGGAGCTTAGTGCTAGTGGGCGAACGAATATCTGCCCTGAGATTTATGTGTGTGTGATTTGGTTGTGTGCGAAATATTAGTAAACATAGTATTGTGTAGAAATTAAAACAGTGGGAGTCAAGCGGCAACACTGGTCCTAGTACAAAATTGAAGCGAGGGCCTTTCCAACCTTATTTATCTGTTCAGTGTTTCCGAGGCACAGAGTCTCTATGTGTAACGATCGGTCACCCATCCACGGACTGCCTGCGACAAGCGCAGCTGAACCTCTACATATGTATACATAAGTGAATTAAAATACCTATTCCACGTTGTATTCTTCTATATCTTTTAGTTTCGCATGCAGCTTGTAATCATAACCGTAACTGTCATCGTGGCAACCGAATATCAATTATGTTTTATTAAAGTTATTTGCAGAGTACCTACAGTCGCCGTCAGATATATTGTAGCAGACAAGGTGACCAAATACTTCTGAACAATTTAAAATGTCAATAAGTTCCACACACTACAAATTACCATTAATATCTGAACATTCATTACTTCTTTAATATCTGAGCAGATACTTGTCAACAATTTCTATACACACAACTAACCAAAAATATCTGAACACTTACAACGTCAAGTGTATCTACGCAGATGGGGTATTTGGTTATTTTATCAAGTTCGACGTGTTCTCTTCGAATTTTCACTTTGTCGCTCATTGTTTTATCTTTGCTGCTCGCACCGCCATATTGGAAAAATAGCGCCTAATAGCAGTTTTTTGACAATATCTCCTTTCCAACTCATCTTACGATAACACATTAATCAACAAAATTAAACTAGAGAAAATTTCCTTCAATTTATGTCTTCACAATTTTTTGGTAAAATCAATAGTCATTTATCCCTTTGCGGTAGAACTCTGGCGACAATGTGAACATTCGAAGAGAGCACGTCGACCTCAATCAAATCACCAGTTTAAAAACTTTCCAAGTAAAACTACCAAATGACTGGACTAACCACAGATAGTCAAGTCGATAGTCGTTTTTGGTTCGTCCTTTATATCACGCAGTAACGAATTAGGTAAGCTCAGTGTTTGTCTGCGTAGATACACTTGACGTTGTAAGTGTTCAGATATTTTTGGTTAGTTGTGTGTATAGAAATTATTGACAAGCATCTGCTCAGATATTAATGAAGTAATGAATGTTCAGATATTAATGGTAACTTGTAGTGTGTGGAACTTATTGACATTTTAAATTGTTCAGAAGTATTTGGTCACCTTGTCTGCTACAATATATCTGACGGCGACTGTACATATTTTTAATTTTTTTAGATTTTGTAGTATAAATCGCCGTTTATATATATCTATTGTAAACGATGTCGAATACGGAGTACCAAAAGTCTCAAGATTTACAGAGACGCTCACGGTGCTATATTAATTTACGATGTGTCAGAACCAAAGTCCCTAGCAAAACTGAATGAGTGGGTCGAGGAACTTCAAGCATACCCCACCAAGAATAAAGTCTACTTAGTTGTCGGCAATAAGATTGACAAGCATTTCATGTTGCCACTCAGTGCATAATATCAGCAAGCACATTGGGTCACCCGCGCGAACGCTCAACGAATATTCCCAAGGAGGGTTGATGTCAGGCAGGCGGCCGGTCATAAAACAATATGCCAAAACCTCTAACAACATGGATTTATGAAATACATGTTGTGCCGACCCCACCTAGTGTAGGATAAGGGCAGAAAGAAGAAGAAGAAGCAGCTTAGTAATCATACGAGAGTATTTTACGAAATTCATAAAGCGAGGACATTAAACACTATCGAACAATTTAAGATCGACAGCCTCTATCTGCTTTTTTTTGTCGTAGGAAAAGCCTCATGTATGTCCCTCGCCGGGGAAGGCGAGGGGGTTTGCCGGACTCTTACCGGCTAAAAACCAACGGTGTACGTCCTTCTAACCTATGGTCACGGGATTTGCTATTGCATGCACCGCAACCCCGGTAGTGCCGCTATCCTGCTCATTTAGAAGCAAAAGCGTGACAGATGATAAATTTAAAAAAAAATACCTGAGCATAACGCCAAACTCCGTACACACAAGAAATATTCCAAAAAAACTTTCCACACACCAAATTCACTAACACTGTAATTTCTTAGAAATAATTTCAAACAAATTTTTCGTTCGTCTTTCACAGCACACCGAGTACAATGTGATAGCCATCAGTTCTTTATAATTACCAAGTTAATATTATATTAGAGTTAAGCCATTTTCACCCTTAAGATCAAGAGGTAAGGCGTAGATGGAGTACAAAATAGTTTGCCGTTATAAAAAACCTTATGGAACATGTTGGGTTACTGAAAAAATCTTCGCTGTAGTCTATTGAATTTTCGTCGAGATTATCGATCAGTTTACGATACATTGCTTGCGTATTAAGATAGGATGGAAGTACTTTTATTTTAAGAGGTATCTATATTTGTTTTTGTAATTTAAACACCATAAATGATGTAATTTAGCTTGTGATCCGATAGTTATTAAATAAATGCTGAATTTAAAAAAGATTTCCGTTTCTAATTGAAAATGTTTACTTATTATTTCGACGAGTAACAAAATATGCATTTAAATTATATACCTATGGACCTATTCTATTGTTCTCTGAATTCACAAAGAATGCATTGTTTGTAATAAGTTACATAATTGAATATGAATAATAAGTTAAAATAAATTTATACATGTACACTATCGCAATAGGTTACACTGTAATGATAGATGTAAGTTGGAAAAAAAACGTTTGTTAGTCTTTTTTAAATAATTCCTTAAAAAAAACTTTTAGGTTAACCTGTTTTATCTTTCAGTACCCCTGCAGCATCAGGATTTAAAAATAAAAGCTTGAAATTATTATAATGTTGTATTGTCATGGTAATTTGTGTGCGAAGTTTCAGGAAAATCGGTTAAGGAAAAGTAGTTGAAAAATCTGCCGCAAGATTTGAAACTGATACACTATTATTTATTTATTACATAACAAACTTACATCTATCATTACAGGTACAAACCTAATGCGATAGAGCAGTTAAATTTAACAAGCCAAAATAGTTTCACTCAAATACGAAGTGAAGCTAATTAAAACCGCTTAAAAAGACTCGTTTTCACAGCTCAACCACAGATTAAACAAAACTACATAAAAACAGTGCACCCAGCAATGTACACCTAACATATCGATACACTCGATCCCTTAGTACCTACCGTCAGTTCTCATGGGGTACAGAAATAGAACATCTGAAATCAACCGCTGACGCAAGTGGGCGACGGGGAGTGAATCATTTTGATACTTTCATATTTAAATTATTTAGTTTTGCAGCGAAAATAGTCTTTTTGATGTGTTTTATTTATGTTATCTGCAAGGTGAGAATTTACGTGTATAATTTTTATAAAAATAATACTTACACATATTTTTTTACCACCGTTATCATTTCACATTTCAAATGTAGACTGATTTTTTAAACTATTTATACAGGGTGTAAACGAAATCATGTAATTCCTTCAAACCTCATGATGTACGGGGTTAATCTATGTCTATAATGTCTACTGGCATAGATTAACCCCGCAAGGGACATTTTTGGATTCAAAAAAATAATTACATGAAGTAAACATGTGTGTTCACAACTTAAGGCATTTTAGCGCCCCGAGTTAAATGACCGCGCGGCGAGCGATAGCCGCGCATTTCGCTCGAGGCGCTAAAATGCCTCACGTTAAGAACACAATGATGACTTCTTATATATATTTTTTTAATTGTACCCAAAAGTATCCCTGCAGGGCCTGCAAGGCCTGCAAGGCCGCACAGAGGAGAGGTCCGCCAGTGGCTGGCGGACCGGGACATGTCGGGGTTGCGGTGCATGCTTTTGCGAATCCCGCGACCCCAGCCGAACGGCCAAGGGGAGGAACACCGTTGGTTTTTAGCCGGTAAGAGTTCGGCAGACCCCCTCGCATTCCCCGGGCGAGGGACATCCATGAGGATTTTCCAATGATAAAAAGGTTTAATATAATTATGTCCGCAGTAAATCACGAGGTTTGAAAGAATTACATGATTTTGGTTACACCCTGTATATCATACGCATAAAAACATTTTCATGTTAAAACATCAATGTCACTCATTATACTTTTATCTCATATTTTACTAATCGTAAAAGTTAAAAAAATACTTTTTACACAAGAGATGATTTTTTCGTGTTATTGCAGTTATTATTATCAAGAGATAGATTGTTTCCTGTACTCGTTCCGTATTAGTGAAAATATAACATAACATCACGCCTGTAAACCCCGAAGGGTTAGGCAGAGGTGTAAAGTAACACCCTCATTACGCCGTTATGTTTAAGTCCCATGTAATAGGGGCGAGCCTATTGCCATCAACCGGGCACAAATCGAAACTCCGGGCGGCTACTGAGGAATTCCACATGGAATGCCCCAATAACACTTTGCCCGACCTGGGGATCGAACCCAGGACCTCACGAGCAGCAGTCGCGCTTGCCACCACTAAACCAATACGGCAATTTATTAGTGAAAACTTCTGTAAAATTAATATTCGCAAAAATATTTAAAAAAACCGTGCCTCGGAGAGCACGTTAAACAGTCGGTCCCGGGTGGCATACGAATACCTACGACAGTCGTTACGGGTAGTCAGAAGTACGAAATTCTGACAACCGGTCTAACCTTAGAGTATCGGCATTGCCCAGTAACTGGGTTGCGGAGGTCTGATGGCAGTCGCTTCTTGTAAAATAATGATATTCAGCCGCATCTGGTTAGACTGGAAACTGACTAACATTGTTGGGAAAATGCTAGGCAGATCGATAAAACGACACTACTCTTATAACGGTCCACTGCTGGACATAAACCTAACATACGACCGTTAATTTTTAGTAGACGGTCATTGAAAGACCCATATTTAGACATTTATAGGCTCATGAGTAGTGTCCGACCGAAGGCCGATTTCTGGCCGAAGCCGATTAATTGGTTATCACCACAACCTTCTGCCCAAGCCGAAGATTTAATAACCTTAAGAAATTCAGATCAAGATTGGCTAAAAGTGAATATAACTTAACTCTTATAACTGTGCATCTGTAAGGGCGCTTTCAATTTAGACGTTTCGTGTCGGACCGTTGCGGTGCCGAAAAGGTGCATTTGTCGTAGGTATTGCGCACGGACGGTTGTTTGTTTTCATACAAAGCACGCGGTGCGGCAGCAGTGCGGCGTCGGTACCGCGAATGGTCGACAACACGCACTGTTGCCGCATCGCGTTCTCTGTATGAAAACAAACGACCGTCCGTGCGCATTACGACAAACGCACCGCTTCGGCACCGCAGCGGTCCGACACGAAACGTCTAAATTGAAAGCGCCCTAAGCGGCAAAATATTACCATTTGTGATGGCAGCTTTGGTAGTCGGTAATCGTATAAGTGTATGTACCTACATTGAACGCAAAATAAAGAATTTTATTTGATTTGATTTGAATTCTACTTGGTAGGGTTTGGCGGAGACGGAAGAAGTAGGCAGGGAGGTGAATTTTGACAGCACCAAGTGCACAGTTAAAAAATCGTTATAAAAAATGTATTTATTAAAGTTTATGTTGACTGTCTGTATATAAAATCCGTGCCGGCCGCGCGTCGCCTCTTCCATCGCACTCTCGCGCATTCGTAACAATTCGTTCAATTTAGGCGCTTGCTAGGAACCTTCGGCTTCGGCCTCAACTTGAGCCCATGCCGAAGCCGAAGGTGGCCGAAGTTGAAGGTCCAGTCGGACGTTACTCATGACAGATAATGTGAGTACACCAGCTAATATGTTTGTATCAACTCACTTGGCTCCATCAGCGAAGTTTGCATTCCTTATGAAAAAAGCTGACTCGCCGAATTGCAGAGAATGTAATCAGATTGAGGACATGCAACATTTGCTGATGGAATGTGTCCGGAACAGGCGCGAAAGGGAGTCATTTTTGAGCGAATTACACTTAAATAAGGTAAACGTGGGATTAATCCAATCAATTTCATCTCAACCAACTTCAGTCCTTCACCTGTGACATCCATTATGGATTGAGTTAATTATGTAAGTGCTCAGTTTATGTATGTTTAGTGTTTATGCTAAGAGGCACGATGGAGTTGGATATCTATTTGGATAAAAATTGCAAATAAATAAAGAGAAAAAAAAACTCACTTGGCAAGTTTGGAGAGGATAGCGGCGGTCTTCTCCCGCGGGGCTCTTGGCTCCTGCGGCGGCGGCTCGTCGGACGCGTTAGCTTTACGTTCGAACACCTCGAACCTGGCCTTCACGTCCAGCTGCGACAGCTCTTCTAATCCAAGGTCTGGTTTGTCTGATGCTGTTGAAGAAATACTATTGAAAAGGACTCTTAAAATTATTATTTTGTTGGTTACTAGTTCAGGGTGGTGGACTAAGGCCTACACCCTTCCTCATTCTGAGAAGAGGCTCGTGCCCAGCAGTGGGACAGTAATAGGCTGTTTATGATATGTTACGTATAGACAGTAAAGGCCAAGGTTACTGTCTACGTTTTGATTAACAAAAGTTTATTTATAACCCAGCGACCCGCCCCGACTTCACGTGGGTGCAATGTAGATACTAATGTGGGGCATATAAACCTTCCCCTTGAATCACTCTATCTATTGCTGAAAACTGCATTAAAATCCGTTGCGTAGTTTAAAAGATCTAAGCGTACAGACAGCGGGAGCGACTTTGTTTTATATTTTTTAAAGAAGATGATAAGTCACATTTTCTTTAAAAAATAATATGGACCTTAACATGAAAATACAGATTTATTTTGTTAAATGATGAACATGATGATTTTTTGTTTTGTAATTAAATTGTGCCCTTGGACAGACTTCTTAAGCTTTTTATTAGTTGGTAACAATTTTTCTATGTTCCAAGTCAATAAATAATTGAACATGCATTTGTATAAAAGACACCACCACATTTTAATCACTCACAAAATATCGATTATGAACCGAAATAATATTAAAAACAGCGCCATCTATTGATAAACACACGCAACTGCTACTAACCTCTAACGACATCTGGCGGCAACTCGACCGGATTGCTCTCGCAGATGATCATCTGATGCTTTTTGGGGACAGCTGCTGTGTAAAAAAACATAACTGCTGTAGTAATGTATTTAAATATGTAAGTAGGTAGGTACACCAAAACGGTATAAGATATTACGGTAAAGATTGTTGCTACCCTAACTTTTTTGTCAAGCTTATTCCGCTAGTTATCAGCTAAGGGGCTTATTCCCCTAATTTACAAACGGTTCTGTTCCAATAAACATTCGATTATGGTCGTCATTCAATTTTAACCCAATCGTATGTGCTGAATTGAAATGGAACCGAATCGCAACCCAAACAAAACCGTTATTACCCACAGACAACCAATGCTGCCATAACAAAATAATTCATACATACTAACTGGCTCGTCGGTCTAGTGGTGGTAAGCGCGATTGCTGATCAGTGAGGCCCTGGGTTCGAACCCCAGGTCGGACAAAATGTTATTGGGTTTTTCCATGTGGAATTCCTCAGTAGCATTGTTTAACTTTCGGGCTTCTGACTTCCCGTAACGACTGTCATAGGTATTCATATGACACCCGGGACCGACTGTTTAACGTGCTCCCCGAGACACGGAGAGGTCTCGATGTGTAAGGAACGGTCACCCATCTACGGATTGACCGCGGCAAACGCAGCTTAACCTCGCAAATCGTATAATTATGCATGTATCAATTATAAAAGTTGTAATTTTACCGTCTGTCTCATCATCGTCGTCCACCGGCTTCGGCTCAAACAAATGTTTGAAATGCGGCTTGCAGTACAAAGTCGTGTGATCACTCTGGTACGTCTCCACTCTATAATAATAAGAAAATAACATTATAGTCAGTACATGATGATACGATAATAGGAATCCTACCTACATTGTTACACTCGCATAGTTTATATACCACAATGTCTGGACTTTAAAAGAGATCTTGACCTCTTGAGTTTGTTTCGGCTTTTCTTCTCAGAGCTAGTCAGATAGGAAATGCCGGCGCCATCTAGTCTTAAAAAAAACATTACATTAACTTGTAAAAGTGTCTGTAACAGATTTATTTACAGTAACAAAAATCATTTATCACTTCCTTGCTATTATTATAAATGCGAAAGTTACTGTCTGTCTGTTTGTTAGCTCATCACGACTAAACTACTAAACCAATATTGATGAAATTTGGTACAGAGATAGTCCGGAACCCGGAGAAGGACTTGGATACTTTTTATCCCAAAAAACGCGGAATACGCGATAAACATCATCCATGCAAGCAAAACCGTGGGCGAGCTCTAGTTATTGTATAAAAGGTGGGTACGGGAATTAATCGCAATGAAAGTAATCTTGAGGACTTGGTACTGCGGTAAGGTTATCGGTTTTTGCAACATAATGCTGCTACTTGTAACTGGTATAATCATATTGAATCCATGGTATAACAATAGAAGTACTCAAACTACAGGTTATTTGTGGGAAAACATCACAAATCGTGACGTAGATACGTACATCACGGGAAGAGAATACCAGCCGGAGTTACATTATACCATGATTGAATTTATCTACCAAACACCTCAAACAAAAGTAAGTAAGTAATAGATGTGAAAAGGTCAGATTTGATTTGTTTTTTTTTTATTTCTGTAAATAAATCTGTTACAGACACTTTTACAAGTCAATGAAATGTTTGTTTAAGGCTAGATGGCGACGGCATTTCCTATCTGACTAGCTCTGAGAAGAAAAGCGAAACAAACTTAAAGATCAAGGTCTCTTTTAAAGTCCAGACATTGTGGTATAAAAAATATGTGATTGTAGCAATGTAGGGCAACGTCTGGAATGACCTTTTTAGGAAAGTATCATGGCAGGTTTAAGGTGACTTGTCCTAACTGACGGCACAAATGCATCAGTCATCGCGTAAGTCAAACCTTATTTTAGGGAGCTCAACAACCCGACTACCGCATGATGAGATGGTAGACCCTTCTTGAAAAGTATTGATTTTCAGGTCCATCTGGTTAGATGCAAAGTCGATCACAACTTAGTTGGGAAAAGGCTAGGCTGATGGTACTTACGTGAGCTGTTTATTGCACTGGATGCATCTGAAGCACTCTTTGTGCCAGATTCTCTTCTCCGCCTTAATGCGCTCCATTGCGTAGACCGGCCGCGAACACTTCTCGCACTGCGGGATCGAGTCCGTGTCGGTTGCGGCCTTCATCTTCTTGTACAGCTTCTCTGAACTTTTAGACTGGAATAGAGAGAAAATGGAAGATTAAATGATATGGAGTGCCTCTAATATAAATACTATAGGTCAACCAGAATCTCATGGTATCAAAAATTAATAACAAATAGTGGTTTTCATATGGCAATGTCAACATGTCACTTGTCAAAACGAGTATGACTGTAGTTGATACATTTTGCACTTCTGATTAATGTTTTATTGTTCAAACATTTTTAATAAACATACTTATTTTAACAAGGTTTCCTTTTCCATTACAATAAAATTGCAAAAAACCATATATCAGCATATCATTTTGGGACCCAGTGCATAATATTAGCAAGCACATTGGGTCACATAAAACAATAAGCCAAAACCTCTAACAACATGGATTTATGAAATACATGTTGTGCTGACCCCATCTAGAGTGGGATAAGGGCAGGAAGAATATGAAGAAGAAATTAAAGAAAAAAATTACAAGTATCAAGACTTTTTATTCAAATTACCCTTGTGTTACCCACAAAAAAGTTTAATTTCCCTATTTGCCATCAGATTCTGGTAGACCTATAACTCCTATTACTCTTGTAAATCAATATTAAAAGTAGTTTGTAACAAAATAATCAAATAATGGTCTGATCCAAAATCTGAAGCAAGATAAGCTGTTTTGAAACACGCAAAGAATAAATTAAAAAAGAAAACCAAAGACAAAAGACCAGAAACGAAAAAATTGTATTGTGTATTTGCCTAGACTATACTGAATTCTATGTTGTCGAAAAATTACGGCTACCCAATCTGGACCAAAGGTGACAAGACCACTGGGCCAAAAAGGTATTTCCATTCTTTCAAAAACATTTTCGTAAATCCAGTTGCTTTGCGACAAAGATATGACGCACACAATCAATACAACAAAAAGATTTGGAATGGCAAAAACGAAACAAAAAAAGTTGGGCTAATATGCGTCATATCCGTACAAAACGGTCGTGTTCAGCATACAAGTCTTCGGAAGATCCCATAAAAATATTCCTATATGTATTTGACGACTTACCACCGATATGGCCCCTTCATCCTTATGCCGTCTGGACTTGGTCTTCTTCTTGACCGTCCTCTGCTCTGAGACCTGGACCTCCTGATAACTCCTCTGAACCCTCGACTCCGTCTGGATGAGGGTCTGAGACGACTCCATGGTCGCTGACGCCGTAGCTAGTGCCATTGATTTGTGCTCTGGAAAAATTATGACAATATTCATCCTAGACTCATTTATAATTTTCTGTACCTCGGAGAGCACGTTAAACAGTCGGTTCCGGGTGCCATACGAATGCAAATGACAGTCGTTACAAGAAATCAGAAGTCTGAAAGTCTGACAACCGGTCTAACCTTAGCATATCGGCATTGCCCAGTACAGTAACTGGGTTGCGGAGGTCTGATGGCAGTCACTCCGTGTAAAATACTGGTATTCAGCCGCATGTAGTTAGACTGGAAGCTGACCCCAATATAGTTGGGAAAAGGCTAGGCTGAATAACTCATTTATATTTGTAGTTAATTTACATAGAAGGCTTAAGTTGTATTCGGGGATTGATGAACAAAAAGTGGGATAAGATCTTTGGATGGTTAACAATAAGTGCGTCATATTTTTAAACTCATAAATATTCAAATCGTTTGGTAGTGAGTAATGTTAGTGGAGAAAGCAGTTCAAATTCTTACTATTTATTTTAGCGAAAGACATTTGCATTTCCTCGCAATTATTTTTCGGAAATAGACCTTAACTAATAACATTGTTAACCTTAACTTTGGCTAGTTTCAGAAATGAGGTCGTCTAGTTTTTTTGCGAGATCGTTTAGCTCTGATTACATGCATTCTTCAAGAAGTTTTGCGCACTCCAAGATACCTTGAATGAGCTTATAGCCGATTCTGGTTAAAGACTCTTGTATCTATACCAATAATGAAACAAAGACCCTCATAGCTTTGCATAGTAGACTAGTTACGTTAGTAGCTATCACAAGTAAAATTAGCTTAAGAGCCCATTTACGCCCATTTTGGCAATAAAAAATGCTACCCGGTAAGCAAATAATTTGTTTTTGGTCATAGGAATTAAGCATTAGAGAAAGAATTTGCGTTGTAATCTCTGGCAAGAATATGCTATTTCTTGCTTTCTTTAGGACTTTGTTGGAGTCGAAAAGGAGCTTTAGAAGTTATCAGGTAATGCGCTAGCGGTAGTCAAAGACAGTCGCTATAACATAATATAACATCACGCCTGTATTCCCCGAAGGGTCGTGCAGAGGTGTATAGTAACATCCTCGTTTCGCCGTTATGTTTAAGTCCCATATAATACGGGACGAGTCTATTGCCATCTACCGGGCACAAATCCAAGCTCCAGGCTGTTACTGAGGAATTCCACACGGAAAAACCCAATAACACATTGCCCGATCTGGGGATCAAACCCAGGTCTTCACGATCAGTAGGCGCGCTTGCCACCACTAGACCAACGAGGCAATTACAGTCGCTATATTATATTAAAAAACATTGGACTTGCGCTTGCTAAAATGCGCATGAACTTCCATAATAAACTATGGTACGCAAGAAAACGTTAATGCCGTTTTTCTAATGCCACGATGCGACAAAATGTGACGACGAGCGCGATACAATTCTAAGACATATAACGTACTAGCGGACCTGGCAGAGGTCGTCTTGCCCAAAAAATTTGGTGACATACCGACAGCAGCGCCACCCACCGGGTCCAATTGTGAATCTAAACCATCCAGGGCGCCACCCAAACGTATACAAAAAAATTCATTCAAATCGGTCCTGCCGTTTAGGAGGAGTTCAGTGACATACACACGTACAGTCGAATTATATTAAAGATAATATCGTATCGTTCCGTAAGTAAATGGTTCATAGAAATATTGACGCTCGGTGTGGTGGAATGAGGAACGTGTCGTGAGGAAAGTTTTGAGTATGAATGTGGATGGTTATAAGAGTAGAGGAAGACCAAAGAAACGATGGATGGATAGTGTAAAAGATGATATGGCTGGAAAGGGGGTGACTACTGAAATGACGGCTAATAGAGATGTATGGAAGAAGACATACTGCGCCGACCACAAATAAGTTGGGGATAAGTGCAGTAAGATGATGATGATGATAGTGCGGTCACCACAATTTGTCATATCGTGGCGTGTGCTATGGAAAATAATAATAATCATTTATTTGGAACAAAAACAAGTACAGTAAGAGGACAAGTATAAAACGATGACAGCTGCAAAAGTTAAAAACTGTGGCGCAGCTACCAACGCCCGACTCCAAGTGAGAGGGTAAGCTGTTCCAGACTAATATATAACAAAGTATATTTTTTTTAAATAGGTAATACAAAAGAAAAAATATAAGGTATAAAAGAGTTAAATGTATAGTTGTTCGAATGTAGAGTTGTGGGTGAGGGTGAGTTCGAATGGAGGGGTGGGTGAGTATGTGAGGTGTGAGTAAGGCGGGTGAGTGTAGGAGTGTGAGTGTAGTGAATGTGTGTGTTTATAGCGATGTTACACTTCCACTAGTTTTTCTGTTGCATCATATGTGAGTGATTTTAGCCAAGTGTCGAGCTTTAAAATGGCCTAAGTAAGTCTGTAGAAGATCAATAGGGCAGAAACCTTCAAAACGGTAACACAAACGCAAAATCACGTCACTTATCGTGATCACACGCGGAATTAAAAACATATTAATCTGGGAATCAAATTAATTCATTAGCAGTAGGCTTCGGACCGCGACGACGTTTTCTAATACCCCATCGTGAAAACACGCAAACGTCCGACGTCCGTCAACGCAACATAATTAAATGCAGTGTTGTGTTGTTATTATTGTCGTTATAAAGATTTCTCTTGAAATTAGATGTATTGAAAAGATGATTGATGTAGACTAAAAAAATGCACCTAATGTGGGCATTTAATGGTGTTAAGTGAATACATGGACTTCAATGGAAAATTATGAAATAAATAAATATACTGGCCTGCAAAAATAAGTATCACACTTTTAAAATTGCAATAACTTTTTAAGTACACAAGATATATTTTCGAAGCAAAAAGGACTCGAAAAAGAGTTTAACTTTGTTACTATAGTTTCAAAGAAAGCTGATAAAATTTGCTATAAAACGTTTTTTATTTTAAATCTCTAACTTCTAGTTTAGAAAAAATTGAAATTTTAAAAGTGTGATACTTATTTTTGCAGGCCAGTGTAGTTTATACAAGTTTAAGTAGTTACAAATGTTATGATTGAAGCCTCCTTTTAAGCAAGTAGTGCCTGTATTAAGAGACTCCGTTCTTCTATAATCAATGCAAGTATTTTGAAACTCGACAAAAATATCATATCAAATATATATTTTGGAAGAGCACTTTGGAAGTCAGTTTGGAATCCAGCAAAGTTAATACAACAAACCATTTCTGGAAAAGAGAAGTGGTGTGGATTCCTACACAAATAAAATAAAAAGAAACAATTTTGCTCTGAATCTCTTTTAAAGCCGGAGATGGTAACTGCTAAATTGCCATTTAAAGTGTGAACAGTTACCCCCTTACTAATAATCGCTGTGTAAAGTTATAACGCTGTTTAACGTCATTGTAACCGTACATTTTTTTATGTATAAGCTTGTCATAACTTTACACGAAGATTATTAGTAAGAGAATTAAATTAAAAAAAAAACAATCGCTGAATTAATACACATTTTGGAAAAAAGCTAACTATACAAGGTCAGTCGGAAAGGGGGTACTAAGCCGCAGGCCACTTAATGAATCACTAATGATTGCTTTAAAGAAAGTGGTAAAATTTCAAAATTCGATATCTTTTACTTCCATGCAAAATGATTTTTAATTTGGTTTTTCAAACATTCTTCATCCCTGCTTTAGTTACGAATTCAGAAAATGGAGCTTCTACTCTGTGACCCCAAATATGACCTAAAATGTTAACACAGCTGATCATAGCTCAGGATAGATAGATTTTAGCGTATTTTTAATGAAATCTTTGCACAGCTATTTCTCTCACACTGTTGACTTCTAGGCAAAGTCGTTGAACAAAAGTTATTCATTATTATGGATTAGTACTCCCTTCCCGACTAGTCTTATATAAAGAAAAACATCAATTACCAAAAGCCACAGGCGCCATGATCAACATTTTCGTTCGATTTTCGTCAACACCTCTCACCAAAACACTGATAACTGAATCGGCGAGTTGAGAACACACACTAATCACAGTTTTTTCAACAAATTCCTTTCTAACTTGCTCTCACGGACGCTTTCTTATAACTGAGAGTATTTCATCAAAACATATGATATTTATACTAGAGAACAGTCAGAATTTTCGTACATATTGATTTGTTGGAGTAAAATTGAATTATTACAAATTATGTGTAGGAAATCGTCTGTCATCGTAGGGTGGGTAGATGAAAAGTGGGTGACGGATGCATCATCAAGGAATGTTGCGTCGGACTATGACAAAGCAGAACGAAGGATAGTGTAGATACTTCCTACATAACATAACATCACGCCTGTATTTCCCGAAAGGTTGGGCAGAGGTGTATAATGACACCCTCATTTCGCCGTTATGTTTAGGTCGCATGTAATAGGGGGCGGGACTATTGCCATCAACCGAGTACAAATCTAAACTCCGGGCTGCTATTGAGGAATTCCACATGGAAAAACCGAATAATGCTTTGTCCGACCTGGGAATCGAACCCAGGACCTCACGATCAGCAGTCGCGCTTGGCACCACTAGACCAACGAAGCAGTCCCTACTATTCTAGTATCTATTGTGTGATGCTGCCTGTTCCATACGTTAATCTAATGCACAAATGTCGCAAATCCGGGTATGCAAAAGACATCGGTAGTTTTAGGTCGAAACTGTTACAGAGACGAAAGCATATCAAAGAAAGGTATATTTGAATTTGTTGATTGCTTGATTTTCTTCGAGATTAGTAATTGTAAATATCCAAAAATAGTAGACATCTGGTCCCAACATGGCCGCCTCACTTATGCCTGCTCCACACTCTCGCCGAGACAGCTCAAGACTTAGATTCTATCCTTTGCTATTTCGATGGCAGCAAAGTAGATACGTATACCTACATTTTTGCAAAAATACTTTTATTACAAAAATGAGCTTATATCAACGCTATCTACAAGTCTATATTCAAATTATTTCAAATTTCAAAATAATGAAGAAAATCTCGCACGTAAATGAAGACATCTACGGTCGATTTTTAAAAAACATCGCAGCTAAATGGTCACTATTTTTTACTAAATGTGCTTTCCTGTAAAATTGCGATTTTGTAGATGTCTTCTTTTACTTTGCTGCCATCGATTTGATGTTAAAACTAAAGGATAGAGATAACGTCTCGGGTCGGGATGTCTCGGCGAGAATGTGGAGCAACCATTACAGCAAAAACAAGGATTTCTCCATGAACCCGTTGCTGATTAAAATAAAACTAATTCTAATGAAATGCTCATGAAATACTCTATGCCATAGTAGGTACTACTTTCATATCTGTAACGAGTGTTAGGCCCAGCGTTGTAAGCGAGTCTGCCATCCTCCTTTTTTCATGACAAAAGTATTCCGAATCATGATTCAGATGTCAAAATGGCGACCTCAAGTGTAGGAGGAAGTTGACCCGGTATTATGTAATTACGGTCAACAAATAATCTTTTTAGAATATTACAGAAATAACGCATATTATTATAAACAATAAAATATTATGAATACCGCTTAAAATTAACGAACGGATGGAATTGATTTTGTTTGTTTCCTTGCAAACTAAACAATCTATATATACAAGGTTAGTCGGAAAGGGGGTACTAAGCCGCGGGCCACTTAAAGTATCACTGATGACTATTTTAAAGCAAGTGTTAAAATTACAAAATTCGTAAAAAATACAAATAGATTTTTATATTAGATTTTCCAAAAAAATAAAACACCTGCTTTAGTTATGAATTCAGAGGATTAAGTTTCTAATCCGTGACCCTAAATATGACCTAAATAGTAAATACAGCTGATCATAGCTATGGACAGATAGATTTTAGCATATTTTTTACGAAATCTTTGAAATGCTATTTCTCTTTAAATATCGAGTTTTGGGGAAAGTTGTAGAACAAAAGTTATCCCTTATTATATTCACTTTAACACCTTTTCGGCTTAGTACCCCCTTTCCGACTAACCTTGTATAAAAGGAGAAGCTGACTGGCTGACTGATCTATCAACGCACAGCCTAAACGGCTGGGGTTAGAAACTTGAAATTTTGACAGTAGGTTAATTTTGTGACGTAAACATCCACTAAGAAGGGATTTCTCGAAATTCAACCCCTAAGGGGTGAAAAAAAATCATGCAAGCGAAGCTGCGGGCAAAAGCTAGTATAATAATATGAAGAGGAAACTGTTTGTTGGAAGGTGATTCAAAAATGTTTTGTGTAAAAAAGTCGAATCGAATCTGTGATCGAAATTGACGGCAATGTGTGTTGTCTTAGTCTTATAAGATCGTTAGTGTAGGTCTGGAGGCCAGCGGCCCATTTTCAGCAGGGGATTTTTATATTGGTACTAGCGACCCGTCCCGGCTTCGCACTGGCAGACATTTTTCCCGTTATTGCAACATTTTTCATTTATGCTCCGCTCCTATTGGCCATAGCGTGATGTTATATAGCCTATAACCTTCCTCTATAAATGGACTATCCAACACAAAAAGAATTTTTCAATTCCAACCAGTAGTTCCTGAGATTAACGCGTACAAACAAACAAACTCTTCAACTTTATAATATTAGTATAGTTAAAACCTAAAAAAGTTCTCAAAAAGGCGAGGTTGGTAGCACCCTAAGCCGACGAGCATGCATCTGAAGGTTAATGAATGTAGATGAAGCGAAAAGGGTGTGTCAGGATCGTAGCAGGTGGAAATCTCTGACTACCCCAATGGGAAACAGTCGTGATTGTATGCATGTATGTAAAAAACCTGCTCTATTCTAATGCTCTAAAATCCACATTGATACTGAGGTACAAATATTTGCTCTACAAGGCAAATCACATAACAGATTACCACCAGCACATACTTTTACTTGTCTTTGTTGAAGCAGAGTGACGGGCCGTTTAAGGCTCATAGTAATTAATAACTCTCATTTGAGAGCTCCAATCTTAAGTACCGTTTTGATATCGCATGAGGCTTACTCTGATGATTTTTGCATTATGATAGCACCTCTTGGGTTGCTACTTCGAGACCGCCATTTTGAAAGTGGTTTATTTTAACTAGATATACGTATTTTCTTGGTATGCATTTCTCATTTAACAAACTTCTGCTTCCACCTTGAAGGTACAAGCACGAGTTATCCACACAGCAGGACGAATCGCCGAATTTGTTTCACGTGGGCAGTCTCATAAATGTTTGTTTATATGTAGGGATTTTTGGCGCCATTCCATGTACCGTTTTTCACGTTTATTTGGATTCCGCTGCGTAATTCTTGATTATGCAAAATTTTGAACGAAGAAGAGAATGTTGGATGTATTTTTGGAATGCATTTGTCATCATATTTATGGGTTGAGTCGAGAAATAGATCAGTACATCACTTCCCGTGTCGTAAGATACACCTTATGGTTTATAACTGGAAAATTAGCTTTCATTTCTGCTAGTATACTGCGCTTACCAATCTGGGTGCCAAGTCTGCTGACACTATTATCATTTGTCATTAATATTGTTTAATGCAAGTCACGAAATTATATTTTGGAAGTGAGAGTTTCTGGCAAGAAATTTTGTGTGTTAAATGTAAGTACAATGACGCTCATACATAAATGTTAGTATTATTAGTGGCTCGTGTATCGTAAATACTCTAAATGGTGCTATTTTATTGCTGTTCGAATCATTCAATCAACAAATTAAGAACAGGCCCTAAAAATCTGGCAACCGAAAAACTTCGTCAAACATCAAACCCATATATTAACAAGAAACTAGCTAACCAATACCATTCACACTATATTTATGTGGCATTCGTTTATAGGTTAAAACATTCCCGGGCGCCCGGTGAATCAGAACAAGAGCATGGCAACACTAAAAAGTCAATTTTCTAAATTTAAACCCGCTCCAATTAAACATGGCGCTTAGAAATACGACACCTGTTTTTCTTCAATTAAATATTGAGTAACGACAGGATGAAGGAAAATTGTACTCAGTTTTACTTCTAAAATGTATCGAGAATTGTTATTTATAGAGTTTATGAGGACACTGCTGCTTATAACAGTGATATGTCGTAAGAGACGGAAATAAATCTGGGTATCTTAAAGTAATTGCTTCAAATTGTTTGGTCATAGTTAGAAACGGCTTCGTTTCACCAAAGTCTTCATCGTCTTGAGGTATCCTAGGCAAGGATGTGGTCTGAGACGGGACACGTTTGTAAAAGGTGGTTACTCATTTCTGCAAGTATTCGCAAAGGTTTTGATAAGCCCATCGATTTCTACAATATTTGTCTTTGTACTATTAATCGTAAACTGTAGTGTGAATCTTGTGAAATTCTTTAAACAAAAGATTTAATACAAAATGCAAATATTTTTAGAAGCTAAGATTACACCCACATTCTAAGACGTTCCTCCAAAACTTACTCGACTCAGAACGGCCTCGAAAACACCTTCAAAATTGTATTCTTAGTCGCAATTTCGAGTGAACTTTGAGGTTCCTCGACGGAGTCATTACGTCATAATTTGAATTATCTGCATCGCGCAAATAACGCCGCGATAAATTAGTGTAAGGATTATCGTAAGCATATTAGATAAAGTCTTCAAAATTCATTTTTGTTACATACGTAGTTTGACACTTCCTTCCTTAAGGTAGGTTCCGAGGTGCCTTGAGTTTGACAGATGATTCCTTACCTCGACTGAGGAAAAATGTCGAGTCAAGGACGTTTATGTCAACTATAACTACCGAAAGGCTGAGTCGAGGTGGAGTCGAGACAAGTAAGTTTTGGAGTCTTGGAGTCTTAGAATATGGGTGTATGTCTTCAAAGACTTCTTGAATAACCAATTAATTAGAAGAACTTATAGGAGTGTCATATAACTGAAGTCTGCACTGCGGGACACGGGCACCGTCTCACAACGAGAATGGTCCACCACGCTAACTTGGTGCGAGTTGGCGAACTATACACACTATTGAGAACTTTTTGGAACCCTGTCAGGTGTGCAGGTTTCCTCACGATGTTTTCCTTCACCGTTAACGTAAGTAACAATCAATCTTTGATCCATATAAACATAAAAGAGCCATCGTCCAATCTGAGTAGACGCCAATTAATAAAACCTTTTTAAAAACAAGCTTTTAATCTTCCGGCTCCATCATCAGAGCAGCTTCATGGTACATTATTGCAATGTCACCGAAGTTACATAGGTATGCCAAATTTTAAACCAATCGGATGCCAGCATAAATGCTTCAAAAATGGATCACAAATTTTGAACCGGAAACATACGAACGAAGCAAATTAAATAAAAAGAAGCTTATAAATGGCTCGATGATAATTATGAGAACTGAGAAGATAAATTTTAAGAATTCGGGCTACAAATCGTATTGCGTAAAAAAATATTCTGTACATTAAAAAGTAATTAAAACATCCAAGTAAATGTATTGTATCATACAAAATGCGGGACAGTCGTTTCTTAGAAGTCAGTGTTCGGTTAATTCGTGAAGATTACGGTTACAGCTGAATGTCGGTCAAACGGTCATTATAAACATCGGCGTAATTCAACGCCGTGAATAAAATGGCTTCTTTTACTTTTAGTTGCGTTACTGATCTATTAATTTCCGTGTTAATTTTGCTGTGGAAAAGTAACTGGAAGAATCGGTTCGGAAAATTGGTTCCGAGATTTTTTTAAATAGACGACAGTGTTCGTTTTCGTTAAAAATATACAAGGTGTAAATGCAAAAACTGACGACCTCTTAACGGCTCATTGTACATAATATCATTATGAACAACTTTTACTATGGGAAAAATCAAGAATTCGCGAAAAAAAGATCGGCTGTTCCCTACATTTTGTCGAGTTCTGCGAACATTTATAAATGTATGGAACAACCGATTTTTTTTTCACGGTTTCGGTTTTGGTCCCTAGTAGAAGTTGTTTATAATGATGAGTACAATTAGCCCTTCAAGAGTTTTTCAGTTTTTACATTTACAACTTATATAATTATAATCATCTTGCTATTGTTGTATCCACGGTAATATGAGCAGTGCAAAACTAATAGGTAACTTGCAAGTGCAACATATTTTCATCATCATTAAAGATAAACTGCCTCATTGGTCTAATGGTGTCAAGCGCGACTGATGACCTGGTCCTGGGTTCGATCCCCAGGTCGGGCAAAGTTTTATTATTCGGTTTTTCCGTGTGGAATTCCTTAGTAGCAGCCCGGAGTTTGGATTTGTGCCCGGTTGATGGCATTGCTCGCAGGCTCGCCCCCTATTACATGGGACTTAAACATAACGGCGAAATGAGGGTGTTACTATACACCTCTGCCCAACCCTTCGGGGAATACCGGCGTGATGTTAAGATGTTATGTGTACTTAAAATCGAACATTCTAGAACATTACTATATCTAGTGGAAAATCAGTTTGCACCATTCGATTGCTAACGTGTAAGGAAAATTGTTTAGAAAAGTGACCATCTTAGGAATTGTCGCCTTGACCAGATTAATACTTGATTTTCCATGTTTACATTCAACGCTAGATTTCACTCATCGTCAATATCTAATCAATTCATTGACATATTGCCTTTGCTTTGAAGAATTAAAACAATTTTATGTCCCGTAACAGCAACAAGAAAGGTTGAAACTTTTAATCATTGTCATTGCTGCGTCAATCATTGTTTTATCAGGCGATAAATGTGTATGAAGACACTTCAAAAGATCTAAAATGAACAAGATTATCTAAAGCTCTACCAGAATTGGTG
This sequence comes from Amphipyra berbera, assembly GCA_910594945.2. Classification (NCBI taxonomy): domain Eukaryota; kingdom Metazoa; phylum Arthropoda; class Insecta; order Lepidoptera; family Noctuidae; genus Amphipyra; species Amphipyra berbera. The sequence continues at coordinate 3,099,938 of OU343146.1, forward strand.
CTTTTTTAAAATTATATAACATCCATACGAATGCCTATGACAGTCGTTACGGGTAGTCAGAAGCCCGAAAGTCTGACAACCGGTCTAACCTTAGTATATCGGCATTGCCCAGTAACTGGGTTGCGAAGGTCTGATGGTAGTCGCTCCGTGTAAAATACTGGTATTCAGCCGCATCTAGTTAGATTGGAAGCTGACCCCAAGATAATTGAGACAAATGCTAGGAGGAAGGTCTTGTGGCGCCCAAATTTTTCGTTATCTTTTTTACATTGGGTCACCCGCGCGACAGCGCAACGAATATTCCCAAGGAGGGTTGATGTCGGGCAGGCGGCCGGTCATAAAACAATAATCCAAAACCTCTAACAACATGGATTTATGAAATAGGTACATGTTGTGCCGAACCCACCTAGTGTGGGATACGGGCAGGAAGTAGAAGAGCCAAAGAGACAAAATATTATCGCAATACCGGAAGAAATAATCCAGTGTGACAATTGGCAGAAGACAATAAAAGGTCGTATTATACCGCGGTATTCTTGGATAACACTCAACCTTCCGCATTCGATGTGAGGAGAAAGATGCGGGTTAGAGTGCGAGCTTGCAATAGATTTACTGCAGTGTTGAAAAGTCTACCCTCGTATAACGTTTGATTAAAATCATCTATTGTTTATTATCTTCCTACGCGTGTCTTGAAATAATTAAATGCATATCGTGTTATAATCGTTCCTCTGATCGTCAAATGTCTTGTGATCGTCGTTAATTATGCAAAGTGGAAGGATATCAGGATCAAAGATCTATAAGCCGGGTAATTGTGTAAAAATTATTGCATTTAGTGACTTTCTCTGCATTATAACCGAAGTACAGTGCCCTGACGCTGGTAGAGATGTTCGGTGACCACCATCGATACAACAAAAGGACACTGGAACCATCCATCACAGTCTACGAAGAAGGTTTTTTTAATTTTGTGTATTTGGTTTTAGCTGTACAAATTGAAATCCTACTAATATTATAATAATTTATTATTATAGCAGTGATAGCCTAGTGGTGTGACCGTCAGATTGCTAAGTCATAGTTCTCGATTTTGAACCCGACGCACGCACCTCTGACTTTTCGGATTCATGTGGGTATTGTATAATTATCACTTGCTTAAAAACGGTGAAGAAAAACATCGTGAGGAAACCGGCATTCCTGAGAGATATTTCTCGACGGCATGTGAAGCTAAGTCAGAGGCCCATGGGCGGCATAAACTCTGACATCAGGTTAGTCACTAACCACACGAAAAGAAGAAGAATATTATAATTTTCAAAGTTTGTGAAGATGGATGTTTGTTACTCAATCACGCACAAACACAGATATACCACGTTCTGGATGAACACATAGGACACTTTTTTCCGAGTAAATGAAGTATTTACCCTAGAATGCGAGTAAAAATGAAGGCAGCAGCTGCTAAAACATAAATTAATAAAACCTTTATTTTATCTAGAACATTCAGGTTAGCTTTTGTTCTAGAATCATCTCCAATACCAGTCCGTGATGGCTCTCCACCCAGACTTCAAATAAAGTGCGCAATGGCAAGTGAAAGCATGTTAATATCTGGAATCGCTTACGAGTCGTTCGCTCCTCATATATTTCGAGCATATCTCTGTTTATATGTATATTGGGATGTTGAGTGGGTGTAATGCACTGACGTGTTTGTTCCAAACACATTGGATTCACACAGATTTTATGTGGAATTGTCTGATACCTTGCACGCGTGAATTTAAATTTAACGAAAGGAATCTTTGGGTGAATTGAATTGTTGGTCAAAGACATTGTATCTGCTGTGTCATCTTTGAAAATGGTGGTAATGAAGATCAAATTATTGTCAAACAATGAAATGTAAGAAAATTACAAACACATGGAATTCGTGCCAAAGATAGACAAAACACAATAGGAAATCTTGAAGATACTTATGATCAACGAATTTGACAGTTTGGAATTTTCTAGAAAGTAATTTTAACACTTATGTGCTTTAGGCCGGCCGCACTTAGGACGTGTTTTCGTACGAATTTGACTCGTGCGGACACGTACGAACACGCACGAACAATCCCGACCTTCCAAGTACTATGAGAGCGCGCAGACTGGGTGAGAGTTAGTCGTATGTATGCGTGCGTGTCGGCTTCACGAGGGATTTTAGCGCCCCGAGCGAATTGCGCGGCTATCGCTCGCCGCACGGTCATTTAACTCGGGGCACTAAAATGCCTCATGCTAAAAACACATGTTTAAGTCTTGTATTTATTTTTATTGAATCCAAAAGTATCCCGTTCAGGGTTAATCTATTTCAGCAGTACATCACGAGGTTTGAAGGAATTACATGATTTCGTTTACACCCTGTATAGATCTATTTCTCCGAATGAAGATGTCATGATCTTTATTTAAATTAATTCAGACATCCGAAGGTCGAGACAGGTGACTCTTACACTAATTACGGGAGGAGCTCTAGGTGAAGAATTTATTATTATAGCTATGATTGTATTAACATGTCCTATAATAAGTCAGTAATTTGCTTGTACCCGTTTAATATATTCTTACAATAATTTAAGATGAATTCAGTTAGAAGCAATTATCTGTTCCTCAACATCAATAAAATGAGCTAGTCATATTTACGAGATGAGGAAAGGCAGAAGGTCATTTGGTTTTAGTGCTGTGTAAAAGCAAATATTAATCTATACTAATATTATAAAGCTAAAGAGTTTTTTTGTTTGTTGGTTTGTTTGAACGCATTAATCACAGGAATTACTGGTTGGAATGAAAAAATCTTTTTGAGTTAGATAGTCCATTTATCGAGGAAGGTTATAGGCTATATAACATCACGCTACGACCAATAGGAGCGGAGCATAAATGAAAAATGTTGCAAAAACGGGAAAAATGTTCAGCCGCGCGAAGCCGGGACGGGGCGCTAGTTAGATCATAAATGAAGAATACTGGTGGTGTGCCAGGCCAGGAAATACATGTTAACGCAAAAATATTGCTTACAGTCGATTTGTTAGCACCTGTCACTGGATGACATCAATCAAGTCAGGCTATTGCAGTCCAGTGCTGGACAAAGGCATCTCCCAAGTTACGCTACAACACTTGGTGCTCCGACTAACAGTGTTTGCAAAACATTATTATAATAGTCCTCGTCTTCTGTTATATAATGAGTCCATCATTCGAGGAAAATTTCAATGGACAGTCGCGTCGTTCGTCGACTTCCGTCAAACAAGAGTGTGTGTATTGTGTACTGCTTATATTTATGCAAATTTGGCTTAAACTCTGATACCAGGTTAGTACCTAGTGTCAGAGTTTATGCCGCCCATGGGCCTCTGACTTGGCTTCACATGCCGTCGAGTAATATCTCTCAGGCATGCCGGTTTCCTCACGATGTTTTCTTTCACCGTTTTTAAGCAAGTGATAATTAATTATACAATACGCACATGAATCCGAAAAGTCAGAGGTGCCTTGGGTTCGGACTCGAGACTTGGCAGTCCGACGGTCACACCACAAGGTTATCACTGCTGTTACAAAATGAGCTTAAAGATGCCCAATGCCCGGTTCCTATAACCAAAAACGAATCGTTTTGCTTACCAAAGGTTGCATTGTTATTGCCAAACTGGGTATATGACTTGTAAGCTAATTTTAGCTATGATATCTACTAACCTTTCGGAGAGTCTACTATGCAAAGCTATAGGGTCTTTGTTTCATTAATTTTAACCAATAACGCTCGGTAAATCATGGGAATCGGTCATAAGTGGATTGACAACCCTGGGAACGATTGAATCGAGATTTATCACCTGTTCTTTAGCATTTATTACTTAACTATATTAAATTTTCTAGACACAGTCAGTATGTCCTTTGCACGGAGAGAATGACCGTGTATTGACCGTCATAGCTCAAGTATCATAAATTATTCTTGAAATATTACTGTAATGCTCGAAACAGAGGCAGTTGGCACTCCTGAACCATTTCCTTTGACATATTTTGTGACAGTTCATTATTAATTGGTGATTGTGATTTATAGATTCATAACAAATTGCTAGGAATTAGCAAAATGAAAAGGACAATTTAATTAGACGACCTATCGGCCTATTCGCTAGAAAGTCAGTAGTAACATAACATCACGCCTGTATTCCCCGACCGAAGGGTAGGGCAGAGGTGTATAGTAACACCCTCATTTCGCTGTTATGTTTAAGTCCCATGTAAACGGGAGGTAGCCTATTGCCATCAACCGGGTACAAAGCCAAACTCTGGGCTGCTACTGAGGAATCCCACACGGTAAAACTCATTAACATGCCCGACCTGGGGATCAAACCCAGGACCTCACGATCAGCAGTCGCGCTTGCCACCACTAGACCAACGAGGCAGTTAAGTCTGTAGTTTGGACTCTAAATGCTTTATCAAATACAAGATCTCCACCAAAACTGTTAACAAAACAACAATTTTGAATACCGGGTGTAAACGAAATCATGTAATTCGTTCAAACCTCGTGATGTACTGCTGACATAGATTAACCCTGCACAGGATAAATTTGAATGCAATAAAAAAAAACTACATGAAGTAAACATGTGTTCTTAACGAGAGGCATTTTAGCGCCACGAGCGAATTGCGCGGTGTCGCTCGCCGCACGGTCATTTAACTCGGGGCGCTAAAATGCCTCACATTAAGAACACATGTTTACATCTTGTAAATTTTTATTATTCAATCCAAAGGTATCCCCTCCAGATTTAATCTATGTCAGCACTACATGATACATCACGAAGTTTGAAGGAATTACATGATTTCGTTTACACCCTGTATAATTTATCAGACGTTATTACAGTTTAACCAACATAGATTCCCGTATCGAGAGGATTTTAAGAGTCACCTTGCTATATCAATTCAAAGGGTAGTTTTGAATTAACAATAAACTGAACAATAATAAACCTTAATAAAAAAAAAAGTAAAAAAAAAAACTTGTGACCCCTGCAGCATCAGGATTTGAAAATTGAAGGTTGAAATTATTATAATGTTGTATTGTCATAGGAATTGAACTTATGTGCGAAGTTTCACGAGAATCGGTTAAGTAGAACTAGTTGAAAACTGTATCACAAGATTTGAATTAAACAAACAAACAAATATACGAAGTGATGCTAATTAAAACCATTTAAAAATTAAGCAACACGATGCGTTCGTAACAGGAAGCCCATTCGGCTACTACGAGTATCATTTACCACGACATTTACAAGGGAGCGAGCACTTAAAAGCTTTCGAATATGTGACGTAATTAAAACTTGAAGCATTTAAAGAGGCATGCGAGACATTTCCCTTTTCGCGTATTATACTGACCATACGACCATATAGAATATTTCTTTCTATATACAATTTGTGCATAGTTACGCCTATTTTGACAAATGTTTTTATTTTTTCAAATTATTTACCATTTCTAGCAAGGGTCAATGTTGGAGAATCTTCAATGCTCACTGTAGTTTACTGAATACATTGATAGATGTTTTGTAAACAACTGAGGCAATAGACAAGTAAATAGCCATGGCGTATGTTGTCTGTCAGTTGATATCGATGAAAAAAAAATAAGAACCAGCCGCTTCGCATTCAGTCTAAACATTAAAACGAAGTTGAATCTCCTAACGAGCGTGCACCTCTCACGGAGCACAAAATAGAACTGCTGACATTTCAACGAAAACTGAAGGCAATAATCTAAATCAAAACTAGTGCCGGAATGGTATTCAGTAATTGATAACACAGTTCGCACCTGAGAGTTTGGCACTAAACCCTCCGAGCTAAATAAAGACGCATACCGCGAACCAAGTTATAATTTAATTAGGAGTTTGGTAGCCGAAAACCTATTCATTGCTTCTTGGATCTGGTTGTACAGGAAGTAATGGGATGGGCACCTGTCGTAAGATTTGATGCTTGTATCTGAATAACATTAGAAGCTTGCTTTTCATCTTAAAGCAACTAAAATCACTCCAAACTGGTTGACTGTCCACAAATTATTGCGATTCAAACATTGTATCTTTAATCCGAGAAATTATTAGCATACATCCATTTTACAAGTAATTCGCTCAAACAGTTCGATGTTACCCGTCATCGAGTTGCATTTTCGCGTGCGGCAACACCGAGCGCACCTGCAGCGATGCGCGGGCGCACGCAAGATTCGATTGGCTAATTTTAGCCGCACGAAGCGGTTATGTCACAGCAGACAATGCTTCAGCACTTCATCTAGTTGTGTTAAAATGTATCACGGCTTGGTCTGCTACTTCCTCGTCGCTGAAGTCTTGAAAGTTTTATCAGGTACTCGTTTAATAATGATAAAATTAAAAGATGTTATAGTTCTTTGATCAATTTTCTAAACCGTATGAGATTTTGGTATCAGTTACATGATGTCAAGGATTGTTGAAGTGTGTGTACAAAATATTTTCGATTTGTTTTGCTTCTTTGATAGGTCATTGAGTTCTAAATGATTCGGTCTTTGAGTATTATGACAGTAGGCCATCCGGGAAGTTGTAGTAAATATTTCATTGAAGATCTTATAAATATATGTGTAGATTTATCAGAAACGGCAAAGACACATGATAATGGTTTTTATCTACAAACCTATCGGCCCGCAGACGCCAGATGATATCCCAGTCATAGTAAATAGCCACTAACTTCTTATTAAGGACGCCACGCGCCATCAATCCTTGTCTAGAGTCAAGCTACACGCGTTTTGGTCTGAAACCCTCCAGACACTAACATATATCAACGTCTGTTACGTAATATCTCGGAAACTATTTATGGAAACACATAATTCGCTTATTTTCATTCTGCCAAAGTTAAATTTAAGCTTTTTGATATTTGATCCTCACGTTTTGCGATGAAAATGTGAATGGAAGGATTTTTAGGTCAGAGTTGAAGTGTAATCAGCGAAAAACCCATTAAGAGAACTGAAAAACAGGAAAATGTCCCAACTGAGTGTCGTTTTGCCCTATTTTCGAAATCAATGTCATAATACCTATCTGATTTCATAGTAAGATTCATCCATTTACACACGACACGTACATGGAGGACCACTGTTCACTATTCACTTCTTTAGCACTTAGGTAATCATTAAACTGTTTACACTTTAACCATAAAATTCAAAACAAATCCACACAATGAAAGACGTTTGACTAAGTCCGTGTGACTTAAATTATAAAGAACGAGGACTCTGTATTAGTTATTTTATTATGTACATAGGTGTGTACGCCGCCATCCGACACCCGTTCCATTGTACTTAGACCACACAACGATTATAGAATGTAGGTAGTTCCGTTTGGACAAAGATGCGACGGTGATTCATCAGATAACTGTAGAAGATAGTACTACTATTTGGCAGTGGTTTTAGAAATTACGAAGCAAAAAACTGCTGCTGTAATTTGTGAACACAGAAATTGTAGAGTAAAAGTTTGATATTTATTTTTGGAGACAGTTGGAAAACCAACAAATCTTCGCTGGAATGCCATTATTTTCTGAACGGACAAGGTTACGTAAGCACGATGAAACTTCACTTTCGATGTTTCTTTTTGCAGACTTCAAGAGTTTGGCAAAAAAATGCATCGTGACATTTAGCTTTTAGAGACATTTTGCATAAATATACAAAGTTATTTATATACAATCTTGAGTCATCTGAATTTTGACAAGAGATTAAACTTATTTTTTCAAAAAGAACTGCACTCTATTAAAAATATCTATTCGGAGAATCTATTTAAGAGTGCTTCTGCACATCTTAACAAAGAATAACACTAAAGATATTAAAGGCTATCATAAAACAAAGCTGTGTTTATCTACTGTCAAACTGCACTAACTTATTTTTAAAATCGTAAATGTCACGAAGCGGCGCGAGCACCCACAACTGGGTCATGTAAGCGGATCTTAAATTCTTAAAGATGCGTGATGAGCGAAGAATGAGAGTGAACGTAAGGATTGAAAAAATAGCCCTTAAATCCTTACGTTCATCATTTATTGCAGCCATAGATTTGCATTACAAATTAAACCCAATATCTATGAAGCATTGACATGACTTCGATCAGACTACTTCTCCAGGATATCTAACCAAATGGAGTACGCAGTTCGATAAATGGATACTATTGATTAATCATGCTTAACTAGACAATTACAATGAGGTCTGCGCAAGATTTCTAGTGGCTCCTAATATAATAAAATCCTAAAACCATGACGGCTATTTCAGCGCGAATAGGCGTCATGTTTGGGTGAAGCTTTAGGATAGGAGTAGGCAGACTGAATCAGTTCTTTGTCTGAAAAGAGGCCACGATTTAAGACTAAACTAACCACAGGTTTAGTTTATTTGTTTAATTTTCCGTAAACAGAATTATTGCCTACGCCCTTGTCTGTCTCATTAATATTTGAATTGTCGAAACTTTAATTAGTGTTTTGTCATATTCTAATTCAATTATATTAATTACAATTGTCGTTTCTATGATTCTTCATTTCAGATTTTTGGCCTGTATTAGTCTAGTGGCCATGATCTTCTAGAGCCGTCAAATTTCACAAAAACCTAAATTATTTTCAAGAAGTGTGTCACCTATATTTTTGTTAAACAACGTAATTAAAATCTTACACTCGGCATGTCTGTTCTGGGCTAACAGTTCTTAGAATATGTCATCACACTAATATGATAAGTTCCAAGTGTGTTAGGAAAGACGTATTTATGAAATGTTGGCAAAACGAATGATTTCTAGAGGCAGTTAGGACTTTGGGCGAAGGTGACACAGCAGAGATGGCAACCCAACCCAACATTGGCTGATGTTATCATGCTGTTCTATTAAGATGTATAATTAGTTGGTGTTCTTACATGTTTCTATGCCGATTCGGGACTGACAAGCGCAGTGTCTGCTAATCATAAATATTTAACAGACGATGATGTTAGAAAGTTTAGGCCTATACCAAAAGAGAGTGTTGTTAACAAAAACAATGAAATTCCTTGTTCTTCTTCTCTCGAGTCGTTACGTTTTCTGACAATAGGTCATGCCCTGGTGAAAAGATTAACCACGGTTGGAATCGAGGCTGACTGCCCAGAGTGCGCTGGACGTAGGCACTAGAGTATCGTCACTAGTGAAGGCTTTTTAATACACCCCTTGTAAATTCAGCAGATTTACTTTACATGTAAGTATACCGATTGCCAGACCAACTTTTACGCTATGATTTTTATCTTTACGAGATATAAAGTATATTAATAATCAGAAATAGAAAGCATGCTATTTGCTAATGGGTTTTGCGATTCTCTACCAACTATCACACTATCACTGTAAAAACCGGCCAAGAGCGAGTCGAACTCGCGGACCGAAGTTTCCGTACTTTTTTTGTAATGTAACTACAAATATACCGTTTTCAGATCATTCCCCTTTACTTGTGCTATAAGATATTGCTTCTTGCCAAATTTCATGATTCTAAGTCAATGGGAAGAACCCTATAGATTTTGAATCCCTTGCGAGTGTCAAAATATGCGGCATAAACGGCCGTATCTTTTGATTCCGTTGACTTAGAAGTTTGATTTTTTCACAGCTCCACGGGACTGCAGACCTGAGTATTTGACATTAATTTTAACTCGATACCTTCACGCGTTCCTGAGAAAAAGGGTCTCGACAGACAGACAGACGGACAACGAAATGATCATATAAAGGTTCCTTTTCTCCTTGTGATTTACGGAACCCTTAAAATCGATACTTCTTAATGCACCTGGCATGATTCTTACCCATCCCGTTAGCCCCCATCATAAAATTGCGTGAAGATAAGTGCAAACAACTCTGCCTCAACAAATTCCTTACATATTGCTGTTTACGAGGGAAAGTAAAGCAATTAACACACTCAATAAAAACACCTTAAATTCCTGCATTGACATGGAAACTACGCTTAACGAGTATATCGATGTATTCAATAATTGACTGCCTGCTACTTACATCGTTTGATAGACAATATGTCACGTATTGTTTTTATAAGGGTTACTCGTGACTGTGACCATATTTTGATTAGCACGTGAATCCCAGGTGATTCATGAAGTCCTATTGTTGAAATATGCATCATGATTATAACAAAGTAAATTTAAATGGGACACTCAGAAAGTAGTATTTGTTAATTTCAATAATTGAAATTAACAAATACCACTTTTTATTGATGAGTAGTAATTAAAATTGAAAGGGATTGTTGTAATACAACATAACATATAATCACGCCTGTATTCCCCGGAGAGTTGAGCAGTGGTGTATAGTAACACCCTCATTTCGCCGTTATGTTTAAGTCCCACGTGGGACTTTTACATAAAAGGGGGCGAGTCCGTTGCCATCAACTGGGCACAAATTCAAACTCCGGGCTGCCACTAAGGAATTCCACACGGAAGAAGCCAATAACACTTTGTCCGACCTGGGAATCAAACCCAGAACTTCACGATCCGCAGTCGGGCTTGCCACCACAAGAGCAACGAGGCAGTTAATACAACATTTTAATTAATAACAGAATTTCACATGACTTGTATTTTTAAAGAGAGAGGTAACATCCCGGAACTTATGTAACACATCCATTGAAAGAAACTGCATTTTTCGGTAGAACTTTTAACTTCTCATTCAGCAACAAAATTAACACCATTGAATATTATAAAGCATCAAAACAATAAACAGGAAACGAATTGACAAAACAACAAAAACAGCTGAATCAGTTGTTCGGTATCGATGAGTAAAAAACTCCACGCGAAGCTAATCACGCGAGCAATTTTCACTATATTGCTCGATCATCTGTGACGAAATGGTATTCCCAGTAAATTGTACGACATTTTGGTATAAGGATAGAATTTTTACGGGATAAAGACTTCATTACTGTCAATAAGAGTGGCAGAGATGAAAAAAAATTTATTTAAAATAATGAGTCGTTTAGCGTCCGCTTTAAGTTGACATATGATAATGTAGCACAAATTAATAGAGTAAAATCTTTTTAGTATTACTGTCGTAAACAGGAGCATGCTGTTAGTAATACAGGAACAACTGAAGCTTAATGGCTAGCAGAGATTGTTACTGGGCAAATAACACCGTACCTTAGGACCAAAGGCCCCACCACTGGAGAGGTCCACCAGAAGAAGCTGGTGGGCCAAGACCTGCCGGGGATGCGGTGCATGCAATAGCGAATCCCGTAACCCCGGCCTTAGGTCAGAAGGAGGGACACCGTTAGTTTTTAGCCGGTAAGATTCCGGCAGACACCCTCGCCTTCGCCGGGCGAGGGACATCCATGAAGATATTCCAACGATGAAAAAAAGACCAAAGGTCTGAAAGATGACTGGAAAGAATAAATTCACTAGTAATTTAATTCTTGAGCACCAACGCCACTAACAAGTGCAATCGACCTTCAAATTGTGGACACACCAACAGCAAGTCGACTTCTACAATTTTTACGAATGAAGCGAGCAATGGAATACGAGAACTTGCGTTATAAATTGTATATTCCATAAACCAATCGAAATCTCAGTTGGTTCAAAAATATTATTTCCCATACACTTTTCTTTTTATCAAGGTATAGTCAGGCACGTAACTTGGCAAGAGTAGAGAAGAGAATTCCTCTCCTTTCTTACACTCTTCTAAACAGACATGTTTAAAAATAAATTATGGCAATAACCATAGAATAAAAAAGTGAAAAAAAAATTGTTGCACTAAGTGTACATGCGCTAACTTACTCCTACTACGCCAGAACCTCGCCAAGTTACGTGCCGGCGACTATATTTGATTCTAAGAACACTAATTTCTTGCCTTCTAGGTTTCAAAAGCGAGTAAGTACAAGCGACCCGCCCCAGCAACGCACGAGTGCAATGTAGATACTAATATGGGGCATATAAACCTTCCTCTTGAATCACTCAATCTATTAAAAAAACCGCATCAAAATCCGTTGCGTAGTTTTAAAGATCTAAGCATACACAGAGACAGACAGACAGCGGGAGCGACTTCGTTTTATACTATGTAAAGATTACAAGTACACAATGCTTCTTACGACATTTATCACACTGTTTATACAGGGTGAGGCAAACAATATTGATTATAATGAATGTTTGCAGACCTAATTCAATCACAGTAACCAATCGAGCCAATTGTGGGACTTAGGACGAATTGACACAATCATTAACATGCAGAATTAAGTTGGCGTGCCCTAAATACATTTCTGAAAACTTTCGAAGTAATTCTTATTTTTAGATTCACTGTTTTAGATACGTGTGCGAAAACTTCTGGTTATTTTAACAAACTATTTTTGCACCTGTGAAAATATCTGGCTGTACTTAATTGAAAAGAAACGAATTATGTCTACTGTTCATGGCTTCTGTTTGTTATTCTTTTTTGTAATAAATACCAGACTTATTTTACTTTTATAGTGGCGTTCCCCAGGGATGTATATTGCGTCCAATACAGAACTGCTTCAGGTATACTACGAGGTCGATGACAGCAGGTAAATATGATGTACCGAGAGTTAGTAATTACTATGGCGACAGAACCTTAATAAAACGCGTTCCCTATTTAATGAACACTTTGCCTGCTGACATCAGACAAGAAGACAATAAAGTAAAATTCGCACGTAAACTTAAAAAACATTTATTAGAAACTATGTAAGTGTAGGTATTAAGTAGTATATAGGTTATTGATGTACCTGATTATGTTTACTGTAAGAGAGTCTCAACGATCTGACAGTTAAACTGCGTAAGCAGTTTTGTAGGGCAATGTACCTAGCTTTAAGAAATTTTAAGTGAATAAATCATTCATTCATTCATTCAACAAGCTAACCAATTCCCTTATCGACAGTAAGGTAAACTATTGATTCGATATATAGCGGTTGTTGTGTATTCTCATTCTTATTTAACGACTGTTTAGTGGAAAATTTTATTCTTCACTTTCCAAAGCCTTGTTGTAAAATATCTTCGTAGTAATTGTAGTGCATGAGTATGGAGTTCGTTATGACAAATGCTTGGGTGTTGACGTCATCCTGACCTCATTGTTTTTTTCTTATGGTTTGCATACTCAAGTATTAACGAGTCTTTTTCTTTTATAATTCATTGATTTGAACGCCCGACGAATTTGAAGCCGTCAAAGTAAATTGGATTTGAACTCAGATTGAAGACTTTAACCACTTTTGTCAGCTAAATCAAAAAGTCAAGAAAACCTTATTCTTCTACATCAAAGACCTCATTTGTAATTAGTCTTAAATACTTTTTAAAGCCACCTCGATATTAAAAGTTAGTAACTGTATTAAAAAATGTCCATTTCACTCTTAACTCATCATTCATAATTACCATCTTGTATCTTATAAGTCTTATAACCATAAATTACTTAAAACATAATTCTTAATAATCTTCGCACCGCATTTCATGGCGTTAATTTCTCGTAAGAGTTTCTTTTCGATACATGCATTTGAGTTTTCGTCTTAATTCCAAACATCACAAACGTAACATCGATGATTCAGAATCAGTTTTTATCCTTTCATAGTTCCGTGCGCGACTAACAGTGTCTAATTGTCAATATTTATTGGACATGAATGAACTCAATAATGATTCAGTTTTCTCGTTTTCATTTCGTGTGTATCGCAAGCAGAAGTAACTTCACGTAATGTCAACAAGACCTTTGTCTTTCATCCTGTTTGAAGTTTTGTTAGTTTCACACAGTGGTTGAATGACACGGTCCGTTCACCTTGTTTATTTGTGGCTTCTTGTGGTCCCATCTTAAGCCTAAAATGGCAGTGTTGTAACGGAACTCGAGAGAAGCCTGTCTTACAATGGTCTGAGTTTATAACTCTACTGATGATACCGTCCCCGCCGAACCGAGATACGTCAGCGAGGAGAATAGACACTCAATTTACACTAAGCAAAGGTCACAGTCATTCACGAACCCTTTCAAATAATGGAAGGAATATTTAAGCTCGTTTCGTCTAGTTAGTTGTGTCCAGAGTCCGTCTACAGACGACATTTACAAAATATGCAATGCATCCTTTCCTAATCGAGTTATCTTCATCTCCCTGCCTTTATGCCACACTAGGTGTGGTCGGCACAACACGTATTCCTCTTCCATTCTCCTCTACCAGCCGTCATCTCAGTTCTCACTCCTTTCTTACCCATATCATCCTTCACACAATCCATCCATCTTTTCTTTGGCCTACCTCTATTTGTATATCCATCCACATTCATATTTAACACTCTTCTAGTAACATGACTTTCTTCCCTCCACATAACATGTCCATACCACGCTAACCTATTACTCCCCAACTTTTCAGTCACTGGTACTTTTTCTACTTGAGTGTGAACTGTTTATAGCTCGGTTACGTAAAACTGGAGGTGTCCGTCAGAATTAGGTTACCATGGGGGCCGTAAGTGGGTCAGGAATTTGTCACCACAACATGGAACTAATGTGTCTACACATTGAAAACATTAGACGATGGCGGTGGCTCAGACCAACATAGCCACGGGTTTGGGTCATGGTGTTGTGCAGGTGCGTTGCAAACGCATTTAGCCCATTCGATACTGGCTATCTACATGCTTAAGACTTTCATAATCTATACTAATATTATAAAGCTGAAAAGTTTGTTTGTTTGAACGCGCTAATCTCAGGAACTACTGGTTGGAATTGAAAAATTCTATTTGTGTTGGATAGTCCATTTATCGAGGAAGGTTATAGGCTATATAACATCACGCTACGACCAATAGGAGCGGAGCATAAATGAAAAATGTTGCAAAAACGGGAATATGTCCACGCGTGCGAAGCCGGGATGGGCCGCTAGTGTAATATAACTGCTACAAACAGATTGAGTACTTATAGTCTTGCCTGCACCTTGGGTAACCTTCGGTTTTTCAAAGGTTGATCAACGTAAAAATTAACTAACCAGCCGTCAACACTTATGTCAAGTGACATGATTGGTTGCTGGTATTTTGGTCGACCAGTCTTTATTGAAATGGAAAAGATAAATGCTTTGCGAGACATTTGTGATGCTAGAACTACACTTACGGGATTTCAAAGCAAAAACAAAGCGATTTTTGACGGAAATCTTGGCAACACATCGCGACCCCACGAATCTTCACCGAAGCCCCGTAAGTGTGGCCCAGGGGTTATGTTGTCATAAAAATCAGCGACACTCCCACAGATCGATGTCAACGAACGGTCCATCGCAAATATTGTCCAAGCTTAATCGCCATGCTTCGAAGCTAACTGACGATCGCAGAATGGTCGATAAACTACTCAGTTGGGTGCCATTACTAATTTTCTTTGACGAACGAAAAGGTGTACCATTCACAAAGCATGCTCACATCCGCATAGTGAAACACAACCAGGTTCAAACAATAACGCAATAAAGTTTAAAAAAAATCTAAAACTATGAAAATATTGGCAATAAAACATGTTGACTTGGCAAGAGTTACTTTGTTTATAAACGAAATAACTGCATCACCCCTGGATCTCCGAAGGTTAGAAAAAGGTGGAGGGGTCGTAAACCTTCAGATGGACCATGGATTTTTATGAAAAATGGTGCTATTGGTGGTACCGTCAACATAGGGCTGGAATTTTGAATTTATGAACACATGTTCAAGGAAACATAAGAACTTTAATGTCCAAAGTCAGGCTTGCTAGCATGACACTTATTTAACAAATAAGATTAGTGACTAACAGCAGACTAACAAGATCATGTTATTTAATGAGAGGAGTAAAACTTACTTTTTGGAATAGGTAGTTAACGCTAGACTTACAAAAGTATATTAAAATAAATGATTAATTTTGAGACAACCCTAGAGACAAATCAACAAATTCCATTACACAATTTAAATACAAACTTGACATTCAAAAATAGAACACACAATAATTAGTGTTGTAACAATTTCAAATTCTAAATATTTGTTCATTTCTAAAAGTAAACTAATTAGTCAGTAGACCCTTTTCTAAATAATAGAGGTGGTGTCCGTAGTGTCCATATCTTATCAAGGTCTGTAATCCAGGGAATGCAGCTATCCTAATGGATTTTGTTATCACTCAAATAGCTACTGTCAGCTACACTGTGTATTATCTGTTGCTGTGTACTTAGGCTCAGTTGCACCAACAATAATTGTTAACTTGCCATATTTGCGTTAAATTTGTACTGATTTGACAGAAATTATGATAATGTTACGTTTACAGTTGGTGCAACTCAGCCTTAGTGTTGGGACGTTTTGTAGTCTATCATCACTAATCTATGGTCTATCTAAATCCAAAGCTAGAGGATGGGATATAAAAAAAAACTAGTTACCACTGAATATAGTGAAACAATAAAGTTTCTGAATGAATCTGCCTATATATGAGCTTACCATGCTTTGATACTATTAGGTGTTAGATAATTTTATTGTGATAATTATGCATGTATGTAGCTATGTCAGCTAATAAACCAAGCATTGAAGTTTAAAAATAATTTAACTGCAATAAACAATTGCAGGTAGGTATTTTAAAATTATGGAATATTCAATATTAAAAAAGTTATTGCAGATATGTAGAATAACTGAATTATTTTATGACTATACATATAAAATCATGATATATTATTTAAGTATAATTATGTAGGTAGGTACCTACATAATAGGAATAAACAAAACATAAGCTCACAAAAAAATAGAACATGTTCTTGAAAAAAAAAAGTATTTTTAAAATATTGTGTAATACAACCGGGCTATTTAGGCTAAGGTAAAACAAAATATTATCTTTAGTTACCTGACCATCACCTACTAACACATTTACTATTGACTCATATTCTTTGCCAATCATTTTTTCTATTTTCAGATTCACTTATCGCGCGAACTTATTTCACTAAAATTCAACTATTCGCGGGAATATCATTCGTGAAAGGTTCCCCGACCCCGCCCTGCGTAATAACATCGGAATGCACAGATGATACAACCCACAAAGGTCTTATATTTGCTTTTTTCTCTTTTTAAAAATAAAACACAGGCATTTCCGGGAATAAAGACGGTTAGAAAGCCTTAATAGGACAGTTAAACCTTCTATGTATTGTTATTTTAACAATAAAGCAAAAAAAATATAATGTTTATGTCAAAAACTTACAGTTTCCTTATAATCACTACATAAAAATAAATATTTTTGTTGAAAATTACACACACGTTCACTGCGTTCACAACTTCACTTCGAAATGTCAAACTTTTTCTGTTTCGGTGTTGCTACTTTGTAAATTTGTTTTCCCTGAAGTTTATATTTGTATTGTATAATATTATTTATTTGACTCATTTTAATAGTCTTCGTTTTTATACCTAAATTTCCACTAGAACGAACTTTGATTTTATTTTCATTAACTTTGTAATGCTGACAACTTCACTTGGTAAATACTTTTAATGAATCGAGTATTACAAAACGGTCTTCGATGTTGCCACAACAATAAATACAAAGTCCCTAGCGACACTTCTCACGGAATTCTTTGTCAGCTGAGAGGTTCACGTTACCTTTTCTAATTATTATTAGCGGTGACTAAAAATAGGTCAAATATTTAAAAATGCCTGTTGGCACGCATTGCCGCTGAGAGCGGTCGTAATCGCATTCGCGAAGTGTTGTGTTGAATCAATGTTTATGTGAATTGATATAACCAACTGTTGTATAAAACAAAAGTATGTTGTGTTTAACATTTAATAAGTGGGTAATTATTAATTTTAATATTAAGTTATCACAGCAACATAAACTTTTAGTAACCCATTGCACTAATAATTTCTAATCAATTAAACTCTTTACGATTTGTTCGATACATCGTATCGCGTTCTCATTTTATCATTTCACCGTAATAAAGCCAAAGAAGCCACTGTTTTACTTTTTATTAAACACGAACCAGGACAAAGAGATAAAATCTCGATATTTTATTACAGATTATAAGAATAACTTGATATTTATAGATGTAGCACCTCGTGTGTTTATTAGTTACTTCACACCGGCCGGCATATTTTTACGAGCCCGTGGCTTGTTCGGTGTTCCGGGTTTTATTTGCGATGGAAAAACTATACGATTATGATTTAAATTTGGATGCTTATTTTGACTTCATATACCCAGAAAAATAATATGGTCAGTGGAAAGGTAAAAAGACTAAAGCGCCAATATACCTACTTTACAGTAGAGAGATTCAAAGTATTTATTAAGAAAATAAACATAAATATTTTTCTTAAAGTATACATATTAAATATACTATGTATACTTAAATTATCTATTTAATATGTATACTCTAAGAAAAATAACTATGTTTATTTTCTTAAAAAAATACTTTGAATCTCTCTACTGTAAAGTATGTAGGTATATTGGCGCTTTAGTCTTTTTACCTTTCCATTGACGATATGAAAATGCAAAAAATGCTGAAAGTGCAAAAAACTACGCTAAATCGCGAAAATTTCAGAAAGCTGAATCCTTGGCAACAAGAAGAAGAAAAATAATTACTATGGCACGGCGTGTATCATTTGGCTGTGGGTAATTTATTTGCACTCAATGTACTTGACGGCGAAGGAAATTGCTAATAAAATAGTGTCATTTTGAATTTATTAATTAGCGAAGTCCGGTCGTATGAATTAAATGTTTGGTAATGACATGTTATAGCAAATAAATGCTTAATACCTAGTCTGCATAGCTAAATTAGGCTAAACTGGATGCCGTAAAATGAGACTAAGATTTCATCATGAGGATGGGTAGCAGCGACCTACTCTTCTTCTTTTCGTGTGGTTAGTGACTAAACTATTGTCAGAGTTTATGCTGCCCATGGGCCTTTGACTAGGCGTCACATGCTGTCGAGAAATATCTTTCAAGCATGCCGGTTTCCTCACGATGTTTTCCTTCACCGTTTTTTAGCAAGTGATAATTATACAATACACATATAAATCCGACAAGTCAGAGGTGCGTGCCTTGGGTTCGAACTCGAGACCTATGACTTGACAGTCCGATGGTCGCACCACTAGGCTAACACTGTTGTGAGGCGACCTCCTGTTTTGCTAACAAGAAACTGTAATCTCCTATTCACCTAACCATTGCCTCTTTGACCGTTAATTGTAGCGGTCAATGGGAGGTCTAAGTTGAAGGGCTCGTGGCTAATTACCAACCGCGTGGATTTGCGAGGTTAAGCTGCGCTTGCGGCGGTCAGTCTATGGATGGGTGATCATTCGTTAGACATTGAGGTCCCTCCGTGTTTCGGGGAGCACGTTAAACAGTCGGTCCTGAATATCATACGAATACCTTTGACAATCGTTACGGGAAATCAAAAGCCTGAAAGTCTGACAAGCGGTCTAACCTTAGGATATCAGCATTGCCCTGTAACTGTGTTGCGGAGATCTGATGGTAGTCGCTCCGTGTAAAATACTGGTATTCAGCCGCATCTGGTTAGACTGGAAGCTAACCCAGACATAGTTGGGAAAAGAGCTAGGCAGACCAGTAGGAGGCCCAAGTTCAACAGGTAATGATGAATCATTATATCAAAGTATGTCATCATCATATTATGATGATGACATACTTTGAAAAAGCGCGTAAAAATATAAGAAAGTAAAAAAAACAAGAGTTCTTTTTCTTTCTGCGTTGAAGTCTGATAAAATTGATCATTTATGTAGAACCCAAAATAAATAATCGTGGGAGAGTTTTTATGCTTTTCATATTTACTAGTAAATAGAACCGGAACTTGTAGTCTATAAAATATTATTATAGTACTAAAATTACTGTACCACATTATTACTGTGGAACGAACTATGTAGGTACCTACCTACATTTATTTTTAATACACAACACGTCGTATACGTTAACCTTTGTGCAGAAAAAAGCAGAGAGGTTAATTTTATCTAGTAGGTTCGTAACATAACATCACGCCTGTATTCCCTGAAGGGTTGAGCAGAGGTGTATAGTAACACCCTTATTTCGCCGTTTGTTTAAGTCCCATGTAATAGGGGGCGAGCCTATTGCCATCTACCGGGTACAAATCCAAAGTCCGAGCTGCTACTGAGGAATTCACACACACGCTGTGCCCGACCTGGGGATCGAAACCAGGACCTCGCGATCAGCAGTCGCGCTAGTACATAATTAACTATGGTAAATAGGTATTCGGTTTTTTGCATTTACAAGATGGAAGCTAGACTCTAGCAAGGCCAGTTATACTTCAAGTTTTTGTACGGTACAAAAACTTCAGTAATACTGTAATAACGTCTAGATGCTATTTCATTCATCTCAATAGCAACATGAAAGACTACAGCTAGACAATTGCCTCTCTTCCAGGACGCGTTTAGATGATATACATTTTTGGGGAGCTGTGGCTGTGGAAGCTGGATGTTGTGCTATTTCCCTGCTACGCCACCCATCACTTTTAGTTTGCTTACTGTAACTAAGATACATTGTATTCACCCACCAAATTGGAGAGTAATCAAAATTCAAGAAACTTGTAGTGTAAGGTATGCATGTACAATTATTTCAAATAATATTTTACTGGTGATTTCTGTAATTAAAAAAGTATTTAAAAGAGTAAAAAAGGTAAAAGGATCGTTAAGGGCAGTCAGAAGCCTGACAGTCTGACCACTGGTCTAACCTTAGGGTATCAGCATTGCCCAGTAGCTGGGTTACGGATGTCTGATGGCAGTCGCTCCGTATAAAACACTGGTATTCAGCCGCATCGGTTAGACTGGAAGCTGACCCCAACAAAGTTGGGAAAAGGCTATCATCATCCTTCTGCCCTTATCCCAACTTATTTGGTGTCGGCGCAGTATGTCTTCTTCTTCCATACATCTCTATTAGCCCTCATCTCAGTAGTCACACCCTTTCTAGCCATATCGTCTTTCACACTATCCATCCATCGTTTCTTTGGTGTTCCTTTACTCTGATAACCATCCACATTCATACTCAAAACTTTCCTCACGATATGTTCCTCGTTCCTCCGCATTACATGCCCATACCATGACAGGTTACCACACAACTTCTCAGTCACCGGTGCCACTTTCAGGCTTCTTCTTACATACTCATTCCTAATTCTATCCATTCGAGTAATACCACACATCTATCCTAGCATTCTCATCTCAGCTAGTTGAGAAAAGGCTAGGTAGAACGAATTCAAAAGAATAAAAAAACAAAGGAACAGTAAACATTTTTTATTGTAAATATCTTTTATTGTTATCCCCTTACACACGCGATGCACTCGATGGCTTTTCAAAGCGTTCATGGAAACTCGCAATGACCTTCACTGTCAAGCTATTATCGGCTGTTAAAATGTATTTTTGTTTGAGGCACGTTTATTAGTGGTTTTAGAAAATCATTGCGAGTTTTCAGTATGGCGAAATAATACAAGCATGTTCTACGCAGTTACATCTTCAGTCGGCTCTTATAATGCACTTAGACACTACAAAACTGACGTTTTCATTCTATTGAGCTCGTTACCCAACTTAATTCATGAAAGAAAAACAACATAGGTACTAAAAATATGCCAAGTACCGATCGGTTTTATACAAATTCTATTTCATGATAGTTTTTGTAACTCCTGTAGTATATTAATACATAATGCATAATATGCAAGGTGTAACTGCAAAAACTGAAAGGGCTGATGATGATTACCTATCGGTAATAATAGGTACAATGGTATCATTATGAACAACTTTTACTATGGGACAAATCAAGAAATCGCGATAAAAAAATCTGCTGTTCCCTACATTTTGTCGAGTTCTGCGAACATAAATCTATGGAGCAGCAAATTTTTTTCGCGAGTTCATGTTTGGTCCCTAGTAGAAATTGTTCATAATGATGAGTACTGAGCTCTTAATAGGTTTTCAGTTTTTGCATTAACACCTTGTATAATATACAAGGTACTGGTTTTAAATAATACAACACTAAATTGTACTACAAAATTAAAATGGAATGTTATAAAATCTCATATATAAACTACAAAACAAAATGTATAAAGATGTAACATTGGTTAATATATAATTTTGATTATTCCTTACATTCAATATATGAGCACTACTTTCGTTACATGATTACTGTGCTGATACAGTCCTATTTACGTGTTATATACTTCGTGTTATGATAAAATATTGGGAATAACTACATTCAACTCTTTACCAAGTCGTTCGGTGCTGGACTTATTCACAGTCAACAAGTATCTCAATATTTCATTATACTGCGATAATAATTACTCATTCACTAATTACCTCGGCTGTTCTACTAACCTGATTTAGAAAACACACATTGTTTTTTTTGGTAATATTATTTTGGAAGCTTCCAAGCTTAAGTGTTGATCCAACAGTGAAAAAACTAATGATACAAGGGGAAATCAAGTGAGAATTTTACAAAGATAAAATAAGACAAGAATTCTATTTCCCAAGCCGTTCCGAACAAGACATTAGTAAGGCGATTTAGCATAGCGACTAACCGCTATATTAATCATTAAACTTTTCATCTAAGAACTTTAAATTTTCTCCTAGTTCAAAAATTTGTAAGGTGTTTAGCGTAGAAGAATATTATTTTGTTAACAAATATAACTATTAATAGTATTTTTTTATAAATAGTTATGTATTATTTTGACGACTAATCAAGATAAAGTATCGCTAGATTGTTATTAGAATCTAGAGAGCTTTAAAATATAGAGAATTATACTATAGCGAAAAGTGGCTAAATGTAAATTTAAAGATGCATTCTTATAAAAAACAAATTACCCAAAAAGCGGGGACTTTTCTTATTACTGGCAATATTTGATTTCGAAAAATAAATAAGCTGTATCGCGTCTATTTTGTATTTTTATAAAAATGCATTGTTGATTTTAATAAAGAGATTAAACCGATGTTTCAAAATGTGGATTTTTAATTAGAAAAATACTGTTTCTTAGGTATAGAAAGAGTTGCATTGAAAACGTTGCTCTGCTTTTAGTGTTGACGTGCTTGTCACTCGTAAATAGAATGAAATGTGAATAACGTATAGTTTACAATTTTGCAGGAAACAATGAAGTTATAGTGTCTAAAATATAATAGGCCCGTTTTGACAGCTGTCAGATCAGTACATCTTTTGTCGAAATTGACATAACATGTTCTAATCTGACAGCTGTCAAAACGGGCCTATTAAATTTAAGCCACTATAGTAACAATTTCTAAAAGATATACAAAACGTAACTTTGATAAATCGAGAAAGGATTCCTTACTTTCACACACTCACAACCCACCCCCGTTCTTTTAATCATTTTTTTATTTAATTACATATAATTTTGTAAATAATTACAATACATCGCGTTAAATATAACAGAATATAACTTTTGCCAAAGCGATATGTTTCCTTATTGTAGCATTTTGTGTATGTATGCGTTCGTAATAATATAATATATTTTTTTCGACTCGTGTTTATCAAATACTACTCTTAATATACACACATATGTAATACATCTTTATTTTGCTTCCAATAAACGAATAATGTTCCCCTAACTGTACATAAAGCCTTTACAAAACAAAACCTAATTCTCGTTTATACTATAATCACACTAAGCTATGCATTAACTGGCCACTTATTATTAAATTCTAGCCTGAATCCGCCATCTTGTTGAGATTTATATAAGTTAAAATGGCAAACATTCTATTAATCGAATGCAAACGAATGTTGTATCATCATCACAGATTAGTCGAGTCTTTTTGTCAATGCATCGATCATTGAATACACCTGATCCTAGATCTAGTACTGATTTATCTGTAAGGCAAGAATTTTAAAAACATGCAGTTTGAATTAGTAGCTTCAAGTTTTTTAAAGGTAATACCCGCAATTTTCTCTTTACTGATGCATTAACAAAAAGCCCTCTGTCATCTTATCTCACATCGACATAGGCAAAGAAATGTATTTTATGACATATTTATTGTATTTAAAACCAGGACGACGCGCCTCCAAGCTTCGTTGATAGTTCCCCAATGCCGCGCCCGAAGATGTTGCCAACCTAGAAAATTGTATAATTTAATTTTAGGGAATATTTACTTTTACATGTGCGACACAAGGGTAAACATTATTTTGAATACCTAATTATGTAACACTCACTATTAAGTGATAATATGAGAGATAATAATGGAAATGGTCCGCATTATACATAGCAAGTCGTATTGTGTCATGAAGTGTCACGGAAAATAGAGTGGTTGTCGGATTTGGCTAACAAAATAGAGTGGTTGTCGGATTTGGCAACCAAAATAGAGTGGTTGTCAAGTTTGGCAACCAAAATAGAGTGGTTGTCGGATTTGGCAACCAAAATAGAGTGGTTGTCGGATTTGGCAACCAAGATAGAGTGGTTGTCGGATTTGGCAACTAAACAGCACCACTCATATTCAGAAGGACTGATTTCAAGGGATATCGATCTGTAGAGGTTAATTATTATTGCCAAAAATATGAACTAGGTTAGATACCCGTTTCTTTTTTTATTTCTATTTCCGCGGGAAATACCTCTTGGATGTCCCTCGCCCGGGGAGGGCGAGGGGTTCTGCCGGACTCTTACCGGCTAAAAACCCACGGTGTTCCTCCTTCTAACCTATGGCCGGGGTCACGGGATTGGCTATTGCATGCACCGCAACCCCGGCAGGTTAGTTACCCCTGTCATTTTTATAGGGCAACAGTTCAGTTTAAGCGCCTAAAACATTTGTCGTGCGTCTGCACGAAACTGGAATTTACACCCAAACATCTTGGCTACTATTACGCCAGAACATCATAGCATCACATAATTAGCGCATTACTGCCCCACTGCTGGGCACGGGCCTCTTCTCAGAATGAGAAAGGTTAGGTTTAGGCCTTAGTCCACCACGCTGGCCTGTTTCGGGTTGGCAGATTACACACGCCATCGAGAACTGTATGGAGCCCTCTCAGGTCTGCAGATTTCCTCACGATATTTTTCCTTCACCGTTAACGCAAGTGATAATCCGCACATGAATTCGGAAAGTCAGAGGTGTTAGCCAGGATCGAATTCAGACCCTCCTGCATGAAAGGTAAGCGTCACTGCCAGAACATCAGCTTTTAAAACTCGTTTGCCAACTACAGGTCCCACGCAGTCTTGAGTGGTAGTGTGAGTCAATTGTAACCTTTGTATTTACTGAAGTGTAAAGGTCGACATAACACTTTGACAACTGAATACCAATCGAAACGTCTGTTTCTTGGATCAGTGCCAATATACCTGATCTTAGTGTCACTGGGTAGATTGGCTAGGTGTATACTAATAATAAATGAAGCGAAATAAGCGTGAGACGCTTTATTTCAAATAAGGATGAAACCAGTGACAGCCTCAAATACATTCATTCGTAAAGCCGTAGGCGCAGACCGTCAACCATCGGTTTGAACACTAAACCACACGAGAAAATTTAAATATCCTCTCTTAATAGTTTTATCAATATGATCGTATGTGGAGGGGCTCGTGGCTAATTAACAACACGCAGATCATATGATTTGCAAGGTTAAGCTACGCTTGCCACGTTCAGTCCGTGGATGGGTGACAATTAGTTACACATCGAGACCCCTCCGTGTCTCAGCGAGCACGTTAAACAGTCGGTCCCGGGTGTCATACGAATACCTATGACAGTCGATACGGGGAGTCAGGAGCCCGAAAACATGACGACCGGTCTAACCTTAGGATATCGGCATTACCCATTAACTGGGTTATACAGGTCTGATGGCAGTCGCTCCGTAAAAAATAAGGGTATTCAGACGCTTCTGGTTAGACTGGAAGCTGACTCCAATATAGTTGGGAAAAGGCTAGGCAGATCCAGTAGTTGTATCAATATCTATATTAGGAAATATAGTTTTCAATTGTGCCCTGCAAATTAAGTTTCACCCCATGGTTGAAACTAAAACATTTTATTGTCTTCAGCTTGTTTCACGATCGGTGACCGAGGGCACACAGGTGGGGTCGTGTAGTAGGGTTCACTTTTGATTCGCATAAAATTTTATGTCATAATAATTTATCGTGGCATACTTTCACTTATCCTAATGATCGTTACGCATAATACTAATTTTGCATAAATGTATAAGCATAATTTCTTTAACCATAATTACTGTTAGCATAACAATTTAGAAGCATATTGTTCGCGGCTTAAGGGTGACAAAACCTACTGTCACAGTCTAGTACCCAAGTTATATTGTATAATATCTAATAACTACCTATTAGTCGAATAAATAATATGCCTATTAATTTTATGCGACATAAAATTACATCGAAAAACTATAGCCAAATGATAGTTATGCCTACCTAAAACAGTATGCCAAAAAATATTATGTCAAAGTATTATTATGCTATTAAAAGTTATGCCTAACTCGTTAAGCCAAAGTAGATTAGTAATTTTAAAAAATGCGAATCATAGGGAACCCGTATAGCAGACGTGTAAAATAACTGTAGGTACCTACCATGAGTCAAGTTTCTTTACGCACAGCTAGTATTATTTTATAAATATCAGCCAGTAAATGTGATCAGTTCATTGGCAGAGGAGTACATACGAGTACATTCTCCATTCTATTATGTGAGTCAATGCGATGTATGTATTTATAATCTTGATCAGACGTGATGGCGGGCGATAAATGTCTCATGAAATAAATAGGCCTCTTGTTTACTTTGTTCAAGAAATTTTGTCAGTAGTAATGACCTTTGGTGCTTTGGTTGTGTGAATTATTTATAATCTAGAGTTCGAAATTTTGTCGTTTAGAATATGGATCATAAATTCCACGAGTTGATTTTATTTCTAACTAGCTGTGTCCTCACGGCTCCGCCCGCGTAAGAAGTTTTATTCCAGTAATAAATTAGCCTATGTTACAAAGTGATAATGTAGCTTTCTAACGGCAAAAGAATTTTTGAAGTCGTATCAGTAGTTTTTAAGTTTATTCGTTACATACAAAAATACAAATCTTTCCTCTTTATAATATTAGTATAGATAAAAGAACTGATCTCAACCTAAGCTTTACATGAGCTAGTAATGATTTAATTTGAGTATAACTAACTTCGGGGCCTGACTGAGTTAACGGCAACATCCGACTGTTAGTAACCATAAAGCTGGAAACAAACTTTCGGACGCGGTTGATAGCCCCGACTTAATGGGTATCTGGATAATGAATGAACACTAAACTATGCAAACTATCGGACGTTAGTCGCGGACGTAATCTTGGGCCGTCCTTAAGCGCTCGGACGTCCAATAGACATCTGGCCAGCCGCGTCCCAAACGACTGTGCACACTTATAAGTCGCGGCTGTCAGCCGCGACCGATGTCCCTGATCCACAGTGCTCATCCACCGCAGCCGCGGAGCCGGTCGTGTTTTCTGACTCCGCAGTCACACCGTTAATTCAGCCCTCATCAAGCTGTCCCAGTCCTCTCGCAAGCAACGCCCTAAGCCAAGGTTCGACTCCCCCTAGGGGACGCCCTTAGTGGTGTTGTTGCTATCTAGTCATGATAGTAGACGTAGTAATAGTAGTTAGCTTAGGTTAAGTATTTTACTCTCGTCGGGATTGGTTGGAGACCTTTCAGGTCTCACCAATAACTGCCCGGTTACGTAGAAACGGTCCGCAAGACCGTCTACAAGCAGTCGAAAAGAAAAAAAAAACCGCGTCAGATAGTTTGTTTTCAGCTTTACATAGCAGAAACATATCAATCATATCATATACATGGTCATATCAGGCAGCAGCCATAGAATTTTGATGGATAAAAACCACTAATACTGGCTAACATTCAGCAATAGTCCAGGACGGCTGCCATCAAGAAAGTTAAAATGATTTTTTGGAAACTAATTCTCAGAGGCTCACCCTCTTTCCCATAGGAGTTAATACTGCCATCAGCCAATCGTAGATGGTGGAAAAGCCTGCTTTACTTTTTCAAGAATCATAATCTGTCTACGTTACCTTTCCAACGACAGCGGTGACGTTGCCAAGCTTGGCGTCTTCGGTGAGCGCCTCCAGCTTCGACTTGCCGCTCCTTGATCCTTCCTCTGATCCTCCATCATCACCACCGCTGTAGTATAACAAGATTCTTTCAGTTATAAGGTCAACTGAATAAAGACACCATCAGAAATATTATCGAGATTTTTTCTTGAGAAATGACAGTTTAAAAAACGTAAATAGGAAAATAATAAAGGTCGGGCAAAGTGGGAGTTTAGATTTGTGCCCGGTTGATGGCAATGGGTTCGCCGCCTATTACACGGAACTTAAACATAACGGTGAAATGAGGGTGTTACTATACACCTCTGCCCAACCCTTTGTGGAATACAGGTGTGATGTTATGTTATATTTCATATTATATTCGTAATCATGACTGCTTAGCTGCCTTTAAGCTGCATTTAGCAATCGCATAGTTTGCAGTTGCGATTGGACTTGCAGTCCGCTTGCAGTTACTTGCAATTATAATTATGAATAAACATAACATCACGCAGAGGTGTATAGTAACACCCTCATTCCACCGTTATTTTTAAGTCCCATGTAACAGGAGACGAGCCTATTGCCATCAACCGGGCACAAATCCAAACTCCGGGCTGCTACTGAGGAATTACACACGGGAAAATCAAATAACACTTTGACCGACCTGGGGATCGATACCAAGACCTCACGATCAGCACTGACGCTTGCTACCACTAGACCAACGAGGCAACGAGGAAACGAAATCTTATTCACCAAATGTGACGTAAGCACCCCTTTGTTTATCGTTGGGAAATCCTCGTGGATGTCCCACGCCCTGGGAAGGCGAGGGGGTCTGCCGGACTCTTACCGGCTAAAAACCAACGGTGTTCCTCCTCCTGACCGTTCGGCCGGGGTCGCGGGATTCGCTATTGCATGCACCGCGACCCCGGCAGGTCTCGGCCCACCAGCTCTTCTGGTGGACCTCTCCTGTGGTGGGGCAGTTGCTCCCCTGCCCCACATCCTTACGAGAGGCGCGCGCGGAACACAGCGCTTCATCCTCCCCGTTACTGGTCGTGCGACGGGTCCCCTGCCCCGCCGCCCGCAGGCCACTCACTAGGGTGGCCGAAGATCGTCGCGCGCCCTCCGGCGAGACGTTAGCACTCTGATCAGACAGGTGTACGTAATTGTTTTCATCATAGTCTCTATTTACGATGTATATTAGCCCAGAGTTCTCTACATTTAGATTAAATTATTTAAGAGGAAATGTTTATACATTTAGCATTCACAACCATTGCCAAAAATGTGTAATTCCATTTATATACTGCAATATATCATCACAATGATTGATTTATGGACATTTAAAGTACCACGTTTATCATTATTATTGTGTATTTTGAAATTTTGCTTTCTGTTCTTCTTTTTAGGGCTCTGTACCCAAAGGGTAAAACGGGACCCTATTACTAAGACTCCGCTGTCCGTCCGTCAGTCCGTCTGTCACCAGGCTTTATCTCATGAACCGTGATAGTTAGATAGTTGAAATTTTCAGATGATGTATTTCTGTTGCCATTATAACAACAAATACTAAAAAACAGAATAAAATAAATAGTTAAGGGGGCTCCCATACAACAGACACGGTTTTTTTGCCGTTTTTATAGATAATGGTACGGAACCCTTCGTGCGCGAGTCCGACTCGCACTTGGCCGGTGTTTTCTCATTCACTTTGCATTCCCAGTCTTTGTGTTTTCTAGTTAACTATTTCGTAAGTAATTCTTCTTCTTATGCTGGAGTTCACCACCATTAATCCTCTGGTTAAACAGTCGTTAAAGTTCTAGCACATTTTTCGAGTAAACGATTGCTTAACCAGAGAATACAGCCTTAGTATTTTGCATTTATTTTTACTACAATATTTCACAGCAATTTGTAACGAAGAAATAACAGACATCTACGTACAACGACTAATATTTTTAACAAGAAACCAAAAAGTAATTTGTTTAGAATAGGGCTATTTAATCGATTTCAGTAATTTGTTTAGAATAGGGCAATTTAATCGATTTCAGTAATTTATAAAATGTGTAGTTTTTCAAAAAGAAGTGCTTGTTCAAGTCAGTCAATTGAGAAAAGATAATTAATCAAGACAATTACTTAGGCTAAGGGTGACCGTTTGTTACACATCGAGACCTCTCCGTGTTTCTTAGGGCACGTTAAACAGTCGGTCCCGGGTGTCATACAAACACCTATGACAATCGTTACGGGTAGTCAGAAGACCGTAAGTCTGAAAACCGGTCTAACCTTAGAATATTGGCATTGCCTAGTAGCTGGGTTGCGGAGGTCTGATGGCAGTCGCTCCGTGTAAAATGCTGGTATTCAGCCGCATCTGGTTAGACTGGAAGTTGACCCCAACATAGTTGAGAAAAAGGCTAGGCAGAATATTCTAATTGGGGTATCTGAGATTTCCGGTTATTTTGCACGTTGTATACAGCCGCGCCATCTGACGGCGGGCTATCATATTAATGAGGCAAAAATCACAAATACTCCACTTTCTTCTCGCTACTTCAACCTTATAGTCATATGAATACGTTACCTAGCGTCTTGTTGTGTCAGCAGCAGACTGCAGGTCGCCTCCTCAGTGTGCATCCTGGCGGCCACATTCTGATACACCTTCGAGTTTAACTTGTCGTCAATCACGCCTTGCAGCTCGAAATCGCTGTACATTTTCTAGAAGAAATAGTTTTTTTTGGTTTAAATAATGTATGATATTTTTAAATAAGTTACTACTTTTGACAGAAAAGTCCCGAGTTTAAATAAAGTCGAATATATAGTAGTTTTATTTTTCCCCACAAAAAACAATATTACCCAATATCCTGGTAGGTTTTTTTAATTTGGTAACACTGTAACATTGATGCTGTATTTTTTTAAAATAATGTTACCAAAATAATAATTCCCCACAATAATCGGTAATCAAAGCCGGGTCCAGCGCAAATAGCTACTTGTGTCGAAGTACTTGCCATCACTATGGACAAAAAGTATTTCGCTTAATAATATTTCGTGAATTTATTTTTTATTGTATTAGTGAAGTAGAAACATGTTTTCTCCATTATCTTTTTTAACAAAACAGCTTTTAATTTAGCGTAATTTTCTCTCTTTCTAGAAAAATTACCATTACCCTTTATTAAGAGAGGCTCCTCAAGTGATAAATAATAGTTAAGTAGGTACGTCCGGCGCATCCTGAGCAGTCAGCCCCTCTACCAACCTTGCTGACTGGCTAATCTTTTCACCACAAGAGAAGAAGAATATTACCTACCCTTTATTAGTGTTTACCTTCAATATGATAGACAGACAGGCGACCTGCTGCGGGTGCAGCGCGGGCCGCTCGGCGAGCCACGTGTTGATGAGCCCCACCTGGATGCCGTACCACTGCTCGAACAGCTGCAGGATCCATAGCTCGTCCGTCACCTGGAAACAACAAAACATTGTGAAAAAGGCAGATGCACTGCTTGGAGAACCAGCTGACTCCTTGGAGCAGCCTGCAGCAAGGGCGTCGCCAGCCGATGGCCCAGCGGGGGCAAGTTTATATATGGAGGATGGGTAAAGTATGAATTGTAGGTACAGACAAGAGCACATGAAGCTTTACACTTGTAGTGTGAGTCTTACCTCTACGGCATGGCGATTGTAATAAGAACGGTAAAAAGTCCAATGTGTAAAGATTTTCAAGTGAGTGAACTTTGGTTGCTTTGCATTTGGTTACATTTTTTTTATCTCTAGGGGGGGGGGGGGGGGGCAGCTGCCCCTCCCTGCCCCCCTTGACGACGCCTTTGGCCTGCAGTGGCATTAAATGCCTCTAACAAAAAATACACTTTTGCCAAATAAATGGGGTACACTTATCCTAGGCAGAGTGGACATACGATATGTCACACCTACCTCACATACACGACCACTATCAACCAGCAGCATTTTAAAGAGGCAAACTTCAGGATCGTGAAGTTCGCTACATGTAAAGAGTAAATATTTTACCCAATCCTTTGAAAAGCAGAAGAATTCTTCTATACAGCTGGCTACTGTTGGCCACTTCTGGGTATAAGGCCCTTAGTCATCAGTGCACTGCTTCATGTTTTGCTATCTTCAACAACCCGAAGTATAAAGGCCGACAATCTTTTTTGGATTGCTAATATCACAATAATCACTGATAACATAGCGGTTGAACGCTTGCCTCCCATTTAGGAGAGTCTAAGACCTCTGAATTTTCGAATTCATGTGCGGTTCAGAATTTGATCAGCACTTGCGTTAACGATGAAGAAAAAACATCGTGAGGAAACCTGCACACCTGAGAGGGCTCCATAAAGTTCTCGATGGTGTGCATAGATTGCCAACCCGCACCAGGTCAGCGTGGTGGACCTAAACCCTTATTATTCTGAGAAGAGGCCCGTGCCCAGCAGTGGGACAATAATGGGCTGATTATGTTACGTAATACCACAATTATCTAAATAACATCAGTTAAATAGTTACCCAGCTGGTTTAAGTCGTCAGTCTCGCTGGTAATCGGCTACACTGTGTATAGAAGAACCAGTAACGCTCTGCCTATCTCCTACTCTCCTGCCATTGTCCTTACCTTCGATCTAATTTGGTCCATAGAGTTCCTCATGAAGTTGACGTAGCCTTGTCCAATGTCCTTGCCGGAACCGGATACGTTGGCTATCGTCAGGATTGAGCCGATCAAACTGAAAGTGAAATATTATTAAAAAATATTAAGAACGCTGGTAGGAAAAAATAAAACAAAATTGACCTGTGATCACCGATGGAAGAAGACTGGGTCTTCTGACATTTCAACACGACGAAAAGTCTAACTAATTGCTATTTCATTATATCTTAATCCCTACAAAGCTGCAGTTCCACGGCCTGTTTTTTTGACAGGCCAGGCCGTGCTTAGCCCTGCCTGTAGGCCGTAGGAACGTCGCGTCTGATGAGGCCTGCAGTGGCTTGTCGTCGCCCGTCCGATCCGTCGGGAGTCGGTAGGTTCAAAGTTGCTCAACACGGGCCCCGACAGGCCTCGCCAGGCAACGTCAGTTTACTGGCCGTGAGACGGCGCCTCAAGAAGGTATTGGTACGGTAATTTACTGGTATTCTCACCTTCCCTCATCGAACCTGGCGATCTTAGCGAGCGTAGCTTCTAACACAGCCGACAGCCGCGTGGTCATGCCGGTAGCCATCCCCTGCAGGCACCCCTCGATCTGCGCGTCCATCTTCGTGTGGTACTGATACTAAGGGGAGAAAAGAAGGAGAATGTAGGCCTGTTGCAGTCCATTGCTGGACTGAGGCCTCTTTGAAGGAGGTATTGTTTCAAGCAGGTTGGTGGCCACCGAGTTCTCTGCAACAGTGACGCTGATGCCCGTTCGCTGTGTGGGCTACGTGACCTATATTTAGGGAAGTTGGATAGGCAGACCTCGTAACAAGACATGAGCATTATTGGCAGTGCTCGTTCGCACGTCTTATTTGACAGGATGACGATGGATCGCCGCTGTTCTTCGACTTCCACTCGTTAGATGTAAAGCTCATGTCTCATTACGAGGACTAGGTATATCCCGCCGTCTGATAGTCGTCAGAGCCTCGTCACACATGCAAAACAGATTGGTACATTTGGCTCCTTCCCTTAATCTATCATCTTATCAAATAAATAAGCTGGGGTAAGTACAGAAGCTCGGAAAATATTTCACATCCAGTCTAATCTTAGGGTCTCCCACAAGTTTGGTCAAATCGGATGGCAGTCGCTTGTAAATGTTGACCCAAACATTATAGATTAGTCGGGTACAATGAGCAAATTTGGCTTTTGGGTTCTGGGCTCTGACCCATCACATCATGTTGTCAAATGACTCAGTTTCCGAAGATGTTGGCTGTACATATACATCAGTTATTTGGCATTAACTTTTACTTCTCTGACACCATACTATGATCACCAATCCCAATGCCAAGTTTGGTAACGCCATGGTTTTAACAGTACTCCGTTTGCACTCGCTATAAGCTTAAGGCTTTATCTGCTTCTTTGAACAACAAACACAGAAGAATCTCAGGCTCAAAAATAAATTAAAGCAGCAGTTTGGATCGCCTCAAAGTGCTCGTGACTCGGATTACGGCATCGCAGGGACAGACAGACATTTAATTTTGCATCCAGTTTCGGTAAATCAGAGACATGGAATAACCTTTTATATCGCAATTCAATGTCCCAAATTTCTTGTAACACACATATTTCTTACAACACACGTGCTCATGCATTTTTATGCTGTACTTATTCTCATTTCTCCTCTAAAAGGAGATGGTTTTGTGTCTATCCACTATGTTTGCGCTTCAACTGCACTTCCTACACCTGCAACTGCTTCAAAATACGTTTACTCTCCTGGAGCGTGTAACAGTTCTCTTCAGAAAACTCTTCGCGCATTGTCGGTCCCTCCCTCTAGACATTGGCATATTCTTCGAGCATCATCGCCAGTGGAACAGTTGCGGATGTGCGGAGAGCACTTGGTGCGTGAACATAGTGGACACCATGATTAGAATAGGCATTGCGTTCTTAGGGATGTAGTGCTACTGGGTCTATGTGGGCCGGCTCGATCAAGGGATGGAGGGTAAACGGTCAGGACGATTAGACGTGGTGTCTCCACAAGGATCTCCTAAAGAAGGATAGATCTGACGACAACTCGTTGAAGTTGTGGTACGGATTGAGTTGGGCTGAATGAAATGGGGTTTAGTAGACTCTTGCTCTTTGGGGTATGGCTGGTTTCACGATTTGCGTGTTGATAGCAGTTTGATGGTGATGACGGAGATGCTGGCTTTCATTAAGTTTAGAACATGTCTTGTGGCTTAAAAATCAAGTTTTTGGAGTTCGTGCATATTTGGGAACGAAATTGAGGAGCTAAGTAATAGACTATTAGTTTCATTTTTGGATGATAGAGCCAAACCAACCAAGGGTCTGCATTTTTAAATTTACATGCATTCCAATCATTTCAAAGCTCATTTGGGGACAGCATGCAAGAAAATAGAAAGATTACATACATTCGTTGTTTTCTCAACTCAGGTAGGTCCGTGGATTATGGAAATGTCTTGATCTAGTGTGGAGATGAAACGGAAGTGGTTCTATCGGCGTGCAGTTGTTTTGTCAAAGACGGAAGTGTTTAAAATTTGGAAGTTCCGAATTTTCAGAATTGGAAGATAGCTTTTTTTCATCCCTAATTGATAAGCAGCACTGTGCTAGTCGAATCTTCTGTGAATTCTCCGTATCAAATTCATCGAAAGCGAAGCCAGTCGAAATTGAGATTTCAATCGTAAGTTCCGGCATTTCGATGTTGCTAGCGAAGCTCTAGAACTTCCTCAAATACACACTTAGACTAAGCACTCTGTTTGAATTTCGCAAAATTATCCATCTAAAGCTGGAGTTGGAGGCATAACTTCATTCAGAAATGTTGTCCTTTCAAAACATTATTGGAAGTGAAGTTCTACATCATATGTCTGAAAATGAGGTCTGTGACGCGTTTGCTGATGTTCATAATGATGTAAAAGCCATTAATGTGACTGATTTGATGAGTATGCTGACGTTTTTAAGCACTTTGCTCTATTGCAATTTTCTTTAAGTGTAGCTTCACTAGCCGACCATTTAGATCCAGATCCAGGATCCATGAGATCCAGGCTGTCGAGGATATTTATGCCTCCTACTGCTAATATTTGAAGTAAGAAGTCTTTGGGAGGCCTTAAGAAAGGCGTCGTGAACACAACATGTTTTATTGAGAACTGTCCAATTTTCATGGTCTGCTTATTCAATAGCTGCTAATTCAATTCAATAGTCTATTGCAGGAGGCACTTTCCAATGATCATGTTTGTTAAAGATATCTTAGCATCTTCGCTATTCAACATCGGTAATAAATTTTTAAGCTCTGCCGTATCCCTCGTCATGCGAAACAGTTTTTGGCGTTACTCATTTTTGCTACATGTGCTATTTGTCATTGCACAATCAAGGCTCTTTGACATCATCAATTCAGCCTATCCCAGTATTCTAGTGGATATAGGCCTCACTCTGTGCAAAAGCACTAGATTTTCAACTTTCAGCATTCAGAGTAATCAAGCTGCCTTCAAGTTTTCGATTAATTTGGCTGAGAGGCATCGCATCAACCAAGTCTGTGGGAGTACTAATGTATTCCAACACACCTAGTTCACGCGACATATAACCATCCAAATTGGTGTAAATCCTCTATTTCTGTTCACTTCTCCTCGTCCCTCTTAGCGTTACCTGTGTAAGTAGAGATATAAGTACTCACAATATCTACCCCTTCAACTGCGCATAACTTGAGTGCCTGGTTCTTAGCGTCCAGCGCCACGTTGACCATAGCGCAGGTCTCTGCCGGCAGGATGTAGTCCGTCGACATGAAGGTCACGCTCTTCTTCAGCCACGACTGCAAGAAAGATGCAAAGGGATTTACGAAACTAAAAGCTAACGTTATCCTGAAAGGTCTCAAGTAACAAAACATCCGAAATATCTCCTAAACTTTTTGTTTGATAAATTATTTTTATTTCAGTAATTAAATCTATTACAGACACTTTTACAAGTCAATGTAATGTTTTTTTTAAGACTAGATGGCGCCGGCATTTCCTGCCTGACTAGCACTGAAAAGAAAAGCCGAAACAAAATCAGGGATCAAGGTCTCTTTTTAAGTCCAGATATTGTGGTATAAAAACTATGCGAGTGTAACAATGTAGGGCAACGTCTGGAATGGCCTTTTAAGGAAAGTGCCATAGCAGGTTTGAGTTGACTTGTCCTAACTGACGCCACGCATGCATCAGCCATCGTGTTTCTATTGATAGTACGATATGGACGGCCTTATGAAGGGTACATAGGTTCTTTGACTTTACTATAAGACCAAGTCAAGACATTCCACTTGTTCATCTTTCAGATAAAAATTACTATTAAAGAGATTACCCGAAATAATATCTTGTATATGTTGAAGATTCAGTTTCCAATCAAATGGAGAACTACAGTCAAACTATAAAAAAGCGTTTCCTCTTCACAATCCTGACAAGTTCTCTTACCTGGAACGAAGCCTCGGTCCTCTGGATGCAGGTCTCCATCATGTCACACGCCATCAACTTCAACCTCTGCTCTAGGTGTGATCGGAACTCCGGCTCCGGCCAATGCAGGTCTCTGATGAAGCACTGCAGCGCGTCCAGCTTCCAGAACAACTCCTCGCTTGTTGAGCAGCCGTTGCTGTGGGATCATGTAGCATAGGTCTTACGATTTGTTTATTCGAAATGAAGTTTTTAGGGTTCAGTATTCTTCTTGTTTTAGTGTGGTTAGTGACTATCCTGGTGTCGGAGTTTATGCCACCCATGAGACTCTGAATTGGCTTCACATGCCGTCGAGAAATATCTCTCAGGCATGCCGGTTTCCTCACGATGTTTTCTTTCACCGTATTTAAGCAAGTGTTAATTACGCACATGAATCCGAAAAGTCAGAGGTGCGTGCCTTGGGTTCGAACTCGAGACCTATGACTTGGTAGTCCGACGGTCACACCACAAGGTTATCACTGCTATTATTGCTATATCTTTTAACTTTTTGATTTTTATTACATAATAAAAACTTACTTGAATATTAAATTAAATTAAATTGTTTTCTTACCCCTTGATCTCCCACCTTTCCTTCTCGAAACCTTTGTGTAGTGACTGCGCAATCGAGGATTCCATCAGATCCACATACCGCACGACAAGAGGAGCGAATGTATCACGAAGATGTTCATGAAACCTGCCACCTTTTAGGTTCTCTGGCGATGACATAAAAGAAGCTTTACGGGAGATAGAATGATAGTTAGAGGGAGAAAGGTAATTTAAAAAATCCAAATTCAATATATCGAAGTATTTAACCAAACCAAACTCTAACCTTTATTACTGTACTATTATTAGAATTTATCAATAACGACTATTAAAAACATCATCATGAAATGGATTTCAAGAAAATAGTCCAAAAACCCAAAATTTCGAAAGATTGAATTTGGATGTGACATTCCAATTCGGTCACTCACCATCATTCCTCAAATAGTCATTAAGGATCTGGAACAGGGGGAAGGAATCCCAGGTGTCCGGAGGTTGTTCAGACAGCACCCTGTCCATATCTACGCCGAATAACGCCCAGAAGATCTCAGCATGTTCTACCAACAGCTCGGAAAACCACGCGAAAGCCTGTGTACAGATGAATATGAACCTTTTAGATATGACATGTAAGTATTTTTTCGAAGGTTCTCAATGTGATTTTCTTCAAGAGCAGTGTTGAAGAGATTATTTATAAACAATATTTTTGCGTATATTGATGATTTTATCATTGGCAGTAAGAGTGTAGAAATTTTCTACATATTGTTTGATTTGGTAAAGAACTCAGTTGATTTATTTGCTTTTACAGAGTATAATAAAAACGATCAATGCATCTCGATCTTCCATGTGACTAAAATATGAACTTTAATATCAATCTTTAATAATAACTAAATGTTCTCTTTGCAAAGTGTTATTGGGTTATTCAGTGTGGAATTCCTCAGTAGCAGCCCGGAGTTTGGATTTGTGCCCGGTTGATGGCAATAGGCTCGCTCCCTATTACATGGGACTTAAGCATAACGGCGAAATGAAGGTGTTACTATAAACCTCTGCCCAACCCTTCGGGGAATACAGGCGTGATGTTATGTTATGTTCTCTGTATGTAATTATGGAACCACCAGGATGCAAAAATTAAAATACATTATCATAATTATAAAATGCTTCCTCTTAAAAATCACGATTTAATTAAATATCACGTTTGTGATAACTAAGTTAAAATTAAATAAAAACAGTTGTTGGCTATTTAAAGCTAGTCGTATAGCTACGACTAGTAAAACTTATAATTAATTTGACTACGAAACATACCCTATGGGTGGAATCAAAATATTTGCAAAATAAATTCACAAATGTTTCGATAACATAAATATAAGAGATTAAAAGGACGTCATGCAAAACAACACAATTTATAGTGATAGGAGAACTCTACTTCAGTCACTACAAGCTGAATAGAATAGAGATACTAGTAGAGTATAATGATATGTGCAATGCCTAACTTTACTGAAGATCTAGTAATGTAATGGTTAACGAAGGAGCTAGTGGTAAAACCGAAAATGATCTTAAAAGGTGCTTTAATTAAGAGATAAATTCATCAAAAGTATTACGGATTAATAGAATAAAAGTAGATGGTATAATTGTAACAGACTTAATTAAATAACCTTTAAAAATTATTTGCGCAAAATGTAAGCATAGTTGTATAAATAATAATAAAGTATAGCGCACTACAGAAACTAAAATTTGTTGTAATGTGCTCGATGTGTCGTATGTCCTAGATATGTTATGTAAAGCATTAATTTTTCCTGTAATTAATGTATGTTTTGTGAGTCGTAGGTCGGAGTAGACTGTAGAAAAATAATTACAAAATTCACTTTTCATTGCAGACATAAACGACTACAAACCCTGCCAATTGGTTTTGAAAATATATTCTAAGAAAAAAACTTTTTTGATTTGAGCCCTTAATGAAAAGTTTGATCCCAGTCCATCAAAATTGTCTATATCATTCTTAATTCATGCAATGCTTTTGACTATCGAAGTAACATTAAAGCATTTGCCCAAGCGAGTTAAACTATCGTTTATCGAGTCTACTCCTTTTATATTGTGATCAAACCAATCAAAGTGAAGTATGACCAAGATCAAGTGAACAAACGATTGACAAGTGATTCGTTCAGCCGAGCAACAAATCAAATTCATGAGTAGTTACATTTTGTTGACCGCTAGAGTCCGGTTTTGTGTTATAAACCTGCGGAGAAATAAAATATAAGATAGAAGTGGAATAAAGTCATAGTTTTATACTTAGCGTACATCAAATGTCGGTAAGTGAACTAAAACATTCACTCGACGACGAAGCGACATAAAATACTTATATAATTTAGGGAAACATAAATATTTGTCCAATAACTAATGAAGTACACGATGATGTCAAAGTATAGAATTTTGAACAACACAATCTTATAATAAATTCTGAAAATGCATCGTGTACCTTAGATTGAAATGAAAATATAGAATTTCCATTTCAACCTCTTGAAATAAATAATACTGCCTGACATTCCCCACACTAATAGCGACAGGAGAATAGGATGCTATCCAGTCAACATATAAAGTGATTGGTGAAACATTTTAATACGCCATCTCTACATTTTCAGGTACTTGAACTACCAACTCTTGATAGAACCAAGCTTAAATTTTACCCATATGTATTTTTTCAACTCATGTCCCAAACACTATTTCCTTACCAAGGGAACTATTTTAAACCATCAAATCCCACCCGAAAATTTATTTCATATCGTATTAAAATGTTTTTCCAAAACAGAAACCACGACATTCAGGATAGACAGACATTTCAAGGCAAACATTGATGAGCATAACTTTGAAATTAAATTTATTTAATACCAACGTTATGCTCCATAATTTTCTCACTTTTGGTTGGAATAATGTTTTATTTAGCTACATTACCTCTGCGTAGTGCTCTTCGTTTTGTTGTAGCAGATCTACACATAGCTCTGCTAAATGAATAAGATCTTCCAGTTTCTTTGCTGGTGTGACCATTGTTTCACCTCTTAGATCCTCTGTAAGGGAAATATTTTGTCAAAAACCATTCGTTAATAAATTATTGTTGTCATCATTATGACAATGCCATCGACAAAGACTATTTAAAATCAATTGATAATTTAATGCAGTTGCTAATGCTTAAGGAGACACCCATCCAACACTTATAATTATCATTTTCTTAAAACAGTATCGATTTATAATTAGTCTTTGGTACTCGTACTTTATATTAAATGTCGAGAAAGTTCAGAAAACGAATAAAATTTTTTGGTCTCAAATCTAAGTTTCTTTTTGCCTCAAAAAGGTTCTATTCATCAAATATATTAGTCGAAATACCTATAAATAACAAGAAATCGTGACTACCTTCAATGTTAGCCTTTTGACTTAGCTGCGTGTAGTTCAAGAGCGCCGCATTCTCCAAACTCGTCTGTATCATTGCCCTCACTTCTTCAGGGGCTACAGGTGTCACCACGTCCTTCATCAAGACTCGTTCAAGGAGTGACAGCGTCGCCTGAAAGGTAATGTGTATTTGTACTCACTGGTTTCAAAGCTCTTTTACAATTCAATTGAGTAAAATTTCAAGCGTTGTTTCTCTAGGAGTTGTTCTATATTTTTTTATTTACGTGTAAACAAATCCTAGGGCAATTATTGTGCAAATAATTCATAGCCCAATTGATTCAATTTTTAGGACAGATTATTTCCCATTTATGACTACAATGATTATTTTTGAGAATTTTAGTAATCGATAATTCCTAATGTTCTCCTAATGTAAATTACTGCACTTTAATTCTCTCAACCCACCTTAAGCGCTCCCTCGGGCCGTCCAAACGGGAAGGCGTATCTGAAGTTCGTGATCTGATGCTGCAGCAACGCCTTAAGCCGTTCCTTTATCTCTGCAAACTTCTCCTTCTCTTGCACGGTGATGCTGCCTACCCCGTCCGGCCTGCCAGTCAACGTCGCTGTACTGTGAACCACTTCCGGCGTAGGGCTTACTCTAGTTGGGCACAAGCGGGATATAGGGTAGGCTGTGAAATCAGCAGCTTATCTACTAACTAACTTCTAAGATATACATAAATGGGTAATTAAAAAAGTATAATACTTAAAAGGGAGAGTGTGAATTTGATTTAGTTACTTCTCTGCCTTAATTTATGAGTCTATATTTTGTTTTAAATTCATGTTAATCACCATTTTTGAATCCTAAGTCAATCTGTCCTTTTTATCGATTTTTATGAAAATGCTTTTGTGAGATTTTGTACATTACGTTCCTTTAATTAAAAACCTTCTTTATTTATTTATTTTTGAAGGGAGAGTGAGTATTTGTTTTTGTTACTTCTCTGCCTTGTCATTAATCTTCTATTCTCCAAAGCTATTACAGATATGTTTGATGTTGACCCAGCTGTCTCCAACAAAGACCTTACTCCATCTTTTTTGGACTTTTGGAATTATATAAATATTATAAATATTTTGCCTTTTCTATTCAAAAGGATCATGCATTACTGCTAATAATTACATACAGTATTACATTTGCTTAGCAAAAAAAAATATCACAAAATTTATTTTTTATAATTTTTTAGTTTTTTCTTTATTTTTCAACTGCTGACCCCAGTAGCCCGAAATAGTACAATTAGTAAGGTGAAGCAGGCATAGTTAGTAAGCACATTTAGTACGATTGCATAGTCAATTAGTAAGGTAAGTTAACTAATAGTTAGAAGCAACATCACACTCATGTGAGGCGTAGGTTGGGTAGGTCGTGGTTCTTTACTAGTTTTGATGTTTTTGAAGCTGTTTTTGACGTTTCCTTTTAGAATGTTGTAGTGTTAATAAAATATGGATGTAGTGATGTATTTTATAGATTATTTTATTGAGAATCAACTAAAATCAAGGTTATGTCAAAAAAAAACTTAGAACACCCGATTCTTTTATCTGACTTTAAGATTATAAAGGTTGATAATTTGTATCTCTTTATGTCCCAGAATTTATTTCAATTTTTTTTGGATTTATAAGAAGTATCATTTCAAATATTCAGTCAAATACAGCTTCTTTTCTACCCACTGATCACTGCTAATTCACATACACATTCAGTTGCGGACCTAATACATCTCCTTGTGGGACACCAAATCTAACACATTTACCATTCAATACCAACCTGTTATATTTACAAATATTACTACAAAAGTAGGTAAATTATATACCTAAGATATTCTGACAGAATACCGTTCACCTTTTATGGATCGTCATCATGATCATCATCATTTGCCCGTAAAATGTCTATAGCTAAATATACAGAACATAGGCCTTTTACTAGACCGTTACAAGCCTATATCGATGAATGATCTTTACTTATTTCGTTAATCATTTACAAGTACAATTTACATTACAATGACGACTCGTGTGACTATTATTTACACTTGATTGGATGTGTATCTTTTAAATTATGATTCAGTAACATATCTGTCATTTTTACTAATTTCTTTTACTGAAGAATCATCATCAATCAATCATCATTGAAGTGGATCAAAATCATCATTTTGCTCTACGGTC
Source organism: Amphipyra berbera (assembly GCA_910594945.2). Classification (NCBI taxonomy): domain Eukaryota; kingdom Metazoa; phylum Arthropoda; class Insecta; order Lepidoptera; family Noctuidae; genus Amphipyra; species Amphipyra berbera. Next base: position 3,142,970 of record OU343146.1, read on the forward strand.
TACTGCTGGTCGTAAGGCTCTTCAATATCAATACTTATATCAAAATTATCAATATGTACAAATATTACAAAATAATATTCTAACTATCTACCTACCTGTTACCATGGACATGGCTGGCACAGAAAGCGAAGGAGTAATGCATGAGGGTGGGGTCCACGGTCTGGGCCCCACTCTCAGCGACGTCCAGGAGGTCTGATAAGTAGCAGAGGTGGCGGTAACAGCCTCGGACCCCATATCTTGCGCAGTACTCATCTAGGACGAACACTTGGCCGGGGGAGAACCAGCCCTAGAAATGAAAAAGGCTTATATAGTTGATGTTGATTACGTTCAATATATATGATGGAATCAGGCGTTACTTTGCGTAAATCCATGACCTACAAACATTTAATAAAAATATTTAGTGTTAATTGCGCGAAAACAGTTGATCAAGCCTGAATGCAGTATGCAACACCGCCCTCCGGCCGCTTGGACGCCCAAGCGGTCGATGAGTCAACATCTCCTGAGGATGCCCCATGGAGGGGCGAAACACGTGTTGTAGCGGTTTGATTTGTTTGTGTGTTGCATGTTATTAATCGCACCTTCTGCATTTGCATATATTTGCGGGCGGGAGGGCGGTGCTGCATACTGCATTCAGGCTTCATCAACTGTTTTCGCGGAATTAACACTAAATATTTTTATTGTATACTAGCTGCCCGAAAAGACTTCGTTCTGTCAAAAGTTATTGGCCTGTAGTGGGAAAAGAAAAGTGTTGTTTTTACTATTTTCCACGCAATTTTCATGTTTTTCTCTCCATAAGAACCTTCCTTGTGCCATAAGGAATATATAAAAAAAATTGCCGAATTGGTCGTGCCGTTCTCAAGTTTTGCGCTTAGCAACACATTTGGCGATTCATTTTTATTTATAGGTAGATTTATACGTTCAATATGTTTTGTGAAGGACCTGTCATTATTATTCTAAAAAAGACTTTCATATGGAATAAAGATTTTCGAAAATCTTGAAGCTGATTTTCATCCCTCTTTTTGTGAATTTTGAAATAAAAAGAATAGGAACCTGCTACCACGATTTGTGCATTAAAAGAGCCACCACGAGTGACAATACTTTAGTATGTCCAGCGTACCCTGTGCAGTCAGCCTCACTACCAACCTTGCTGACTAGCTAATCTATTCACCACGGCATGAGCTATTCTCAAATTTCTAATAGCTAAGTCGACACGAGAGGAGAAAACCTCAATTTGTATAACGCAAAATCTAAAACTGTAAGTAGATTAAATATTAGTGTGTTCTTACCAAAGAACAGTACGGATCTTGCAAGCGATACTTCAACGTTAAAGACTGCAGCACGCAGAACAGTTGATGATGGTCGTACTGGCACGGATCTGCTTGAATGTAGTCTTCCATGCCATGTTTACGAGCTTTATCCGCATCTATAACAAGTGGAGACAAGAATAATTTTAAAAATGTGTGAGGAAACCTGCGCACGGGAGAGGGCTCCATAAAATTCTCGATGGTATGTGTAGTCTGCCAACCTGCATACGGCTAGTGTGGTGGACTAAGGCCTAAACCCGTCTCATTCTGAGAAGAGGGAGAGTAATGGGCTAATTATGTTTATGTATTATCTAAAGGACTATTGAAGAAACATGAGACATCAAAATTAGAATTTGTCTTCCACAGCGCTATGTCTAAACGAAGTGATATTAATTAGCTAGGGTTTTTCCGTAATAATGAATGAAAATGTAGTCACGGATCCTGAACATTAATACTGGTTATCTGTATTTCAATAAACAGTTGACATCAGACCTGTTACAGGTTTATTGGATACATTAGATAAGATATCAGATAATAGCTAACACGAGGAAGAGTGCGGTTGTAACAAAATATGCGTAAGTCAACGAATCTCGCAATAGGCTCGCCTCCTATTACATGGGATTTAAACATAACGGCGAAATGAGGGTGTTACTATACACCTTTGCCCAACCCTCCGAGGAATACCGGCGTGATGTTATGTTATGTCGACGAATCTCTCTTTTATATTTAAATTGTAATTGCCATAATATTGCAGCCTATGAATATAAATTTTAAATCTCTCATTGAATTAGTCCAATACATTTCTCATTATTTTATTACTCGTAGTTCTGCCTAGCCTTTTCCCAACTATGTTGGTATCAGCTTCGAGCCTTACTAGATGCGGCTGAATACCAGTGTTTTACACGGAGAGACTGCCATCAGATCTCCCGCAACCCGCTTACTGAGCAATGCCGATATTCTAAGGTTAGACCGGTTGTCAGACTTTTAGGCTTCTCACTTCCCGTATTGACTGTCATAGGTATTCGTATAACACCCGGGACCGACTGTTTAACGTCCTCTCCGAGGTATGGAGGGGTCTTGATGTGTAACGAATGGTCACCCATCCACAGACATCTTAAAAAAAATTGCTGAGAGACTCTCAGCAATTTTTTACTCGTAAATGACTATGATATACTTCTTAAACCATCTACAACTTAACTTTAACTAATATTCTGCTCACCTCCCATAATCTTATGGTGTGTATCTGACGTAGTCGGCGGCGTAGGTTTATGACTCTGTCCTGTTGCTCTGTATAACGCCATAACCCATAAATGGCATTCATTCTCATCAGTGACACCCATTAGAACTGATTCGCCATCACGGACAGCATTCATGAAGTACTTAGCACCTTCCAATTCTGTAAAGAGGTTTACGGTAGTTGTTTCGTAGATTTCTTAGCCATTGGAAATATTGTAAAGTTGTTGGAAGAAAAGTTTATTTTGATATTTACATTATTATCCCCAAAGGAAAAAATAAGACTTTTTTAGCCAAAAAAAAACCAATTAGACTTTTAATACGACTTGGGAATCGAACCCTCAAACCTCCTCCAAGTGTGGCTACACCAAAAGGACAAAAATATGAATTTTATAATTTAAAAGAAACTTGTAAAGTTTTGATAATTGTTAGATATAGAAAGGAAAAATTATAAATTAATATCAAAGAATAATAATCACAAAAATGTTCATTACCTATTGTTTTCTTGTTTGCCTTACCTTGTCCGACGATCAGCTGAGCTGTAAAACAAAAAATCATTTTAGTAAACTAAAATACATCCACGGTACTTACTTGTACCTACAAGAAACTGACAGTGTGATAGTTTTGGCCAAAACTTAGTAATTATGGGACGAAAAATATCCACCGATGTTATCTTTTTTATGTACACGATTAGCAATTATGAGAATTAAGCTTAAAGGTGGCTCATTAGAACCATCCAGCAGCCGACCAGCACCGCCTAGTGGGAAAAGAAAGCTTATTGGGTGCACGAAATTTTAGAAAAAAGAAGGGGAATATTGGACCGCTCAACGAGTGAATGCCGCCTGGTCAGCTTGTGGGCGAGGCGATCCGGTGACGTTACGGAGTTGATGTGAACGTTAATCCATAGAAGTCCACATAAAGAATACTAACCACACATGGCAAGGAGGTGCTGATCGGGTGCCGGTAGACTTGTTTTGGACTACAATGGGATTGAAAATAGTGGATTTACTTCTACCTTTCGCTCACAGAGAACGTGCGAAAGCGAGATGCAAATAACGACAACAATAGAGGTGCCGCCATTTTCAATCCCATTCTTTATGCAATCAGTTTCTAATCTAGTAAATTAACGGTAAGAATGAGTACTGTACCGCTTGCTAGCTCGATGTAATCTACTGTGAATCCATCCAACTGCATCATCTCGGCTGGCTCCGACTTCTTGTCTTTATACGAGCATAAGGCAAAGGTGTACTGGCTGACTTGCACGAGCACCATGTATCTACGTTTCCATTTGCGCCAAACGTTCTTGCCGATTACGTGGAGGTACCTGAGGAAGGCAGAATTAATGTTAGTACTGAATTCATGAAAATATTCGGTGTTTAAAACAATTAAAATGTTAACCAATAATTTGGCTTATTGCTTGTAAATACAGAAAAATTGACCGAAACACACAATATATAAAATGAGTGTTTTATTTTTTGGACCTTGGAAAGGCATTTTACGTTGTCTCTATCCCAGAACTAAGTGAAATGATAGAAAATAACAGAATATAAAATTAAAATGGTGTGTGCATAAGATAAAAAATTACCAAACATCTATCCGATTTGCGATAATTGTCACATATTTGTAATGCCGCTCAGATAACTTAGGAGTCCTACAGGGCAGTATACTTGGCCTGACACTGACTTTTAAATATTTCAGCTTGTATTGTCACTTTTATTCCGTAGCAAATATTGAAATTAAGTAATCAACTTCACAGAAAATGCCCTAAATGTAACAGCAACGCATAGTAACACATACTGTGTACTTACCCACAATGCTTCATGTTCAGCGGCTTATCCATTCGGCATGCGATTTTGATTCTTAAATCTTGGTCAGGCAAGTTCTTTGGTACCGTCATACGATGCCATTCAGGTACCTGTAAATAATGAATCACTGGTTAAAATTCGAGTCTGCAAAATTACACGATGGAATAAAATTTTAATATTAAAGGCGATTTATACAGAAGTTATAACTAACTAGAAACCAGAAGATAGGTACATCCACGACAGGTCGACATGGCAATTTTCTATTCATTTCCAATACACAACTACAAGTAACAACGTGAAACCGATAAACGCGGTCGATGCGGGCGCGGAGCGCTAACACTAAGATGCGCGGGCGCTGTGCGGGGGTGCGGAGCATCCCCCCTCCACGACTTACCTTATACCCGATAGCGATGTCGACCTGTCTTTTACTGTAGTTATTTTAGAGTAGAGTTGATTTCTATAATATTGTAATGGTAGAATTAAAAAAATCCAATTTTTTTACACCTCTGACAGTCAATCAAGATTGTGTTGAGGTTTTCAATTAAAAAAATATTAAAATTGGTGTGTCTGAGGTTTCTGGTTATTCCCGTTACACTGTCTTACAATGTATTATTTGTACCTTGTACTGTAGAATGCAAATACTTACTTTACTAGACAGAGGTGTAGGCCTAAGCACTACTTTGCCAAGTTCCTTGTCTTCCAGAGCCAACACTCCAGGGTTCTCAGTATATAGCTTTACCTTCACAGCAGGTAGCGGCTGTGTCGTACTGAAGTCACCTTGAGTGTCCCACCTGTTTGAGGTACATGAATTAGGAAGAAAACTTTGACAAGTCGAATGAAGAATTTAATGAACATAGTATGATCATGTTTAAAAATCATGGACAGTAAAAACTAATATTGTGATATTAAAACTTGTGCCAACACGAGAGAAGTCTACTTCCTTGATATGATCTTAGTAGCAATCATTAATATGGTTACCTTTAACACTGTAGTGTAATATTCCAGAAAAGCTCATAAATAGTATAAGAAAGAATAATATCAAATGGTTACTTACATTGGTTTAGAGGCTTCTGCTTGGTCGGTCTGGAGTTTGTCTCCACCTTCAACTTCCATAGTGCAATAAACTATTCTATTTGGTGCTAAAGACTTGAGACCTTTCACCTCCATTACAACCACCTAGAATGTGTCCAAGATGACAGTTATGAGACAAATGTGACCACAAGAACATCCCTTGACAAGTCTGTTGTTAGACTTTTTTATCTACTATACACAAACCATTGTTACCAGAAAAAAAATATGAATCTACAATTTCCTCAAAGGCTAGTAAAATAAAAATACCACTAACAATTCCTCTGTTTTATAATGTGCAATAACGAATAAATCCGATTTAATTATGATCAAACTAAGTATTTTCATCATTCCTAACGTTACCTCTATTTGAAATGTAAGCACTACATCCATTTTCGTTAGCTGTGCGTCCACGTCGCCGCCATCAGCCTCGCCCGTCAACTTGTTTGCAAGCGACCCTTGCGATCTGAAACACAGCTGCTTACTCAACCTTGGACTCGGATCCGGTCCGGCGTTTGACCTAATCACCGTTAAGCAACCATTTCAAAATACCACCACCAAAAAGTTCCACAAACAAAAAATATCCCGAACAAATTATTTAGATTTTGTTTAAAGATTAACAAACATTGACAGAGATTAGTAATGTTATTGACAAATTACATGAGTTAAAAGTTAGGAATGATATATTCACAGTTATTGGGGTAAAGGAAGCGATCGTTACATTCACAAGCCCAAGGGAATGATTGGTGGCATACAATATGAGAACCCATCACCGATACCAAGAATGATTAAGCATACAAAAGGGTAACATTACAAATAGGTCGGAACACATAAACTATATCTAAGGTATTGGTAAAATGGCGGTTATGTTCTTAATGTGTGAAGCAAAATGTATGTATTAACAGTTAAAGAGACTCCAGTTTTAAAACTAGTCGAGAAGGATCAAGTGAAATAAAAGCTAAAGACGAAGAAATGAATCCGATAGTGCACTTTCATGTCGACTCAATTCCACTCGATTTTACTTCATTGGTTGAAGCTATTCAACCAATAATAGCAAATGAAACGGAACAAGACTTAATGAAAATATCTGAGCTAGTGCTTTGACTGGAGTCTCGTGATTGGCGTTATGAAAAATGTATTATATAAATGTATAAATTAGAAAGCGAAGCCCTACCGAAGCTTGAAGCGTAGTAGTTTATTTATAATATTAGACGTAAATATACGTACAAAATTAGAAAAAAATATAAAAGGAGATAAATGTGAAACAAAAAGTTAAAGCAGTGGGGTATAATATTTGAAAGCTTACGACTCTAAGTTCAATTTACATTTGGTATATTGTATCTACATTTCAAATATTAAGCTAACGCTTAAGTGTTACTGTAGCTGTTTAGACTAGAATTACAAAATCTTTATCTACATTTTAATCAACTATAAGCTTATTAAAGTCTTCTGGCGGTGTTGTGGAAGCTTTAATATATCCATTGTTGTCATTGACTTTAAGTTCAATAACTTCTTTCATAGGACCACGAGTTTTGTTATCTAGATTGTTAACATCAGCAGTAAGCTCTACTCTAATATACTGTTATTTAGCTACAGTGGTCCTTTTGACAACATTAGGATTGCAAACTGTATCATTCATGTAGGGAATGTGTTGGGGTCCTGCTACACAAGACACGTGCTTAAAATTATCAATTCTGTACTCATTACTTGTACTTCCTTTAATATTACCGTCCGGTTATGTGCCAGGGACAGAAAAAACCAAATAGAAATCAACAAGTAGAAACAATGAATGTCTGGATGAACGTCTAACGATTTAGAGATTTATTAACGATTGTTAGGTCTAACCATTGGTGTGCAACACACAGACGCAGAAGTAATAAAATTGTATGGAAATTATTTCGTTACTTCTGCATTAATAACATTTGTTTGCAGGTCATTCATCATCACGGTTGAATGAACCTTTTCAAAGAAATATTATTAAAATGAAATACAAATGTGTCGAAAACACCAAAACTATACTAGAGGGATTTAAAAAATTGTGACAGTTATAATAATATGAGGGTAAACGTTGCATCCAGATGAGATTAACAGGTAACCAAACTTTTCTAATAGTGAAAAAGATTTAACAATACAGTATTAGAACAGTTATTTAGTTAAGATTTTGAAATGTTAGTTCATATGATCTTGAGCCTCCATACATTTTTAAATTCATCGTCAGAGTCGACTGATAGTTACAAAACGTTAATTGCGGGCTTCAAAAATGTATGGTGAGCTTTATTGATGTTTAACATACATCATCCGACGTACGCCTTCTAAACCAGCCAGATCAGTGATATTGAATCGTCACGATAAGAAGACGATGGTTTGGAAGGTTGACGACGGGTTTTGACACACATACTAAATACACACATAGAATTCCTGCATGAATGTAAAGAAAATATTTTTATAGCTGAATATTTTAGGAATAGAATAGTTTTAGTCAAAAAAAATTATGATGAATAAAATAAATTAACATGAATTTTTAGATATTTTCTTTACATCCAAAACACGCTTTTGGATCTCCATAAGACATTATGGATTTTTATGATGGTTTTCCAAATAAAGACCCGATATTTAACAACCATTCAAGCCAGATTGACCATTGATAAATTGACAATGTTCTTAATCGATATTTTGATTATTAACGACCATTACTAACAAAAATGTTGGTGTAATATTTTGCCATCTTTACCTTTTCGTGAGATTAAAACAAAGACCAACATCAAAAGAAAGTTTAGTAGAACAAGACTCATTGTAGAGTTTCTTTCATTTATCATTGATCAATCAATAGCATACATTGACCACATTCAATACAGCAATGAAATCACATCCATTGAAAAATTTAAGAAACATTAACTTTTAAGGCATGAAACACTCATACTTATTAATTTTGAAGTAATTTTATTTATCTACAACAAAATGCATTTGCAGTTCATACTTATCTGACAAACAAAGAAGATATATTATTTACTATAGAAATTGGGCAAAAAAATTAATTGCAAATGCATTTTCAAATAGAAATACATAATAGTTATGTATTTTTAGCATTATTTATATCACCTTTTCACACGTATTCAGTTTTTAATCAAGCTACATTATCAGTTATAAAATAGTTTTTCAAATATTACAACGTGTAAAAAGGTTTTTTATACAATTCATATTTCTGATTTTCCTTTTTTTATGCTTAACCCTAAAACACTGACCTGTGATTATACCGCTTGATTTTATGGAGGCCGTATTTAGAGTCCGCCCCGCCCTTGGAAACAGGTAAGGACTCCAAGTTGGCCATCAGCAGGTTGATGGAGGACTTCAACTCTTCGATGTATAACGACTCCATCTCTTTCAGGACGAACTTCGGCATTAGCTTGCGGTTCTAAAATATTATTTTTATAATTATCAGCTTACTTTAAGTATTTATTATAAATAATTCTTGCTTTAAAGAATTTACATCCCTTTCAACGTAATTATTTATTGTTTATTTTACCTTTTCCATTTCGTTGACTTTCTGCATTCTTCCATCCAACTCTCTTCTGATAGCTGCCGCTTGTTCATCGGCTGAATCCAACTGTAAAACAAAATCACAATAGACTGCCCTGTATTAAAATTGACGACCAAGATCTCAGGTGAGATCTCACGATGGTGGACCTTTCTTTTTATCGTGGGAAAATCCTCATGAATGTCCCTCGCCCGCGGAAGGCGAGAGGGTCTGCCGGACTCTTACCAGCTAAAAACCACTCCTATTGATAGTCGGCCGGGGTCGCGGGATTCGCATAAGCATGCACCGCAACCCCGGTTGAAATGGTAGATGAACTAATCCATATTATCTACGCATTTTATTGTTACAGAAGCCTTTCCTCTTCGAGGATCAATATGTAATAACTCGATTACACAAATTGATTTAATTTCATCTAACATTAATTATCCTTCTATAAATAAAGCCAGTTTAATTATCCGTTTGAGGTCAGATAAGATTAAATAATTTCAGTGATCACAAAGGCAAACACGATGCTTTGATGTGTAAAGGCTTTTGAAAGAATACTAATTCCGTGGCTGGAGGGGCATGTACACAGAATGAATACTGTAAACGATCTGGCCTTTGACTACGTCTAAATTTTGATGTAGGCAAAGCATTCATATTTAATTTTGAACACAGTGATATTAAAATTTGACGAGCTTTAGTATGAGAGTAAAATTAAATTGCTGTTGACAGTTTTTAAGTTGAGATTTTTTCGTAGAGAGTAGAAAATGTTGAAACAGTTTTTTTGGAGTATAACTTTAATATTTTTGTTATCTACTTTTCATGCTTTACTTTGATATGTTAATGATAGAATTAGATTTAGTGTTGTTTTAATTTCAAAAATAATGCATGTATTTCAGGAGGAATGTGATTATTTTTAAATAAATAGATATCTCCCACACAATCATTCAGTTATACCTAAGACCAAAATTTTACAGTGTTATCAGATCATAATCATTTATCTGAACGTCTCAAAAACTTTATAATCATTTTGATTGAAATTATATGCACCAAATGAGTAAAAAACGCACAGAGAGCTATTTATAGTGTAAAGAAAGATACTTACAAGAAGAGCATTGAAGAGCAACTGATGTTCAAACTTTTTCACTCCAAGGATCTGTTGGAACATGTCGTAGAGCTGTTCTTTGCTGAGGATACACTCAGCGTTGAGACTCTGCTGCTGTGCCCGTGACGGCCTCTTGGAATCGTCATCTCCAGGAATGCCTGAAGGTGTACTTGTTTTTACGATACTAGCTTGTAGTTTATTAAAGTGGTATGTGTCGTCGAAGAAATACAATTAATGGAAAAAAACATACAGTAACTTCGACCAGTGGTGTCGTTAGATTATAAAAATGTTTGGTAACAAAATCCTAATATTATTCTTATAACGAAAGCGTCACGTAAACTGATCAGCTTAGATGAAATGAGTTGTAGTTCTTTAACAGTCTCTTTGACCATTACAGTTGTCTCACAGATCCGTCTTATTCTAGATTATTATAAAATGCTGCTCCTAAACAAACGATCACAAACAGTGACGGTGTATTTAACACGGAAAGCCAAGATCGTGATTTTGGACACATCAAATCATGCAGTGCACTTATCAATAAACTTACCTTAAAAATCCTTAAACCTTTATGTAATAAAATGTTAAATATACTTATTTGTGTGGTCTCAATACAATCGCGTGTTACTGTAAAGTTTATAAGTGTAAAAATAGTGAACAATATAAATGAAAAATATGAAGTTAATAAGTATAAACATTATTTACGGATGAATGAAAGTTAAATTGAATCATAATAGAGTGATAAAACATTTTGAAAAGATGTAGAAGACATCGATAAAGCATTATATAAAAATCTTGTACGTACACGACATTTTAAAATCAGTAAATAAATTATTATTATAAAAAAAGGACAAATACAAAGAAGTAAATTTTGAAAACGTTCTTATCCATTTTATAACCATAAAAATCCCTCGATGAACAACAACCACTAAATTCAAGCAACGGCACAAGACGTAAGCGAAAATATGGAAAAAAGGAAGGAAACAAATGAAAATCTTGTCGAGTGATACCTGTTATTCCTGTTCAGGATGTGTGAGAGAGACATGTCGTGAGAGAAAGGGAAAGAAACACAGACAGTGAGACAGACACAGGCACACACATATTCAGGTACATTTAGTTTTTGGACCGGTGTTTTGCTAACTCGTAATTTTCGCCCAATTTACGAGTTTTATAAGCATACCTCTTGTGATGGTACCATGACCAATAACGAGGACTTAATTACATACAGCTTTCATCTTTTTATCATAGTCACAGAGGTGTGCTTACAGCGATAGTAAGACATTTACATTCTACAATACCTATACAAACACGGTTGCATCCATTTAAGCGAAGTTTGTTGATTGCTTTAGATAATTTGATAGAATATTTACATACAAAGTTTTTGTGCTTATTCAGTGGTTCGAGATCAGAAAATGTACATAAATAGGTTAGTAACCTAGCGATTACAGTCAGCAAACCTCAAGGAACTGTAACATTTTGCACTCATTTTGACGAATTCTTAGTACAATAAAGAATGATGAATATTTTTCTAAACTGAACATAGCATCTTCATATTTAATGCAAAATGCTACAATTACTGAAAATGGTCTGGGAATGGTTGATAAAATACATACACAGGTTAATGATTACATAAAGTATTTGAAAAAATGGATTTTACGGTTATCTATAAAAACTAACTGCCACTGTATTTTTGAAGCATAAATACAGATATTTGTAACGAACGTCTTTAATTTCCAATCAAAAATTGAAACAGAAACATGTTAGGAACCTAATAGAAAAACCAATTACAGCGATTCTAAAAGAATCAACTAAAAATGGTTTTATTAATCAAATAAAGTAAATTGAAATATGTTCCTAAACCGATTATTATAAAATTTGATGATATTCTTATTAAAAATAACTATTTTGACATAAACACTACCGATCAGCACACCAATCATATCCTTGCATCTACGGAGCCAATATATTTTCAATCAATTCAATTTTGAAAATAGTTTCTTATTATCCTTCCAAAAATTTTCGCATTCTCCGGAAGATTCAAGTATATTTTCATTATAACTGACAAAACATATCATAACGAACGTTATCGTAAAGTATACCTAACCTATAAAAATAATTGTTTAATTTATATTTAGCAAAGACTATCCACATACATTCTCCGTAAATAACACCTTTGATGTTCAAGGAATTTTAGTAAAATTCATCCAGAATAAGAATCAATAACTTATGAAAATAAACGATATAATATAGATGCTCCTTCATATTTCGGTCTGATCATATAAACTCGTAAATTGATACTTTCCGTGAATTAGCCCGCGGACTGAGGGCTGCTTAATGAGTTTATTATATTTCCGAGAAACTCGTTTTCCCAATTTATTTATCCTTTTCATATTATTATCGCTTTTACATATGTTCTCCTTAACATTTTCTCTCTTTATTTCTTTATAAGTACATTATGTAGAACCAATTTCATCAAGTGAAATTTCTTGTGAAAGAAATCGAATGTATCTAAAATAGCTTCATCATTTAAAACTTTTGTGAATATGAAGAATCTCAATCAACTTAATTAATAATCTAAACCCAATTGAAGATCATGTTGATGGTCTTTATAATCAGGCTCCCGTAGACCCAAGTGCTACACAAACATTCAAGGCACATTGCAAACTCAAGCACATCAATAACTGATGCGTCATACACTGCGACATGCTCCCGATCCTTCACTCCAAACTTAGCTGCCGTCAACGAGAAGAAATTTCTTCAGAAATTAAAGGAACTTACAGAAAAAATATTATTCGTTAGTTTAACTAATAGAATTGATAAATTATTCTATGATAAATTACACTGGACTGCCGGTCGTGTCGAGATTTACGTAAGGCATCATAAAATTGAACGTAAGAACTGTGGTGTAACTAAATTCTGGAAATTGATTTGATTTCTTCTAACTTTGCTTCTAAAGACGTCATTATTAGATCAAATCAACTGTAAACGTAGCACAGTTAAAATAGCTTTATAAATCAATATTATTTTTGCTATTCTCTAACTGTAGGCGGTATCGAGAGGCGTTGTGAGGTTATTTGCATCCGTTTAATTTATAAAGTATCGGATTTCTTGTCGCCTACGTGCTCCATTAAGAATTCCGTTTGCCTCTTTAGAGCATTCGGTACCCTCTATTAACTTGTGATTTGTGCTTAATTTCGTACGATTCTGAGAAAATGTTTATCTTTCTAATTGTGATTATTTTGTTGCCAAATTAATCTGAGACTGAGACACATTCTGATAGATTTTATTTAAGTAACGACATTTTTAAAATTGCTTCAAAGACTTGCGGTTTCTCAATTGATGCAATTATTACTTATAAGGTAAACTTAAGGAGATTATGAAGAAATTCTTTTTCGTTTTCGTCAGTTATAGCTTTACCTTTGAGAAAAGCGAACGTCCATGGTTGAAGTTAATTTATAAGTATATCATTTATATAACTTTATTACGCGTTCATAATCATGAGACCAAGAATATTGGTTTATCAACTTTTCTTTTGCTTTTAGAAATATAAACAGAATTACTATTTCTGGTTTATGGTTTTCTAACATTACGAAGATTATTTTTTCAGATATCTGTTGAACTGTTTGTCTATCTGTCATTAAGTAAACATGCATATTCTCATGTATTTTCGTAAGATGGGAATGGATTCGCTCTTCTCAACTATTTGCACTCTTAAAACTTATAATAGGCCACGAGACTTACCTGTACCCTTCATGATACAATCAAACTTTGCCAACCATGATGATAAAACTGTTTCTTTACTTAATCCGTCTATTTCTGGGAGAGACCTGTAAAATATATGTTTAATAGTAATAGTTCTATATGCCGGAAGAAGAGAAAGAGAAAAATTGTCTAATAACAAACTTAATAAAACTAAAAAAGTTTATTATTTGAAACTTAAGCAACCAAATAAAAACAGTAGGCAATTTTTTTGTAAATTCTTCGAAGTATAAGATAAATACACGGATTAATATCAAAACGTTAACTTAATATAAAAAAAAACATCGGCATGCAATCCCAAAGTGAGATCCATCCTAACATTCCAAACCTGACTCTCTTCTCGATGTTATTTCTGAATACTTCACGAAAGTCATGGTGGGAACAAGCTCCTGATTTGACCATCTGTTCCACCCGTTCAGATTTTAGGAACACGTCGTGATAAGATTGGACAGCGTTCTGAAATGCTTCGTCTGCCAAGATCTGTGTCTCACCCTTGAGGAAGGCCTGATTAAATAAAAATATGTTTGACCATTACTTTTGTATGTGATGAAAAAAATCAGCAGATAACATATTCAAACTTTTGACTTCAAAATTTTTCTCTTCAGAAAGAGTTTATGAAATACCACAAACAAGTTCATTCTCCAAATATGTATCATTTCCTATTAACTCGAACAGATGTAGAAAACCGTGATACACTAGGATTCATAGCATATCATAATATCGGAAACGTATAAAACGTAAATCTTTTGGGAGATACTACGAATACTTCAAGGAGCTTTCATCTGAATATTGGAATCTGCGTAGCGGTATTGTATTATTATATTTTACATAATTCTTGTTATTTTGGAAAATCTAAACAGAAGGAGGAAAATTCTTTATAATAGGGATCTATACCTACCTAATTATAATTAAGGCAAATCTGTTTTTGTTCTATTATATTGTAAAAAAGATGTTGTAATTCCTTTGATAGCCATTGTTTCGTTACACGAGCATACCAAGATACAATGGCCTGTCTTTTAATGAGGGTTTTTTAATATTTGTTTGAACGTATTGTGTAGTATAAGCAAATGCTTGGTTTGATGATAAAACAATAAAGTTCTTAAAAAGGAAACGGAGGATAATACATATTTTAATACATTAACTTCCGGAAGATTTTTCTTTACCAAACATAGCGCAGTTGTTTTTCGCAACGTCGTTATCACAAAGAGTACGATAAAAAAATAAATGCGTACCTGAAACCGAGCCAAAATAGTCTCCAGTTGATGAGGAGTAAGCTTTGTGTGTCTTCTGGTCATATCGGTAGGCTGTTTTGCGTTGAACGGATGAGCGATACATCGAGACACAAAAACGTATAGTTGGATACGTCGTTTTTTGTCTTCTTCTAGTTTTTCTATCTTCTCCTAAGAAGAAAAGGGCAAGCAACTTACTAAAACTACTCAAAAGAAGCTGAAAATTATACTATTGGTACATACTTTAATTAATTATTGTTACCGCACAAACGTTTACAGTACATGTTTCAACTAGAGATTATTATCGCTGTTGACCTTAAGTTAGTACTCGTAGTTCGCAGTTAAATAAAATATTTACACTAAAAATTCTTATATACCTGAGGGTCTTGGTCCTTATCAGAATGACTGGCACCTGACGGACTTGGTGAAGGTGCAGGTGCCTCTCCGGAGCTCGCACTCCCAGTCGACGTCCTGCGCAAGAATGATCTACTCGATCTATAGCATTAAGTCATCAATGTAAGTGAAATGGGTCTTTACACACCGACATAATATAATGTACTACCTTCTTCCGATATACCTATAGCTTTAAATAGATATAAGATACCAAAATAGTATGTCCTGATTGTTCAGTGTATATAGACTTATGGTTATGGTTGACGCTACAAACTATTAGCATTAATACGATTTGATAATATCCGTAAGCAAGATCTAAAGCACTAGTTTCACTGTAGAACTTTCTACGGCAAGTCTAAATTTCTGGTTTTATATTCAACATTGATTTTCTTGTATTGATTTCTAAATAACTTCTACAACTGGGGCATATTCTAAAGGGTTCAGGTAAAGGAAAGGTCAGTTTAAGGGTAAACCACTACTTCTAAAGTAGCCATCTAGATTGTTTCTAGAATGTTTTGTGAATGGAAATGGACGTGAGTTTTAGAGAATTTTCATGATAATTTCGATACTTACGCGTGGGGAGGGGGAGCTAGTGCAGCGGCCTCTCTCTGCCTTGTGGCAGGATGTAGAGGCGCTGCCAGTGGTGCTGTTGTTAGAGGACTGGGACCTATATAGAAACATTTTTCATAGTTGAATCTATAAAGTTTCACTTACTTGTTCATTTTATAATTTTATCAAGAGCTTTGAATAGTTCTTAGAATAAACTGATGTTATTTCTTTACTGTTACTTCTAGGCCTACATCCAACAATGGAAGTCGTACGGGTGAACTATATGAATGAAAGAAAACTTCATAGTCCAGTTATTTAGTTGAATTGAATCAGACTTCACAATGGATGCTTTTGTAACTATTGTCAACTCTGAAGCTTATTCCACATTTTGAGTTTGGTTTTAATACGAACTGTAATTTCTTTTAATTTTGAAATGTTTTATCTTTTTTTACCTGGCAGACCAGCTGTGGACCCTCGGGGTAGTTCGGGCTTCCCTCGTACTGACGGTCTTCCACCGGCGAGAGAGCCGGGGGGCATAACTGTTATTAACAAAGCTCCATTATACAAACATATCTCAAATCAAAACAACCAAGAGTATTTATGTATAGTATAGATTATACATATATGAAATTGCCCAAGAAAATAAATATTCAGAACTTTATGAAATCTATTTTTAAAATGGGTTACCACATGGCGGGCTCTTGTTCTTAAGCCGCCGCCTAACTTCAATCTGGAATTAATATTAAGACAGGAGATTCGGAGCGTTGTCCCGATATATATCGATCGTCAAAGCCTCTAATGTTGGCGACTAATGCAAGAGGTTCTCGTTAAGAGAGGAATAGGTACGAGTTGAAACGTGATTTTTAGTATGGTCTATTTGTGTCAATTACTCTTCCTCTTAGCCTTTTTCCCAATTATCTTGGGGTCAGCTTCCAGTCTAACCAGATGCGGCTGACGACACGTTTGGTGCAGTGGCTAAGTAATTGGCTTCTGCGCTGCGGGTCGTGGGTTCGATTCCCGCACGGAACAAATATTTGTATGGCCTACAGATAGTTGTTCCGGGTCTGGGTGTTTGTGCATGTGAAGATTTGTGTCTGTAAACGCACCCACGATACAGGAGAAATCCTAGTGTGGGGCAACGTTTTTTATAAAGAAGAAGAAGAAGAAGAATACCTGTATTTTACACGGAGCGACTGCCATCAGACCTCCCCAACCCAGTAACCGGGCAATGCCGATATCCTAAGGTTAAACCGATTGTCAGACTTTCGGGCTTCTGACTGCTGTCATAGGTATTCGTATGACACCCGGGACCTACGGCTTAACGTGCTCTCCGAGGCACAGAGGGGTCTCGATGTGTAACAAATGGTCACCCATCCACGGACTGACCGCGGCAAGCGCAGCTTAACCTCGCAAATCGTACGATCGGTGCGGTTGTTATTTAGCCACGAGCCCCAATCGTGCCCCAATCAAGCCCCAATTTGTGTCAATTAATGGGAAGTAAATAACAACCTGGTAATTTAGCGGGCTGCTTCTTGTGTTCATCTTCGCTGTCTTCTTCCGATGAGCTCGGATCGATCATGTTGTTGCTTCTGTTTGAGGAAAATACACGATATATTAATAATCTCTATCAAGCCCATAACAATAAAATTTTCGTAGTTACTTGGTGAACTAATCTTATAATATTGCCTAAAAAAATGTTTCTGGTATTGCTAATGATGCTAACTAACGTATGCTTATAACGAATCTTTACTGCAAATTACACGCAATTATAAAATCTGTCCTACATTACCAATATTTAAAATATGTCCCAAATGCAGATCTTATACAAACATTTTTGAATTACCATTAAAAAATGCGATCCCAAACCCTTGGAAGGGTTAATAACAAATAAATATTCGTACATTAATAATGAATATATGATATATATACAAACCCAGAGTTGACAACGAGTCTCTCCAATGATGTTATATAAAATAAAGTACCTACATTATTGGGTAAGTGCAGTACCTTTTCATAATGAAATAGAAACAAAAGTAGTATACAGGTAATCATAAACAGCTTGACTTGATACGTGTGTATTGTTTCTTCAACTATCCTATACTAGTAGATATTGATCTAGTTTCACGAGTATATTTCTAGTTTGAGATATAAATAGCCCAATGGCAGCGGTATTGCCTAACGATCTGTTGGAAGGTTGTGACTTTAAGTGCTGAAGCGTTGAGGTTTACTGGTTTTTCCGATCCAATCATTTTTACTTTTGCTGCCGATATTATATAAACAACAGTATTACTAAAGCCTTTTTTGAGGTTGATTTAAAATCTATCCAAACGCGTTAGAATATTAAAAATTCTTGAAAAATATGCTGAAAGAATAAAATAACTCATAAAATTTGACAACACTTTCGCTTTCAAATTATCTTAAAGATTCAAAAGTCAAAGCTATCACCTATAAAACGGGATTGTATCCGTAATACATCAATTTATAATACATAAAGTGTATGAAACATAAAATGTCGAGCAAAATAGTACGTTATACATGTCGGGGTTACGAGCCTCATGAATAATTCACAAGGCCTGCACAACCATTATGTCTGGCTATGCTTGAATTACTTTCATATCTATGTATATCGATATGAGTGTTGAAAACCCATTGGGTTATGGAAAATAGAAGATAGTTTGAAATCTACACTGATGACTTTAAGGTTCATAAATATTTTAACTTATAATAATGATATGGAATATGAATACAGTCTAACGGTCGATTCCTATAATTTACGGAGCGTATTGGTTAAAATTGAGACTCATATATCTTTATCAATAATGAAGCAGAAACCTCATAGCTTTGCATAGTAGACCCTCCCATATGGAAGTAGCTATCACAGATAAAGTTAGCTTACGAGTCTATTTATATGCCCAGTTTGGCAATAAAAATTGCTACCATTAGTAAGCAAAAAGCTTCGTTTTTGTTTATAGGAACCGGGCATAAGATACATTTTCATCGTGATGTTACGTTTTATATATAGATAATATTTATTTTAAGAGAGGTACCATGGAGGTTCTGTTCAGTTCCTCTCGATAGATAAAAACTAACTCAAATCTCTCATCTAAATTCGTTTCTTTATCACTACCAGTAAATAGTTATTGCATAAATGAAAATTAATAT
Organism: Amphipyra berbera; assembly: GCA_910594945.2. NCBI lineage: Eukaryota > Metazoa > Arthropoda > Insecta > Lepidoptera > Noctuidae > Amphipyra > Amphipyra berbera. The sequence goes on from OU343146.1 coordinate 3,162,091, forward strand.
TTGAACCACCATAATAATGAAAAACATATAGAAACAAACATGGTAAAAAAATATCATCCGAATATCCTGAAAACTACAAGTGTTATATTTATATCAAAACACAACGCAAGCGTGCTAATCAATAAATATTTTATCCAGCCTTTGCAACTTGATCGATAAGCTCGTTGTGTATGTCTACCAAAGGTAAGAGGCCTTTTTCAGGAGTTGAATTTCTATTGTGCTTTTCATCTGTCAATGGATTCTCTGTCAAAATCCCCTGGCGATCTTCAGGATCAACATTCTGGACCAAAATTCGATCAAAGTTAAGAAACTCATCTTTTTTGGGTTCAAATTCAAATCGAAAAATTCCCTGATTCGGTTTAAATATGCACCCTTCACAAAGTAGTTTCATAATATTTTGCAATATTCTATCGGAATGACTCAAGGATGTATCGAATACTAAATTATTCATCGCGATGACACTCGATTAATCCCTACTCTACTAGTATATTTCTTACATAATGTATGTATAATAAATCAACCCCTATTTCATATTGAATATCAGTTTCCACGTATTATCCTAAATTGATAGGTTTCTCAATTTTCTATATTTAGAGAGTACTCAGCATGATTGATTTTTTCCGGCCGATCTCTCCCCATTATAAGGTGTCTATTTTGATGTCAGATATTTCCGAACGATCCTCTTTGATGACACACAAAGATACGGAATCAATTTCCAAGGCTTTGTAAGTTAAACATTTGTTCAATTTATTTTGACTAATTTTAGATTGAAAATGTTTTGTGATAATGAAAATGGATCCAGAATTTACATAATCTTACGAAATAGATGTCGTAGAACGCTACGTACTACGATACCTTGGATGAAAATGTTAGACTTTTTAGTAAAAATCTGTTTTTGTCTAACTTATCATATTTGAAAATAATATTTCGGCATATACGGAATTAGACACTTAACGAAATCACAGATTCGAGAAAAGGTGCCCATTTATTGCCAATACAAAGGCGCCAATTGTTTGTAAAATGGAAGATTGCTTTTCGACCCCTCATGCCCACAGTTCCTCGTTTACCTTAATAATGCTTTGTCCATTACCATAAAATGCCAATTCAATATCAGCCAGGATTCAATAAATAGAACCCCAGTCGGTACAATTGAAGCTATATCTATGCAATTGCATTGAATGGATGCAAATGAAAAATAAAAAGAACCGACGGTTTAAAGCCACTGGCAGCACCATATGCAATTTAATTGAATTGCCTTGTTGGATTACTATTCATGCTATAATTAAATATTCCTTTTAGTTAATTCATGTTTACACCTACTTGTTATATACTTAAATCATAAATTATTTTTGTAGCTACTATAATCAAAGTGAGAGCGTGATATAAATATTAAGTATTATACCTATATTATGAATTTTCATTTTGTTCTTCTCAGATAAGCATTAAAGAATTAATATTTATGTATACAATAAAATATTCATAGACTGTTAAAAGTGGCTGCTTCAAACGTACTCTGTTCTTCTACCTTAGTAACATTACATCACGCCTGTATTCCCCGAAGGGTTGGGCAGAGGTGTACAGTAACACCCTCATTTCGCCGTTATGTTTAAGTCCCATATAATAGGGGGCGAGCCTATTGCCATCGACCTGGCACAAATCGAAACTCCGGGCTGCTACTGAGGAATTCCGAACAGAAAAACCCAATAACACTTACCCCGACCTGAGGATCGAGACTAGGACCTCACCATCAGCAGTAGCGCTTACCATCACTACTTAAACCTATTTGGCGCAGCCGCTAGACACACAGCTAATCTTTTGTTGTTTTTTTTGTTTCCTCTCTTATGAATTTTTGTCAGTGTCTGACTGCTTTCGTGCCAAATAAATTTCTTTCTTTTCTTTCTTTCCTTTCCTTTATTCCTTTCTTTTCTTTATTTTCCTTCTTTTCTTTCTTTCTTCTTTCACTCGACCAACGAAGCAGTTAGTAAATTCTTTATTTACTGAGTTATCCATATGAAAAGCAAGACAAAGCTTTTTGTTTCTGTGGTCACCCTGACCTCTACAAAGGTTGTTAATACGCATTTCTGTTTCCTTGTTAGTTAGTTTGAATTAATTATTCAAAACGTTTGTTACGTTGTTTAGAATATAAAATCAACGGAGGCAAAGTTTTGGTTAGTGTGGGCAATTTGTGTAAAGGTTAGAAAGGCTAATCAGATGGAAGGATAGGAGTATGTGTATTGTTATGGCCTAAACAATAATTAATTAACTAAGCCTAATTTAATAGTGAAAACTATGAATCAGCAAAGGTAGTGTGGGATTCCCGAGGACTTCAAGAAAGTTAAATTATACGGGATGAAGAAGGCAAAGGATCAAACAATTTCACGGCAAAACTAAAGGCCCATCAGAATCTATTTAACCATGTTTCGTAATATCGTTGCTATCGACTGCCTTGTTGGTCTAGTGGTCGCAAGCGCGACTGCCGAGCATGGGGTTCTGGGTTCGATCCGCAGGTCGGGCAAAGTGTTATTGGGTTTTTCCATTACGAATTTGTCAGTAGCATCCCAGAGTTCGGATTTAGGGGCAACAGGCTCGCCCCTTTACTTGAACTTAAATATAACTGGCGAAACGAGGGTATTACTATACACCTCTGCCCAACCCTTCGGGGAATACAGCCGTGACGGTATGTTAACAACTTTAATATCATTGAGTAGTGATATTGATAAAACAATACCAATAATATGTAAAAAGTAAATTCTTTAGCATTCTCTTTGAAGTGTCAAGATATCTTTATTTTCTTTCAATTTCTTCTGTTTGCAATCATTCGCAATCGTCCAACATAAATATGAATAAATAATCAAAGAATACGTTCACAAACCATTGTTAGTGAAATTATTTTCATATCTTTTGATATTTTTCCTGGCCATGCAGTCCAGGTAGATGCGTGATGTTATGTTTAATACGGCCCCAGGTAGGTTCTTTTTAATTGAGATGAAGACAGGCATTACCTCGTTTTTTGATATAGGATATTGAAACACAACAGTAAACTGCTATAACTTGATAGTATATACAATAAACTCTAGAAGCATTTTTGAGATCTTTCAGGTATTTTTAAAATTTGCCTGAAATAACTTAATATAAAAGACCAGCAAAATAAAATTTTGAAAAAGAACAATCTCTGTACCACGTCTGGGTATCATTCTCGTCTAATCCCTACCCCAACGAACATTTTAAGGGGACATTTTCATAATATTACTTCGTACATAGGGTCGGACTGGGATAAAGTCGAGAATTTCAAAATTCAGCCTAGTTTTATTTAAGGGTAGCTACCCTCGTCTGGTTGAAACATGTTTAAACATTAATTAAGGACAGCCATGTTTTAAACGTTAGGACTGGACAGAATGCTCAGACAGGAACGCGATGCGAAGCGAAGCTATACTTTGTTTTTTAAATAGCACTATTTTTATATTCACACTAAATTCTCCGTTCTTATCTATAACTAGCTTTTACCCTCAGCTTCACCACCTTAGGGGAAGATTTTTGAAAAATCCTTGTTTTAGTAGATGCCTACATTATAAAACGTACCTACCTACTGTCAAAATTTCAAGTTTCTAACCCTAAGTTTAGACTGTGCGTTGATAGATCAGTCAGTTAGTCAAGTTTCTCCTTTTATTTACTCAAAAGATAATAAATCTTGTTTACGTAATTCCATCGTGAAGTTCTACAACTTCAACATACAGTTATAATTCTATTCTATTTTCATATCAGTTCTTAGATATGGGGCTTCTCCAAGAACGGCTAACGCAATACCATTATCATTATGTTTTATTGAATCATCATAATTTTCTTTATCAACCAAGTTTAATTTGAGTTTCATAGCCACAAACGAATTACGAATTCACGAAGAAACCAAAATAGCATTGCGACAAATCCTCTTTACAATGTTATGAAGGCCAAAGTCCAATAATTAAATTACAGAACACAAGAGTCTTATTTACGGGCCCGGTGGGAGTCTTAAAAACAATACCTTCCTGTGTAATAATATCTCCGGGTTGCATTACATCTCTGGATATAGCGCAGATAATCACAAAACAGCAGTGATAGCGTAGTGGTGTGACCGTCAGACTGCCAAGTCATAGTTCTCGAGTTGGAACCGAAGGCATGCACCTCTGACTTTTCAGATTCATTTGCGTATTGTATAATTGAGGCCGCGAGGGTAAAAACGGCCTACGTAACTTTTTTTTAAGTAGCCTATCTGCGTCAAAAATCGGTTTTTTAAAGAAGCAAAATGGCCAACATTTATTATTCGAGCTATCAATAGATGGCATTAGTAACTGAAAGCCTTTACGGCAAAAAAAATACAATACTCAAAAATTTCAAATTTTTTTTTTTTAAATATCTCCATAAATCTAAATCAGTATATAGGCCGTTCTTGTTTTCGCGGCCTCGATTATCACTTGCTTAAAAATGGTGAAGGAAAACATCGTGAGGAAACCGGCATGCCTAAGAGATATTTCTCAAAGGATGTGAAGCCAAGTAAGAGGCCCATGGGTGGCATAAACTCTGACACCAGGTTAGTCACTAACCACACGAAAAGAAGAAGTTTTGATGTAGCAAGTTTCAGTGACATACTTTTTCAATTAAGTTCTGTTCCTGAAATAGTGGTTACGTAATCTTCACAAAATCACAACCAACCAAAACCTTCGTCTTTCATTCAATAGGAATATGAGTTAAACAAATTTCGAAATAGATTTTTAAAAATAAATCTTCACGATACAGAACCCAGGGCCTAAGTCTTTTTCTGAGAATGACTATAGGCGGGGATTGCTCTATTTCTAGTTTATACATATTATACAAGGTTAGTCGGAAAAGGGGTACAGAGCCGCGGGCTACTTAAAGTATCACTAATGACTATTTTAAAGCAAGAGTTAAAATTTCAAAATTCAATAATTTTATTTGCATGCAAAAAGATTTTTATTTTAGTTTTATCAAAAAAAAAACACACCTGCTATAGTTATGAATTCAGAAAATTCAGTTTCTAATCCGTGACCCCAAATATGACCTAAATTGTAAACACAGCTGATCATAGCTATGGACAAATAGATTATAGCATATTTTTTACGAAATCTTTGAAAAGCTATGTCTCTTAAACTATCAAGTTTTGGGGAAAGTTGTAGAACAAAAGTTATCCCTTATTTTGGGTACTTTAACACTCTTTCGGCTTAGTACTCCCTTTCCGACTAACCTTGTATACGGTGATGAAGCAACAGCCAATTGGCCTTCTACAGTCATTTGTGGATGAACGAGGTATGGTGTTCCTCAAACGAATAGGGAGGATCCTCCAACCAGGCGGGCCGTATGCCTGGAGGGCTACTGCCCACCGGTTGATATCAGGAAGTTATATTATGTATACTATCTGTACGGTCTCATCGCCGTACATTCTTTCTGCTTACTCGTTAACCTACTTTAGACCAACGATGCGCGTCATAACTTAACATAATAAAATGACATGACGGACGAATTAAAATATAGTGAACTTATAACTCTGTAGCTATCAACAACTGAGAGAAATAATCGCCTTCCACTGTTGTTACTTACTTTTAACTAAAATAAACACAACTTGTGTATTTAAGTGGAAAGTGTTTCTCTATTCTACTAACTCACCTTACAAACCTTCACGACAAAAATCGGTGTACGAAGTTAACTACAATAACCCGTACACTATCTGCGTGTCAAATCTTCATATCGCGATGCAGGATTATGTGACGTCATATTTGGGAGTTGTCATTATTGTCGCTGTCTGCTACACAATCGTACTGCGTAGTTCGAATGTGGCGTGGTAGATGTCGCCACATTACATTTACAAGCATCAGTAAAGGCTCTCATGTTGCCCACACATTTGACTGGACTAAAGTGTTATTGTATCAATTGCATCAGCGAACATTACGCTACTGTCATTCGTGTTTTAGCATAGCTATATAATAGCTATAGCTTGTCTCTTCTGCTACGACACAGGCCTAAAACTGTAATTACACATGAATTTTGCTTTTCAGTGTTCTTTTTGGAGGTCTGAACCAGTACCTATCTTCATAATATGTAAGTACTGGTTCAATATTATTAACTACTTTATTTAGCATAGGTATCTCGTCAAGGGTTGTCGGTAGACAACCGGGCTAACTTTAAGTAGAATATAACATAACATAACATCACACCTATATTCCCTGAAGAGCTGGGCAGAGGTGTATAGTAACACTCTCATTTCGCCGTTATGTTTAAGTCCCATTGTAATAGGGGGCGAGCCTATTACCATCGACCGGGCACAAATCCCAACTCCAGGCGGCTACTGAGAGATCCCAATAACTCATTGTCCGACCTGGGGATCGAACTCAGGACCTCACGATCAGCAGTCACGCTTGCCACCACTAGACCAACGAGGTAACGAAGTAGGACATTATTATAGAATAAACCAGTGGCAGAAGGCAGTCACTCTGTATCAAATACAAAAATTCAGCCAGTCTAGTCCAGTAGTATTTACTTACGAAAAAAGATAATAATGAGTCCACGCACGTACGTAACGCTGCCAACCGACATTTAATTTTCTTAACCAGATGCGGCTGGATTTCAAAATTTTACACGAAGCGACTGCCATGTGTACTCTCCTAATAACCAGATATACCATAATATTGGACCGGAAGTCGTACTTTTTCGACTTCTCTGCCCGTAACGAATGTCACAGATACCAAATTCTAAATAATAATAATTTAGTTTTCTGTGGTCGCAAATGACACCTGGGGCCAGCAGCAATAGCTAAACGTGCTCTACGAGGCAATTATTACTTTTTTCCGCGGAACCCTAAATCTTTTCCTTTTTTTAACATAATAATATAACTTTTTAACAAAAATAAAACCGACTTCAAATTGTCATCTCCGAAATTCTTCATCAGATCTTCACCAAATTTAAATGGGACCACTTCGAAAGAATACTCTTTCAAACAAAAAAAGAATCATTAAAATCGATTAACAATTAGTAAAAACATACAGTCGAATTGAGAACCTCCTCCTTTTTTGGAAGTGGGTTAAAAATAGCCTAAGTTACTCTTTATAACATCAGTGAAAGTCCCGTCAATATTGGTCCAGCCGTTTTGGAGATTAGCCCAAACAAACAGACAAACAGACAAAAAAAATAAAAAAGATTTTTGTTATAAGTACCTTAGCATCATCATCCTTCTGCCCTTATCCCAACGTATTTGGGGTCGGCGCAGTAAGTCTTCTTTTTCCATACATCTCAATTAGCCGTCATTTCAATAGTCACCCCCTTTCTAGTCATATCATCTTTCACACTAAGTTATAAGTACCGTATATACTTTCATATACATTTAGTAAAAAGGTGTTATTTTACACATTACAAACAGACACTTCAATTTTATTTATTTGAATAGATTTACTAAACACATAGTTCCAAATCGCAGGCTTACATAATATTGCGTACAAGTTCAACTCAGCAAAGCTTCCATTTTGTCTTCAAGGACAAGCCCACTGTCACAACCTAATAAATTATGGTTATAGCTCTACCACCCTCTACCACCCTCTAGCACATAAGTAAATATCTTCGTGGTATTCCTACTGTTTCGAGACAAAAGCGTAATATTATCTTCTCTAATTGCGTAACATACGTGTTATTTTTTAAGGTCCTTCCGGCAAGTGCCGTAACAACAGTGTGGGGCCTCTGGCAATTATGGAAAATGAAGCCCAAAAAATATCTCAAAAAAATATTGAGGATTTTTTAAATATTAATCAATTAAAATAAACCAATACATCGATAATTTCCTAGTAGTCACTAATTATTAAATACAGTGATTATAAATTAGGAAATATTAAATTATCTATTTTGTATACCTCAGGTCAGTTGGAGCCCTCACGAGCTGGGGCCCCTGGCAATTTGGCAATATTGCCACCCTATTATTACGTCATTGCTTTATGAAGGCTAAAAAGAGTAGGTTCTTGTGTTTTGTATATTGTCATCAACCTACATCATCTTCAAATGTGGAGAAAGCCGTGCGTCAGTATATAAATATCTACTTCTCTTTTTTCATAACATCACGCGAAGGGTTGGGCAGAGGTGTATAGTAACACCCTCATTTCGCCGTTACATTTAAGTCGCACGTAATAGGGGGCGAGCCTATCAACCGGGCACAAATCCAGACTCCAGCCTGCTACTATCGAAAGTTTATTTATTATTTAACTAGCGACCCGCCCCGGCTTCGCATGGGTGCAATGTAGATACTAATGTGGGGCATATAAACCTTCCTCTTGAATCACTCTATCTATTGCTGAAAACTGCATTAAAATCCGTTGCGTAGTTTAAAAGATCTAAGCGTACAGACAGCGGGAGCGACTTTGTTTTATACTATGTAAAGATTAGTTACATTTTTTTTACCTATGGTGCTCAAACTTTGTCACTTACTGAAGAACTAAAGTCCAAACTCAAGATTTGCAGATGTTGGAGAAAAATCAGCCCAGCTTAAGTGGGAGTGGGCCAGTCATGTCGCTCGTATGCACCCGGACAGATGGGTAAAGATCGTCTCTCACTAGACGTCTGAAAAAGGACATCGTCGTTGAGGGCGGCCGCGGCGTAGGTGGCGTGACGATCTAGACGTGTTTGCGAGGCTGGCATGGTTAGAAACGACACAAAATAGAGAGGTTTGGAAGGCAAAAGGAGAGGCCTTTGGTCAGCAGTGGGACATTCCATAAGCTAACGTAATTAACGCACACCCTCAAACACCCCATTTAGAATATTATGTTATAATCATAATACATACACTGAAATTTTAGTTTAACATGTATATGCATTGTTATTTACTAAATTAACGTTCTTGAAATAAGGTTTATTTTTCTTTATTTTGTATTGAATGACGGAATTTGTATTAATACAAATAAAAATGCACTTTTAAAAGTCTTTTTGCCTTGATTTACGGTCCATTTCAGTTTGTTTTGACTGTACAGTAATGCGACTAATTTCCGTAGTTTTGATTATTTTTGGGATAAAAAATTACCTATATTAAAAATGATAGAAATCGATTCAGTAAACGATTCTGAACAAACTACTTTCAGGATGTGCGTTAATTATGTTACATATTGTAGTTATAGCATCGCTCCACTGCTGTGATACACAGGCCTAACTCCGTAATTTTGTAAAGCATGTGTGTCTTGTTTTTCACGGTGTCCCTAGGGCGACGTCTAACTTTCACCACTTGTAGGCTTTTCAGCCTGATTTCCTAAAGGATTGGACATTGAAGAAGGGTACGCGTCGCGTCCTATGGGAGGTATAAAATTTGTAATTTGAAATTATAGTTCCATGATATTTTATAATATAAGCAAAGTTTCAAACAATATTAAATAAAATAGCTATAATCGACTGCTTGTAGATGGTCTTGCGGACCGTTTCTACGTAACCGGGCAGTTTTGGTGAGACCTGAAGGGTCTCCAACCAATCCCGACGAGAGTAAAATACTTAACCTAAGCTAACTACTATTACTACGTCTACTATACTAACATCATGACTAGATAGCAACAACCACTAAGGGCGTCTCCCTAGGGGGGGCTCGAACCTTGGCTTAGGGCGTTGCTTGCGAGAGGACTGGGACAGCTTGATGAGGGCTGAATTAACGGTGTGACTGCGGAGTCAGAAAGGACGACCGGCTCCGCGGCTGCGGAGGGCGAGCACGGTGGATCAGGGAGCCAATCCTCTGATCTTCGATGTGATATAAGTTTATATAACTAACTAAATGTCCCGGGGAACTTTGTAGCAACAACTTTTTTTTAATTTTTACTAGTTTTCTTTTTGCCTATACCACCCTAGTATGAAAGCGAATAAAAGCTTTTTTAAAATTGTAATCGGTTCAGCTCTTACCGATTTTTTGCAAGACTAACGCACGGCAATTGATTTCAAAGCCATGCCCAATATACAAAAATATACCTCTTGTTACCTTCTTCTTCTTTTCGTGTGGTTAGTAACTAATCTGCTGTCTGAGTTTATGCCGGCCATGGGCCTCCGACTTAGCTTCACATGCCGTCGAGAAATATCTCTCAGGCATGCCGGTTTCCTCACGATGTTTTCCTTCACCGTTTTTAAGCAAGTGATAATTATACAATACGCACATGAATCCGAAAAGTCAGAGGTGCGTTTCGTGGTTTCGAACTCGAGACCTACGACTTGGCAGTCCGATGGTCATACCACTAGGCTATCACTGCTATTAACTGACTGCTTGTTACCTTGCTGGTCCTAAATGAGTTTCCTGGGGTAGGCCAAGAGTCATTGTTTGGTTTTATGCTTATAAAAGTCAGTTTAGAAATAATGCACGAGGTTCTGCGTAAATGCTTCAAGGTCCAACCAATAAATAAAGTAAATATAACAGTAGGTACATAACGACAGGTCGGTGGTTGCAATAAATAACTTCCAGTCGACTTTACGACGTATGATAAAATAAGTGGGTAACTGGAACACCGTTTTTCATACTTAATTCAACGCGTTAACAAGTTTCCTAGGAGGGTAGTAATAAATATTTTATATTACGGCTTACTGGTCGATAGTGTTACATACGCGTTGTTATAGAGTGGAAGAACGTAAAACCCTGTATCATGATTAGTTTTTGAAACGTGAGTCACGGTTCTACAAAAACTTTATTTGCATTTTTATTTTTTGGTAAGGGTTCCCAGTCCCGACAGGATTAGGAACTTCACAATTTGAACCAAAACGTAGAGATTCTAGAGCTATTAGTTGTCATTGTATAAAGAGGTCATTACATGACCTTGATCACTGCGACCTCTAAAAGCAATTGGCTAGGTTGTTTATCTATACTAATATTATAAAGCTGAAGAGTTTGTTTGTTTGAACGCGCTAATCTTAAGAACTACTGGTTGGAATTGAAAAAATATTTTTGTGTTGGATAGTCCATTTATCGAGAAAAGTTATAGGCTATAACATCAAAGTCACGCTACGACCAATAGGAGCGGAGCATACATGAAAAATGTTGCAAAAACGGGAAAAATGTCCACCCGTGCGAAGCCGGGACGGGCCGCTAGTTCTTGATATTATGGCTCGTTTTAGTTTTAAGTAGAGTTACGTACTGCTTTTTGAATTCTACAATCTTTAGTATAACCAAGTTTAAAGAGCAACACTATGGTGTGGAGAAACGAAATATGGTGTTCCTCCAACGAAAAGGGAACATCCTCGAACCACGCGGTTCTTTGCCCAACGGTTGATGTTGAGAAGTTGTATATACAAGGTTACTCGGAAAGGGAGTACTAAGCCGAATGGGTGTTGAAGTACCCATGAAAATGGATAACTTTTGATCTTCAACTTTCCCCAAGAGTCATTAGTTTAAGAGAAATAGCTGTTCAAAGATTTCATAAAAAATACGCTAAATTCTATCTATCCTCAGCTATGATCAGTTGTGTACGCATTTTAGGTCATATTTGGGGTCACGGATTAGTAGTTCCATTTTCTGAATTCGTAACTAAAGCAGGGATGAAGAATTTTGAAAAAACTAAAATAAAAATATTTTTTGATGGTTTTTTTTTAACAAATTATTAAATTTTAACCCTTTCTTTAATACAATCATCAGTGATACGTGACCCGCGGCTTAGTACCCTCTTTCCTACTAACCTTGTATACTGTCAGCGTGTCAAATCTTGATACCGCGATGCAAGATAAGTGACGTCATATTTGGGAGTTGTCATTGTTGTCGCTGTAGTCTGCTACACAACCGTCGTGCTGCGTAGTTTGCATGTGGTGTGATAGATGCCGCCACAATGGTTTTAGATAAGAAGCAAAAAGGAGAGTTGAGATTATTGTTTATAAAAAATTACGTAAGTACTCCTCGATTCTCCCCGCTGACTCCACAAGTTGCTTCCCGTGAAAATAAGTACCCTTAATTTGCAATTTAATTTCCCGAATCACTATGGAAACAATTTAGTCAAAACTGGTCCATGCTTAAGGGAAAATTAGCAGTCTTCGGCCCCGCTATCATTTTCCTCGGAGTCTACTAAAGATATCACTTTTATTGCCAACCCAACAACCCAGTTGGCCTTACACAATTGAATTAAAAAGAAAAACTTAGCAACGACGTCTATGGTACTATAGGTCTACCAGAATCTGATGGCAAATAGGGAAATTAAATGTTTTTGTGGGTAACACAAGGGTAATTTGAATAAAAAGTCTTGATACTTGTAATTATTTTTCATTAATTTCTTCTCGATCTTCTTCCTGCCCTTATCCCACACTAGATGGGGTTGGCACAACATGTATTTCATAAATCCATGTTGTTAGAGGTTTTGGCTTATTGTTTTATGTGAGCCAATGTGCTTGCTGATATTATGCACTGAGTCCCAAAATGATATGCTGATATATGGTTTTTTGCAATTTTATTGCAATGGAAAAGGAAACCTTGTTAAAATAAGTATGTTTATTAAAAATGTTTGAACAAGAAAACAATAATCAGAACTGGAAAATGTATCAACTACAGTCATACTCGTTTTGACAAGTGACATGTTGACATTGCCATATGAAAACCACTGTTTGTTATTAATTTTTAATGCCATGAGATTCTGGTTGACCTATATTTGCATTAATTTACTGATTAAAATATAGAATTTCGAAGCATTGCGAGAAAATTGGCAGCGGTCAAGGTTGGCAGCTATTTCGTTCCTTCTCATGAAACAGTTTTACACGGAAATAGTAAGTGGTAAACAAACATTATGATTCAACACTTCTGAACTCGTAAACTTTCATTGCCAAACTTGGTTTACTTTGTAGATAACTTAGCCGAAGTAGATCACTTAGAACGAACGACCTTGTGGGCGTCATGCCAAAAATCTTGGCAGCTATGCTTGGTGTTGAGTTAAGCCTTAACAAGACAGCTATCTTTTTTTTAATAACTGGCAACCTATGCTGAATAGTACAAAAAAAATAAAAAATATGTTTTTTTAGCGTCCGGAATGATGATCACGCTGCGATCATTGATCCATCTGCCAAGGGTAGTGATTCTATCAATTTCCCCTCACATCGTTATTCATCATCATCATCTTCCTGCGCTTATCCCATACTAGGTGGGGTCGGCACAACATGTATTTCGTAAATCCATGTTGTTAGGGGTTTTGGCTTATTGTTTTATGACCGGCCGCCTGCCTGACGTCAACTGTCCTTGAGAATACTCATTGCGATGTCGCGCGGGTGACCCAATGTGCTTGCTGATATTATGCACTGGGTCCCAAAATGATATGCTTGTCAATCTTATTGCCGACAACTAAGCAGACTATGTTCTTCTTGGTGGAGTATACTTGAAGTTCCTCGACCCACTCGTTCATTTTTGCTAGGGACTTTGGTTTGACATATCGTAAACTAATATAGCAGTGTGAGCGTTTCTGTAAAAACCTGATGTCAAAGTTCTGTATCACTCCTGCCGCTGTATCCCAAATACTAAGCTTTACTTTAACACCGTTCAAATCACGTCCATGAGTTTACATTTGTAGTCAACTCCGATTGTAGCTGGGTCCCGGTGTAACGTAGTCCGTAATCCACATCGTTATTGTGGTAGTCATTGTGAGGCGAATGACAGTGATGATGTTGATGATGATAATGATGAAATAACAAAAATGAACACCAGTAATGATGATTGCGACACTTTACCACCAAAATTTTTTAAATAGACAGTTATTTACCATTTAAAAGATATAATCTAAGTTACCACTTTTACTAACGAAGAACTTCTATTCACGAAAGCACTCAAAACTCGTTTTGTTTATCTTAAAAGTATCTTGAAATCCCAAGAAGATGGGAAAGCAAGAATCCTATTACCGTGGAGATCCTTAGTAATGGAAATAGGAGCTATAACAGGGAAGGTTTGGCCGAGCGACTGGAAATGAGATAACTCCGTTGGTTAGGAGTAATCGGGCGGAAGAATCCGAAAATGTCAATGAATTTCATCAAACAGATATACGTAGCATAACATCACGCCTGTATTCCCCAAAGGGTTGGGCAGAGGTATATACTAACACACTCATTTCGCCGTTATATTTAAGTCCCATGTAATAGGTGGCGCGCCTATTGCCATCAACCGGGTACAAAATCCAAACTCCGGGTTGCTACTGAGGATTTCCACACGGAAAACCCAATAAGACTTTGCTAGAACTGGGGATCGAATCCAGGACCTCACGATCAGCAGTCGCGCTTGCCAGCACTAGACCAACGAGGCAGTGATACATAATGTCATTGTCATCATTGGTTTTGTGAAACTTTCAGTAACATCACTGAACGTTATAATAATATGTATTTTTCAGTGATGACTCGTTTTGGATTTAATAAGCGAAACACGAATAAACACGCAGTTTATAGAGCTTCAAAATTATCAAATAAAGATGGCTCTTTAGCGATGGTTACTCAATAATATTTTTAAAAATTGCGTGGAAAATAGTAAAAACAACACTTCTTTTCCCACTACAGGCCAATAACTTTTGACAGAACGAAGTCTGTCCGGGCAGCTAGTATAATATAATTTTGTGTTTTTATACCGTTTTGTACGCCTCAAATATAATGTCTAAACTACTCAATCAATTAAACAATAGAAAATAACCGTACGATCATAACGTTATATTTAGCTTAACATGTATGCCCATAATGAGGTACAAAAAAGCCCCATACACTACACAACAATGACGTGTTACCAGGAAATTAATTTTCCCCTCTTCGTGTAGTACCATGACTCACGTTATCGAGCCATTAAGTAAATACTTAAAAAACTATAACACTTTCGTTTCAACATTTTGCTAAACAAGCCGATTAAGGCTGATCATCCACTAGAGCTGTGCGAGGAAAATGTGCGCTGCGAAAATGTGTAGCGAGGATGTGAAACGATGTGACCCTTTCCACCAGGGTTGTGCGAGGAATGCGTAATGTGTACTGAATGGTAGGCGTATATTTTCAAATCCTCGCACACATTCCTCGTAACACATTCCTCGCAACACATTCCTCGTAACACATTTCTTGCAACACATTCCTCGCAACACATCCCTCGCTCGCATTTCTTGCTTGTTTTGTATGAACAAAAACCTCGCGCAGCTAAGCCCATATCCACCAGAGCTGCGCAGAGCGAAGCTAGGTAAGTGAAGTGATTCTATTGGTGCTTACAAAGCACATTCCTCACTTAGCACAGCTCTGGTGGATGCTCAGCCTTAAATACTGTTCTGCCTAGCCTTTTCCCAACTATGTTAGGGTCAGCTTCCAGTCTAACCAGATGCGGCTTAGCCAGTATTTTACACGGAGCGACTGCCATCAGACCTCCGCAACCCAGTTACAGGAAAATACCGATATTCTAACTTCCAGTAACGGCTGTCATAGGTATTCGTATGACATCCGGGACCGACTGTTTAACGTGCTCTCCGAGGCACCGAGGAGTCTCGATGTGTATCGAACGCTCACCCATCCACGGACTGATCGCAGCAAGCGTAGCTTAACCTCGCAAATCGTATGATCCACAGGGTTGTTAAGCCACGAGCTTGGGATGCGTTAATAGATTTTGAAGTAATTACACTTCCTGAAAGAACTCTTACAAACAGATCTGCTAATACTAAAATACATACATACATAAACTCACGCCTTTTTCCCATGAGGGTAGGCAGAAACTATAGACCGCCACAAGCTACGACCCTTACATACTCTTTTCGCTTCATCCACATTCATACATCTTGTCATACACGCACACCGGTTGAGAGTACTACGGGCCTGTCCTTTGTGAAGAACATCACCAATAACATCGACGTGTGTCCTTCTAGGACGTCCTCTACCGGCGTTTCCATTGACATCCGCCTTATAAATTCCTTTTGTTAATCGGCGTTCACTCATTCTTTCAACATGACCAAACTATCTAAGCATACTCCTTTCAATTTTTGTCACTACATCATCATCATCACTACTAAAATATATAGTTTTATCGATAAAACAAACAGCTTTAGTCGATCTGCGCCGGCTCTAAGCTACCAAGTTTACATAACGATTTGCCGACAAATGTTGCTTAGTTACAAACACGAGAGTACCTACTGTTAAACATTGTAATTTCCACGCGTGAAGTTTTATGCATAAAATAACATAACATCACACCTGAATTCCCTGAAGGGTTGGGCAGAGGTCGGTCTAGTGGTGGCAAGTGCGACTGCTGATCGTGAGGTCCTGGGGTCCATCCCCAGGTCGGGCTAAATGTTATTGGTTCTTTCCGTGTCGAATTCCTCAGTAGCAGCCCGGTGTTTGGATTTGTGCCCGGTTGATTGCAAAAGGCTCGGCTCTTAATACATGGGACTTAAACCTAACTGCGAAATGACGGTATTACTATAAACCTCTGCCCAACCCTTAGGGGAATACAGGCGTGATGTTATGTTATGTTGTAAAAAAGACAATCAAGATATGGAAGAAATATTCTCTACCATTTTTATCTAAATAATGCATTGAAATAAAAAAACTTCTGCAGAAGAGTTTATATCTAATAGATAAATAATTTTATCTATTTACGGAAGTCTTCAACAAGACAAATCGAACTTCGAAAGTCTTCAACGACTGACCCCAAAAGTAATCGTAAACTTCCCCAAATATTTCTTGTTACAGGCTCGATCGTCATATCATTTTGGGACCCAGTGCATAATATCAGCAAGCACATTAGGTCACCCGCGTGAATGCTCAACGAGTATTCCCAAGAAGGGTTGATGTCAGGCAAGCGGCCGGTCATAAAACAATAAGCCAAATCCTCTAACAGCATGGATTTATGAAATACATGTTGTGCCGACCCCACCTAGTGTGGGATAAGGGCAGGAAGAAGAAGAAGGCTCGATCGCTTTGTAAACTGAGAGGTTTGCCTGCGGGTCCTTCCACGTGTCAAATTTTCTTAGATGTCCAAGTTGAGTAACCTATGTTCTAGGACAGGATACATACTGCCTTTGTACCCCATTTCATCTAAATTTCGTTCAGCTGTTACAGTGTGGTTTTAGGAAGAATTTCGTAAACAGTTTAATTGTAGCTACTTTTATTTCTTAACCGCCTCGTTGGTCTAGTGGTGGAAAGCGCGACTGCTGATCATGAGGTCCTGGGTTCGATCCCCAGGTCGGGAAAAGTATTATTGGGTTTTTCCGTGTGTAATTCCTCAATGGTTGATGGCAATAGGCGCGCCCCCTATTACATGGGACTTAAACATAATGGCGAAATGAGGGTGTTACTATACACCTCTGCCCTACCCTTCGGGGAATACAAACGTGATATTTTGATATGTTTTTTTTTAATTATTTCTAATAATAATAATATGGTGTGTGGTACGGTTAGAAGCAAATATCTGCCTACTGAAGCTTTTAAAATCACTGACAATAACTAACTCACTCCATAGTCAGATAGCTGTTATATTTTAAATCCGTTCTATCCATATAGAACGGATAAATGTATGCCTGCGTACAGAACGGATGGTCGTAACATCCATATCAAATAACATATTCACTCACGTGGCTAGAGTCAGAAAACTATTATAGGCGATTTTAAAACCATCTATACATATACAACATGTAACGCAATTAACGCACACCCTCATACACCCCAATTAGAATATTATGTTATAATCATAATACATACACTGAAATTTTATTTTTATGTGCCTAAATATTGTTTATTCAAGAAAATAGTATTACTTTTTCATTGTTAACTTCATTTAAAATTCAGTCTTATGCCCTTGACATAAGGCTCAATTTTCGTTATGCCAATTAAAAGACTAATTAGTAAAAAACACGTTAATAAAAAAAATACACAATAAAAATGGCTGAAGTCGATTCAGTAAACGATTCTGAACAAACTACTTTCAGGATGTGCATTAATACATATTGTATAGGCAGATGCTTCTGACACAAAACAGATAGGTACAGAAGTCAATCACATGTATGTACTTCACTTTTCATACCTACGCCCGGCGGTCGCTCTATCTATATATCTATCTCTCAAGCGCATGGCACTCGCGCTCGCACTCACTGGCACTCTAGTCCCAAACAGTCCGAGATATCGTGTCCGTGAGCAGTGTCTACGTGTGCGTTGCTCGAGCGCATGTACCTAGATTGACTTCTGTACCTATCTATTTTGTGCAAATACCCGCACATATAAAAAATGTACACTCATTTCATGTATTCAAAACTCAATTACCTAGCTCAATTTGTAATTGCGAACAATGTCTCCTCAAACATGAATACATTAGATATGTATTAAAGAAACGACGAATTGTAATTATTGTTTAAGCTAACCAGTTGTTCCCAAGTAAGTGAATTTGTATTTTTTATTGAGAATAAGTTCTTTAAACTTAAAGCAACAATTGTACTGTTCCTTATCATTACTTCCTCATATCTTCGTTATATAATATCCATCGGACATCTAGACGCACTGCAAGTTACCATCCATACTTAGTTGCCATTCCACCAATTCGCACTAAGCTTGCGCTTCCAAACATCCTTCATAATGCGCACGGCAAAAGAGTGGAACTCACTACCTACGTCTGTGTTCCCGAACGCATACAACCCGAATCTCTTCAAAGTTAGAGTGGCTTCCTCTGGGTAAGCTCACTCCATCGTAGACTTACACCCATATTCTAAGACGTTCCTCCAAAACTTACTCGACTCGACTCCACCTCGACTCAGTCTTTCTCACTGCCATCGGTAGTTATAGTTGACATAAACGTCCTAGACTCGAGATTTTTCCTCAGTCGAGGTAAGGAATCATCTGTCAAACTCAAGGTACCTCGGAACCTACCTTAAGGAAGGAAGTGTCAAAGTTCGTATGTAACAAAAATAAATTTTGATAACACTATCGAATATGCTTACGATAATCCTTATAACTATTTATCGCGGCGTATTTGCGCGATGCCGATAATTCAAATGATGACGCATTGACTCCACTCTACCTCGACTCATTTGAGGACCCCTCAGTCGAGGAACCTCAAAGTTCACTCCAAATTGCGACTAAGAATACAATTTTGAAGGAGTTTTCGAGACCGTCCTGAGTCGAGTAAGTTTTGGAGGAACGTCTTAGAATATGGGTGTTTGTCTCTGTCACCTCTGACCTAGACTAGAGTAAAGAGAAAACCAATAACAAAAAAAACAGGTTATCACACAAGAACTTAATCGCCAACCTCCCCCAGTCCATTATCTTTTAGAAGATTATCAGCCATTTCTTTCACCCTAGACCCGTAATGAACGTACTCGATTAGCCCGAAGCAATTATTAGCTTAAAAAGCCTTGATTGGTTTACTCAGTGAGATCCTAGCGCGCCAATTTATACCTTAATTGTCTAGCATTAAGTGCTATTACTGTCAAGGCTGGTTATATACCTAAGGGAAATCATGTTGATACCGGCTTTTAGTGCGGGTAGTGTTATAATGTCATTTCTCGTGTTATGGAGGAAAACTATGCGTAGTTATATCAGGGGAAGTCCTGAAAAAGGATAAATGAAAGGCAATTGCATGCAGCTGAGATGAGAATGCTAAGAGGGATGTGTTGTATTACGCGAATGGATAGAAATAGAAATGGGTACGTAAGAGGAAGCCTGATAGTGGCGCCGGTGACTGAGAAGTGGTGTGGAAACCGGTTGGCATGGTATGCACATGTGATACGGAGGAACGAGGAACATGTCGGGAGGAAAGTATTGTGTATGAATGTGGATGGTTATAAGAGTAGAGCAAGACCAAAGAAGCGATGGATGGATAGTGTGAAAGATGATATGGCTAGAAAGGGAGTGACTACCGAATTGATGGCTAATAGAGATGTATGGAAGAAGAAGACATACTGCGCCGACCCCAAATAAGTTGGTATAAGGGCAGGAGGATGATGATATCAGGGGAAGTCCTGTTCTGCCTAGCTTTTTCCCATCTATGTTGAACCAGATACGGCTGAATACCAGTGTTTTACACGGAGCGACTGCCATCAGACTTCCGCAACCCAATTACTAGGCAATGCCGATATCTGAAGGTTAGACCAGTTGTCGGACTTTCAGGCGTCTGACTTCCCGTAACGACTGTCATAGGTATTCATATGACACCGACAGTTTAACGTCCTCTTCGAAGTATGGAGGGGTTTCGATGTGTAACTAACGGTCACCCATTCACATACTGACCGCGGCAAGCGCAGCTTAACCTCGCAAATCGTATGAGCCACGATTCCACGAGCCTCTCATCTCCAATTATATCCCCGGAAGGTTGGCATAAAATCGTCTCCAAAAACCGTTAAATCCTTGCAAGTTAAATTACGCAAGCTATCTTCTGCAGCCGACATTCACTTTGGACACACCCCAGCAAGTCGACTTAAGTTTTACCGATTGGCCTGACTTATCTCAAGCTGCCCGTCAAGGTTTTAACAAAACTGGCTTTGCTCGCTTCAATAACATGCCCAAAAAGTTATTTGCCTTAAGTTAGATACATACATAAACTCACGCCTTTTTCCCATGAGGGTAGGCAGAAACTACAGAACGCCACATGCTACGACCCTTACATACTCTTTTCGCTTCATCCACATTCATACATCTTGTCATACACGCACACCGGTTGAGAGTACTACGGGCCTGTCCTTTGTGAAGAACATCACCAATAACATCGATGTATGTCCTTCTAGGGCGTCCGCTACCGGCGTTTCCATTGACATCCGCCTTATAAATTCCTTAAGTTAAGTTAATCTAGTTAGTTAATCCCTTTAGTTAATGATAGTGAAATCCACACATGAGACAAAAAATATAATTTTAATATAATGTAACAAGAATGGTAGACATTAAGTACAGTCCGCGACAAGTCGACATGGCAATCGGGTATGAGGTGAGTCGTGGACCCCGGGGACACCCGCACAGCGCCCGCCATCTTAGTGTTAGCGCCGCACGAGTCCGCATCGACCGGCGTTTATCGATTTCGATCTCGTTCACGTTGTTGCTTGTAATTGAGTATTGACAAAACATTTTAACAAAAATAAAAACCGACTTCAAAAAAACGATGAAAAGAATAAAATAATTACCATATTATTAAATTAACAGTTTAAGAATTCGGTGCTAATCCACGCTGAACCAAATTGAAGGCACCGACTTCTGAAACTGTTAATTTTATAATATGGTAATTATTTTATTCTTTTCATCGTTTTTTTGAAGTCGGTTTTATTTTTGTTAAAATGTTTTTTATTTTTTTCGTTTTAGTGGCCTTAATTAAAATATGGTTGGACCTACTAAAGACGCTGCTTGTAACATAATCACACCATCACATTATGCGTACTGTTCGTCATTGAGGAGTTCCATTGTCTATCTCCGAAGTTGTTCATCAGATCTTCACCAAATTTAAATGGGACCAATCTGGAAGTGTATTCTTTTAAAAAAAATATATATATAAATTGGTTTACAAATGACGGAGATATGAGGTAATAAACATTTAAAAAAAGAAACGGTAAAAAAAAATACAACCGAATTGAGAACCTCCTCCTTTTTTGGAAGTCGGTTAAAAATAACTAGATAATTGCCATGTCGACCTGTCGCAGACTGTAGGTAATTTCGTAGAAACATAATTTGGCCGGAAGCAATGAAACAGTAGAACCTTAGGATACTATTGATATACATTTTATCCCCAAGACGCTAACAAGAATTACAAAAAATTCAAACTTTAGTTTTACCTTTTCTAAATAACGTTGAAACATAATATGGATAAAGTAAGCACGGAAACTTTAAGCGGTAAAAAAGTTCTTGATCTTTAAAAGTTTTTAAATTATGAATGAGTGTGGTTAGTAAGTCGAAAGTCGGGTTTACAGAACATATTGCTGCTAATTCTTTTGTGTACAAACTAAACTGAATAAGCTATTGCCATCTCTTTCATTCTAATAAGATATTAAAGAGACGGCCGTAAATACGACCTTGTCAAATTTAGTTGAACAAAATTTATCCATAAAAATTCAGACGGCACGTCAGAAGGTGTCGACTGAATGATGGATAAGAACCTATATTGACTAGGTAATTATAGTAGAAAGATTTTCTACAAACAATCACGATTAGCATAAGATTATAAGGCCCGTAGAGTATTAAACGAATTTTATTTGAAACTAGAGGCCCGTTCCGGCTTCGCACGGGTGGACATTTTTCACGTTTTTGCAACATTTTTTATTTATGCTCCGCTCCTATTGGTCGTAGTAATATTTTTTTTATTCCAACCTGTAGTTCCTGACATTAGCGCGTTCAAACAAACAAACAAACTCTTCATCTTTATAATTTATGTATAGATTTTCCTCCTAAAAGTCGTTTTGAAATGTATTGAGAGGCAGATGAAAAAAAAAGTTATTATAAATGTATGAAATTCTGCTCTATGGCAGCGTCATTGGGAGCCAGCTTCCAGACCACCATGTTGGGAGCGATCTATAAGTACAAACAAATAAAATTGAAGTGCCTATTTGTAATGTCAAAATAACAGCTTTTTACTAAATGCATATGAAAGTATATACGGTACTTATAACAAAAAAACGATTTATTACATTTTTGTCTGTCTGTTTGTTCGGGCTTATCTCCGAAACGGCTGGACTGATTTTGACGGGACTTTCACTGGTAGATAGCTGATGTTATAAGAAGTAACTTAGGCCACTTTTATTTTAGAAAAAGAAAAATAATTAGGGTTCCGCGCAGAAAAATAAAACCCATCCGACTTCTACGCATATGAGGTCGCGGGCACAGCTTGTTTATTAATATATCAGTACCTGATACGCTCTCATTTTCTATCCTCCTTGATCTGTTCCGAAATAGAGAAAAAACATTTCACCGTCAAAGATCGCGAAACGCACACTGCATAAATAAACCCAATATCGGAGCACCATACTTAAGAAACACGGCGGCGTTCCCCCATTGAATCTTTAAAGTTTCGTAAAAGATTACCATCTAACACCTTTACTACGCCATAGAAAATACAACATAACAGCTAGTTCACACAGAAACTGTTTACAGGACCGTTTTAGCGGATCCGTTTTTATTTTGGTTATGGCGCCTATAGTTGTATGAGCGAGTTCACATTTTTACAAGTTCCGTTTTGTCATCAAAAACTGGATGCCGGAACGATATAAAAATCGGATCCGTATATGAAGACGTATGAAGAAGTATGGGTGCCTTCACACACGATCCGTTATTTTCATCGTATCCTGCCTGCCAGATGCAACGCAGCTGCCATTTGTTTAACAGATCCGTCGGTACAGATGTGAACAACACATCCAGTACCAACGGATCAGTTAAAACGGATGCGCTGTGTGAACGGGCTCTTAGTTAACATATTTAAATAAGTTGCAGCTTTGAGTTCACCGTAACAATTTTATAGGTTGGAATAACTTAAAATAAACCTTTAATTCCGTGAAGCCTATTTTCTAAGTTTTAGGGCAAGCATTTTAATTAAAAACCTACCCGAAAATATGTATAAAGTGTTCCACATTATTAAAGTTTTATACAAAAATATTATTTACTTAGCAAAAAAGTTTTTTACTCGTAAATAATGAGAGCGAAACGAGCGAAATAAGTGCTGGGCCGACACGGGTACAGAAATAAGACGCTCGCTCTCGCAGAACTAAATTGCTTCATTTCTCTACAATATCAACGAAAATGCATGATCTTATCTTAATCCAAAAACGTTGAAATGAGGCAAAGTTTTTGTTTTATGTTATAGTATAAAAACATTTTTTAAAAAACCGACTTCAAAAAACCGAAAAAAATAATAAAATAATTAGCATGTTATAAAATTTACAATTTCAGAAGTCGGTGCTAATCCACGCTGAACCAAATTGAAGGCACCAACTTCTGAAACTGTTAATTTCATAATATGGTATGTTCTTTCGGTTTTTTGAAGTCGGTTTTATTTTTGTTAAAATGCTTTTTATTTTTTTCATTTTAGTGGCTTAATTAAAACATTATTGGACCTACTAAAGACCAAATCACATCATCACATTATGCGTACTGTTCGTCATTGAGGAGTTCCATTGTCTATCTCCGAAGTTCTTAGTAGGCTCGCCCCCTATTGCATGGGACTTAAACATAACAGTGAAATGAGGGTGTTCCTATACACCACTGCCCAACCCTTTGGGGGATACAGGTGTATGTTATGTTGTTATGTTAATAGAGATATTTTCTATAAAATCAATGAAAAATTCGAAACTTAATTGAATAAGAGGTTTTTCAAATAGATTGACGTCACACAATATTTTTTTGTTAGAATTTAATGTTGTGAAATACTAGCGGCCCGTCCCGGCTTCGCACAGTTGGACATTTTCCCGTTTTTGCAACATTTTTCATATATGCTCCGCTCCTATTGGTCGTAGCGTGATGTTATATAGCCTAATAACCTTCTTCGATAAATGACTATCCAACACAACAATAATTTTTCAATTCCAACCATTAGTTCCTCAGATTAGCGCATTCAAACAAACAAACAACCAAACAAACAAACTCTTCAGCTTTATAATATTAGTATAGATTTTACAGAAAATATCTCTATTAAGAGTAGTCAAATGTTATTAACATTTTATTTTTAACCGACTTCCAAAAAAGGAGGAGGTTCTCAATTCGACTGTATGTTTTTTTTTTGTGTGTTTGTTTCGCGATATCTTTGCTAATTGTGAACCGATTTTAATGATATTTTTTGTTTGAAAGAGTATTCTTTCGAAGTGGTCCATTTAAATTTGGTGATTTGAAGTCGGTTTTATTTTTGTTAAAAAGTGATTATTTCGTTCCGTAAATAGGGTTAACGGAAAACCAGAACCGTACGACATTTTGGATACACAACTGAGAGACAACTTTGACCTTTTACGCTTTATCTAAAAATAAGACTGAATCTGCAGTTTCCCTGGCCGGCTGCTCAGTAAAGTTACGAACAATCGTATTTTAATGCTCTTAACTTGACTCGGCTCGATGCCAAGCACTCGAAGGCTTGAGAGCACTACGCAGTTTCGGGTTTCTTTTTAAACATTTTAGAGAGGATTTTTTTTGAGATCTTGGTAAATGACACGTGGAACTGAGCATATTTGCTCGAAAAAAGATTTATTAAACATGGAAATGTAACATTATGCTTTAAGTATAGTTTACACGAGTTTAGTACTTGTAATTAGTACTTGTCGCTTAGTAAATAGAATCGACTTCTATACACTCGCACTTGCAGTTGCTGCAACTGCCTCATTGGTATAGTGGTGGCAAGCGCGACTGCTGATCGTGAGGTCCTGGGTTCGATCCCCAGGGCGGGCAAAGTGTTATTGAGTTTTTCCGTGAGGAATTCCTCAGTAGCAGCCCGGAGTTTGGATTTGTGTCCGGTTGATGGCAGTAGGCTCGCCCCCTATTACATGGGATTTAAACATAACGGCGAAATGAGGGTGTAACTATACACCTCTGCCCAACCCTTCGGGGAATACAGGCTTGATGTTATGTTGTGCTGTAGTTTTTATAATACTATGCACTAATTAAACGCAAGATATTAGTGTTAGTGACAAGTTAGTAAGCTCGTGTAAACATTACTATAGAAGCACCTAAGTACATACTTTTTGTGTAACCACCTTTGATATTAATATTATTAAACTATAAACCTACGATAATAGCCTGTAGAATAAACGGGTTTTTTTACAGAATAGTAACATTACCAGTAGATATACAAGTTTAGTCAGAAAGGGGGTACTAAACTGAAAGGTGGTTAAAGTACTCATAATAACGATTTTTTTTTTCTAAAACTGTTCAAAGATTTCATAAAAAATATGCTAAATTCTATCTATCCTCAGCTATGATCAGCTGTGTTTACATTTTAGGTCATATTTGGTGTCACGGATTAGAAGCTTCATTTTCTGAATTCGCAACTAAAGCAGGGATAATGAATTTTTGAAAAAACTAAAATAAAAATTATTTTGGATGGTTTTTTTTTAATCGTATTTTGAAATTTTAACACTTTCTTTATAACAATCATCTACACTAATATTATAAAGAGGAAAGATTTGTATTTTTGGATTTTTGGAATAAACTTAAAACTACTGAACCGATTTCAAAAATTCTTTTGCACTTAGAAAGCTACATTATCACTGATTAACATAGGCTACGGGCGGAGCCGTGAGGACACAGCTAGTCAGTGATACATTTACCCCCTATCTGACTAACCTTATATATATAATCTTTAGTTTAGAAAGTAACAAGTATCCAGAATAAGCCGAAACAAATCTCGACATGGTCCTTACGAAAATCAACAAGATACTGTATATAACATCTCTTATTTAATATTAATAGTTGACATCGCCGAATTCGAGGAAGAAGGGTCTTTTGATAAAACTAAGTACCTTTGTCCTTTATTACAATACACATGTTTTAGATTTAATATAAGGGGCGAAACGTGGGTGTATAGACTCCTGTAATAGGAGAACACCTCAGCTTACCCCTTAAGGGATTACAGGCGTGAATATAATAATGTATGATTAGTGTACAATCAAATAGAAATACGAGAAATCGTGTTTGAAAAGTGATCTTTAAGGGGAAATGCGGTCGGCGTTTAGTCCATACAAACGTTTTCCTCAGTTTCCTCCTTGGATAATGACATTAGAGCAAATATTTTTACCATATGTTATACATCTATCACCACTACATCTCTGTTTTCTTTTTTTTTCAGTAAATTAATTATTGAAAGAACTAGAAACGTTTAAATTTTACAAAAATCGACCGATTTTACCACCGTATTCAGACATCTGGCAAACGAATTTAACGAATAAATTAAAAAAAAAACACACAGACATAACCAAAGTCTATCTTAAATTATTACATAAAAAAATATTAGCATCGGTCCAGATTGGAAGAAGGAAACAGGGAAATATGAAAGTACGATTTCGCTTATATTGCACAGGAGAAACCAGTCCGAGATATAGTTGTCTCTTTCGCGCTCAATTGGGAAGGTTTGCGGGAGGGGTGAGACAGAAATAGATTGCTTAAAAACCTATTCTTCAAATATTTTGCAGCCCGTGTTTCCTCTTAAGATTCGTAGCAAGAGCTACGCGTGAGCGCTACGAATCTCTACGACAGTTACAATCTCAGTAGGCGTAGCATGACTACCATAGACAAGGGTTTTTTCGACGAAAGAATAGACACAATGACATATTCTGTTCTGCCTAGCCTTTTCCCAACTATATTGGGGTCAGCTTCCAGTCTAACCAGATGCGACTGAATACCAGTATATTACACGGAGCGACTGCCATCAGACCTCCGCAACCCAGTTCCTGGGTAATGCCAATATCCTAAAGTTAGACCAGTTGTCAGACTTTCGGACTTCTGACTTCCTGTAACAAATGTCAGAGGTATATGTATGACACCCGGGACCGACTGTTTAACGTGCTCTCCGAGGTACAGAGGGGTCTCGATATGTAACGAACGGTCACCCATCCACGGACTGACCGCGGCAAGCGCATCTTAACCTCGCAAATCGTATGATCTGCCACGAACCCCTCACACAATGACATATTATCATTGTGAATATTTCATTTCGTCTATTCTTCCATTGACAAAACCCTTATCTGCGGAGGTCATGTCAGAATCGTAGGCTGCTACGCCAAGAAATTAATATTGTTGTCGGAACTAATATAATTACTGTCTACTGCTAAAAAAACAACTATAGTATAGTAACGTATTAAATACATGATATCAAAAGGAAGTTAGATAACGACGGTATGTATACGCGTAAAGCGGACAGTCTCATTGTAAACTATTATCTACCCCAGTTATAAAATGGATTACCTAAATAAATTTAATACGAAATTAACATGCATGGATGACTGCACGATTTTTGTTATTTCAAGGACAATTTCCCCTACGAATTTGGCCTTGGAGCATGACAGGTTATGCCGCAATGACTCTCGGTTTCGACGGAGTCCTATAAACTCAAACCATACGCGTAAAACGTCAAATATTTTCATAATTGTGTTTCTAAACGGGCGAAAATTTCAAATAAATTAAGTTCTAACGGTATTTTGTAAGTACTTCGGTTTTTTTTTTATAAAATCGTCTTAGAATTGACAATGGAAATAATATACCCCGCGCTTAAGAAAATGTATAAAGGTCGTCGTTTCAAGTACGTACCTAGTATTCTTTTCCTTATTTCGGCAAAGATAATAATAGAGAAAATTCCAACAAAAAATATGTCATGATTTCTTATTGTTACGCAGAGGCCTTTATATGTAGGTACAGCCAAGAAAAACATACGCAGTATGTTTCGCTAATAAGAAACGCAAAGACCGACAAAAAATGTTGGGTAGGTACTCTAATATCTAACCAGAGTTAATTACGCGATTACTTAAAACAAACATCTTAAAAGTAAAAATAAATATAATAAAATAAGTCTAGGAAAGATCAAACAATGTTTGTTTTATGGATAGTTTTTTTTCTTTAAGTTCATTGGAAGAATACGGACAGACTGACCTAAAAATTCGGCAAGACGGTAAGTACTTATACATACTAATTGAATAGTATAAACCTTGTTAAATGTATTCAATGACCTCCAATTTTAAATAAAGAAGCGGTCTTAGCCCTCGATGCAAAATTAATCAGCTTTATATCAAAATTCACACAATGTAACTAAGTACCGCACTTCCTACATACATATCTATGTATACTTATTTATAACTTACCCTGTTACATAAAAGAAAAGAAACAGACCACGTCCTTAATCGTCTTTATAACAAAACTGCGTTCTAAGAAATACAAAATCCAATTTGTCGTACAATAATTCGATTTAAAAATAGTTTTATAATCGCTATCAACTTACCTTTAACAAATTCTTCTGAGCGCGAACTTTTTAGTCTATCCACACACTGACATATCGTTTAAGTTACGTTGATAAATAAAAAATATCACTTTTTTTTCTCTAATTTCTATTTACAATTTTATTTACAGTTATCCGTAATTTTCGGAGTGATACTGGGGTTTGTAGAAACGTCACGTCAGTGTTGTCGCATATGTTTTACGCATGCGCGCCGCAAGATGGCGGCCGCGAGGCGGGTCGATAGCGCGCGATAAGGTTGGCGAAGGCTGCGCCACCATTGCCGGGTGACATTGTGTTAACGGGGTAACATAAAAACGAGGTCACGGTTTCGTATTAGCCCGCGCTTCCGCGGTACGGTGTTACCAGAATATTTGTTGCCATTACATAAATGGAAAATATTTTTTGTGGCATTAATTTATTGGGGTTTCAAGTTTTGGGTTTTTATTTATTGTTTTCAAGGTTTTGGTTCAGCTGATGTTAATTATTTTGATAGCAAGATTTTAGCCAGTCTTCTTTAACAACGTAAAAGTAATGGTTATTATGATGAACGAACCTACGGATGAACCTACGTAATTTTTTATACAAACGCTTCCGTCAAACTTTGTATTACATAGTGCCTCACGACCTGTGCTCACGACTTGCGTCGTATGGTTGGGAACTACATTAGGGACAATCCTTTCTCGTATCCGTTTGAAGCGAGAATTTCATGAGGTGTTTTTACCCCATGTGGGGATGAGTTAGAATATAAAACTTCCTCACCGCACGCTGGGAACAGACGCGTGATGTAAGATTCAACAAAACCCAGCACGCTTGGTGGTAGGATCTACATATACGGTCCACCTGGCTGACTACCTTCACATTATAGTCCGGCGCCAAGCAAGTCACTGTGTTCCGTCGTGTGTATGTGAGAGCCAGAGGGGTACTTATAGGGGAATCCCTCTATATCTCTCTTCCCTGGTTTCGTGAGCTCCATCTTAGACCCTGTCTGCGCTTAAGTCAAGAATAAAAAAAAAACAAGGGTCTCGTTGTGGGACACCTCATGCGTCAAGTACTACATGTCTTTGGATCGCTCCTTTTGGAACCTCGTTTTTGAATGCCATTGAAATGACATTTAATGCATTCATTTCAAGGGCTCTTAAAACCAAACTCTTCTTTAAGTTATTTATCTCAGCTTAAGGAGTTACAGGAGGACCATCTAACTCTTCGTTTTCCAGAACGGAGTTTCAATTCACCCTGTTACGGTACATGCCAGTCCAATTTATGTTATTCTACGATATTATCCCATTCAATTTAAACATAAAGGCAAACGACATATACCTATGTTGTGGTCGGCAAGCCAAATAATAAAAAGTACGTATAATGTACATAACAATATAGCTAGATATGGATCATGGGCTACACAATTACAGCTAGCTATACACAGAAACTGGCTCAGAAAGATGATCGGAAGACCGGGACTTCCGCGAGGCACACGGCACGCAACTTGTACCTCAAAGTGGAAAACGCTAGTATGTGGTCAACCAGCAACAGTAGCAGTAATCCATTCTACGATCTAGAAAGGAACAAGAAGAGCCGATCCTGAAGCTTTGAAGCCCTGAAGTTGAAGTAAGAAGAATGGTGTAGTCGCTTAGTTCCGTGTTACAAGTGAACGATTGTTTTTTATCTATACTAATCTATATAAATAAAAATGAATCGCCAAATGTGTTGCTAAGCGCAAAACTTGAAAACGGCTCGACCAATTAGGCTATTGTTTTTTTTTTTTAATATATTCCTTTAGGCCCAAGGAAGGTTCTTATGGAAAGAAAAAACAAAAATTGCGTGGAAAATAGTAAAAACAACACTTTTCTTTTCCGACTATAGGCCAATAACTTTTGACAGAACGAAGTCTGTCCTTGTAGTAAATAAATAAAGAGGAAAGATTTGTATGTAACGAATAAGCTTAAAAACTACTGGACCAATTTGAAAATCTATACGTATAATAAATCTGTAGACTTGGCGTGTCTGTACATAGCAAATATTTTGAAAAAACCTGGTTGGGGTGGTAAACGTTAACCAATAGAACCCATTTTTAACATTTTTGGAATTTTTGTCTGTTTGTCTGTTTATCTGTTTGTATGTTTATCTGTTTGTTTGTGCAAGCATCACGTAAAAACAACTGATCCAATGTTGTTGACTTTTATAAACAAATATTGTGCTTATCTCCGTGTAATACATCGTTTTTGTTTCATCGCAATCGGTTCACGCAATCAAAAGATATGCGAATTTTAAGTTTTCTAGAAGAACTTAGCATGTGCATGTTTATACCATTTATTTTCAATAGATGGCGTTACGTGTATCAAATCACGTTGTGAGGAAATATATTACAACGAATAAATCCACAGATTACCTAATATTAATTGTTGAATTGGTACCTATTCTCAGTCTACGGAAGGTCTATTGAAATGCTATCTTTATGAAAAAGGTACTAAGCTTTTATAAAAAAAAATCGAAGATATTGTTATTTAGAATTTATTAGGTACCTATCTATATGAATGGTAGTGGAAGAGAAATACACTCAATTTCATAAGTGAGTGTATTCATAATTCTTAATAGTGCAAGGCAATACGATAGATTAATTTGAAATAATTATCCAGTCTAACCTTACCCGGGTCTCTCACATGCGTGCAAACATTCGTACATTGTACGAATGTTTTCCGTTTGTATGGAAAATGTTCGCATAGTCATTGCGAATGTCAGTCCCACACTTGTGGGTCCGCGTATTCGTGCGAATGTGAGTGACCCGCATTAGGATACCGGCATTGGCCAGTTACTGGGTTGCGGAGGTCTGATGGCAGTCGCTCCGTGTAAAATACTGGTATTCAGCCGCATCTGGTTAGACCGGAAGCTGACCCCAACATAGGTAGTTGGGAAAAAGCTAGGATGAAGAAGAAGAATTTGAAATACTCATATATTTTTATTAATACCTATTATCATAAATCTGTGGACTTGCCGTGTTTGACTATTGGAAATACTTTTTAAATAATAGTGGGAGTCGTTAAAAGATAAGAAAAAAAATCCATTTCGATCATTTTTGGAATTTTTGTCTGTTTGTCGGTTTGTTTGTTTCAGTGTGATTGACTTTTATAGACAAATATTGTGCGTATCTCGGAGTAACATTTAGTTTCTGTTTCATCCTAATCGGTTCATTCAATCTAAAGTTATTAGAATTTAAAGTCATTAAGAAACAATTAGCATCATTTGATGTAACATATTTGCTCAATAGATGGCGTTGCGTGTATACTAAAATACGTAATCTATTTTCCGTTCAGTTTTAAACGTGTACAGTTTCCGGTTAGCTTATGTTAAGCTATGAAGCTGCTTCTCGCACTATTAGCTCTCTCCTGTATACCTAAGCAATCTCAGCTATCTTTATGCACACATCCCTTTTTTTATCGTTGGAAAATCCTCATCGATGTCCCTCGCCCGGGGAAGGCGAGGGGGTCTGCCGGACTCTTACCGGCTAAATACCAACGGTGTCCCTCCTTCTGACCTAAGGCCGGGGTCACGGGATTCGCTATTGCATGCACTGCAACCCCGGCAAGTCTTGGCCCAACAGCTTCTTCTGGTGGATCTCCCCAGTGGTGGGGCAATTTGATGAATAAAGTTGTAGTGTTGTAATGTCTTTTGATGAATAATGTTATTATTATTATAGGTTGTCACTAACAACACAAAAAAAAACAAAAAAAAATTGTCCCCTGCTCCACTTCCTTCTGAGAGGCGCACACGGAACACGGCGCGCCATCCTGCCGGGCCTGTTACTGGTCGGGCGACGGGTCCCCTAACCCGCCGCCCGCAGGCCACACACTAGGGTTGGCCGGAGATCGTAACGCACCCTCTGACGCCCGGTGCGTCTAGCCGGAGAAGGGAGGGAGGAAGACGCCTCCCTCTCCCTCTCCGCTACCTCCTTGGACGGCCTCCCACACACCCTCGCTCCCCGCCATGGACAGAACCACAGCCGGAAGCGAGAGGTCACCACCCACTGCCGCTACCAGGTGACGGCGCCGCGCTCCCCACGCAGTGCACACTTACAGCGTGTGCTGCGCCGTGTGCTCCTGGCAGTCCCCACAGTGGTGACATCCGAGCGTCTGCTCCCGGTCTATACGACACAGGCACTTCCCTCTCCAGCCATGTCCCGAGAGTACCTGCGTCACCCGGACGCTGAGGGCGCCATGACGCCTCTCCAGCCACACGCGCACATCCCTGGTGTTTCTACTACTAACATTGTTCACAGGGAAACCTTATTATAATGGACCTGACTACTGATAGAAATACAACATATTTTGTTTAGTAAAAATCCTAATTTTCAAATCTAACAACTACCTAAAGTTTAGGTTAGGTTAGGTTAGGTTTAGGTCCTAAACATCTACTCAGCCTAAACCGTTGGTAAAAACATAGAGCACCCGAAGCTATGTGAGGTTCCCGTTTTTTTATGTATTTTTTCATAGTTGTTAGAATAAAGAAAGATTTTAAGAAACCCATCTACTCTATACCTAATAATAATTACATAATAATTTCAGTTAAGCAAGTAATGTTGTCCTACGACTTCTACGCATACGAAGTTGCGGGCACAGCTAGTATTGAATAAAAACGGCAATTGCCTTTCAACGAACTATTTGTTTTTGTCTGGATGTCCTCTACATAATTATAGTTGTTACTAATACAAGACGCGAAGAAAACAAAACAATACAATAAAAAAATAATTTATTCATCATCAACATCGGTCTTAAGGTAGCGCACTTCGGGGTCCCTTGAGGTGCGACCGCGCAGCCTCGCGAGCGCCGCAACGCCGCGATTCGTTCGGGATAAGACGAACGCGGCCCAAAGCGAGCCGCAACACGCTGCGACTACTAGTAACACGGTGATGGCCACTGTAGCTCCACTCATACCTGTAGAAAGTAAAACAATAATAACTTATTTTCTGCGTGACGTTGTATCTGTCGTAGGATAATCGGAAAGATCGGATCTTTGCGATAATCCTAGGATAATTACAAAGGACCGGATTTTAGGAATCTAAGACAGATATTCGTAATCATCCGAGCTATTTGCAGGATCATTGCAAAATTGCGGCGTATCTTAGGTAAATACCGTTACCGTATTTGTATGATACCCGGGACCGACTGTTTAACGTGCTCTCCGAGGCACGGAGGGGTCTCGATATGTAACGAACGGTCACCTATTCACGGACGGACCGCGGGAAGCGCAGCTTAACCTCGCAAATCGTATGATCCGCGCGGTTGGTAATTAGCCACGAGCCCCTCCTATCCTACTAATGTTATAAACGTAAAAGTTTGCATGTTTGTTAGTTTGTCAGTTTTGATGTTTGTTAATCAATCACGCCTTAACGACTGAACGAATATGGATGAAATGTGGCACACAGGTAGACCATATCTTGGATTATAACGTAAGCTACTTTTTATCCGGTTACGTGAAGTAGTTCCCCTAAGACACGAGTGAATTCGCGGACAATGACTAGTTTATTCATAACTAACGACCCGCCCCGGCTACTCACAGGTGCAATGTAAATGCTAATGTGGGGCATATAAACCTTCCTCTTGAATAACTCTATCTATTGCTGAAAACTGCATTAAAATCCGTTGCATAGTTTAAAAGATCTAAGCGTACAGACAGCGGGAGTGACTTTGTTTTATACTATGTAAAGATGATCATCAACAACCCTATCTCCAATAGAGGACATACTACAACCAACCAGCCTCTTGATTCAAAACGCTTCTATAAGTCAATCATCGACTGTTTCGGTTTGTTACCTCTTTTTGTCTGCGATTCTCGTAAAAACATAACATAATATAACATCGCGTTTTCAAGACAAGCATATCATTTTGGGACCCAGTGCATAATATTATCAGCAAGCACATTGGGTCACCCGCGCGAACGCGCAGCGAGTATTCCCAAGGAGGGTTGATATCAGGCAGGTGGCCGGTCATAAAACAATAAGCCAAAACCTCTAACAACATGGATTTATGAAATACATGTTGTGCCGACCCCACCTAGTGTAGGATAAGGGCAGGGAGAAGAAGAATTTGCGGTGCATGCTTCTGCGAACCTCGCGACCCCGGCCGAACGGTCAGGAGAAGGAACACCGTTGGTTTTTAGCCGGTAAGAGTCCGGCAGACCCCCTCGCCTTCCCCGGGCGAGGGACATACGTGAGGATTTTCAACGGAAAAAAAGGGAGAAGAAGAATATAACATCACGCCTGTATTCCCTGAAGCTGAAAAAGATTAGGAAAATGATCTTACCCCCAGTTTTCTTGTCGACAAATTTATCATGTTGCACTTTTTCTGTATTGTGATCTATTTGACTCTCTTGTTTCGTCGTCCGTACAATGAAAAGCGTGGTAGAAGATATCGGAGTCACACTAAATGTCAATGTAGTAGATTTACTCTTGGTTATAGGTTCAATAAACTTCGTTGTCGATCTTGGCGTTGTACGTAATGGTGTGGTGACTCTAGGAGTAGTTGAAGTCGTACTTGTTGTAGGCGATTTAGTTGTCGTCGTAAACGTAGTTCTTAGAGTTGTTGTAGGTCTAATATATCTAGTTGTTGGTCTCCTAGTAGTAGTCGTTGTACTAGTGGTAGGTCTCCTAGTAGTAGTAGTCGTTGTACTAGTTGTAGAAGTAGTAGTACTAGTAGAGGTTGTAGGCGGCAGTGTTTCAGTTGTTGTAGCGACTAGTTTTTGTGTTTGTGGTAGTGCTACTGAGGTGCTTGAAGCTGGAGGTGTTTCGTCATCTGACGATCGATTGTCACCTAAAATAGAAGAAGAACCTTTAGGAATGTGCACACTTAAGCTGTCATATATAATACACGGGAAGAGAGAGGGTGGTTAGCGATGGGCGATTCCAAAATTGTTCAACAATCGAAATAATCAATCATGTAAAAGACTCAACTATCGACTCGCTCGCCAACAAAACAATTCAGATGTTTCTCGATTATTTCAAATAATTGGACTCAAGTAGCGATTTTTTTTTGACTGTGCACACAGCCAAGTAATGTTTAGTAAGGATTCTCGATTGTCCTTGACAACCGATGACTACTGATTGACTCCATGAGTCCGTGTTCCTAAGCACACGTCTGCGCGCTATTCGCGATTGCCTCGACTCGAATCCAAAAGGAAACCATCGAGAATCATGGAGATTTTTCTTTAGATTTTAACATCTCATCTTCCTGCGTGTCTTGGTGGTTCTTCACATGTTCTTGGACCAAAGTACTTACTGTTGAGGAACTCGCAAACGTCTAAGAAGTCAGGGCAGCAGTTTTCAGTAACGACGCAGACGATGCTGCAGCTACAACCACGCTGTGCAGTTTCCTCAGCATAGAGGTCGCATCGACCGACACACGACTCCACTGAAAACATAACATAACATCATGACTGTATTCCCAAAAGGGTTGGGCAGAGGTGTATAGTTTCACCATCATTTCGCCATTATGTTTACGTCTCATGTAATAGTGGGCGAGCATATTGCCATCAATCGAGCACAAATCCAAACTCCGGGCTGCTACTGAGGAATTCCACACGGAAATATCCAATCACACTTTGCCCGACCTGGGGATCTAACCCTGGACCCCCGATCAGCAGTCGCGCTTGCCACAACTAGACTAACGAGGCAATGACGAAATTTTTGGTATTCCTTTCGAATTTTACCATCGACAAGCAGAAGAAGAAGATCATCCAGACGGTCACCCATCCAACCCCAAAGGCAGTTCAGTTATAGCCCCTAATAAAGTAAAGGTCTTACTTAAAACAGTTGATGGTGTGGTGGCCTCGTTCATGGCTTTAGTGCAATTCTCCCCATGTTGTATGGAGACATCGTCAATGGCTATATCGCTCATGAAACTCTCTCCTCTGATACCTTCGATTACGATCTGTAGATGAAAAACAAAATAGTTTTGATGTGAAACATCTAATGCGGCGGTACGGCTGTGAGACCGGCTGTTGCGTGGCGACGCTCGCGATGGTAACTTATTTTACTATACAATACCGTATACCACCAAAACAAATATACAAGGTTAGTCGGAAAGGGGTACTAAGCCGCGGGCCACTTAAATTATCACTGATGACTATTTTAAAGCAAGTGTTAAAATTTCATAATTCGATTAATTTTTTTTCTATGAAAAATAATTTTTATTTTAGTTTTTTCGAAAATTCTTCATCCCTGCTTTAGTTATAAATTCAGGAAATGGGGTTACTAATCCGTGACCCCAAATATGACCTAAAATGTAAACACAGCTGATCATAGCTGAGGATAGATAGAATTTAGCGTATTTTTTATGAAATCTTTTAACAGCTATTTCTCTTAAACTATTGAGTTTTGGGGAGAGTTGTAGAACAAAAGTTATCCCTTATTATGGGTAATTTAACACCCTTTCGGCTTAGTATCCCGTTTTCGACTAACCTTGTATAAACCGTATTTTAAAAACGAAAAGTCGACCCCATCATACGTAGATGGTCATGCGCTTATTATTTATTTAAATTTTATTCCGTTAAAAAACTATTAGGTAAGTTAAACGGTTTTATCATGCAGTATCCCTGCAGCATCAAGATTTGAAGATTGAAGGTTGAAATTATAATTTTGTATTGTCATGGGATTTGAATTTGTGTGCAAAATTCAGGAGAACCGATTAAGCAGAAGTAATTGAAAAATCTATCGCAAGATTTTAATCAAACAAAAATCTTGCTTAAAAACGGTGAAGGAAAACATCGTAAGGAAACCTGTGCCTGAGAGATATTTCTCGACAGCATGTGACAAGTCAGAGGCCCATGGACGGCATAAACTCTGACACCAGGTTAGTTACTAACCATACGAAAAGAAGAAGGATGAAACATTCAAAAAACAAATATAGGAAGTGAAGCTAATTAGAACCGTTTATAAAAAACTGACCTGGAAGTTATCTGAAACGTTAGAGAGCATGGAGACGCTGCCGTACCACTCGTTGCCCTGGTCTCCCCACTGCTCAAACAGAGTGTAATTCTCCCTTTGCGCGCCGCTGAGCATATCATACATTGACACTCTGTCAGGCTTCTGGTACACGCGGAGACCACCCATGCTCCTGTAATGGGAATTAAATTTAACATAATCAATATTAGGTATAACACTCGGTATACCGTGCGCCGACCATACGATTTGCAAGGTGAAGCTGCTCTTTCCGCGGTCAGTCCGTGAATGGGTGACCGTTCGTTACACATCGAGACCCCGCCGTGCCTCGGAGAGCACGTTACACAGTCGGTTCTGGGCGTCATACGAATACCTATGACAGTCGTTACAGGAAGTCCGAAAGTCTGACAACTGGTCTAACCTTAACATATTGGCATTGCCCAGTGACTGGGTTGCAGAGGTCTGGTAGCAGTCGCCCCGTGTGAAATACTGGTATTCAGCCGCATCTGGTTAGACTGGAAGGTGACCCCAAGATATTGGGAAAAAGGCTAGTAGGAAGACACTCGGTATACTGTGGTCTTCTTCCAGGCAGATAGAATAATTTTGTCATGGAATAGAAAATATTGTGCGAAACAGACGAAAATAAATTGTTGAGAAATCGCTGAATTGCGTGCAGACGAATAAGCACACTAATTAGGATTATCTTAGACATCCCATCGTTCATTTACTCGTGCTTTTGACATAATTACCAGTTACTTTCTTGAGAACTGCAACACCTTAGGGTATTCCCGATACGTTGCCGACATTAGACAAAGTTAAAAAATCTCATGTTTATACAAGGTTAGTAGGAAAGGGGGTACTAAACCACGGCCACTTACAGTATCACTAATGACTATTTCAAAGCAAGTGTTAAAATTTCAAAATTCGATAATTTTTATTTGCATAAAAAAAAAATATATTTTAGGCTTATCAAAAAAGACATACCTGCTTTAGTTATGAATTCATAAAATTAAGTTTCTAATCCGTGACACCAAATATGACCTAAATAGTAAACACAGCTGATCATAGCTATGGACAAATAGATTTTAGCATATTTTTTACGAAATATTTAAAAAGCTATTTCTCTTAATCTATCGAGTTTTGGGGAAAGTTGTAGAACAAAATTTTCCCTTATTATGGGTACTTTAACACCCTTTCGGCTTAGTACCCCCTTTCCGACTAACCTTGTATAATTTCACCGGTACATAGCAGTGCTGATTGGCGGCAAAGAGGTGGTAGGACTTCCACGAAAGGACTCTTTTACAACGAGCTATACAGAGTGTAAACGAAATCATGTAATTCCTTAAAACCTCGTGATGTACTGCTGACATAATAGATTAACGATCCACGGGATACTTTCAGATCCAATAAAAAAAATCACAAGAAGTAAACATGAGTTCTTAACGTGAGGCATTTTAGGGCTCTGAGTGAATTGCGCGGCTATCGCTCGCCGCACGGCCGTTTAACACGGGGCGCTAAAATGCCTCACGTTAAGAACACATGTTTACTTCTTGTATTTTTTTTTAATTAATCTAAAATTATTCCTTGCAGTGTTAATCTATGTCAGCAGTACATCACGAGGTTTGAAGGAATTACATGATTTCGTTTACAACCTGTATAGTCTGTGCGCAAGTGCTAGTCACCGCTTGAGGTATGAGAGCGGCAGGAGGGGGGTGCGACACAATAGACGCGCTCTGTCAGTTTGCTTTGTCTTGTCTACCGCGCATCCCCCTCCTGCCGCTCACATACCTCAGGAGGTGACTAGCACTTGCGTGCCAAATATACTAAAGGTATTATTAACATTGAACATGTTCTAAGTTAACAGAAACCATTTTCTGTAGTTTTCAATGACAGCATTGAATGGTGTTCTCAATCAAAATGTCAATGTCTAGTACCAGTAATTTATGATATGTTGTAAAGAATTAAATTACAATATACCTAATATTGTAATTTAATTGTGTTCATTCAGCGACTCCTGTTGCTGTCTGTTCATAATAATCTTTTGATAGGTCTACATACGCAGTGGCGCCATCTGGTGTCGATTTTAGAACTACTCAATTTTTTTTGCCAAAATGCCATGTTATTCAATCTTACAATAAGTATAGTCGGCCGGCACGTAACTTGGCAAGAGTAGAGAAGAGAATTCCTCTTTCGTTCTTTATTCTAAACAGACATGTTTAAAAATAAATATAAATGTGGCAATAATGTGGTAATAATAATATGGCAATAACCATAGAATAATGACAAGCAATATCACCATGTTTTTGTTGCACTAAGTGTACATGCGCAAACTTACTCCCACTACGCCAAAACTTTGCCAAGTTATGTGCCGGTGACTATACTTAAGATATTTACCTTCCAAACATATGATAATAGAAGACAAAGCACCCGTTTCTGGCTAGATCTGCGTCATACACTGGTGATATCAGACGAGCGGTATTGTTCTCAATACGGCCTGTACTCTCTATGTACATGTAGAAACCTGGGGAGAAAGAAACCGTGTTAAACGACGATAGGAAATCAACACTCCTCTTTCCACGAACACACTAAGGGCGCCTTCAATTTAGACGTTTCGTGTCGGATCGTTGCGGTGCCGAAAAGGTGCGTTTGTCGTATTGCGCACGGACGGTTGTTTGTTTTCATACAAAGCACGCGGTGCGGCAGCAGTGCGGCGTCGGTACCGCGAACGCTCGACAACACGTGCCTTGGGTTCGAACTCGAGACCTATGACTTGGCAGTACGACGGTCACACCACTAGGCTATCACTGCTATTAAACATTGTTTAACATTTTAACATTGTTTTGTTTATGTTGGTGACCCGGATTCATTGCTCCCGATTGTACATCGTTATATGTTTGAATTGTCCGGTTTACACCCACAGTAAGCTCCACTTCTGCACTAAAAAGGCAAATGACGTTCGTTCGAGAGGTCATAAAAAAATCCAGTGTAATAGGGGCCAATCCGTCCGACATTTTATAGGGCTCATTTCCAAAATCCGAAAAAAAAAACTAGCCCGCTCTGGGAATTGAACCCAGGGCCTCTCACTTGGCAGTGGTATTTACCACAACTAAATCAATAGGACAGTCATGCCTATACCTATTATTAAGTTTTTTTTTCTGTTTTTTTGTGGTAGAAAAAATATAATTTCTTACCTGTCCCATTCTTCCCATATGTATGGTCGTGAGCGGGTCCAGTTTGTAGGAAAGAACTGGGGGTCTTCTTGTTCCACCTCCTCCAATCGAAGTCGTGCAGCTCATCCGACGTCCAGCCGCAAATGTCAGGCTTCTCGAAGTCACATTCTGTCGAATGTTTTGCTGAACCATCTGTTAACAAGTTAAGTATTCAGTACGACAAGCTTGATAATAAGCGGCCGCAGTCCCGACGGTTAAAAGTACAGTTATTCATTAAAAGATTCAAAGATATTTATTTTGTCAACTAAGTGTACATAAAGCGCAGGCCACACCACCAGCTGGCGGGCG
Organism: Amphipyra berbera; assembly: GCA_910594945.2. Taxonomy (NCBI): domain Eukaryota; kingdom Metazoa; phylum Arthropoda; class Insecta; order Lepidoptera; family Noctuidae; genus Amphipyra; species Amphipyra berbera. The sequence goes on from OU343146.1 coordinate 3,203,351, forward strand.
GGCGAGTGAGCTGGCGGGCGTAGCGAGGCGAGGGAAACTATATAAACTAAGCGAGCTAAACTATGTGGGTTCGCGCGCAATTGCATAGCGCTCGAGCGAGCGAGCGAGCCGGGCGAGCATCGTTTCACCTCTTTTCATACAGAACTAAGCTACGCTAACGAGGTCGCATCGCTGGCATCGTCGGATATTTCGTTCACATCGTTTGTATCGCTGACGTAGCTCATCTCTGTAGTTCGCGGTGTGAACCCAAGTATGAAAAGAGGTGAAACGAGGCTCGCCCGCCCACCAGCTGGCGGTGTGGCCTGCGCTTAAGGTGTTATAATACATAATAGCTCTCTTAAACTTAGCTGCCGTTTTCAGGCGCTGCAAAAGGGTTCTTATATAATTTTTATAAAATAAGTATACAGCTGTTTCTTTCACATAAACATTCAAACATAAAAATAGGAATACTATAGATTGTCGCATTAACTATTTATAGATAATTTATTTATTTATCAACCCGATAATTTATTTTAAAGAAATTAAATCAAAGTTTGTCGTCGAGCTACGTGTGTTAAGGTTCTACACGACGCCGACTTCGACTATTTGGCTCCGTTGGTCATGTGAAAACCACGTATGTGTAAAATATATTTTTTTTAAAGATAGAAATAACTGTCTCCTGCAAAAAAAAAGCCGATCAAATGTTAATACAAGTTTGTCATCGTACGTCATAGATGGCTTAGAAGTATTTGAATTGAAAGTTTGTTGAACTAGTACGTGTATGACGAGTTTATCAATCTGAAGAACAAATAAACGCTTTTGATGAACATTTTATTTACGAGGTTCTCACTGCCGAGCGTCGATATAAGGAACCGAAGTGGAAGCAACGCGTAGCGATGTATTTCTCGGCCACAATTTCTACCATAAACACATCGAACAATAAGTACCATACAATCCACAGCCGGACTTGACCTCTCATAAGTCGTGCCGCGCCGTCAAACCTAGGCTAATATACGGTGTCTACTTTAAATTGTAATTATTTTTTGTTACTTATTCGAGTACATGCTGCTGATTCAGCGGGAAAATATACCCGGGAAAAGAAAAGAAATCGAAAATTAGTGTTACCAATTTAGTAAAAATTTACCACAATTTCGGGTAATGCACATAGACTATTAGCACACACACAACTTAATGCGTTTGTCTGTGTATATTGCTGTTTTTTAAATAAATATGATTAATATTACCAACACATCCAGGAGCAGTTGAGTTCCATTGTCTTCCGTCGCAGTACACAACCGGTGAACCAATGAGCTGATGTCCAGGCAAACAGAAAAAGACTACCCACGAATTGTTATGAGATGTCATATTCACTGAATTCTTCACTTCTTCTAATTGCGGGCAGCCCGATTCTTAAAAAGTTGAAATAATAAAATATTAGGCATTATACATATTACATATCGACTATGCGTTCCAATTCTGAAAATTGATACAATATAGTGTTGTATTTGCTTGAAAACAGTAGAGACAACTTGATATTATGACACACAAAATATGAGTTAGGTATGTATGTACATGAAGGAAAAGATAGTAAAAAAAACAGTTAGGTACTGAAACCTCTTTAATAATTCACTTTTCGGTCGCGTTTATATAGTCTATAATACTACTTGAATCATTTATTAATGCGTTATTAAATCTCTGTTAGTATGAGATCTATGTTCAGCAAAGTTTATTTACAGGGCTGAAATACAACGTTTTGATACTTACTAACACAAACGGGTATAGGCACATCCCATTGTCCATTCCTGCATGTGGCGTATTTGTTGCCCACAAGTGTGTAACGGTTGAGGCAGGAAAATTTGACGAAATTCGCCCTCTGCCTCACCCGAGCTCTGCCGTGCATTATTCGAGGGAATACACATGTTTCTGGTGTGGAGCGGTAGTATGAAAATTCTGAAATAAAATGTAAGATTTTTGAGTTTAGGAGTGATGTATCCTGCCTGTAATCTCCATATAGTTGGATAAAGATATTATACTACACAAACATGCACTGAACACAGATCGTCAATAATAATATTAATTTCCATGTCAGAGTGCGAGACAGGGGCGGCCTTATCCATTACGAGACTCCGGGCTGGTAGATTTTTGCGAAGCCCTTGTGTTTGTGGAATTATTTTTATTAATAATTCTTGACGTGAAATGTAAAGTTTTATAAAGCGCGGTGTGAGGCGCGAAATTCAAATAAACATTAGTACTATTAGTATCTAATATTTGTCTACTTGGGTTGTTGTGCAAGTACGCGTACCCCCGCAAGAGCGAGGCCCCAGGCGGTTTCCCTGCTAGCCACTCCCAAAGGCCGCCCCTGGTGCGAGATCCAGTACAAGTCAAAACAAGACGGGTGAGCTAAAATTTATTATTTTAGCCAGGCCTAAAATACAAATTTCAGTACATAAGGATTTACAGGCATGGTTGCTACAATGACACCGATAAGGCAAACTCAATGATAATGTAAAAATAGCTAGGACATGCCTATTGTTAATTAAGTTGTTAATAATTTTATTCCAGTATTTTTGAGTTAGGTACTCGCATATAAAAACGCACCTTCAAGGCTTGTGTTTTTAACTGTTTACTTCATATAATATATTTTCATGGACATTAATTATAAGGCCAAAAAGTATCAAAGTACGGCTACTTGCTCGTTTCCTATCTTATGAATCATGTTATAGTGTATACTTTGTTGGGTGTACTGAATATATTTCCTCCCTTACACGTTTCAAGGATTACAACAATTATATGTATGAGATCAGCATATTATTATAAATGGTTTTTATAACTTAGGACTGTAACTCAACCTACGCTTCCATGAGGACGGAAGTTTGATGTCACGCGTACCGTCAAGAGCGTGCGTCCGGCTGATAAAATTTATAAACCATATTTTTAATGTATAGATAAGTTTATATAATTGTTTATTTATAATATTAAATGCTTAAGATCTGTTTCCTGGCTTCTAGAGTAGATTCAGCGATTCTTTTACGCAGTGAAATGAAACAGTATTTATTCAGAGTTATGGTATTTTTTTACTAAATATTACCTCTGCCTAACTGTAATGCAGTTTGTTGGCAGACATTCATTGACTGTGAGGCCAGTGTCTAGAGATATTTGAACCTGTTATACAAAAACACTCGGATTGTAAGTCATTCATGTGGTTCCTACCAAGATAATATCCACCCGTAGGTGGCATAAAGAGTAACGAAGGGTTTACACCAAAAGGATTGGCAGCAGTGTTCTCTCGTCCGCTTATAATAAACCAAGATCATCAAGACGTCTTGACTCTTGACCGTGGTTATGACAGTTCCCCATTGTCTGCGTCCATTGCAGCGGTCATTGGGAGAACATGTTCAGCTGTGTATGTTTACGAGCTGAGATGATATGATGAAGGATCGATAAACAAATAGTGTGGTTACTTGATACAATGGAGAGGATGTATGTGTAAACTTAATATATTAGTATATTCGCTTCTTCTTCAAATATCGGTTGTAAAAATACCCTTAACGAAGCTGAGAGCCACGTATTCTTCCCATCATTACGATCATTTTTATTGGAATTGGGCCATACCTGGAAACCGACTGGTTATGGAGATATTGAAGGTCAAAGTCACCATATTTTTATACGTTTTTCACGAAAACTAAGTTTAAATGTTATTACTAAACATTCAACTATACAAACAAATTCAACATTTTTGAAATGTAGGCACAGTCTGCTGCGTGCGCGCTTCCACTGCGCGCTACAATTAAAAGCTGTTTTTTAATACCAAAAAAATAAAAGTCGTTTCGCAGAAATTATTTTTGCTGCATGTTACTTAGTTTTATGTACAGTATGCGTAGACTTCTGCTTCGTTAAGGCTATTTTTACACCCTCATCTATGACATACTTGTCTATTACAATAAAATTTACTTTAACTTTGTTTTTTCCCTATTTTGCTTCGGGATTGCAGGTACTAACCCAAAGTTATACACAACAGGATAATCTATAGATTTCCTGTACTTAGTTATATTTATTATACTGACAATGGTTTATTCATTTTCTATGCATATTATTTACATTTTTATATGTTTCTATAAAAAACATTTAAAAACATAAAAAATAGTACCACCGGCATCAGGAAGACGCGCCGTGTCCAGAACTACCGCTTTCTGTATCAGGCCCTTGCCAGACCCAGCCGCCCAACGAGAGCCTCATCAGATGTTGGTCGAGGCTCTTGACTGTTAAGCCATTGGCCGTAACGACTATCGGCACAACGACTGCTGAGTCAACCTCCCACATGTCGACAACCTCATGTGCCAAGTCTTGATACTTCATGCCTTTATACTTCTCGGCTTTCACAGTGACATCAACAATCATTGTGGGACGCTCTGATCAATCTATCACCACTATGACAGGCTTATTTGCAACAATAGTCTTGTTGGTGATGATAGATCGATCCCAGTAAAATGTGACATAACCATTCTCGCAAACTGGGTCGGGCACATACTTTTAGCATGGTACTTCTGCGTCCACAAGGTTGTATTTCAGAGCAAGTTGCTGGTGGATAATCCTAGCCACTAGGTTATGTCTGTGCAAATACTCGCCATTAGCAAGACGACAACAACCAGAAATAATATTTCGGATGGATTCACCGGGGTAGCATGCCCGACAGAATGAATACATACATACAATTATTATTACAATATAATTAATAATTAATTATAGTTACAGAAATGCCGTCATTTATGTTAAATCGTGTGTTATCATCATGGAGCGCCAGTGATATAAATGACCTGATGAGATTGTGATTTTGCTGCTTTATAGTTTACTGATGATGGTATTCCGTAAACTCTCAGTTAGATACTGATAGGTGGCACTTATCTGATAGTTTTGAGGCCGAACCTACTCACGATCTCACGATCGGCAGTCGCACTCATCAACAGAATCCACATGGTGTTGGTAAAAATGTTGTCATACTGCTAAAACTAAATACGTGTACCGCGATTTTCGCCTCGCCGTCTTATTAAATTATTAATTATTGTTAGAATTGTCGTTACACGGAAGGGGCCCAGGTTCTCTAAGCTACAAATATTAATATTAAATAGGTATGTATTTAAGCAGTAGGTAATAGCCTAGTGGATGAAGGCTTGCTTACCATGCAGGAGAGTCTGAGTTCGAACCCGGCCCGCACCTGTTATTTATCATAATCACGTGCGGATCAGAATGTAATTATCTCACGCACTATCGGTGAAGGAAAACATCGTGAAGAAAAAACCACACACGAGAAGGCACCATATGTTTTCGATGGTGTTTGTAAATCCGTCAACACGCACCATGTCAGTGTTGACAACTAATGCCTAAACCATTCTCAGAACAAGCCTGTGCCAAGCAATTTAACCCCCCCCCCCCCCCACCCATTTCAACGTATACATATTTCCAGCACTCACAATTAAAAACCTACATCTCACAGAGGTAAAATTATGAATAAAATATAACTTTCATCTCTCATTACTAAAATTACCTTATGTATGGCAGTTTGATACTTCTTTAGATTGACAATGTTGTAGCCTTTCAAATAACATTAAATTTACGACTCTGTGAGACCTAGGTCTTATATTGTGGATGTTTTGAGTATGTAGAGGTTGAGATAGGTAAGTGAAGTATTTACTTAAATTACTCTAAATTTAGGGGTGGAGAATCGGCCCCATAAGTGGGGTGTTTTTATCGATAAAATTAAGAGTATAAGTATACCGCTCTTAAAGTTTTATTACTTACTACATACTGGGATCATTGTATGTCGTAGGATAATCGGGAAAATCGGATCTTTGGGATACGTGAGCGGTTATTCGCGACTTACCTAAGATAAACCGCAGTTTTGCAATGATCCTGAAAATAGCTCGGATGATTACAAAAATCTGTCTCAGATTCTAAATATCCGGTCCTTTGCAATCGTCCTAGGATTATCACAAAGATCCGATTTTTTCAATTATCCTACGACATAATTATAATACCAAATTATTTATAGACACATTTTTTCTACAAAAACGTCGTTTGATGTAGATGTAAATACTAATTAGCGAATTCGCAACGAAGAAGCAAAAGGAGTATGATTGTAAGGATCGTAGCAGTCTACCTACCCTCAAGGGAAAATGGCGTGGTGTAATGAATATACGTACTGTAAATAAATAATTATCCTTAAACATAAAATACATAATATAAGTATCTTTATCAGAATATAAACACAATTATAGCTATTGAAGGAAAACATTTAATATACCATTTATAGTACATTATGATATAAGTGTGCTATGTTGGTCATTACGGTCGAGGCGCTACCGCGAGCCGCGAGCCGCAGGCGAGTGCGATAAGTGAGCCGAGACTGTAATTAATGATCAATGCACACGTGTTTCATACGACGTTTTTCAACACACTTGCAAGGAAAATAACAGACTTTAAGTCGTTAATACAAAAGAATTTGTGAAAAATGGCGCGTGGATTTCTTTGTAAACATAGGTATATAATTAATCGGAGTGGCCGAGCTAGCTATGCGCGCGCAGGTCATAGACCACAGGGCAAACAGCCTAATATTTAAGTACCAAATGTGACAACAATGCCGCGGGGCGGCGCGACGGTCGCCCATCGTCACACATTAAAATTTTATGCGTCACGTATACATTAATTAATGTTAATTTGCTGACAAAAATAAATAATTTAATGAAATTAAATGTTTATTTATGATATTTTAATTAACACGCTCTATCGCTCTAAGGTTTGCTGTTAGAAAACTCATTTGTGAGTTAAGCTCGCCTTTGTACATGAATTTACCAACGGAACTGTATTATATATTATTATTTTGTGTACAATAAAGAATAAGAATAACACTGTTTATTTATTCTATTTTTATAATAAAAAAGTTTACTATTTATTAGGCGTAAAAACGATATGATAAAATTTAAAAAAAATGTAAAGTGAAATTCGTAGACATATATTATATAATTTTTGGTACATTTTACCGGACTAGTCCGCAATAAGCTACATTACGAACCTAAAAGCGGTCCAATAAGAGCCACTATAAGAGCAAGTATGTTGAAAAATATGATAATGAACATAAGCTTTTACATTAATTAAAACTGCGTTGTTGGTCTAGTGGTGGCAAGCGTGACTGCTGATCGTGAGATCCTGGGTTCGATCCTCAGGTCGGGCAAAGTGTTATTGTATTTTTCCTTGTGGAATTCCTCAGTAGCAGCCCGGAGTTTTGATAAGTGCGCGGTTGATAGCAATAAGCTCACCCCTATTACTTGGGGCTTAAAAATAACGAGGGTGTTACTATACACCTCTGCCCATCCCTTGGTGGAATACAGGCGTGATTTTATGTTATGTGGTAATTAATATATTTCAGTTATCTAAGCATTTATTGGTAACTAGCTGTGTCCTTACGGCTCCGCCCGCGTAAGAAGTTTTTTTCTAGTAATAAATATAGCCTATGTTACTCAATAATAATGTAGCATTCTAACGGCAAAAGAAATGTTGAAATCGGTCCGGTAGTTTTTAAGTTTATTCGTTACATACAAAAATACAAATCTTTCCTCTTTATAATATTAGTATAGTATAAATTAATATGTCTACAAATTAAATACCTTTTTAATTAAATAGCAGTAATTACAACATTAATTAAACACTGACTGTTATCTTTGGTTATCGTGATGATTGTCTAATTCTGAACCCAGAACAATGACAAGAATAACTTTTTTAAGCTGCCACCATAGCCATGGATCAGGAAAGTCGAACCATGAAGTTTTGGCTGACAGATCGCACGTTTTCCAACCACGAAAGTGTTTCGGATCCGAAGTACGATTCGATTTTCAAACTTGACATTTTGCCTTTCATTAACCGTACTCCCAAATGTAAATTGAAATCTAGTAGTTCGTTGTTTGACAATACTTTGATCGTATATATTTATAAGTTCGCTTCGAGTCGAAGTTTCGATCTGATCCGAAACATCGGCGTACGTTTTTCGGTGTAGGCCTCCTGGTATGTTTAGAAGATGTATCGGACAGGGTAAAGAAGCAGCTTTTCCAGGGTATCCATTTCGTTTAGATTGTAGGCAGTGCATTGTAATAACTACGCAAATCAACCACAAATTAACAGACAAGCTAATAAAAAAGGGACTAGCATAAATGAACTCAGTCTTTTTTGGTTGGGTACTGGAAAATTGCCGTCACTATTCCATGGCTAGAAAATTCAAAATTATTAAACCTTGCAAGCATTGTATACGGTTATCAAATACTGAAAACAGCCGAACATTGGCAGAAGTGTATAGATCTTCTTCTTTTCGTGTGGTTAGTGACTGACCTGGGTCAGAGTTTATGCCGCCCATGCGCCTCCGACTTGACTTCACATGCCGTCGTGAAATATCTCTCAGGCATGCCGGTTTCCTCACGATGTTTTCCTTCACCGTTAGCAAGTGATTATTGTACAATACGCACATGAATCCGAAAAGTCAGAGGTGCGTGCCTTGGGTTCGAACTCGAGACCTATGACTTGGCAGTCCGGCGGTCACATCACTATAGGCTATCACTACTATAGCTATACTTATAGATAACATCATACCTTAAAAACCTAGCTTTTCAAATAATTGCTGTGCTCAGCTGCAGAACTAAAGGTTAAAATTTAAAAAAGTAACATCAACTGCCTCGTTGGTCTAGTGGTGGCAATCGCGATTACTGATCGTCAGGTCCTGGGTTCTATCCCCAGGTCGGGCAGTGTTATTGGGTTTTTTCGTGTGGAATTCTTCAGTAGCAGCTCGGTGTTTGGATATGTGTCCGTTGGTTACGAGGGTATTACTATATATCTCAGCCCAACCCTTCGGGGAATACAGGCGTGATGTTATGTATGCAATATCAGCCTGTAATTGTTCAACTGTAGGGCAAAGGCCACATTGACACATGCCAGTTTTTGAACTCGTAACCTAAACTTAAGTTAACTTTATTCATTCAAGTGCCGCCTTGCATTTCTGTTTCCAAAATTACGAATTCCTAATCGAAACTGTCTCAGATCAGTGCATACTGTAGTTAATATAAAAAGAATGTACACGATGCGCTTGCTACATTCAAATTAGTACGAAAACAGTTTTTTTATATAGAACAGAAACTGGCAAAATGCCGTCGCATGAAAAATTGATAAATAGAACTATTAGATAATATTGCATTAATAGTGTTTTCACACAAGACTGTCTGTATGACAACTGAATGGTCTTCAAAATATATAGGTATCTTATGTGTATCGACTTCGGATTTTTAATTTATCCTAAGCGAATTGATAAAAATATTGACTGTCAATCAAAAGGTAGAAGATTGGAAGACAGGGAAGAGTGGAAGAGAAAAACATATTGCGCCGACCCCAAGTAACTTGGGACCCTGGTCCCAAGTTACTTGGGGTCAAAAGGTAGGAATCAAAAGGTAGAAGATTCAAAGCCGAACTTTCGAACTAAATGGTTTAACTTAATACAAACAATTACATTAAAACTAAATGAATTAATAGAAATTATAAATTATATAAAGTTACTTATAATTATTATAATTCTAATTAAAATTAAACTTACGTGCGTCAATAAAACTGAGCATAGAAAATAATATTAAACACTTTAAAAACATTTTGCACTTTAATACAATCCCGATGTAGCACAATATTCCTTATGTATTTTAAAATTATATATAATGTTCATGTTACTTCATATTTTGAGACTAGACTGCTTGACGTTACGTGCACATTTTAAATGTAGTTTCAGTTACACAGTAGTATATGGTTTGCATCGAACCCGACAAAGAGCAAGTGTTATTGCAGATGGTGCACTGGATTTTTATTATGCCTACGCGGCTAGGACGTTATTTTTACTTTAATATTACAAATTGTTATAATAAATCTGATATTATAATATCACTGACTTGGTGAAGTACGAACAATCGTATAGGTACCAAATTTAACACCTTGTTTTTGATAATTCTACTTAATATAAAATTTATAACCCAAGGCTTTGATGAGCCTGTTGTGTACCTAGTGGGTAAATTGACTATTGGGTAAATACTAACCCACTTAACAAGAGGCAATAAGTTAAGACTCAAACTTTAAAAACCTACTAACGAAATTATGAGAAAGCTTTTTTCAGAACGATAACTCCAAAATATTTGATTGATTATTCCAACCAGATTAAATAATAACTACTTCAAACGCCTAGGTACACTGTTATTCGACTATATACATTAACTAAAAGATTACCTACAAAAAAAGTAAGAGTGCTTGAAAACAATAATAATTATTCAAAAATCTATTTCAGTTCTGTAAATTTTACAATCTTTGCGCTGGACGGGATGCGCACTTATCAGAGGATGCTTCCTCTAGACTTTCCACCGATATTCCATTGAATGCTATCAACCACCCATGGTATTTTGTACAAACAGATTAGTGCAGTGGCTTAATTGTTATCTTATCGCAAAAAAATACCCTTAAACTTTGCGTTGTGAATCATTTTGGGTTTTTAGCATTTTAATTACTTACTAGAATTTGTCAGGATATGACAAATAATAATACCTACGAGTGTCACCGCCCATATATTTTGTGTTATTTCGAAAGTCACTTGGCTCTGTAATTATTAGGTACCTAGTAACATGTCATAAGTATTCCCATAGCATCCCACTTATATGAGGCCTGCGTTCTCTAGCTTTTTTTACATTCTGCAAGGTTTACGCCACATTCTCTTTTCTAAATAAACACTGTTTTTGCAACAATGAGATTAAACGGAGGTGGATACCGCACAGAAGTCCTATGCAAGTGTAACGGCTGAGAATCATAACTATACGAGAAACAGAATAAATGCAAGCTGCAATCACCGACATTTGTACGGGACACTCAAAAGGTCAATAAAAGACCCTCTTTATTATGGTCTTACACTCCGACCTTTCTTTCTATAGGCACGAGTAACCGACGAAAACAGCGATAAACGAAAATAGCGATAACAACAACCACAACTAATGGCAGCCCCTACAAATAAAAATACTTATTTCAAACGCAATTTGAATTAGGATTTCCCCCTACTATCTGTTTAAACCGCATTACCTATTTTAGATGTTGTTTTAAAGTGCTTTGTTTAGTACCTAATTATTTACATAATTATAACCACGCATAACTTATTTATATTAAAATAACTTGTTTATATTGTTAGGGTAATTAAGACTTAGTTTATGGCAACACAAAATAATTGTCAAAATTTAAATGCATGCACGTTCCAGCTATAACAAAACAAAACATGCACTATCTATTTCATCTACGTTTTACAACTAGAAGGAGAAAAAAGTTTAATCAATGCTTAATAATGTAATATAGTTGGGTAGCTGGAAGGATTTTTGTTGACATGACAAATATGACAACTACAGTATACCCAGTATAACTTGGCATTTCAGAGCAGCGCTGCTTGCAAAGGATACGATACCTAATAAAGTAAATTCAATAAAGTTTTATTTAGTTCCCTACTTCGTCGCATGTCAACTTATACTGGACGGAGATTGTTTGACAACAATGAGAAATTAACGAAGCATGTTATTTTTATTTATTATTTATTCTGCTGTATGTTTCAACACTATTAGAAAATCATATATAACTGAAAAATGAACAAAATATGCAGATTTTGTTTGAGAGTTTCTATTAAAGAAATGTGCAAGTTAAAAGAATCCCATATTCTTTATAAACTTCGATCATGTTTAACGATAGCAGTAAGTTTTATATTTTTTGATTTTCTTAAGAAATTGCTGTAAAGAAAGTGAGGAAACCAAAAATTGGTTAAATTTGTCCACTTAACGTAGGTACATAATAGTTTAAATAAACCTAAGCTCTCAAAGATTTGAATGCTCTAATCAAATAACTTCAATTCATTTGTTTCAAAAAAAATATGCCTGGACTCCGACCTGTAATTTCTTTTACATACAATATTGGATTAATTTATTTATATCTAAATTTCAGATATCAACTGACGAATCACTCCCAGATCAGTTATGTAAAGAATGCATTAATAAAATAGAAGAAATAAATGAATTCTGTTCAATTATCAAAGAAAACGAAAAACAATTACAACAGTATGTAAATAATGGCTCTTTACAAGATTATTACTTAAGACTAACTAATAATATTCTCGTTAGAGAAGAAAAAAATGATTGTATAATATTTTGTGAAAGTAAACATCTGAAAAATGAAGATTCCAATCCTACTGGGGCATTAGAAATAAATTTAGATAAAACAAAAGATATTAAAAATATAGTTGATGTAAATTTTGAAGAATGTGAAAATCTGAAATGTGATAAATCAGCAGATGACGATAATTATAATTCCGATGATGAAATAACACTGTTCTCTATGAAAAAAGAAAAGGAACTCCAAACCGATACTCTGATGAAACCTCATAAAAGAGTAAGAAAAATAAGACAAAAAAAGATTAAAAGGAAAAAAGATTTCGAAACAGAAAAGTGTACCGAAACAAATATGGACTACGTTAAACAATTTACTTGTTTGACTTGTCTTGAAAAGTGTGAATCTCAAACAAAACTTATTAAACATTATCATAATGAACATTTAAATAAATATAAGAATACAATTAAGCAGAAATATACGAAAAATGAATATGATGGTACTATATCTTATAAGTGTGATAGCTGTGAGAAAACTTGTAATTTGAAGAAACATATAGTACAACATGTTGCTAAACACAATGATGAAAGACCATTAATTTGTAAACTTTGTGGTAAGAAATAATTCATCAATCAACAATTATACTAACATAACATCACGCCTGTATTCCCCTAAGGGTTGGGCAGAGGTGTAACACCCTCATTTCGCCGTTATGTTTAAGTCCCATGTAATAGGGGGCGAGCCTATTGCCATCAAGCGGGCACAAATCCAAAGTCAAGGCTGCTACTGAGGAATTCCACACGGAAAAACCCAATAACACTGCCCGACCTGGGATCGACCCTACTACCTCATGATCGGCAGTCGCGCTTGCCACCAATAGGCAGGCAGTTAAAATTATACTATTCAATATCAATTTAAAAAACTTTTAAGTTAAACAGCTTAATATGTAGTGATGATGAATAAAAGAGAAGCTCGTGAATTATTAACGATTGCGCAGGTCACCCAATTTGCGAAGATAAGCAACGCTTGCCGCAGTCAGTTTGTGGGTGGGTGACCATTCGTTAGACATCGAGACCCCTCCGTGCCTCAGTGAGCACATTAAACCGTCGGTCCCGGGTGTCACACAAATATCTATGACAGACGTTACCTACCGGTAGTCAGAAGCCCGAAAGTCTGACTACCAGTCTAACCATAGGATATCGGCATTGCCCAGTAAATGGATTGCGGAGGTCTGATGGCAGACGGTCCGTGTAAAATACTGATATTCAGCCGTATCTGGTTAAACTGGAAACTAACTAACAACTGGGAAAAAGATAGGCATTACAGTTGTTTGACCAGAGAATTAATGTTGGTGAACTCCAGCCTAATAGGAGTTATATATTTTGTTCTACCTATTTATATAGTTATATATTTTTCCTTCACCGTTAACGCAAGTGATAATCAAATTCTGATCCACACATGAATTCGAAAAGTCAGAGATATGGGCCGGGATCAAACTCAGACCCTCCTGCATGAAAGGCAAGTGTTCAACCGCTAGGCTATTACTGCACACCTGAGAGGGCTCCATAAAGGTCTCGATGGTGTGTGTAGTCTGCCAACCCGCACCAGGCCAGCGTGGTGGACTAAGGCCAAAACCCTTCTCATTCTAAGAGGCCCGTGCCCACCAGTGGGACAGTAATGGGCTAATAATGTTATTATTATTTCAAGTAGTGTTCTTGCACAGGCAGAACGTATAAGACAGTCACCGAGATCATCCGCCACACCCGAGTACACAACGGTTTAAAGCTGCAGTGTTCGTACAGATGTGGATACACCACCGCTTACCAAGGTGCTTTGAAAGAACATGAGAATAGACACCAAGATATGTACAAGGTTTGTTGAAGTTTTCATTAATCGTCATGTTCCTCCTAGCCTTTTTCCCAATACCTTGGGGTCAGCTTCCAGTCTAATCAGATGCGGCTGAATACTAGTATTTTACACTGAGCGACTGCCATCAGACCTCCGCAACCCAGTTACTGGGCAATGCCGATATCCTAAGGTTAGACCAGTTGTCAGACTTCGAGTACTGACTACCCATAACGATTGTCATAGGTATTCTTATGACACCCGGGATCGTCGGTTTAACGTGTTCTCCGAGGCACGGAGGGTACTTGATGTGTAACAAATGGTCACCCATCCACGAACAGACTGCGGCAAGCGCGGCTTAACCTTGTAAATTGTATGATCGGCGCGTTTATTAGCCTAGCTCTCTTTTATTAATCACTAACTGTGTCCTCACGGCTCCGCCCGCGTAGGAAGTTTTATTCCAGTAATAAATATAGCCTATGTTACTCAGTGATAATGTAGCTTTCTAAAACAAAAGAATTTTCAAAATCGGTCTAGTAGTTTATAAGTTTATTCATTACATACAAAAATACAAATCTTTCCTCTTTATAATATTAGTATAAATCATCACTACATATTAAAAAACAAAGTCCCCCACCGCACCTGTCTGTCTATCTTTGCGCTTTGCGCTATTTTCTCCGTAACTACTAAACAGATTTTATTCCGTTGTAATATTTTGTTATTCAGTACACATGTGAAAAATGCGGCAAAGGTTTCTACGTGAAGACCTGGTACGAGCAACACCAGAATGTCCACACTGGACTGAAGCCGTTTGTTTGCGATATATGTGGCCTCGCCTTCCATATGGACAGGTCAGTTACCATAATCACACTAATATTATAAATAATTATCTAAACATATTAACAACAATTGCCGTGCGCTAGTCACGCGAAATCTCGAAAATGGCTCGACCGATTTGAATTATTATTTTTGTTTTGTTCGCTTCAATGCTGGCGTGGTTTAGGAAAAAAGAAAATTAGGAAATGTTAATAAAAATTTTTAGGTGGTACGTATTTCACCGAGTCATCCAGTATAAAACGTAATATCACGCCTGTATTCCCCGAAGGGTTAGTCAGAGGTGTATAGTAACACCCTTATTTCACCGTTATGTTTAAGTCCCATGTAATAGGGGGCGAGCCTATTGCCATCAACCGGGCACATATCCAAACTCCGGACTGCTACTGAGAAATTTCACACGGAAAAATCCAATAACACTTTACCCGACCTGGGGATCGAACCCAGGACCTCACGAACAGCAGTCGCGCTTGGCACCACTAGACCAACGAGGCAATTCTATTCTAGTATTAAGTATAATAATAATTTCCATGGGGGACAGATTAAGTATATAATTTCCATCTGCTGCCGGGCAACCGAATCGTAAGAGGCGACGAGTAATAAAATGGCGCCTGAAAAATGGCAATAGGCTGGCCACCTATTTAATAATTATGTGGGACTCAATAAAAGAGGGGCGACACTTACATGTACAGACTCCTGTAAGGCTGAGCATCCACCAGAGCTGTGCTAAGCTGCGTAGCGAGGAATGTGTTTTGTAAGCACCAATAGAATCACTTCATTTACCTAGCTTCGCTCTGCGCAACTCTAGTGGATATGGGCTCAGCGGAGCGAGGTTTTTGTTCACACGAAACAAGCGAGAAATGCGAGCAAAGGGTGTGTTACGAGGAATGTGTACCACTCCCGCCACACCACCCTCATATTCGAAAAGAGTCCGCTACCTTTCCTCGCGCCGCTCATTTGTACACATTAACACATTACGCATTCCTCGCACAGCTCTGGTGGAAAGGGTCACACCGTTTCACATCCTCGCTACAAATTTTCGCACCGCACATTTTCCTCGCACAGTTCTAGTGGATGTCCAGCCTAATAGGAGAACACCTCTGCTTACCCTCTCAGGGATTAGAGGTGTGAGTATACAGGGTGTAAACGAAATGATGTAAGTAATTCGTTCAAACCACTTGATGTACTGCTGACATATGTAGATTAACCCTGCACGGGATACTTTTGGATTCAATAAAAAAATAATTACAAAAAGTAAACGTGTTTTTGACGTGAGGCATTTTAGCGCCTCGAGTTAAATGACCGCGCGGCGAGCGGTAGCCGCGCACTTCGTTCGGGGCGCTAAAATGCCTGAACCGTTCTCATTCTAAAAGGCCCGTGCCCAGCAGTGGTACAGTAATACGCTGATTATGTTATGTTATTTTTATAACATCACACATGTATTTCTCTAGAACAGAGGTCGGCAACCTTTAGAGACGAAAGAATTGCTAATTATTTACTAATTATTTTTTCGTTTATTCATTGTATATATATATAAATTATATTTTTAAATATTTCCACAAAAAATATAAAAAACATTTAAAAATATAAAAAATAGTAGCCCACCGGCATCGGGAACAGGGTCCAAGCTACCGGTGGTCAGCGCCTCAGAGAAAGGAACTTCCTGACAATACGTGCCGTGTCTAGAAGTACCGCTCTCTGTATCAGGCCCTTGACCCAGCTGCCCAACGAGAGCCTCATCAGGTGTTGGTCGAGGCTCTTGGCTATTAAGCCATTGGCCGTAACGACTATCGGCACAATGACTGCTGAGTCAACCTCCCACATGTCGACAACCTCGTGTGCCAATTCTTGATACTTAATTTCTTTATCTTTCTCGGCTTTCACAAGGTTCTCGTCATGTGGGACAGTGACATCAACAATCATTGTGAGACGCTCTGGTCGATCTATCACGACTATGTCAGGCTTATTGGCAACAATAGTCCTGTCGGTGATGATAGATCGATCCCAGTACAATGTGATATGACCATTCTCGAGAACTGGGTCGGGCACATACTTGTAGTATGGTACTTCTGCGTCCACAAGGTTGTATTTCAGAGCAAGTTGCTGGTGGATAATCCTAGCTACTAGGTTGTGTCTGTGCAAATACTCGCCATTAGCAAGACGAGAACAACCAGAAATAATATGTCGAATGGATTCACCGGGACAGTGACATGCCCGTCAGATGTCAACCGTGCCGTCCTAATTATTAATTATTAAATTAATTATTTTGCAATCTACGAAATTTAACCGTTTTAAAGAGCTACTAAAAATTTCGTTTCAATATTATATTATTTGCTTATACAGAGTGTCCTGTAATTAATGGATAACCTTGAAATGGCGTTTAGCAGAACTAACTTAAAAAAAAAACAACAGAAAATTATTTAGTTACTATATATCAGTCATAATCGGTAATATCAGTCATTCTATATTACATTACTCAATTATAGATCGACTGCACGAATTTAAGGGTTTTGATAAGCAAATAATTATTTTTTGCGTATGGAACTGGCGAGCCTCAACTTTATATCGCAAGAGCCGCAGGTTGCCGACCCCTGCTCTAGAAGGTTGTTTCCACTAAGTCGGATGTCGGGACATCACACTCTTATTTTATAACCTACCTCTAGTTATTGCTACATTTCAGATATCTAACAACTCACAGGAGCCTGATGCACCCGCAGTCGTCAAGCGTGAAACGGTATATTTGTGTGTACTGCAATCAAAAGTGCGACAGTGCCAACAGTCTCGCTATACATTTAGGGGTAAGTCCCTTTGTTATTATTAAAAATGGTCCTGGACCATCCAAACTCCGAGCTGCTACTGAAGAATTCCACACGGAAAAACCCAATAACACTTTGCCCGACCTGGGGATGAAACCCAGGACCTCACGATCAGCAGTCGCGCTTGCTACAACTAGACCAATGAGGTAGATATACAAGACAAAAATTTAAAAAAAAAGTATTCTATATTAGGTAGGTACTTCCCATTTGAAACAAATGAATTGTAACACTCGGGGCTTTTCGGGATTATACGCTATTTATTGATGTCAATTTGTGTCAATAATTGGACAGAATTTTGGCTCATACTTTGGTATACAGACAGAATTACCCATAAAATGAGCTCCCCAGACTGTATAATCATAAGGCTGAGCATGCACCAGAGCTGTGCTAAGCTGCGTAGCGAGGAATGTGTTTTGTAAGCACCAATAGAATCACTTCATTTACCTAGCTTCGCTCTGCGCAGCTCTGGTGGATATGGGTCTAGCAGTGTGAGGTTTTTGTTCATACAAAACAAGCGAGAAATGTGTTGCGAGGAATGTGTACCGCTCCCGCCACGGCTCATTTGTACACATTAAGGCTGGACATCCACCAGAGCTGTGCGAGGAATGCGTAATGTGTTAATGTGTACAAATGAGCCGTGGCGGGAGCGGTACACATTCCTCGTAACACATTCCTCGCAACACATTCCTCACAACACATTCCTAGCACCACAAACCTCGCAACACATTTCTCGCTTGTTTTGTATGAACAAAAACCTCGTACTGCTAGACCCATATCCACCAGAGCTGCGCAGAGCGAAGCTAGGTAAATGAAGTGATTCAATTGGTGCTTACAAAACACATTCCTCGCTACGCAGCTTAGCACAGCTCTAGTGAAAGCTCAGCCTTACACATTACGCATTCCTCGCACAGCTATGGTGGAAAGGGTCACACCGTTTCACATCCTCGCTACACATTTTCGCATTACACATTTTCCTCGCACAGCTCTGGTGGATGTCCAGCCTAATCCCCCACCCTAAATCAGGCGATATGGCGATGGTAAGCCGGTTGTGACGTCACTACCAATCAACTGCAGGCTCGACGTAATAGGTTTGACGCATCTTCCTGTCGCGGCTCGGCTGGCATAATAATATGCCGAGGCGTTACACATTATAGTAAAACTGCCTTTTTTTCTTAACATTACTAAAGGCTACAATATTTTTATTTCAGGAACATGGTATAAATAAAGAGAAAGAATTCCTTTGCGACTTTTGTGGTAAGATTTTGGCGAGCGCTGACCAACTGAAGTACCACCACAGAATGCACTCGGGATTGAAACCATACTCATGCAGGTAGACTGAATAATAATAATTAATTTATCAGCTTATAAAATTTCTTTCCTAAACCTGGGTAAGCTAATCAGAGAAGAAAGAAAGGAAATACATTTATTTTTGCTCTCGTGCAGTAGCGTAAATACAAAACATAACAACACGCCTGTATTTCCCAAAGGGGTAAGCAGAGGTGTTCTCCTATTACAGGCGTCTGTACACCCACGTTTCCCTATGGTATTAAGTCCAATGTATCCCATGTTCACATTTTACGAGAAAGAGAGAGGTAGGTCTGTGGATTGGTCTATTATTTTCTGTGAACCACACGACATATCTAATGCTTATAAATCATTTACAGTATATGCAACAAATCTTTTGCGAAGAAGTTCAATGTGAAAGTCCACATGAGTGCTCACTCCGGCGAGAAGACGCACGCGTGCGCACGGTGTGGCAAACGATACACACAACGGAGCACACTGTTGAGACACGTTAAGAGGTATGTTATCAGCAGAGATCGGATAATCGGATGCATATTTACCTAAAGTTCAGGTGTTGACTTATATGGAATGCACATTTGTATCGAAAAAATGCCGCGATTCCGGCGTCGTCAAATTTAGTGTTCTGTAGAATAGAATCATATTTTATCTAGAATTCGATGTATATTTCTTTATTTACATACTTAAAGTTATACCTTTTTTTTAACTAACACAGACATGCACCCCTTACTTTCTTACACCCTACATACACACATATTCGCATTAGGGGTTAAAAGTTAACTCCATTTAATTATATGCATTCGATCAGTTATGCAATCCCGTGATATCGAGTTTTTATTTCTAATAAATTATTTTAAGAAGCCTTTTCCATACTTTCGTAGCGAAAAATTTACTTTAGGTAAATATGCATCCGATTATCCGATCTCTGGTTATCGGCTATGGAACCTAGTAATGTCCAGCCAGACAATATAAATTGTAACGCTAAATCACGTAAGCGTTCGTCCCTGATCCACCGTGCTTACCCGCCGCAGCCGGTCGTCTCTTATGACTCCGCAGTCGCACCGTTAATTCAGCCCTCATCAAGCTGTCTCCCTCCCAGTCCTCTCGCAAGCAACGCCCTAAGCCAAGGTTCGAGTCCCCCCTAGGGGACGCCCTTAGTGGTGTTGCTGCTTACTAGTCATGATGTTAGTAGTAGTAGTAATAGTAGTTAGCTTAGGTTAAGCATTTTACTCTCGTCGGGATTGGTTGGAGACCCTTCAGGTCTCACCAATAACTGCCCGGTTACGTAGAAACGGTCCGCAAGACCATCTACAAGCAGTCGAATAGAAAAAAAAAGCGTTCATTGTTCTAAAGAAATATAATTAACTTGTCTTTATCAGCCCACCTGGGGTGGCACACGTCGCCTGATTTTATGTATATTAAAAGTAAGTTAGGCGAAACACACACTGCCCCGCGCTACGCTGCGGTGTGCGTGGCGTCGGAGCCACAACACTGCGCGTGAATGCGTTTTCTGTGTGTTGGACAACGCGTGTTTTCTACAGGGTTAGTCGGAAAGGGGGTACGAAGCCGCAGACCACTTAATGTATCACTGATGATTGTTTTAATGTGTTAAAATTTAAAAATTCGATAAAAAAATATGCGAAATGATTTATATTTTAGTTTTATTTTAATTCTTCATCCTCGCCTCAGTTACGAATTCAGAAAATAGAGCTTCTAATCCGTGACCCCAAATATGACTTAAAAAGTAAACACAGCTGATCATAGCTGAGGATAGATATAATTTAGCGTATTTTTTATGAAATCTTTGAACAGCTATTTCTCTTAAACTCTTGACTTTTGGGGAAAGTTGTAGAACAAAAGTTATCCATTATTATACTTTAGGGTACTTTAACACCCTTTCGGCTTAGTACCCCCTTTCCGACTAACCTTGTATGCAAACAACGTAAGAACACGCACTCCCGCGCTACGCTGCGTGATGCGGTACAGTGTGTGAATCGCCTTAGTCTTAAGATATCTCAGGTGCTAGCGAATACACGCTTTTTCTAAATTAATTTTGTATTTTCAAAACTTCTTCCGGGCCACACGACGTTTGACTACCTATTGCACAAAATAATAAACAGGCCTAGGTATTCCAAAAATCGAACTACCCCTTTCAGACCGACGCAAGCTACGACGAAACTTGTTATTCTGAGAACGAATTCTAGGTAATTTGGCGCGAAAGGGCTACGAAGTTTCGGCTTACGGATCGCACGTTTTCCAACCACGAAAGTAACGAAAGGATCTAACGATCAATTCCATATTCACGATTCGACATTTCGTTTTTTTTTCACCCTACTCCCAAATGTTAATTGACATCTAATTGTTCGTTGGTTGACAATACTTTGAACATTATTTGTATAAGTTCGATGTTCGTCGTTTTTTCGTTTCGATTCGAAACATCGACGTTCGTTTTTCGGAGTAGGCCGTCAGTACTCCGTTCAGAAATCTCACTTCCGACTACCAAACGACACAGGCGATGTCAAATAGCTAGAAAATGTGCTCGGTGCATGCGAAATTGAGTTTTAAGTGTTAGGCGAGGCGGCTCATATTCTGCTGTAACATTATAAGTTTTTTTTCCAGGAATCACTCTGTTTCCTCTCCAAAGCGCACTGGATGACAGAAACAGCTGAAAATAATATTCCTATACATAATATAAGTTCTCAAGAACCAATAAATGAAACATTCCAACTCTGTTTTTTATTTTAACTAAAGTTTCCCAAAAATAAATGTCGTGTACCTAGGTCTGGAGGGTAACCCGTTTCTTGACAACCAAGTTGTGAGTTCATGAACCCGAGGTCATGGTGTTGATCCTCAGGAATCTCAGGTAGGGCAAAGAATGAAAGAGTTTAACAGAAATTAAATTCTGTCCAGAGACGATCAATCAACGACGCTATCTAGTCCAGTTACGGCAGTTCTTTTTGGGCGCGGCCAGTAACTAAATCGGGGATCCACCGATTAGAACGGTATCAATCGGAACGTTATGAATGAAAAATAGGTTTATGCAATGTATTCAATTCTAAGAGTATTAAAAAAGACATGTTATTACAATGAGTCTGTGTATGTGTAATTATTGTTTACCATTAGCTTTATCGTGAAGACAAAAACAAGAGATTTTAATATTACCCCTATATTATTATATGTACTCTGTCAACGATAGTGAGTGCTATCGCCATAAAAACTTGAATGAAACGGAACGTTCCGAAACATTACAAACATCATATGAGTGGCTTTGTTGCATCCATCAGTTTTAGCGTGCCAAGCCAATATTCATTCCATCCTTGACAGATTTTAAAGAAAAGAGCAAGCTATCCGATTATTCTGAATTATTGACATGCCTAGAATGTGGAATTATTCTGTGTTCTGACACTGACATTGACATTATGACTTATAATTGAATTTGACACTATCTATACATTATTACGAATTGTATTTATTGTTAATTTCATACATTTTGAAGTTCCTAAATATGCATCCCTTACAATTTTAGTTCAGTATTTTCCAGTATTGATATTTTATTCTCCAAAGTAGGTATTCCCTGTTTTCTTAGTGATTTAACTTTTTATCACTATAGTTTTGTAAAACGACTTATTATTGTCTTAAAATGAGAAATATGCCTTTTGAAATGTGTGTGTGGTGATGGAACAGTGGTAAACTTTATTTATTTACTTGAATTCATTAGAAACTGTTGCTATGACGGACGGACAACGCAGTGAAAAACTAGAGATGATCACTCTTCACAAGATCTTATTTACTATTTTCGCATTCTCCTTCGTGTATAAGTATTATACTAGCACCGCGCCAAATATAATAAGGATTAAGGACCCAAAGTTCAGTATTCTCGGGCCTAACAACATAACTCAGATAGCTATTGAAGATAATTTCTTCTATGGCCGGTTGATAGATATTGGTAATTTCTCATTTAAAATTAACCCACAACCATGTAAAGACTATCCAGCTGGGTTATTATTAATGATAATAATATCTTCAAACCCAAATAATCATGAAAACCGAATGATTATACGTAATACTTGGGGCCGAAGTATTGATTCTACGAAAGTTGTATTTTTGATTGGCGAGCCTGAAAATATTACTTTATCTAACCAAGTAATTGATGAAAGTAATAAATATGGGGATATCGTTCAGGGAAATTTCATAGATGTTTATAGAAATATGACTTACAAGCATGTGATGGGATTGAAGTGGGTAGCACACCATTGTCCGAAAGCTAAATATATTTTGAAGACCGATGATGATGTTGTCGTGAATTCTCGGGAGATGAGACACTTTCTAGCGAGGGAACTGTCTCCGTGGGGTGCTAAGGATTTGATCACATGTCAGGTTTTGAAAAACGCTAAGGTTCAGCGGACTGAAAAATCAAAATGGAAGGTGACAACTGAAGAGTATGCTTCTCATTTTTATCCGACTTACTGTGCAGGTTTGTGCAAATCTCATCAGCTTATTTGTTCATATTTAAAATGTATGCTTGATTTTTACTGGGTATGTTATAGTCGCCGGTACGTAATGTGGCAAAAGTAGAGAATAGATTCCTTTCCTTTCTTTCTATTAAACAGACATGTTTAAAAATAAATGATTGCAATTACCATAGAATAATGACGAGCAATAAAAGTGATCATTTTCTTGTTGCACTAAGTGTACATGCACAAACTTACTCCCACTACGCCAAAACCTTACCAAGTTACGTACCGGCGACTATATCTTAAACCAGCGGCCCATCCTGGCTTCGCAGGGGTGGACATTTTTCCCGTTTTTGCAACATTTTTCATTTATGCTCCGCTCCTATTGGTCGTAGCATGATGTTATATAGCCTATAACCTTCGATAAATGGACTATATAACACAAAAATAATTTTTCAATTCCAACCAGTAGTTCTTGAAATTAGCGCATTCAAACAAACAAACTCTTCAGCTTTATAATATTAGTATAGATAGAACACGTCATGTTGGATTTCTTACTGCTGCAGATTTTGTTCTGCCTGACCTAATGGTTCTGGAGTTCATGGTCATGTTGAATAATGTGCATAGTAGTCTTTTCCCCCCATTCCTCCTTCTATAAAATCTTAGGCCTTAGTTTGCCTAATCAAAATCACATACTTACACAACGTAACATCTATTTTCAGGTTGGGCAATCCTTTACTCGCAAGATGTAATTCCACGGTTACTGAAATCAGCCCAAACTACACCTTACTTCTGGATAGACGACGTTCACATAACTGGAGTCATCGCAGAAAAGATAGGTGTAGACCGGACTCCATTGTCCAGCCTAATATTGACACAAGCCAAAACTCGAGTGCTGAAGGTGTTGGGACCAGAATATGTTGGACCGTTTGTACTAGGACCTCCAGATCTAACCTCTGATAAAATTATGGAGATTTGGAAATCAATTCCTAAATAATTGTTTACGTATGTTGGGTAAAATATATTGATGGCCGCATGAGAAACTTGCAAGAGCTCTCACACGTTTTTTTGTATTAAATTGATTGCTATTACCTACCCTAAGTTATAGTACGACTAGGGTTGCCACCTTTTTATTGAAGAAATATAGTATTTTTCCCAAATAAGATGCAAAAATATAGTACATTTGAGAAATTCAGGAAAAAAAAAGTTCTATGTAGTATTCTGTATTTTCCATGTATATATGTTATTGCTCTTCGCTGTGACCATCAATATGTTTTGCTTTTATGCCAAAGGCTTAGCTTATTACTTGCACAAGTACCATTTCGTTGCAAAAGAGAATAAGCTTTATGTAATGTGTAAGGGCCAAGCCACATCTGACGGAAGATACATCGCCGATTTTCCACCGGTACACATAATTCCATCCAAACATCTCACACCGTAGACTTTTGACCGAAGGTGCGTTACCAAAATTCCTCGAGTAAATTACGCGACGGAAGATCTGCGACATATCTTCCGTCAGATGTGGCTTGGTCCTAAATGGTCATTTGTCCTTTAGGCTATGACTGTTGTGATATAATAAGTATTACGTCAGAAATTTTTGCACTAGTGTGAATTATTTTAAAATATTTATATACCTACTTGTAGTTTTGTGACTAACTAGCAGTGCCGTAACTGGGGTTACCTTATGACAGGCATTTGCCGCATTTGACAGGCATTTTAAGAATTAGACAGGCGTGCCGCCGGTATTACTTTGGCGCCCCGTACACAGTCAATCTCGAACGCGATCCGCGATCAAAATCAATGATCGCGATCCAGATTGTTTTGTGATCAGATGCATCAATCCGTCAATCTAATTCGTACATTATCAATCTGGATCGCGATCATTGATTTTGATCGCGGATCGCGATCAAGATTGACTGTGTACGGGGCGCCTTTGAGACAGGCATAAGGTTGCATTTAAAAAGCCTCTCAGTGACTATACTTGAGTAGGTACGTACGGAGCACACTGTGTAGTCAGCCCCGCTACCAACCTTGCTAACTGCCTAATCTTTTCACGACACGGCATTATCTATTTTCTTGCCGACATGAGAGAGAGAGATCTACAGGCATTTTTCTGTAAAGTCGGGCATTTAAGGCACTCTAGATAGGAATTCCTTCATTTCGAAAACGTAACCCTAGCCGTAACTAGCTTTTTGTGCGCCCGGTGCGAGTTTCTACCACTGTCCTCTAAAATGATGTAACGCAGGAACAACCATGATCCATGCGCCCCGTTACGGTCAGTTTCCACTAACCGGCAAAATCATTGTTCACCTTTTTAATGTCACTGAATAAAGAACTGTAACTGTATTGACTTTAAGTATAAAATTCGATGCTTGGGCATGCTCGAGGAAACGCTTGATGTCTGCGTTGGAATTTATACTTAAAGTCAATATTGATACAGTTATATTCATCAGGTCGACAAGATAATCGGGTATGAAGTGAGTCGTGTCAGGGGACACGCCCCACACACCCGCACAGCGCCCGCCATCTTAGTGTTAGCGCTGCACGAATCCGCATCGATCGCGTTTATCGATTTCGATCTCGCTCACGTTGTTGCTTGAGCATCCGCGAGGCTTTTTCCGTTTGGTGGAAACTGACCCTTAGGGTGTTCGCCATGTGCGGCCGCACCGCCAACACCGCCCTAATTACGGCACTGCTAACTAGTCAGTACAGTACAATCTCTCTAATCCGGCATTTCAATAGACCGATACGTCCAATAATCCGGCACCCTCCGCCCGCGCCTCCTTCGCCCCTCTACGCCTCCCTCGCCACTCTACGCCTATGCTATTTTAATTATTATGATTTTTTTCTCTATAATCCAGTAATCCGAACATTCCCATAACCCGGCACTCTCTGGTTTTCAATAGTGCTGGATTAGTGAGATTCTACTGTACTTAAAAAAGTTTTAAGAAAATCAAATATGTCACCAAAGATATTTTTATTGTTGTTGCTTGTTTCATTTATTTTATAAGTAAAAATGTGTTTAATTAAGTTGTCGAATATATACGTAAGGACTCAATTGTGCCTTGAAAAAGATAGCTTGGATATTATGTTACATATTTCCATAGATATATGTAGATCTTTTTAGTACTTATTATGATGTTGAATTATGTATCGGAAATGCCTCGTTGGTCTAGTGGTTGCAAGTGTGACCGCTGATCATGAGGTCCTGGGTTTGATCCCCAGGTCGAGCAAAGTGTTATCGGGTTTTTCCGTGTGGAATTTCTCAGATATGTGCCCGGTTGATGGCAATAAACTCGCCCCCTATATTACATGGGACGAAATGAGGGTGTTACTGTACACTTCTGCCCAACCCTTCGGGGAATACAGACCGGTGCCTTGGTGGGCCACTTGTTGAATGCTATAAATGGAGTATTTATTTATATTTTCAAAATTTAAGAGCCCTGGTAACGAATTTTCAGCTAAGTATACTGGGTGTAAAAATAACCTTAACGAAGCCGAAGTCTACGCATACTGTACATCAAACTAAGTAACATACAGCAAAAATAATTGCTAGGAAACGACTTTTATTTTTTGATATTAAAAACAGATTTTAATTGTAGCGCGCAGTTGACTGTGCCTGCATTTCGAAAATGTTGTTAATGTTTGTATAGAATAATGTTTAGTAATAACATTTAAACTTAGTTTTCGTGAAAAACGTTCAAAAATATGGTGACTTTGACCTTAAATATCTCCATAACCAGTCTGTTCCAATACCAAAAAAACTTCGTAATGATGGGAAGAATACGTGGCTCTCGGCTTCGTTAAGGGTATTTTTACACCCGATGTAAAATATGAGTGTAGGTAAAAATATGTTGATCAAATAACTTGAATCATATTATAATTGTTGTAATTTGTTGCTCGTCTTGTTAATTATAATCAAAAATTAAGTTTTCAATTACGTACTTATATATTAATTATTAATCTTCGGTTTTTTTGGGAGGGGCTCGTGGCTATCAACCGCGCGGGTCGTACAATTTGTGAGGTTAAGCAGCGCTTGCCGCAGTCCGTGGATGGGTGACCGTTTATTACACATCAAGACCCCTCCGTGCCTCGAAGATCACGTTAATTAAATAGTCGGTCCCAGGTGTCATACGAATACCTATGACAGTCGTTACGGGTAGTTAGAAGCCCGAAAGTCTGACAACCGGTCTAATCGGCATTGCCCTGTAGGTATCTGGGTTGCGGAGATATGACTGCAGTCGCTCCGTGTAAAATACTGGTATTCAACCGCATCTGATTAGACTGGAAACTGACCCCAACATAGTTGGGTAAAGACTAGGCAGATATAATCATTGTTTTTTTTCTAAATATGTATTTATAATTAATGTAGGTACGTACTATGCGTGCCAAATAAGAATAGGATCGCGCTTGCTACAACTTCACACGATAGCTGTCAAATTGGTACTGCCAGTAAAAAAATACTATGAAAAAAAATATGTTATATTTTTTTATTCATAGATTTTATTATTATTTACATTCATCTTTATAAAATGTTATTTATTGAATTCCATAAATAGATAATTTTGGATAATTTAATAATATTTGAAAACAGTATTCATTAGAGAAATGAACCAATATATATAGTTAACTTCACGAAATGCTACTGGTCACCCTAATATGTCGCCATAATAATAATATAATTACTGTGTAATTAATTTGGCGTAAAATTGATAAGAAATACCAAAAAAGTGAACAAAAATAATTAAACTGAATATAATTTCTTTATTTACTTTTTTGCACACCTTACACTTTGGTAATGAAGTTCACGAGTATTGCGGAACAAAATGGCGTCTTGACAGTGCTATTCTTATTTGGCACGCATTACATACATATATTACTCGAGAGTATTTTTTTTTATAGAATGCAGAACTTTTATTTTAGTTTTCGAACAAATAATATTGGTGTCGATTCTGTTGCGCACTTTGACAGGACTTAACTAAGCTAAGGGTGTTTGTCTCTTTCTGTTTCAATAGAAAATGAAAGTGACAGTTGCGTTTAGTCTAGTTTAGTACTGTCAAAATGTGCTACACAATCGACACCACTGTCTCGTAAAGTTCTCTTTAAATTGCTTGAAAAAGGAAGATATCATTGAAATTAATAAAACCAAAAAAAAAATAACAAATCTATGTCTATTTGTACAATATTGCTGTCTTAAAACAAGTTCTTTATTTGATCTTAAAAATATTATATTTGGATTAAAATGTAAGGACTAATTAATCAACATGTTTAATCTCACTAAAAGAGCTTAAATCTATCGACTGAAATATGGTGAAGTATTACACTTACATAAGTTACATACTAAGAAATTCTCTCACGAGTTTTTTAAAATTATAATACAATAGCGCCGATTCTCCTATCCACATCTTTAACTAACAGGCAGCGCGAGAAAATGACGGTGATAGATAAGAACTAAATTAGAGATGTCAAACTAGCTTACGCCTTGAACTCCACCGTGTGTTTAATCGACACGTGAAACAGGTGAAACAAAGAATATAAAAAACATTTTTGACTATGGAAATAGTTCAACTAAACTTGACAGCCCGTAATCTACGTCCGTCCCTTTCTTATTTTATAAGAGTGAAAAAGATGGCAATAGTCTAAATTGAGTTTAGTTTGTGCAGAACAGTATCGACACCAATGTATCGTCGCTGCGCTTGCAAAATCCGCTATGTGAAAAAACCCAACTTTACAGGAGAAGCAAAAAGCTTTTTTTTTTCCAAACTGATAACAACATTTAAAAACTTAGTAAGCAGAAAATTAGACTTGATGTCGAGACATCATAAAATATTTTTTTTTTGTTTTTTTCTACGATATAACAGGTGCTAGGATTTTTTTAAAGTGAATTTGGTCACATAGCGTATTTTTTTTGGGTCATAAATACCGCGATAATTTTCATTGTTGGTCTTCCTAGAACACTTAGCGGATTTTCCACACTATTTTAAAATAATAAACCCGCTATGCGTCATATTGAAGCGAAATTCTAAGAGGCGCGCATCGAAATAAAATTACGTTAAGTGTTTCTTTGCACACATAGAGGATTTCTGAAGCCGTTTTTGACCTAAATTTCATAGGTAGCTGATTTTACTATCTCCTTAACCAAATAAATTATTAGAAAACAGATTTCACAGGCCTAAGTGGCTTGAGAAGTACGATAAAATAGCATTAAAAACCGAAATAAAAAAAAAAACAGCGGATTTTTTAGGCGCAGCGACGGTATTATAAAGTTAAAATTAATATTCCTACTTATATTTGGTAGGTAAGTACTTAAAAAAATTATAGTCTGGCAAACGAAAGTAGAGACTGAAAAATCGCGGCAAATTAAAAAAAAAACTCAGTATAGCAACCCCAAAACTAGTATGAAATACCTGGAATAACCTAATTTGATACTTTAGGTTTAAACAAAATCATGTAATTCTTTCAAACCTCGTGATGTACTGCTGATATAGATTAAACCTGCGCGGGTTACACTTGGATTCAATAAAAAAAAAGTTACAAGAAGTAAACATGTGTTCTTACCGTGAGGCATTTTAGCACCCCGAGTTAAATGACCACGCGGCTAGCGACAGTCGCGCAATTCACTATGGGCGTTAAAATGTCACACATTAAGAACACATGTTTACTTCTTGTAATTTTATTTTTATTGAAATGAAAAGTATCCCTTGCAGGGTTAATCTTTGTCAGCAGTACATCACGAGGTTTGAAGGAATTACATGATTTCGTTTACACCCTGTATATTAAAAGTTTGCAAATAATTCGAGTGTCTACTTTCGTTTGCCAGGCTATCAAATGCCAGGAATGACTGTTGGTTAAAAACTTTAGTTAACAACAACGCCTTCTTCTTTAATAATAAGTTTCATTTGTGCTTCTGGATCATTACTCTTCTGACCCTTAAAACTATCTTCAATGTCCTGTAAAGTTCTATCTTTAGTTTCTGGCAACAAAATATACATTATAATTAGGAACACTGTCAAAGTTGCTGAATACACTAAGTATGCACCTTCGACTCCCACTGAAGAATACAAATGCGGTGCCGACTTCATAGATATAACAAAAGATGGAGTCAAAAATGATGTAGATAGGGTTGAACCTAAACTCCTATAAGCTAAAGGAAATACTTCACCACATATCACCCAATTTAAAGGTGCTAACCCTAGACAGAAAGACAACGTATACAAAACCATCAAACCCATTGGAACTATGTCCAACATCCACCACGCCGTAAAAACTTCAGCTCTTCTTAAATATACGAAGATTGAAATAGCTGTCATAGACAGAACAGTCATCACACCACTTGAGAACAAAATCGTCCTTCGCTTAAAATATTTTAATAAGAATATAGCTAAGAACGCACACACTGTTCTTAATAGATCTATCACTGTGAATTGCCAAGCGACGTCTTTGGGATCTTTCTTGTCCAGAACAACTTGAAGAATTATATTGCCGTAGGCAGCAACCATGTGCGCTCCACCGAACTCAAAAACCACCAACATACTTATAGCTATAATAGCTGGCTTATAAAATTCTTTCTTCTTGAAAATCTTGACCACATCACTGATACCTTGCACTATTTTCTTAAAAACGTTGTTACAAACATGTGTTTCAGCGTATTCAGTTCTCTTTTCGGCTTTGTTCATTGTCTGTGCGTTGATCATGGCTTCTAATTCCTCCTGTTGTTCAGGTCCTTCGCCCCTGACCCATTTGAAAGCCTTCCTAGCTTCCGCAAACTTGCCTTTCGAGACCAACCAGCTTGGGGATTCTGGTGACAGACTTATAATCGCCATGGCTATCATTGGGAATAAAGCACACACAGCTGCAGTCAGCTTCCAACTCAAATGCGCCCCCCATAAGTGAGATAAAAAGATTCCCATGCCGAGAGATATTGCAAATGTCCCTAAAAATGCTCCTCTATACTTTGGATCTGTGTATTCAGCTACTAGTATGGCTGCTAAAGGAGTTCTAAGTCCTAAAGCAAGTCCATGTAAGAGTCTTGCCGCTATGAAGAGAGGGACAGAGTTTCCGAAGATGAAGACTATCCAGCCAAGGAGGGCGGGGAGTGTGGAGATGAGGTGTGCTCGCTGGCGGCCGTACCTAGTCATCAGGACTGGTGATACGAAGTTGCCCACGATGCCCATCACGCCGACTACGGACGCTGGAAAAAAAAGTGTATAATTTTACACGATGCTTTCATTAAGGTAGATATGCCTAATTCAGTCATGTTGAGCAGTGACCTGTAAGAGGGTCTGAGTTCGTACCCGGCCTGCATCTTTGTCGTTTCGAATTCATGTGCGAATCAGAATTTGATTATCACTTGCGTAACCATTTTTTTTTTCGTTGGAATATCTTCATGGATGTCCCTCGTCCGGGGAAGGCGAGGGGTTCTGCCGGACTCTTACCGGCTAAAAATCCACGATGTTCCGCCTCCTGACCGTGCGGCCGGGGTCGCGGGATTCACAAAAGCATGCACCGCAACCCCGGCAGGTCCCGGTCCGCCAAACCTCGGCGGACCTCTCCTCTGTGGGCCTTGCCTCACATCCTCTTGAGAGGCGCGCGCGGAACACTGCGCGCCGCCTTCTCGGGCCTGTTACCTACTGGTCGGGCGGCGGGTATCACTTGCGTAACCTAACCTAACGTCAAAAAAAAAGAATATTCTCGATGGTGTGTAGTCTGCTATCCCGCACCAGGCCCGCGTGGTGGACAAAGGCCTAAATCCTTCTCATTCTGAGAAAAGGCCCGTGCCCAGCAGTGGGACAGAGATTTACGTCTAAACGCATCTACAACTTTTTTTTATAAGAGCACTTGCGACCACTAACCATCTTAACATAGTAGGTATAAAACAAAGTCGCTCCCGCTATACGCTTAGATCTTTTAAACTACGTAACGGATTTTAATGCAGTTTACAGCAATAGATAGAGTGATTCAAGAGGAAGGTTTATATGTCCCACATTAGTATCTACATTGCACCCGTGCGAACCCGGGGCGGGTCGCTAGTATACAATAATTTACTTACTTTTAATTCAAATAGCAAATAATTGAAAATAATACCGATCTCGTAAACGTAAACTAGTTTTAAATGAAAACCTTGACAATCGGAGACCTTGAAGGTTCACGGGTAGTTGCTGACCGTACTAACTTACTCGTTCCAATCAAAAGGGAATTCTTGTTAAACTTCCATTTACTTTTTTAGCGTGAACCTTTTTTTTCTTGTTATATTCGGTTCATCTATTTTAGGTAAGTTCATTTAGTTATAGGTATTTGTTGTATTATCCATAAACGTGCAAATACTGTTTTCTTTAATCTTCACGATTTCAGGGTTAGTCTCTAATAGAAGTTGTTCATAATGATGAGTAAAATGAGCCGTTAAGGTTTTCAGTTTTTGCATTTACACTTTTTTTAAAGATAAATTGATTATAGCTTACCTATCCAAGATGTGTCATGGTCTGTCAGCGTGACGGGTCCTCCATCTCTGTTGAGCTGAGCGAACAGCACAGCCGCGTAGCCGTGAGCGCATCCATGTCCGGCTATGTTCAACGCAGCACCGCTCACCACGAACGCCTGGAATACGATGCAATTGAGCATTTTAAGGAGTTTGAGCTAGTAGCAATGATAGCTTAGCGGTTGAACGTTTGCCTTCCATGTAGGAGGGTCTGAGTTCGATCGTTTTTTCGATCGTTCCGCACTTCTCAGTTTTCTAATTCAAGTGCGGATCAGAATTTGATTATCACTTTAACCACAGTGAAGATCGTATGATTTGCAAGGTTAAGCTGCGCTTGCTGCGGTCTGTCCGTGGATGGCTGACTGTTCGTTACACATCGAGACCCCTCTGTGCCTCGGAGAGCACGTTAAACCGTCGGTCCCGGGTGTCATACGTATACCTATGACAGCCGTTACGGGAAGTTAGAATATCGGTATTTCCCAGTAACTGGGTTGCGGAGGTCTGATGGCAATCGCTCCGTGTAAAATACTGGTATTCAGCTGCATCTGGTTAGACTGGAAGCTAGCTCCAACATAGTTGGGAAAAAGCTAGGCAGAACTTGCGTTAACAGTGAAGGAAAACATTGTGAGGTAAGAAGCATAACAGAGAGGGCCCAAAAATCCAATCTCGATGGTCTGTGCAGTTCAGCAACCCATACCAGGCCAGCGTGCTGAACTAAGGCCTAAACCCTTCTTATTCTGGGAAGTAGGGCCGTGCCCCACCTCCTCCTTATGCTCGCACGAACGCTCAACGAGTATTCCCAAGGAGGGTTGATGTCAGGCAGGCGGCCGGTCATAAAACAATAAGCCAAAACCTCAAACAACATGGATTTATGAAATACATGTTGTGCCGACCCCATCTAGTGTGGGGTAGGGGCAGGAAGAAGAAGTAGCCCAATGCATTGGGATAGTAATGGGCTGGCTACCTAATGTTAATAATGTATTTACATACATACATAAACTCACGCCTTTTTCCCATGGGGGTAGGCAGAAACTATAGAACGCCACATGCTACGACCCTTACATACCCCTTTCGCTTCATCCACATTCATACATCTTGTCATACATGCACGCCGGTTGAGAGTACTATGCACCTGACCTTTGTGAAGAACATCACCAATAACATCGATGTATGTCCTTTTAGGACGTATTTGTATGTATATATTTACCTGCTTTATAAAAGGGTTCATCGCACCGTGCCTTCATACAGGACCCTCTGAATCTGTAACTACAAAAATAATTAAATGTTAGCATTGTTATGTTAGCTAGTAAAGACGCTGTGAGTATAGGGTTGTCGGCTTTAGACGGACATGTCGTGCTTTTTACAGTCGTGTCCGGTCAAATATATACAAGTTCGACCTGTCCGGCTTTTGTGAGGGTTTTGGTCAACCCCGCCCACCAAAAGATGCCGACCGAAAGCGCGGAAATAAGAAGTTACAAATTACTATAATAAGAACAAAATGTGATTTATCTTCTTTACATAGTACTAGCTATGTCCTCACAGCTCCGCCCGCCTAAGAAGTTTTATTCCAGTAATAAATATAGCCTATGTTACTCAGTGATAATGTAGCTTTCTAACGGCAAAATAATATTTGAAATCGGTCCAGCAGTTTTTAAGTTTATTCGTTATATACAAAAATACAAATCTTTCATCTTTATAATATCAGTATAGAAGTATAGATAAAACAACGTCGCTCTCGCTGTCTGTACGCTTAGATCTTTTAAACTACGCAACGGATTTTAATGCAGTTTTCAGCAATAGATAGAGTGATTCAAGAGGAAGGTTTATATGCCCCACATTAGTATCTAATCTACATTGCACCCGTGGGAATCCGAGGCGGGCCGCTACAAATTATATAAAGACGCAATGACCTACACCTGCCAATTAAAAATAACATATTCATAAACGGCGGTTTCCGTTACTACAACCGCATTACTAATAAAACAACATAACATCACACCTGTATTCCCCGAAAGAAGCAGAGGTGTATAGTAACACCCTCATTTCGCCGTTACGTTTAAGTTTCATGTAATAGAGAGCGAGCCTATTGCCATCAACTCCGGGCTGCTACTGAGGAATTCCACACGGAAAACCCGACAACACTTTGCCCGACCCGGGGTTTCAATCCAGGACCTCACGATCAGCAGTCGCGCTTGCCACCACTAGAACAACGAGGCAGTTACCAGTTACCTTACGAATAATAGCTGTTTAAAGTTACAACGCTGTCTAAAGTAAGTGTAACCATACATTTTTTATGTTTAAGCATGTTATAAGTTTACACAATGATTAATATTGCTAAGAGGGTAACTATTTACTTGGGTACCTACCTACCTATAAGGCCGAGAGTCTGAGAATAGACTTGTAAACGGCATTCTTGAGGAGCGTTGGAAAAATAATATCTGTCATGGTTTAGGCTTGAACAAATATTATTTTAAGTAGGTACTTAAGTAATTATAGTCAGATTAGAGAGAAGATTAACGAAAATGTGTGGTTTGGTTTAAATTGTAAAAGTTCAAATACAAGGTGTAAAAAGACCCTTCACGAAGCCGTCAACCATGCACTCAGTACATCAAACTAAGTAACCCTACGCGAAAATTGTCGCTGGGAAACGACTTTTTTTTTGGGAGAAAAATTTAGTTTTACTGTAAAGCTCAATGTAACGCACTCAAAACACTGTGCTGATAGATGCAATGAGTAGTAAACGGGTAATGGAGGTATTTCAAGTACATTAGCAACCTTCAAAACTAGTATTTAAAAAAAATGTTGTGAAACGTTGGAACTTTGACCTCCAATATCTCCGTAACTAGAAGGTACCCAGGCATAGTCCAGAACAAAAAAAAAACACAATGACGTGGAGAATAAGTGCCTTTCGGCTTCGTTAAGGGTCTATTTACACCGTTTATAGTAGGTATAGCAGTGATAGCCTAGCAACCACTTTCCCAACTATGTTGGGGTCAGCTTCCAGTCTAACCTGATGCGGCTGAAGGTGAATACCAGTAAGTATTTAACAAGGAGCGACTCCCATCAGACCTCCGCAACCCAGTTACTGGGCAATGCCGATATTCTAAGGTTAGCCCGGTTGTCAGACTTTCGTGCTTTTGACTTCCCGTAACGACTAGAATAGAATAGAATATGTTTTTATTTGCAAATATAGGTAATACAAAAAATAAGATGTTACATTTGTAATTATAGCTCGGCCATATTTCACCATTCGGTATGCAAATATTTACATTAAATATTAACTAAATTATCACATTGCATTACACTCTTTTGTGATTATATTCAATTAAAATCCAGGATATTATATTTTTCTCTAGGAGAAACTCATTTACACTGTAATATGTTTTACTTATTTACGTAGTTTATTTACGTAGTTTATTCTTCAACTGTTTTGTATTTAGAGCTTTCCAACTACTTGGTAATTTATTATAAATAATTGGAGCCATGCAGTAGACACTATTACGCATTAATGTAATATTACATGTTTGGTGACATAGGTAATTTGCTATTGTCACGCCTTGGTATTCTTTTTTTTTTTTTTTAAGAAAAAACGTTGCCCCACACTAGGATTTCTCCTGTATCGTGGGTGCGTTTACAGACACAAATCTTCACATGCACAAACACCCAGACCCTGAACAACTATCTGTAGGCCATACAAATATTTGTTCCGTGCGGGAATCGAACCCACGACCCGCAGCGCAGAAGCCAATCGCTTAGCCACTGCACCAAACGTGTCGTCGAATTCTATCTGCTTGACGTTCAAAACGACTTGGATTCTGCTTCACAAACATAGTTACTTCTAGAATGTAGATGCAAGGAAGTGTCAAAAGGTTATGCTGCTTAAAAAATGGCTGGCAGCTGTCGGTGTTTAGAAGCTTAAACATTGACCGGAGACATCTTTCTTGAGCCTTAAATGCGTTTTATTTATTAGTTGAGTTAGCCCAGAAAATGATGCCGTTGCGTAAGTGTGATTCAACTGTTCCGTAGTAAGCCGTAAGAAGTGTTTTGGTGTCTACTATGGAGGATAATCTGTACAGGACATAGGCTGATGAACTTAGTTTCTTACATAGCATATCTATATGAGATTTCCAGTTTAATCTGTGATCTATTTGCAATCCTAAAAATTTGGTATCATCCGTTTCACCAATACTGTTATTTTGGTAGCGTATTTGAAGATTAGGTATACCGGGTGTGCGTTGTCTAAAGTGCACTATCTTTGTCTTACTTAAATTTATATTCAAATTATTAGAATCTAGCCATTTAACTATACTGTTAAGAGAAATATTAATGTCATTTTCATATGTAGTTACATTTTTGCAAGGGATCGACTGTCATAAGTATTCGTATGACATCCGCTCTCCGAGGCACGGAGGGGTCTTAATGTGTTTAACCGTGGCAAATCGTATGATTCACGCAGTTGGTAGCGACGAGCCCCTCCACAAAGTACATGGAAGTGTGTAAAAATAGATCACGGTCCAAAATGACAATAGGTCCACATCGTGGTACAGCTTTTTCACAATAACCTAGTAACCTTGAAGTTTCCCAGTAGGTACTGAACGCATTTCCGTAGTTGTAGTATTTCTGCGAATTAATATCGACATAGTACCTACGATTTATTATTATTTTTCTTTTTCCTGTTTCAGACTTGATCTTATTTTTATTGTATGCTTTTAAGTTATCTATTAGGTATTTTTTAGGGTTCCCTACCCAAAGGGTAAAACGTGACCCAATTACTAAGACCACGCTGTCCGTCCGTCCGTCCGTCTGTCATATGTCACCAGGCTGTATCTTATGAACCGTGATAGTTAGACAGTTGAAATTTTCACAGATGATGTATTTCTGTTGCCGCTATAACAACAAATACTAAAAAACAGAATAAGATAAATATTTAAGGGGCTCCCATACAACAAACGTGACTTTTTTGCCGTTTTTATAGATAATGGTACGGAACCCATCGTGCACGAGTCCGACTCGCACTTGGCCGGTTTATTTCATAATTTCAAGTACCTACCTACTTTTATTAGCAATCATTTTGTGCTTTTGTAATTGAGGAGCTAACACACTTACCTACACTTTTTTTTTTTAATCGAACCCCGATTCATCACTCGTAAGTCACATCTCAAGTAAGATCTTTAGCCGGACGCTTCGTGGTTAATTAATATTTATAAATATTTCCTTAATATTTTATATTGTTATTTTATTACAACCGTGCAGAAGTTCTCCAGGAAGTCAGAAGTGTGTCTGCATTATATTAAAAAAAATAGTATTTTAGTCAATTAGCCACGATGATATTAGCACAAAAGAACAAAGAATAAAGAATCAATCCGTGTAGAAATAATATTGTTATCGTATCGCTATTAAATTAAGAAAAAAATAAGGAAGCCATGGTTGTAAATCGTAACTAAGTGGCTAATGGCCAAGGTTAATCAGTCGGAAAGGGGGTACTAAGCCGCGGGTCACATAAAGTATCACTGATGACTATTTTAAAGTAAGTGTTAAAGGGGGTACTAAGCCGCGGGTCACAAAGTATCACTGATGACTATTTTAAAGTAAGTGTTAAAGGGGGTACTAAGCCGCGGGTCACATAAAGTATCACTGATGACTATTTTAAAGTAAGTGTTAAAGGGGGTACTAAGCCGCGGGTCACATAAAGTATCACTGATGACTATTTTAAAGTAAGTGTTAAAGTTTCAAAATTCGATAATTTTTATTTGCATGCAATAATATCTTTATTTTAGATTTTTTTAAAAAAAAGACATACATACCTGCTTTAGTAATGAATTCAGAAAATTTAGTTGCTAATCTGTGACCCTAAATATGACCTAAATTGTAAAAACACAGCTGATCATAGCCATGGACAGATAGATTTTAGCATTTTTTTTACGAAATCTTTGAAAAGCTATTTTTTTTTTATTTGGAATGGGTTTGCTCTTGACTCTAGTCTAGGTCAGAGGAGACAAAGACAAAGTCTACGGTGGAGTGAGCTTACCCAGAAGAAGCCTGTTAACTCTAACTTTGAAGAGATTCAGGTTGAATGCGTTCGAGAACACAGACGCAGGTAGTGAGTTCCACTCTTTTGCAGTGCGCATTATGAAGGATGTTTGGAAGCACTTAGTGCGAATTGGTGGAATGACAACTAAACTAAACTATTTGATTTATTAAAAGAGTTTTGGGGAAAGTTCTAGAACAAAAGTTATCCCTTATTAAGGGTACTTTAACACCCTTTCGGCTTAGTAACCCCTTTCCGACTAACCTTGTATTATAAGAAATTCTTAAAAAATATAAATTATTCGTCCTAAGTATCGCCAGAGCCATTTGGCT
Source organism: Amphipyra berbera (assembly GCA_910594945.2). Classification (NCBI taxonomy): domain Eukaryota; kingdom Metazoa; phylum Arthropoda; class Insecta; order Lepidoptera; family Noctuidae; genus Amphipyra; species Amphipyra berbera. The sequence continues at coordinate 3,242,611 of OU343146.1, forward strand.
GGAGACCCATCAGATCTCGCCAATAAACTACCCGGTTGCGTAGAAGCGGTCCGCAAGGACTATATACAAGCAATCCAATCGTTCTGCCTAGAAACCTGCACACCTGAGAGGGCTCCATACAGTTCTCAATGGTGTGTGTAGTCTGCCAACCCGCACCAGGCAAGCGTGGTGGACTAAGGCCTAAACCGTTCTCATTCTGAGAAGAGGCCCTTGCCCAGCAGTGGGACAGTAATAGGCTGGTTAAGTTTTTTATGTTTATGTTACTAGTAACAGACTGCGTCGTTGGTTTAGTAGTCGCAAGCGCGACTGCTGAGCATGGGGTCCTGAGTTCGATCCCCAGGTCGGACAAAGTGTCATTGGGTTTTTCCATTACGAATTTCTCAATAGCAGCCCTGAGTCCGGATTTGTGCCCGGTTAATGGCAATAGGTTCGCCCCCTATTACATGGGACTTAAACATAACTGGCGAAACGAGGGTGTACTAATAACACCTCTGCCGAACTCTTTGGGGAATACAAGGCGTGATGTTATCTTATTTTACTAGTAATTAATATTACTACAAGTATCTCCACACAGGATCTAAAAATGAACAAAGACTTATTTAACAGGTACCTTCTGTAATTACTTATGCATACACCGACCAATCTTAATGAAGATCGTGACTAGTAACAGAGACTCGTAAGTACCATTTATAGTGCTACTGGTGCCTAAAGACGAAGCGTGATGTTATATACAAGTCAATAGTATCTGCTGGGAATACTCGAAGTTTTTAATATGCATTTGTTTACAAATTATAGTTAACTAGCTGTGTCCTCACGGCTCCGCCCGTAGCCTTTGTTACTCAGTGATAATGTAGCTTACTAACGGCAAAAAAATTTTTGTAATCGGTCCAGTAGTTTTTAAGTTTATTCGTTACATACAAAAATACAAATCTTTCCTCTTTATAATATTAGTATAGACTAGCGGCCCGTCCCGGCTTCGCACGGGTGGACATTTTTCCCGTTTTCGCAACATTTTTCATTGTTGCTCCGCTCCTATTGGTCGTAGCGTGATGTTATATAGCCTATAACCTTCCTCGTTAAATGGACTATCCAACACAAAAATATTTTTTTAATTCCAACCAGTAGTTCCTGAGATTAACGCGTTCAAACAAACAAACAAACTTTTCAGCTTTATAATATTAGTATATAGTAGGTATAGATTAAAGGTGTGCTAAGAAGCTATAGCCTAGCGGTTTAACTAGCCTTCTATGCAGGAGGGTCTGCGAGTTCAATCCCGGCCCGTACCTCAGACTTTTCAAATCCATGTGCGGATCAGAATTTGATTATCACTTACGTTAACGGTGAAGGAAAAACATCGTGATGAAACCTGCACACCTGAGAGGGCTACATAAAGTTCTCGATGGTGTGTGTAGTCCGCCAACGCGCACCAGGCCAGCGTGGTGAACAAAGCCATAAACCAGGGGTGACCAACTTGATACGACCCAGGTCTACTGTTTACTGAGTAGACTCTTTGCGTATGCAATCTACCAATTACATAATCAGTACCTCTTCATTCAACTTATGTTTTTCTTTGTTTTGCCATGATCGACTGGATTAAGAGCCGCGATCGACGTGTGCATCTGGATTGAGGGCCCATTTTTTAAATCCTTGCGTAACGAAGAAGACTTATAGGAGAATTACTAAAAAATATAAAACTTAAAGCATAGGGCCATGAATTTCTTAAACGTGAATTAAAACTGTTATGATTAGATAACTTGGGCCCTCAATCCAGACGCGTGCATAAAGTGGCATAGCCTAAATCTCAGAAAGTACTATCTCTGGGTTAATCATTTTTGACTGGTTGGACACCCCTGCCATAAACCCTTCTCATTCTGAGAAGAGGCCCGTGCCCAGCAGTGGGACAGTAATGGGCTAATTAATCTAATTATGTTTATGTAAAACGATGTATAGGTAAGATTTGCTAAGTACATTTATTTATAGTGTTTAATTACACTTAGCTTGACTTGTTGTTCTCGATGTAGGAAACAATGGCAGCAGTGTTACGAAACCGTATCAGTTATTGTTAATTGCAATATTTTACACTACATCACTGTTCATTAGAGTTATGTAGGATAATGCAGTAAACTAATCCTTATTACAATGTAATAAGGACAGTCCATGTGATTAAAATACTTACACCTAAACCGCTCGATGTATAACCGTTCGTTACACATCGAGATCCCTCCGTGCTTCGGGGACCACGCAGATTGTCAAGTCAATGGGAACGGCTAGCACGACAGTCGTAAAAAGATAAGAAAACGTCACGACACCGTGACGGCAAATCGTGTGTCGTTGTTACGACTGTCGTGCTAGCCGTTCCCATTGACTCGAAAATCTGTCGTCACTCCAAAAACAAGTCGTGAACGACAGTTAATCGTGTCGTCTTATATGTGAACACCTCCATTTAAATATATAAGCCACGACACTTAAAACTACACGACTATTGGAGGATTTTACATAACTTTCGTAGTAGACCTGACCTGCGGAGCGGATGGTTTCGAGCCGTTTATGAGCGGTGTTTATGTTACACTACCTACTTACAAAATTGATGAGCAATCGCCGTAGGAGTAGGAAAAGGTAATAGGACTCACCAAGTTCTTCTTCGGCAGCGTAAGTACGTAGATAGTTACTAAGTTTGGATAAGCTAGTTCAGTGTTGTGGGTTTTCCTGGTGTGTGATGCACTTCACTAATGTTTATAAAAACTGCACTCAAGTTTGTTATAAGCGGGGAATAATAATTTTGCGGTTTTATAAAAGTTTTGCGGGAGCCGGCTCGAACGCGCGTAAAGATTATTAAGTTGTGTTGTAATTTTCTTCCGCAACCGTACATGGCGCCACTTGATGACAGCCGAAGTCCATTTTCTTTCTCTCTCTGCCATAGGGTTCAGGGAAATGTGAGGGAAAGGGAAGGACACAGGAAATAGACGAAAGCTCATCAAATTATAGTGCATTTTTGCATAAAAGTAATCAATTTGACTATAAGAGTCCTAAGTAATAAAAAGGTGTTGCGGTTAGAAAAAATAATGTTATTTAATTAATTTTAATTAATTTGGCCAAAACAACTATCTATCGTCACGACAAAGTGGGAACGCGGCCTAATGGGAACAGCTAGAGACGACAGTCGTCCAACGATAAATTAATTGTTACGACATAGTGGGAACGCGCCCTAAGGTAGAGCCTCAACAAATGACGATAATGAAGTACGTCTGGTGTGCCCTGGGCAGTCAGCCTCGATAAAGGACTAAACTAAACTAAAGGTGTTTGTCTCTTTCTGTTTAAATAGAAAAAGAAAGTGACAGTTGCGTTTAGTTTGGTTTAGTAGTGTCATAATGTGTAACAGAATCGACACCAATGGATCTCTTCAGTGGCTACTAGTAAACTCCTTAAGTTTGACAGTCGACGCCATCTTGGTTGTAGGTAGGAAACGTACCCGTACTATGTGACCCATTTTTTACCCCCCTCCCCCACTCGGTGACCACCTGTAGTATATGCCAATACCCCCCCCCCCCTCCTCTCCCCCTCTAGTTTTCACGTAGTAATACCAGGTTAGTCGGAAAGGCGATACTAAGCCGAAAGGGTGTTAAAGTACCCATAATAAGGGATAACTTTTGTTCTACAACTTTCCCCAAAACTCGATAGTTTAAGAGAAATAGCTCTTCAAAGATTTCGTAAAAAATATGCTAAAATCTGTCCATAGCTATGATCAGCTGTTTTTACAATTTAGGTCATGTTTGGGGTCACGGATTAGAAAATTAATTTTCTGAATTCATAACTAAAGCAGGTATGTTTTTTTTTGAAAAAACTAAAATAAAAATATTTTTGCATGCAAATAAAAATTATCGAATTTTGAAATATTAACACTTGCTTTAAAATAGTCATCACTCATCAGTGTGTTGTGTCATATTAGAGCTTTTAAGCGTAAATGATATAAATGGCTAAATGAAAAAAAAAATTTTTACTCTGTAAAAGACTTCATGGTGCGGAATATAAATTCACGCTATTTTATTACCTAATTTTAAGTTTGCATGCTATGTATTTCTAGCAAAATATGTAGCACACTACATACTATTGTAACATCTGATATAGGTACCATGTTTTAATGCAAATAAATATTATGATTATGATTATGATTATGAGTGATACTTTACGTGGCCCGCGGCTTAGTACTCCCTTTCCGACTAACCTTGTATATAAATATGGTTATAAAATTTTTTTTGCAAATAGAAAGTTAAAAAAAAAAAAAACATATGTGCGACAGTGTTGCCACCTGTGAGTTCAAAAAGTGCTAAACTCTGCGCGCCATATTTGAATATAGCTCGAAAAAACTCGAGATTTCCCTAGAGGATATTGACTACGTGACGAAAACCTAAGTCCCCTCCCCGCCCCTGTGACCAAGCGTGGTATTTTGAAGACCGTCCTCCCCCCCTGAACGGGTCACGTTTTATGGGTACGTTCCCTTATTTGACGCGCACTGTACACGAATGAAGAAGTCTGCCAATTCCCACGGTAACTACCTACTCAGACTATTATAAAAACAAAAGAATCTATATTTGCATATTCACGGAACCTCAAGGAACTGCATCTATAATACTTTTAAGTATATTTGTAGGTACGTAGTAGCCATTTAATTAATGAATGCATAAATTAAAGTCGGGTCGTGGCTTAAGCTGAGTCATCAGCGTAACTTGAACGGACTGTACGCTTTTAGTTTTATCAGCAAAAGATTGAATTGCACGTCGAGTGGAACAAAATAGTGGAATATTTAAAAAAAACAGTATTAGGTATCATAAACATAAAATCACGCCTGTATTCCCCGAAGGGTTGGGCAGCGGTGTTTATTAACACCCACACATTATGTTTGAGTCCCATGTAATAGGCGGCGAGCCTATTGTCATCATCCGAACACAAATCCAAACTCCGGGCTACTACTGAGGAATTCCACATGGAAAAACCCAATAACACTGCCCGACCTGGGGATCAAACCCAGGTCCTCACGATCAGCAGTCGCGCTTGCCACCACTAGACCGAGGCAGTTATTACAAAAAAATACTTGAGCCAGCTGCTTGCTATTTTACCTTCAAAATTTCATACAAATTAGTTAATATTACAGAAATATAAATAATTTAGATTGCTGTGTTAAAAACTGTAGATTTTACGAGAGTGTGATAGACAGACGGACATGACTAAAGGTGCCTATTTTGACTAATATACCTACCTACCCTAAAAAACTGCTTTTCAAAGTAGGTACTTAGGTTTAAGAAAATAACGGCCAAAGAGGGTGTTACAGTATAATAAAAGTAAAAAAAAGAAGGTATAACAATATAATATCACGCCTGTATTCCCCGAAGGATTGGGCAAGGGTATCCCTTTGTTATGTTACTTTTTTTTATCTTTGGAAAGTCCTCATGGATGTCCCTCGCCCGGGGAAGGCGAGGGGGTCTACCGGACTCTTACCGGCTAAAAACCAACGGTGTCCGTCCTTCTGACCTAAGGGGCCATTCAAGTATTACGTAAGCGCGAAAGGGGGGTGAGGGGGTCTTTGCTTAGCTTATTTTTGATGACATGGGGGTCGGGGGTGTCTAGATGATGCTTACGTCAGCAATTTTTATTTATTTAGTTATTTTACTAGAGTTGAAAACTGCTGCTCATGTATAACAATAAAGAAACGAGAACAGATTTAAAAAAAATAAGAATGTTTAAGTAAGCATAAGAGGGGGATAAAAGTTTTGCTTACTTTTGCTGACAAGAGGGAGGGGAGGGTCAAAAATTACTAAAATTCTGCTTACGTAATACTTGAATGGCCCCGAAGGCCGGGGTCACGGGATTCGCTATTGCATGCACCGCAACCCCGGCTGGTCTCGGTCCACCAGTTTCTTCTGGTGGACCTCTCCAGTGGTGGGGCAATTTCTCCCCTGCCCCACTTCCTTATGAGAAGCGTGCGCGGAACACGGCGCGCCATCCTCCCGGGCCGGGTCCCCTAACCCACCGCCCGCAGGCCACTCACTAGGGTGACCGGAGATCATCACGCGCCCCCCGGCGCCCGGTGCGTCTAGCGCGAGAAGGGAGGTAGGAAGACGCGTCCCTCTCCCTCTCCGCTACCTCCTTGGTGACCATCACCTCCTCGCAAAAGGAAGCGACGGCCTCCCACGCACTCTCGCTCCCTACCATGGACAGAACCGCAGCCGGAAGCGAGAGGTCACCACCCACTGCCCCCTCGCTTCCGGCTGTTTTTATACCTACCAAATTTTTGAAGTTATACTAAAGACGCACATCCGTGCACTGAACTCGTAATATGTTTTCTGCCGGTGTCAATGAACTTAGCGAATTTCTTTTTAAAAATTGTATTCAAGTCGGCTGAATATTATTTTAACATTCACCTTGTAACCGCGTTGTCAGTCAAGGTTCCGAAGAGATAACTTAAAATTGTAGGTGCATGCTCTTTCTGCGATAGGTAATAATTCTACGCTATTTTCAGAAGACTGTTTAAGAAAAATCTTCGTGAAAATTTGATCCTGGCACAGATAGGAACAACACCAGAAATTAAATTAAATAAGAACAATCGAATAAATTTTGACGACACGTTTGGTGCAGTGCACGCATGGTGTCTGCACGGACCAAATATTTGTATGGCCTACAGATAGTTGGTCCGGGTCTGGATGTTTGTGCGTGTGAAGATGTGTTTGTAAACGCACCCACGATTCACGAGAAATCGAAGAGTGGGGCAACGATTTAAAAAAAATTAAAATAAAAAGAAACAAATAAGAACAATCGAATAATTACATAACATAATTAGCCCATCTGTCCCACTGCTGGGCATCGGCCTCTTCTCAGAATGAGAAGGGTTTAGATCTTAGTCCACCATGCTAGCCTGGTGCGGGTTGGCAGACTACACACAACATCAAGAACTTTATGGAGCCCTCTTAGGTGTGCAGGTTTCCTTACGATGTTTTTCCTTTACCGTTAACGCAAGTGATAATCAAATTCTGATCGAATAATTACATACCTAATCTAACATCACGCCTTGTATTCCCTGAAGGGTGGGGCAGAGGTGTATAGTAACACCCTCATTTCGCCATTATGTGTAATAGGGGGCGAGCCTATTGCCATCAACCGGGCACAAATCCAAACTCCTGGCTGCTACTGAGAAATTCCTCATGGAAAAACCCAATAACACTGTGCCCAACCTGGGGATGGAACCCAGGACCTCACGATCAGCAGTCGTGCTTATCTTTACATAGTATAAAACAAAGTCGCTCCCGCTGTCTGTACGCTTAGATCTTTTAAATTACGCAACGGATTTTAATTTAGTTTACAGCAATAGATAGAGTGATTCAAGAGGAAGGTTTATATGCCCCACATTAGTATCTACATTGCACCCGTGCGAAGCCGGGGCCCGGGGACGCTAGTGATCTATAAATTGTTATTAAACTAATGATTACGTAAGAAACCTAACGATTGTTCTCTTGTCAGTCATCAATTAACTGACAGTAAAGTTCGATCTGTCCAGTTAACCTATAAATTAATTGATGCGATATAAAGATACCCATTTTTTACAATTAACATTTAACATTAATTGAATATTATGCAAAATGTTAATGAATTATTATTAATTGTATTCAAATAGCGTTGCCTTCGATGGAGGTGATTAACAAGAATTAATTAGTCAAGCTAAACTCGTGAATTCAAGACTTGTTCAACCGCCTAGATTTATAAGGAGGCAACTGACCCGTGTTTTATTTTAAAGCAATTAATAGGATAATGAATTTCCCTGTTCGTTATTTTTTATGAATAGTGTTTTTGTTTTTTTTTTGTATTTTTGATGACTCTTGGACAGTCACAATGCATTTTATTTTTAACTGACGAAAAAACGGAGGATTCTCAATTCGACACGTATATACTTGACTTGGTCGCGTTTGGCCCTAGTTTCACCTGATGGTAAGCACAGACAGGGCCTAAGATGGAGCACACGAATCCAAGGAGATGTAGAGAAAATCCCCTATACCCCTCTAGCTCTCACATACACACGACGGAACACAGTAAACTGCTTGGCGCCGGACTTTAATGTTAGCTAGCCAGGCGGACCGTATAGATCCTACCACCAAGCGTGCTGGGTTTTGTTCAATCTTACAGCATGCGTCTATTCCCAGCGTGCGGTGAGGAAGTTTTATATTCTAACTCGATGATTAGTTCTCACAATAATTTTGGAATTGCATCCGTTCAATATTGAGGGAGTGAATTACACAAGAGACCTTCTACAAGCATATTATAAATACATTTTCTGTCAATTAGGTTACAAAAATATAAGGAAAAAAAAACATGAGGAAACCCAACATCCATTATAAAACTTCTCACGTGAGACAACGGCGCATGCGCATGTCTGTAATAACGGTATCGTTGCGTACAGTCAGCAATTAAAGTTGCTTAACACTGTTATTTTTACATAACATCTAAATTGAACCAAAATTGTTCGTTACACTGCTTTTCAGCATTTCATATAATAGTCAAGAGTTTGTGTTATTTTATTGTTACACTAGCTGTGTCCTCACGGCTCCGCCAGTAGCCTATGTTACTCAGTGATAATGTAGCTTTCTAACGGCAAAAGAATTTTTGAAATCGGTTCAGTAGTTTTTAAGTTTATTCGTTACATACAAAAATACAAATCTTTCCTCTTTATGTTATCGGTAATTGGTAACACTGGACAATGTTGACATAAAAGTTTCACCGTCAAGATTAATCAACGTACCCGAAGTTATAAAAACAGTGGTTATTCGACGAAGCAAAGGATTCCATGTCGAACAGCCGAAGAAATCTGATCTTTTATATCTGGTTTGCTTGTCCTCATTTTCTGATCTTGTGTTAATTATTATGTTGTGATATATTGTGAACTAGCTTCAGTAACTAATAACTAACATAATTACAAGTACTCTCAGTGGTGGAGAGTCTATGTTGGTTTCCTTTACTTTATTTACCATGCTCCCAATCCTGACATACCGATATTAGCTATAACTGTAATGATAAATTTTATTCACCCCTATAAGATTATGTTGTATGTCTTCTATATTTATAATATTAGTATAGATGTGTTCCGATTAACTTTGAATATTATTTTGTTCAGTTTTGATTTAAAAAACTGAAGTGTTAACATACTTTTGTTGCTGACTGTACAACCTGCGTTTATAATACCTACGTATGTGGAAATGACACCCAAAATAGTTGTTGCACTGCATTTTAGTCACTTGGTCTGCCTACCTACTGTCTACATTATGTCCTGATTGTAAGTAGGTACTTGGAGGCGCGGTTGCAGCCAGACTTTGGGAGGGGTCATACTAATCTTTACATAGTATAAAACAAAGTCGCTTCCGCTGTCTGTACGCTTAGATCTTTTAAACTACGCAACGGATTTTAATGCAGTTTTTAGCAATAGAGTGATTCAAGAGGAAGGTTTATTTATGTCCCACATTAGTATCTACATTGCACCCGTGCGAAGTTCGGGCGGATCGCTAGTAGTAAAATAAGTTTGGCACATTAGAATTTATTGCACAAACATTTTTTTGTAAATTATCTGTTTTTAGGAGGTTTGTCAATTTGACGTGTACGATTTTGGGGGGGTCATGACCCCTACGACCCCCCTCTCGGACCGCCACTGGGAACTTGTTCTAGTATTGGGTTACGTTGCAATAAGTGTAGTTGAGTTCTCGTTCAGCAGTTTGACGCGTAGCTGTAGGTAGGGCTATTTCTAAATTTTTAATATTTTTGATCATGACTGTACCCGTAACCCGTGACTCGTGGCTAATTAACAACCGGTTTGCGAGGTTAAGCTGCGCTTGTCGCGGTCAGTCCCTAGATGGCTGACCGTTTGTTACACGTCGAGACCCCTCCGTGCCTCGGAGAGCACGTTAAACCGTCGGTCCCGGGTGTCATACGAATATCTATGATAGTCGTTACGGGTAGTCAGAAGCTCGAAAGTCTGACAATCGGTCAAACCTTAGGATATCGGCATTGCCCAGTAAGTGAGTTATGGGAGTCTGATGGCAGTCACTCCGTGTATTCAGCCGCATCTGGTTAGACTGGAAGCTGACCCCAAGATAATTGGTTAAAGGCTAGGCAGAACATGACTGTACCCGTAATATCAGCGATTTCAGGTCGTTAAATCATATCGATTCTTGCCCGATTCCTATGTACAAGGTTAGTCGGAAAGGGGGTACTAAGCCGAAAGGGTGTTAAATTACCCATAATAAGGGGTAGCTTTTGTTCTAAAACTCCCCAAAACTCAATATTTTAAGAGAAATACTTAGCTTGTCAAAGATTTCGTAAAAAATATGCTAAAATCTATCTCTCTATAGCTATGATCAGCTGTGTTTACAATTTAGGTCATATTTTGGGTCACGAATTAGAAAATAATTTTCTGAACTCATAACTAAAGCAGGTATGTTTTTTTGTTGAAAAAACTAAAATAATAATCTTTTTGCATGCAAATAAAAATGATCGAATTTTGAAATATTAACACTTTCTTTAAAACAATCATCAGTTATACATTAACTGGCCCGCGGCTTAGTACCCCCTTTCCGACTAACCTTTTATAAAAACGAATCGTTTTGCTTACCAATGGTAGCATTTTTTATTGCAAAACTGGGCATACACCCGTATTCTAAGACGTTCCTCCAAAACTTACTCGACTCGTACTTAACTCAGGACGGCCTCGAAAACGCCTTCAAAATTATATTCTAACACAATTTCGAGTGAACTTTGAGGTTCCTCGACTTAGGGGTCCTCAAATGAGTCGAGGTAGAGCAGTCATTACGTCATAATTTTGTTTTTTACGTGATAAATAGTTGTAAGGATTATCGTAAGCATATTCGATAGTCTTCAAAATTAATTTTTGTTACATACGAACTTTGACACTTCTTTCTTTAAGGTAAGTTCCGAGGTACTTTGAGTTTGACAGATGATTCCTTACCTCGACTGAGAAAAAATCTCGAGTCGAGGACGTTTATGTCAACTATAACTACCGATGGTAGTCATAGTTAGTAGAAAGGCTGAGTCGAGGTGGAGTCGAGTCGAGTAAGTTTTGGAGGAACGTCTTAGAATATGGGTGTTAGACTCGTAAGCTACTAACTTAACGGAGAGAGTATGCAAAGCTATGGGGTATTTGCTTAATTATTCGTAAAAATATGAGTCTTATACAACGTGTTACATAATTCCCCATAAAAAATGTAAATAATCAAGTAGTCTTTTATGGTTGGTGTCATTTACCTCTCAGAGGAAATTAGTTAACAATGTAAATAACTTTCTGGGTAGTGTACTCTTCAGGTTTATGTTTACAGGGTTGCGTTTCAATGATGATTATTTTATGTTTTATCTAATTTGTTTTTTTTTTGTGTCATACTACGGTTTTCAAATATTGCCAATAGACTCTTTACAAGGGACCTTTTAACCCCCTTTCGGCTTTAGGGGTATTTTTGTACTACGTTGTATAAGAGATTTATAAGAGTCTGCTTCATTATTGGTAAAGATATAAGGCAATGTGTAATTGGGTTTTTCCGTGTGGAATTCCTCAGTAGCAGCCCAGAGTTAGGATTTGTGCCCGGTTGATGGCAATAGGCTCGCTCCCTATTACATGGAACTTAAACATAACAGCGAAATGGAGTTACTATACACCTCTGCCCAACCCTTCGGGGAATATCGGCGTAATGTTATTTTGTTATGTAATTTTAACCAATAACGCTCGGTAAATCATATGAATCGGTCATTTGACAAGTTTACTAATATACACATGATATAACATCACGCCTGTATTCCCCGAAGGGTTGGCAAGAGGTGTATTCACACTCATTTCGCCCTTATATGTATAAGGTCCAACCAAAATACCTGGACAAACTTTTACACAGTGTTCAATACGCTTTACTAATCACATCTATGTAAAAAAAACGAGGCCCAAGTGTTTTCTTTTTCTAACCAAAAAATAATAACGTTTTAAATTGCCTGTACTCTCTAAGAATAAACTCATCCATTTCTTATGCATCGACCGCCATTGGGGCGCGCGCTAATTCCGTGCAGTGTTTTACCCAAACAGTGAAGTGAAAAATGTAAAAAAAAGTAAACAAAAATTTAAAAAAAAATATTAGTTTGAAAAAAAAAACACGGATGTCGTTTTTTGCATAGATAGGTTCAGTTGCACGTACTGAACACTGTGTAAAAGTTTGTCCAGGTATTTTGGTTGGACCTTATATTTAAGTCCCATGTAATAGGGAGCGAACCTATTGCCATCAACTGGGCACAAATACAAACTCCGGGCTGCTACTGAGGGATTTCACACGGAAAAAACCAATAACACTACCCGACCTGGGGATCGAACCCGCAGGACCTCACGATCAGCAGTTGCACTTTCCATCACTAGACCAACGAGGCAGTTTACTAATATACTTTACTTATTTAACTAGGTAATGTTCCACACGCTACGTTATTAGTAAGGCTGTTAATCGATAAAATATACAGGGTGTAAACGAAATCATGCAATTCCTTCAAACCTCGTGATGTACTGCTTCTTCTTCTTTTCGCGAGGTTAGTGAGTAACCTGGTGTCAGAGTTTATGCCGCACATGGGCCTCTGACTTGGCTTCACATGCCGTCGAGAAATGTCTCTCAGGCATGCCGGTTTCCTCACGATGTTTTCCTTCACCGCTTTTAAGCAAGTGATAATTATACAACACGCACATGAATCCGGAAAGTCAGAGGTGCGTGCCCCGGGTTCAAACTCGAGACCTACGAGTTTGCAGTCCGACGGTCACACCACTAGGCTGTCACTGCTATGTTAAAATGTATACACCTTGAACAAAATTAGGTACTGCTGACATGGACTAACCCGGCGCGGGAAACCTTAGGGTTCAATAAAAAACAAATTACAAGAAGTAAACCTGTGTTCTTAACGTGAGGCATTTTAGCACCCCGAGCGAATTGCGCGGTTATCACTCGCCGCCTAGTCATTTAACTAGGGGCGCTAAAATGCCTCACGTTAAGAACACGTCTTTACTTCTTGTATTTGTTTTTATTGAAACCAAGTCCCTGGTAGGTTTACTCTATGTCAGCAGTAAATCACGAGGTTTGAAGGAATTACATGATTTCGTTTACACCCTGTATAAGGATGTTAAATACGGTAAGAATAAAATCGCTTGATTGCCGATTAATCGATTATCCCGAATGGAACGACAAATACTCGTGTATTAGACGCATTGTGTTTAATTTACTGTTTTTATGAACTAAATCATTAGTACCTACTGACCCTACAATATTTTTAAAACATAATTAATTTTGTCCTATATGTTAAAGTCATAAACCCCAAGCTCGTCCTAGCACGCACTGCACGCGGGCATAATAATAATATTATCGTTATCTCAATAAAATAAAAAAAAGAAACTGTCAGTGACAATAAAAAAATACACAAAAAAAGCAATAGGAATATTATGCATAAAGCACGCCACACGCTTTCAGTCAAAACTGAAGAGTTTAACGCTGCACAGAAAAATTGACACTTGCGATAAATCTTGTACCTATAGTTTGACGTGACTTACGTCAACTTATTCAGTTTTAACTAAAGATACAAAGCATAAGGTATTATAGATCGTTATATTATAGATTATTAAAGTATTTATAAATCGATCTGTTTTTGATTGTAGATACATTGTGATTGAATTAAGTTTAATTAGATCAGAACATCAGCATTAATGAGGGTTGTATCCCTGTCAATGGTTTTTTTTTAATGGATAATGGCGGACAAAAAATTAATGAAAAATCTGTCTTAGAATAATTTCATGATTGTCTTCATTTAACAGTCTAATAATTTATTAGCTAAGTATCTATTGTTTTTAATTACTGAAGGCACTGAATGGGTTATTATAATTATTATTAATGATAACCAATCAAGGACAGTTTGATTTATAAAAAAATAATGACAAGAAAAACTGAAATATTGACTTAGATGAATAGATAATTATTGTTATAAAATGAAATTATTCTAGAAGGTATTTAATTAATTACGAGTAATGTCAGCTAGTTAATTTTAAGAGAATTAATCTTGTTATAGCAGTCTACAAATTGCTGTTAGGTAAAAACTTGATCGTCGGTTAACTTCACAGGACTAAACGGACGATTTTTGCCGCGATTTATGTAAGTAAACTTAAATGAAAAGCGCAAATGAAATATATTTATCATTGATTGTAGTAATGCAATAAATTAAATCTTGTATGTCAATGAGTGATTATTACCAACCAGTTTAAAATTTAACAAACCTTCTTATTTAATAAAATATAATATTTAAAAAAAATAGGTACCTGTAGAAGAAGTTTTTAAATTAAGAATGGTTGAAATTCTTTGAATAATTCTACTGTTTTTTAATATAGTTAATAACTTTTCGTGTCCGTTTATCGTAAAAAAATAACACGTTTATAAAAAATACATAACATAAAGGTTTTATATTTATTTAAAATTATATAAAAAATATATGTAATCTTACCTACACTAGTTATCACTGTTTTAATTTCAAAGACTCATCCACAGAACCAATGTTGATCGACTAAACCAATACTGACATGCGTCCACGCTTTTAAACCGCAACCTTTTTTCTTTAAGCATGACCCTGGCATTGGAACATGACTATTTTATTTAGACCTTGAAATTTACGGAAATAATATTACGTGGTGGGTCTCCGTAAACTGGATGCGTGCACTTCATAACTATCTATTTTAACTAGATCTTGTATGTAAACATAACATTGATGAAGTTCGCTTGGGAACATGGGCCTGGTGCACTGGTTGAGTGGTTGGCTACTGCGCTACGCGTCGAGGGTTTGATTCCCGCACGGAACAAATATTTGTATGGCCTACAGATAGTTGTTCCGGGTCTGGGTGTTTGTGCATGTGAAGATTTGTGTCTGTAAACGAATCCACGATACTGGAGAAATCAAAGAGTGGGGCATCGATTAAAAAAAGTAAGAGGAAACTATTGGAAGAAAAATATTCAATAATCAACAATCACCATTAGAACACTCCGCATGGCAAGGAGATTGGTGATCGGGAGTGGTCTCAACTTGATTTAACCACACGACTTGGGACACCCGAGCATAAGACAGTCTAACGACCCGTGAACAGGGACGTTACAACATGCCCTTAGTAAGACTCATCTGCAGTGGCGTAGGGTGTATTTCTTCCACCCGGGGCCAACCTTTTTTTGGTTTTTTTTTGTTTGGGGCTCGTGGCTAAATAACAACCGCGCTGATCGTACGATTTGCGAAGTTAAGCTGCGCTTGCCGCGGTCAGTCCGTGGATGGGTGACCATTTGTTACACATCGAGATCTCTCCGTGCCTCGGAGAGCACGTTAAGCCGTCGGTCCCGGGTGTCATACGAATACCTATGACAGTCGTTGCGGGTAGTCAGAAGCCCGAAAGTCTGACAAACTGTTTAACCTTAGGATATCCGCATTGCCCAGTTACTAGGTTGCGGAGGTCTGATGGCAGTCGCTCCGTGTAAAATACTGGTATTCAGCCGCATCTGGTTAGACTGGAAGTTGACCCCAAAATAATAAGGGAAAAGGCTAAGAGGAAGTAAGTTTGTTTGGAAAATGCTCGTGGGGTTTGCGATTCCGGTTTTGTCCCTGAGTAAAAGTTGATTTTATTTCGGGTTTAGGGTAACTATACAAAAACTAAGGTTGTAAAGTATTTTATCCTGTGCATTTGGGAAGTATTGTGTTCGTGATAGAAGCCCGTGTGATGAAGCAAATCAAATGTTTAAGAGGTTCCAATTTTTATTAATTCGATCTTCTTTTATCGATACGGAACACCAAACACGCAGTCACGCAACTATAACTCGCATTAGATCAGTTTTTATGGATCCCAACCTGAATTAAACGTTTACGAGCAAAGTACAGAGTCATTCTGTTTTGTAAAGATTCCCAGAGAGCTTGAATCATGCAAGAAATAGTTTAACTTACACTGCGTAAGTTAAGCTGCGAGTTAACTTGCCGATTTGGCAAACCTCATTTAGCTAGATTTATTTAAGGTAAGTAGCTGCCTTTTTTATCGTTGGAAAATCCTCATGGATGTCTCTCGCCCCGGGGAAGGCGAGGGGGTCTGCCGGACTCTTACCGGCTAAAAACCAACGGTGTTCCTCCCGTTCGGCCGGGGTCGCGGGATTCGCAAAAGCATGCACCGCAACACCCGGGGCCATCTCTAATTTCCACCCCCCAACCCTATGTTCGCAACTAAGCAAAATATTATGGTGAAAATTCTGTGATACAATGTTGCTATGTTGATTGCATCACATAACATCACGCCTTACATTCCCCGAAGGGTTCGGCAGAGGTGTTTTAGTACCCCCTCGTTTCGCCAGTTATGTTTAAGTCCCATTCAATAGGGGGCGAGCCTATTGCCGTTAGCCGGGTACAAATCCAAACTCCGGGCTGCCACTGAGGAATTCCACACGGAAAAACCCAATAACACTGCCCGACCTGGGGATCGAACCCAGGACCTCACGACTACTAGACTAATGAGGCAGTAGCATGTTACTGTAAACCTGAATCTTAAAGTTCTACCAGAAGCTGTCGCTGTGGCCGGAATTGGCCTGCATAGTGACAACCCATCTGCAGGATAAATTCCCTTTGTCTCTCTTTGTGACCTAGGAGAAGGGTGGCTTATTATTCTTAGTCATAGGACCTTCAGGTTAAGAAAAACAAGTAATCAGTCAGTTAGATTATTGTGTCAGAAAACCGGCCAAGTGCGAGTCGGACTCGCGCACGAAGGGTCCCGTACCATTATCTATAAAAACGGCAAATTAAATCAGGTTTGTTGTATGGGAGCCCCCTTAATTGTTTGTTTTAATTTAATTACTTATTTTTAAAGTGAATATATAACTAAATATTCTGTGAATACTTCAAGCGTCTACCTGTTGCCGTTATCAATATCGAGCAAAAACGAGCAAAAAAAAATCACGTTTGTTGTATCGGAGCCCCCTTAAATATTTATTTTATTCTGTATTTTAGTATTTGTTGTTATAGCGGCAACAAAAATACATCATCTGTGAAAATTTCAACTGGTTCATGAGATACAGCCTGGTGACAGACGGACGGACGGACAGCGGAGACTTAGTAATAGGGTCTCGTTTTACTCTTTGGGTAAGGAACCCTAAAAAACCATTATCATTAGGCCTCTTGAAGTATCGAATGTTCAAGCAACTGACGTTCAATTTACACTGGACTTTATTCGCATACGTACACGTCTCTTTAAAAATAATATCTAGGAACTAATTTATTGCTACAAAGTTCTTTTGTGTTATTTTTGTGTAGCGAGAGTTAATTGACAGGGAAATATTTACGCACGTATTTGATATAATTTATATTGTGAGTGATTTTAAGAATCTGCGCTGATAAAAAACTGCCTCGTTGGTGTTGCCGTGAGGTTCTGGGTTCGATTCCCACGTCAGGCAAAGTGTTATTGGGTTGGAATTCCTCAGTAGCAGCCCGGAGTTCGGATTTGTGTCCGGTTGGTGACAATAGGGTCGCGTTCTTACATGGGATCGAAATGGGGGTGTTCCCATACACCTCTGCCCACCCCTTCGGGGAATACAAGCGTGGTGTTATGTTTATAAAATTCTTTCTGGATGGAATTAAAATCAAATGCGTGGTTGAACAGTCACGATGTCAGGACACAGTAAAGGTGTCACGTATCGCACAAATCTAGGACAAACGCCAATCCAAAACTTAACGATGCAAGACGTGACTCCAAGGTCGCGCTGCAATTCTGTCTTGGTGTGTTAGAGGGCCCAGTGGCGGTCCGAGCGGGGGGCCGTAGGTCTCATGACCCCCCCAAAATCGTACACGTCAAATCGACACCCTCCAACAAATAGTCAATTTTTAACAACACGTTTGGTGCAGTGGCTGAGCGATCGGCTTCTACGCTACGGGTCGTGAGTTCGATTCCCGCACGGAACAAATATTTGTATGGCCTACAGATAGTTGTTCCGGGTTTGGATGTTTGTGCGTGTGAAGATTTGTGTCTGTAAACGTACCCACGATAGAGGACAAATCCTAGTGCAGGGCAACGTTTTTATAAAACAAAAAGAAAAAAAAATACAAAAAAAGTTTGCACAATACATTCTACACCATGGTCAGGATTAAGAAGGCCTCGCTTATGCAGAGAACGCGGTCAAGTCCCAATAGCATTTTGAAGATGGTCCTGGATAAATTTGATTCGCCAATCCTGAATCACTTCATGCAGGTGTTAGTTAGTTTCAGTTTCACTACACCGGACTGGCTGCTTGTATCAAAGACTACTTAATTCAAGTTAATTCACACTAACTTACTTTTTCATCCTGCCCTTATCCCACACTAGGTGGGGTCGGCACAACATGTATTTCATAAATACATGTTGTTAGAGGTTTTGGCTTATTGTTTTATGACCGGCCGCCTGCCTGACATCAACCCTCCTTGGGAATATTCGTTGCGCCGCGCGCCGTTGCGTGGGTGACCCAATCTGCTTGCTGATATTATGCACTGCGTCCAAAACTGATATGCTTGTCACACTAACTTACTAACATAGTTTTAAGTCTTTTGTTGTCACATGGATCATTGTTATCTAATAAATAAATATTATTATATTATTCTGATGTGCTCAACTTATTCTACTGTTGATATAACCCCCCACACCAAAAGTCTTTGGCTACGACCACGCCTGAGATGGCCCTTCTACTCGTCGTCTCCGTCAGCACGAAGTTTACGAGAACTCATGCAGTGGTGAAAATATTAGCCAGTTAGCAAAATTGGTAGAGGGACTGACTGCGTAGGGAGCGCCGGACGTCCTAAGGTCTTTTTTTCCTATTCGACTGCTTGTAGATGGTCTTGCGGACCGTTTCTACGTAACCGGGCAGTTATTGGCGAGACCTGAAGAGTCTCCAACCAATGGGGACGAGAGTAAAATACTTTAACTAAGCCAACTACTACTACTATTACTACTAACATCATGACTACTAGCAACAACAGCACCAAGGGCGACCCCTAATGGGACTCGGACTTCGGCTTAGGGCGTTGCTGGTGGGAGGGCTGGGAGAGAGACAGCTTGATGAGGGCTGAATTAACGGTGTGACTGCGGAATCAGAAAAGACGACCGGTTCCGCGGTTGCGGCGGGTGAGCACGGTGGATCAGGGATCCTAAGGCGTCCACTGGAGTGCATTTAAAGAGCCTCACGCGTAACGATGCCTTCGGTCAACCGAGAGGACGACTTAACTAAACAATCTGTAATTACAGTCCAATGTACTATCTACTAGCTGCCCGGACAGACTTCGTTCTGTCAAAAGTTATTGGCCTGTAGTGGGAAAAGAAAAGTGTTATTTTTACTATTTTCCACGCAATTTTTATGTTTATTCTCTCCATAAGAACCTTCCTTATGCCTTAAGGAATATATAAAAAAAAATTGCCGAATTGGTCGAGCCGTTCTCAAGTTTTGCGCTTAGCAACACATTTGGCGATTCATTTTTATTTATATAGATTATACGTAAGTATTCCAAAAGTGTTTTCCCAAAGTAATTGCTTACCCTAATTACTTGTGACTCCGTAATTTTGTTGATAAGTTTATCTATATAGCAGTGATAGCTTAGCGGTTGAACGCTTGCCTTCCATGCATGGGGGTCTAAGTTCGATCCCGGCCCGTCCCTCTGACTTTTCGAATTCATGTGCGGATCAGAATTTGATTATCACTTGCGTTAATGGTGAAGGTAAAACATAGTGAGGAGAACGCTATTCTCACTATGTTTTACCTTCAGAACTTTATGGAGCCCTCTCAAGTGCGCACTTGAGAGGGCTCCATAAAGTTCTCGATGATGTGTGTAGTCTGCCAACCCACACCAGGCCAGCGTGGTGGATTAAAACCTAAACCCTTCTTATTCTGAGAAGAGGCTGATGCCCAGCAGTGGGACATAATGAGCTATTTATGTTACGTTTATCTACTAAGAATGTCATACAGTTCCCTTTTATCTACGAAGTGTTAAAATAGCTTTGTGGTTTGTACAAGTAACGCAATATCATTCCTACTCGTTTGGTACCCATCGTGATCTTTGTTACCATTAAAAAGAGAGATAATATAAAGAATAGTGTTTTGTTTTTAGTCCTACGACATGAAATTATCTTTACTATTTAAAAGCGTAGGCACAGCGTATCTACGGGAAATAATATTTAGGTAAATTAAACCTATTTTCCTAGTAAACAAACAATAACTAATAATTATTAGTAGTAAAATATTATTACGGGAATATCCAATAATTCAAACTGAGAACGCAATAAATTTTTATAGGCTGAATGACGTTACGATATGATTGTCAATGTCAAGATTTATTAGGTTTAAATGGCGACACCTGACCCGGCTAATGGTGGCCCCATACCGTCAGTCACAGAACTGAGCCGTTTAACTAACGTGTGTAGCTAGGCCACCATCAAGTCAGTGATAAACTTGAGTATTCGCCGTTTTTAAATGAACTTAAATTATAATTTTTCTGTCTTTTGCAGCATTTGCTAAATGCTCATTACTAGTGAATGCTGTTTTATCAGCGTGTTAAGAATCAGTCATCCCGTTTCTGGCGTTGTCGTATGAGGCGATTTGTCTGGTTTCTACAAAGATATTCAATAGTAGTAGCAGTAGTAGTTTTAGACAGGACAATACGTCAAAGTTCGTAGTTTTGAGTATACGCCAGTTGGTGTTTGCTCGCAGATCTCCCTGTCACCTCGCAGTCTAGTTGACAGTGAGTCCCGTGAGTCGCATTACCTATTTAATCTTTTTGGGTTTCAATCTCTAGAAACGTCTCTATTACCAATCGTAGCATTTGGTAAAAACTTGGTTTATGCTTATGCTACGCTAAAAATTACACTTTATTATTGGTAAAGATTCATTTAATCAAATTGACTGACGGATTGATAGGGGATTATCAACTCAGGTGGCAACAGTATCCGTCAGTACACTTATAAAATCAGTCAGTCTTCATTGCCATCTCCGTAATCTCCGAAACCGGTGCAACATTATAATGTATCGATTTAACTTTTATTTATTATTCAACAATGTAAAAGAAAGTATGTTATTAACATATGTGTTGATTATTTTTAGACATCGCATGTCTTTTCATATTATAAATATGCCAATACGGATTAGTGAAATTATTTAATTGACTTTAACAAGTCAGTTTTTTAGGGTTCCGTACCCAAGGGGTAAAACGGGACCCTATTACTAAGACTCCGCTGTCCGTCCGTCCATCCGTCTGTCACCAGGCTGTATCTCATGAACCGTCATAGTTAGACAGTTGAAATTTTCACAGATGATGTATTTCTGTTGTCGCTATAACAACAAATACTAAAAAACAGAATAAAATAAATGTTTAAGGGGGCTCCCATACAACAAACGTGATTTTTATAGATAATGGTACGGTACCCTTAGTGCGCGAGTCCGATTCGCAAATGGCCGGTTTTTTTTAAATTATTATTATACCAGCTGGCGTCGTCATTTTCTATGTGATTAACTCTGATGCTAAGGGCAGTAAGGGCCTATGCACACGACGTTTATTCTATGCGCGGACGACGCGCGTTAACGTCAAACTACAAGCATAAAAAAATAGTGAATAAAAAAAATTGAGTGTAAGTAACGTTTTTCGTGTATGGAGTTTGACGATGTATGCATAGGCTCTAAGCAAAGGGGTCAAGGCATCTTTTAAAGTCTAGAAATGTCTTATGAAGCAATGAATAATTTAATTGCCGGGAACCAGCATACAGGACGTCTAATAAGGAATAAAAACTTTAACAGAAATAAAACCGACTTCAAATTGTCTATCTCCGAAGTTCTTCATCAGATCTTCACCAAATTTAAATGGGACCACTTCGAAAAAATACTCTTTCAAACAAAAAATAATCATTAAAATTGGTTCACAATTAGCAAAGATATCGCGCAACAAACATACAAAAAAAACATATAGTCGAATTGAGAACCTCTTCCTGTTTTTGGAAGTCGGTTAAAAATTAAAAGAATAATTTGAAATGCCTATGTGATAGTCTAGCGGTTGTACGCTTGCCTACCATGCAGGAGGATCAGTTCGATCCCAGCCCGCGTTTCGTTAATGGTGAAGAGTGAAGGAAAACATCTTAAAGAAACCTGCACACCTGAGCGAACTCCAAAAAGTTCTCAATGGTGTGTGCAGTCCGCCAATCTGCGGTGAACAGGAATGGGACAGTAATGGGCTGATTATAATACAGCCTCGTTAGTCTAGTGGTGGCAAGCGCGACTGCTGATCGTGAGGTCTTGGGGTTGATCCCCAGATCGGGCAAAGTGTTTTTCGGTTTTTCCGTGTGGAATTCCTCAGTAGCAGCCTGGAGTTTGGATTTGTGCCCGGTTGATGGCATTAGGCTCGCCCCCTATTACATGAGAGTTAAACATAACGGCGAAATGAGGCTGTTACTATACACCTCTGCCCAACCCTTCGGGGAATACAGGCGTGATGTTATGTTGTATAATACAGTATTTATCGGAGCTATAGACCTCGTATTAAGTACTAGCGGCCCGTCCTGGCTTCGCACTGGTGGACATTTTTCCCGTTTTTGCAACATTTTTCATTTATGCTCCGCTCCTAATGGTCGTAGCGTGATGGTATATAGCCTATAACCTTCCTCGATAAATGGACTATCCAACACAAAAATAATTTTTCAATTCCAACCAGTAGTTCCTGAGATAAGTGCGTTCAAACAAACAAACAAACTCTTCAGCTTTATAATCTTTAATTCGACTGTACGTGTGTATGTCTCTGAACTCCTCCTAAACGGCTGGACCGATTTGAATGATTTTTTTGTATGCGTTTGCGTGGCGCCCTGGATGGTTTAGATTCACAATTGGACCCGGTAGGTGGCGCTGCTGTCGGTATGTCACCAAATTTTTAGGGCAGGACGACGTCTGCCAGGTCCGCTAGTATTAGTATAGATTTAGACCTTCCACATGCGTGATGATTATCAGAAGATCCTTAGCAAGCTCGTGTTGATACCAGAGAAGAAGAACATGAAAAGTAAGTGATGACTGCTCAAAGTCTCAAAATCTTTACATAGTATAAAACAAAGTCGCTCCCGCTGTCTGTACGCTTAGATCTTTTAAACTACGCAACGGATTTTAATGCAGTTTTCAGTAATAGATAGTGTTTCAAGAGGAAGGTTTATGTGCCCCACATTAGTATCTAAATTGCACCCGTGCGAAGCCGGGGCGGGTCGCTAGTTAGTTAATAAAAGAAAACTCGCCAGTGACCTTTGATCAATGAATTCTTTAAAGCATAGTAAGTTCTGATAAATTTTAACAAATAACTCCTGAGATGGTTTGAATTTCCAAAATATTCATCGACTTTAGTTGTTGACTGCACCTTGACATATTTTTTTATACATAAAAACTTTTTTACTTACAAGTACCTAAGTAAAATTATTTATAGCCAAATAACTATAAAATTTGAAATGAATGATGCTACATAATCTTCTTCTATGTAAATAAAAATGAATCGCAAAATGTGTTGCTAAGCGCAAAACTTGAGAACGGGTCGACCAATTCGGCTGTTTTATTTTTTTATAAGTATATTCCTTAAGGCACAAGGAAGGTTATGGAGAGGAGAACATAAAAATTGAGTGGAAAATATTCTTTTCCCACAACTGGCCAATAACTTTTGACTGAACGAAGCTAGTTATCTATAAATAAAAACATTGCGTACTTTAAATTCTCAATTCAATTATGTAGGTATAATAAAATAGATTAATATATAAAAAAAATCAAACGACTTACATCAATCAAAAAATTCCTTCCACATTTTTTAAACATTTGTCACAAAAGTCCATCGGAGCACGTCAGTAATCAATCAGTTAATTATATGAACACATTTTAATAGACATAATAAAATCCCAAAATACGGAAGAGATTATTCAATTCATATTAATTTTTCAATCAGTATTTTTTTTAAACTCGCGGCGAATAGTGCGGGGAAAGCGGACGCGCGTCGATTTCTCCGTAGCCTTAACATCGACTGACTACATCGAGTCATCGGGTGCTGTTACGAAACCCCGTCTTTCATCTAGTGATGCTAACTTACGTGTTATTGTTTTTTTTTTTTTTTCATTGCCGCATCATCTTTTCCCTTTATTTCCTACTATGGTATTTAAGTGTTTTATTGTACATTTTTAATTACTTGGCATAATCATTTTACTTTTAAATAACTGACCTACTTACTTACCTGTTCATTAAGTACCTAATATTCAAATTCGTTAAACAATAATAATTTATTTCGTTTTTGTTGTAACTTAATTAATGCATAATCGATAGTCGATAGATTCTGCTTAATAAATTCCCACCACTAGCGTTAGTTAAATACTTAGCTAGGATGGTATGTTTGTCGTCGCGTCACGTAAAAGTTATTGTGCAAAACACAGGCCTCATAATTTTGCACAACGAGAGAGGTTAGGTGACATAACGATGAATAATGACTTAAGTATAAAACCTGTGAGTACAGTCAGCTTCGAAAACTTTCGACCTAATAGTAAAACACCACGAAGCAAGCACCGCGGTGCAGGGAGTAGACGCCAGCCTGTTACGCTCAGGGTACGGGATCTATTCCTGCAACTTAATAAATTGACTTGAAATTAACATGATTTTCTTGTTGCAGTTTGTACTCGTCGTCCATTTTTTGGAACAACCAATTTAATTCGATAATTTTGCTCTCGCGCATCCAATACTAAAACACCCACGACACAGATTGACCCTTAATAACGCATAAGGTTTTAAGAAAAGTAGGTAAATAACATTTTTTTTATAAATAATAACAAAAAGTATTTTTTTATAATAGTAAAAAAATTACAAGTAATATTGCTAGGTTTAAAAATAAAAATATACTAAGGAGGCTTTCATGAGATCGTCCAAAAAAGTTGGTTGGAAATATATTCGGGTTAAATTAAGATCACAAAATTTGAAGTAGCGCGTGCTTTCCCGCTAAAGATGAGCTACTCCCTCTTCACAGTCACCGCCTGTAGTTGTCATAAAAAGAGACGAAAGGTAATCCTTTCGTCTCTCTCTCTCTAGGAGGACGGTGCTTCCCATCCTCTTGGGATAATTCCCAAGAGGATGGGAAGCACCATCCTCCTGTCAGAGTCAGTAAATAAGAACAATTTTTCCTTTAACCGCTCATTGTAGCAGCCATCCATTAAGAGGCACATTTTCATCATTTAACGTTTACGTACCTACTAATTATTGACGACACGTTTGGTGCAGTGGTTGAGCGATCGGCTTCTGCGCTACGGGTCGTGGGTTCAATTCCTACACGGAACAAATATTTGTATGGCCTACAGATAGTTGGTCCGGGTCTGGATGTTTGTGCGTGTGAAGATTTGTGTTTGTAAACGCACCCACGACACAGGAGAAATCCTAGTGTAGGGCAACGTTTTAAAAATAAATGGAATCGTTATAATAATAATTCGCAGTGCATACCTACTACGAATAATTGTCTAGCCAGGCCAACACACATTTTATTTATGGAAAGAAAGCAAGTTTGCGACCGTGACTGTACTTAGGTACCTACGTGGCCTGGCATCCAAATGAGAAAGCGGAGACACGGATTTTCGTTCGCCATCCATTGTAATAATTGTTCGGAGAAATTTTGACATGTTTGTTAATAAAAGCGTATTGGAATATGAACAAATATTTAAGTCCTTGACGTTTTTTATTTCTTTGGTGTTTTGATACTTAGCGAGCGTAACCTAGTTGCGGTAAAACACTTATGTGTCTAATTTTAGGTTTGAAGTTTGTTGAAAATAAGTGGTACCTACCTGAGTAACATTGTAATAATACACTTGACATTTTTTTCTTTTTGATGTGAAATATCTAATGCGTCACGTCGGTACGGGTGTGAGTAGCTGTTGCGAGGCGACGCTCGCGATTGCAGACACACGACGGCAGAACTTCGTAATTCGTCGGCTCTCTTCGGTTTGATCTCATGAACCGTGATAGCGAGACAGTTGAAATTTTCACAGATGATGTATTTCTGTTGCCGCTATAACAACAAATACTAAAAAACAGAATAAAATAAATATTTAAGGGGGCTCCCATACAACAGACATGATTTTTTTGCCGTTTTTATAGATAATGGTACGGAACCCTTCGTGCGCGAATCGGACTCGCACTTGGACTTTTTTTTTACAAAATGAGTTTCATGTTTCACCTCTGCCAGGCGTCCCACGACGTCTTCATTTGTTTTTTAACCGACTTCCAAAAAAGGCGGAGGTTCTCAATTCGTCTGTATGTTTTTTTTTTTTAATGTTTTTACCTCATAACTCCGCCATTTATAAACCGATTTAGATTTTTTTATTTGAAAGGATATAGGTACTTCCAGGTTGGTCCCATTTAAATTTGGTGAAGATCTGATGAAGAACTTCGGAGATAGACAATAGAACTCCTCAATGACGAACAGTACGCATAATGTGATGATGTGATTATGTTACGAGTAGCGTCTTTAGTAGGTCCAACCATATTTTAATTAAGACCACTAAAACGAAAAAAATAAAAAACATTTTAACAAAAATAAAACCAACTTCAAAAAAACGATGAAAAGAATAAAATAATTACCATATTACAAAATTAACAGTTTCAGAAGTCGGTGCCTTCAATTTGGTTCAGCGTGGATTAGCACCGACTTCCATAATTTTATAATATGGTAATTATTTTATTCTTTTCATGGTTTTTTTGAAGTCGGTTTTATTTTTGTTAAAATGTTTTTTTTTTCCAAGTTGTTTGTCCGTACAACCAACCATTGCAATAATAGATTTAATCATATGACCAAATCCTAATCGATCTCAATGGTCAGTTAATGATTGTTTATTATCATTAAATAATAATGCATGAACTGCGAAGTTAGTTTAGTGCATAACTGCATAATGGAGGTCGTTGACCGGCATTCGATGTTTTATTCTTGACCGGTGTCGCTAGAAACTTCAAAACTTAGAGAGAGGCAACTTTTACAATTTATCGAGTTAACACAAAAAGCGAGTATAACAAAATCAATTGAGTACCTATTATCACATTTTTTTTGCAATAAAAAAATATCGGTCAAGTGTGAGTCAGAGTTGCTCACCGAAGGTTCCGTACATTTTTTTCTTGTTTTATTTTTCAAATGCAATTTACGACCTACTTTATTCCTTTTACAAAGGAGAATGGGCGAAATGTTTAAAAGTTGGTCTACTCCTCCTCTAGCAATGAATGATATGTCATTAGAAAAGTCTTTTTAAGCGAAACATTTGGTACTAACACAACAAAAATCAATTGTTAGTATTTTCGGAGTTATAACATTTTCTTTTTTTGTTACTTATACTAAAGTATCGCTACGTTTTTATCATATTATTATTAGTGTGAAGAAAATGAAAAGGACTTAAACATAACTGGCGAAATGTGGGTGCATTATACACCTCTGCCTACCCCTTCGGGAAATGCAGGCGTCATGTTATATGTGTTACTTAGGTAGGTATCCTAAATAATTATTATGACAAAGCTAATATGGCAAAACATGATTTTTTTCATGTCTTGCCATATTAGGTAATAAATAGCAATATTTGAGCGTTAACATAGTTTTTAAACGGTTACATTTAATGAGTTTTAACTCCATAAATACTAATAATTGACTGTAGCTCTGATACAAAAAAATGTTCTATTTCAAATAACTTTTCTATTGATAATTTGATATATCACTCATTGCTAGAGGAGGGGTAGACCAAAACACCCATTCTCCTTTATATAAAGTGAACTCTAACAATACAGACCGGGAATATTGTTATGTTTAAACAGTGGCAATCAAGTAGAAACTTGGGTTAGTATAATCAGCTCATTACTGTCCCACTGCTGGGCACGAGTCTCTTATCAGAATGAGTAGGGTTAAAGCCTTAGTCCATCACGATGGCCTGCCGGTTGCCAATCTACACATACCATCGAATAGTTTTTAGCCCGAATTGGATGATATTAAACACATAACATCTCACCTGCTATCCCCGAAGGGTTGGTAGAGGTGTATAGTAACACTCTCATTTCGCCACTATGTTTAAGTCCCATGTAATAGGGGGCGAGCCCATTGCTATCAACCAGGCACAAATCCAAACTCCGAGCTGCTACTGAGGAGTTCCAGACGGAAAAACCCAATACCACTTTGCCGGTCGTATGGATTAAACCCAGGACCTTACGATCAGGAGTCGCGCTTGCCACCACTAGCTCAACGGGGCAGTTGGATGACATCCGATGAGAAAAAAGAACAATGCCTCGTCGATGCCAGTAAGGGGTCATGATGAGTTCAAACTCCGTGCGCTGCACTTGACTCTTAACACAGACCAATTACTTACTACCTAGTTATTACTATACTTATAAGCATTATTCAATGTAATATACGACCTAGGTACATAACAGTAATATTTTCATTAAAAAAATATTAGCTAAGTGATAGCCTAGCTGTTGAACGGTAGCCTTACTACGACTTTCCGAGTTCATTATATTGATCAGAATTTGATTATCACTTGCGTTAACGATGAAGGAAAAGCAGAGCCGGACTGGGACCTAGCCTCGGCCCGGGCATTTGAGAGACGGTCGGCCCAAGCGATTACACGGATGACCACGGATTTTTTTTGACGTTTCCCTTACCCTTTCGATTTCTCCGACTGTGTGACCGGCCCTTCAGGCAATTGCCCGATTTGCCCGTATGGCCAGTCCAGGCCTGAGGAAAAGTATCGTGAAGTAATCTGCACACCTGAGAGGGCTCCAAAAAGTTCTGCGGGGTGTGTAGTCCGGCAACCCGGACCAAGCCAGCGTGGTGGACTAAGGCCTAAACTCTTCTCATTCCAAGAAAAGGTCAGTGACCATCAGTGGAACAGTAATGGGCCTCATGTAAGATCCAGATCAGGTAAGTACATAGGTAATGTAAAAACCCTTAAGCTCGTCATACCACCTCGTTGCAATAATAAAGAAAAATAATACAAATTTTTGTAAGTACTATTTTAACTTGAAGTATCTACCTATTGAAATAAGATAGGTTGCTGTGATCCGGTTTGTGTGTTAACGACCATTGAACTACATAATCAGTAAACCTTTCATTATGGAGTCGGGTTCTGTCAGAATTTAATTTTGAGTTAACCAAGAACAACCGCCGAAAATAAGCCCACCTTGTGTAAAATAATGAATGAATGATTGATAGAGTGAACAAACGAATGAATGAACGATAGAGTGAAGAAACGAATGTATGAACGATAGATTGAACGAAAAAATGAATGAATTAATAGCGTTTTTCAACAATAAAGATTGAATAGACCGATCCCTGCTAGCTTGAATGTCGTAATAGGCGACTAAGGAATTATCTCAAAAACATGGGCAGTAGCGTCCGCCACGGACTTGCTAAGATCTGTGGTCAGAAATCCGTTATTGCTAAGCTTGGTTAGTATGTTCATTTTGGATCACCACAATAGTATAAAACGGTCTATGCTATGAGGAACCCTATTAGGTTCTACATGCACAATTTGAGAGACATAGATACTTACTTAATAGTTTATTTTTTTATGTAAGTAGATATAGTAAGACTAAGAAGTTGCATCGGCAAACTTCGTAAAACCGATCATTTCCGAACTAAATCCAACTTCAAGACCACGAATCTTTGCTAGTATGTACTGCAACTAAAAATTATTTTACGCTGACGCAATAAGTGTGAGTGATGCAAAATGAGCAACTGCCATTGGTTGTTCGATCAAGTTTCTGATGAGACTTCTTAGTTGTGTCACTATATGACGAGCATCCTTTAATTTAAAGAGTAGGTACACTTAGGGCCAGTTTTTTGATCCCTAATTAAGCCAACCAATGGTTAAAAATACATACAATTTCGTACGATTTTTAACCATTGGGTAATATTCATTTTTTTTTAAAGTTTTACCATTGGTTGACTTAACTAGGGATCAAAAAACCGGCCCTTAGTTAATACTGCTTAAATGATTAGTTACTAGCTGTATCCTTACGGCTCCGCCCGCGTAAGATGTTCTATTCCAGTAATAAATATAGCCTATGTTACTCAATGGTAATTAGCTTTTTAACGGTAAACGAATTTTTAAAATCGGTCCAGTAGTTTTTAAGTTTATTAGTTACATACAAAAATACAAATCCTTCCTCTTTATAATATTAGTATAGATAATGTGCTGTGTGCAAAGCACGTGTGTGTAAAGAAATAGTTTTGCCAAGAAATCAAATGGAACCCTAAAAGTAATAAAAAATAAAATTGCGTTTACGCACGGCTTCTCACACTGTGACAGGAGTTACGAGTAAAAACAGAGAACTAACAGTTGGATACTTTTATTTATAAGAAAAACTGGTGATTATTATCACTGTATTAACTGCTTAGTACAGCCATTCGTACAGCTGTTTTGTGCTGTTCGTTAGCATCAAAGAGTAAGAGTCAACTCATACTAGAGCAGAGTCGAAGCGCGTCGAAGCGTCAATCTGAAACTTAACATAGCATATTCACTCTTATCTCCACAACACAATACACATAATTCTTCTAAGATAAATAAAGACGTGAATTCGCGCGCATTCCACAGAATTCGCGCGTCGGAGCGCAACCAACGCTGATTGGTTCTTCGCTTTACTTGTGAAGAACTTGACGCTTCGATGCGCTTCGACTCTGCTCTAGTATGAGTTGACCCTAAGTCTGGCCAACGAAAGCTGTCCACGAGAAAAAGCGGCAATTTAAAAAAATACATTCATACATAAACTCACGCCTTTTTCCATGGGGATAGGCAGAAACCCTTACATACCCCTTTCGCTTCATCCACATTCATACATCTTGTCATACACGCACGCCAGTTGAGAGTAGGTACTACGCACCTGACCTTTGTGAAGAACATCACCAATAATCGATGTATGTCCTTCTAGGAAGTCTTCTACCGGCTCTATCATTTAAAAAATCTCGACGCTTATTTACTTATTTATTAGTACTAATCTGTTTCTGCATATGAATCTACACTATTGTATGCACCTAACAATAATCAAGTTCTCTGGAAAATTAAACCGTTAATCTAATGTATAGTCAGTGGTGACAGCTGAAGATTTTTTTAAATTGCCGCCATTTTTCACATTTTTTGACAGTATTAAACTAGACTAAACGCAACTGTCACTTTCTTTTTTTATTGAAACAGAAAGAGACAAACACCCTTTGTTTAGTCCTGTCAAAGTGCGCAACAGTCTCGACATAATTATCGATGTTGCCATATTTTAAAAGGTAAAGAAACATGTAAACGCTTAACAGCCTCGTTGGTCTAGTGGTGGCAAGCGCGACTGCTGATCGTGAGATCCTGGGTTCGATTCTCAGGTCGGGCAAAGTGTTATTGGGTTTTTCCGTGTGGAATTCCTCAGTAGCAGCCCGGAGTTTGCATTTGTGACCGGTTGATGGCAATAGGCTCGCCCCCTATTGCAAAGGACTTAAACATAACGGCGAAATGAGGGTGTTACTATACATCTCTGCCCAATCTTTCGAGGAATACGGGCGCGATTATATGTTATGTTAACCGACCTTCATTCTACAAAAGCGAAGGTTTGCTTTACGAGCAGTGAGTGTTTTTAACATCTTTACCCGCTAGTCAGATTTTCGGGCATCTGATTACCAATCGGCGACTGGCATTTGCTGTGTGGCGGCAAGATGAGAAACATGTGGCGAGGTCTCGATGTGTAAGTAAAGCAGAGCCGGACTGGGACCTGAAATCGGCCCGGGCATTTGAGAGACGGTCGGCCCAGTGCTGGCAATAAAAATACACGGACGAAGTTTTTTTTTTAGTCACTCCTCTCACTCTTTCTCCTGTATCTTGGGTGCATTTACAAACACAAACAATTTTGCTGCTTCCTTTTCAAGCGATAGGTGATAATTGGACGACCTTTTTTTTGACGTTCCCATCACTCTTTCGATTTCTCCGACTGTGTGACCGGCCCATCGGGCATTTGCCTGGCCTGCGGTAAAGTGGTCATCGAGATTACGATGTGTAAAGTGGCCATATCTCACCAGATTAAGAGAAGAGTATTCTAGTAGTAATCATAGAGATCAATCTATTTGCTTCCTCCTCACGGGAAGCATAGTGATCTGTAAACCAAGTGATTGTTTTATATTAGCATTAACTCTGACTGATCCATTTTTCATTTGAACGGTTAAACGCTTGCCTTCCTTGCAGGAGGGTCTGAGTTCGATCCCAGCTCGTACCTCTGACTTTCCGAATTCATGTGCGGATCAGAATTTGATTATCACTACGTTAACGGTGAAGGAAAAACATCGTGAGGAAACCTAAACACCTGAGAGGGCTACATAAAGTTCTCGATGGTGTGTGTAGTCTGCCAACTTGCACCAGGCCAGCGTGGTGGACTAAGGCCTAAACCCTTCTCATTCTGAGAAGAGCCCGTGCCTAGCAGTAGGACAGTAATGGTCTATTTATGGTATCTAATTAATTTTATCTTACGTTTCAATTGTTATTATTACTGACAGTATATTGGTTCTAATCTATGTATAGACTATAATATTAATAAAGTAGGTACCTACGTCATGACTAGGTGCGGTGCGCAAAAGAAATAGGTAACCAGAAGTACAGTCTTTTTTTTTTCGTTGGAAAATCCTCATGGATGTCTCTAGCCCGGGGAAGGCAAGGGGGTCTGCCGCACTTACCGGCTAAAAACCAACGGTGTTCCTCCTCCTGACCGTTCGGCCGGGGTCGCGGGATTCGCAAAAGCATGCACCGCAACCCCGGTAGAACCAGAGGTACCTAACTATGCAAGTTGCCTGCATTTGCATTTAAACAAAATTGTTTCTGTGCTGGATAAGTGAGTTTTTATCGTCATTGTCTGAGCGTATTTTGTGCAATTAAACTTACATATTACGCACATAACATTCTTCTTCTTCGCAGTGGTGTAGCGTAGGTGGAGCAAAGGGGGCTGTGCCTGGGTGGCGCAGATATAGGGGGCGGCAAGCTGCAAGGTCATAGTCATCAGATCAGATTAACTGAATTGTCATCGGAACTACATAGGTACTTATTTACGCAAAATTTTATTTTGTGTCCTTTTGCAATCTATATAGCAACAGGGTATTAAAGTCCATGGAACTGCTGAGAAAAAAAAAACTCACTAGTTCCATGGAACTAATTGCTGGTGGAACTAGTAAGAATGATTCCACCACCATAACATCACGCCTTGTATTCCCCGAAGGGTTAGGCAGAGGTCTTTTAGTAACACCCTCGTTTCGCCAGTTATGTTTAAGTTCCATGTATTAGGGGGCGAGCCTATTGCCATTAACCGGGCACAAATCCAGACTCCGGGCTGGTACTGAGAAATTTCTAATGGAAAAACTCAATATCACTTTGCCCGATTTGGGGATCGTACCCAGGATCCTATGCTTAGCAGTCACGCTTGCTGCCACTAGACTATTAAGGCAGTCACCATCATTTTTCACCACTATATTTTGCTTAGTTGCAAAAATAGGGTTGGAGGGCGACAAAAGGGTTGGCCCTGGGTAGAAGAAATACCCGCTACGTCACTGCTTAGTCTCCTTTTGTGTCGGCACGAACTATACCTACGAGAACAGCTCATGCCGTGGCGAGAAGATTAGCCAGTCAGCAGGGTTGGTAGCAAGGTTGACTGCACTGGATGCGCCGGACGTACTTAAGTGTCGTCAATCGTGGAGGCCGTCATGTGTACCTACAGGTAGGCAGGCAGCTACTTACCTGCCTGCGGGCGACCAGTAACAGGCCCGAGAAGGCGGCGGGCAGTGTTCCGTGCGCGCTTCTCAGGAGGATGTGGGGCAAGGTCCCACAGAGGAGGGGTCCGCCGAGGGTTGGCGGACCGGGACCTGCCGGGGTTACGGTGCATGCTTTTGCGAATCCCGCGACCCCGGCTGAACGGCCAAGCGGAGGAACACCGTTGGTTTTTAGTCGGTAAGAGTCCGGCAGACCCTCTCGCCTTCCCCGGGCAAGGGACATCCATGAGGATTTTCCAACGATAAAAAAAGGCAGCTACTTACTTCAAATAAATCTAGCTAAATGAGGTTTGCCAAATCGGCAAGTTAACTCGCTGCTTAACTTACGCAGTGTAAGTTAAACTATTTCTTGCATGATTCAAGCTCTCTGGGAATCTTTACAAAACAGAATGACTCTGTACTTTGCTCGTAAACGTTTAATTCAGGTTGGGATCCATAAAAACTGATCTAATGCGAGTTATAGTTGCGTGACTGCGTGTTTGGTGTTCCGTATCGATAAAAGAAGATCGAATTAAATGAAAATGGAACCTCTCAAACATTTGATTTGCTTCATCACACGGGCTTCTATCACGAACACAATACTTCCCAAATGCACAGGATAAAATACTTTACAACCTTAGTTTTTGTATACTTACCCTAAACCCGAAATAAAAACAACGTTTACTCGGGGACAAAATCAGAAAACGCGAAAAAAAAATAGCTGTTCCATACTTTTATGTTCACATAAGTCGAAAAAACGTATGGAATAGCGGTTTTTTTTCGTGATTTCAGTGTTGGTCCCTACAATGACCCATTTTCGGGATTAGGGTATACAAAAACAAAGGTTATATGTTATCTGTGCTTCTGGAGATGCCCACCGTGCTACGTATGTCATAATTCTTGTGACCATAAATGCCCCCAAACAGAGCTTACGGTGGTTCTTGTGTTGGGGCATTTATGGGCCCGTTACGGACTTTAGGGTTAGCTTGGAAAGTAGGTACATGATTATGACATTGGCACATGCCCGATATTGTACCTCCAGAGTCAAGAGATTCCAAGCCATCACGACCAGTGACTATTCACCTTAATAAATCATCTAACTTTTTGGCGCGGAACTGAGCGGAACATAAAAATTGGCGCGAACTCCAAATTACATCACATCGTAATGCGTCACATAGGAATCAATTTATTTTCATTGTTAAATAAAAAAATCTATACTTGCCTTTAAAGAAAAATCGAACAAAACAATTTAGTATTAAGGAAGTGATTTGAGTAATAAAGTTGCCTCGTTCAAGGTCGCAGTCAGAATTTTATAACAATAATTGCTTTTTTTTGTAAAAAGAACGGGTCAATCAAATTTAAAAAAAAATCATAATAATAACAGTTAAATGTAGTCGTCTCATCTATTCATAGACAAGCATGTTGTTGTGATTATGAAGTCATTCAATCAATTAAAATCAAGATACCTATCGATTACTGGGTCAACATTAACAATGATTGGCATTTTTAACTGGTTTCCTTTGCTTCAATAGGAAAATTTATATAATATTATACGTACGAATACATAACTTTATTACATGAGAATAAATCGAGTATGTTTCCTATTACTAGTTATAATCTATGTAGGTAGGTACCTACCAATTAGTTACTGAAGATTTACAGTCTAATAAAGTCCTATGAGTAAGTAGGTATGTGTTTGTTATTAAAATACCTACTACATTATGTCAGTGATAAAAACATTTAAACAATTTTATAAGCACTATTTTCAATTACAATATTGTTATTAATTGCCAAGTAACATCTAATTATTTGTAATAAATCTAACTTTACAGATCTCGTTGGCGTGTACCTATTATTAATTTACATGTAATAGTGACATGCAATAAATTTTATTCGTATAATTGCATTACCGGGTCTCGACTTTGTGACTGTCTGTGAAGGATTCTAAAGAGCTATGGCTCAAACTATATAGGGATACAATATATTGTATCCCTGTATAGTTTGTGAGAGCTAAGTATACTAAACCGAAACCCTATTCGCTTAGACAGCCAGTAAAATAATTTTCGTGCACTCGCTGAGTAGGTATAGGTATTTGTCCCTTTTTCTTGCGGGTGTTTAGAGTTTAGCGAGCTCATGAAAACTATCGCCGTTTCGTAAATTATAAACTGGTATTCGAGTACTGCCAATATGATTATAGATAGTATTATAACTCTTGCGAATAGAACTATTCACAGTCTCAAAGGCGAGACTCGGTAGTGCCCGAAGAGAAATTTAATAAGTACTACCGCGTTAGTAATGCTCTATCTATCTAATCTAATCTAATAGCTTTAAACGAGCAATTCTTGTATATACATATAATCTGAATCTCGGAAACAGCTCCAACGATTTTCATGAAACTTAGTATGCAGGGGATTTCGGGGGCGATAAATCGATCTAGCTAGATTTCATTTATAGAAAACGTCGATTTACCAAAAAAACCGAGCAAAGCTCGGTCATCCAGTTACTTAATAATAATACGAGAATATCATTAATTCAATTTTATAAAATTAATTTAATGTCGTCATTGCATTGCATTAAAAACAGAGCGCTGAGAATCCATTGTAATAAAATCTGAATACCAATTCATCACTACGCACAGTACCTGTACCTACGTTTGTTAGCCACTTGTTGCTATAATTACAGTTTCAGGCGTGTCATCAATTGGTTTTTTATCCCCAGTCTATGTTTAATCTTAATTATTGTTTGATTTGGCGTAGGCACATAACAATATTGTACGAAAATTAAACCTACGATGATTGATTTTGATTAAAATATTTTGAGATTATTTATGAAAATCTATGGCTTGCGAAGGAATTTAATTTTTTTAACATGGTCACCCCAAAGCGACGTGGAGAAAAAAGAACGAAATTGTCTATTCGCCATTAAAATGGCGTCATCGAAGGAAACCTATTGTTTGTGTGGTCAAC
This sequence comes from Amphipyra berbera, assembly GCA_910594945.2. NCBI lineage: Eukaryota > Metazoa > Arthropoda > Insecta > Lepidoptera > Noctuidae > Amphipyra > Amphipyra berbera. The sequence continues at coordinate 3,279,420 of OU343146.1, forward strand.
CTTATAATATTGGACAATTTATGATAGAATGTGATTGCTGTCGTGAGTGGTTTCATGGCAGGTAATGTGGAAAATATATAAATTACAGTGTGAAAGTTTTGTTGTGTGTTAAAAAAAATGCTACGAAGATTGTCAGTGTATGTGCGTTCGGCCATCACTTGTATGCGAATGTTTTACTCAATATTTCTTCATTTTCTGGTCTCCCGCTTGATTTTCACCTTATATTGGGGCTGATATAGTTTATATTTAATTATCAGGGATAAATGTGGATTTTTCCAAGAGTTCTGGTTTGTTTACATCAGTAGTCGTCATTGGTTTATCAAAATGCGCTTTTCTGCCGTACATTCTTTGTGTTTATTTATATTATTTTGTGCCTGTTATCGTATTATTACTAGGAAAACCTTTTATTTACATTTTTTTTTAAATTATTATAAATCTTTGGTGTTTTGTAAGCAGTCCGAGACCCTATGCAACTGTTGTGAAATCCGAAAGGCCCTAATTATAAGCTAGAGAATGATGGGGTCAGAAAAAAATATTGCACTTAGAGGACTTTGGCCGTGCTTGCCTTGTAGCTTTTCGTATATTTTTTTAACTGGAAAGTAAATACTTGAAGTACTTACAGTAACAGTAAATTAATGTTTTTATGAATGTTGGTGATAATATTGTAGGTATTTTGTAGTGTTAAATTACTATGCAATACACCTAAAAATTAAGTTTGTTCATGCTCTATGATGATGACAACATAAAACATGAAAATAATTGTTTTCTGATATCATTTTTTTATATACCTACTAAATTCTCAACTGTTTATCAACAATATATTTAATTCACATTCTGCTGCTGATGACAAGTCATTCCTTAGTTATGTTACAACATTATAAATTGACGGGTCCTACATATAATGGTGCAAGTATAAAAACAACTTTATAGAAGAGCGGTTTAAAGATCTTAAATATTTATTTTATCCCGTATAAAATAATACTGTTATTTCCATTCATTTGCAAATTTGTAACCACCAAACTATCTAAATTAAAAAAAAAATAGTAAACTATCGGTGATTTGAAGGTGATTGATGTAGTAAAGTGGATTTTGCATTTTTGCGGGTTGGACCAGTATACGTAGGACCCATCGAAATATTCTCCACAACTAGAGATGGGTTCTTACTCTTACAAATAGGTATTTGAGGATGAGTAAATACTCTTATACTCATTAAAGTATAAAAAAAGTATTTACTAACTTTTTATTGTTTATCGAGTATTTACTATTTGAGTATAAATTTATTGGTTCATCCACAACATATTATATTATATTTTATTAGGTTTGCCAGTAATCATTATTGATTTGAATGTTTTAAAAATAGTTTCTCATTAATAATCCTAATGGGTTTGTATTTGTGTTTGTTAAAGTACTCTAATTGACTAATGTGTTTTTGTAAGGTAGGTGTCATCTTAATAGATATATTTAATCATGGTACCACATATTTTTTTTTTAGTATCTTTATTGATATATTTTAATAAGTATAATTTATTTAATAATTCTAAAAAGGTGTGGACGGCTTGAGATTTGAGAAATATTATTTTGCAAGGTGGGGTTGTATAAAAATGCGTCTTAAACAAATTCCAACACTATATAAATAAAAATAACACAGTTTTTTCTACTCCCTTCTACAATGATATAATTCAATATTTTATTCATTTTATAATAATTATTATTTCATTTACAACTAATAGTATCCTAGATTACTCACCGGCTTCTGTAAAAAATGAAGCGTTTAGAATAAATTAAACAAACATGAATAATGCAAACTTGTGATGTTGAATAATTAATTATTTGTGTTTTAATAATAAATAAATGCTATGCAAAAGCAGTAGCACCGATTGCAGAATGCAAGTTTTGCTAAGAATAAAAATAATAACTGCAGGCAACAGTAATTTTTATACTATTTAGAGCCAGCCTCAACTAGATGAACAGATAGCTTAGTGAGGGTCCGAGGGAGCTATTAACCTTTTGCACGCCATCAACGGCTATAAACGTCAAACATGTGCTAGGGCCGACAACGACGTCAATAGCCGTAAAAAAAAGTAAGATGAATTTGTAGTGTGGTGTCGAGGGAAGTGCTCATACGTCTATACCCGTTGATGACGTTCGAAAGGTTAATGGACACCTGTGTGCAGCAGTGGACGGTAAAAGGCTAATATATAAAATCTTTAGTAGATTAATTTGGACTTGGAAATAAATTAATTCTTCGAACGGAGAGGTATAGGGGAATCCCTCGATATCTCTGTTCCTTGGGTTCGTGTGCTCCATCTTAGACCCTGTCTGCGCTTACCATCATGCGGGACAAGGGCCAAATGCGACTAAGTAAAGAATAAAAAAAAAAAACAAAACTGTGAAACTGAACATCAATCAATATTATTCTGATAGTTAGTTTTATAAGCAAAATTTTTGTTTCAGCTGTGTCGATGTCAAAATATATCATTCGGACGACATAGACAAGTATCACTGTCCAAAATGTGCACAGACGTATGGACCTTCGGTATGTAAGTATTATGAGAAGATATTATTATGGTATTAGCAGTGATAGCCTAGTGGTGTGACCGTTGGACTGCCAAGTCATAGGTTTCGAGTTCGAACCCAAGGCACGCACTTCTGACTTTTCGGATTCATGTGCGCATTGTATAATTTTCACTTGCTTAAAAACGGTGAAGGAAAATATCATGAGGAAATCGGCATGCCTGAGAGATATTTCTGGGCGGCATGTGAAGCCAAGTCAGAGGCCTATGGGCGGCATAAACTCTGACATCATGTTAGACACTAATCAGAACAAAAGAAGAATTCACCACAGTATAGTCCGGTTAAGCAGCTAAAAACCTTAGCGGGTTTAAAAGCTGCGAGTGGTCCTACCTAAAAAAAAAAAGAAGAATGAAGATGATTTAATATAACAGGCATTTAAGACCTGTCATTGCGTGTGCAACTGCTTCGTTGGTCTATCGTGAGGTCCTGGGTTTAATCCCTAGGTCGGCCAAAGTGTTATTAGGTTTTTCCGTGTGGAACTCCTCAGTAGCAGCCCGGAGTTTGGATTTGTGCCTGGTTAATTGCAATAAGCTCGCCCCCTATGACATGGGACTTGGAGCTCATTTACACGGTGCAAGTTTCTTGAAGCAAGTCTCATGCTATCTCTGTTTTTGTTGTAGAGAAAGACAAAGATAGCATGAGACTTGCTTCAAGAAACTTGCTCCGTGTAAATGAGCCTTTAAAGATAGCAAAATGAGAGTGTTGACTTATACACCTCTCTGCCCAAACCTTCGGGGAATATGGATGTGATGTTTTGTTATGTTATCATGCTTGTAATTTATTTTTTAACTTGTCTTCCTCTACCTTTTTTTAATTTATTTTTTTATCGTGGCAAAATCCTCATTGATGTCCCTCGCCATTACAAATTTTATATAAAAATTCCAGTAAAAATCCCAACAAACAATCACCGCGCGGACCGGTACGAGTTGGGTGCGGAGACCAGACCTTCACAAGTTGGAACTCCGGCATGGGTGCGAGCGCTGGCCGCTCGGCCCCTCCGACCTGCCCCCGCCGCTCTCCAGCGTATGAGCCCCCACCAGTTCACCGAGGAGTTCATTAGAGACAACGGTGAGTGATGTAGACACCCTCACATATTTTATATTTTACCCCATGTGGGGACGGGTAGGAATATAAAACTTCCCCATCACACGCTAGGAATAGACGCGTGTTGAAAGATTCAACAAAACCCAGCACACTGTGGTAAGATCTATACGGTCCGCCTGGCTAGCTACCAACTGAACATAAATTCCGGCGCCAAGCAGTTTACTGTGTTCCGTCGTGTGTATGTGAGAGCCAGAGGTGTATAGGGGAATCCCTCTATATCTCTGTTCCTTGGATTCGTGTGCTCGATCTTAGACCCTGTCTGCGCTTACCATCAGGTGAGACTAGGGCCAAACGCGACCAAGTCAGAATAAAAATAAATAAATTATAAACCCCACTGAAGAGTTTTAGAGACAATGGTGAGTTACATAGAGTTTCTCACAAGTTGTTACTCTGGCACGGGTCCTCTCTGTCCCCGCCGCTCTCCAGCATATGAGGCCCCACCACTTCACTGAGAACTTCATCAGAGACATTGGGTGATGATTTCCAGCTTCTCCAAACGTTAGCTTCACCGGAATGCTGATAAACGAATCTAGGTCATAACACAAAAAGTGGTATTAGGCGACGTCCTAACTGGCAAGTGGTCGCGCTACGATGCGATGCAATCATACAAATGCTCAATAAAATATCTTAATGATTTTAGGACCACATTGTTCAATTCAAAATCGTAAAAAAAACATGTTATATGCTACTTTAAATGATTTGATTGAGCATTCGCACTCATCGCACGATCGCGCGACCGCCTGCGAAGTAGGACGACGGGTAACATTAATTGTTACGCCTAAAGGATGATTTCCACCAAATGGCTCGCATCCCATCGGATCGGAACGGATACGAACGGATGCGGCGACAGCCGATCGCGTCCGGCAGGATATCGACTCATTCGATAGGCTCCGGACCGTCGCTTGCGAACGTATCCGTTTCTGCACCTAGTCCAATAGTTTCATTCCTACCGTGTTGACGTGTTCTAATACGATCGGATACGACGACAGGCGAACGCAGCCGATCGCGCGTTGATTGCGCGTCGCGGAAGACGCCCGCGGTCAAGCTGCTGTGCGCGGCTTGGTAATATAGACTTTAAATACTGTGTACACGATTTAATATTGTTTAAAGATTGTGATATCCGTTCCGATCCGATGCGGTGCGAGCCGTTTAGTGGAAATCGTCCTTAATACCTAATAGCCTTTGGCAAGCAGCAATGCAACGTCAGCATTTACAGTGTTACCTTTTACAATGTTTTCAAACTTTTATGAATTGGGTAAATGCTTCCGCCACACAGGTTTTACACGACCAGTAACATTCACCACTTCTGATGGGCTGGACTTGAAGACTCCCAACCCTGGCACATTCACTGTCAGATCCGTACTCAGGTTCTGTGGGGCGCAATTAGAGGTAATTCTTTTTTTTTTTTTTTATATAAGTTCCAACCAAAATACCTGGACAAACTTTTACACAGCGTTCAGTAAGTGTAACTGAATATATCTATGCAAAAAAAAAACGAGATCCAAGTGCTTTTTTTCTAACCAAAATTTTTTTTTCAACTTAATTTTTTTTTTTTACTTTTTTCGCTTCGCTGTTTAGGTAAAACACGGCACGGAATTAGCACGCACCCCAATGGCGGTCGATGCATAAGAAATGGATGAGTTTATTCTTAGAGAGTACAGGCAATTAAAAACATTATTATTTTTTTGTTTGAAAAAAACACTTGGATCTCGTTTTTTTTTTACATAGATGTGATTAGTTAAACGTATTGAACACTGTGTAAAAGTTTGTCCAGGTATTTTGGTTAGACCTTATATACAGGGTGTAAACGAAATCATGTAATTCCTTCAAACCTTGTGATGTACTGCTGACATAGATTAACCCTGCACGGGATACTTTTAGATTCAATAAAAAAAAAAATACAGGAAGTAAACATGTGTTCTTATCGAGAGGCATTTTAGCGCTCCGAGTTAAATGACCGCGCGGCAAGTGATAGCCGCGCAATTCTCTCGGGGCGCTACATACCTCACGTTAAGAACAAATCTTTACTTGTCATTTTTTTATTGAATCCAAAAGTATCTCGTTCAGGATTAATCTGTTAGCAGTACCTCAAGCGGTTTGAAGGAATTACATGATATCATTTACATCCTGTATTCTTAGCTGAGCTGTGTTATGCAATAATGTATCAACGTACAAACATATTAGTTCTGTGTTAACGCCATCTAGTTATAGTGGTAGGTCTACCCAACGCTTGAAAAAATGCAAACTGCATTAAGGTTTTTTTGATAGACGCTCTATTAAATTTACTACAGTTCTGGGTACTTTTTAAGCGTTGAGTATAGATCTACCACAAGAACTAGATGACGTTAACACAAAATTGATATTTTTGTGGGTTGACACATTATTGCATAACACGGCCCAGTTGTAGTAGAACTCCTTCAGAAAGAGTTCGCCTGGGAAGTTATACCATCATAATCTATTTCTACTGTCAAGCAGCATAGCTGTTCCGGTTTGAAGACTATAGGTGCCGGTGAAATTACAGGCACAAGAGATTTTCCGACTTTGTCTCTAAGGTTGGCAACGCATCAGCAATCTTAGTGTTGGTGTAACTCAATTGTTTGTTACTAGGTGGAAGTAATAGATGTTCGGAAGCAGTCAACCCTGCGCATGCCGCTGGGCGACTTCGTAGATTACTTTGAAACTCCGCCGGAGCACCGCGATGAGAAGGTGCTCAACGTGCTCAGTTTGGAGTTTAGTGAGACCAAGTGAGTGATAACATACCTCTGTTATTGGCGATGATATCTTGCGGCTAGCCAATAGTTCAATATATTACATTAAAGATCTGGCCTAGATGACTGGTACAAACGTAAAAAAAACACGATTACCACCACAGATTTAGAATTAAATATGTAGAAACCGCCAGTATGCCTACTTTCCGTCACGCCGAGTAGGAGCAATCCTCCAACATTTTCCAGCATTCAATTGCAGGCAATAGGCTTGCCTCTATTACATGGGACTTAAACAACGGCGAAATTATGGTGTTAATATACACCTCTGCCCAACCCTTCGGGGAATACTGGGAATATTTGGGGAATAAATTGCAATCCACCATATTGACATTATTTATGATTTGACGAATTTACTAGTGATGGGAACGACGTCAAAAATACAGTACTACCCCGGACTACGCGATAGGTGGGACCAAGAGACAGCCGTGTAAGTCGAATTCGCGTAAGTTGGGGTTCAACCTTGCATATAAAAAATACGTATAAAGTTTGTGTCATAAACCGAATTTGCACTGTTTACGTAATGTTTTACGGAATTGGAATTGTTATTCCACACGGAACACGTTCGAACTTGTCGTAAACTGAACACGCGCGCGATGATCAAAAAGAAAAACCGCGTATCTCCGAATTCGCGTAAAACGGGGTAGCGTAAGTCGGGGTATTACTGTATACATATAAAATCAATTTAATAGTTATTTTTCTTTTGTCACTGTCAGAAGATGGGTATTCAGGTCAGCTGTCATCGTTGACCCGAATATACACACTCTATTTCAGCCTACCAAGAAATCCATGAATTTATTGAACTGTCCATATCATTCGCAGCATGTCTCGAGCAGTGGAGCCTCCCGCCGTGGCCCGCTCGCTGGACTGGGCGGAGCGCGTGTGGGCGGCGGCGCGGGAACGTCCGCCCGCCCCACAAGTACGGAAGTACTGCCTCATGTCACCCGCTGGGGCCTACACTGACTTCCACGTGGATTTCGGCGGTACGACTGTGTGGTACCATGTGTTGCATGGGCGGAAGGTAATAACAATAAATGTAGATTACTGAATCGAATAATAAGTTTACCAGAAGTACTTGGCTATTAAGCCATTGGCCGTAACGACTATCGGCACAACAACTGCTGAGTCAACCTCCGACGTGTCGACAATCTTCATTCCTTTATAACGGATAAATGTAGATTAGTGAATCGAATAATAACTTTTGGTTTATCGTTCGTTCTGCTTAGTTTTTTCCCAACTGTGTTGGGATCAGCTTCCAGTCTAACCAAATGCGGCTGAATACCAGTATTTTACATGGAGCAACTGCCATCAGACCTCCTCAACTCAGTTACTGGGCAATGCCGATATTCTAAGGTTAGATCAGTTGTCAGTCTTCCTGGCTTCTGACTTCCCGTAACGACAGTTATAGGTATTCGTATGACACCCGGGATCGGTCCCGGGTGTCATACGAATACCTATAACGCCTATAACCCTGTTTAACATGCTCTCCGAGTCATGGAAGGGAACTTTATTTTGATTTAAACTAGCGACCCGCCCCGGCTTCGCACTGGTGCAATGTAGATACTAATGTCGGGCATATAAACCTTCCTCTTGAATCACTTCTATCTATTGCTGAAAACTGCATTAAAATCCGTTGCGTAGTTTAAAAGATCTAAGCGTACAGGCAGCGGGAGCGACTTTGTTTTATACTATGTAAAGATTGTTTTTTTATTTTTTTAAATGGTCGTGTTTGACCTTCGTTGTACCTGATGGCAAGTACAGACAAAGTCGAAAATGGAGCATATGAATCCAAGTAATAAACATTGATTTGACGACACGTTTGGCGCAGTGGTTAAGTGATTGGCTTTCTGCGCTACGGATTGCGAGTGCGATTCCCGCAAGAAACAATTATTTATATGTTCTGGGTGTTTGTGGATGTGAAGATTTGTGTCTGTAAACGCACCCACGATACAGCAGAAATAACAGAAAAAATGGAGAAGTTTACAAACGTAATCAATATAGAAGAATTATAGATTACTAGCGGCCCGTCCCGGCTTCGCACGGGTGGACATTTTTCCCGTTTTTGCAACATTTTTCATTTATGCTCCGCTGCTATTGGTTGTAGCGTGATGTTATATAGCCTATAACCTTCCTCGATAAATGGACTATCTAACACAAAAATATTTTTTCAATTCCAACCTGAGATTAGCGCGTTCAAACAAACAAACTCTTCAGCTTTATAATATTAGTATAGATAACATTAATAACATAAAAAAATGATGGTTTCTAGATATTCTACCTAATCCCACCAACATCGACGAACCTCGCCCTCTACCAGCAATGGTCTGCGGCCAACAACCAGAACGAGCGTTTCTTCGGCGACATGGTGGAGTGGTACGGCACCGCCGAGGTCACGGCCGCGCAGACGCTGTTCATCCCCAGCGGCTGGATACACGCCGTGCTCACGCCCTGCGACTCGCTGGTCTTCGGGGGCAACTTCCTGCACTCGTACGCCATCGAGATGCAGCTGCAGTGAGTATTGGACACTCTTACTTATAGAAATAAGGAAACCAGATTTATTTGCGTCATAAGGCCAAGTCACATCTGACGGAAGATACGTCGTCGATCTTCAGTCGCGTAATTTACTCGAGGAATTTTAGTAACGCATCTTCGGTCAAATGTGTACAGTGTGAGATGTTTATATGGAATTATGTGTACCGGCGGAAGATCGGCGGCGTATCTTCCGTCAGTTGTGGCTTGGCCCTTAAGGTGACACACATCCTCCAAAAAATATCAAACATACATAATTAGCCCATTATTGTCTCATTGCTGGGCACGGGCCTCTTCTCAGAATGAGAAGGGTTTAGGTCTTAGTCTACCATGTTCGTCTGGTGCGGGTTGGCAGACCACATACCGTGGAGAACTTTATAGAGCCCTCTCAGGTGTGTAGGTTTCTTTACGATGTTTTTTCTTCACTAACGCAAGTGATAATCAAATTCTAATCCGCACATGAATTCGAAAAGGTAGGGCTGGGATCCAACTTAGATCAGGCTGGATAAAAGGCAACTGTTCAACCCCTAAGCTATCACTGGTTATATGAAAAAATTAAAATTAAATCAACAACAAAAAAAAAATCCCCGACATAATTTAATTTTTATTTAAACTTTTTAAATAACTGGTAGATATCATCATCTATCTAACACCTACTCATTAAGACCATTCTTATGAGCCCAAACACGCTATATCTGCTGTAACTTGCTGAGGGTTTGGATATCCCGCTGACTACTTGATGCTGCAGCATCAGCTCAGGGTTGACATGTCTTGATAATACCACCGAAGTAACAGTAAACCAAATTTCATATCAATCAGACCTGTGAAAGTTGGTAAGACCCTTTTGTCAAGTAGGAAATGAGCTGATAATCTTCAAACGCCTGAACAAATCTTCATAAATTATAGCTAAGAACCATCTCGATCACATCAGTTTTCAAACAGAAAGAACCGCATCAAAATCGGCCCATTTGTTTGGAAGTTACGATGCCACAGACAGACAAACAGATACACAGATATACGCGTTAAACTTATAACACCCCTCTTTTCGGCGGTTATACGAGCGAATATGAAAATATTAATGAGATATTAATGCAACTTGTACAAATATCAACTTTAAGAACAAGTGTACTATGTTGATTTTAGAATGACAAAAAAGACCCAAAATGTCGTAATTTTTTTTAAGGTGAATCGAAATTTTACACAGTGGAATTAAGGCAAATTCTCCAAAAAAATTAAAATGGCTGTTCTAAACAGGGATACATAGATGTTCATACCTTGCAGCGAGGTCGGAGGGGCTCGTGGCTAATTAACAACCGTGCCGATCATACGATTTGTGAGGTTAAGCTGCGCTTGCCGCTGTCAGTCAGTGGACTGGTCACCGTTTGTTACTCATCGAGACCCCCTTCGTGTCTCGGAGAGCACGTTAAACTGTCGGTCCCGGGTGTCATACCTATGACAGTCGTTACGGGTAGTCAGAAGCTCGAAAGTCTGACAACCGGTCTAACACCTTAGGATATCAGTATTGCCTAGTAACTGGGTTGCAGAGGTCTGATGGTAGTCGCGTAGAGGTGTATTTAGTACACCCTCGTTTCGCACGTCATGTTTAAGTCCCATGTAATATGGGGCGAGCCTATTGCCATTAACCGGGCACAAATCCAGTCTACGGGCTGCTACTGAGAAATTCCTAGTGGAAAAACCCAATAACACTGCCCGACCTTGGGATCGAACCCAGGACCCCATGCTCAGCAGTCGCGCTTTCGACCACTAGACCAGCAAGGCAGTCAAGATTGTTATTCGTTTGTTATTCAGCCATGATCATCCCACTGCAGGGCAAAGGCCTCCCTACCCTTCTTCCACTCCTCTCGGTTTAAGGTTCTCTGCGGCCAATCCTTCCAATAAGTGTCTAGCTCGTCCCGCCATCTCCTTATGGGCTTGCCGCGACGTCGGCGTCGTCTGACGTTGTATGGGCTCCACTCAGTGATGAGTTTTGCCCACAGCTCGTCCGACATGAGGCAGACGTGACCAGCCCAGTTCTATTTTTAGGCTTGCGGCTTTCTGACTAAGTCAAGATTACTAGATTTTATTCCTCAATACTTGTTCCAGGATCTACGAGATAGAGCGTCGTGTGGAGACACCTACCATGTTCCGGTACCCGTTGTTCGAGGCTATGCACTGGTACGCGGGCGCGCATCTACTTACGATGCTGAGGCGGCATAATGAGGAGACACAGGTATGTGGTCCTAAGCGTATTGAGAAATTTCGGGCTTTGCCAGGTGTACCACGTCAAGCTAGAAAGCTTAACTTGTTGGTAATTAACCACGAGCCCCTCAGGTGGATTACTCTACTAGAGGTAAAAATTTGACATTGTTTCTACGGGCCGTATATCTATTTTTTATATCTAGTAGGTGTGTTCCAAGTAAACCCTCTATTGCGTAGATGTTAAGATATTTTTTAATGTTAGATTATATTAAATTTTTTCAAATTTAATACAATCAGATTATATTTACATTATTGTGTACAGGATGAAGAGTTCACGCTAAGTGAGAGCAGTGCTCGCCTGACGCCCGCATCGTTACCGCCACTGCTGTTGAGAGGCATCAAGATACTCTCCAACGCGCTGAAGGAGTGGCACGCGCTTAAAAGTGTAAGTTTAATGTACAGTAGGGGAACGAAAATGTTTTACACTTTGAGGTCTATTTTTGCTTGCACAGTGCAAGAAACAACCTATTTTGCCAACTACGTATTGCAAACATTATAGAAATGAAAATACAAGTATTTTTTGACAGGATATTAAAAATTATAATGGTGAGTGACATGATGACAACCATTATATTCCAAATCCATAATTCAGATAATTTATGTATACAAAGAAACGTCAAGAAATGTCACTATCAAAATGACAGGACAGTGGTGCAAAACATTTTATCATTAAATTTTTACTAAGTAATCGTCTAAAAAATTAAAGTTGATTAATTATAAGAACTATGCAAACTAAATACTGCAGCCAAACAATGTTTGCGACGCTCATATCTAGCTCCGATTAGGATTAAGAAATATTTTTTTCATGATGTGTTGGAATCTGAATAACTAGGTAACTATCGGTTTTGGAATCGGATTCATTCTCATTTATAATAAACCTTGATAGGTTTGTCATAAATGTAACGTCATCAATTATTCTCACCTTTGTAAAAGTATGTGCCTGATTTCTGCGAAAAAACTGGTGTACGATTCGTCTTATTGCAGACAGGGTAAAATCGTCCATTCTTTGGACGAAGCTGGTCTCTGGACCTTCTTACTTGGGAGAACTGAGGGTAAGGGTTGTTTTGTATTCTTTTACAATACTTCCCACTGTCACTGCTGATATTCTTAAAAATTCAACTGTTTTGGCAGCACAGTCTCCGAAAGAGCAATATTTGCCCTCAGCCCAAGTCTTGTATGTCTGGTTGTAGAATTAATTGAAATAACGCGACTTTGACAAAGGTACTTTCAAACGAAATTTGAAAATGTTTGGAACTCCTGCAATGCTACCAGTATCATAAAATATTGTATACCAGAAAACCTCCTTTTTTAATAACTTTGTTTAAAACCGAATATTTATAAAAAATAATTACGGCATAATAATTTTATAATAATTATTTCTAAAATCAGTACTTAAAAGAAAATCTAGCCTTCTTTACGCCATTTTTTATGAATTACCATTAATAAGACATTTTTTTGATCTGTTATCTCCTTTGTTTACATAAATTATGTGAATTAGGCTCGATTTTACCAATGTCGGATAGCGTTTATCCAAGGAATAAGACAGACGTGTTGACAGAATTTCTTTAAGAAAGCTGTCAAAACGTCAAATTTATTCCTCGATTAAAGTTATTCGACGTTGGTGAAATCGGCACTTGGGATTCAGGGTATAGTAATGTCAATTTATTTAATCATCGATAAAAGTAAAGTAACCTTTATTGTTTTTGATTGAGTAGTTACAGTTTTTATATATTTATGTGATAGTGTACAGCAATCAGTCCACTGTCGACATACAATAATTTTAAATTAACGTGACCAAGTCCAGAAATACATAATTACAACAAAAATCATGTTAATATCAATCAAGTGTCCGTGATACTTATTTTTGAATGTAAAAAATTCCTGAACAGTGTAGAAACATTTTGATTGATGCGGTGAATTTTACAACTAAACTCCTTAAATCAAATTAAAGACATTATACATGGTACTACCTGTTCAAAAGTTTGAAAAGGTAACATGTGCCTGCTATGTGGGAATGGAATGAATTTGAAACCTGACGAACCTATTTATTCCCAAACTGTGCTATTTAGGGATAACTTACAGCCTTAATTGATGATATATACATATACGAACGCTTGTAATCCACGAAAGGGAAAGCAGAGGTGCTTTCCTATTACAGGAGTCTCACATTTCGCCTCTTATATTAAGTCACATGTAATAGGTGGCGAGCCTATTGCCATGTTTCAGGCACAATTATGTTGCCAGATTCGTCGCCTCTTACGATACGTTTACCGATCTTGTAATCTTAATCCACCCTCCCACGGATTAGTCAAATTGAATTCAATACTAACCAGTACTTAACCTCGTCGTAAGTAACCTCCTCTTGCCTTGTTGGTCTAGTGGTGGCAAGCGGGACTGTTGATCTTGAGGTTCTGGGTTCGATCCCCAGGTCGGGCAAAGTGTTATTGGGCTTTTCCGTGTGGAATTCCTCAGCAGCCCGGAGTTTGGACTTGCGTACGGTTGATGGCAATAGGCTCGCCCCGTATTACATGGGACTTAAATATAACAGCGAAATGAGGGTATTACTATACACCTCTGCCCAACCCTTCGGGGAATACAGGCGTGATGTTATGTTATATTGCTTACCAGTGTCATTTCTCCTTACAGACAGATACAGCGAAGCGTGACAATGTACCCAAATGTTTGAACTCGGGTCAACTGGTGCGGGAACTGTGCAAGGAGTTGAGGACGTTAGAAAAAAGGTCCACCACCACGACTAGCAAAGATAAGGTGAGACATACACACTGAATTTGTACAGACATCCCTTGGAAACGGTGTTTTGCTTATTCTACAAACACCATTATCATCATCCACCTGCCCTTATCCTAACTCCTTCTTTTCGTGTGGTTAGTGACTAACCTGGTATCAGAGTTTATGCCGCCCATGGGCCTCTGACTTTGCTTCACATGCCGTCGAGAAATATCTCTCAGGCATGGTTTCCTCTCGATGTTTTCCTTCATCGTTTTTAAGCAAGTGATAATTATACAATACTCACATGAATCTGAAAAGTCAGAGGTGCGTGCCTTGGGTTCGAACTCGAGACCTATGATTTGGCAGTCCGACCGTCACACCATTAGACTATCACTGCTAATGCCAACTTATTTCTGGTTGGCGCAGTATGTCTTCTTCAATACATCTATTAGCCGTCATCTCAGTACATCAGTATCAGTAGTCATCTACTTTCTAGCCATATCTTTCACACTATCCATCCATCGTTTCTTTGGTCTTCCTCTACTCTTATAATCATCCACATTCATACTCAAAACTTTCCTCACGACACGATCCTCATTCCTCCGCATCACATGCCCATACCATGACAACCGGTTTCCACACAATTTCTTAGTCAGCGGCGACACTTTCAGATTTCCTCCATACTCATTTCTAATTCTATCCATTCGCGTTATACCACACATCCCAAAAAACGTTTCCTATTTTTATATTTTACTAGCGATCCGCCCCGGCTTCGCACGGGTGCAATGTAGATACTAATGTGGGGCATATAAACCTTCCTCTTGAATCACTCTATCTTTTGCTGAAAACTGCATTAAAATCCGTTGCGTAGTTTAAAAGATCTAAGTGTACAGGCAGCGGGAGCGACTTTGTTTTATACTATGTAAAGATTCTTAAATTGGTCACGTTTGGCCCTAGTCTCACCTGATGGTAAGCGCAGACAGGGTCTAAAATGGAGCACACGAATCCAAGGAACAGGCATATAGAGAGATTCCCCTATACCCCTTTGGCTCTCACATACACACGACGGAATACAGTGAACTGGTTGGCGCCGGACTTTAATGTTCAGGTGGTAGCTAGCCAGGTGGACCGTATACATCCTACCACGTCGCGTGCTGGGTTTTGTTGAATCTTGCAACACGCGTCTATTCCCAGCATGCGGTGAGGAAGTTTTATTTTAACCCGAGGTAAAAAATAAAATACTCTTCATCTTCTAGGACTTCAAAATCAAGAACCACTCGTCACCAACCAAGTCTCACACAAAGAAACAAACAAGTAACTCCAAGAAATCTCTGAAGCTTACCTTACCGAAGCCAATTATGCATATGGGACAAAATGGAGAGTTTGTGGAGGAGAAGGTCTATGCTGACAAGTTCTTTATTGATAATAAGGTAAGTATAAGTAATAATTACTTAACGTAATTATAATGCTATCTTTATTACCACCTAAAATGTCTATACTCATTTTTTTAAATTAAATGTGAACTCTTGTTTTTTTTTCATTTGATTATTTACTGTCCCACTGCTGAACAAAGTTCTCCCCTTTTGCTTTCCAAACTTCTCTAATGATCTCTCTTGAGATTTAAGCGTTTTTTTAGGAAGCTTTTGAATTAGCTAAATAGATGGTTTTCTGATAGTGTGATAGATTAATGGATGTCAAAGGTTTTACTAACTAATCCCTGCCTCCCGCGCGTTCCCTCTTCCATCGCGCTCCCACGCATTCGTACCAGTTCGTTCAATTTCGGCGCTTGTTAGAAACCTTTGGCTTCGGCCAACACTTCAGCCCATTTTATCCGAAGTTGAAAGCTTTTCGAAGGTCGTCGAAACTGAAGGATTGCATGAAGGTGGCCGAAGCCGAAGGTTCGGTCGGACACATATGACAGGATAGAACAGAAATATTTATTTGCCTATGAATGCGACGTACTTATAACCTCTTTTTATGGGTAACATCACATCTTGAATTGCTTCGTTGGTCTAGTGGTGGTAAGTGTGACTGCTGATCGTAAGGTCCTAGGTTCGATCCCCAGGTCGGGCAAAAGTGTTATTGGGTTTTTCCGTGTGGAATTCCTCAGTAGCAGCCCGGAGTTTGCATTTGTGCCCGGTTGATGGCAATATGCTCGTCCACTGTTACTTGAGACTTAAACATAACGGCGAAATCTTTGTGTTATTATACACCTCTGCCTAACCCTTTGGGGAATACAGTCGTGATGTCATGCTACCTCATCTTATACATCAACAATTTTAAGTCAAAAATAAAATATAAATGCGCCTTGTCAGAACATCGTTGCCAACCAGTTTAGGTTGCATTGCCGTCACCCCGTGCGAGAAGGGCTCACTGTACTCATCCACTACTACCTAAGTGAATATTCTAATTGTACATATCTTTCCCAGGAAGTGGTATACCAAGAGAGGTACGTAACACAAGACGTAAAGTACGCCAACGGGTTACCCGACACTAAATACGTTGTCGAGGGGAAGGAGATGGTCATCCCGGATAAGGGGTACGCCTATCAGACGTATGAGGAAGTCAGCTATCCTGAGGGGAACGGGTACGTCGAGAGAGCTGATAAGAAGGCGACATTGAAGATCAAGATGAAGTAAGTAATATCTGTCTTCTTGGTGTAGTGGTCGCAAGCGCAACTGCTGAGCATGGGGTCGATCCCTAGGTCGGGCAAACTGTTATTGGGTTTTTCCATTAGAAATTTCTCAGTAGCAGCCCGGAGTTTGGATTTGTGCCCGGTTATTGGCAATAGGCTCGCCCCCATTACATGGGACTTAAACATAACTGGCGTTACGAGGGTGTACTAAAAAACACCTCTGCCAAACCTTTAGGGAATATAAGGCGTGATGTTATGTTAAATAATATCAGAAATATGACAGACTAGCTGTTACTGCGGCTTCGCTCATGTGAAGATTGTCCTAATAGCATCGTTAAAAAAACATAAATATCTGTTGTAGAATATAACCTCAATGTACATGTAATATTCTACTGCTCACCACCAATACAGAATAGCGTTATAATTTATACCCTATAAGGGAACGTACCCATACTACGTGACCCATTTTATTTTACAAAATTTTTTACCCCCCTCCCCTCTAATGTAGTAATTCATAAATATAGTTTTAATCATTTTTTTGGAAACGGAAAAATAAAAAAAAACCAAGCGCTGCGCGCCATATTTGAATATAGCTCGAAGAAACGCGAGATTTCCCTAGAGGATATTGACTACGTGACGACAACCTAAGCCCCCCCCCCCCCCGCCCCTGTGACCGAACGTGGTATTTTGACGACCCCCCCCCCCTGAACGGGTCACGTAGTATGGGTACGTTCCCTAACCTGATTCGCTCTTTAAGATAAGATAAGATATATTTATTTTGTAAAACATGAGTACAATATAAAGGTCTTATATGTTTGTAATTAGGTAGCTACATGTATGTTTAACCGACATTTTTGCTAAATTTTAACTAAATCTGTTGAGTATTGGCGTGAAGCTCAAACAGACAGATAGAAATTCTAAAAAAAACTGTTTCAACATCAGTATCGTTAAAAGCGTTTAAAAATGTGTGAAATTCGTATAAAATGTTTAAAAAATGTTGATGATTAATTTATAATTTACTAGCGACCCGCCCCCGCTTCGCACGGGCGCAATGTAGATACTCATGTGGGGCATAATAAACCTTCCTCTTGAATCACTCTATCTATTGCTGAAAACTGCATTAAAATCCGTTGCGTAGTTTAAAAGATCTAAGCGTACAGACAGCGGGAGCGACGTTGTTTTATACTATGTAAAGGTGATGTATGTAACCCCATATTTCAGGCATTTCTAAACCGATTTGGATGATATTATCTTCTTGTACTGCTGCCACGAAACTAAACGACAAATTTACAAAAAAACTCATCTCTTATTCCAGCAACTCCCCCTCATCATCTCGAGAGGACGCGCCTCCTCCGTACTCCCTCCCGGAGCACTCTATCCTCAAGTCCCACTTGATACGCTCAGAACGACCCACATTAAAACCTATCCACCAGTGGACCATATCTAAGAAGGATATAGGGGACTACCATGAGGAACAAATACTCTTCACCAATGAAAATCTACAGGCTAACGTCAGGATTGATGGGCAGGAGATGAATTACGGACCTGGTGAGTGGTGCTAATAATTTAAAACATCATGATAATTTCACATTAAAAGAAAACAAAGATTAACTGCCTCGTTGGTCTGGTGGTGGCAAGCGCGATTGCTGATCGTGGGGTCCTGGGTTCGAACCCCAGGTTGGGCAGTGTTATTGGGTTTTTCCGTGTGGAATTCCTCAGTAGCAGCCCGGAGTTTGGCCTTGTGCCCGGTTGATGGCAATAGGCTCGCCCCCTATTACATGGGACTTAAACATAACGACGAAACAATTCTGCCCAACTCTTCAGGGAATACAGGTGTGATGTTATGTTTGTATTCCAATTTCAGTTGTATGTAGAAGCAAATTAAGTTGAATTCCAATTGTTACTGAATTATATATAAAGATATATAACATAATTAACGCACACCCTGAAAGTAGTTTGTTCAGAATCGTTTACTGAATCGACTTCAGCCATTTTTATTGTGTATTTTTTTTAGAAACATGTTTTTTAATAATTAGTCTTTTAATTGGCATAACAAAAATTGAGCCTTATGTCAAGGGCATAAGACTGAATTTTAAATGAAGTTAACAATGAAAAAGTAATACTATTTTCTTGAATAAACAATATTTAAGCACATAAAAATAAAATTTCAATGTATGTATTATGATTATAACATAATATTCTAATTGGGGTGTTTGAGGGTGTGCGTTAATTACGTTACATGTTATATATATATCCAATGATTACATGTTTTATTTTGTAGGCATGTACTCGGCAGAAGACATCCAACAAGATTACCAGTACTCAGAGTCAGCGAAGCCTGGATCATACCAGCCCGTATACAGCTATCAACAACCTCAACATATCGCCTACACCACGGTGGAAAACTACCAGAGATATGAAGAAGTACCATCAGTGCACCAGGTACGTAATTTTATTTTAACAAGTATTTCTTGTACTGCCTCGTTGGTCTAGTCGTGGCAAGCGCGACTGCTGATCGTGAAGTCCTGGGTTCGATCCCCAGGTCGGGTATAGCGTTATTGGGTTTTTTCATGTGGTATTCCTCAGTAGCAGCCCAGAGTTTGGACTTGTGCCCAGTTGATGGTAGGTTCGCCCCGACCTGGGGATCGAACCCAGAATCTCACGATCAGCCGTTGCGCTTGCCACCACTAGACTAACGAGGTAGTTAGATGTTAACATTTTAATATATTGATGATGATAATGTATCTGGCTTATTTTTGTGTACAATAAAGAGTATTTGTTTATTTGTAAACTAGCGGCCCGTCCCGGCTTCGCACGGGTGGACATTTTTCCCGTTTTTGCAACATTTTTCATTTATGCTCCGCTCCTATTGGTCGTAGCGTGATGTTATATAGCCTATAACCTTCCTCGATAAATGGACTATCCAACACAAAAATAATTTTTCAATTCCACCCAGTAGTTCCTGAGATTA
Source organism: Amphipyra berbera (assembly GCA_910594945.2). NCBI lineage: Eukaryota > Metazoa > Arthropoda > Insecta > Lepidoptera > Noctuidae > Amphipyra > Amphipyra berbera. Next base: position 3,298,987 of record OU343146.1, read on the forward strand.
GCGCGTTCAAACAAACAAACGAAACTCTTCAGCTTTATAATATTAGTATAGATACTGACTCCATGGTTATTGCCTCAAATTCTAAGGGCCCTTGCATGCCCGGGCTGGCCATACGGGCAAATCGAGCAAATGCCCGATGGGCCGGATGCCCGATGGGCCAGTGTGGCCTGATGGGCCGGTTACACAGTCGGAGAAATCGAAAGAGTGAGGGGAGCGTCTAAAAAAAGCAAAGGTCGTCCAACTATCGCCTATCGCCTATCGCTTGAAAAAGAAGCCGCTAACTAAAAAACACGTCGTCCGTCTAATCGCTTGGGCCGACCGTCTCTCAAATGCCCGGGCCGATTTCAGGTCCTAGTCCGGCCCTGGGCCCTTGTGATATTTTCATTAGTAACTGCATTTCAAATACAGTTTTATATTGTTGTCATAAGTGTTAATTTTCTTTATCTCGATTGTATAACTAGTTTGTGTAATTTCAAAATCGATTAAGGTGTCTCTTCTAAACAAACCACTTCTGACTTCTGGGTAATTAAGTTCATATTGTCAAAAGCAATGATGTTCTAGCGATTGGATGCTTGCCTACCATCCAGGAGGGTCTGAGTTCAATTCTGGCCCGTACCTCTGACTTTTCGAATTTATGTGCGGATCAGAATTTGATTATCACTTGCGTTAACGGTGAAGGAAAAACATCGTGAGGATAGCACACCTGAGAGTCTCCATAAAGGTCTCGATTGTGTGTCTAGTCTGCCAACCCGCACCAGGCCAGCGTGGTGGAGACTAAGACCTTCTCATTCTGAGAAGAGGCACGTGCCCAGCAGTGGGACAGTAATGGACTGATTATGATTATGTATTGTTAACAGCAAACAGCGAGTTACAGCAACGTGGCAGTACAAGAGACAGTGAACGGCGAGTATCACCACAATCAGTTGCCGTCGTACGACGCCGCCATCGCACATCAGTACACGCATACCACTAACTATGTAAGTACAAACCGGTCATCCAAAGAATGGGATTAGAAATTAACCACTATTTGCCTTTCACCCACAGAGAACGTGCGTGAGCGAGAGATAAATAATGACAAGAAAGAAAGTTTTTTTACGCGCAATTTTGTCGCACACATTTTAAAATAAACTTCTTCTTCCTGCCCTTATCCCACACTAGGTGGGGTCGGCACAACATGTATTTCGTAAACCCGTGTTGTTAGAGGTTTTGGCTTATTGTTTTATGACCGGCCGCCTGCCTGACATCAATCCTCCTTGAGAATACTCGTTGCGCCGTCGCGCGGGTGACCCAATGTGTTTGCTGATTTTATGACACATTTTAAACTAAATATAAAAACATAATTAAAATACATACAATACTAAAACTAACTGTGTACATTGGCTTTATTTAAATAAAGTTAAAGGATAATGGCAACACTGACAGCCACCATGGTATGACGTCTATAATCTTTGGGCCAACCGTGAAGGTATAGGTAAACATGGAGAGCACATTACGTGAACGCGCCCATAGCGCGTGAGCATCGAGGAGAAGGGGTGCGGGGGCCGCGCGACGCATCGTCCTCGCCCCACACTAAAACATTTATTTATTGTAAAACATTTATTTATTGACCAACTTATACTGGCAGTTTAATACTACACGTATAAGTTATAGGTCTAATGTAACATAACTCTAGATAAAAGGTAACATTGCGCTCATATTACATAAAAGAAATATAGTTATTTGTAAATAAATTAAAATTTCAAACTTAAAATTAACACACATATAATAGTACATTACTGCCGCGGTCTGTAATGACTGCGTTGCTGGCAGCACTGATGATGGCCGAAAGCGCAGTGTAGCGCAGCTCCAGGCCATCACAGCGCGGTCAGCATTGCAGCTCTTGATGGACAAGCTGGAATAAAGGCCGAGACCGAAGGTCAAGGCCTTTATAGCGCGGACAGCAAGGGCTGCAATGATGACCAAGCTTGAAGGCCGAGAGCGTACCTAACCTAAGCTTGAGGCCATCATAGCGTGGCCAGCAGCGCAGTCATTGCGGACCAAGGCTTGTATAGTGCTTTACTCAAACAATGCGAGTAATTTAAATAAAACCAGTAAGAATTTATTTAAAGTAACGATTTGTTACTTTAAATAAATTTTTACTATCTAATACATAATTAATGTAATTTTTTTTAATGAGTCTTTAATGATTGTGCTGCCTGGACCTTTACAGCCAAATTATGAATAAAAACTTTTTGCACCTGACTATTTTTGAAACAAAACTCGACAATAATTGATTTTCAAAGGAAATTGCTGGTGGCTAAAACTCACCAGCAATGAAATTCCATACAACTTTGCTGGCGCCTATTCAAGTAGCGCGGAAAGGTCGACTTTGCTCAAAGAAGGTTGTCAAAATAATGACCACATTACAAGCATTTTTGAGTAAAGGATGTTTACATAAACAAAAACATACACATAAAGAACATTAATATAATTTACGATCAGGAGATAGCGCTGGGAGTGGCAATAGACTCCAACTACGAATTGGCAGCCGTCAGGAAACTTATTTCGGTACTTGTAAAGGCATCTAGCGATTCATTATACTGTACGATTTTATTATAGACCACAGGAAACCTTCTTATCATTCCAAGATAAACAAGCAAGCATACACACATATAAACACACGCCCTTACACATTCACACATACACACCCACCCTTAGACTCACATACAAACAAACACACACTCTTACACTCACATGCATGCACACACACTCACTTCTATTCTTATTGTAATTTTTATAGTGTTTTTTAGTACTTTCCCTTAATGAAGGTTTCAAAATCTTGTAATGTACTTACTTTGATCTCAAGGGGGGTGGGGGGGGGGGGGGGGGGGTGGGGGGGGGGGTGGTAATCTGTGTGACAGGGTATCCTAGTGCAGATACCAGTCTCCCACAAAGGATTAATACCGCATAAAATGTTGTAACCATAATTTAAGGTGACTTTGTGGAAGAGAAAAATAAATGATTTATTATTATTATACCTACTCTGGCCATAAATACTGTTACAATTAAAAATAAGAAAGATATTACATTTGAATTTGGAATCTGTCATTTTTATACGATTGTTCATTGAGTTTTCTAATTTTGGCGCCAATACATTGTATTTTACGTTATTTTGCGATATTAAAATGGAGTGGGGTGATAAAGAGAACCGAATCGCTGTGATTGCATTACACAAAGTTGGTATGGAGCCAAATGCAATTTTTGAAACTCTCCATACGCTTGGTATTAGTCAAATGTTTGTGTACCGGGCTATTAATAGGTATAATGAGACCTCCTCTGTATGTGACAGAAAAAGATCTGGCCGTCCACGTAGTGTTCGTACGAAAAAGGTGGTCAAAGCAGTAAGGGAAAGAATTCGAAGAAATCCTGTCCGAAAGCAAAAAAAAGATTTTATCTCGGAAGATGAAGATAGCACCCAGAACCATGTCACGTATTTTAAAAGATGACTTAGGATTTTCAGCCTATAAGAGACGCGCTGGTCATTTTTTAACTGATAATTTAAAAAATAATAGGGTGGTAAAATCGAAACAACTACTGAAGCGGTACGCAAAGGGAGGTCACAGAAAATTTTTGTTTACGGATGAGAAAATCTTTACAATTGAGCAACATTTTAACAAACAAAATGACCGTATTTATGCTCAAAGCTTTAAGGAAGGTTCTCAATTAGTCGACAGAGTATAACGTGGGCATTATCCGACTTCAGTGATGGTTTGGTGGGTTGTTAGCTATGAAGGAGTGACTGAGCCATATTTTTGTGAAAAAGGTATCAAAACATCAGCACAAGTGTATCAAGATACCATTCTTGAGAAGGTAGTTAAGCCCCTTAACAACACCATGTTCAATAACCAAGTATGGTCCTTTCAACAAGGCTCGGCGCCGGGTCATAAAGCTCGGTCCACGCAGTCTTGGTTGGAAGTGAACATTTCGGACTTCTTACGAGCTGAAGACTGGCCGTCGTCTAGTCCCGACCTTAATCCGCTGGATTATGATTTATGGTCAGTTTTAGAGAGTACGGCTTGCTCTAAACGCCATGATAATTTGGTGTCCGTAAAACAATCCATACGATTGGCAGTGAAGAATTTTCCCATGGAAAGAGTGCGTGCTTCTATTGATAACTGGCCTCAACGTTTAAAGGACTGTATTGCAGCCAATGGAGACCACTTCGAATAAGCTTTTTATATTTTAAATTGTTTTATATTTATGTATTAAACTAACACACTGTAAAAGTAATAAATATTATTTGCAATAAAAACATTTTTTTTTCTTCTTGCCAATATTTATGGCAAGACTAGGTATATATATTATATATATTGATGAGGGTAAGGGCTAAGTGCAGGGGACTGGTTTTTAGGATCATAGAACTAGTTTGAGGAACCGAAAATAGCGGACGCTGGCGAGGACGCAGTGTATGTCTGATAGGTAACGGAACGTTAATGGTGATGTAGTCTAGTAAGGAGGAATTGAATAGGGAACCCTGAATTAAGCGGATAAAATATTTCATTTCATTTCATTCTGTAAGCTACCGCGGTCACGGGCACATGTTGTCTATTATCGCGATCGTGTGTACCATTATAAATGTTTAGCAGTAAAATAACTAGTGTAGCCATTATAACTTGGCATTTCAGAGCGGCAATGCTTACGAAGATTTTTAGATTTTATTAGTATTAATCGCCGTTTATTTCTATTGTAAACGATGTCGAATTCGGAGTGCGAGAAATTTCAAGTATTGTTCGAGGAACTTCAAGTATACCCCACCAAGAAGAACACAGTCTACTTAGTTGTCGGCAATAAGATTGACAAGCATATCATTTTGGGATCCAGTGCATAATATGAGCTAGCATATTGGGTCACCCGCGCGAACGCGCAACGAGTATTCCCAAGGAGGGTTGATGTCAGGCAGGCGGCCGGTCATAAAACAATAAGCCAAAACCTCTAACAACATGGGACTTGTGAAATAAATGTTGTGCCGACCCCACCTAGTGTGGGATAAGGTCAGGAAGAAGAAGATTAAGATTGTTTACGAAGGTAAAACGCGATAATACGACAAATTCAATACATTTTCTTGTAGTTCTCTATTTCGCCGCGTGCCAAGTTTATACTAGGCGGAGTATATGTTACAGCAAAAACAACAGTAACGTCACTATTTATTAGTTAAACATGTATATTGTCTCCAGGTGGTAGAAGAATCAAAGCCAGGCGTGTCCCCTCCCGTGCCCGCTCCCCCCGTGCCCGCTCCCCCCGCGGGGCCGGCTCCCCCCGCCCCGCCCGCCGCCCCCGCCGCGCCGGTCCGCCGGTCGGAGCGTCCAGTGCGGCGGCGCGTGTCCAACACGTACGACTACGAGGACTCCGACCTGTATATAGACGACACACCCGCCCCCAGACCGAGGAAAGTCAAACACGCTAAACACTCCAATACGTACCGACGGACTGAACAGAATAATGGTGAGTGTTACCAAACCGGGGGTCTGAGACTACGGCCCGCGAACACCATCAGTCCGCCCCACAGTGGAGCTCTCCGGACTAGTGGTGCTCATCACTACAGTATGTTGGTATGATGGACTAACTAGGTCTTGACCCCTTGGGACTAAGGCCCATATTAACGTTTTGAACGCCACTTTCTTTCTTATATTTTTTGATAAAACATTGCCCCACTCTAGGATTTCTCCTGTATCGTGGGTGCGTTTACAGACACAAATCTTCGCATGCACAAACGCCCACACCCGGAGCAACTATTTGTAGGCCATACAAATATTTGATTCGTGCGGGAATCGAACCTACGACCCGTAGTGCAAAAGCCAATCGCTCAGTCACTGCACCAAACGACTTAATAAACGTATGAGCACTATCCTCCACGCCACAGTACAAGTTCACCGTACTTTTTTGACGACTATTGACGTTGGCGACCCGAGCACATTTTCGTTTGATGTCTATAGCAGTCGATGGCGTTCAAAAGCTTAATAAACAGGTCTCGTTTGAGAGATCCCCTCTTAATTGTAGATTTAAAACAAAATAAGAGAAAACGAAGTCAAATTTTTGGATTCCATTTTATGGTAGCTGCCGGTTGAAGATCTCTCAAATGAGACCTATTTATTAATACGCGCCTTAGTGGAGGAGTCAGTGTGGCCCTTGCTATAAAGTTTGGAGATCTCTAAACAATATATGGAATTCAGTCAAAGTGGCTTTCCATGATACATTGGTCAATGCCGGTGCATTAAAAAAGCCTCCACGAGTGATGATACTTCGATGGTCCCTATGTATACTATCGAAACTACAAAATCTCACTCTTTATTTTATTTGCTTAAAATGTGTGAAATTATGTTATCTTAAAAGTTATAAATTAAAAGTTAAAATATCACATTATTTCGTGTTTTTCAAAACGTAAAGTTGAAAATATTCAAAGAACAAACTTCAAAACGCTTTCCTCAAAATTAGTCATTTTCGACTTTCGGTAGTTTACGTAGGGACCGTCGACTTATGAAAGTACGTACGGCGCACCCTGGACAGTCAGCCCCGCTACCAATCTCGCCGACTGGCTGACCTTTTCACCATGGCATGAGTTATTCTCATAAAGCTGTTGCGGACATGAGAGAAGATGAGGATAGTGTTAAAAAATCGCTCTCACACATATACTAAACGGGCTCGAGGCTAATTACCACCTGTGCGGATCATACGATTAGTGAGGTTAAGCTGCGCTTGCCGCGGTCAGTCTGTAAATGGGTTACCGTTCGTTACACATCCAGATCCCTCTGTGCCTCGGAGAGCACGTTAAACAGTCGGTCCCGGGTGTCATACGAATACATATGACAGTCGTTGCGGAGGTCTGCAATACCGATATCCTAAGGTTAGACCAGTTGTCAGACTTTCGGGCTTCTGACTTCCCGTAACGACTGTTATAGGCATTCGTATGACACCCGGGGCGGACTACTTAACATGCTCTCCGAGGCACGGAGGGGTCTCGGAGTGTAACGGACGATCACCTATTCACGGACTGGCCGCGGCAAGTGCAGCTTAACCTTGCAAATCATGCCACGAATCCCATAGACAAATAATTAACAGATCCTATATGAATCGTTACAGCAACAACAAACGTAAATACCAGTAGTAGCAATTACAAGCAAGTAGCAGCGCGACCGGCACCAGCGAACGGCATCGAGTCGCTCATACAGGCTTCTGTGTTAGCCGAAGAAGAGCAACCCGTCGCCGAGACGTGAGTATACAATATTATTATCAGCTCGTAAACGTCCACTTAAGGGAACGTACCCATACTACGTGACCCATTTTTTACAACTTTTTACCCCCCTCCCCCCCTCGGTGACCACCCGTAGTATATGCCAATACCCCTCCCCCTCTAGTTTTCACGTAGTAATTTATGAATATGGTTTTTAATAAAAAAATTTGCAAAAAGAAAATTATTTGGCTCAGTGTGCGTTAATGTTGCCATCTGTGAGTTTAAAAAGCCCTAAACGTTACGCGCCATATTTGAATATAGCTCGAAAAAGCGCGAGATTGCCCTAGAGTATATTGACCACGTGACGAAAACCTAATGGCGCTTATTACAAAAAGTGGTTTAAACCAAGACTAAGATAAACCCAGATTTATAATATACCCATCACTTGCTAACGTCATATAACAAAAAGAGATGGAGCTATTTTAAAACCGAGGTTTTTCTTAGTCCATCTCTCGTAATAAGAGGGAATCAGTTCCATGGTAGAGATAAACTACGATAAACATGTCCCGCCCATCCAAATTACTATTTCAATGTGTTTAGTCACATCTTTACGAAAGAATGTGTATGCAGTTTTTGTTTGACGGCTGTCTCAACACGCACACATGCGTTGGGAGTATTGGTGGTGCTTCATAAATACTTTCATAAATACATTGAAGCGTTTTGAATTTTGGAGGGGTGGGACATGTTATCGTAGTTTATCTTTAATTATTGTATTATAATCTGAAATACGTACATTTGCAAAGTTTCACATCGATGCGACGGTTAGAATGGGATGAAAATCGAATTTTAAGATTTTTTACATACTTTAGTTAGTTACAGGTGAAGCTACTATGCGTATTAAAATAGTGAATGGCGCACCTTGGACTCGTAAAATTCCTACTGAATTTCAATTCAGAATTCTGGGCTAGACCAGAATAGGTAACACGGTCACTTTTATCCAGTATTATTATCTACTAGCTGTCTTCGTCTGCGTAGAAGTCAGATGGGTTTTATTTTTATTGCAATGACCTCTAATTATTTTTATTTTTCTACAAAAGTAGCCTAAGTTTACTCCTTATAACATCGGCTATCTGCCAGTGAAAGTCCCGTCAAAATCGGTCCCGCTAAAATCGGTCCCGCTAAAATCGGTCCCGCCGTTTCGGAGATTAGCCGGAACAAACAGACAGACGGGCAAAAGTTGAAAAAAAAATGTTTTAAAATGTTTTTTTGTTATATGTACCTTATATACTTTCATATGCACATAGTAAAAAACTGTGTTTTTCACATTACAGACACTTCAATTTTATTTATTTCTATAGTGTATAGGTATCTTACTAAAAAAAACATGTTTGTTTACCAGGGAGCCGGAAGATGCGGCCGTGGCCGGCATGCTCAGCATCAGCGAACGGTTCACAGCGCCCTCGCGCACCTTCGGGCTGGCCAGCGACCCCGCCGCCCCCGCCGCCCCCGCCGCCCCCGGCCCGCCGCGCGCCGACAAGCGCCCGCGCCGCCCCGCCGACCCCGCGCACCCCGCGCCCCCCGCGCCCGCGCCCGCCGCGCTCGACGACGATGAGGACGTCATCAAGGAAGTGCATCGCGACGACGAGTATGGTGAGTCGGGACTATACCTAGAAGGGCCCTTGTCGGTCCGTCTATCGTCAACGCGACCATGATTAAAAAGCTTGTTGTTTCATCCAACGCACTGTGTGTTGGCTAACAAGAGCGTGAGAACGCGATAACATCGACAGAAAATTGGCGCGCGGAGATTTCTAAAAATTTGTTCCGAGAAATACGTGTTTTTGAAAAAGTCTTAAGTACAAGATTTTTGCAAAAAATGTCTGCATTTTTTGATCGACATAAAACAAAACACATAAAACAAATAATAAATTCTAATGCGGAACATAGCGACTTTAACAGTGAATGAAACTAAAGGCTCATTTACACGGTGCAAGTTTCTTCAAGCAAGTCTCATTCTATCTTTGTCTTTCTCTCCGATAAAAACAGAGATAACATGAGGCTTGCTTCAAGAAACTTGCACCGTGTAAATGAGCCTTAATTCAATGGTGTAGTTATACAATATTACTTAACTGAATTCTAGACTACTAGACTTGTTTTTTTTCTTTTCAGTTTTTATTTAAGGTTCCATTTTTACGCACTCCGGTTTCTTTTTTTTTAATTGTTGTAATTTAATAATATAGTCAGCTATCATTATTGTTTGTGTCTAAACAATGCTTTTGTCTAGTTTCTTACTAATAAAATAACAACATCACGCCTGTATTCCTCGAAGGGTTGTGTAGAGCTTTTTAATAACAACGCTATGTTTAAGTCCCATGTAATAGGGGACGAGCCTATTGCCATCAACTGGGCACAAATCCAAACTTTGGGCTGCTACTGAGAAATTTAACAGGGAAAAACCTAATAACACTTTGCTCAACCTGGGAATCGAACCAAAAACCTTACGATCGAACCCAGGACCAACTTTCGATCAGCAGTTGCGTTTGCTACCACTAGGCAAGGTATTTTTTTTGTTTCTTACTAATATAATCTAAAATATCAAACCTTTTTCTTATTCCAGTGTATCCATCGTTAGATATTACTTCAGACGAAGACGAGGAGTGGACGACGTCGAAGCGACGAAGAAATTCACGCAACAGGGTAGATTCGCGCTCCAAAGGTGAAAAGTAAGTAACTGTTGAATATTGGAAACAAATCTTACAGTACCCGCTAGTAAATATTGCACATAGGCCCCTCGTCCACGGCGACTTTTTGTAGCGATGCTGTCGTACGTTTCGTAAACGCGCGACAGCATTGCTACTAACGCGCGTTAGTCGCATTTTTAACGCGCGTTAGTCGAATTTTTAACGCGCGTTAGTCGCATTTGCAACGCGCTACAGAAGCGATGCCAACGCGCTACAGCACCAAAGACAACGTGACTAATGTTGCCTCGACGGAGTCCATCTTGCAACTGTGGCATTTTTGTGCTGTTACTGAATCGCGTTTGCATCGCGACAGGAACGCGACAGTATCGCGTTTGCACCGCGACAGAAACGCTATAGTATCGCGTTTGCATCGCGACTGAGAACCGTGGTGTGGGCGAGGGCAACTAGCTAGCGCCCGCATCGCGACTGTATCGATGCGACCGCGCGACGGTATCGCTACTGCATCGCTACAAAAAGTCGCAGTGGGCGAGGGGACATAGAGCTTTAGAAAGAGATATTGGCTAGCCTCTGTTTCGTAGAGCGTCGTCTCTGTCACTCATACCTATGTGACGTTTTGTCGCTTCGTGCGCCAGAGATGACGCTCTATAAAGTCGAAGCTAACCAATATCTCTTGTTAAAGCTCGATTTGTAACATTTACTGCTAGGTACTGTACTCTTCCGTAGTCGAACTATACTCCGAACGCGAGGGCTGGTTATCGCCTGCGGTATGTTAGCGGCGAGAGGGGGGCGAAACAATAGGCTCGCTCTTTTTTTTTTCTTTTCGACTACTTGTATATTTGGACTATTGTCTGGACTGGCAAAATAGGTTTTTGTATTATAGTTATTATTTTAATAATATCGCTTTACAATACTTCATTCCAAACTGTAAAGTATGAGCATCATGCAGCTATTAGTGATACGCTTATAATCATATCATATTACTGCCTATTGTCTGGTAATATGAGTCTGTCATGCTCACTTAAATGTCTTGCTGATGGTGGCGTTGTTTATCCGGTCGTTGAGTTCCCTATAATATGGTTGAGCTGACCGATGCGGATGTGCACGTCATGCTCGTGAACGGGTGCCGTCTGTCGGGACTGGTCAGCCCTTAACTGCTATGGCAATCCTAGAAGGCATATTTTTCTATTTGTTACTCTTAAGTGAGTTTATTTGTTACATTAACCTGCATTATTCTCATTCTATTTCTCACACTACTGTAATGGAATTGTAATTAACTACTATTTTAAAAAGAGTATTCATGGAGTTTCTTGCCGGCTCTTCTCCATAGAACCTACCTTTTGGAACCGTGCACCTAGTTGTGACGTTTTAAAAGTGCCTGAAATCTGGTCTATTTGAAATAAAAAACTTTGACTTTGACTTTGAAAATATGGTCTTGCGGACCGTTTCTACGTAACTGGGCAGTTATTGGTGAGACCTGAACCACAAAATAGATAGGTACAGAAGTCAATCCCATGTATGTACTTCACTTTTCATACCTGCGCTCGGCGGTCGCTCTATCTATATATCTATCTCTCTCAAGCGCATGGCACTCGCGCTCGCACTCACTCGCACTCTAGTCCCAAACCGTCCGAGATATCGTGTCCGTGAGCAGTGTCTATGTGTGCGTTGCTCGAGCGCACTTGTATGTAGATTGATTTCTGTACCTATCTATTTTGTGCTTGAACGGTCTCCAACCGATGGGGACGAGAGCAAAAAACTTAACCTAAGCTAACTACTATTAGTACTGCTAACCATGACTAGCTAGCAACAACAGCACTAAGGGCGACCCCTAATGGGACTCGGACCTCGGCTTAGGGCGTTGCTTGCGAGAGGACTGAGAGGGAGACAGCTTGATGAGGGCTGAATTAACGGTGCGACTGCGGAGTCAGAAATAGACGCGCTCTGTCAGTTTGCTTTGTCTTGTCTACCGCGCACACCCCCCCTCCTGCCTCTCGCATACCGCAGGCGCCGACTAGCCCTCGCACGCAGACTACAGGAACCTTTATAGTTTCGCCATATCCTGCATGGTTTACCAATTTTATCACACATTATGCTAGACTAAAATATCTTAAGCCGGGTACAGACTTACGAAATGTAACATGCAATGTAACACGCAATGAAAGAATTTGCCGTCCATATTGTCGCAATGTATCATGCAATGTAACAGAATTCCCATAGTGTGGACGCCTTGCGCGCACGAGCTGTGCACACTACGCGTGCGTACTACGTGCCTTTCATGTTACATTGCATGTTACCATACAGCAGTCTGTACCCGCCTTTATAGCCGTACCTACTGGGCGCCGCAAACAACCACAGCAAAGTCTCCATTTTATGCATGTGTGGGTGTCGAAGGGTATCTTGGTCTGAGAGGCCTTTTTTATCGTTGGAAAATCCTTAAGGATGTCCCACGCCCGGGGAAGGCGAGGGGGTCTGCCGGACTCTTACCGGCTAAAAACCAACGGTGTCCCTTCTTCTGACCTAAGGCCGGGGTCACGGGATTCGCTATTGCATGCACTGCGACCCCGGCGGTCTGAGAGCCCTACTGACTCAGAACCCTACACTGTGCGTGTACCGATACGTATTTGGGCGTTTTTTTTTTTGGTTATTTATGTTAATGGTTCAATCATTTTTCCGGGGCACGGTAAGCTTGATAGTTTCGATATTATTGTGGTTGATCGCCGTCGTAGATCTTAGCTTACAGGAGTAGCATTGGTTGGGAATGAGAGGCGGGGGTGGCACAAAAATAAAAGTGTTGAATATATCACATGGCATAGCTCTTTTTAGCGCATCTACCATGTTTTCTCTGCATCACCCTAAGGTCGACTGGTAGAAAATGCCTAAGGCATTAAGTCCGCCTCTGTATAAATTTTTGTGCGAAAGTATAAATAAATAAATATCTAATACCAGTTATTCCAGTCTGTTTAGGCCCAGATAAATTAAGCAAGCGGACTGTATAATTTTTTTTAATAATGGTTCACAATAATTGTAGCAACTTAAGTAGTGTATCAAAAGGTATGTCCGAGCGCGGTCGTGTCGAACGGTGCAGTGAGGTGCCGCGATGCTCTAGCGTCTCCGGTCCCCGCGCCGCCGCCGTGCCGCGTCGCTCGTTGCCAACATCGTAGTCTGTTCGTTGGATATGGATGTATGTGTGTGAACACAGTCCAAACAAAGTTTATTTAGGTATTTTCTTATAGGAAATTCATTATTTTTCTCTGATAAGTCTGTTCCAAACTATTTATTTATTTATTTTTACTTTAATTAAAACGGTCTTAGACCAATTACAATAATTAAAGATAGAAAAAAGAACAGGAATGGAAGAAGATACATACCAAACAATGGAACGAAAAATAATGATTAAAAAAAAAAAAAAAACAATATGAGACACCTCTTTCACACAGCCCTCACAATGCACCTGACAATTTATTCTTTCATTCATCCGCAAACAGATCACGTACAATTATAATTATTTTATAACATAAAATAACTAAAAAGAGAATTTAAAACGTTCGTGATACATTTCTCTCGCAGTACTCCAGGCATTCCGATAAAATCACCTTCCATTCATCAGCAAACACATCAAAATTCGGTCTGGCGTCATTTATGAAAACATGAGAAATTGGCTTGGGTTGTTATTCTTGTGTTCAGAATTACAGGATATTGTTTCTTCGATTTGCAAAAAAATCCCTCCATAATTCCCGATTACATTTAACTAAAGGAACGAATAAGTCGATCGATATTGTTTGTATGTTTATTAAAATCATTAGCACAGTTGTAGATGATAAACCGTGCTGAAAATCATATAACGCTACGGACAAAAATATGACGTCACTCAACACAAACACCAAGGTAGCTATGTAGAAACGACGCCATTTGTCAATAGCTGTACTGGTGCTCGCGTTAGTATTACACCACAGAGTATAAACAAGTATTATGTACATAAACAAGTTTATAAATAAAGGTAAAATCATGATTACAACCGCGAGATGTACTTGTTCAATTAAAAATATATTAAATAGGTTTGTTATCACAGGCACACCCCAAGCAAAGAGGCTACTCTTTAAATACCTCCTTTGTATATCTACATTGAAAACTTTAACAATATCAACGTAAAATATATAACATATCACCAACAACCAATAATTCTGCAAGTATCCCACACAATAAAGAGATACAAATATGATACACAATATGTCATAGGACCTGCAAGACAAGACTATTGACATAGATATTGAACGTAACAAACATGCTAGGATTGTGTTAAGATACACGTAGTTTCTAAAATGCCGAAACTTCTTCATGATGCACTACGATGTCACTCCGTATATAAAAACAACCAGAGTTAGGACAAGCACAATCAACAAAATGACAAATGCCATGAAAACACCTTCTGTTTCATACACGTGTATTTCGAGCGTTTCGTCTTCAGACATGGCGACTATCACGAGTGTTCAGGCCGCGCGGTGAATGTACACTTCTTCTTCTGTCGTGGCGATTGATCGAACAATTTAAGTTTATGTATACGTGTGTACTAAATTATACAGCCACCGACCGTTTGCGACACGTACTGCGTTATAACTGTGCAGTTTGTATGCACTTTATATACAAGGAAAAACAATGTGGTTTGTTATCTGAAATGGTATTTTTAGCTGTCGACGTCAAACCATGGGTTATTCCGAAGTTTAACATGACATCACGCCAGTACTACCCGAAGGGTTAGATAGAGGTGTATAGTAACACCCTCATTTCGCCGTTATGTTTAAGTCACATGTAATAGGGGGCGAGTCTATTGCCATTAGGGATTGCAATCCGGAAAACCGTATCCGGTAATCCTGCGGATCCGGCACCATTATACACTTACCGGATCCGGTACCAATATTCCGGATCCCGTGATTGCATAATTTGGCAAAATAACCGCGCCTTTGAATGTGTGAGGCACCTTAAAAGGCGTGGTAGGTACTTGATCGTTCTTTCAAACCATAAATAATTAATTGATAAATTGTTCAAAAATTTAAAAATTGAACTTTATAAAGAATAGGTAGTTACTTTACTGTGAGTCTGTGACTGTTGTATTGTGTTATACTAACTATGAATACTGTGGATCTCAGTTAAAGTTCTTTGTCATATTATATTTAATGTTACAATATAGATCATTAATGTTGATCTCTATGTTCAAAATATAAGGTTTCTCTTTTTATAATTTGTCGTAATAAAGTTAATTGTGTATATCGACGGTTGAAAGGATATTTGTACTAAGCGACATTTTTTTAAAGTTGCAGGAAAGAGATAATATTTCGTTTTTCGAACAAAAAAAACATTATAAAAAACTACTGGGTAGATTTTGGTAATATTAATACATTATTTCCATAAGTATGTACTACAGCTTTTTGAGTTTATTACGTGAATATACTTCTTACGCGGGCGGAGCCGTGAGGACACAGCTAGTGATTTATTTTCAATAAATATATGTAAAAATAGGTAGGTATACCTATGAAAAGGTAACCTCTGCTGTCGAATGATTTTGTTACGGCTAGCGCGCACTGCTTTGCATTTTAACGTATAATCGGTGTAGTATGGAGTGTCATTGGAGAGCGCACACTGCGAATGATTCACCGCATACTGATTTAATAGTATTTATTTAATTCGTTGTGGTGAAAAAAAAACGCACCGACGCACTGCAGTGCGCGCTCGCACTTACTGTTTCTAAATCTAGTACTAAGGCTACCCACCCACGTCAGACATTTTGTAGTACCGATTTTTGTAATGTCTGCTATTTCTGTTACTTTTGACCGACTTTTTATAGGACGTGTGCTGTGCGTTGCACTGTTGCAATTAGTACGTTCTATTTTTCTCCTATAAAAAAATCGGTCACCGATTATCGGACGTGGGCGGGCAGCCTAATTGTTGATCGAAGACGTAAAGAATACACTATAGCTATAGATGAACCAATGTTTGGAGTGAACGAATGAGTATCGATTTCATTTGTCAACCTTCGTTGTCAAAACCTTCGTTGTCGTTGTCGTATCTGCAAACAATATAACAAATGGTGACGTAGGTAATGTTTGGCACAGGGACGAGGCGTGGTCCCCGCGCGCGCGGCTGGGCCGCCTGGTGCCGCGCCTGCGCACGGCGGCGCGCGCGGGCGTGCGGCGCGAGTGCGTGCGCGCCGCGCTGCACGCCGCCGCCGCGCGCGCCGCCCACCCGCACCCGCACCACGCCGCGCCGCCGCACTCACAGGTGAGACACGTAGGTAATGTGTGGCACAGGGACGAGGCGTGGTCCCCGCGCGCGCGGCTGGGCCGCCTGGTGCCGCGCCTGCGCACGGCGGCGCGCGCGGGCGTGCGGCGCGAGTGCGTGCGCGCCGCGCTGCACGCCGCCGCCGCGCGCGCCGCCCACCCGCACCCGCACCACGCCGCGCCGCCGCACTCACAGGTGAGACACGTAGGTAATGTGTGGCACAGGGACGAGGCGTGGTCCCCGCGCGCGCGGCTGGGCCGCCTGGTGCCGCGCCTGCGCACGGCGGCGCGCGCGGGCGTGCGGCGCGAGTGCGTGCGCGCCGCGCTGCACGCCGCCGCCGCGCGCGCCGCCCACCCGCACCCGCACCACGCCGCGCCGCCGCACTCACAGGTGAGACACGTAGGTAATGTGTGGCACAGGGACGAGGCGTGGTCCCCGCGCGCGCGGCTGGGCCGCCTGGTGCCGCGCCTGCGCACGGCGGCGCGCGCGGGCGTGCGGCGCGAGTGCGTGCGCGCCGCGCTGCACGCCGCCGCCGCGCGCGCCGCCCACCCGCACCCGCACCACGCCGCGCCGCCGCACTCACAGGTGACCTACAGCATGTACAATTTTTAAACCCACGATATAGTCGCCGGCACGTAACTTGGCAAAGTTTTAGCCTAGTAGGAGTAAGTTTTCCATGTACACTTAGTGCAAAAAAAATTGTCACTTTTATTACCATAATTTAATTTTAAACATGTCTATTTAAGATAATGAAAGAAAGGAAAGGAATTCTCTTCCCTACTCTTGCCAAGTTACGTGCCGGTGACCATACAGATATTTATTTATTTGGTAAGCACACAGTAGATCCCGAACGAACGGACCAAGGCCAGTTATTGACATAAAAAAATAATTAATTAACCGTAAATTTTAACCCCCATTAAAAATAAAACATTCCCCATCAACTGTCAAACCCACTTTGATCAGGAGGGTAACAATAGATAGTTAATTTTATCACATTAATCGACAGTTGAGCTCATTTTTTTTTAGTTGTCTTTGGTATATCCCGCTGCTGAGCAAAAGCCTCCCCTTTTTGCCTTTCAAACCACTCTATAGTGCCGTTTCTAACCATGTGAGCCCCGCAAAAACGTCTAGATCATCACCCCACCTACGCCGCGGCCGATCTCGACGACGATCATCTCCTTCAAGCGTCCAGTGAGAGACGATCTTTGCTCATCTGCACAAAACAGATAGGTACAGAAGTCAATCACATGTATGTACTTCACTTATCATACCTACGCTCGGCGGTCGCTCTATCTATATATCTATCTCTCTCAAGCGCATGGCACTCGCGCTCGCACTCTAGTCCCAAACAGTCCGAGATATCGTGTCCGTGAGCAGTGTCCTGTGTGCGCGTTGCTCGAGTGCACTTGTATGTAGATTGACTTCTGTACCTATCTATTTTGTGCCATCTGTCCGGGTGCATTCGAGCGACATGACCGGCCCACTCCCACTCCCACGCCTGGCTGTTTTTTCTCCAACTGTTCAGGTCATATTTTATAACAGTAAAATATTGTCCACAGCAAAACGCGAAGCGAGCAGTGCTAGCAACAAAAAGCAGACGGCCGCCCCCGCCTGTACACAATACGCCAAATAATAAGAGTGAGTATAAATTTATAAACGGTGTAAATAGACCCTTAACGAAACCTAAAAGGCACTTATTCTCCACGTCATTGCGATATTTTTTTTGTTCTGGACTACGCCTGGGAACCTTCTAGTTACGGAGATATTGGAGGTCAAAGTTCCAACTTTTTCACAACTTTTTTAAAAATACTAGTTTTGAAGGTTGCAAATGTACTTGAAAGACCTCCATTACCCGTTTACTACTCATTGCATCTACCAGCACAGTGTTTTGAGTGCGTTACATTGAGCTTTACAGTAAAACGAAATTTTTCACCCAAAAAAAAAGTCGTTTCCCAGCGGCACTTTTTGCGTAGGGTTACTTAGTTTGATGTACTGAATGCATGGTTGACGGCTTCGTGGAGGGTCTTTTTACACCTTGTATACAAGGTTAGTCAGAAAGGGGGTACTAAGCCGAAAGGGTGTTAAAGTAACCATAATAAGGGATAACTTTTGTTCAACAACTTTCCCCAAAACTCGATAGTATAAGACAAATAGTTTTTCAAAGATTTCATAAATAATATCCTAAAATCTATCTGTCCATAGCTATGGTCGGCTGTGTTTGCAATTTAGGTCATATTTGGGTTCACGGATTAGAAAATAAATATTCTGAATTCATAACTAAATCAGATATGATATTTTTTGAAAAATCTCAAATAAAAATCTTTTTGCATGCAAATAAAAATTATCGAATTTGAAATTTTAACACTTGCTTTAAAGTAGTCATCAGTGATACTTTAAGTGGCCCGCGGCTTAGTACCCCCTTTCCGACTAACCTTGTTTAACTATTACAATAACACAGCAGACTGGTCTCCTATAGTAAAAGATCAGTTTAACTTTTTGTAGTAACCGGTTAAGAGGCCGCTCCCGTTTCACAGCGGTCTCGCTCTAACTTTAAACCTTTTTTAAAGATTTAAAGAGGTTTTAGGTGATATTGAAAAATGTAATGCATGCCTGAGAGATATTTCTCGACGGCATGTGAAGCCAAGTCAGAGGCACATGGGCGGCATAAACTCTGGCACCAGGTTAGTCACTAACCACACGAAAAGAAGATCGCTTTCCATCAGGCGAGATCGGGGTCAAGAGCGAACCCATTCGTTACCATACATAAATACATATTACTCACGCCTGTAATCCCCGAAGTAAAAGCAGAGGTGTTCTCCTATTACATGTGTCTGTACACCCACATTTCACATATGGTATTACGTCTCATGTAATAGGTGGCGAGACTCGTCACCTCTTATGAGTAGCTTAGGAGCCATTCAAGTATTACGTAAGCAGAATTTTAGTAATTTTTGACCCACCCCTCCCCCTTGTCAGCAAAAGTAAGCAAAGTTTTTACCCCCCCCCCCCTCCCTCCTATGCTTACGTAAACATTGGTACATATTTTTTTGATCAGGTTTCTTTATTGTTATTCCTGAGCAGCAGTTTTTAAGTCTAGAAATATAAGTAAATAAATAAGAATTGCTGACGTAATCATCATCTAGACACCCCCCTCCCCTGTCATCAAAAATAAGGTAAGCAAAGCCCCTCACCCCCTTTCGTGCTTACGTAAATTACAAGTGTAAAACTGCATTAGTAAAAAAAAGTGTCCTGGGTATGGCTCCACGCATTTATAACAAAATTCCGGACGCCATAAAAGAATTGAAACTTTCACTATTTAAAAAAGAAATGAAATTGTTATTAATTGATAAATGTTATTACACTATTGACGAATACTTAAATGACGAATCAATTTAGCAGTATATGACATTTTTCTTATTACTTTTCATTGATATTTAAAATGATTAACTTTGATATTTAATGGATAATGATTAACCACTTTTGACATATTAACTATACTTTGATTCTGGCTTTTTGACTTTTTAAATTCCTCATTTAGGTCTGACATAACCTCTTAATTAATTAATAATATTGTTAAATATATTTTTCTAATTTAATACCGTAGTTATGCATGACTTTATTTAATAAGATTTAATTTGTGAAAACCAACTCATATTTGTACGCCTCCTGGCATAACATAGCGCTCTGTTTATCAAACATAAGACCTGCATTTCTTCACCTATGTTAACAAATAAATAAATTATTATTATTATTATGTAATACTTGAATGGCCCCTTGCCTAGCTACGGAGACGAGTTCTATTCTTAATCCATCCCCCCACGGACCATTAATTAATAAATAATTTTAAAAAAAATTACATACTGCCTCTTTGGTGTAGTGGTGTCAAGTGCGACTGCTGAACGTGAGGTCCTTAGTTCGATCCCCAGGTCGGGCAGCGTTATTGGTTTTTTCCGTGTGGAATTCCTCAGTAGCAGCCCGGAGTTTGGATTTGTGATCGGCAATGGGCTCGCCCTGTATTACATGGGGCTTAAACATAACGGTGAAATGAAGGTGTTACTATACACCTCTGCCAACCCTTCGGGGAATACAGGTGTGATGTTATGTATATAAAACTGACATACAAATCATTTTCAGATGCAAGACTGAAGAAAGGTATGAAGACAGCGAAGCAGCGTCTCGGTAAAATCCTTAAGATACACAAAATGATATATTAATTATAATTAATTAGTTTACTAGAATACGCGTGACAGACGGACGTATGTAGATGTATATTTTATATATATGTATTGTATATTAGCACGGACCAATACGTGGTGTGGTCGATTGACTAGTTGACTAAGGCTGGCTTTCACCAACATTAATCCTCTGGTTAAACAACAGTTTAACTAAAATTCTAGTACATACATTTTTCTAATAAACCGTTTTTTAAACAGAGAATTTATGGTGGTGAATACCAGTCGAAATGGATCTTTTTAAGCGATATAGTTGTGGCAGGTGGAAATGATTTTGACATGACCTTTGTGATTTAACTTCTAAGTAGTGTGCAGTTCAGTTTTTAAAATTGAACTGTTTGCCTATGAAAAACAATCCATTTAGATATCTAAGAACTAAAGTTTACGCTAATTTAATTGTTAATATTATTTTGTAATGTTGATTTAAAATGCAAGTACACGATTAAAATTCTAGATATGGAAGAAAAATAAATATGGAATGTATAGCTTCGATCTTTGTTGGTAACACTTTTTAGCACGCGGTGTGGTGCGATCAGCAGTCGATCAGCGGCCGCCGATCTTGAAGTACACATATTCATCGTACCGCGCCGCGCTCGGTATTCATTGGCGCTGATTCTCTTATTCACCAACTAAAATAAAAGTATTGCTATCTTTTACTAACTCACGGCGCGAGAAAAGGACGGTGATAGATGAGAGAACTTCATAGGAAAATGCTTCTGTCTGCCCGCGTAATAAAAAAAACCCCGAGTTTTTTTTCTAATGTAAAATATAAAAATCTTGGATTAAAAAACATATTTTCGTAGACTGACCGATCGCTTCCATCTTAACAAACACTGATGTACTATTTGGGTTTCATTCAAAAATAAAAATTCTTAAAGTTACTTTATTGGTGAGATCGGGGATAATGCGCGTCAAATTGTCTATGATTTCCACCTGATCTACAACAAACTTACAAGCTTGACTCATAATATCCCAATGAAGAGCTCTAAACTGCCTTTAAGCTGCGTGCACACTGACAAAAATGCGCTTTATATCATTAAAAAAATATCTTGTATTATGATCATATCAGAATGAACTCATACTGTACTAAATTGTACATATTGTATCAAAAATCCTTAAAATTTTAGCATAATGCTAAAAATATTATAATCGTATATTGATCAGTGCGCACGCGGCTTTTAATGTGCACACAGGTTTAAAATGTGATTTTATATTTAATAACAATAGAGATAGAGCGTATTTTTCTGAATAGGTTTTGAGATTGGTATCAAAATATCTTTGATAGCGGAAAGTCTCTTTATGGTAATCATTACACCTAAGTCAATACTGGCATGCAAAATACCTTTAAACATTTAAAAAAAAACTGCATTTACTCACGTGTAAGGTAATATAAAATAACCCAAATAAGTGAGAATATTTTTGACAAAAAAATTATAAAAAAAAGTTCAGTACCGCGAAAAAAAATTGTTAAGTGGATATAATTACACTATAGGTCTACCAGAATCTGATGGCAAATAGGGAAATTAAATGTTTTTGTGGGTAACACAAGGGTAATTTGAATAAAAAGTCTTGATACTTGTAATTTTTTTTCTTTAATTTCTTCTCAATCTTCTTCCTGCCCTTATCCCACAGTAGATGGTGTCGGCACAACATGTATTTCATAAATCCATGTTGTTAGAGGTTTTGGCTTATTGTTTTATGTGACCCAATGTGCTTGCTGATATTATGCACTGGGTCCCAAAATGATATGCTGTTATATGGTTTTTTGCAATTTTATTGTAATGGAAAAAAACCTTGTTAAAATAAGTATGTTTATTAAAAATTTTTGAACAAGAAAACATTAATCAGAACTGGAAAATGTATCAACTACAGTCATACTCGTTTTGACAAGTGACATGTTGACATTGCCATATGAAAACCACTGTTTGTTATTATATTTTAATGCCATGAGATTCTGGTTGACCTATACATGTATTTTTATTGACTTTCTATCTTGTGCATACGTATTAAGATTGGTTTTCATCAACATTAATTCTTTGCTTAAACAATCGTTTGTAGTAGGTACCCACGACACAACTAAGAAGTCGCATCGGCAAATTTCGTAAAGCCGATCACTTCCGAATTGAGTACGACTTCAAGACCACGAATGTTTATTAGTAATGCAGTAAAAATTGATTTTTACGCTGACGTAATAAGCGTGAGTGGCGCGATAATGAGCGACTGCCGTTAGGAAACGTGACCATACTACGTGACCCGTTTAGGGGGGGGGGGGGTCTTCAAAATACCACGTTTTGTCATAGGGGCACTTGGTCTTTACTATGGTATAAAATGGGTTCCATTGGGTACGTTCCCTAAGTGTGAATGGCGCGAAAATAAGCGACTGTCATTGATTGTGCGATCAAGTTTGCTGAAGCAACTTCTTAGTTGTGTCGTAATATACCTAAAATTGTAAACAGTTTTTAACCGAATAACTAATGATGGTGAACGCTGTCCTAAATAGTTTCTAAAGAGACTTTCCATGAACCAAATCAATGTTTTGAGTAAGATCTGATTATCAGTTGTTTGTGTATTTGTCTATAGATTAATATTTGATTAAGCTATTATTTTGTCTTTTGATATGCAGTATAGTGACATGAAGTGATTGTTCTAAATTAAAGCCATTTTCTACACACTATTATTATTAATACTCGACATTTTGATTCTTTTCAAAAGTAACTTTAAAAATTATCGAATTAAAAAAAAAGAAATGAATAATATATAAAAAAGACATTATTTTTCATTATAAAAAAATTAAATTGTAAAACCAACCACCGAATAATAAATGTAAATAAAAATGAATTGAAAAATAAACGTAAAAAAAATAACAAAATGAAAAAAATATTGCTTTAGCTAGTTATGGACATTTTTTTTGTTATGTTTTTAGTGATAGTAGACATAAGATCGCGTTTTCAATGTTATTTTGTTGTATCATAAATACGGATGCAAAATGAATTTATATTTTTATGAAACCAAGTGCAATAGGATTATATGAAAAAATTGTATACCTCGTTGCCTCGTGGCGGAAGCGCGACTGCTGATCGTGAGGTCCTGGGTTCGATCCCCAGGTCGGGAAAACTGTGATAGAGTTTTTCCGTGTGGAATTCCTCAGAAGCAGCCCGAAGTTTAAATTTGTGCCCCGTTGTTGGCAATAGGCTCGTCCCCTATTACATAGAACTTAAACATAACGGCGAAATGAGGGTATTACTATACACCTCTGCCCAGCCCTTTGGGGAGCAAAGGCGTGATGTTATGTTATATACGAGTAAATAAAAAAGTGCTTTACAGAACTCGTAAAGATTTTTCTATAAAATAATTAAAAAGGTTAGTACCTAACATACCTGATTATAGGTATGTAGGATATTTTTAAGCTCATGAAAAACTGAATTTATGAAGGCTAAATATCCCTTTGAAAATAATCAATCATAATTTATTTAATTACATACGTACTTGCTGTAGTTGGGAAATTATACAGTACGACTAAAATAACTTTGCCGCTCTGAACTTCGCTCTGAACTTCGCTCTGAACTTCGCTCTGAACTTCGCTCTGAACTTGAGTCTGAAGTGAGGAACAGAATGCTGAAAGCCTGTTCTGCCGTTTTAATTAAAAAGGGCACAACTAACATTTTTCATGAAATTGAGATTATTTTTGTGATTTTTAGCAACAAAATTAATAGAGATAGAATAAGCTTAAAGGGCACAACTGCACCATTTTTTAAGTTTTAGTACAGGAAAAGGGCACATTGTGAGATATGACTTTTATTTCACCTTTATATTTTTAATATATTTCATTGAAACGGCGTATGTCAAATATAGCTTATGTGGCAATTGTGCTTATTTTTTATACCAACACCTTAGCAATGAATGTAGAAGAAAAGTCACAATTGGCAGTTACGCCTTTACTATTTACCCTACGTCTTAAAATTTTCTATAAAAAAAAGGCACACTGGCGGTTATGCCTTTACTACTAAACATCTCTGAACGGAATTCGACGAACGGATCGAACTCTAATTATAGTGAAAAGGCACAATTGAATAAAAGTGCCTTTTCATTGTAACATTTTAAATTTTTACTCAAAATTTTACATTGAAAAGGCACATTTGGTTGTATATGCCTTTTAAACGTATTATTGCCCATTCTATGTCATTTTTTATGTTAAGATGAAAAAAAATAAGCTGATTATTTATTATATGCATTAAAAATAAAAATAAAATATTGCTATGGTCTTATGTGTAGGTACTATATAAATGCAACTATTTACATTCACACAATTTCGAAAAACATAGTTTAGTCGTGTTTTTTTTAACAAAATTCAAAAAATATTTCAACATCGATTTTCTCAATATTTACAAAATGTTAGTTGTGGGCACAACTAACATTTTGTGAATATGTTTAATAATGACGGCAGTGTTATAGAGCGGCAAAGTTCATTATATTCGATCTGGCGTACCTACTATAATAAAAGAAGGTTACGATCTTTCCTATAATTTTATTGCACATAAATAGTTTTGCGTCTGTATTAAAACGGCTTGTTCTCATTTGCAAAAAAAAAAACAGGGAGTGTGTGTTTTTCATGTAATATTTTATATTCATAGAAGTGTCGCGTTTGTATGGAACGTCCGTATTTTTCGTTCGGCAATTTTGTTATTTTGTGGCATATAATAATATAATGAAACGTGAGGGGCTCGTGGCTAAATAACAACCGCGCCGATCGTACGATTTGTGAGGTTAAGCTGCGCTTGCCGCGGTCAGTCTATAGATGGGTGATCGTTTCGTTACACATCGAGACCCCTTCGTGCCTCGGAGAGCACGTTAAGCCGTCGGTCCCGGGTGTCATACGAATACCTATGACAGTCGTTACGGGTAGTCAGAAGCCCGAAAGTCTGACAAACGGTTTTACCTTAGGATATCGGCATTGCCCAGTTACTGGGTTGCGGAGGTTTGATGGCAGTCACTCCGTGTAAAATACTGGTATTCAGCCGCATCTGGTTAGACTGGAAGCTGACCCCAAGATAATTGGGAAAAGGCTAAGAGGAAGATAATATAATGAAACGTAATCTGAAATTAAACGAATTAAGAAAAATAAAATACAGTGAAGTTCGCTTATAACGACAACAAAGGGACGGCGATATTTGGTCGTACTAAACCAAGGCAGGCCAACCTCGGGCCCGCGGGCCATAGAGTGGCCCGCCAACTCACTTGGATTTGCCCGCGAAGGGAATTTATAAATCTGTGAATGCAGTTTGACATCTTTCAAAAATGATGGACGGTCTCTTAAGAATGTTTTCCTGTAGCCAAAACTGTTAAGGTGGCCGCCCTTAGTGCCCCATCTCCTATCCACTCTGTATAAGCCCATGTGTTTGATATTATCTTTTATCTTATCGAAATGGTAACCTATAAGAGGAGTGGCCCGGCCACCACAACGTAGCAGAATTTTTGCCCATCTAAAAATTGGGTTGGCCAGCCTTGTACAGTCGGGGAATGAAAATGTTATACACCTTAAGGTCTATTTTTGCTTGCACAGTGCAAGAAACGAACTATTTTACCGACTACGTATTGCCAACACTATATAAATGAAAATACCCAATTTTTTGACAGGATATTATAGTGACATGGTGACAGACACTAATGACAATTTATTTAATCATCGATTTCATAGATGTCATGATTTTTACAACAAAACTCTTTAAATCAAATCAAATACATTATATGGCATTACTACGTCATATGGAGGCAAAAGGCAATTTTGATCTTTGCTACCAAATAATTAAACACAATTTTCCATGCATTGGTCTGTTCGTTCCGTTCAATAGTTTGAAAAGGTAACATGTGCCCGCGATGTGGGAAAGGAATGAATTTCAAAACTGACGAACCTTATCATTCCCCTACTGTGTACTATTCAATAAGAGAATCTTTCGCTCTGTGCAGTGCGAAAGTCGGGTAATGATAAGGTCATTCCCCGACTGTACTAGACGGACGTCGTTATAAGCGTCAGTAAATACCAGATAAGAAAACCTAAGTAAAGGGTGTAAGCGGCTGATCTTTGTAAGCGAAGTCGTAATAAACTGATTCCATTGTAATTTCACCAAAAACTTCAATATTTTTCTATAAATAAGATGAACAACTTTGACTTTACACACTGTATATTTAACATGCCCTACATCGTTTCACTGGCATAGTTTTTATATTACAATGTGTGGACTTTAAAAGAGACCTTGATCTCTAACACCCATATTCTAAGACGTTCCTCCAAAACTTACTCGACTCGACTCCACCTCGACTCAGTCTTTCTCACTACCATCGGTAGTTATAGTTGACATAAACGTCCTCGACACGAGATTTTTCCTCAGTCGAGGTAAGGAATCATCTGTCAAACTTAAGGTACCTCGGAACCTACCTCAAGGAAGGAAGTGTCAACGTTCGTATGTAACAAAAATGAATTTTGAAGACTATCGAATATGCTTATAATAATCTTTACAACTATTTATCGCGGCGTTATTTGCGCGATGCAGATAATTCAAATTATGACGTAATGACTTCTCGAGGAACCTCGAAGTTCACTCGAAATTGCGACTAAGAATACAATTTTGAAGGTGTTTTCGAGGCCGTCCTGAGTCGAGTATGTTTTGGAGGAACGTCTTAGAATATGGGTGTAAGTTTGTTTCAGCTTTACTTCTCAGAGCTAGTCAGGTAAGAAATGCCGGCGCCATCTAGTCTTAAAAAAACATTACATTGACTTGTAAAAGTGTCTGTAACAGATTTATTTACAGAAATTAAAATCATTTATTTGTTCATTATATGCTACAAAATAACTTTGTAACTATTCAGTATCAATTTTGACCGGGTAATCTTGGCTATGAAATATCGACATCGCCCGGTTAATGTGCCTAGCGGATAGTTAATATGGATGACTCTATAATGTTCATTAACCCTTCGAATTTAATGCCTTCAGCTATTTTTTTAATTGTGGATCTTGTGGGCACTGATCGTAATTATACAGATTTAAGATAAATCAATGAAAAACATTTAAAGGGTTAGCGTATATTTTTAATTCTACGAGTTTTGCGTTTCATTTATGTACTCTTCAGTCATGATGTAAGGTCTCTCGTTCACTATGAAGAAGTAAAAAGAGAATGATTACTTTGATATAAATATCGATTAATGGAATTATTCTTTTACGATTTGTTTTGGATTTCTCAGTAACAGCGCGAAGTCAGGATTTGTGCACGGTTAATGGGAATAGGCTCGCCCCTTATGACATGGGACATAACGGCGAAATGAAGGTGTTACTATACACCTCTTTACAACCCTTCGGGGAATACAGGCGTGATGTTATGTACATTATTTAATAACGAAGAAAAAGGATGACAATTTTCAATGTAAAAAAGTAGCAAGTAAAATCTATGTAAAAAAATTGTAAGTCCGTCTTTTCTTGTGTTAAAAGTTTATCGTTGACTTAACGACTGTTACACCAGGTGATTCTAGTTGATTAACAGCTAAATCGCATGCGATTTGAACCGTCTGAACAGACTTTCAATCAAATTGAAGGAACAAAAACGTATAAAATTTTATTGATCAAGTCATTTGATCAACTAGAATCGAATCGTGTGAACCTGGTATTATCTATGTCGAGACTGCAGGCCCTGGTTTGTAAGACAAGTTGCATACAACGTAGAACTAAACGCTGATGTTAGACCAACCTGTGTCTGTGTAGAAAAATTAGGAGCGAAGGTCGGTATCACAGTTAATTATAACAACATGAACGGTTCGGGCTAGCTTATGGAGCTACAACTACTGTAGTTACATTCATTCATCATTCACTTGCTTACTTATTTTTTTCATCATTCATTCATTAATCACTAGCCCTATACAGCACGATAGAACTAAAAAGTTGCATCGGCAAAGTTCGTAAAACCGATCACTTCCGAACTGAGTGCGACTTCAAGACCAAGACCACAAATATTTATTACTAGCTGTGTCCTCACGGCTCTGCCCGTGTAAGAAGTTTTATTTCAGTAATAAATATAGCCTATGTTACTCAGTGATAATGTAGCTTTCTAACGGCAAAAGAATTTTTGAAATCGGTCCAGTAGTTTTTAAGTTTATTCGCTACGTACAAAAATACAAATCTTTCCTCTTTATAATATTAAGATATAGATAACTGCAATAAAAAAATATCTAAGCGCTGACGCAATAAATATGAGTGGCGCGAAAATGAGTGGCGCGAAAATGAGTGGCGCGAAAATGAGTGGCGCGAAAATGAGTGGCGCGAAAATGAGTGGCCTGCCATTGGTTGTTCGATCGAGTTTGCCGATGCGACTTCTTAGTTATGTCGTACTATACCGTTCTTTTTTGTTGTTAAAATCTAATTCCTGAAATCCCCTTTTATACAACGTGTTACAAAAATACCCCTAAAGCCGAAAGGGGGTTAAAAGGTCCTTTGTAAAGGGTCTATTGGCGATATTTGAAAACTGTAGTATGACCCAAAAAAATGGATAAAACACAAAATAATCATCATTGAAACGCAACCCTGAAAACATAAAACTAAAGAGTAGACTACCCAGAAAGTTATTTACATTCTTACCTAATTTCCTCTGAGAGGTAAATGACAACAACCATAAAAGACTACTTGATTATTTACATTTTTCATAGGGAATTATGTAACACGTTGTATACAGCCTTTTTTTTCGCGACTTTATAAGCCAGAAAATATGTCTGCAAAGATTAAAAAGCTATTTCAGAAGTTGCGTTCGAGTTATTCATTCATGCATTACATTCTACCTGAGCGGAACTTCTGAAAAAGCTAAATAATATTCTAAAATTTTAATCAAAGTTTAGAAAATCCCGTCAATTTTTTTATACAATACGTTATTCAAGCAAGCATAAGATTAAATGTAAACATACAACTACCCACTTTTCAAATAATTCCTTTGTTAAGAAATTTCAATTACACGAAACATAGCGATAGGGGTTGAACCCCAACCCTCCCTGGCTACGGCCTTGGTAGCTGCTGTTAGAACATTTCTCAAATGAGAGTTTTTATTAATGCGGACCTAAGTCTTGCTTCTCTGAATACAGATAGTGCCATAACGAAGACGCGCTCCACTCTTCATCTTGAGAGAACACGGAATTTAGACAAAGGGTGGGCGCGTCTTAGATGGCACAATCTGTTCTGCAGTTACTGTTTTTTTTTACAAGATCTACAGATCTAATTTAAAAAAAAGTTGTTCATCCAATAACACAGATTTCTTACATGCTTACACATACAATACTTTGCAAATATTTTATAAAACTCCAAATTTTTTATTCGACAAGAGTGGATATTAAATAAAATACTTTATTATAGTGAACGAGACACCATCGCCACATTTATTTGATAAGCCTTCGGTGTTAATTAACTTATTAAGATGTTTTCTAGTAGGAGCACATTAGATATAAATGGAAGCGCCTTCACGGTATAACATAGTGTTTATTGTATATTGGTGGTTGTATCGGTTAACTAGGTTTTCTACATCTATTAAACATACCTAAAGATTACTGAAATTTGTATATTTAGATAGACACATATAATATGAAGCCGGTGTAGGTTGGTGTACCACATTTCGCCTGCAATGATATTAAAAAAAATATCATGTATTGACATTTTGAACGTCAGCAACGGCTGTAGACGTTAAACGAAAATGTGCGGCTGTCAACGACGTCTATGGCCGTGAAAAAAGTACGATGAATTTGTAACGTGTCGTGAAGGGAAGTGCTCTTACGACTAGCGTGGCGTTCATTAAGGAACAACTCTATTAGGGTAATTTATTAAGCGAAGACTTATGTTTTTAACGTGTTTGCAATATGGTTCATTTTAGTACACAAATAATTGTGTCTATGGGTGAAGCCAGACGAGGGTAATTTTTTGAGTTGTGAGTCGCGTAATTTTGGTCGCGTAATTTCTGCTACATTCGGTTCCATACAAAACTCCTGTTTCGTTCACACAGCGACGCAAAGTGAGTTGTCGTGTTGTATTGTGTTGAAATTAGCCTCACAACTCAAAAAATTACGCTCGTCTGTCTTCACCCTATATGACATTTTTCATTTTGCAATATTTATGCTCTGCGCTAGATTTGATAAGAAAATTACTTTTTTTTTGTATAATAATTATAATAATGTAGAAAACCAAGCCACCCGATTAGTATGAGCGATTGATATATACATATAGTATAAAAGATATATTGTAAATTATGAATAACAGTGAATGTATATTGTTGTGACAGAGGAAAGAGTTCTCTAGACAAAACATTTATGTATTTGTTTTATTTATAACACCCGCCATCACTCATTTAATATACCATTATACAAATAAGACCAATTTTTGCAAAGAAATATACAGGGTTACTGGTAAGTTAACGTATTCCTTGCAGGACGTTGTAGAATAATTTAAATGCAACAGATTAAGCCACGAAATTTTCTACCGAAATACAGTTTTTTTTTTGGAAACATCCCAGTTTCAACCGAATGTATTGAAATGTAAGTTTTTATCATAGTTGATGCCATAGCAGATATCTGTAATTAATTAAAAGTACAAAAATACCAAACACTTTTGCAAAGATCACTAATTAAACAATTAATTAAAATTAAACACTAATCTTAGTAATTTATTTGTACATCAGGCGCAGTTCTTTTTATGTGATCTACAAGTGAAAATTAAAAAAAAAAATGTTAATATCTCAAAAACTACTGAATTTCGATAGAATATTTGGTGGCTTAATTTTATGCATTTCAACCGTGATTTCAACCTTTATTAGGGTTGTCTGCAACGAACATGTTGCGTTACCAGTGACTGTATAAGCAACATGTTTGCTTCTAGCAGGGATTCAATAGAGTATTGTGCTTTTATGAACCTTAAGGTATAAGGTATAACGGGCTGGTGTCCGCAACTCCACGTCTGAGCGTGTATTTTGCGTCACGGGTGGTAAGTGTAGTCGCTCGACTCCACCCTAACTCCTCGAAAAAGGCCAGCACACCCTTGATGTTGCTGGCGATCTCTCGGAGAGTACCTGGGTTTCCGAAGTACTTGGCTCTGTATGAACCAAGCACCTTTTAGGGATGTGACATTCTACATAAAAAAAAACGATTTTTAACAAATCGATTGTTTTTTTAGCATGAAAAATCGATTAATAAATTATCGATTTTTTCCTAATTTGCCAATTAAACATGGGTTGGATAAATTCCCACCTTCTTTTTTGATTTCATTCCCAACTTATAATCGGACGAGCTTTTTTGTTTTTTTTTTAGGCCTTTCACTCCTTCGGTTTCTCCTATATCTTGGGTGCATAGTTCGCGCTCCGGGCATAGCATACCAAACTTAATATTGGGAGGTGTCAGATGAAAAATCGATTATGATTAATTTCTGATTATTAAAAAATCGATTATTAATCGATTTTTTGTAACAATAAAATCACGTACTAAAATCGGTTTTTACTTTTAGAAAAATCGATTTTAATCGATTATTTTTTTCACGTTCCTAGCACCTTTTATGAACCTTAACGGTCAATCAAGATGAGCTAAAATGGTTCAAATGATATTTGTGTATAGGTGGGTCACTTTTTTTCTAATGTTACATGAAATGGAGTAGGTACATGTACCAACGCTTATACTTTGGTTCTTTCCGTAAAAATGCGGATAAGATGATTTGAATCATTTGTAGGCACCTGGATGTGATTTTCTGAGATTGCGACACGTTTAGCGCAGTGGCTGAGCGGTTGGCTTTCTGAGTTACGTGTCGCGGTTTCGATTTCCGTACGGAATAAATATTTGTACGGCCTACAGATTGTTGTTTTTGTAAACCCTCGATACGGGAGAAACGTAGTGTAGGGCAAAGTTTAAAAATAAAGACTTCCGTCATATATGTATAGGGTCGTCTCTACCCGGGGTGCAAGAGATGCGGGGCACCCGGGCGCCGAGCCATAAGTGCTGAGGTATTGAGTGCGCCGAGGCCTGAAACAATATTTAACTCAGCAGTCACCTCAAACTAATATAGACCACATGGAAGGTGGTGCGAAAAGTGGGAAAAGGTGCGCCCTGAGTCAGGTTAGCACCCCCGGCACCAGGTCACCTAGAGATTTAGGTATTTACTTCATCATCATCATCCTCCTGCCCTTATCCCAACTTATTTGTGGTCGGCGCAGTATGTCTTCATCTTCCATACATCTCTATTAGCCGTCATCTCTATTA
The DNA here is from genome assembly GCA_910594945.2 of Amphipyra berbera. Taxonomy (NCBI): domain Eukaryota; kingdom Metazoa; phylum Arthropoda; class Insecta; order Lepidoptera; family Noctuidae; genus Amphipyra; species Amphipyra berbera. The sequence continues at coordinate 3,331,656 of OU343146.1, forward strand.
GTCACCCCCTTTCTAGCCATATCATCTTTCACACTATCCATCCATCGCTTCTTTGGTCTTCCTCTACTCTTATAACTATCCACATTCATACTCAAAACTTTCCTCACGACATGTTCCTCGTTCCTCCGCATCACATACATACAATACCATGATTTAGGTACTTACTTATTCAGTCGAAACTTCAATATATGACTGTTCAAACGGCGACTTTTGCAGATCCAGTATTTTGTCGCAAATCGCTTGAGTGGTACAATAAATATGATGATGACCATATAATTTGCAAACGCAACAGATCAGAATTCTTTGATTACTCAACACAAGACAAGAAATTCACAGTATTTTTGTCGTTATTGCATTTTACAATAGTATATACAGTTTTAATTAATTCTTTAAAATAACTTACTTTAATTGTGATAGTACCTTCTATGTGTTAAATTGAAGATATTGGTTTTATCTAACATGTAAAAAGCCTTTCGAAACAAGATTTTTAAACTTGTAAAATAACAAAATGTCTATTTGTACTATCGCGATACTCTAAAAAAATAACATGACGTGGTGTTAGGCACAATTTTGAACCATAATTTTATAAGCATTTGCAAAGCAGGTGGACCGTGTTGTGTACTATATTTGTGACGGAACATTGAACAAAATGTTAATAATAAAAATCTTTCTACTACAACTGTCCCTGATCAACGGTATCAATATAACAGAGACTACAAACAAAATAAAAACAATTCTAACAAAATATAAAAACGACAGATATACGAGATGCATTAACTTCGATAAAACTGATAGTTTTGTTACTAAAATGGTGCAATTAGTTCAAAATAATGACGGTTTAGGCGAATTCTTGAAGAGTTTCAATGTTAGTCAATGTTTTTTGAACGGGACTGCTGAATATATGAAGAGTCACATACTGGACGGATTAATCATCCATGATGATTTGCCACAGTGGCATTGGCATGAATACAAGGTAAGCGTTTTATCATACATAAACTCACGCCTGCATGGCCGCATCCAAGATTTTTTTTCGGGGTGTATCATTTTAACATAGCAGTGATAGGCCTAGTGGTGTGACCGTTGGACTGCCAAGTCATAGGTCTGTAGTTTAAACCCAAGGCACGCAAAAAAAAATGCAGTCTTGACGCTAGATGGACTACTGGATCGGTGGTCCGGTCGGCGTAATCACAAAACCATTATTTGCGCACCGGTTATGAAACTGTCCACCTCTAGCTTGAAGTAGGGCCGAAATGTTGGGTGGATAAGTAGCTATCCCACCATACGGCAGGAGGCAGGTCTTCTGACATCCACCATCGACGTCACAGGCAGTGCCGTAGCGTGTATTTCTTGCACCCGGGTCCAACCATAAATTTGCCGTCCCCCAATCCGATTTTCGCAACTAAGCAAAAAATCGGTGAAAATTCTGTGCTGTAGCTGTGTTGATTGCAAACGGATTCAAAATAAAGCTTCTTTCTATAATCATCAATCTTGCAATTCTATTTTTAACAGCTTCCACTTGTCCCATTGACTTGAAATATTGCGTAAATAAGTACCTTTTCTTTTTTTGTTATCCTGGGAGAATCCTCATGGATGTCCCTCGCCCGGGGTAGGCGAGGGGGCCTGCCGGACTCTTACCAGCTAAAAACCCACGGTGTTCCTCCTTCTGACTGTCAGCCGGGGTCGCGGGATTCGCCTAAGCATGCACCGCAACCCCGGGCATAAATAAGTAGCTATGTAGGTAGTCCCGATATAGTTATCTAATCTGACAGCTATGACCTGATGCTGCAGCCAAGCGCCCCCGAAATCTGTGACGCCATGGCCCGTGGCCCCCCTTTTGCCCTCCCCACTCTACGACACTGGTCACAGCCTTTGATCACCCTGCAAGATGCACAAATTAATCATTCCAATCACCTTACTTTCAGTCAGTCCACGACAAGGTTTACGCAACACCTCACCAGGAATTAGAGGCTCTCTCTAAATGGCGCGACAATCTCCGAATAGTGGCGCAACACAATCGCGACTTTCTACATGGAAAACAATCGTACTCGCTACATCTCAACCTTTTTGGAGATTTGGTAGGTTCAATTTGTCCACTACGACTTATTTATCGAAGTATTTTCTTAACGTTTTTTTTTATTCTTGATTTGGTCGCTTTTGGCCCTTGTCTCACCTGATGGTAAGCGCAGACAGAATCTAAGATGGAGCACACGAATCCAAGAAACAAAGATATAGAGGAATACCTCTATACACCTCTGGCTCTCACATACACACGACGGAACACAGTAAACTGCTTGGCTTTAATGTTCCTAGCCAGGCGGACAGTATAGATCCTACCATAAAGCGTGCTGAGTTTTGTTGAATCTTACAGCATGCGTCTATTCCCAGCGTGCGGTGAGGAAGTTTTATAGTCTAACTCGTCCCAACACGGGGTGAAAACGTATCATGATTTACCAGCCCATAAACGTCGGCTGCTGAACATGACCTAATAACCGCTTAAATGTACGTTCATATGGAATATTGCCATAATCACCAAACTTGGTAGACGGACGAGTGATCGCAGTATAATTATTATTATTACAGAATATGTACACACCATGCACAGAACGAACGGAAATAGTAGGGACAATAAATTGGTTTTAGTGGTTTATTGGCGAATTTATTTTAAAATACAAATTACAACTAAGGTCATTGGTGTCGATTCTGTTGCATATTTTGACAGTACTAAACTAGACTAAACACAACTGTCACTTTCTTTTTCTATTGAAACAGAAAGACAATCACCCTTAGTTTATCCTGTCGAAGTGCGCAACAAAATCGACACGATTATCTAGAGGTGAATCTTAAAGGTCAAAACACACATATCAAATCGGAAAGGGATCGTCACCGTATCAACTCGAGCCGTTCAGTATTCTTTGTATGAAACTCCCTACTGCAACGCACACTAATCGGAATCGTAACGTAATCGGCTCGCCTCGGGACAAGCTCACGAACCGCGGTGCGGTGCGTGGTCAACTTGGTTCCCGCGCTTACGGCTCGTCGTCCCCGCGCTTGCGTCTCTCCGTCCCCGAGTTTACGTCTCTTCGTCCACCCTTGCCCCTTTCACCCCTCCCGCGGCCTGCCTGCAGCATACTACTGTTACTGCGAGCCGTAAGCGCGGCGTCGCCTAGCCGCTAGTCGACGTATCGGAGATGCTGATCCGCTTTGGTTACGTGCTTACGTTAGGTTGACGCCTGTTTGACGGCGAGGCGAAAGGCGATACGGTGACGATCCCTTTCCGAGTTGATATGTGTGCTTTGACCATAACACCGCCAATCAGCGGATGGCCTGGACGGTACAACGCCATCTAGTGGTAAATTATGAACTGAAACCCTAAACAGAGTAGGTACTTATCACAGACTCATCCCAAACACCAATGTCCGAGGGGCGAAACGCCTGTCGTATCGGTTTGATTTGTTTGTTGCAGTTTATTAATCGCACCTTCTGCATTTGCATATACTTGCGGGCGGGAGGGCGGTGCTGCATACTGCTTTCAAGCTTGATCAACTGTTTGGCGGAATTAACACATAAAATTGTTATTGAATACAGAGTGTAAACGAATTCAAGTATACTCCACCAAGAAGAACATAATCTGCTTAGTTGTCGGTAATAAGATTGACAAGCATATCATTTTGGGACCCAGTGCATAATACCTAATATCAGCAAGCACATTGGGTCACCCGCGCGACGGCGCAACGAGTATTCCCAAGGAGCGTTGATGTCAGGCAGGCGGCCGGTCATAAAACAATAAGCCAAAACCTCTAACAACACGGATTTATGAAATATATGTTGTGCCGACCCCACCGAGTGTGGGATAAGGGCAGGGAGAAGAAAATACAGAGTGTAAACAAAATCATGTAATTCCTTAAAACCTTACGATGTACTGCTAACATAGATTAATCCTGAACGGGATACTTTTGGATTCAATAAAAAATAAACTACAAGAAGTAAACGTGTGTTCTTATCGTGAGGCATTTTAGCGCCCCTAGGGAATTGCGCGGCTATCGCTCGCTGCGCGGTCATTTAACTCAGGGCGCTAAAATGCCTCACGTTAAGAACACATGTTTACTTCTTGTATTTTTTTTTTATTGAATCCCAAAGTACCTTGCTTGGTTAATCTATGTCAGCAGTACATCACGAGGTTTGAAGGAATTACATGATTTCATTTGTATAGGACATTATGGATTATTATTTTGCTATAATGGTTTTATTCGTTTTAGGATGTAAAAGAATACTTCAATAAGTTCCTGAAGCTGTTCCACACGTTTCCACTGTTTGATCCCGCGGAAGATCACCATAAGACTGCTTACCGCAAGAGTTTGCGACGCAGTGTGCCTGAGACGGTAGGTAACATAATTTAGTTTGGAGTCGCAGTTTTTTCTAGACAGAAAAGAATACGTAACAAGATCGTACGTGGTAGCATCGTCTCACGTATAGATTCACCCAGAATTAGCGGAACAACGTATCCCGAAGAAGGTATTTGAGATTCAAAATAGGGACTGAATAATCCGAAAATTAAGAAGCCTTTTAACTACGCTATGACGTCATACCCCTAAATTCAAGTTACCGGAGTATTTCGCTATGATAGACGACGCTCTATTAAATTTACTACAGTTCTGGGCATTTTTTCAAGAGTTGCGTAGACCTACCACAGTAACTACATGGCGTTAACACAGAACTAATATTTTTGTGGATTGACACATTATTGCATAACACGGCACGGCCCATATAAAGGTTGGACCATACCTCTTTATTTAACCTTTCTACGATTTAGGTACCGAAAACCATCGAGTGCTGAGAGATAGATTTCCAAAGTAAATATTCTATCTATTCTAAATAGGGTACTTATTTAGAAAGAGATCACCAAAGTAAATATTCAACTTTCAGTAGGTGTTGTGTCTAAAGAAATTTATTCGCTTAAAAGACTACAGTCACTTACATGAGAAATACAATACAATAGTGCTTATTACTAGGAGTTTTTGTCGTTAGTTTTTTTTATTTTATTTGTGTACCTCATAATGCATTCAGTAGCAGTTGGCTGCTATTGGAGATTAACTATGTTTTTCGACTACATGTCGAGCAAGTTGTACTTTGAATACATTAGGTGTTCGTAGTGAGTTCTCCTTTTTGAACAGACTTCCAAAAAGGAGGAGGTTACTATGTTCGTCTGTATGTTTTTTTTTTTTTTTTGTTTATGTTCATCGATATTTTCGCCAATTATGAACCGATTTTGATGATTATTTTTTAACGGATAGGGTATACTTCGAAGTTGGTCCCATTTAAATTTGGTGAAGATCTGATGAAGAACTTCGGAGATAGACAATGGAACTCCTCAATGACGAACAGTACGCATATTGTGATGATGTGATTATGTTAGGAGCAGCGTCTTTAGTAGGTCCAACCAAGTTTTAATTAAGGCCACAAAAATGAAAAAAATAAAAACTTTTTTACAATAAAATTAAACCGACTTCAAAAAGAATAAAATAATTACCATATAAAATTACCAGTTTTAGAAGTCGGTGCCTTCAATTTGGTTCAGCGTGGATCAGCACCGACTTCTGAAACTGTTAATTTTATATGGTAATTATTTTATTCTTTTTTGAAGTCGGTTTAATTACCTATACCTTCATCGTTCTTATCCACCATTCTATTCCCAAAAAGAAAATTTTAGATACAACAGCGATTTATTGCAAAAGAAAATCTACCAATATCCATAAATCACATTTTATAGGGCAATATTCATTACATAACACAACATCACGCCTTGCATTCCCCGAAGGGTTGGGCAAAGGTGTATAGTAACACCCTCATTTCGCCAGTTATATTTAGTCCCATGTAATAGGGGGCGAGCATAATTGCCATCAACCGAATTATAAATGAGTATGTAAGAGGAAGCCTGAAAGTGGCGCCGGTGACTGAGAAGTTCTGTGGAAACCGGTTGTCATGGTATGGGCATGTGGTGCGGAGGAACGAGGAACATGTCGGGAGGAAAGTACCAGACCAAAGAAACGATGGATGGATAGTGTGGAAAATAATATGGCTACAAAGGGGGTGACTACTGAAATAACGGCTAATAGAGATGTATGGAATAATAGGACATACTGCGCCAACCCAAATAAGTTGGGATAAGGGCAGGAGGGTGATGAATATCCATTATTTTGGGAGATGTTTCCAGGTCGACTGGCGCAGCAAAGGCTTCAAGCCCCGACTGGAGGAGCAGCACGACTGTGGCGCGTGCTACGCGTTCGCTGTCACGCATGCGTTGCAGGCACAGCTCTACAAAAGACACGGCTATTGGGGGGAGCTGAGGTAATGTGGTGTACTTCTGCCATAAAATAACTTCACGCCTTGTATTTCCCGAAGGGTTGGGCAGAGGTGTATAGTAACACCCTCATTTCGCCAGTTATGTTTAAGTCCCATGTAATACGGCGAGCCTATTTCCATTAACCGGGCACAAATCCAAACTCCGGGCTGCTACTAAGAAATTCCTAATGGAAAAACCAATGCCACTTTGTTCGATCTGGGGATCGAACTCCGGACCTCACTCAAGGAGGCAGTTGCAGCAAAAGCTGTATTTTATCGATTTTAAGTACTTACCTACTGTAAACAAGCGTTTTAAGAGACTCCCTGGCCTAGAGACCACCTTCTCTATATTGTAGGTACTATACATTTTATTTCAACCAAACACACCATCACACACTCACTCAAACTCACACATGCACACCTTTATTTAAACCATTACCTTTATTTAAATCGGGTAGCACATCTGATCCCACTAAATTTAGACCTATTTCTGTGCTACCCACCTTCAGTAAAATATTTGAAAAATTAATCCTTGATGAGCTGCAAACTCACTTTAATAAAAATAATTTGTTACATAGGAAACAATTTCGTTTCACAAGAGGTCGCTCTACAACTGATGCTGGTGTTGAGCTTTTAGCTAATATTTTTAATGCCTGGGAGGATTCACATGATGCTTTAGGCATCTTTTGTGACTTGTCAAAGGCGTTTGATTGCGTTTTTCATGATACATTGGTCAGGAAATTACATCACTACGGAGTTAGGAATACTGCTCTGGATCTACTTATTTCTTATTTGGGTAATAGGATCCAGAAAGTAGACATCAATGGGAAGAGATCTCCGGGGTCTGTTGTGACAATGGGCGTTCCGCCCGGCTCAATTCTCGGCCCGTTCCTATTTCTCGTTTATATAAATGACCTACCTTATCTTATTAAAGATAATCAGGAGATTGTGTTATTTGCAGATGATACATCACTATTATTTAAACTTAAACGGCAGCAGCCGGTTACGGACGATGTAAATAACGCTCTCTCTGAAGTAGTGCACTGGTTTAATGTTAATAACTTGCTTTTGAACGAGAAAAAGACTAAATGTATCAGATTTTTGACACCTAATGTTAAGAAGGTGAAAACCAGTGTAGTAATAAATGGAGACGAGTTGGATCTTGTGGACACCACTATGTTCTTGGGTATAACTTTAGATTCAAAACTGCAGTGGGGCCCACATATAGATAAATTGTCGAAAAGACTCAGTTCTGCAGCTTACGCGGTCTACAAGATACGCCAGCTAACTGATGTAGAGACAGCCAGATTAGTGTATTTTAGTTACTTTCATAGTGTTATGTCGTACGGCATTTTGTTGTGGGGAAATGCTGCCGACATTCAAACTATCTTTGTTTTGCAGAAGAGAGCTATTCGAGCAATTTATAACCTTAGTTTTAGGCATTCACTGAGGGATAAATTTAAAGAAGTTAGTATAATGACGGTTGCATCTCAATATATTTATGAAAATTTGATTTATATAAAGAAAAATATCAGTTTGTTCTCTAAGAACAGCGACATCCATAACGTCAATACTAGAAATAAAAATAAGCTTATCCTACCAATGACTAGGCTCCAAAAAATTTGTAACTCATTTAGGTGCCAAAGTATACGCTTTTACAACAAGATTCCAAGCAATATTCAAGACTTAAGTCTTAATAAATTCAAGTCCTATGTAAAGCAGAAACTATGCGAAAAGGGTTTCTATAAAGTTAAAGATTATATGGACGATAAAAATGCTTGGAATTGAGTCGCTCGCTGTTGTCACAGACACATCATTGTAATTATTGAAATTATTTTACAACATGATATTATAATTTTTTATCCTTTTGACATTTTACAATTAAATTTTTTTTTTCAATGATTATTATTATTGTATCATCGCCTTATTTTTTATTTTACTTTTTTAATAAATTGTGAATGTGAGTACCATGTAGGGTAGCTTTATACACGAATTTTGTAAACGTTTGGCGGTTCTTGAGTATATATTTTTTTGTGACCCACACAAATGTCAAACTGATTGATTGCGTCGTGCAGCGGTCGGGTTGTTGAGCTCCCTAGAATAAGGTTTGAGCTCCGCGATGACTGATGCAGATGTGCCGTCAGTTAGGACAGGTCAACTCGAACCTCCTATGGCACTTTCCTCAAAAGGCCATTCCCGACGTTGCCCTACATCGTTTCACTCGCATAGTTTGTGTACTACAATGTCTCTGGACTTTAAAAGAGACTTTGACCTCTGAGTTTGTTTCGGCTTTTCTTCTCAGAGCTAGTCAGATAGGAAATGCCGGCGCCATCTAGTCTTAAAAAAAAAAACATTACATTGACTTGTAAAAGTGTCTGTAACAGATTTATTTACAGAAATAAAAATCATTTATCATAAATACTCATCCATCACACACATATGAAATAGTTTTTTTTACATTTAGTCATATTTTTATAGCAGTCAAATACATAAATGGACGTAAACAGTAAAAATACAAATCCTTTTAATCCAAGGGAATCGGAACTGTCACTCCTTCATACATGTTATACAGTAGCCTAGTTAGGAGATCAGAACTGCACCCACTAAAATTATAGCAAATCTGTAATTTTACCATGTTTAAATTACTCCATGTCCAAATTATCCCATGTACTGCAATACTTGAAAATGATCAATAAATATTTCGTTTATTCATTCTATATACATATAAATTATATTTTTAAATATTTCTACAAAAAATATAAAAAAACATTTAAAAATATAAAAAATAGTAGCCCACCGGCATCGGGAACAGGGTCCAAGCTACCGGTGGTCAGGGCCTCAGAGAGAGGAACCTCCTGACAATACGTGCCGTGTCCAGAAGTACCGCTTTCTGTATCAGGCCTTTGACCCAGCTGCCCAACGAGAGCCTCGTCAGATGGTGGTCGAGGCTCTTGGCTATTAAGCCATTGGCCGTAACGACTATCGGCACAATGACTGCTGAGTCAACCTCCCACATGTCGACAACCTCGTGTGCCAAGTCTTGATACTTAATTTCCTTATCTTTCTCGGCTTTCACAAGGTTCTCGTCATGTGGGACAGTGATATCAACAATCATTGTGAGACGCTCTGTTCGATCTATCACCACTATGTCAGGCTTATTGGCAACAATAGTCCTGTCGGTGATGATAGATCGGTCCCAGTACAATGCGATATGACCATTCTCGAGAACTGGGTCGGGCACATACTTGTAGTATGGTACTTCTGCGTCCACAAGGTTGTATTTCAGAGCCAGTTGCTGGTGGATAATCCTAGCTACTATGTTGTGTCTGTGTAAATACTCGCCGTTAGCAAGACGAGAACAACCGGCAATAATATGTCGAATGGATTCACCGGGACAGTGACATGCCCGACAGATGTCAACCGTGCCGTCCTTCACAATATATTTCCGGTAGTTGTTCGTCATCATAACTTCGTCCATAATTGCACAGACAAAACCTTCGGTTTCCCCAAAGAGATCACCGAAACGTAGCCAGGCTACGGACGCTAGGAAGTCTACATCGGGCCCATGAAGGGCCCGGTAAAAGCGTCCGTGAAGCTCCTTGCTCTGCCATACCTCCCTGCGGCCATTAGTATCCAGTACTACAGGCTTGCGCCAGTTCTCTTTAGCCAAGGAGAGTGGGGTGAATCCTTTGTCCACTGCGACTACATCTCGATGCATCCCCACGTCGGCTTGGAGGAAGTACTCCCTGAGGCTGCACACCTCGCGGTTGTGGAGGGTCTTAGCATTTAAAAAGCCTCTTAAAATAAATATTTATTATTACTATTTTTACCAGTCCTCAAGAGATTGTGGACTGCAGCTTCAAGGATGGTAACGCTGGCTGTGATGGAGGCTCGCTGCGAGGTGCGCTCCGGTATGCGGCCAGAGACGGTCTGGTCAAGGAGTCCCAGTACCCTTACGTTGGTAAGGTACGTATGTATCTGCTCATCATCAATTAGTCTCGAGCTCGAACCCAAGGCAAGCACTGTAGCGGACATCTACCACGCCACAAGAAAACTACGCAGCATGACGAATTTCTAGCAGACTACAGCGACAACAATGACAGCTGTCAAAGGAAATGTCACAAATCCTGCATCGCGATATCAAGATCTGACATGAAGTTAGTATACAAGGTTAGTCGGAAAGGGGGTACTAAGCTGCAGGCCAAATAATGTATCACTGATGGGCGTTTTAAAGAAACTGTAAAAATTTCAAAATTCGAAATTTTTTTTTCGTTGATAAATCATATTTATATTAGTTTTTACAAAAATTCTTCATCCCTGCTTAAGTTACGAATTCAGAAAATGAAGCTTCTAATCCGTGACCCCAAATATGACCTGAAATGTAAATACAGCTGATCATAGCTGAGGTTAGATAGAATTTAGCGTATTTTTTATGAAATCTTTGAACAGCTATTTCTCTTAAACTCTTGACTTTTGGGGAAAGTTGTAGAACAAAAGTTATCCATTATTATGGGTTCTTTAACACCCTTTCGGCTTAGTACCCCCTTTCCGACTAACCTTGTATATACAACTTCCCAACATCAACCGTTGGGCAGTAGCCGCCAGGTATGAGACCCGCCTGGTAGAAGGGTCCTCCCTTTTCGTAGGAGGAACACCATAACTCGTTCCCCTACAGCACCTCTAACTTTTCAGATTCATGTGCGTATTGTATAATTATCACTTGCTTAAAAACGGTAAGGAAAACATCGTGAGGAAACCGGCATGCCTGAGAAATATTTCTCGACGGCATGTGAAGCCAAGTCAGAGGCCCATGGGGGGCATAAACTCTGACACCAGATTAGTCACTAACTATACGAAAAGAAGATCAATTAGTCTGTAGTTTAGAATTGGCCTTAGTCCACCACGCTGGCCTGGTGCGGGTTGGCGGACTACACACACCATTGAGAACTTTATGGAGCCCTTTCAAGTGTGCAGGATTCCTCACGATGTTTTTCCTTTACCGCTAACGCAAGTGATAATCAAACTCTGGTCCGCACATGAATTCTAAAAGTATTTTTTTTTGTTATTTCTCTCTTGTGTGTAGGTTTACTTCATCGGTAATGCAAGTGTGTTCTGCCTAGCCTGTTCCCAACTATTTTGGGGTCAGCTTTCTATCTAACCAGATGCGACTGAGTACCAGTATTTTACACGGAGCGTCTGCCATCAGACCTCCGCAACCCAGTAACTGGGCAATTCCGTTATTCTAAGGTTAGACCTTCACCGGTAATGCAAGTAGTTATCTAATTCTGAAAAGTCAGAGGTGTGTACTGGAACCAATCTCAGTCCCTCCCGCGTTCAATCGGTAGACCAACACTGCTTGTTATTCTTGCTTGCTTATTCTGGTGCCAAGTCACAAGTACTACTTTGTTATCAAAACCTTGAAACTTTCCAGAAAGGTAGTTGCAAATACAACAGTCTTTCCCAAAGAGTTCGAGCTCGAAGATGGGCGACCTTGCCGGCAGGCGACGAGAGTGCTATGGAACGAACTCTGGCCACTATTGGACCTCTAGCCGTGGCTGTGAACGCTGCACCTTTCACCTTCCAACTGTACAGGTGACGACCTCCTGACTAATAGTTAGAATTTAAGATTGAACCCGAGCTCACGGGGTGTCCTGCGTAAGCGACAAACGCGATGCGGTGCAACGCGATGCGACACGACGTGGAACAAATACGCGTTACGTCGCGTCTCGCTACATAGGCCGCTAGTAAAAGGTAGTAGTAGGTTAATTGTTTAATATGTTTAAAGGAGAATGGGCGAAATGTTTAGAGGTTGGTCTACTCGTCCTGTAGCAATGAGTGATATGTCATTAGAAAGGTCTTTTGAAGTGAAACATTTGGTACTAACATAACTCAAGTCAATTGTTAGTATTTTCGGAGTTATAACACCTTTAAAGTGAAACATCATTTATATTATCCATACTAAAACTTTTTATTTTGTTATTTAATCTAAAGTATCGCAACATTCTTATCATATTATTTGCAAATACCTAATAGTTATGGAACTTAAACACGACTGGCGAAATGTGGGTGCATTAGACACATCTACCTACCCCTTCGGGAAATTCAGGCGTCATGTTATGTGTGTTACTTAGGTAGGTATCTTAAATAATTATTATGACAACGCTTCTATGGCAAAACGTTTAAAAAAGATAATAAATACCAATATTCGAGTGTTATCAATATACCTAGTTATAGTTTTTAAATGGTTTCATTTAATGACTTTTATCTCCATAAATACAAATAATTGACAGTAGCTATACTACGAAAAAAAATCTACTTAAAATAACCTCTTTATTGATATATCACTGATTGCTAGAGGAGAGGTAGACCAAAAAGCCCATTCTCCTCTAAGTATAAATTGTTGTAGTTTTAAGTTTTTAATTTTAAGAATTTTTATATTTTTAAGCATACGTGTGCGTCCCCTTGGGCGAAAAAATACATACTTTTTCTTTCTTTCTTTCTTTCTAGTAGGAAATGCCGTTCTCTTGATCGCGTTTGTTGCGTTCGTCGCGTCGCGTTCGTCGCTTACGCAGGACACCCCGTCATGCTTACAAGAAGGCCACAGGGGACATGTCACCTAACCTGTATTATAGTCTGCGCGCAAGTGCTATTCACCCACTGAGGTATGAGAGCGGCAGGAGGGTGCAAAACAATAAACGCAATGTTAGTTTGCTTTGTCTTGTCTACCGTGCACCCTCCTGCCGCTCACATGCTCCCACTTGCACGCGAACTATAATAAATAACTTTCAAATTGAGTTTTCTTCTCCCAAATTGAGTGTCGTTTTGATATCATTTAATAGGTGAATCCTATAGGCCGAATTACAGGGTGGCATTATAATTTTTTTTTCTGACCTGGTCTTTGCACTTAGCGCCTCCATTGTGATGCAGTTCCAACAATGAATGTAAGGGTGGCGACTAAAGCCGGGCGTGCTGCGACAAAAATCTAACAAAACATGTTTAGTGAACACTCGGACAAATTATAACACAGTAAACAGGCCCCGCCCCAATTTTGTTTGGAAAACATGTTGCTATTTCTAAAAAAAATATGGTCGTAGCAGACCCGGTTTTATTTGAGCATCTGATAGTAGGTAACTTTCCGACGCTACACGCAAAGGGAATTTTTCTTCAAACCTTTTTTAAAATCTTTAACCTACTCTAGTGTTCCTCCTGTATCGTGTGTGCGTGTGCCAGACACAAATCGTTACATGTACAAACACCCAGACCCGGAACAACTATTTGTAGGCCATAAAAATATTTGATCCGTGCGGGAATCGAACCCACGACCCGTAGCGCAGAAGCCAATCACTCAGCCACTGCACCAAACGTGGCTTCACCAAACTGTACTGGCTACCGTAATGCTCGCTTTGTTACATGTTCTGTTCTGCCTAGCCTTTTCCCTACTATGTTAGGGTCAACTTCCAGTCTAACCAGATGCGGTTGAATACCAGTATTTTACACGGAGCTACTGCCATCAGACCTCCGCAACTGAGTTACTAGATAATGCCGATATCTTAAGGTTAAACCTGTTGTCAGACTTTCGGGCTTCTGACTACCTGCAACGACTGTCATGGGTATTCGTATGACACCCGAGACCGACAGTTTAACGTGCTCTCCGAGGCATGGAGGGGTCTTGATGTGTAACGAAACGATTACCCATCTATAGACTGATCGCGGCAAGCGCAGCTTAACCTTGCAATTCTTATGATCCACGCGGTTGTAACATTTTATATTACTCGAAATTGATACAAGTCAGTCACTGCATTAAGAAGTTGCAAACTCTTCGTCTTACTCGTAGCCCTTTTTCAACTATGTTGGGGTCAGCTTCCAGTCTAACCAGATGCGACTGAATACCACTATTTTACACGGAGCGACTGCCATCAGACCTCCGCAACCCAGTAACTGGGTAATGCCGATATCCTAAGGTTAGACCGGTTGTCGACTATACTAACGACTGTCATAAATATTCTTAAGAAGTTTCAAACTATTTAATTTATTTATCAGGAGTGGTATCTACGATGACCTGTTCTGCACTCCATGGCAAATGAACCACGCGATGCTGCTCGTAGGATACACGCCACAATACTGGATCCTGCTGAACTGGTGGGGCAAAAACTGGGGGGAGGGTGGCTACATCAGGTATGTGGAACAAACACTTCTATGCCTAAAGTAATGAGTATGGCAAACGTGTGTTACCATGGTAACATAACATCACTTCTCTATTCCCCGAAGGGTTGGGCAGAGGTGTACAGTAACACCCTCATTTCGCCATTATAAGTCCCATGTAAGGCGCGAGCCTATTGCCATTAACCAGGCATAAATCCAAACTCCGGGCTGCTACTGAGAAATTCCTAATGGTAAAACCCAATAACACTTTGCTCGACCTGGGGATCGAACCCAGGACCTCACGATCAGCAGTCGCGCTTGCCACCACTAGACCAAAGAGGCAGTAATTCAGATGTACTCCCGCCAGGGTAGTAAATTCACAGCCCGTTAGCCTTTTCGAAGCGCACTATGATTATTTTTAATTGCATGCAAAATTATTTTTATTTTAGTTTTTTCAATAATCCTACATGTTTGCTTTAGTTACGAACTAGAGGCACGTCCCGGCTTCGCACGGGTGGATATTTTACCCGTTTTTGCAACATTTTTCATTAATGCTCCGCTCCTATTTGTCGTAGCGTGATGTTATATAGCCTATAACCTTCCTCAATAAATGGCCTATCCAACACAAAAATAATATTTCAATTCTAACCAGTAGTTCTTGCGATAAGCGCGTTCAAACAAACAAAAAAACAAACTCATCAGCTTTATAATATGAGTATAGATACAGAAAATGGATTCTCTAATCCGTGACCCCAAATCGACGGTCCCTACGTATACAATCGAAACTACAAAATCTCAGTTTTTATTTTATTATGTATGTACACCGATTACGCTGAGATTTATGATCCGATTTACGTGATTCTTCTTTAGTTTGATGCGGAATAGTTGCCATTTGGGCCCATAAAAAATTATTATTTTATAACCTTTAAGATAACATAATTTCACACATTTTAAGCAGATAAAATAAAAACTGAGATTTTGTACTTTCTATAGTATACGAAATATGACCTAAAAACACAGCTGATCATAGCTGAGGATAGATAGAATTTAGCGTATTTTTTATGAATTCTTTGAACAGCTATTTCTCTTAAACTATTGAATTTTGGGGAAAGTTGTAAAACAAAAGTTATTCATTATTATACTTATTTTAACACCCTTTAGGATTAGTACCCCCTTTACGACTAACTAATTTGTATTGTATAGTATCTTTTTCTTTTCAGAATCAGAAGAGGTCTCAACAGATGCGGAGTGACAAACATGGCGACATATGTCGAGTTGTGAATCTTGTGAATAGTGATTAAATTTAATTTCATACATATTCGCAGTCTTTTTTTTTTTGGGCTTGTGACTTATTACCAACCGCGAGGTTAAACTACGCTTGCCGCGGTCAGTCCGTGGATGGGTGACCGTTCGTTATACATCGACACCCACCTCCGTGCCTCGGAGAGCACGCTAAACAGTCGGTCCCGGTTGTCATATAAATACCTATGACTGTCTTTACGGGAAGTCAGAAGCCCGAAAGTCTGACAACTGGTCTAACTTTAGGATATCGGCATTGCCCAGTAACTGGGTTGCGGAGGTCTGATGGCGGTCGCTCCGTGTAAAATACTGGTATTCAGCCGCATCTGGTTAGACTGGAAGCTGACCTCAACATAGTTGGGAAAAAGCTAGACAGGACAGTTGCAGTCTTTATAACCGATTTCAAAAAGAAGGAAGCAACAATTTCTTATTGTGACATCTTCACTTGTTGTAATTCTCGACCAAACTCTTCTGTGAAATGGCAAATTGATGAAACTTGTGACATTGACAGTAATTTAATTCAGTTGTCAGGATGACAAATATCTTTTGCATGCATTTTTTTAATACTAGCTGTGTCCTCACGGCTCCGCCCGTAGCCTATGTTACTCAGTGATAATGTAGCTTTCTAACGGCAAAAGATTTTTTGAAATCGGTCCAGTAGTTTTTAAGTTTATTCGTTACATACAAAAATATAAAAATACATAAAAAATACAAATCTTTCCTTTTTATAATATTGGTATAGATTTAATAGGGAATTTGTGCCTTTATAATAATGCTCGAAAATTATATTATCTTAACAATCGGGAAAAAATTTAACTTCAAAGTGTGTAGTCGGCCTTATCAATGCCTGTCTTGTCAAAACGTTCTGTATCTAGCAACAAATGCTAATTTTGTTACGATTTGCGAGTGCAGTGTACCGAGTCATCTATAAAGTGGCAGAAAATGGGACATAATCCTCACTAACCTTACTATAATATTATACACGCGAAATTTTGTATGTATGGATGTTTGTCACTCTTTCACGCAAAAACGGCTGAACGGATTTGGATGAGATTTGGCACACAGATAGACTATGCCCTGGATTAACACATAGGATACTTTTTATCAGGGTACATTAAGTAGTTCTCCTAGGATGCGGGTGAAACCACGGGTAATAGTCTAGTCTATACTAATATTATAAAGCTGAAGAGTTTGTTTGTTTGAACGCGCTAATTTCAGGAACTACTGGTTGGAATTTAAAAAAAATTGAGTTTGATAGTCGTAGGTAGGGTAGGTAGGGTAAGTAGGTGGGTAGGTAGGTAATCTTAATATAAATTCTTCTGTACGTGTGTTTGTCACCTAACTCCTCCTAAACGGCTGGACCGATTTGGATGAAATTTTGTGTGTATATTTCAATGGGTTCCTGGATGGTTTAAAAACACAATTGGACCTGGTCGGTGGCGCTGCTGTCGGTATGTCACCAAATTTTCCGGGCAGGACGACGTCTGCCGGGTCCGCTAGTAATATTATAAAGCTGAAGAGTTTGTTTGTTTGTTTGAACGCGAAAATCTCAGGAACTACTGGTTGGAATTGAAAAAATATTTTTGTGTTGGATAGTCCATTTATCGAGGAAGGTTATAGGCTATATAACATCACGCTACGACCAATAGGGGCGGAGCATAAATGAAAAATGTTGCAAAAACGGGAAATATGTCCACTCGTGCGAAGTCGGGACGGGCCGCTAGTATGAAAAATTTGTGTCATGTCACATTAGATATGCCTCATAATTGATCATTATTCATAGAATGGCAATACAGGAGCGAACAGAGTGATGCCACAAAACAGGTACAGAAGTCAATCTACATACAAGTGCGCTCGAGCAACGCACACATAGACACTGCTCACGGACACGATATCTCGGACTGTTTGGGACTGGAGTGCGAGTGAGTGCGAGCGCGAGTGCCATGCGCTTGAGAGGGATAGATATATACAAGGTTAGTCGGAAAGGGGGTACTAAGCCGTGGGCCTCTTAAAGTATCACTGATGACTATTTTACAGCAAGTGTTAAAATTTCAAAATTCAATAATTTTTATTTGCATGCAAAAAGGTTTTTATTTTAGATTTTTCAAAAAAATATCATACCTTGTTTAGTTATGAATTCAGAATATTAAGTTTCTAATTCGTGACCCCAAATATGACCTACATTGCAAACACAGCTGATCATAGCTATGGACAGGTAGATTTTAGCATATTTTTTACGAAATCTTTGAAAAGCTATTTCTCTTAAACTATCGAGTTTTGGGGAAAGTTGTAGAACAAAAGTTATCCCTTATTATGGTTACTTTAACACCCTTTCCGCTTAGTACCCCCTTTCCGACTAACCTTGTAGATAGAGCGACCGCCGAGCGTAGGTATGAAAAGTGAAATACATACATGTAATTGACTTCTATACCTATCTGTTTTGTGGCGTTGCTCTTCAATTCACAGATAACGTGGTCCATGTGTACAGGAATATTAACGGTCTACATGGTATAAGATCACGCCTGTATTCCCTGAAAGGTTGGGCAGAGGTGGATAGTAACATTAATAATACCCTCATTTCGCCGTTACGTTTAAGTCCCATGCAATAGGCGAGCATATTGCTATCAACCGGGAACAAATCCAAACTCCGAGCTGCTACTGAGGAATTCCACACGAAAAACCCAATAACACTGCCCGACCTGGGGATCGAACCCGGGACCTCACGTTCAGCAGTCGCGCTTGCCACCACTAGACCAATGAGGCAATTAAAATTAATTAATTAATTTTAACATCTGCTTACCTAAAACAAATCACCATTTTAAAACATAAACTAAATTGTACACTTGAATAAACTATTTTGCGAGCAGTGTACAGAATAAAGCTAATTCGTTGGGTCGTCGGAGGAGTTAAAATCTTAATTCATTTATACCAGTTTTCTCTATTCGCCCGCAATGGATGGCGAACTATTTTGCCGCGTTCGTTTGAGCATAGGGTATAGCCTAATTCATAACAAATAGCGATTTCTTTTTTCTGCTTCGTTTCGTGTGGTTAGTGACTAACCATACGAAACTGGGTGTCGGAGTTTATGCCACCCATGGGCCTGTGACTTGGTCGGCTTCCTCACGATGTTTTCCTTCACCGTTTTTAAGCAAGTGATAATTATACAATACGTACATGAATCTGAAAACTCACTCGCGTGCCTTGGGTTTGCAGTCCGACAGTCACCACTCAAGACTCAGTCCAGACTCGTCAAGGATCACTACCTATCAATATAGTTAATTTTGCATCTTTATGTATAGTTATTTATTGTCTGTTTATATTATGTATTACATACACATTACACTATATATATATTTATTTCATATTTATTGTATATAATATTTATTTATTTGTGTTTTTAGGTTTATTTAACGTACATAATTTAATGTCTCTTAATTAATTGTTACACTGTGAACTACCTCTCTTTTTTTTTCTTGCACTTCATGTCCATCCAAAGGTTGTCTGGAAGAAATCGCCTAGTGCGATAAGACCGCCCATTGTACATCTCTATTTTTATAGTAATGTTTCTTGTATGTTTTGTGTACAATAAAGAGTATTGTATTGTATTGTATTGTCACCACAACTAGGCTATCACTGCTGTTAAATTGATTGTTGATTTCTTTTATAAATAGCTGACTAAGGCTGACTACTGATGGGAAACTAATTTGCTCCAGTCACAGTTGATCGTTGAAAGGTTCGTGGCTAATTACCAACCGCGCGGAACATACGATTTGCTAAGTTAAGCTACATTTGCCGCGGTAAAGCTGTGGATGGGTGACCGTTCGTTACACACCGTGCCGAAGAGCACGTTAAACTGTCGGTCCCGGGTATCATACGAATTCCTATGGCAGTCGTTACGAGAAGTCAGAGGTCCGAAAATATGACAACCCGTATAACCATAGCATATCGGCATTGCCCAGTAACTGGGTTGTGGAGGCCTGATGGCAGTTGTTCCTTGTAAAATACTGGTATTCATCCGCATCTGGCTAACCAGATGCGGATGAATACCAGTACCAGCTTCCAGTCTAAACTGGAAGCTGGCCCCAACATAGTTGGTAAAAGGCTAGGCAGACATAACACAGTTGATTGCTATTTCTGCGTGGGAAGCCATCGCCTCTTTTTGCGAGGAGGTGATGGCGACCAAGGAGGTAGCGGAGAGGGAGAGGGAGGCCGCTTCTTCTCTCCCTTCTCGCGCTAGACGCACCGGGCGCCGGAGGGCGCGTGACGATCTCGGGCCACCCTAGTGAGTGGCCTGCGGGCGGCGGGTTGGGGAACCCGTCGCCCGACCAGTAACGGGCCCAGGGAGGATGGCACGTCGTTTCCTGCGCGCGCCTCTCGGATGGATGTGGGGCAGGGGAGCAACTGCCCCACCACAGGAGAGGTCCACCAGAAGAAGCTGGTGGACCGAGACCTGCCGGGGTCGCGGTGCATGCAACAGCGAATCCCGTGACCCCGGCCTTAGGTCAGAAGGAGGGACACTGTGGTGGTTTTAGCCAGTAAGAGTCTGGCACACCCCCCCGTCTTCCCCAGACGGGGGATAGTCCATGAGGATTTCCCCACGTGAAAATAAAAAGAAAGTTGATTGCTATTTGTTTTCAGTTGCGACCGTTTGGTGTATGTAGCCACTGTTTTGATCGCTTGAGCGACCGTTTTGTGGCTTGAAACTGTGTCTTGAGGCATAAAACTGAGTACCTAGATACAAAGTGTCTGGACCGCTTAGTGGTCTATGTGCGGTCGGTTTGAATTCTGATATTAGGCACCACTCTTGTCTGGCTGTCAGTAAATAAAAGACCATTGTCACATAGTCTCGTAAAAGCCGACTTTAGGTCTTAATTAGCAGATGAGCAGCAGCTCCTTGTGTGCTAAATAAAATCATATAATCGTGTCGCCAATCTGTCGTCTTAGTCTGAAAACCCCATGGTTCGGAAAGAGGTATGGTGTTCCTCCAACGAAAAGGGAGGATCCACTAACCAGGCGAGTCTTATTCGTGGCGGGCTACTGCCCAATAGCTTAGGTTGGGAAGTTGTGTACTATATACTATCTGCGTGTCAAATCTTGATAGCGCGATGCAAGATTCTGTGACGTCACATTTGAGAGTTGTCATTATTGTTGCCAGGCCCACCGCTAGCTTTTTCGTCGCCCGCGTGTAATACCGAATGAAAAAGATTAATTCCTAAGCGATACCAATACTTGGACGAGCTTTTTTTTTTAGACGCTCCCCATATTCTTTCGATTACTCCTGTATCGTATCTTGAGTGACACAAAACTGAAAAAAATGAAATTGGTCTAAATTAGACGAGTCGCTCGATTTGCCGCCCCCTGGTTGTGCCGCCCGCGTGCGGTGCTCGCCTTGCACGCCCACTTACGGCGGCCCTGATTGTCGCTGTAGTCTGCTAGACAATCGTCGTGCTGCCGTAGTTCGCATGTGGCGTGATAGATGTCGCCACATGGTAATTCGCGACGTATATATATATATATAGGGGAAGGTTTGGTATATTGGACCATTCGTTAAGTTGGACCACCATCAAATAACAGTTTAGTAGTATATTGATTTTATAATTGGTAACGCCAAACGACAATCAACTAACTTCACTACACATCGGCCATTTTGGATTTCTCATAAAACAGCGCGGCTAGTTGTCATTAACGAAAAACGAATTTCATTGTTTTTAATGTAAATTTTGGTGTTCTTTGCTAGTGGTGTAATTAAGGCAAAGGTAAGCTGTCTATATTCATATTTTTAATTAAGATTCGTTATTAATTAACAATTAACTGGTGATAAACATTAGCCGGCTTAGATAGGTTGTGTTCTTGTCAAATTCATTTTTTTTATGCGAGTAAACAGTTTGCTTAAATGGACCACACATGGTCCGTTAAAATGGACTGTTGTTGTTTGTTGTTGTTTTCGATGTTTGTGATGATTGTCTGAATTAATCGTTTTCAAACTTATTCAGAATTTTGACTGTTTTTTTTAAGTCTTTTTAGTCAAAGTTAGATTTTCTATCGTTGTTGTTTGTAGTACGAGAGATATTTTTCTTAAAAGTGTTTTTGTTTAGTTTTATAGGTAAGTTTTCTCTAAGTCCAAATTGCCAACCGCGTGGTCCAATTAATCCTACCGGTTGGTTAAATTGAAACAAATATCTGATCTCATAAAATGATGATTATCTTAAGTGTTGCTATAATTATGTTGATTTTTATTAATTATATGTGAAGCCAAATAAATATAGTTTCATTTAATACAGCTGTTGTCTGTGCTATTTTCAAAGAAGCATTTCAAAACCGCATTTTTTAAAAAATGGTCCAAAATAACAGACTCTCCCCTATATATATATATATATATAATCTGTAAGGGCCCGATCCCACTGGCGTCTGTCGAGCTTACGCGTTGCTCGGGTCGCGTGCTTGCTGAAGGCCGAACTCACGTCGCTAAATAACTAGATCGGCCCCTGCCTCTAGACAAAAAACGCCGCACTCACGCCGCGTTTCCGGCAGGCACGCGACGCGAGTGGCGCATGCGCGCTACTTCGGCGCTGGTCAAACTTTAGAGGAACGTACACGCCCGGCAGACGCCAGTGGGATCGGGCCCTAAAAAGGGTAGTATTTTACAGCTGACTCTTATAAATTGTACCACCCAGTTAACTTAATTGAGTGTAGTTGAGGAAGCGGTTAGAGAGGCACAAATGCGATTTATCTGTTCGCGAGTCACTCACTATGAAGCACTTATGTTTTCACGACTTGCATTTAGACAATCTAACTTATAAATTATATTTATCTCTTAATAACCTAATATTCTCGCCCTTTATCCGTTGGTGCGAAAGTAAGTGGCTTTACACCCTACCCGTTTATCTGTCTCGTTGGTCTAGTGGTGGCAAGCGCGACTGCTGATCGTGAGGTCCTGAGTTCAATCTCTAGGTCGGGCAGTGTTATTGGGTTTCACCGTGTGGAATTCCTCAGTAGCAGCTCGAAGTCTGTGCCCGTTTGATGCCAATAGGCTCGCCCCCTATTACATGGAACTTAAACATAACGGCGAAATGAGGGTGTTACTATACATCTCTGCCTAACGCTTCGGGGAATACAGGCGTGATGTTATGTTATTATGACAGTGATGAATCATCACATCAAACCACTCGAGCACTTCACGTTCATGGAATAAAGACGTACCGCTAAGCTATCCTATCATTTGTGTGTGTGTGGGGGGGGGGGGGGGGGGGTTGCCATAATTCCCAGGCTTGGCAAGCGGCTTGGGAATCGCAGAACGATCCTTTTTGGAGAAACTCAGAGTCACCCAGCGGGCAATGGAGAGAGCTATGCTCGGAGTTTCTTTGCGCGATAAAATCCGGAACGAGGATATTCGCCGAAGAACCAAAGTCACCGACATAGCTGTCAGGGTTTGCAAGCTGAAGTGGCAATGGGCAGGCCACATCGCTCGAGGGACCGATAACCGATGGGGAAGAAAGGTTCTTGAGTGGCGACCACTAATCGGAAAGCGCAGCGTAGGTAGGCCTCCCACTAGGTGGATCGACGACATTGTGAAAGTCGCGGGCAATCGATGGATGCATATGGCGGATTGTCGTTCGATGTGGCAGTCCGGTCCTTTGTTCAGCAGTGGACGTCTTCAGGCTGATGATGATGATGATGATGATGCTAAGCTATCATTGTTTTTCAAACAAAACAAATACCTAATAATTAAAATAAACGTAGCAACTTATCAAACAGGATTCCAACTGTTTCCACTAATAAAAGAAACTAAGGCTAGTCGGCAGTTACCCTGGGAAATTTAATTTTCCGAGCTTGTGGACTCCGAATTTATTTAACAGTCATAAGACCTAGCTTTCTAGAAGCGTTTCTTTCAAATTAATGTGAAAACAACGTTTCTTCAGAGATTTTTCAAGAAATTATTTCTATACGTGTTACAAAAATACCCCTAAAGCCGAAAGGTAGGTAGTTAAAATGTCCTTTGTAAAGGGTCTATTAGCAATATATGAAAACTGTAGTATGACTCAAAAAAAAAAGAATTTGGATAAAACATAAAATAATCATCATTGAAACGCAACCCTGAAAACATAAAACTAAAGAGTAGACTACCTGTTTTGGCCAAAAATTAATTAAATAACACTATTTTTTCTAACTGCAACACTTTATTCATTATTTAGGACTCATAGAGTCAAATTGATTACTTATGCAAAAATGCATTATAATTTGATGAGCTTTCGTCTATTTCCTGTGTCCTTCCCTTTCCCTCACATTTCCCTGACCCCTATGGCAGAGAGAGAAAGAAAATGGACTTCGGCTGTCTTTGCAAGTGGCGCCATATACGCTTGCGGAAGAAAATCACAACACAACTTAATAATCTTTACGCGCGTTCGAGCCGGCCGGGGCCCCCGCAAAACTTTTATAAAACCGCAAAATTATTATTCCCCGCTTATAATCAAACTTGAGTGCAGTTTTTATAGACATCAATGAAGTGCATCACACACCAGGAACAGCCACAACACTGGACTAGCTTATTCAAACTTAATAACTACATACGCTGCCGAAGAAGAACTTGGTGAGCCTTTCCTATTCCTACGGCGATTGCTCATCAATTTTATAAGTAGGTAGTGTACGTAAACACCGCTCTTAAACGGCTCGAAAGCATACGCTCGGCAGGTCTGGTCTACTAGAAAGAAAGAAAGAAAGAAAGAAAGAAATTTATTTGGCACGAAAGCAGTCAGACACACAGACAAAAAAAACCATAGGAGACAAAAAATAAAAAATAAATAAAGTAGCTGTATGTCTAGCGGCTGCGCCAAATAGGTTCAGTTCAGCATAAATGTCAGACCACTAGTGCCTGACGCTGGTTTTCAACTGAACCCTTTGTGACGTAATTGATGTAAACCAATTCCAAATAGATAAATAGCGTGCTTAAATAAATAAAAAAATAAATACTGTTGACCCGTAATTACGGATGTCTCGGTGGTCATGCCAGTAAACTTAAACCAACATGTGTGTGTCTATGAGCAGTGAATGTGTGTGTGAATATAGTTGTGTACTAGTTTATAATAATTGTGTAAACGGAAATAAATAATTAGATTATATATTACTTATGAAATAATAAATAAATAACATAATTAAAATGTTGATAAGTAAATGTTAAATGTTACAATTACAATGAACTATATACGATTCATAGTTTTAATTTGTCCTGTTCAAAGTAGGTCTTTGTTGCGTCGGCAAAGCAGATTATTTATTGCAAGTCGCTCCAACGTGCCGCGAATGGCAGATCCGCAAAAGACAACAGCACGCTATGTACGACTCAACAAGAAAATCTTTCGCTCTGTGCAGTGTCTAAAACATATTGATATAAATAATTTGTTAGACTTTTATTCAGTTCTGTGTCCAGTATTTCTTATAACCAAAGTTAGTTCTTATACTACCAAAGTTATGCAAAAACCCTCCACTACCCAAAAAGTTATTTACATTCTTATCTAATTTCCTCTGAGAGGTAAATGACAACAACCATAAAATACTACTTGATTATTTACATTTTTCATGGGGACTTATGTAACACGTTGTATTAATTGTTTTAATTTTTTAGTATTTTATTTGTTTTTTCTCTACTGGAACGCTATCGTCTACCTCTTGGAGGAGGGCGTTAATAGCTGCGACACAGTTTTATAACTAATGTGGCTATTTACGTACGCAATCAATTTGTAAAATGTGTTTTTGTTCCAATAATTGCCGCGCACATTACTGCCGCGGTCTGTAATGACTGCGTTGCTGGCAGCACTGATGATGGCCGAAAGCGCAGTGTAGCGCAGCTCCAGGCCACCACAGCGCGGTCAGCAAGGGCTGCAATGATGACCAAGCTTGAAGGCCGAGAGCGTAGCTAAACTAAGCTCGAGGCCATCATAGCGTGGCCAGCAGCGCAGTCATTGCTGACCAAGGTTTGTATAGTACTTTACTCAAACAATGCGAGTAATTTAAATAAAACCAGCTTAGTATAGTAAGAAGTAACGATTTGTTTCTTCCCCGGGCTTTAGCTTTTTTTTAACGAGTCTAATGATTGTGCTGCCTGTACCTATACAGCCAAATCCTGAATAAAAACTTTTTGCACCAGACTATTTTTGAAACAAAACTCGACAATAATGGATTTTCGAAGGAAATTGCTGGTGGCTAAAACTCACCAGCAATGAAATTCCATACAACTTTGCTGGTCCCTGTTCAAGTAGCGCGGAAACGTCGACTTTGCTCAAAGAAGGTTATCAAAATAATGACCACATTACAAGCATTTTTGAGTATTATTCCGTTTATTTATTTATATACACATATGATTTACATTTTTTAATATTTCTATAAAAAATATAAAAAAACATTTAAAAATATAAAAAATAGTAGCCCACCGGCATCGGGAACAGGGTCCAAGCTACCGGTGGTCAGGGCCTCAGAGAGAGGAACTTCCTGACAATACGTGCCGTGTCCAGAAGTACCGCTTTCTGCATCAGGCCCTTGATCCAGCTGCCCAACGCGAGCCTCGTCAGATGTTGGTCGAGGCTCTTGGCTATTAAGCCATTGGCCGTCACGACTATCGGCACAATGACTGCAGAGTCAACCTCCCACATGTCGACAACCTCGTGTGCCAAGTCTTGATACTTAATTTCTTTATCTTTCTCGGCTTTCACAAGGTTCTCGTCATGTGGGACAGTGATATCAACAATCATTACGAGACGCTCTGATCGATCTATCACCACTATGTCAGGCTTATTGGCAACAATAGTCCTGTCGGTGATGATAGATCGGTCCCAGTACAATGTGATATGACCATTCTCGAGAACTGGGTCGGGCACATACTTGTAGTATGGTACTTCTGCGTCCACAAGGTTGTATTTCAGAGCAAGTTGCTGGTGGATAATCCTAGCCACTAGGTTGTGTCTGTGCAAATTGAGTATTATTATTATTAATACACACGTGTTGTATGTATGTACACGTTGTAAGCTTTTTTATTATCTACTTAAACTAGATGTGCCGGCGCGGCGACTTCGTCTACGTAGAAGTCGGATGGGTTTTAATTTTATTGCGCGGAGCCCTAATTCTTTATCTTTTTCTAAAATAAAAATAATCTAAGTTACTCCTTATAACATCAGCTATTCTCCAGTGAAGGTCCCGTCAAAATCGGTCCAGCCGTTTCGGAGATTAGCCGAAACAAACAGAAAGTCAGAAAAAAAAAAGATTTTTTGTTATAACACTTGTACCGTATATACCAGGGGTGGCCAACCAGTCGATCGCGATCGACCGGTCGAACGCGGCTCTTAATCCAGTCGATCATGGCAAGGCAAAGAAAAATATAAGTTTAATATAAGTTGAATTGGTAGATCGCACAGAGTCTACTCAGTAAACAGTAGATCTTGGGACGAATCAAGTCGGCCACCCCTGGTATATACAATCATATGCATTTAGTAAAATGCTGTTATTTTGACATTATAAACAGACACTTTAATTTTATTTATTTATAAAGATATAGATACATGGCTCCTAATGTTTATATTTGAAGAGGGTAGACAGAGGTGTATGTACCTACCAATTTTTCAAATTCTGCTAATGGCTGTTTCTAAATTCCGTTCCATTTAAATATGTTTATATCATTATGAATAGTAATGATAGCTAGTGATAGGAAGTGTCAACTGCCACGGTGGTCTAGTGGTGTCAAGCGCGACTGCTCATAGTGAGGTCCTGGGTTCGATCCCCACGTCGGGCAAAGCGTTATTGGGTTTTTCCGTCTGGAATTCCTTAGTAGCAGCCCGGAGTTCGGATTTGTACCCGGTTGATTGCAATAGGCTCGCCCCCTATTACATGGGACTTGAACATAACGGCGAAATGAGTATGTCACTATACACCTCTGCCCAACCCTTCGGGGAATACAGGCGTGATGTTATATTATGTTATGATAGGTAGTGATAGCCCAGCGGTTGAACGCTTGCGTCCCGTGCAGAAATATGAGTTCGATCCCGGCCTCCTTTGTTCGAATTCATGTGCAGATCAGAATTTGATTATCACTTGCGTTAACGGTGAAGGGAAAACATCGTGAGGAAACCTACACACCTGAGAGGGCTCCATAAAGTTCTCGATGGTGTGTGTAGTCTGCCAACACGCACCAGGCCAGCGTGGTGGACTAAGGCCTAAACCCTTCTTATTCTGAGAAGAGGGCCCTGTCCAACAGTGGGATAGTTATGGGCTGATTATGTTTATTGCAAAATTAGTGTATTTTGTCTAGCAATTTCCCGACAATTGATACTCATTCGTTCTACCTAGCCTTTTCCCAACTATATTGGGGTCAGCTTCCAGTCTAACCAGATGCGGCTGAATACCAGTATTTTACACGGAGCGACTGCCATCAGACCTCCGCAACCCAGTTACTGGGCAATGCCGATATCCTAAGTTTAGACCGGTTGTCAGACTTTCAGGCTTCCGACTACCGGTAACGACTGTCATAGGTATTCGTATGACACCCGGGACCGACTGTTTAACGTGTTCTCCGAGGCAGGAGGAGTCTCGATGTGTAAGGAATGGTCACTCATCCACAGAATGACCGCGGCAAGCGCAGCTTAACATTTGAAGTCATATAATCCGTGCGGTTGCTAATTTAGCCACGAGCCCCTCCACTCGTATACCTTTCTAAACCATTGAAAATTCAACTGAAACAACTGAAAAACCCGCTTCAGTACAGTTCTGAACGGACAGGTGAGTTTTGTCTAAACATTTTTACAAAAAAAAGTGTTTTGTTTTCAAACTGCCTGCCGTCCGCAGTACAAACTGACATATTTCATACACGTACCGACGGATATCGGAACAGACCAAATTCCGGCACAACAGAACAGTCAGGCGTAAGTTTATACAAGTGGTGTGGATTCCAGAGAGGTAAAATTAAGGTTGGAACTTTCTTACTGGCTGACTTCTTCTTTTCGTGTGGTTAGTGACTAACCTGGTGTCAGAGTTTATGCCACCCGTGGACCTCTGACTTGGCTTCACATGCCGCCGAGAAATATCTCTCAGGCATATCGCGGTTTCCTCACGATGTTTTCTTTCACCGTTTTTAAGCAAGTGATAATTATACAATACGCACATGAATCCGAAACGTCAGAGATGCGTGCCTTGGGTTCGAAGTCGAGACCTATAACTTGGCAGTCCGACGGTCACACCACTGGGCCATAATTGCTGGCTGCCAACGAGGTCTTTGATCATTGTGGCTAGTGGTTGGTGGTTCATATTTAGCAGTTTCGTTCTGCCTAGCCTTTTCCTAACTATGTTAGGGTCAACTTCCAGTTTAACTAGATTTATTTTTATTCTTGACCTCGTCGTCGTCGAGGGGCTCATGGCTACTCAACAACCGCACGTATCAAAAGATATGCGAGGTTCAGCTGCGCTTGCTACGGTTAGTCCGTGGATGGGTGACCGTTCGTTACACATCGCGACTCCTCTGTACGTCGGAGAGCATGTTAAACTGTCGGTTCCGGGTGTCATACGAATACCTATGATAGTCGTTACGAGTAGTCTGAAGCCTGAAAGTCTGACAACCGATCTAACCTTAGGATATCGGCATTGCCCAGTAACTGGGTTGCGGAGGTCTAATGGCAGTCGCTCCGTGTAAAATACTGGTATTCAGCCGCATCTGGTTAGACTGGAAGCTGAACCCAAACATAGTTGGGAAAAATACTAGGAGGAAATAGGTCGCGTTTGACCGTATTGATGGTAAGCGCAGACAGGTTCTAAGATGGAGCACAAGAATCCAAGGAACAGAGATATGTTATTTTATTAAATTGGAACAACAAACAGCTACATTATGGGTAAATATATATATATATATATAAAGGGATTACCCTATACTATACCCCTCTGGCTCTCACATACACAGGATGAAACACAGCAAACTGCTTGGCGCCGGACTTGAATTGCATCCACCTAAGCCAAACCATAGACAAATGATGTGGAATGGTCGAGCGGCTGGCTCGTCCGGAAATGCTTAAGTTTATTTTATATTATTTTTTTCTGGTTTGACATTAACTTATTTAATAACTATGTATATTATTTTATTGACTATTTCACACACACACGTAACACTAAGTTTATAATAAACTTTATTGTTTTTATTTAGTAGTATTCTAATTTAATATTGTCCGTAACATGTTTATTTATTTGTTAGTTGTATCACTATGGTCCTATCTGAAAACCAGCGTTGCGACATTTTGTTTTTTTAAATATTGCAGGATTATGCTGAGATAGGAGCCCTTTTTGGCCTCGTGCAGGTAGTATAAATTCTTATCCTTTCTTTTTTTGTAAATATTGTTTTTGTTTCTGTAACTATCTGTGTGAGTCTAGAATAAATAATTTTCTTTCTTCTTTCTTTCCTAAGGGCTGCAGGCAGGGATCCGTAAGTCGTGACTGAAAATCGCGATTCAATTAAACCACGGATCCCTAAAAGCGTACAACTGCGTACAAACTTCAGTTTTTAATAAAAGCGGGTTGAAAAATAAAAGAATTGTATCAGAGCTTTCAATCTGGCGTTCTCTTTTATTTTTGGTAAAGAATTCCAAAACCTTTATCTGCTTTTAAAAACGATGCACTGTTTTTGTGGGGGCTCTATTGCTATTTTTAAATGCTTTTAATTAGCTTCACATTCAAATCTTGCGACAGATTTTTCAACCGATTCTCTTGAAACTTCGCACACAAATTCAATTCACATGACAATAAAATAATTAGCCCATTACTGTTCCACTGCTGGGCACGGGCCTCCTTCACAGAATGAGAAGGGTTTAGGCCTTAGTCCACCGCGTTGGCCTGGTGCGGGTTGACAGACTACACACACCATCGAGAACTTTATGGTGCCCTCTCAGGTGTGCAGGCTTCCTCACGATGTTTTTCCTTTACCGTTAATACAAGTAATAATCAAATTCTGATCCGCAAATGACTTAAAGTCGGAGGTACGGGCCGGGTTCGAACTCAAACCCTCCTGCATGGAAGGCAAGCGTTCAACCGCTAGGCTATCACTGCTATACAATACAACATTATACCTAATGATTTCAACCTTCAATCCTCAAATGCTGATGCTGCAGAGGTACTGCAAGCTACCGTTTAAATCCCTCAAATTCTATAACGGGGACCTCTTTTTACATGCATGACTGCACATTTGTGCACACCAAAATCCATTTTAATGACTCAAATATAGTTTACTTACTGTGTCGTATGACCTTATAGTTCGATTATCTATAAGCCGGGCAAATAAACTGTGACTCCTGAGTACTGCTATTCGTTACCTGGAGTCCATAGCCACTCCCAGCACAATCTCCTTGACTTAAATACGCATTCATCTTATATATTTTTATCTTCTACTTAATCATCATTTTCCGGCCCTTGTCCCATGTTACTTGGAGTCGACACAACACAGCTTCTCATAAATAAAACTAGTAGTAACTAGTAGTAGGGACAACAAACAGCAGTGTAATAATAAGTAAACATAGGTTTGAACTTAATAATAGAGGTAACAAACACACTACTCACAACGTCATCCACATATTACTAAACAGATCTACTAGTTGTTAGAAAGAACAATATAAAAATAAACCGAATAAAAGTAAACATTACTTAATTATTAGGGTTCTGATCACTTAAAATAGTAACAATTTCTTTTTTTAAATATAGCCTTGCTGAAAAACAATATCAGTTGAGCTAAACTGCCTATTGTAAGTGTTTTATTGTTTTATACAGGGTGTAAACGAAATCATGTAATTCCTTCAAACCTCGTGATGTAGGTACTGCTGATATAGATCAACCCTGATCAGGATACTTTTGGATCCAATAAAAAAAAACATGAGGCATTTTAGCGCCCCAAGCGAATAGCGCGGCGGGCGACAACCGCGCGGTCATTTAACTCGGGGCGCTAAAATGCCGCATGTTTGTTTTATTGGATCCAAAAGTATGTCGTGCAGGGTTAATCTATGTCAGTAGGACATCGTGAGATTGGAAGGAATTACATGATTTTACACCCTTTTTTTTTTTTTTTTTTCTCACGTGGGGAAATCCTCATGGACTATCCCCCGTCTGGGGAAGACGGGGGGGGTGTGCCAGACTCTTACTGGCTAAAACCCCACGGTGTCCCTCCTTCTGACCTAAGGCCGGGGTCACGGGATTCGCTGTTGCATGCACCGCGACCCCGACATGATTTTACACCCTGGATAATATTATGATATAAATCTGTATAATTTTATGTTTTAGGTACCTACATGTAATACGTAAATACGTAAGCAAATGCTTAGCTTAGATTTTTCCTTTGTTTAGTTTGCTTACTGGTTTACTATTTGTTACTCACTATTCTGTATTGAGCAATAACTTCTATGTGTGGTGAAAGCTGTAAATATTAGTTGGTTGTTTTAAATAAAAATAAAAAATCTTCATGAAAAATAAATAAATAACATAGGTAATTAAAATTTTGATAAATAAATGTTACAATTATAATTAAAATTTTACTATAAACAATGAACAATGCAACTTCGCACACCTATTTCAGCCGCGCTCGCCGCAGTATACCTACGTTCAATCCACGAAACCGCCCTCCCTTTCGTCTAAATCGCGTGTTCTCTCTCACTCTAAGAGCGGCCGAATTCTCCCAGCCGCACCCGATGACGTCAAGCATCGGCGCGTGCGTTCCATGTGCGCGCAGCCGACGCTGCTGATGACGTCATTCGCATTCAACGACCGAATGAATGAAGAGTTATGATTCATAATTGTGGTTGCATGTTAATTGTGGTTGTGGTTGTAGGTATTTGGGAACAGTGGTACGGGGATAATGCCATTATTTAGGTATAGTGTCTTTCAATAGAATCCGGCAATAATGTAAACAAGATAATATTTTGACAGTTGTCTATGATCATAGTGTTGTACCTATACTGATGTCAAAGTGCACTCACTTTGACATCAGTTGATTCAAATGATTAAATCTTTTTAAAATCAATTAGTTGTGACGGGTGGTGGCTGACTGGCGGAGATCCGGGTCTATAAAAGGTCGGGCGCACTGCAGATCGGCCCTCTCTCGCGCCGCTGCAGTTACCCAGGTAAGTGCCACACCTGCTGAAGAAGACCTGGACTCCTCGCATTGTACGAACCACGCCCTGTTGTTCTATTTGTAAATTCATAATTAAATATATATAGTGTACGGTTACAAGTGTTATTCTTTATCCTCCCGTAAGTACACGCCTGCTTAATTTTATGTGCACATGCTAGTCGAGGGTTGACTCCTAAAGCCACCCTAGAGTGATACATAGTGAGTAACAATGATGAACAACACTAACTTTCCAAAAACAAACAAGACTTTGATGAGTAAACAATGTATATGACAGTTTTTCAAATTATTGAAATTTTCGTCGTCCGAGTATTTTTTATTAAAATAACTATCATAAAGAAGTTATTTGGTGTCGAAATGACTGTAAGAACAATGTATGGTTCCTTGAAATGTAAATATGATCAGGATTGATATTCAAATGTAAGTAATTACGGAGTAATCGTGTTTAAATTGGTTTGTTTACATGATTGCCGGATTCTATTGAAAGGCACTTTACATAACCACGAATAATAGATTTTAATAATGGAAACGCTGGTAGAGGATGCTCTAGAAGGACTTACATCGATGTTATTGGTAATGTCCTTCACAAAGCACAGGTGCGTAGTAATCTCAACCGGCGTGCGTGTATGACAAGATGTATGAATGTGGATGAAGTGAAAGGAGTATGTAAGGATCATAGCATATGACATTCTATAGTTTCTGCCTACTCCAAAGGGAAAGAGGCGTGTGTTTATGTATGCAAAAATCTAGAAATAATGACCAACGTAGTGCGTCACGTCTTACGTACAATAGTTTTTATTTAACTATTATTTCATAATATTGCAACAAACGAATGGAAACACTCATGGAGTTGATTATACGCTATTTATTTTTGTCAATAATTGAACAGAGTTTTAGGTTATACTATAGTATACCTATACAGATAGAATTACCCATAAAATAAGCTCCCCAGACTATATAATCATAAACCCCCACCCTAAATCAGGCGATATGGCGATGGTAAGCCGGTTGTGACGTCACCACCAATCAAATGCAGGTTTTACGTAATAAGTTTGACGCAGCTTCCTCTCGTGGCTCGGCTGGCATATTATGGCGAGGCGTTACACTATACTAATAGACCAATCTTCTTTTTTTTTAATTTATTGCCCCACACTATGGTTTCTCCTGTATCGTGGGTGCGTTTACAGACACACATCTTCACATACACAAACGCCCAGGCCCGAAACAAATATTTGATCCGTGCGGGAATCGGACCCACGACCCGTAGCGCAGAAGCCAAGCTCAGCCCCTGCACCAAGCGTGTCGTCAATAGATGAGCTAATTGAGGACATATTAAATGACTACATTATATTTTTCCTTGTATATAATTTTCCTTTGTGGGTGCTAGTCAACACCGCTCATTCTGCATCCAGCGCGTGTACTGAGCACACCTTGACAGTCACCATGACTCATAACGAAACACGCGAAGTTCTGGTTGAAACAGAACTGTATATTTCTACAGCGTTTTTTATTCAGTTGGCTGTGATTGTGTTGACAATAGCTGCGTTGATATACGGAGTGATATCGTGGTGCATCATAAAAAAGTTTAGACACTTCAGAAACTTTGTGTATCTAAGCGCAATTCTCGCAAGTGCGTTGCGTTTAACATGTTTTTCTATAAATAATGTAATTTGTCGTTTCATAAATTATATCAGTCTTTACTGCGTTAAAACACTGAGTGGATATGGTTATGTTTACTTTATAACAGTGCAGAATTATTGGTTTTTGGTGATATGTTATATATTTTACGTTGATATTGTTAAAGTTTTCAATGTAGATATACAAAGGAGGTATTTAAAGAGTAGCCTCTTTGCTTGGGGTGTGCCTATGATAACAACCCTAATTTTTATATGTGTAATACCTCTAATAAAGAATAATATTGTAAAAAATATAATAATAATCGAATATGTAATCATACTTTTACCTTTAGTTATAAACTTGATTCTTTATATAAAAATTGTAAGTTCTCTATTCTGTTGTTATAACGCTAGCGCGAGTCCAGCTATTAGCAAATGGCGGCATTTCTACATAGCGACTTTGATATTTGTGTTGAGTGACGTCATGGTATTGACCTCTTTTATATGGGACGTATTTTTACCCCTCGTACCTATCTTAGGACCAGTTTTACTTAACTTACAAACAATAATGATTGACATATTCCTTCCTTTAGTTAGATGTAATCGGAAATTATGGGGGGACTTTTTTGCGAATCGATTAAGAACCAATATCGTGTAATTAGTTTGTAACAGATTTCTATCAATCAATTAATCAATCCTAAAAGTTAAGTGGTATAACAGATTAAGTGGCAGGGCGTGCCTAATACTGAGGTTCTGCGTCGCTCCGGAATGAATGGCATGGAAGCTCTACTCATGCAGCGTCAACTCAGATGGTGTGGCCACGTCCGTGGCATGGAAGACCACCGTTTGCACAAAGCCGTCTTCTATTCTGAGATGGCAGAAGGTAAACGTGTAACACTTTAGGGTGGCTTTAGGAGTCAACCCTCGACTAGCAGGTGCACATAAAATTTAGCAGGCGTGTACTTACGGGAAGATAAAGAATAACACTTGAAACCGTACACTATATATATTTAATTATGAATTTACAAAGAGTACAAAGAGAACAACAGGGCGTGGTTCGTACAATGCGAGGAGTCCAAGTCTTCTTCAGCAGGTGTGGCACTTATTTGGGTAACTGCAGCGGCGCGAGAGAGGGCCGATCTGCAGTGCGCCCGACCTTTTATAACCCCGGACCCCCGCCAGTCAGCCACCACCCGTCACAAACGAAAGCATGGTGATCAGCATTTGCGCTATAAGGATGTATTCAAAAGAAATCTGAACGCTTGCGCTATTGACCCTACATGTTGGGAAGAGCTCGCTTCACAAAGGTCGTCTTGGCGCTGTACTATCTATAAAAAGATAAAAACGTTCGAAGAAAATCGATTCGTAACACTTGACGAAAAACGCCAAATACGTTAAGAGAGACGAGACCTAAGCCCTTGAACACATACACTTTTAATTCTGCAGGTCAACTTTATTGCAGTTCTTGTGATCGGGTATTTAAAACCAAGTTCGGTCTAGCGAGCCATATTAGGGCTCAAGCTACGAAGTAATTTATTTTAGGGTCGCCGTTATCGAAATCGATAATGAAAATCATATATATATATATAGATATATTAAATTAAATTTAATATAAGATATTTACATTGATAGTAAATAAATGTATAATACTGAAAATACTGTTTTTTTTTGCCATAGCGGTGTTCCTATATCGGTTGGTTACAATTTTTTTTATTTTATGTAATATTAAAAGATGTTAGAAGCATAAATATCATACAGTAGGTACAGACATCGGACGTGTCCATGTATGCTTGTTTTAAACGACCGTCAGAAACTTATTAAACACAAGAAAGAATCAGCGAACTTTAAAAAAATCAAGAATTTTAATGCATAATAACTACAAGGATGCGCGAGCGCAGCTAGTTTCGATGACGCTGTGGTTGGACGAATAGCTCTTAACAATGAGCTTCAAGTCATGAGCGAGTTTGGCTCAGTCATATGCGGTCAGTAAGCTTCAAGGATGATTCACGCTAGACCGTGCCGGGACCGGGCCGGAGATTAACATCGCACACATTTTGTACCGAAGCAAGACCTCAGTCGCTTACTGGTTATTTAGCGTCAGTGACCAGCCCGGAAGCGACGGAGCTCTTGCTTCGGTACAAAATGTATGCGATGGTGATCTCCGGCCTGGTCCCGGCTCGGACCCGGCACGGTCTAGCGTGAATCATCCCGTGAATCTTCCTACTAGCGGCTCGTCCCTGTTTCGCACGGGTGGACATTTTTCCCATTTTTGCAACATTTTTCATTTATGCTCCGCTCCTATTGGTCGTAGCGTGGTGTTATATAGCCTATAACCTTCCTCGACAAATGGACTATCCAACACAAAAATATGTTTTCAATTCCACCAGTAATTCCTGAGATTAGCGCGTTCAAACAAACAAACAAACTCTTCAGCTTTATAATATTAATATAGACTGAGGCAGGCCTATGACCAGCCGAGTGAGACAGACTGAGTACGTATGCTCACTGTGGAGGAACGAGGTATGATGTTCCTCCAACGAAAAGGGACCAGGCGGGTGTTTTGCTTGGCGGGCTACTGCCGAACAGTTGATGTTGGGAAGTTGTATAACAGGGTGGAGTTTTGTAACAGCACCTGGTGGGAAAGTTCTCTAAATACCGGAGATAGCCAATTTTACTCAAAGAAAACATTCCTTTATGCATCCTTCCTCCATCCTCCTCCTCCTGCCTCCATGCATCATTCTTCCACTTTATAACAAATACTGGACACATAACTGAATAAGTATCTAACAAATTATTTATATACAATATGTTTTAGACACTGCACAGAGCGAAAGATTCTCTTATTGAGTGGTACATAACATGCTGTTGTCTTTTGCGGATTCGCCATTCGCGGCACGTTGGAGCAACTTGCAATAAATAATCTGCTTTGCCGACGCAACAAAGACCTACTTTGAGCAGGACAAATTATAATATAAATCGTATATAGTTAATTTTCAATTATAATTGTAACATTTATTTATCAAAATTTTAATTACATAAATATGGAATTTTTTTTTTCATAGATAATGTATAATTGAATTATTTATTTCCGTTTACACAATTATAAATTAGTACACAACTACATTCACATACACATGCACTACTCATATACACACAAATATTGGTTTAAGTGAACGGGCATGACCACTGAGACATCCGTAATTAAAGGTCAATATTTATTTTTTATTTGTTTATTTATTTAAGCACGCTATTTATCTATTTGGAACTGGTTTACATCAGTTACGTCACAATGGGTTCAGTTCAAAACCAGCGTCAGGCACTAAAGTCTCCGCCAGATAAGAAAAAAATAAAAGTCGTTGACACCCGTCTACCAATGTATTCCAATATTTCAAAACGATACGAAAAAATGTAAAGGAAGTGTCGCTAACACGTCAAAACAAACGTATCGCGGTAAGGGGCGTCCTTGACGCGTTCACTGGACATGAGTTACAAACCTTTTGGCCAAAACCATAATATTCAGTCTATTTATTTTGGAAGGTACTAGTACTCAATGAAACTCTTAAACCAAATTCAAAGTCAAATCATTTATTTCAAATAGGCACATAGGTATAGGCACATAGTTTCTTATTAAATTATTTTTTATAATTGGAATTTTTAAGCAGAGAATTCAGAATCTGTGTCCGTATTTTCACTCACGGAACTTTCACTTTCTGAAGTGTCTGTTACATTGATAATAAAGCTATAGTGTCTATTATTTCATAGGTAGGTATACATTTTAAATATATTTAACCAACCTGCTTGAGGTTCAACCATTCTCTGTCGTCGCCTTTTGTTGGGTTGTTGGTGGATCCATTCTCACTTCTTCACTAATTAACAATAATAACAAAAATAAATCAAAACAGTATGAAACTAACAAACTAAAACACTAAAAAACAATTAACAGTAACAAAATAATAACAAATGTGTGAAAACTTTCCAAATATGAAGTATGCTCAGTCAATCCCACGCGCAAACCAGATTTGAAATGGCATTGGAGACGAAGGACGCGATAGGTACATAATTACAAAATAGCGGACAGGTAATGCGCCCCTGACTCACTCTGACGTCACACTCAGCGCCGAGTATAACCGAAAAATACTTATTTTTTGGTAAGAACTTTAAAATTCGGTTATTTTAATTAATTATATACTTCTATGAATATAAGTTAAAGCTAAATAAATAAATGCAATTATGGCATGTTCTTTTATTGAAATATAAGTTGAAAACATAAGTAAATCAATAAAAAGAAAAATACACCACGAAAATTATTTTTGAAATACATAAACAATAGCAATTACATATTTCATTGTTTGAATATGTATTTTTGAACTTGAAAAAAATACCACAATTATACTTCAAATTTACGTATTTCTTACTTATTCCGTTGGGATAAGACGTGTTTGGATAACCGGTATTATGAAACTCGACCGAAGCAGCATTAGCGACAGTTTTGAATGACGAGCGATCTCTAACGAAGTTTTGTGGACTTTTTGGTACAAGTCGGATCAATGACTTTTATTTTTTCCTTACCTGGCGGAGACTATAGTACCTAGTCTCACATTTATGCTGAACTGAACCTATTTGGCGCAGCCGCTAGACACACAGCTACTTTTTTTTGTTTACTTTATTTTGTTTTCTCTCATTTGAATTTTTTGTATGTGTCCGACTGCTTTCGTGCCAACTTCTTTCATTCTTTCTTTATTTTTAAAATTAAGCAACACTGCAGTCAAAGATTTTTGAAAAAACGCTTGTCACACCCGGATATGTGGAGCCGGCTAAAATCCGACAAAATAATATTTTATGGCATCAATCGATAGGGTCAATCATAAAGATCAAATCTCTCTAACAAACATGGTAAATTAAATGAAACAACAACCATGAAATGTAAACTTATTTCCTTAATTGAACGAAAAAAACGAGTAAGTTAACTAATTAGTTGCAAGTAATGAACTCCATTTTGTTGGATACACAAATTGATTATTTTAAGGTATTCATTTCGAATAACTTTTAATAAAAAGTTGTGGTGAATACTCAAAATTTTATTGTTATCTATAGGATTTTTGGTAAATATTTATTTTTTACATATCCTCATAAAAACGTCTAAAGGGGTGAGGTCTGGTGAACTCGCAGGCCGTCTGAATGTGCCGTTTGTGCCGATACAGGTATTAAGATTTGATCCATATGATTGACCCCATCAATTGATGCCAAAAGAGTACAGGATGTAATTTTATCGGATTTTAGCCGGTTCAACTCCCGGGTGTGGCAAGCTTATTTTCAAAATCTTTGAATGAAGTTTAACTTCTTCAAAAAATAAAGGAATGTTTCCTGTGAGTAAAATTGGCTATCTCCAGTATTTGGAGTACTTCCCCTCCAGGTGCAGTTAAAAAATTCCATCCTGCATATACAACTTCCCAACATCTGCCGTTGGGCAGTAGCCCGCCAGGTATAAGACTCGCCTGGTTGGAGAATCCTCTCTTTTCGTTGGAGAAACACCATACCTCATTCATCCACACTAACATCAATGATCAGGGTGGATGTCCCAATAGTAAAATACTGATTCTCATACATTTGGTGCGATAACGTGACGTCTATATTATAGCGGTTGTCAGAAACTTGTGCTACCGATTGCTTAGTTCCAAATACGCACACGTGGCGCTAGTAAAATTGTCATACAAAGGACATGTTATATTTTTGTATGGAAGCTGGGCTTTGGCTGTGAACAGAGAAGAGATATTTTTTTTTATGAAAGTACATAAAATATGGAGCTTTCGTATATATTTTTAATTTTTTTTAAAAGCACCCTTCTATTGTTTTTTTTAATTTAAAGAATTAGAATTATAAAATTAAGTTGCAACTCACAGTTGTTAACCCATAATTATTAATTCTGGCAACACTTCTATTGGATGATATTTATTGTCATTGTCAACGTCAGTCATTGTGAAAAAGTCAAATTCAATTCAACTGTTGTCTGTTATTGTGACTGTGGTTCCTGTGTTTTTGACTATGTACCATTGTTTTGCGTTTTTTTTTATTTGACCTGGCTTTTAACAACAATAGATAGCGATTTTGTGTGAAAACTTTGACATGATTAGACATTGATGACATTACTGGCAATGACAAGTGACAACCTTGCTGACATACAGTAAATATTTTCTTTTATTCTATTGAGACAAGGGAATCAATGCCATACATCCAAACCATTAAGTTAATTCATTAATTTTATTTTAATTTAAGCCGTTTAATATTATTTTAATATTAGGATAAATATTATGCTTTCAAAAATGATATAGTTATATCATTTTTATTTCTAAATTTTTTATCAGTTTATTAGATTTCGAACAAAAAAAAAACAAGATTTTAAATATTTAATAATTAAATAATGGTGCTTTTTTAAAAATAATGTTTTTGTGAGCACGTCCTAGACAGTTTTCCCTATCAGAAAAACCGCACATGTAAGCGGTTCAAAAATAAAATTATTTTAAGCCCATTTCATAACATGTCCTTTGTCGAAAACGAAACGAATACGTTAACTACAGGATTGGGCAAAAACTCGTGCTAGGGGTAGTCTGTAGTGCAGAACGTTACTATACAGTACTAATATTTTTTTCTAGGTAGAATAGGTAGTTGCCTATACGAGGCAACAAATATTTCTTGATTATGATGGCAGTTAATTATGAAAAAAAAATGGTTGAGCCTCGAATTTTTCATTTCTGTAGCTGTCCTCACAACATTTTTCAGTGTTATTTCCCTCGTACAACAAAAACTATTGGTTATTTAGGCTTTATGGCTACTTTTATTTAAATCATGAATAGTGATAGTATTATCCACCAAGTAATTTTATAATAATATTTACCCAGTTTAATAACTGGTAAGTAAAAATGCATTGTCCCAGAAAGTCCTTTAGTTTCGGTGGCTTAAAGTTTATCAAAAATATTTTTGCATAGAACAACTCTAGCTCCCCCCATGCGCTTAAAACTTACGTGCCAGTGCCGCCTAAGTGCTTTCGTGGGAGGATATGCGCTGATTGCCTGCGTTGTCTGCATGTGCCCGCCAATAACGTAAGTATTTCATATCGGTGTCACAGGACAAATTTCTTTTCATTTCCGTGTATAGGTATAACTTGTCTCCCAATGAGCTAGTACATTTGATTAAGTATTCGTGAGTGCGCTAATTGTACTACGTTTATTTGTGTAGTATTCATTACATCTTATAACAAATAGTTTTCTTGTAATGCTGATTTTTGTCATTGGTTTTAATTTCGGTGTTTTCATTTCAGTTGATTCGGTGGCCTAAACTGTCAACTGAAATGATAAAAAACTTACCGAAATGATAAAAATTCTCATTTCGGTGAGTGCTATCAATTTCGGTTGATAATTATTTCATTTCGGTGAAAATCCAGGCCAGCAGATGA
This sequence comes from Amphipyra berbera, assembly GCA_910594945.2. Classification (NCBI taxonomy): domain Eukaryota; kingdom Metazoa; phylum Arthropoda; class Insecta; order Lepidoptera; family Noctuidae; genus Amphipyra; species Amphipyra berbera. The sequence goes on from OU343146.1 coordinate 3,373,630, forward strand.
ATTTTTCAAAATCTAGTTTTCAAGACTATGCGATACATTGTAAATTGAAACAAACTGTTACGAGATATGATCAAATATAATCCGATTTATTTATTTCAAAGTGCCAGGTGAATTCAAAGTTGAAACGCGATCTATCTTCTGTCATTGACATAATTGTTTTTAGAATGCTGAGCCCCGCATTGACCAAAGATGAGAGAAAGGAAAATAAAAAAATATTTTTTGGTAGAATTACAAACTAAGCTAATCAAAGCTAAACAAAGAGTTCCTATAATTGAATGCAACTTCAAGTAATTTGTAATCTCATTAGAAATACGCTAAGATTTTAGTCGTTAGTTAAAATAAATGCATGTTTTTTACTTATTCTTTTATTTTACTTCTTTTGTTGTAGATTTTTTAGTGTGGTTCTCAGAGTGATATCTAAAATTGGTCCGGGGGGGGGGGGGGGGTCGTAGGGGTCATGCCCCCCCATTATCGTACACGTCTAATTGACAAACGTCCTAAAAATAGATAATTCACAAAAAAAAATTAATAAATTCTAATGTGTTCAACTTATTTTACTGTTATTATGACCCCTCCCCCAAGTCTTTGGCTGCGACCGCGCCTGTATCACTCAGACTTCATAGTATACCAATCTTTTATACTTGCAAGCCTTTGCTTAGTAGTAAATAATATTTTAAGAAAGCCTGTCTGTATAAGTTTTGGGTGCATTTTAATTTCGGTGGATAGGTTCTTTCATTTCGGTGGCTAGTTATTTCATTTCGGTGAACGACTGTTTCATTTCGATGGCATCAACATTTTAAACACGTATATCTTACAAGTTTATTACGATATTTTGATGGCATTAAATATGACCATGAACAATATCAAGAAGTACAATAAACAACACAGTTTAAATATGGAAAAACTTAATAATAAGCAGTTCCACCGAAATGAAAGAAATACCTAACGATTTTGTTGAAATTTACCCATCAAAATGATTAAGTACAATACATGCGGGAACTGAATGCAGTCAGGGCCCCAGGTGAAGTTCCCCCCGCCTGCACGCCTCGCCTCACACCGACCGAAAATAATGCAACAAGTGCAAGTGCTTAAAATACTGTTTGCTATATATTTTGTTCCATAGCGTTTAGGACAACAGCTATTATGTCATGAACCGTTACGAAGGAAACAACTCCTGAATCTTGGTACATGGTATTGGCTAAAACCAAGTAATTAACTCAGAAATATTATTTTTGTAACTTGTATACTGAAAATGAGTCAATCTGCTTTGTGATCAGTGCATAGTGAGTGCGTCATGTTTGATAACGACACCACCGCAAATAACTCTACTGCGAGTTATCGAGCCCCGGTATCATCAGAAACTATCTTCTTGATCATACACTACTCTGTGTTTGTGCCGAATCTGGCTGCGTTCGTCTATGGAGTGACGTCATGGTGCATCATAAGAAAATTTCGCAATTTCTACAACTTCGTATATATCAACGCTATTCTAGCAAACGTCTTCAGACTTACAGTCTTTTTTATTGGCTACTACACCACCTGCGGTGAGATAATCAAGGATAGAATTACTCATCAACGATTATCTATACATACTTTTATATACTTAACAACAGTGAACAATCATTGGTTATTGGTGATATGCTATATGCTTTACGTAGACATTATTAAAGTTTTTAATGGGAATATCAGACGAAGATATCTAAAGAGTCTCTCTTTGCTTGGGGTCTGTCTATAATAACATCACAAATTTTTATATTTACTTTTTATTATTTGATTGAATTATCATATTTATTCATCTTAATTAAACCTTTTAATATATTATTACTTTTTATCGTAATGGGAAGTGTAATTTTACCTTTGACAGTTAACTTTTTCATGTATATAAAAATGTTGTATTCATTGTGTCATTGTAACGCCACCGCGAGTACAGCTACTAACAACTGGCGCCGTTTCTATATAGCTTCATTGGTTTTTATATTAAGTGACGTCAGTATGTTGACTGATTATTTTATAACAGGGATATTTAATGTTGAAGATGAAATAGCAGCACAACTAGAAATATTATTAAATGTCTTAAATGTAATAGTATTGGATCTTTTTTTGGTTGTGGTAAAAAGCAACCGGGAATTATGGTATGGATATTATATAAATAGATTAAATCAAAGGTCACTTACTCAAACGCGTAGGTGTCGCGATGATATCAGCATGCATGAAAGAGTTTAGCTGATGAGCGCATTTGCGGTTCCTGAAATATTATTATTCATATAATAAAATAAATAATTAAGAAGCGAATAAGGTCTGATTTTATTAACGTCGTATAGCGTTTATCCAAGGAATAAGTTTTGACAGAATTTTTATACAAAAGCTGTCTAAATGGCTAAGGACAATGCCAGAAATTCTATAGAGCTTTGCCCCACCCAGTAAAAGTCTGTTTAACAGCATTCCAAATGTAGCATTTTATTGGTGATTTATTACTGATGATAACTAAAAATATGTCTAAATGCCTTTAGGACTTGCGGTTTCAAAGGAAACTTATTATGTTTAAGTTACCTTAAGTTTCTTAATAGCATTAGGTTAGGCTCCTGAGATAAAAGTTATCCGACGTTGGTTAAATCGGCATTAAGTAAGTTTAGCGGAAATCATTTATTAATAAAATCGATTTTTGTTTCCAATAACACTATTTGTAGACTTTTATATTATTGTATAAATTATAAGTCGTCGAAATTCGTTACATCGCTTATATGTTTGCTCGAATCGTCTTTTCCTCAATAATCATCTTATGGTTTTTTTTTGTTTATTAATGTGACGTCATTTCTTCGAACCGTCTTTCCCATAATTTTAGTTTCACGTAAGTTTCAGTTCATAGGTATTCTTTTTATGTAATTTTTTCTAACATTTAGTATTAAAATCGACCATTAAGATAATTAACTAATTAATTTTGTTTTTAATTAGGTATTTAGGTATACCTACCTTTTTAAATTAAATAATAAGTACAAATAAACTAGACTAGTTTTTATTTAAAACATAAAATAAGATCACACCTGTATTCCCCGAAGGGTTGGGCAGAGGTGTATAGTAACACCCTCATTTCGCCGTTATTTTTAAGTCCTATGTAATAGGAGGCGAGCCTATTGTCATCAACCTGGCACAAATCCAAACTCCGGGCTGCTACTGAGGAATTCTACACGGAAAACTCCAATAACACTTTGCCCGACCTGGGGATCGAACCCAGGATCTCACAATCAGTATTCGCGCATGCCACTACTAGACCAACGAGGCAGTTCTTGAGTTCTACTACTAATAAAATCAAAATCTATTAGCTACTACTACTAGAACCTAAACAAATAAAACAAAGGGAAGTTAAGTTTCTAAGAATAAATATTTATTTATTTTACAAGTGTTATTTAAAATTGGTAGACAAACTATTAATTAAAAAATATTAAGTAAGGTACTGAACCAACATATAAAACAGTACCTACTTTATTGGTCGATTTTTGAATTCAATATTTATTATTTTGTGCTTAATACAATGTTGAGGTGCATGAAAAGAGCATCCACGAGTGACGAGTACGTCCAGCGCACCCTGGGCAGTCAGCCCGCTACCAACCTCATGCCGACACAAGAGGAGATATTTAAAAAAAAATACTACGTCTATTCATCTTTAAAGAAAAAAATAGCAGTACCTACCTACTATCAAAGAAAATAAAAAACATTATCAAAATAGAATTTAAAGGCACCATTTGCAAATAGGTACCTACACATCAGATTGATATAAAATTAAAAAGAAACATAAAAACAAAACAATACTTTAAACAACAATAATCAACACTGTCTTTTTACTAATTGTAATAGAAAAAGTTCAAATGTCCGTTTCTATTGCGGTGTTTAAAAAAAATCGAGTGTAGATGTCTTCATTTACCTGCCAGATTTTCTTCATTATTATGAAATTTAAAATAATTTTAGTACAGACTTGTAGATAGGGTTTATGTAAGCAATTTTTTGTAAAAAAAGCATTTTCGCAAAAATGTAGATGTCCGTATCTACCTTTTTTTTTTTTTTTTTTTTTTTTTCTCTCGTGGGGAAATCCTCATGGACTATCCCCCGTCTGGGGAAGACGGGGGGGTGTGCCAGACTCTTACTGGCTAAAACCTCACGGTGTCCCTCCTTCTGACCTAAGGCCGGGGTCACGGGATTCGCTGTTGCATGCACCGCGACCCCGGCAGATCTCGGTCCACCAGCTTCTTCTGGTGGACCTCTCCTATGGTGGGGCAGTTGCTCCCCTGCCCCACATCCATCCGAGAGGCGCGCGCAGGACATGACGCGCCATCCTCCCTGGGCCCGTTACTGGTCGGGCGACGGGTTCCCCAACCCGCCGCACGCAGGCCACTCACTAGGGTGGCCGGAGATCATCACGCGCCCTCCGGCGCCCGGTGCGTCTAGCGCGAGAAGGGAGAGAAGAAGCGGCCTCCCTCTCCCTCTCCGCTACCTCCTTGGTCGCCATCACCCCCTCGCAAAAGGAGGCGATGGCTTCCCACGCAGTCTCGCTCCCGACATGTCCGTATCTACCTATGATATTATGTTAACAAAATATAACAAACAAAATAATAAAAAAAAAACTTACGAAAATATTTTAAACAAAATAAAAAACAAGGTTAAAAATTCTTGAAGATTTCTTAATTTAAAAACACAAGAATAAAGTTAAATAAAAAATAAACAGAAAAAATGGAATTCAGTTTTTTTTAGGTACAATTTGTACCAGTATCTTCTTTAGGTACAGTACCTCAAGCGAATTAAGTTTCTATTCTATTCTGTACATTCTATGTACACTTTTTTTTTTAATCATACATTATTATTCCTCTGTTGTGGGAGTCCGTGTCGGTGAAATTGTGTTCCCTGATGTCGATATTATATATTTTCTTGTTTTTTTTTATGTATGTGATTTTTTATATTTAATGTTTTTCTTTAGTATCTAATAATATAAGACGTACACAATGAGGCTTGCATAGTCGCTGAAGGGCGAACTAATGCCTCGGAAAAATATTTGAAATAAAAAAAAAACATTTATTTATTTATTTATAGGAGAACCAACAGCTATAACAGATGAATAACAATTGAATATGCGACATAGAGCCAATTACAGGTTCCCACGGATAAAAACAAAAAATAGTAGAAATCTTAGGATCACTAACAGCACGATAAAAAATAATACATTTATAAATTTAAAAAATAATAAGCACTATGCACTTTTAAAAAAGTCTGCGTTAAGTCGAGTGCGTACAGAATAGGTTTTGGTGGTAAATGGGTCAAATGAGAACTCTTTACAGATAACATTAAAGTCCTTACTCGCTCGCACCATGTATGAGTTTTGCCTGTAGTTTGAAGAGGAAAAAGGAATAGAAATAGGCGGGTTAAATCTAATTGATCTCTGGGGAACATTGAAACGCAGTTTATGCAGAAGATCAGAACAGTCAATCTCATTAGATATAATTTTTAACAGAAATGTGCAATCTGCTAGCCTACGACGATTTACAAGTGGTTGTAAGTGAAATTTCTTGCAAAGATTTATGTAATTATCAGAATGATAAGGCACACGTAGCCGAAAACATAGAAAACGTATAAATCTTTTTTGTATATTCTCAATACGATCAATATATTTGCCATAACACGGGTTCCAAATTTGTGACGCATATTCAAGATGACTTCTAACAAAGGAGCAATAAAGAATCTTAAGGGTTTTAGCTTTCTTGAAACACCCTGCAAGTCTCATAACAAAACCTAGTGACTTCGAGGCTTTGGCCACTATTTGCTCAATATGTAAGTTAAATAAAAGTTTAGAATCATGAAAAACGCCTAGGTCACGTACACCTTCACCTCTCTGTAATAGCTGCCCTTTAAGTTTATAAGTTGTAGGGAGAGGGACGCGTTTTCTGCTAAAGGAGATTACTGAACATTTAACGGGGTTCAAATCAAGTTTGTTAATCAAGCAATAACCATCCAAACGCGCCAGATCAGATTGGAGAGCATCCATGTCATCATCTGACGATATTGCAGAAAATATCTTCATATCATCAGCAAAACAAAGCAAATTTGAGTTGTGGAAACACGAGTCGATGTCACTTACATAAATGATAAAAAGTAACGGCCCCATCAAGGAACCTTGAGGAACACCACTAGGAGCTGAAACCCAGCTGGACATGTAGTTGCTGATAACGACAGCTTGAGATCTGTTTTCTAGGTATGAAGTAAACCAACGAAGTAGATCTCCTCTGATACCATTGTTAAAAAGCTTTGTTTTAAGAATATTGTGGTCAATTCTATCAAAAGCCTTACTGTAATCCGTGTAAACGACGTCGACCTGTGCCCCGTTGTCCATACTGTCCGTTAGGAAGTCATTGAGTAGAGCCAGGTTAGGTACAGTTGACCGACCCTTAAGAAATCCGTGCTGAGAAGGGCTAAAAGACTGACTCAGCGCTGCATAAACTTGGTTGTACACAACCCTCTCAAAAACTTTAGCTAATATGCACAGTTTGGAAATCGGTCTGTAATTAACTATTTCGTTTTTGTGCCCTTTTTTATGCACCGGAGTTATAAAGGCAGACTTCCAGATTTGAGGAACAGAACGCGAAGAGAGTGATTTTTTAAACAATAGAGATACTGGCAAGGCAATGGTTTTAGCACACCCAATCAACAATTTGGGTGATATGTGGTCCGGCCCCGCAGATTTAAATGGGTCAATTTTACTAATGAGCTCAACTATAACATTTAAGTCAATCTCAATTGAGTGAATATCCGAGGGTATATTAGAATTTATGGCGGTTTGCGGAGGGCAATTGGTAGTTAACACATCCTTGGCAGGATCAAGAAAAGTAGAATAAAAGTGGGAAGAAAATGCATTACAAATAGACTCGGGAGAAGAAACGGTCGCATCACCATACTTGAGGAAACTGGGTATTACATTGGACTTAGATCGCTGCTTCACAAAGCTCCAAAAGCGTTTAGGATTCCTTTCGATGGAGGCTTCTGTATCAGATAAGTAGTTGGTGTAACAATCCGCTTCAAGTATATTAACCCGCTCACGTAAATGTTTAAAGGTCGCCTCGTCTGAAAGTCTGCCATAGGTTTTAAATTTACGGAGATATTTCGCCTTCTCTTTAATCAAGCGTTTAAGTGCCGGGGAGTACCATATAGGGTATGAGCTGTGAAAAACTGTCCTAGTAGGAACAAACCTATTTAAAATATCCGCTATAGTAGCATAAAAGTAGTTTACGGCGTCATTAAGTGACATGTTAAAAAATACGTTCGTCCAATCAATAGCTGCTAGCTCCCTGTTAATGACCGCAAAGTCAGCTTTATTGTAAAGGTAACGAGTAAAGGGAGCAGGCGTTAAATAGGTGTACTCAGCAAAGTTCACGTCGATACAAAGGGCCGGATGATATTTGTCAACAGGCGATAAAGGCACTAAACACTCACACACTGAAACAATTTCATTACATAAGACTAAATCCAGAATCTTACCATATTCATTCAATATTCCATTGAATTGATTGAGCCCCAAAACACGCAATTCATCTGTTAGCATGTACTCGTCGCCACTACAAATATTTTCAGGTAGTAATGTGTTGTTATTTAATTGCCACAAAATTCCACTTAGGTTAAAATCACCAATAACTAAATAATTATCAGTTGGATTGTTTAGCACTATACTACTTAAGCTATGGAGAAAATTCGATAGTTGGTCGGAAAAAGAATAACCACGGTTTTGCTTACATAGATAGATGACGCATACATTCAATTTAAGGTAATTTCTAGTGCTAGGCTGACGTACACTCAAAGTTACCCACAAGTCTTCAGCCGAGGAGTGAAATGATGGTTGCGGAACCGCCGAAATACACTTACGGACAGCCATCAAGACACCACCTCCACGAGACTGACCCGTGAGACAGTAATCTCGGTCGCGACGCCACACAATATACTGATCACCAAATAACTCCGAGTTTGATATGCCGTCGACTAACCAAGTTTCCGTTAAAACAATAACGTCGTATGAGCATAAGCATAGTTGGCGAAAGAAGGATTCAGTCTTAGTACGGAGCCCACGAACATTCTGATAATAGACATGCAGTTTTTTATTGTCGTTTAAAGCCATCGATAATTTACACAAGTTGTAGCAACAAAATTAATAGCACAATAACAACCACTCAAGTAACAAAACGCTAAATGACTATCGAATGCAGTGTCTGTGTCAATGTTTACGGATAATAAATACTTATAGTTAATGTAATATAACAAGACAAAAGCGAATAGTAAACCGTAAGTAGGGTAATTAGGCATACACAATTATTAAATAGCACAAAAAATGCAGCAAAAACACAGGTAACAGCGCAAATAAGTAGGCAGTAATTAGATTCAATAATGAGTGCAAGCGAGATAAGCATATATTGGAATAGAACAGCGCGATAAGAGAAACAAAAGGCCCATTTGCAAATACAAAAGTGAGGTGACGAAGCTTCGAGCACGTCAGCGATGCCAAACCTTTTACAAAAAATCAAGTGAGATACAGTTGCGGTCATTAGTACGTAATTAAAAATGAATTTATTTTTTGACATATTTAAAAAAAAAAAATTTTTATGAAATAATGAGAACCGAAAGATGCGCCACCCTAATTTAGCTTGTTTAAATCCTTCTCTTTGGATATTACAAGAACAGCCGATCCTTCCTGCCTGCGGACATGAATCTTTCCGTGTTTGACCCATACGTGCTTAAACTCTTTCTCCTTTGCTATCGTTCGGGTTTTGTTCAGCAACTTTTTGGAGTCAGGGTTAAGGTGATCATTCACATAAACCCGGTTCGTCTGGCCTACGAATCCAAGGTCATGGGCGGATAACGTCTTGAAAGAGCGTGCAGCCGCGACAAAGTCCTCTTTGACATATCTGTTTAGAAAGCTGACCACAATTGACTTGTCCTTTGTGTTAAACAATGGAATCCTGGATATGTAGTTGATCTGGGTTTTCGGAAATGTAAAATTAACTTTTTGGCTGATCTTATCCAAGATAGCGAACAGATTTTCGTCCTTTTTTATTGGAATGCCCTTAATTTCCACATTGTTTAGCCTTGATCTCTGGTCGCTAGCGGACAGCTCCGATTTAATCAAGTCAATGTCCGACTGAAGAGAGTAAACAGATTCCTGTAGCTCCTCAAGACCAGCAACTCTAGTCTCAATGCCTGCAAGTTTGACTGAGAAATCATCCAGCCGTTTACCATCGAACTCACAACTGACCTTGAGTTCCTTCAGTTCCTCTTTAATTCATCTGACATCATCAGACAGCGTCGGCAGGCCAGCCAGTTGAACCTTGAGCGCACGAATCTCAATTAGGATCGTTTCTAGAGACACAGGTTCAGGTGTTGGTAGTGGAGACAGGGTAGGGGTCGGTGACGGTGAGGAAATTCGGCACTTAGGACATTTCCATGCCGCCCTTCGGTCAGCTCCTAGTTTTCTCCACCCACCCTCTGTGATGCTAGCGCAACCAAAATCGAGGTGCCGCTTGCATGAGGCACACTGAACGCCATCATTAAAATCCGAGTTACAGCTGGCACACTTCATCATAGTTATATGTTTAGAACCACTGATAAACAGAACCGAACTTGTGATGCGTAAGAAGGTAGGTACTTGCGTAATGATCGCGCGACGTGCGTAGCGGACGATATCCATATATTATTATTGAAATTAAATTATATTAATAAACATATTGACATAAAAAGGGTTAAATGATGGAATCAGGCGTTACTTAGCGGAAATCCATGACCTATAAATATACAATAAAATATTTAGTGTTAGTTCCGCGAAAAACAGTTGATGAAGCCTGAACGCAGTATGCAGCACCGCCCTCCCGCCCGCAAATATATGCAAATGCAGAAGGTGCGATTAATAACATGCAACACACAAGCAAAACGAACCGATACGACACGTGTTTCGCCCCTCCACGGGGCATCCTCAGGAGATGTTGACTCGTCGACCGAGCGGTCCGAGCGGCTTGATCAACTGTTTGTCGCGGAAACTAAATATTTTATTGTATATTTATAAAAAGGGTTACAAAAAGATATGTATCTATACATATAAGTGTTATCTGTATCATAGAGACTAGTATTGGCACATATACCCAAAACAAAATAACAGTCCTTCTACAAATAAAATTACCGTTATCGAATAAAAATATCACTAAACAATTCTTGGTTGGTAGTGTTGGTACCTACTACTGTCGGTAGTTCATTCCATTTGTGATTAACGTTAGCGAAATTTATATTTTAACTAAAAAAATAACTGATATTTTCAACCAATAAAATTATCGATAAAAATATTTATCAATTACCAGTTAACAGTTAAATAAATTCAACCAGTAACGCCATCTCTAATTGGGACCAGTGTCTTCTCATGTTTATGTTATTACAGAACTAGCGACCCGGCCCGGCTTCGCACGGATACAATGTAGATACTAATGTGGGGCATATAAACCTTCCTCTTGAATCACTCTATCTATTAAAAAAACCGCATCAAAATCCGTTGCGTAGTTTTAAAGATCTAAGCATACATAGGCACAGACAGACAGCGGGAGCGACTTTGTTTTATACTATGTAAAGGAGATGATGGTAAAATAGTGGTTTGAATACAAAAAAAGACTTAAATTTTGATAATAGAAATTACGCATTTTATTGTGTGTTGGTGTGTGTGTGTAAGCAAGTGTTGTGTGTGTTTGTGTTGAGAGTGAATAGTGAGTGTACTGGACGTGTATATTGTAGTGTGGTCAAGGGGTACATGGAAAGGAAACAAGGTCTTTCCAAAATAGCTGTTTATTATATGCACCAAGACGTCTCATACAAGCGAGCGATATACGGATACTATCTCTAACACACATATTCTAAGGCGTTCCTCCAAAACTTACTCGACTCAGGACGGCCTCGAAAACACATTCTAAATTGTATTCTTAGCCGTAATTTCAAGTGAACTTTGAGGTTCCTCGACGGAGTCATTACGTCATAATTTGAATTATCTGCATCGCGCAAATAACGCCGCGATAAATACTTGTAAGGATTATCGTAAGCATATTCGATAAAGTCTTCAAAATTCATTTTTGTTACATATGAACTTTGACACTTCCTCCCTTAAAGTAGGTTCCGAGTTACCTTGAGTTTGACAGATGATTCCTTACCTCGACTGAGGAAAAATCTCAAGTCGAGAAAGTTTATGTCAAGTCGAGGTGGAGTCGAGTAAGTTTTGGAGGAACGTCTTAGAATATAGGTGTAAGACACGGCGAGTACATCACATACAGTAAGTACACAGTGAATACTTAGTCAGCACATTATAATATTATAATTAAGCTAGAGCCTGTTCACACAGCGGAACCGTTTTTAACGCATCCGTCGTTTCTGGATGGGTTGTTCACATCTGTACCGCCGGATCAGTAAAACAAATAGCAGCTACGTCGCACCTGGCAGGCAGGATACGATAAAAATAACGGATCGTGTATGAAGGCACCCATACTTCTCCATACATCTTCATGACGAATCCGCTTTTTATACTGTTCCGGCATCCAGTTTTTGATGACATAACGGAATGTGTAAAAATATTGGACCAGTATTTTTTACTGGATTCAGAATACTATCGCGTATGTGAACTCGTTCAAACAACTACAGGTGTCATCACCAAAATAAAAACGGATCCGCTAAAAACGGTCCTGTAAACAGTTTCTTTGTGAACTAACTCTTACTCCTTTTTAATTTATTTACATAAAATTCATGCCAAAATTTCCGATTACTCTTAATTAAAGGAACAAATAAGGCTATTGCTATTATTTGCAACCATAATGTAGCCGCTCGTATGGAGAGTATAATGTCAAATATGTCAAATGATCTCCATATATAAAAAGTCAAAACAATGACGTTACTCAATACAAACATTGACGTCGCTATGGACAAGCGACGCCATTTATCTTTCCTTCTTTCTTTTTTAGTCATCGTACTAGCGCTCGAGTCAGAACACCAGAACAGAGAATTTACCAGTTTTATGAAAATTATCAAGTTTATAATTGATGGTAAAATGTTGCTTATAATCATAATGCCAAAGGTGATAAAGAGAACAATTGCTTTTTCTTTCATTCCTTGTAATAATAAAGCAATAGAAACCATAATTAATATACAAATGAGAAATATCATTAGAGGCAGCCCCCAGGCAAAAAGGCAGCTTTTTAAATATTTCCTTTTCACATCCTTATGGAAAACTTTAACAATGTCCACGTAAAACATATAACACATCACCAGCAACCAATGGTTGTACACTGTCCATAAGAATATAAATAAAAAAACAAATGTGTCACTGATTTCAGTCATCTTGAATTTATCACGTCGATCAGTGTGAATTATGAATGATACAATCGATAAACGTAGTATATTCACTAGGATTGTGTTGAGATACACATAGTTGTTGAAATTACGGAACTTTCTCATGATGCACCATGACGTCACGCCGTATATGAACACAATCAGAGACAGCGTAAACACAGAGTAGTGTATGGTAAAAACAATTGATAGATCCACGCCATCATCACTTGTTGTAGAGTTGTTTTCGCTGTTGTCGTTATCAGACATGGTGAACGTCACGTAAAGAGCCGACACACGTCCACCATCTAGTCGAACACTGCTTTAATTATTTTAATAGTAGTATTATAGGAAGAGAGGACAAAATGGTCTATTTCACCCGAATTTTGGGCACGTACTGTTGTAATCTATCCTGTTTGCACTTATCAGCACAGCTCGTAATGGTCCAATTAGTCAATTAAAGCCTTTGATAACGGCATCAAGTTAAACCTGTCAATGAATCTCATAATATGCGCTTGATTTGTTGATTGTGTTACAGAGATATTATTAAAGGTGGAAAGGGGAGTTCATGTCCATGCCCCTTGAGTGCAAATTATAAAAACATTTTTTAGGTTTAACATACTTAAATGGTAGTCATCCTCCTAGCCTTTTCCCAACTATGTTGGGGTCAGCTTCCAGCCTAACCAGATGCGGCTGATTACCAGTATTTTACATGGAATGACTGCCATCAGACTTCAGCAACCCAGTAACTGGGCAATGCCGATATCCTAAAATTAGACCGGTTAGCATTTCAAGTAAGCGAAGCGGCGGGAAAAAGCTAGTTACATATAAAATCCATGTTGTTATCATTGTGCTTTAATTGACTACTTGTGCCATTACGAACGGTGCTGATAAGTGCAAACAGGATAGATTAGAACAGTTCGTGCCCAAAATTCGGTTTAAGTAGACTAGTTTGTCCTCTCTCCCTATAATACTACCTACTATTCAAATAATTAAAGTAGTGTTCGGCTAGATGGTGGACGTGTGTCGGCTCTTTACGTGACGTTCACCATGTCTGATAACGACAACAGCGAAAACAACTCTACAACAAGTGATGATGGCCAGGATCGAGCAATTGTTTTTACCATACACTACTTTGTGTTTACGCTGTCTCTGACTACGTTCATATACGGAGTGACGTCATGGTGTATCTTGAGAAAGTTCCGTAATTTCAACAACTTTGTGTATCTCAACACAATCCTAGTGAATATACTATGTTTATCAATTGTATCATTCATAGTTCACACTGATCAACACGTTAACTCAACTACACACACCGGCAAAATTAGAGGAACACAAAAAAAAGATGACTTTTTTTACAAAGTTGTGGGTATTTCGACAAGTGGTTTTGTTATTTGAATGATTACCCTTTTTTCGTACAATATTATGGGGATTTTTGACTGTTTTCAACATTCTAACATAAATTATACCCTCTTAAGTGTTTGTTGACAATTAACGCTTCTGAGTGTTTTTGATAAGAAAGTTCGTTTAAGCAGTCAATGGTGGCCCTAGCTCATTTTGTTTGTTTTATTCCGAGAGTTAACATTGTATTGCATACAGAATGAGTGATTTGCCTGCAACTGAAGTCGCCAGGGCTGTAACAATGATCGAGGAAGGTCACACCTACCGTTCAGTCAGTCGAACGTTGGGTGTATCGGTATCTGTGATCCACCGTAATGTGCAACGATACAGACAGACGGGATCTTACGTGCGCAGGCGGGGCCAAGGCAGAAAACGTGCAACCAGTGCCGTAGACGACCGTTTTATAAGGGTGCAAACTTTGAGAAATCGTCGTCAAACGGCTGTTCAGGCCCAAAATCTTTTGGAAGAAGTGCGAAACGTACGTGTTAGTGAACGAACAGTGAGGAGAAGACTCAATGAAGTTGGATTAAAGTCGTACGTCCCAGCAAAAGCGCTAAAACTTGAGGTGAGCCATCGAGTAGCCAGATTAGCGTTCGCACGTCAGCATCTAAATTGGTCCAATGAGTGGAGTCGAGTTTTATTTTCTGACGAAAGCCGATATTGTGTGAATTTTATCGACGGAAGGGAGAAGATGTGGAGATATCGGGGAGAACGTTACCATCAAGCAAATTTTTCGGAAACAACGTCTTACGGTGGAGGGTCTGTTATGGTGTAGGGTGGTATAAGTTTGACGGCACGCACCGCCCTGGTCATCATTGATGGCGGTTCTCTGACTGCACACAGGTACATAACTGAGATCCTAGAGCCCCATGTTATGCCTTTTGTCCCATTCATAGGCTCAGATTTTGTGTTTATGCACGACAACGCACGGCCCCACACTGCGCACATAGTGCGTGATGACCTTAATGAGATCGGTATAACCCAAATGGACTGGCCAGCACGATCGCCGGATATGAATCCAATAGAACATGTCTGGGACATGATTGGACGAAGGATCCGAGCAAGAAATCCAGCCCTTAGGAATGTTGAAGAGCTGAAATTGGCGCTGGTTGAAGAATGGGACACTTTGCCTCAGGAAATGATTGACGGTGTCATTAGAAGCATGGGTAGACGTATCCAAGCCCTAATAAGGGCTCGAGGAGGCAACACGCGCTATTAATTGTTTTTATTTCTTTTTTTTTTAATTTGACTCTATTCTTACACATCATAATTTTTCAGTTAAGAACATTTTTATTGTTTTTTTTTAAATAAACCCTTAATAAAATCTAAAATTTGTGTTTTTCTTACATAAAATAGATAAACAAAATTAAATAAAGCTAAAATAATAAATAAAAGACATTAAATCTCAAAAACTAATGTATTTTTTTTTGTGTTCCTCTAATTTTGCCGGTGTGTGTATTATTCAGATCAGCGAGACATTTGCTGTTTTATTTATATTCTTATGGACAGTGTACAACCATTGGTTGCTGGTGATGTGTTATATGTTTTACGTGGACATTGTGAAAGTTTTCCATAAGGACGTCAAAAGGAAGTATCTAAAAAGCTGCCTCTTTGCCTGGGGGCTGCCTCTGATGATATACCTAATTTGTAGATTAATTATGGTTTCTAATGCATTATTATTTGAAGAAAAGAAAGAAAAAGCTATTTTGCTCTTCATCATATCTATCATAACGATTATAAGCTACCTTGTACCTTCTATCATAAACTTGATCATTTTCAAAAAACTGGTACATTCTCTGTTCTGGTGTTCTGACTTGAGCGGTAGTACGATGACTAAAAAAGAAAGAAGGAAAGATAAATGGCGTCGCTTGTCCATAGCGACGTCAATGTTTGTATTGAGCAACGTCATTGTTTTGGCTTTTTATATATGGGAAACATTTCGTATTTCAATCATCATACGAGCAGTTATATTATGTTTGCAAATATTAGCAATAGCCTTATATGTACCATCAGCTAAGAGTAATCGAAAATTGTGGCATGAATTCTTCGTGAATAAATTAAGAAGGAGTATTTAGTGATAATTATGAACAACAAAAGTTAATCATGGGAACTCAACCAAGGAGTTATAAATCGGACAAGTGTCATAGCAGACGTCGGTATCGATTATTCCATTTTATCATTCAAACATTTTACAGCTCTCTAATAAACGCCCTACAAATTGTTTTAGCAAAGTTGTCCTCTTTGACTATTGATTGTGTGGTCCACATTTGGCAGTGGACGTTTCTAGGCATAGCTTAATTGGGATAAGGCTAGGAGGAAGTAGATTAGTGTAGATATTGGCGTTTGAATTCGTAACTGTGTGTCGTAGTAATGTGTGTAGCGGGTACGCCATGTAGCAGTATTCTGCGTGGTCGTAGTGAGCTCACAAATAATTTACTACTTAGTTATTACGAAGTAACGTTACGTGGCAGTACAGTTTTCTTCAGCTACGCGATGTAGCAGTAACGTGCGCAGCAACTGTGTAGTAAATAATTTGTGACGTTGCTACAACGCACATAGCTGCAATACTGCGTAGCAGCAGTGATAGTTTAGTGGTGTGACCGTTGGACTGCCAATTCATTCCAGGTCTCGAGTTCAAACCCAAGGCACGCACCTCTGACTTTTCGGATTCATGTGCGTATTGTGTAATTATCACTTGCTTAAAAATGGTGAAGGAAAAACGTGAGGAAACCGGCATGGCTGAGAGATATTTCTCGACGACATGTGAAGCCAAGTCAGAGGCCTATGGGCGGCATAAAGTCTGACACCAGGTTAGTCACTAACCACATGAAAAGAAGAAGATCGCGTAGCCGTGGAACACGTTACTGCAATACAACTATACTTACGTCGCAACTATATCACAATCGCACAATCACTAGCAAAACACATTTTCTCCACGAAAGTATATTTTGCATGGCTCCGCGTATATTTAACCAGATCCCATGTTCTATTAGGACTATTTCAGAAATCAAAATGTTTAAAAAATCACTACACGAAATGTTGGTGGAAAAATGTTACTACTCAGTGAAAGATTTCATGGCTGACAAAACGCTTTTAAAATAGCCACGGTTGCGTTTAGTATTGCATGCATACTTTTTATACTTTTTTATTATAATTTTTATATATTTTGATAATGTTCACCTAATGCATGTTAATGATTTTAATTTAATTTATCTGACATTTCTATAATAACTAAATTGACAATTACCTTATGACTTACGATACAATGACTTATTGAAAATGTACTTAAAATTATATTTTGTATGTAATATTGTATGCCTACAGGGCGGGACATAGCTGAACTCAATTCCATGAAAGATATGTATTTTGTAATGTACCTGTGATCCACAATAAATATTATGATTGATTGATTGACAGTATTGACATTGACACCTGTGAAACGTCAAACGTCAAGGCGGATGCACACGTAGGCACACTTTAAATATTCACTCATTTACGTATAAATATCTATGTATTTATTTTAATTAATTTATTTATTTTATTTATGTAATTAATTTATTAATTTTTGTATTTGCACGTGGCTGCCCGTGGCTTCACTACAGGACCCACCCGAAAACCAGCGCTGCTATACTTCGGTGTAGCAGCATTATGCTGAGATGGGCTCCTTTTCTTGTCTCATAGAGGCATATAACTTGTGTATATTGTTGATTTTTTTTATTTTATGTTTGTATGTCTGTATGTCTGTAACGAGACTCAAATAAATTATTTTCTTTCTTTCTTTCTTTTATCGTAAATAATTTGTGACGATACTACGAAGCAGGATACTACATGGCGTAGCTGCTACACTCATTACGACACACAGCTACGAATCCGAACGCTATTATCCACCACAACACAACGATGCAGTGAAAGATTCATCGTAGGTACTTATTGCATGTCAGTATGTTTTTATATCACAATTTTCCACCTATAATAATATTTCTTTTACACAATGGATGAATTGGGCTTATCATACTCATTGACGGATTTAACTTGGATGCCGTTATCACAAGCTTTAATTGTCTACTTGAGTCATTACGAACTGTGCCGATAAGATCAAACAGGATAGATAAGAACAGTAATTGCCCAAAATTTGGTTTAAGTAGACTAGTTTGACCTCTCTCTATAATACTAATATTAATATTACTAAAATACCTAGCGTTCGTTCAGAAACTATTATCGTATCGCATGGTTTGTGCATCACACCTCAATATCTCGCTCCTAATATTTCTCTTCTTCGAGTGTAAATGGTGATATTATCTGATGGCGCACCTGTGTTACTAAACGTGACGTCACCATGTTTGATAACGGCACCAGCGATGACAACTCTACATCAAGTGATGATGACCTGGATCCATCACTTGTAATTCTTCACTACTTTGTGTTTACGCTGACTCTGACTACGTTCATATACGGAGTGACGTCATGGTGCATCATGAAGAAGTTTCGTAACTTTAACAACTATGTGTATCTCAACACAATCCTAGTGAATATACTGCGTTTATCAACTGTGTCATTTATAATTCACACTGATCAAATTATTAATTCAACGATTGTTCAGATCCGCGAGATTCTTTTTCCTTTATTTACAATGTTAGCAACAGTGTACAACCATTGGTTGCTGGTGATGTGTTATATGTTTTACGTGGACATTGTGAAAGTTTTCCATAAGGACGTCAAAAGAAAGTATCTAAAAAGCTGCCTTTTTGCCTGGGGGGTGCCTCTGATGATACACCTCATTATTATAGTCGTTACGATTTTTATTGTCCTATCATTAGAAGGAATAAAAGAAAGAGCAATTTTGCTCTTCATCGCTTTTATCATTATGATTATAAGCTACATTTTACCTTCAATTATAAACTTGATAATTTTCATAAAACTGGTACATTCTCTGTTCTGGTGTTCTGACTCGAGCGGTAGTACGATGACTAATAAAGAAAGAAGGAAAGATAAATGGCGTCGCTTATCCATAGCGACGTCAATGTTTGTATTGAGCAACGCCGTTGTTTTGACTTTCTTTTTTTGGGATCCATTTCGCCTTGCGTACAACGTAAAAACAATTATATTATGCTCGCAAATAATAGCGATAGCCTTATTTGTTCCTTCAGTTAAGAGTAATCGGAAATTGTGGTATGACTTCTATGTGAATCGATTAAAAAGAAGTATTTAGTGATAATGATGAACACCAAACGTCAATCATACTATGACTCAACACAAGAGTTATATAAATCGAACGTTAAGCATAATAGAGGTGACGACACGTTTGGTGCAGTAGCTGAGTGATTGGCTTCTGCACTACGGGTCGTGGGTTCGATTCCTGCACGGAACAAATATTTGTAAGGCCTGCAGATAGTTGTTCTGGGTCTGGGCGTTTGTGTATGTGATGATTTGTGTCTATAACGCACCCACGATACAGAAGAAATTTTTGTGTGGGGCAAAGATTTAAATAAAAGTCATTTACTTAATTAGATTAACGATAATTCGTGCACTACCTTTTTACCTACGCAATTTTTTTAAACATTACGTGATGGATGGTTGATACCACATGTAATTATTAGTAAGCTTGTCACTTCCTTTAAATCCAACTAGTGACCCGCCCCGGCTTCGCACGGGTGCAATGTAGATACTATTGTGGGGCATATAAACCTTCCTCTTGAACCAGTCCATCTATTGCTGAAAACTGCATTAAAATCCGTTGCGTAGTTTAAAAGATCTAAGCGTACAGACAGCGGGAGCGACTTTTTTTTATACTATGTAAAGATGGTTAATTCAAAAAGCGTGGAGCGCTTTTTGGTTGTGTATACTTTTAACTAATTGAAACAAAGCGCTTCACGCTTTTTGAATTAACCATTATTAGTATTTATCACCCACCACGTATTGTTTAAAAGAATATATATGTTTGCGTTTACTGTAAAATGAAGGTAAAATATTGGCAAGAGTAAAATGCATAGATAGATATTTTTATTTTTTTAATAGATTCTGGAATGTTTCACTGCTAAGCAAAGGCCCCCCCTTTTGCCTTCCAAACCGAGGTACTTATATCGTAACTAATACAAGTCAGATTAATATATATATATAATAGTTTTTTGTGCGTGATAAAAGCGTGTTTTTAGTTTTTTAAACTACATTTTTCTTGGCAATGTTGTAAATTTCCCCTTTGACTGTTTATTGTGAAGTCTATATTCAGTAGTGGACGTTTTTTGGCTGATTATGATGATGATGAAACCTGCTATTAGTCAGTAACATCACTCGCTAGGATGTAGATAATAATTTGAAGAAGAAAGATATTGCGTGAATGTATTATGACATATAATTTTATATATTAAATAATTATAAAACCTTCAAAACTGTTATCAATTGCTTTATTTGACCCTTGCCCTTAATTCCTCATTTCCAACCAACTCATATATATTTAGCCTATTACTGTCGCACTGCTGGGCACGGGCCTCTTCTCAGAATGAGAATAGGCTGGTGCGAGTTGGCCGACTACACACACCATCGAGAACTTTATCAGGTGTGTAGGTTTCCTCACGATGTTTTTCCTTCACCATTAACGCAAGTGATAATCAAATTATTGCATGTCAAATCTTGGCAACGCGATGCAGGATTTCGTGACGTCATATTTAAGAGTTGTTATTATTGGTTGCTGTAGACTGCTAGATCATCGTCGTGCTGCGTAGTTCGCATTTGGCTTAGTAGATGACGCCACTATAACATTATTAGTGATGATAATGGCGTTCGAACTCTGTGTAGTAGTAATTTATGTAGCAGCTATTTAATGACGACACGTTTGGTGCAGTGGCTAAGCGATTGACTTCTGCGCTGCGAGTCGTGGGTTCGATTCCCGCACGGATCAAATATTTGTATGGCCTACAGATAGTTGTTCCGGGTCTGGGTGTTTGTGCATGTGAAGATTTGTGTCTGTAAACGCACCCACGATACAGGAGAAATCCTAGTGTGGGGCAAAGTTTTATTTAAAAAAAAAAAAAAAAAAAAATGTAACACCTGCGTAGGAGTAACGTCACAGGTACCTATTTTATACCCATTTATTTCCAGCCATTAACATTTAGTAACATAGCTTAACGAACACAGTATTAGAAGGGTTTGACGAGTCAACATCTGAGGATGCCCTGGGAAAGACGAAACACGTGTCGTATCGGTTTGCTTTGCTTGTGTGTTGCATATTATTAATCGCACCTTCTGCATTTGCATATATTTGCGGGCGGGAGGGCGGTGCTGCATACTGCATTCAGGCTGGATCAACTGTTTGGTGGAATTAACACAAAATATTGTTACTGTACACTTGTACGTCATAGATATCCGCAAAGTAACGCCTGATTCCATTATTTATATTATTAGAATACAAAAACAATTGAAGGATAAATATTAATGTCTCTCAGTTACGCAATATCTTATCTTATACCTTTAAACGAGCAATTCTTGTATACATGTATATAATCTGAATCTCGGAAACGGCTCCAACGATTTTCATGAAATTTAGTATGCAGGGTGTTTCGGGGGCGATAAATCGATCTAGCTAGGTTTCATTTTTAGAAAACGTCGTTTTATCCGTGTTTTCAGACAATGAAAAACTGCTACAATATCATTAGAATGCAAAGGTAAATTTCGCCATTATCTTCAAGGTTATAATAGCTAAGGTGGGAAATCGGGCGGTCCCAAAACCAGAAGATCGCGATTCGAGTCCAGGTGATTATTTTTATCCCTTTTTTTTCAAGTTCCTTCTTTTTCTTTTTTTTTCTTTCCAATAAACACGATTTACCAGAAAAAACCGAGCCAAGCTCGGTCAACCAGGTACTGTCTACATTATATTGCGAATTATCGAATTGCTCGGCTATCGCTCGCCGCGCGGTCATTTAACTCGGGGTGCTGAAATGCCTCACGTTAAGAACACATGTTTAAGTATTTGTTATTATACTACACTGAGTAAGAGTCAGAGGGGGCCCTAAAAATCGGGTAACGTTAAATGTAATTGAGACCTTAATGGCCAATTACTATAATTTACTGAGCATTATTGATTAAAATTCCAGTTTAACCTTAGGATATCGGCATTGCCCAGTAACTGGGTTGCGGAGGTCTGATGGCTGTCGCTCCGTGTAAAATACTGGCATTCAGCCGCATCTGGTTAGACTGGTAATTTTTTTTATTGAAATCTAATGTATCCCGTTCAGGGTTAATCTATTTATGTCAGCGGTACATCACGAAGTTTGAAGGAATTACATGATTTCGTTTACAGCCTGTAGTAATATCCCTAGTAGGTACGCAATGGCGAGAAACGACGCATAACCATGTACAATGACGGAATTAACTTCTCCTTTGTTTGAAATCTGTTTATTAAAGAAGAAACTGACAGTCTGACTGACTGCAATGTGATACCCTAGTGGTGTGACCATCGGACTGCCAAGTCATAGGTCTCGAACCCAACGCACGCACTTCTGACTTTTCAGATTCATGTGCGTATTGTATAATTATCACTTGCTTAGAAACGGTGAAGGAAAACATCGTGAGGAAACCGGTATGCCTGAGAGATATTCCTCGCTTGTGTAGCCAAGTCAGCGGCCAATGGGCGGCATAAACTCTGACATCAGGTTAGTCACTAACCACACGAAAAGAAGAAGAAGAACATACTTAGGCATCCACTAAGGAATGATTTTTTCAAGGAAATTGAAATGAGGGGTTATCATTTGTATGATAATGAAAATCCTTAATTCAATGGCATTATAAACTTGTTTGTTCCCATCGTATGCTCCAGATGATTGTAGAACAGAAGTAATGTATGATTTGAAGTGTCGATAAGGACTATTTTGGTGCAACTGGGAATAACCCTGGGAGATAGTCATGATAATCTAGGGGCTCGTGGCTAATTACCTATCAAGCGGATCATACGATTTGCGAGATTAAGCTGCGCTTGCCGCGGTCAGTCTGTGGATGGGTGATCATTCGTTACACATCCAAATCCCTCCGTGCCTCGGAGAGCACGTTAAATAATCGGTCCCGGTTGCCATATGAATACCTATGACAGTCGTTATGGGAAGTCAGAAGCCCGAAAGTCTGACGACCAGTCTAACCTTAGGATAACGGCATTGCCCAGTAACTGGGTTGCGGAGGTCTGATGGTAGTCGGTTTGTGTAAAATACTGGTATTCAGCCGCATCTGGTTAGACTGGAAGCTGACCCCAATACGTATGGGAAAAGGCTAGACAAAACAGATAGTCATGATAACTTTCCCAGGCAGCCTGCTTCTCAAATAGAAATGGGTCAAAACTACATATTTGTGTCCAGAGCGCAAACATGCAGGTAAAATAATAAAAACATTTTGTTACAGTTTTATAATTATTTATTATATTAGTGTAGATATCTATTAGCTACTATACCTATGTATAAAACACAATATCTTAATTATTCGAATTACTATTCATCTAATACGCCAGCTAGGGTGTTACCACAGTAAAAATAGAAGCTAAAGCAGTATGAAAACTGCGTACAAACGTTCGAAAAGGCACACTCACAAAGACGCGCGCATCGACGAGACTCAAAGCGGCGCTCGCAGTGCTCAGCGCAGGGTCTCGTCGATGCGCGTCTGTGTGCGTGTGGCCGTTACGAACGTTTGCATGTAGTTTCCATACTGCTTTAGCTTATATATTTACTGTGGTGTTACTGACTATTAGCTCAATATTGGTAGCTTACTTAAAAGCTCGTAAACTTTTTACATCATAAAATACTAATTATCCATAGCGAGCTTTACTGTGATACTCGTCCGATGTATATCCGTCGTGTGTTGTCATATTATGATTAAGCTAGAGCCCGTTCACACAGCGGATCCGTTTTAACGGATCCGTTTTTAACGCATCCGTCGTTACTGGATGTGATGTTCACATCTGTACCAACGGATCAGTAAAACAAATGGCAGCTGCGTCGCATCTGGCA
Organism: Amphipyra berbera; assembly: GCA_910594945.2. Lineage (NCBI taxonomy): Eukaryota > Metazoa > Arthropoda > Insecta > Lepidoptera > Noctuidae > Amphipyra > Amphipyra berbera. The sequence continues at coordinate 3,397,383 of OU343146.1, forward strand.
GGCAGGATACGATAAAAATAACGGATCGTGTGTGAAGGCACCCATACTTCTCCATACATCTTCATGCATGTATCCGTTTTTTATACTGTACCGGCATCCAGTTTTTGATGACAAAACGGAATGTGTAAAAATGTCGGACCAGTATTTTTTACTGGATTCAGAATACTGTCGTGTATGTGAACTCGCCCATACAACTACTGGTGCCATAGCCAAAATAAAAACGGATCCGCTAAAAACGGTCCTGTAAACAGTTTCTGTGTGAACTACCTGTTACTCCTTTTTAATTTATTCACATAAAATTCATGCCACAATTTCCGATTACTCTTAATTGAAGGAACAAATAAGGCTATTGCTATTATTTGCAACCATAATGTACCCGCTCGTATGGAGAGTGTAAGGTCAAATGAATTCCATATATAAAAAGTCAAAACAATGACGTTACTCAACACAAACATTGACGTCGCTATGGACAAGCGACGCCATTTATCTTTCCTTCTTTCTTTTTTAGTCATCGTATTACCGCTTGAGTCAGAACACCAGAACAGAGAATGTACCAGTTTTATGAAAATTATCAAGTTTATAATTGAAGGTAAAATGTTGCTTATAATCATAATGCCAAAGGTGATGAAGAGAAATGTTGCTTTTTCTTTCATTCCTTGTAATAAGAATGAAATAGAAACCATAATTAATATACAAATGAGGAATATCATTAGAGGCAGCCCCCAGGCAAAAAGGGAGCTTTTTAAATACTTCCTTTTGACATCCTTATGGAAAACTTTTACAATGTCCACGTAAAACATATAACACATCACCAACAACCAATGGTTGTACACTGTCCATAAGAATATAAATAAAAAAACAAATGTGTCACTGATTTCAGTCATCTTGAATTTATCACGTTGATCAGTGTGAATTATTAATGATACAATTGATAAACGTAGTATATTCACTAGGATTGTATTGAGATACACATAGTTGTTGAAATTACGGAACTTTCTCATGATGCACCAAGACGTCACTCCGTATATGAACACAATCAGAGACGGCGTAAACACAAAGTAGTGTATGGTAAAAACAATTGATAGATCCAGGCCATCATCACTTGTTGTAGAGTTGTTTTCGCTGTTGTCGTTATCAGACATGGTGAACGTCACGTAAAGAGCCGACACACGTCCACCATCTAGTCGAACACTGCTTTAATTATTATAATAGTAGTATTATAGGGAGAGAGGACAAACTGGTCTATTTAACTCGAATTTTGGGCACGTACTGTTCTAACCTTTTTGCACTTATCAGCACAGTTCGTAATGGTCCAATTAGTCATTTAAACCCTATGATAACGGCATCCAAGTTAAATCTGTCAATGAATCTCATAATATGCGCTATACTTGTCCATTGTGTAACAGAGATATTAATAAATGTGGAAATGGGAGTTCATGGGCGTGCCCCTTGAGTACAAATTATAAAATATTTTTTTAGTTTTAACATTATTTAAATCGGAGGTCCCCATACTTAATTTTTCTCGTAGACCACTTGCCACATTTTGCAGTTTTCGGTAGACCTGCTTAGCTTATATTGCATTTTTGCAAATTCATCGACTTCAAATGTGGTTTTGACTGATTTCTTACTGTAGTGAGGCGTAGAGCAAAAAAACCATAAAAATAAGCACACGTTATGTTATATACATTTATTAAAACAACAACAGTACCTACAATAGTACTATCGTTGTCGGTCTGTTTGTTACGTTTTCAGCTAAAAACTAAGCAAGAAATCATCTGTATGTGTGGGTAATTCCATTAATCGAAAGTCAAAATTAAAGTCACAATCTGCTTAAATGATATCCACTATTGTGAACACCCATTTACATCTCAAGGACCCCCAATTATTTTTTTCTCCCACATGGACCCCTTGTAGGTCGTCATTGGCCCCTGAGGGTTCAAAAAATCAAAATCAAAATTTTTTATTTCACATAAACCAATACAGGTGCTTATGAAAAGTCGAATTTAGATGCACGGTTCCAATCAGTCGTTTCCTATGGAGAAGAGCCGGCAAGAAACTCCATGGTTACTCTTTTAAAAATAATATCTTTAACAATTACAGAGTACAATGATTTAGGATAGTGAGAGAACAAAGGAGTCCTGACCACAGACCAATGAGTAATGTAGTACAAAAATTAACAAATAAAATAAAAACTATATGAATAACAGTAATTTACAAACTTATAGATGCAGGTCCACAAAGTTCTCACATTTACAAAAGTGAAAAGGAAGCTAAACTAGGTATATAAAACAATTGACATAATTAAATGTCATCAAAACTTAGCTCAAAATGTTGGTATAGACCATTTTGGGTATCACTGATTTAAATGGTAGTCTTCCTCTTAACCTTTTCCTAATTATGTTGGGGTCAGCTTCCAGTCTAACCAGATGTGGCTGACTACCAATATTTTACACGAAACGACTGCCATTAGACCTCCGCAACCCAGTAACTGAGCAATGCCGATGTCCTAAAATTAGACTGATTCTCAGACTTTCAGGCTTCTGACGATTGTCATAGGTATTCTTATGACACCCAGGACCGACGGTTTAACGTGTTCTCCGAGACACGGAGGGGTCTGGATGTATAACGAACGGTCACCCATCCACGGACTGACCGCGGTAAGCGCAGCTAAACCTCGCAAATCGTATAATCGTTTAATCGTCGTCCGAAGAAATAAAAAAAAATAAAAAAAATACAATAACCACGGAGCTCCTGGGCGGAGGTCTGATGGTGGTCGCTCCGTGTAAAATATCGGTATTCAGCCGCATCTGGTTAGACAGGAAGCTGACCCCTACATAGCTGGCAAAAGGCTAGGAGGATGATTGACATTTCACGTAAGCGAAGCGGCGGGCAAAAGCTAGTTACATATAAAATCCATGTTGTTATCATTGTGCTTTAATTGACTACTTGAGCCATTACGAACGGTGCTGATAAGTGCAAACAGGATAAATTAGAACAGTACGTGCCCATAATTCGGTTTAAGTAGACTAGTTTGTCCTCTCTCCCTATAATACTACCTACTATAATAATTAGAGTAGCGTTCGGCTAGATGGTGGACGTGTGTTGGCTCTTTACGTGACGTTCACCATGTCTGATAACGACAACAGCGAAAACAACTCTACAACAAGTGATGATGGCCTGGATCGAGCAATTATTATTACCATACACTACTTTGTGTTAACGCTGTCTCTGACTACGTTCATATACGGAGTGACGTCATGGTGCATCATGAGAAAGTTCCGTAATTTCAACAACTATGTGTATCTCAACACAATCCTAGTGAATATACTACGTTTATCAACTGTGTCATTCATAATTCACACTGATCATCATGTTAACTCAACGATTATTAAGATCAGGGAGACATTTGCTGTTTTATTTATATTCTTATGGACAGTGTACAACCATTGGTTGCTGGTGATGTGTTATATGTTTTACGTGGACATTGTTAAAGTTTTTCATAAAGAGGTCAAAGGGAAGTATCTAAAAAGCTGCCTCTTTGCCTGGGGGGTGCCTACAATGATATACCTCATTTGTATATTTATTATGGTTTCTATTGCATTATTATTTGAAGGAAAGAAAAAAAAAGCAATTTTTCTTTTCATCACCTTTGGCATTATGTTTATAAGCTACATTGTACCTTCAATTATAAACTTGATCATTTTCATAAAACTGGTACATTCTCTGTTCTGGTGTTCTGACTCGAGCGCTAGTACGATGACTAAAAAAGAAAGAAGGAAAGATAAATGGCGTCGCTTGTCCATAGCGACGTCAATGTTTGTGTTGAGTAACGTCATTGTTTTGACTTTTTATATATGGGAAACATTTCGTCTTTCACTCACCATACGTGCAGTTACATTATGCCTGCAAATATTAGCAATAGCCTTATTTGTACCATCAGTTAAGAGTAATCGAAAATTGTGGCATAAGTTGTTTGTGAATAAATTAAAAAGGAGTATTTAGTGATAATTATGAACATTGAAAGTCCACCATGGTATGACTCAACCAGAACTTATAAATCAGACGAGTGTCATAGCAGAGGTCGCTATCGATAATCCCATTTTATCATTTAAAGATCTTACTGCTCTCTAATAAACCTACTGTAGAATGGGGTGACTTTAATTCCTGGGGGTTACTTTGATCAAAACTTCGTTTCGTAATAAGACTCAAATTGTACGAATTCTGAACGCATTATTCCGATTATTTTGTTACGGTTAGCAGCATTCAAGGTCTTTGTCAGCGTGTGATTAGCCGTAGTGGGTGGATCCTTGCCTGTTGATGAAGAAATATTAAAAATATGTCGGTAATAGTTTTGTGTTAGTTATTCATTATTCCTTTCAAATTCCTTAGAAAATAGAGTTGTATCAAAGTAACCCTCAAATCATAGTTTATCAGGACCGTTTTATTTATTTTCTCAAAAAGTAATAAGAAAAATTATAATTTTATTCAAGAAATAGACAAAATAAACAAAATCGATGTTTGCACTTTTTTTGCTCTCATATTTCAAGAGAAAAATACATTTCAATTTTGAAATTGATCAAAGTCGCCCCATTCTACCGTATTACAAATTGTCTTAGTGCCGATTTCACCAACGTCGGATAACTTTAATCGAGGAATAAATTTGACGTTTTGACAGCTTTTGCATAGAAATTATGTCAAAACGTCTGTCTTATTCCTTGGATAAACGCTATCCGACGTTGGTAAAATCGAGCCTTGCAAAGTTATTCTCTTTGACTAATCGTTGTGTGGTCCATATTTAGTAGAGGACGTTTCTAGGCTGATTATGATGATGACGAACCCTGTCAATAGTCAATAACACCCTAGCTGGAATGTAGATGAATAATAATTCGAACTAGTATCGCTTGTGGTCGAAATTCAACCATTATTTATCTGCCTTAACGGCAACATACAGACATGTTTTTTTGTGCACATCTATGACACAGTACCTGTCGAATGATATAAGTTTGATTCCCCTCCTTTTATAATAAGTATAATGCCTCGTTGATCTAGTGGTGGCAAGCCCGACTGCTGATCGTGAGGTCCTGGGTTCGATACTTAGGTCGGGCAAAGTATTATTAGGTTTTTCTCAGTAGCAGCCCGGAGTTTGGATTCGTGCCCGATTGATGGCAATAGGCTCGCCACCTATAACGGCGGCTTGAGGGTGTTACTATACACCTCTGCCCAACCCTTCGGGGAATACAGGCGTGATGTTATGTTATAATAAATATTAATACTATTGCCCAGTAACTGGTCTACGGAGGTCTGATGGCAGTCGCTCCGTGTATAATACTGGTATTCAGCCGCATCTCGTTAGACTGGAAGCTGAACCCAACATAGTTGGGAAAGGCTAGGCAGAATATGAATATAAATACTAAAAAAAGGACTATTTTTGATGTGATCAAGTATCAATATAATGGTAATAAATATATTGTGCGAATGGAGTATAGTTATATGTCGATACCTACTTATGCCATAATTATAATTTAATATAGGTAATAAAATAATTATTAAACATTAAAAACTGTTTTTATTTGCCTGCATGTATTACCTGTTTGATTCATTTTCAAGAAACAGACCAGGGACTAAGACCAATTACGGTACAAGATTACGATACCTTTAAAATTTTAGGATACCGTTTCCTTATAAAGGTTGAGCCATACCTTTATTTAACCTTTTTACGATTTCGGTACCGAAAAATATCGAGTGATGAATGAATCATACTAATGAAACATTAATGCTATCTGGGGCCTCACAAAAAGGACAGGGTGGCGAGGCGGTTCATCAAAAAATACCCTTATTTATACAAGGTTAGTCAGAAAGGGGGTACTAAGCCGCGGGCCACTTAATGTATCACTAATGATTGTTTTAAAGAAAGTGTTAAAATTTAAATACCTATTCGATTATTTTTTCCTTGAAAAATTACTTTTATTGAAGTTTTTTCAAAAATTCTTCACCCCTGCTTTAGTTATGAATACAGGAAATGGAGTTTCTAATCCGTGACCCCAAATATGACGTAAAATGTAAACACAGCTGATCATAGCTGAGGCTAGATAGAATTTAGCGTATTTTTTATGAAATCTTTGAACAGCTATTTCTCTTGAACTATTGAGTTTTGGGAAAAGTTGTAGAACAAAAAATATCCATTATAATGGGTACTTTCGGCTTAGTAACCCTTTCCGACTAACCTTGTATAGGTTTAGATACCGATACCGAAAAATACCAAAGTGCATTTGCTCTGCCGGGCTAGGTAAGTAGATATGGATGGCAAAGCCAATTTTGATTGGAATAATGACGACACTGCAAGATTTTTACAGTAATTGTTTGCAGTGTTGCCATAATTTTTCTGCAGAGTAAGCTTGGCCTGACTCTATTAACTTTGATAATAAAACAAAAGTAGATAGCATCACTATCATAACACCTTATCCCAACCAATCAGAACGAGGATATTGACAAGCCAATTTTAGCCAACGAACTTTGGTAGCAGCGATAGTGGCGCCATTAGTTCCCCAGTTTCCTACCCCATTAGTTTGATACTTAAAGGGACTATAGGTATGGAAGATAATGGTAAGTTAATTAAGTTTATTTTATAAAAAGAACCATTTTACTTTCATTCTGTGAACCAGAATAATATTAAAAATTATGCTAAAAGTGTCTAGCGAAATAATTTAGGTTCCCTTTGATACGCATTAATTTAGGTTCCCTTTGATACGCATTAATTTAGGTTCCCTTTGATACGCATTAATTTAGGTTCCCTTTGATACGCATTATTTTATAATTACTAACCTACTTTGGCATAACGGTTTAGGCATAACTTTTAATGGTATAATAATACTTGACATAATATTTCTTGGCATACTGTTTAGATAGGTATAACTATCATTTGACTATATTTTTTCGGTCTAATTTTGTAATTAAGCTAGGTTATTAGGTATAGTTAATCAAATTATGCCTATACGTTTATGCAGAATTAATATTCTCCGTAACGATCATTAGGATAGGTATGCCATGATAAATTATGACATTAAATTTTATGCGAATCAATAGTGAACCAAATAGTTTTAATAAGTCAAAAATAGCAATATTGTGAGAAATATGATCAAATGACAATATTTCGTTCTATTATAATTTCGCTAGAGAGACCTATAACACCAAGCTGCGACATAACCATTTAGCTAATCATTCGGTAAGCACAACTAACACATTATTATATCAAATACCGCATGTTTTGTTCAGAATCAGAACCAAATGTTCAATTAGGTGGATACTTTTCCTAGCTAGATAAATTGATGGTACTCTAGTTTACGGTGCGGAACCATATGTGCACAAATTAAACTCTCACTTAATCTGGTTTTCCGTATCAAAATGGGAAATAACGTACGATTTGACTTGTCGATAAGGAGTATTTTAAGAGCAAATGGGAATAACCCGTTTCAATTTTACGTAATAGGTACTTGCGTAGATGTTTAATTATATTTTTAACCGACTTCCAAAAAAGGAGGAGGTTCTCAATTCGTCTGTATGTTGTTTTTTTTTTGTTTGTTTGTTTTTTTTTTAATGTTTGTTACCTCATAACTCCGCCATTTATAAACTGATTTAGATTTTTTTTAATTTCAAAGGATATACTTCCAGATTGGTCCCATTTAAATTTGGTGAAGATCTGATGAAGAACTTCGGAGATAGACAATAGAACTCCTCAATGACGAACAGTACGCATAATGTGATGATGTGATTATGTTACGAGCAGCGTCTTTAGTAGGTCCCACCATATTTTATAATTAAGGCCATTAAAACGAAAAAAATAAAAAACATTTTAACAAAAATAAAACCGACTTCAAAAAACCGATGAAAAGAATAAAATAATTAGCATATTATAAAATTAACAGTTTCAGAAGTCGGTGCCTTCAATTTGGTTCAGCGTGGATTAGCACTGACTTCTAATTTTATAATATGCTAATTATTTTATTATTTTTATCGTTTTTTTTAAGTCGGTTTTTTTTTTGTAATTAAACTATCGCCTTGCAACAACATCCGATCAATTGGACTGTAAAACATTTTTATTATCATTTAGCCAGTTAGTCATAAACTTTATAATAGTATTTAAGTATGATTTGTAGTCAGTATTTACATTACTTGGTATATTACCTATGCTATTAATTGCGTCTGCAAGCAAAATACATTTATGTTGTTTCTGATAGAACATATTTACAACAAGAAGAAAAGCGGGCCCAGTACACTTTCCTGAGGAACACCAAATTTATTTATTTCAAAAGTTGCCCTAAATGGGAGAAATTCGACATTATAGTTCAACAACCAATTTAAATTAAATATTTTCTATGACTTACGTAACTATAAATATATTAGCTTTTTCCTTGATTCCTTATTTCCAACTCTTATTACAGTGTACCTAATTGAATGCCTTGCATTCAAATTTGAAAAATACTCAATTTAATCTATGACGTTCTTTTTTATGTTACCGCTAGTTCACACAGAAACTGTTTACAGGACCGGTTTTAGCGGATCCGTTTTTATGTTGGTGATGGCGCCTGTAGTTGTATGAGCGAGTTCACATACACGACAGTATTCCGAATCTAGTAAAAAATACTGAACCGACATTTTTTACACATTCCGTTTTGGCATCAAAAACTGGATGCCGGGAACAGTACAAAAAACGGATCCGTACATTAAGATGTATGGAGAAGAATGGGTGCCTTTACACACGATCCGTTATATTATCGTATCTTGCCTGTCAGATGCGAGGGGAGCGCGGTGGCGCGGCGCAGCTGCCATTTTTTTAACTGCTCCGTCGGTACAGATGTGAAAAACACATCCAGTACCGACGTATCCGTTAAAAACGGTCCTACGAAAACGGATCCGCTGTGTGAACGGGCTCTTAAATTTATAATGAACGTAAAGGAAAAAGGTGTAGGAATCGATAAGGAAACAAGAACAGGATAATTCGATGATCATTAAAATAAGTAGAAAAATTCTGGGAATACTATTTAGTTACTCATTTTATTTTATAGCATTCGGTTGTAGCTATTACTCCATCGACCGTTGCAGAGAGAGAAACTGTATCTGGAGGCATGGAATTCCCTCAAGCCAGGTTATTAAGTTAGAAAATATATTTGTACGCGTAGACTGAAAGTGAATAGATGCGCTTTGGGAACCGTGCATAGTGACCCTCATCATGTCTCATAACGACGCTACCGCACATGACTATACAGCAAATATTGATGATATGGTATCATCGTCAAGTTTCTACTTAACCATCATACACAACACTGTGTTAGCGCTAACACTAGTTGCTTTCATTTACGGAGTGACATCATGGTGCGTAATGAAGAGGTTTCGTCATTTCAACAACTTTGTGAATCTCAACGGAATATTAGTAAACGTCATCTACATATTTGACAATGTTTTCAATTGGCAAATATATATTTGAGAATGTATGGACTTCTAAATGGTTTGGATATATATCTGTTTATTTATTTTTATACTTAAAAACAGTGTACAACCATTTGTGGTTAGTGATATCTTATACGTTATACGAAGAATTTTTTAATGTATTTAATGCGAATATTCGATGGAGATATCTAACGACCAGCACTTTTGCTTGGTTGTTACCTTTAATAACATCCCTTATTATAATGTTAACATTTTATTTTGCGGGTATATTAGGAGAGATTGTATACTTAAAAGCACCTCTATATATATCGCTTCTCTTCTACATAGCAAGTAGGGGTCACAAAACCGCAGGTAAATTAGAAAACCGGTTTTTCGATTTTTATTTCACCACTAAACCGGTTTTCCGGGTTTTTCGGTTATTTCGATTTTTTTTAATAAAACCTGTTTTTATGATTTAAGTCTTTATTCTAACTCAGCTTTAGTGCTAACTCAGAGAACACAAGAATATCTAAACAGACTCAAATCTTCCCAATAATAGGTACCGAAGGTTAGGCTGAGTTGCACCAACTGTCAAATCAGTACAAATTTAACATACATATGGTAAGTTCCTATTAGTAGCTATGAGGTTCATAAGGCCCTTAGTAGCATGAAATACAATAAAAGCCCTGAAGAGGACGGAATAACTACTGAGATACTGAAGTTGGGGGGAAAAGTCCTTTTGCTTCAAGTTACATCTTTTTTCAACACCATTTTACACACAGGTCAAATTCCTTCCATAATGTGCTATTTCAACATAAAAAAGGCGACAGGCTCCCATTTATATAAGTTATTTATTAAAGTGATAGAAAATCGTATCGCCCCGACACTAGATCTTCACCAACCTCCAAAAAAAGGCTTCCGTCCCCACTTTTCAACAACAAATCACCTTCATTCCATCAACCAAATAGTAGAGAAGCACAACGAATTTAATAAACCATTGTACCTGGCTTTTATTGATTACGCTAAAGCCTTTGGCAGCATAGACCACAATGTATTAGAAAATCAAAACATTACTAACACTTAAAGTGTCCTCATCCAAACTATCTATTAAAATAGCACTGCAAATATAAAACTACATGTTCCAGAACCAAATTTCAAAATAGAACGGGGTGTAAAACAGGGCTATCCACTCTCTCCTAAGGTGTTCACAAGTGTATTGTAGGAGGTATTCAATAAGTTACCGAATGCGAGGCCATCACGAAGCATAGACATAGACGGTAAAAAGCTGATAAACCTCCGCTTTGCAGATAACATTGTGTTATCTCCTCATCGCCTTCGGAACTTGAACAGAAGCTCCAAGATCTGAGCACGGCAAGTCTTGAGGTTGGACTTTCAATAAATAGATCGAAGACCCAAGTCATGACCAACCGCACGAAACGTAGGGTCGAGGTAGACGGGTAAGTATTGCAATATGTCAAAGAGTATACGTACTTGGCCCAGGTAGTCTCGTTTAAAAACCGGCAAGACAAAGAAGTCGAAAGACGGATTGAAAACGCCTGGAAGAGCTTCTGGTCCCTAAAAGAGCACATGAAGGGCAACCTTCGAATAACCCTGAAATGTAGACTTATCGATATGTGCATCCTGTCCGTCCTACGGTGCTCAAACTTGGTCACTTACTGAAGAACAAAAGACCAAACTCAAGATTTGCCAATGAGCAATGGAGCGTAGTATCCTTCGTGTTACATTAATCTATTGTGTTAGAAACACCACCCTGCGCTCCATAACGCAAGTAGCAGATGTTGGAGAAAAAACAGCCAGGCTTAAGTGGGAGTGGGCCAGTCATGGCCCTCGAATGCACCCGGATCGATGGGCAAAGATCGTCACTAACTGGATGCCTGAAGGAGGACACCGTCGTCGAGGTCGGCCGCGGCGTAGGTGGCGTGACGATCTCGACGCTTCTGCGGGGCTCACATGGTTAGAAACGGCACAAAATAGAGAGGTTTGGAAGGCAAAAGGGGAGGCTTTTGCTGAGCAGTGGGACATTCCACAGGCTACTAAAAAAAATGGCACGTTAACAGTTATAGTTAGTTGGTGCAACTGAGCCTTAAAGTCGCTATGTTCCGGATTAGAATTTATTATTTGTTTTATGTGTGTATCGACGATGAAACTAATTCAATGGTGTAGTTATTCAATATTACTTAACAGAAAAGACTTGTTTTTTTCTTTTCAGTTATTATTTAAAGTTCACTTTTTACGCAGTCGGTTTTTTATCCCTTTTTTACACTTCTTAGTTAGGATTATAAGACGGTAAATTTCGCAATATAACTTTATCACAGCTTTATTATAAGTACTGAACATTTAAATGAGAATGGTTATTAACCAACTTTAAATCGTTATAGATCCTAAATGGTCATTCCAAATGAAAAACGATAAGAGAAATCTAACCTTTTCAAATACCTATTGAATGATACCCCACTTAACATAGTTTGTCGACTTTAATTTTTTCTTTTTCACAATATGGCGTCTGGTTGTCGCCATATTGAATGTTGATTACTGTCATGTCTTTAATGACACTTGCAAGATAAAGACAAATCGATTGACGTAAAAATCATCAAAATCGGCTCATGCAATTGGTCTCTACATAGAGTGCCAGAAAGGAACCAACAAACAAACATACATACTGCTACACGTCAGCAAAGACAGCACCAATGGTGTTGTCAATACAATAATTGTAATTGTAAATGTGAAAAATTGTGTACATTGTAAAAATATCGTATCGTTTAAATAATTTATAATAAAAAATAAAAAACCGAAAAAAACCGAAACCTCGGTTTTCGCTAAACTGAAAACCGGTTTCTAAAAATGACGTTAAACCCGGTTTAACCGGTTTTTTCGATTTCGGTGAAACCGGCTTTGTGACCCCTAATATCAACAATCATTGTGAGACGCTCTGATCGATCTGTCACCACTATGTCAGGCTTATTGGCAACAATAGTCCTGTCGGTGATGATAGATCGATCCCAGTACAATGTGATATGACCATTCTCGAGAACTGGGTCGGGCACATTCAGTATGCTTATTATTATAAATTAATTTAAATATTATGATTTAAAAAAAAAAAAACTTAATTTACATAGAATGTACAGAATAGAATAGAAACTTAATTCGTTTGAGGTACTGTACCTAAAGAAGTTGATACTGGTACAAATTGTACCTAAAAAAAACCTAAAAACCATTTTTTATTTAACTGAATTATTATTTTTAATTAAAGAAATCTTTGTAGTTAGCTCATGCCGTGGTGAAAAGATTAGCCAGTCAATGAGGATGGTAGCGGGACTGACTGCCCAGGGCGCGCCGGACGTACTTAAGTATCGTCACTCGTAGTGACTCTTCATGCGCCCCATTATTGTATCGAGCTCACAATAATAAATATTGAGTTGACTTATCAAAATCGACCAATACCTAAAGTAGGTACTGTTCTGTATGTTGGTTCAGTACCTTCCTCAATATTTTTTAATTAACAGCTTGTCTATAGTCCGACCGGATAACTCAGTCCTCGTCCGCGATGTTACAGGGACGCGGGGGATGACGACTAAAAGATGATTTCCAACAAACGGCTCGCATCGCATCGGATCGGAAAGTATACGGACGGATTGTAAAATAAATAAATATTTATTCTTAGAAACGTAACTTTCCTGTTTTATTTTTTTAGGTTTTTTCTAGTAGTAGCTAATAGATTTTGATTTTATTAGTAGTAGAGCCTAAGAACTGTCTCGTTGGTCTAGTGGTGGCAAGCGCTACTGCTGATTGTGAGGTCCTGGGTTCAATCCCCAGGTCGAGCAAAGTCTTATTGGAGTTTTCCGTGTGGAATTCCTCAGTAGCAGCCCGGAGTTTGGATTAGTGCCCGGTTGATGGGAATAGGCTCGCCTCCCGTTACATTGGACTTAAACATAACGGTGAAATGAGGATGTTACTATACACCTCTGCACAACCCTTCGGGGAATACAGGCGTGATGTTATATATAAATAATCTCCAACATCAACCATTGGATCTCTCGTTCAGGACTTTCAAGAGGCGAGTAAATCGACCAACATAATACACAACGCCCGCCGCCGCTTAGTATACCGTCCTCGCTGGCGAGGCCTGTCGCGACATTCCACCGCCGCCGTCCCTGATCCACCGTGCTCACCCACCGCAGCCGCAGAGCCGGTCGTTTTTTCTGACTCTGGAGTCACATCGTTAATTCAGCCCTCATCAAGCTGTCTCCCTCCCAGTTCTCCAGTCGGCAACGCCCTAAGCCAAGGTCCGAGTCCCATTAGGGGTCGCCCTTAGTGCTGTCGTTGCTAGTTATCATGATGTTAGTAATAGCAGTAGTTAGCTTAGATTAAGTATTTTACTCGTTCCCTTTTGTTAGAGACCCATTAGGTCTCGTCAATAACTGCCCGGTTACGTAGAAACGGCCCGCAAGACCAGCTACAAGCAGTTGAATAGAAAAAAACAACGTTTCCAAAATCCATCAAATCATCGGCCACGACTCCCTTGTTCAGACCAAGCTCCAAAGTCTTGAGCATCGGTGCAAAGTTGCTAGTCCATCGGTTTTTTATCGGACACATTTCGGAGAGTGTGCTTCAGATCTGCATGTTCTAATACCCCCCTGCCCTTTTTTCTATCGGACGGCCAGAAGCACGAAAAAGCGCCATCGGTTCATGGTTGATATACCAAAAACTCGAACGAAGCGTTTTGTTTCCACTTTCATTGTGAAAACCGCCAAACAGTGGAATCCGCTGCCCGAGTGGGTGTTCCCCGACAGTTACAATCTGGGTGTCTTCAAGTCACGAGTGAATCAGTTTGTTCTGGGCAAGCGTGCTCCATCGTAGACCGCATCATCGCTTAACACCAGGCGAGATGGTGGCCAAACGCAGGCCTAGTAACAAATAAAAAATAAACCAATAACACTTTGCCCAACCAAACCAAGATCTCACGATCAGCAGTCGCGCTTGCCACCACTAGACCAACGAAACAGTTAACTTGTATCGACACGAAGGAAGCAGGAGGACTAAGTGAGGTACCTAATTATTCTTCTTCTCTCGTGTCAGCACGACCTATGAGAATACCTCATGCCGTAGTGAAAAGATTAGCTAGTCAGCAAGGTTGGTAGCGGAGCTGACTGCTTAGGGTGCGGTGGACGTACTTTGGTATCGTCACTCGTCGAGGCACTTATAGGACGATGTAGTACATTCAGAAGGAGTACAGTAACAAAGGCGATAGGCACACACAATGATAACACTTTGATAAATATGATGCGCTCAAGATAAGTCTGCGCGCGGCCAAAATCGGAACTAATAATGGTCCACCACAATGTTGCCGTGTTATTAACTTTGTCACTAGATCTACCTGATTTTAGGAATAAAAGAAAATATAATAATAAAGATTAAAGTAGACCTCTTCAGACGATAATAATCATAATGAATTCTTATTCATTCACGGCACATTTATACATTAGTTCTTATCCTTTGAAAATTACGTAAAAAAAACTAATTAGTTTAATTGATAGGTAGTAAATTTTAACGTACATAACTTAGTTTAATTAAAATATAATAAGTTCGCAAAAGAGGGCTGCCCAATTTTAATGCTCACGAATCTATTAGTTTTCCTTAAAAAGTAGTACTTTGTATTTTTGCGATCATGGCAACATTTAGCACACCCTCCGTCGCGCGCAGATTTATCTTGCGCGCACTTCTAATTATATTTACAGGGTATTAGTGACGGCCAAAAGGTACATGACAAGGAGCTGAAGTTATATATTCTTCTGGTTCTGTCTTGTGGAGGAAAGAGTTCCTACTTCGTGTTAACCTTGACTATGTAGTTTGTATACAAATATGTTGTGTTGTTTATGTTTATAACATGAATAAATGAATGGTATGGTGTAGGTATGAACCCCACACAATAAAACCTTTGTTAGCTTGGATATTAGTTTACAAAGCAATCACACCCTGCATAAGACTTGACTCAGTTTTTCTGTTTTTCCAGAAGGAATATAATCGCAATTATTTTAGTAAGTGCAGAATGCACAGACCTTTAATAAAAACTAACCATAACTGCCTCGTTAGTCTAATGGTGGCAAGCGCGGCTGCTGATCGTGAGGTCCTAGGTTCTTGCCCCAGGTTGGGTGAAGTGTAATTAGGTTTTTCCGTGTGAATATCCTCAGTAGCAGCCCGGAGTTTGGATTTGTATCCGGTTGATGGCAATAGGCTCGCCCTCTATTACATGGGACTTAAACATAATGACGAAATGAAGGTGTTACTATACACCTCTGCTCAACCCTTCGGGGAAAACAGGTGTGATGTTATGTTATGTTTTAAATAAAAAGTAGTCGAGTTTATTTGTAATTATTATTTATTTTACAAAGGTATACCTACCTAAATAATTAAAAACAAAATTAATTACTTAATTATTTTATTGGTCGATTTTAATACTAAATGTTAGAAATAAAATACTAAAAAGAATACCTATGAACTGAAACTTACGTGAAACTAAAATTATCGCAAGAGCAAGCTCGAGTCAACGTTATCAATGTAATGTAGAATTAAATGAAAGTAGTTTATCTATTACAAATAAACGTGAGCACAAGTTAATATTGTGCGCAAGCGGCGGCAGACATTTTTCTTGTGACGTCATCGCCATAATATTTATTATGACGTGCAGACGTTAGTGTTGCCACACATTATCACCAACATCTTTTTTTTAATACGTAATAATCAATTAAATACGTTATATTTCTTGATAAAATATATTTGTTTGGCATCAAAATAATAGCAAAAGGTATTTTCAAGGGCAATTTACTTTAAAAATCAATTAATAAGCTCATTATTATGGAGAATACAAAATTGTATTTTTGGTGGCAACATTATATTAATGAATTATATTCATCTCTTTTACTCGTATGTAGTTGTCCCTCTCGTGTTTTCTAGCCTACCTACATCGAGTTCGTAGAACAAAGTCGACAGACCCTGGTAGTAATTAATAAACAAAAGTGCTTCTTGTGTTTTTAAGTACCTATTTGATATTAAGACGACACGTGTGTGACGTTTTCGTTGGCCGAGAACAGCGTCAACATCAGAAATGGTAAGTTGTGTGTCGGAACATATCTAGATAATAATGATATGTTCCGACACACAACACACACATGCACACACCCTCACACACAGTACCATAGTAACCTACGATTTCGACGGCATTCGTAGGCAGTAGGCACCTACCGGTGCTTTGTATTTTACCGCCGAGCGGCTAGGCACCGACGACCACGTGCGCGGCCATTTTTGAATAGATAAAAAAGTCAGGGTTGTGGAGTTTTTGAAATAAATAATATTTATTTACTTTTGTATGTAAATAAAAATATGCGTGTTTAGAAATTTTAACACCTGCAATAAAATAGTCGTCAGTGATACTATAAGTGGCTTTCGGGTTAGTACCGACTAACCTTGTATAAAAACCCCCGACGCCAAAAAAACGAACTTTTAAAAAGTCAAAAATAATAGTATCGTTGAGCCATCAAATTCGATTGAGTAACACCTATATATTTTAATTACAGAAATTGATGGATGGCACGATAAGGTTTGATCGTTGAAATGGCGATATAATATAATATCTATCAATGTGTTTACGATTACGCATCATTAGATCTTTTAATGGCCGAGTCCTATAATTTACGGAGAGTTAGTGGTTATTCTTGTTTGTTTTTTATTCAAGAGGAACAACAAACAGCTACAGTATAAAGTATAGAAACAAGAAATACACAAAACATATCGACACCTCCCGCGCATTAGGTCGTATGTCCAAATTAGTGATTTTTCAGGAGAGAGATTCTTAACTTCATCTTTGTCTTGATCAGCCGCAAACGATAGTGTGGGATTAATTTTAGAATATAGCAATGATTGAAGGTTAAAGGGGATAATGAGGCCTTTTGATTGAATTAAAAACTCATATTTTCGTAAAAATAGGCAAAAATAAAAACTTACGACCTTATACTATTAAAAAGCACAACGAATACAGCACGAATAAGGTCGTATGTTAGACATAAGACGATAACGTATAAGCATAAGCTGCGTACAGATTTTTAAATACGATAATATCGACCGCGCATAAAATCGCAACTTTCATGTTTCGACGTTTTGCGTCGGACATATTTCAAATTATTAACTTACGAAAATAGTGATGAAAATCATTATATACTTAAAAACAATTTACTAACACGATTAGGATAAACATGCAAATCATGATAGTAAATTAAAGTAAGAAATAAACTTACCATTTTGTCAACGTTCATTAGCCGTTATTTTCACGTTCGAATCATTTTGGTTATTTAAAGCTAATTTTAAATCTTTGATCGTACATTACTCATAGTACTAGTAATCTAATAAAAACAAAACAGTAAAGTACAAAATACACACAGTTTCTTGGTTTTTTAGATTTTCAAACTCCAAAGTAATATTTTGTCCTGTTTACATCTTACGACGTCGGTACTGTGCCGTGATTAGCCGGTGCGCGGTCCAATAGTTCAACGTAAATCGTCGCAACTGTTGGCACGACCATATGCGCGGGAATTTAAACATGATAAGACTATTAGCGGGTAAGAATCTTGGTATTTAATGTAAACATGAAAATATTGTTTTCAAGGATGTGTAGTATTTCTATAATAATGAACTGTAGTACTAAAATCTCATTTTACCAAAAAAACGTGTTACGACTTTTTGCGTGGGAGGTATCGATATATACAAGAATTGCTCGTTTAAAGTTAGTAGATTCGATATATTGTTTAAGAGGAAACGCGGGCTGCAAAATATTAATAATTTGAATAGGTTTTTGCGATCTATTTCCGTCCCACTCCTCCCGCAAACCTTCCCAATTGACCGCTAAGGAGACACCTGCATCTCCGACTGATTTCTCCTGTGCAATATTAGCGAAATCGTACTTTCGTATTTCCTTGTTTCCTTCTTCAAATCTGGACCGATTTAAATATGTTTTTCTGTAATAATTTAAGAAAGGCTTTGACACAAAACACGTTTTTGAAACAAAAACATACAGACATAAGTCTGTATGTTTTTGTTTTGTATTTTAAATTCGCCAATTTGTTTGCAAGTTGTTTGAAAACGGCAGTAAAACCGGTCGATTTTCGTAAAATTTAAACGTTTCTAGTTCTTTTAATAATTAATTTATTGACAAAAACAAAACATACGGATATAGTGGTGGTAAATATACATATCATATGGTAAAAAAATTTGCTCTAGTGACATTATCCGAGGAGGAGACTGAGGAATACGTTTGTATGGACTACATGCTGACCGCAATTCCTCTTAATGTATGACGATGGGCGACCAAGAAGGTTGCTTAGGGCGACGGTCGCACCACTCTACGTGATTATTGTCACATTTTGTACTGTCATATTTTTTCGCAGTCATTTTTTTTGCACGCACATTTGCCTATTGTTCGTCTATTTTCTACCATTGATTGCATCCTGCTGTTTTCCTTGTCCCTCGCTTACAGATTTTCTCAGCTTTTTCCTTCACGCTCATTATAAATGTAACATAAAAATTACGTCATGGATTAAATCGAGTATTTTTCATATTTAAATGTGAGCAAGGCATACGATTAAGTCCCATGTAATAGGGGACGAGCCTAATGCCATCAACCAGGCACAAATCCAAACTCCTGGCTGCTACTCAGGAATTCCATACGGAAAACACCAATAACACTTTGCCCGATCTGGGGGGATCGAACTCAGGACCTCACGATCAGCAGTCGCGCTGGCCACCGCTAGACCAACGAGGCAGCTCTTGAGTTCTACTACTAATAAAATCAAAATCTATTAGCTACTACTACTAGAACCTAAACAAATAAAACAAAGGGAAGTTAAGTTTCTAAGAATAAATATTTATTTATTTTACAAAAGTGTTATTTAATATTGGTAGACAAACTATTAATTAAAAAATATTAAGGAAGGTACTGAACCAACATATAAAACAGTACCTACTTTATTGGTCGATTTTTGAATTCAATATTTATTATTCTGTGCTCAATACAATTTTGGGGTGCATGAAAAGAGCATCCACGAGTGACGATACTTAAGTACGTCCGGCGCTCCCTAGGCAGTCAGCCCGCTACCAACCTAGATGACTGTCTAATCTTGTCACCACGGCAAGAGCTATTCTCATAATAACTCGTGCCGACATGAGAGGAGAAGATTACAATCTTTATTCAAAGAAATATATCTTTAGGTACTATATCTATGATTCATTTTTAAATAGAAAAAAATTGCAGTATGATATAAAGTTAACAAAATATAGCACATACCTACCTCTAAAATAAAATAAAAAAAAAATTAGAAAAAAATTCAAACAAAATAAAAAACAAGTATAAAATGCTACAAAGATTTTTTAATTTAAAAACAAGAATAATAATAATAATGTTTGTTCACCAGAATTACAGTTAGCTACAGTGTACATGTTAATAATAGAACTAATGTAACATTATTATCGTTGTAAAAACTGCATAAAGATTGAGAACCCTGCCACATAAACTAGAACAAAACCTGTATTTTAAGAGACAGAAGTAAGAAAAAAGTAAGAAGTCAGTTATATAAAAAAAAATGGTTTCAGTTTTTTTTATGGTAAAATTTGTACCAGTATCAACTTCTTTAAGTACCGTAGGCATCTCCAGCTAATTAAGTTAATATTCTTTTCTATACATTCTATGTGAACTCAGTTTTTTTTAAATCTTAATATTTAAATTAAATTATAATAATAAGCATTTTGACATAATTTGGGTTACAAAAAGACATGAATCCCTGACCACTAAACTAGTGTTAAATGTATCATAGGGACCAGTCTTCGCTTCTTTATGTTATTACAGAATTAAGTCAAAACAGTAGTTTGAATATAAAAAACGACTTAAATTTAGATATAAAAATTACGCATTTTGTGAGATGTGCGTGTTTGTGTGTTGGTGTGTGTATAAGCAAGTGTTGTGTGTGTTTGTGTTGCGAGTGAATAGTGAGTGTACTGGACGTGTATATTAACACGTTAGCCCTCGTTCGCACGAGAGCTTTTTCAACGCGAGTTAAAAAAGCGTCCAACGCCCGCAATAGAAAATCTGCGTTAAAAAAGCGCTATCATCACTATCATGTGAACACTTATACGGCTTGCTATTTGGGCCGTGTTATGCAATAATGTGAAAACCCACAAAAATATAAATTCTGTGTTAACGCCATCTAGTTATTGTAGTAGGTCTACTCAACGCTTGAAAATGCAAACTGCATTAAGACATTTTTTGATAGACGATGCTCTATTTTTACTACAGTCCTGGGTATTTTTTCAAGCGTTGTGTAGACCTACTGCAAGAACTAGATGAAGTTAACACAGAATTCATATTTTGATGGGTTGACACGTTATTGCATAACACGGCTCATTTGTTGTATTAGAACGCTTTTTTAACGCGCGTTTAAAAAGCTCTCGTGCGAACGAGGGCTTAGAAATCATATTTTCTAATTCGTCATAACTGTGATGGTGGAGCTAAATTGTCAAATTGCTTTTCAATTTATACCTATTTTTATCGTGTCAATCATATTTATTTTATTTATTTATATTTAAGACAGTAATTCCTTCATGCAGGGTGATATAATCATGATACACAATACAATACACTTTATTACGTCATACATTTTATACAGGGTGCAAACGTTAAGTGTCAACAGGTGATTAATTTGATATTTTAACAAAATAAAATATATTAAGTTGATATTTTAACAAAATAAAATATATTAAGTTAACAGTTTTTCGATATCTATAAAATTAGCGAAATAATCGCCTGTTGTGACAGCCTCGGCGTATACAGGCCGCGCAGGCACCACAGTTCAGTCACAGTTTTACAATCCCTACAGTTGGGCAACGCCCACACGGGCGGTACTACCCTGTATATTAGATATTACACGACATATTAAAAACATACACGTTGAAGAAATAGTACAATAGTGGTCTTTTCGCTAAAAGCAATTTTCCCAGTCAACCTTTGAATAGCCAAAACTGATTTCAGAAATATATTGATGGACAGTTTGCTTTGTATCTATTCAGAAATATATAAATATTTATTTATTTATTTATTTTTACAGAAAGCTTACAGACTAATAACACAATTAAAAATCATTCGTAGGTAGGAAAATTTGCTAATTACAAGCTTCCACATATACAAGACAATACATTCCACATATATAGTTAATATATAATATAAATAATAATAAGCATATAAACATAAATAAATAAATATAATAAAAATAAATACGTAGGCCTAAAACAATACCTACGCGATTCCGAAAGTGAATTATTTAAATAACATTCATACCATAATTCCCGATTACTTTTTACTACAAAAAAAAGCAGATCCAATGCTATTACTTTTAAGTAAAAGAATAAAGTATCTATAAAAAATAATCTTATGCTTTCCTTGTGAGGTGACAGTTTAATAATAAAGTCAGATAACAAAATGACGTTGTTCAATATTAAAATCAGTGCACATATGAAGAAGTGACGCCACTTGTTAGCTGTACTCGCACGACACACTGAATACACGAACATTATATACAAGAGAAAGTTAACTATCAAAGGTACAAATACACTTGCTATGCAGAAGCGAAGCGATATATATAGAGGTGCTTTTAAGTTTATAATTTCTGGTAATATACCGGCAAAATCAAATATTAACATTACAATAAGTGATGTTATTAAAGGTAACAACCAAGCAAAAGTGCTGGTCGTTAGACACCTCCTTCGAATATTCGCATTAAATACTTTAAAAAATTCATCGCATAATGTGTACGATATAATTAACCACAAATGATTGTACACTGTTTTTAAGTATAAAAATATATAAACATATACGTATCCAAACCATTTAGACCTCCATACATTCTCGAATATATCGTTTTCGCTGATATAACTGCCAATCCAAACCATTGTCAAATGGATGACGTTTACTAATATTCCGTTGAGATTCACAAAGTTGTTGAAATGACGAAAACTCTTCACTACGCACCATGATGTCACTCCGTAAATGAAAGTAACTAGTGTATGCGTAAACACCATGTAGTGTATGTTGGTTAAGTAGAAACTTGATGATGATACTAGATCATGAATTTTCGCTGTATAGTCATCTGCGGTAGCGTCGTTATGAGACATGATGAGGGTCATTACGCACGGTTCCCAAAGCACATTTATTCACTTTCAGTACAAATATATTTTCTAACTTAATAACGTGGCTTGAGGGTTTTCCATGCCTCCAGATACAGTTTCTCTCTCTGCAACAGTCGATGGTGTAATAGCTACAACCGAACGCTACGAAACATAATGTGTGACTAAATAGTTTTTCCAGAATTTATCTACTTATTTTAATAATGATTAAATTATCCTGTTTTTGTTTTCTTATCGATTCCTACACCTTTTTCCTTCAAGCTCATTATAAATGTTACACAAAAAAGAACGTCATAGATTAAATCGAGTATTTTTCATATTCAAATATGTATGTGCAAGGTATTCAATTAAGTCCCATGTAATAAGGGGCGAGCCGATAGCCATCAGCCGGGCACGAATCCAAACTCCGGGCTGCTACTGAGGAATTCCACATGGAAAACCCCAATAACACTTTGCCCGACCTGGGGGGGATCGAATCCAGGATCTCACGATCAGTAGTCGCGCTTTCCACCATTAGACCAAACTGACTGTGATGCTTGACCCAAATTGCCGAATTGTTTTTAAATTTATACCTATTTTCATCATGTCAATCATACTTATTTCATTTATTTCTATTTCGGGCAGTTATTCCTTCATAAAGGATGAAATAATCATGAATACAATATACTTTATTAATCAAAACATGTACAATGTGCAAACGTTAAGTGTCAACAGGCGATGAATTTGTTATTTTAACAGAATAAAATATATTAGTTAACAGTTTTTCAATATCTGTAAAATTGACGAAATAATCGCCTGTTGTGACAGCCTGGGCGTATACAGGCCGCGCAGGCAACAGAGTTCAGTCACAGTTTTACAATCCATACAGTTGGGCAACGCCCACACGGGCGGTAGTACCCTGTATATTAGATACTAGCGACCCGCCTCGGCTTCGCACGGGTGGAATGTAGATACTAATGTGGGACATATAAACCTTCCTCTTTAATCACTCTATCTATTGCTGATAACTGCATTAAAATCCAATGCGTAGTTTAAAAGATCTAAGCGTGCAGACAGCGGGAGCGACTTTGTTTTATATTATGTAAAGATTAAACGACATTAAAAACAAAAGTACATGTTAAATAAAGAAGTAGTACAATAGTTGGTATTTACGCTAAAAGTGATTTTTCCCAGACAACCTCTGAATAGCCAAAACTGATTTCAGAAATAGAATGAAGGCCAGTTTGCTTTGTATCTATTCAGAAATATATAAATAATAAATATATAATATTAATAATAATAAGTTTATAAACATAAATAAATATAATAAAAATAAATATGTAGGCCTTCAATAATACCTACGCGATTCCGAAAGCGGATTATTTAAATAACATTCATACCATAATTCCCGATTACTTTTCCAACAAGAAAAAGCAGATCGAATGCTATTACATTTAAGTAAAACAATAAGGATTCTATAAAAAAATAGTACATGTCCTCTTTGGGTTGTGACAATTTTAAAATAAAATCAGATAACAAAATGACGTTGTTCAATATAAAAATCAGTACACATATGAAGAAGTGTCGCCACTTGTTAGCTGTACTCGCACGAAACACTGAATACACAAACATTATATACAAGAGAAAGTTAACTATCAAAGGTACAAATACACTTGCTATGCAGAAGAGAAGCGATATATATAGAGGTGCTTTTAAGTATATAATTTCTGGTAATATACCCGAAAAATAAAATATTAACATTACAATAAGGGATGTTATCAAAGATAACAACCAAGCAAAAGTGCTAGTCATTAGATACCTCCTTCGAATATTCGCATGAAATACTTTAAAAAATTCTTCGTATAACGTATAAGATATAATTAACCACAAATGTTTGTACACTGATTTTAAGTATAAAAATATATAAACAGATATGTATCCAAACCATTTAGAAGTCCATATATTCTCAAATATATCGTTTTGGATGATATAATTGCCAATCGAAAACATTGTCAAATGAATGACGCTTACTAATAATCCGTTGAGATTCACAAAGTTGTTGAAATGACGAAACCTCTTCATTACGCACCATGATGTCACTCCGTAAATGAAAGCAACTAGTGTTAGCGCTAACACAATATAGTGTATGATGGTTAAGTAGGAACTTGACGATGATTCCAGATCATCAGTATTCGCTGTATAGTCATGTACGGTAGCGTCGTTATGAGACATGATGAGGGTCACTATACACGGTTCCCAAAGCGCATTTATTCACTTTCAGTCTACGCGCACAAATATATTTTCTAACTTAATAACTTGGTTTGAGGGAATTCCATGCTTCCAGGTACAGTTTCTCTCTCTGCAATGGTCGATGGAATAATAGCTACAACCGAACGCTACGAAACAAAATGGGTAACTAAACAGTTTTTCCAAAAAGTATCTACTTATTTTAATAATTATTGAATTGTCCTGTTTTTGTTTTCTTATCGATTCTGTTGGCGACGCATCAAATTATATTGTTTGTATTGTGCATTGTTTGTTGTGTACCTATTTAGAATAGA
Source organism: Amphipyra berbera (assembly GCA_910594945.2). Classification (NCBI taxonomy): domain Eukaryota; kingdom Metazoa; phylum Arthropoda; class Insecta; order Lepidoptera; family Noctuidae; genus Amphipyra; species Amphipyra berbera. The sequence goes on from OU343146.1 coordinate 3,422,585, forward strand.
ATACATTTGGAACAGACGATCTGTAATGTGTGACAATGGCCAACCGGGTGGACCGAGTTGCGGTCGCGAGGGAGGTTGCTTAGGGCGACGGTCGCGCCACTTCGCGACATTGTTGTCACTTTTATGTACTGTCGAGCGGATTTTGTGTCCGGTACACAGTAAGTTTAAAGTGAGTGGATTTACTTTGCAAACGTATGTTTCGCACACTGCCGTTAGCAAAAGACAATATGGGGGGCACGGATGGTACAATAAAACGCGAACGCAAACTACAAGTATAAATGGTTGCGAGCACAAGCGAAATTAAAAAGCCTGCAAAACCTCAAACTTAAACCTCTCCGCCTACTGCAAATATAGTCACCGCGCGCAGCAGGAACTCAAAAATGAAATCCAATTTTGCTTCGTCATCGGTGAAGGTGAGGAGGGCCGAGCTGCTGCTAGAAGCTGCAAAGCAGAAGGCGCAGTTACAAATGGAGCTGATAGATAAGAAACTGGCTGTTGACCTGGCAGAACTTGAAAGTTCAGAATCCGAAAGGGAACCCAGTGAATATAAATAGTCACATACATTTTTTAACATGTTTTGTACAGAATTTAACTCGACCTAATTTTAGACCTCTTTCTGTGCTACCCACCTTTAGTAAAATTTTTGAAAAATTAATCCTTGATTAGCTGCAAACCCACTTTAATAAAAAAACATTTGTTACATAGGAAACAATTTGGCTTCACAAGAGGTCGCTCTACAACTGATGCTGGTGTGAAGCTTTTGCCTAGTATTTTTAATGCCTGGGAGGATTCAATTGATGCTTTAGGCATCTTTTGTGATTTGTCAAATGCGTTTGATTGCGTTTTTCACGAGACATTGATCAGGAAATTACATCACTACGGAGTTAGGAATACTGCTCTGGATCTTCTTATTTCCTATCTGGGTAATAGGATCCAGAGTGTAGACGTGAATGGGACAAAGTTTCTGGGGTCTGTAGTGACAATGGGAGTTCCGCAGGGCTGAATTCTCGGCCCATTCCTATTTCTCGTTTATATTAATGACCTACCTTATCTCATGAAAGATAATCGGGAGGTTGTGTTATTTGCAGGTGATACATCATTGTTATTTAAACTTAAACGGCAGCAGCCAGTTACGGACGATGTAAATAACGCTCTCTCTGAAGTAGTGCACTAGTTTAATGTTAATAACTTACTTTTGAACGAGGAAAAGACTAAATGTATCAGATTTTTGACATCAAATGTTAAAGCAGGTGTAAACCAGTGTAGTAATAAATGGAGACGAGTTGAATCTTGTGGACACCACTATGTTCTTGGGTATAACTTTAGATTCGAAACGGCAGTGGGACCCACATATAGTTATATTGTCGAAAAGACTCAGTTCTGCAGCTTACGCCAGCTAACTGATGTAAAGTCCTATGCAAAGCAGAAACTATGCAAAAAGGGTTTCTACAAAGTTAAAGATTATATGGCTGATAATATTACTTGGAATTGAGCCGCTCGCTGTTATCACGGACATCATTGTAATTATTTTTATAATATGAGATTATTTTTTATTTTATTCTTTTGACATCTTACTATTGAATTATTTTTTCAATAATAACAACAAAAACAAATAATAACAACCTGATATTAGTGATGTGAACCTAGAAAGGTACAAATACTCTTCATATTTACACCTATAAGTTTACCGGCTGTACCAGAACCAGAAAGGTTCTCCTCCTGGTACCGACTTCTGCGGGCTACGAGAGTTTTTCTATCTTTCATAAGAAAATGTACAAAAATATCCGGTGATGTCGACGGCGAACTGATGGAACGAGCAGAAGCGTTGTTAATAAAATACTCTCAGCCACAATTGTTCCCCGATGACCTGGAAAATCTCACGTGTCTCACGTATCCCTATGTATAATGAGTGCTGCGCGAGCACTGGGGAGGTGTGTGTTGGTGACGAATAAAATTATATATAGTATTGTTTAATGTATGACAATGGGCGACCAAGGAGGTTGCTTAGGGCGACGGTCGCGCCACTCTGCGTGATTGTTGTCACATTTTGTACCGTCAAATATTTTTCGCAATCCTTTTTTTGCACGCACATTTGCCTATCGCTTACCTATTTTTGACCATTGATTGCATCCTGCTGTTTTCCTTGTCCCTCGCTTACAGATTCCTATAGCTTTTTCCTTCACGCTCATTATAAATGTAACATAAAAATGACGTCATGGACTAAATCGAGTATTTTTCATATTTAAATGTGAGCAAGGCATTCGATTAAGTCCCATGTAATAGGGGACGAGCCTAATGCCATCAACCTGGCACAAATCCAATCTCCTGGCTGCTGCTGAGGAATTCCACACGGAAAACCCCAATAATACTTTGCCCGATCTGGGGGGGATCGAACCCAGGACCTCAAGATCAGCAGTCACGCTTGCTACTACTAGACCAACGAGGCAGTTCTTAGGCTCTACTACTAATAAAATTAAAATCTATTAGCTACTACTACTATAACAGAGTTTAAAGAAATAAAACAAAGGGAAGTTAAGTTTCTAAGAACAAATATTTATTTATTTTACAAAAGTGTTATTTGAAGTAGGTAGGTAGACAAACTGTTAATTAAAAATGTTAAGGAAGGTACTGAACCAACATATAGAACAGTACCTACTTTATTAGTCGATTTTTGAATTCAATATTTATTATACATAAACATAAACTCACGCCTTTTTCCCATGGGGGTAGGCAGAAACTATAGAACGCCACATGCTAGAGGACGTCCTAGAAGGACATACATCGATGTTATTGGTGATGTTCTTCACAAAGGTCAGGTGCGTAGTACTCTCAACCGGCGTGCGTGTATGACAAGATGTATGAATGTGGATGAAGCGAAAGGGGTATGTAAGAGTCGTAGCATGTGGCGTTCAATATTTATTATTTTGTGCTCAATACAATTTTGGGGTGCATGAAACGACCTTCCACGAGAGACGATACTTAAGTACGTCCGGCGCAACCTGGGCAATCAGCCGCGCTACCAACCTCATCACACAACAGGAGAAAATACTATAAAAAAATTACTACATCTATTCATCTTTAAAGAAAATAATAGCAGTATGATATTATCTTAACAAAGTATACCTAATAAACAAATATTAAAAGAAAAACTTTCGAAAATATTTCAAACACAATAATAAACAAGGTTAAAAATGCTTCTACACTACAATTTTTTTTAAATTTAAAAACATAAGTATTCAATAAAATAAACAAAAAAAATGTTTAGATTTTTTTAGGTACCTACAATTTGTACCAGTATCAATTTCTGTAGGTACCGTACCTCAAGCTAATTAAGTTTCTATATTATTCAAATTGCCAAATAAATTTTGAATTTATACCTATTTTTATCATGATAGTGATGCTTATTTCATTTATTTATATTTGAGACAGTAATTCCTTCATCTAGGATGAAATAATACACAATACAATATACAGTACTTTATTATTTTATACAGGGTGCAAACAAAACAAGCAAAAAGGTAGTTAATTTGATATTTTAACAGAATAAAATATATTAGTTAACAGTTTTTCAATATCTGTAAAATTGACGAAATAATAAGGCAACACAGTTTAGTCACAGTTTTACAATCCATACAGTTGGGCAACGCCTACACGGGCGGTGGCACCCTGTATATTAGATATTACACGACATATTTAAAACAAACATACAAGTAGTACAATAGTTGGTATTTTCGCTAAAAGCGATTTTTCCCAGACAAAACTAGCCAAAGAGCCAAATTGCATAGCCAAAACTGATTTCAGAAATATATTAATGACCAGTTTGCTTTGTATCTATTCAGAAATATAAAAATAATTAATATATAACATGAATAATAATAAGCATACAAACATAAATAAATAAATATAATAAAAATAAAAACGTAGTCCTAAAACAATACCTACGTGATTCCGAAAGCGAATTATTTAAATAACATTCATACCATTCCTGATACATTTTTACTACAAGGAAAAGCAGATCGAATGCTATTACTTTTAATGAATAAAATAAGGATTTCAAAAAAATATTTTTTATGCTCTTTTCGTGTTGTGACATTGTTATAATAAAGTCAGATAACAAAATGACGTTGTTCAATATAAAAATCAGTACACATATGAAGAAGTGACGCCACTTGTTAGCTGTACTCGTACGAAACACTGAATACACAAACATTATATACAAGAGAAAGTTAACTATCAAAGGTACAAATACACTTGCTATGCAGAAGAGAAGCGATATATATAGAGGTGCTTTTAAGTGTATAATTTCTGATAATATACCCGCATAATAAAATATTAACATTACAATAAGTGATGTTATTAAAGATAACAACCAAGCAAAAGTGCTGGTCATTAGATACCTCCTTCGAATATTCGCATGAAATACTGTAAAAAATTCTTCGTATAACGTATAAGATATAATTAACCACAAATGGTTGTACACTGTTTTTAAGTACAAAAATATATAAACAGATATGTATCCAAAACATTCAGAAGTCCATACATTCTTGAATATATCGTGCTCGTTGATATAAGTGTTAATCGAAAACATTGTCAAATGGATGACGTTTACTAGAATTCCGTTGAGATTCACAAAGTTGTTGAAATGACGAAACCTCTTCATTACGCACCATGATATCACTCCGCATATGAAAGCAACTAGTGTTAGCGCAAACACAATATAGTGTATGATGATTAAGTAGAAACTTAACGATGATAGCAAAACATCATCAATATTCGCTGTATAGTCATTTACGGTAACGTCGTTATGAGACATGATGAGGGTCACTATACACGGATCCCAAAGCACATTCACTTTCAGTCTACGCGCACAAATATATTTTCTAACTTAATAACCTGGCTTGAGGGAATTCCATGCCTCCAGATACAGTTTCTGTCTCTGCAACGGTTGATGGAGCTACAACCAAACGCGACGAAACAAAATGTGTAACTAATTAGTATTTCCAGAATTTATCTTCTTAGTTTAATAATGATTGAATTATCCTGTTTTTGTTTTCTTATCAATTCCTAAACCTTTTTCCTTAACGCTCATTACAATAAAGAACGTAATGGTTTAAATCGAGTATTTTTCTTATTTAAATGTTAGCAAGGCATACAATTAAGTCCCATGTAATAGGGGGTAAGCCTATTGCCATCAACCAGGCACAAATCCAAATTCCGGGCTGCTAGTGAGGAACTCCACACGGAAAACCCCAATAATACTTTGCCCGATCTAGGGGGGGATCGAAACCAAGACCTCACGATCAGCATTCGCGGTTGCCACCACTAGACCGACGAGGCAGTTCTTAAGATCTACTACAAATAAAATCAAAATCTATTAGCTACTACTACCAGAATCTAAAAAAAATAAAACGAAGGAAAGTTACTTTTCTAAGAATATAAATATTTATTTATTTTACAAAAGTGTTATTTAAAGTAGGTCGACAAGCTGTGAATTAAAAAAAAATATTAAGGAAGGTACTGAACCAACATACAGAACAGTACCTACTTTATTGGTTGATTTTGATAAGTCAACCCAATATTTATTATTGTGTACTCAATACAATTATGGGGCGCGTGAAAAGAGTCACCACGAGCGGCAATACTAAAGCACGACAGGCGCACCCTTTTTTTTTTCTTTCGTGGGGAAATACTCATGAACTATCCCCCGTCTGGGGAAGACGGGGGGGTGTGCCGGACTCTTACCGGCTAAAACCACCACGGTGTCCCTCCTTCTGACCTAAGGTCGGGGTCGCGGGATTCGCTATTGCATGCACCGCAACCCCGGCAGGTCTCGGCCCACCAGCTCTTCTGATGGACCTCTCCTGTGGTGGGGCAGTTGCTCCCCTGCCCCACATCCTTCCGAGAGGCGCGCGCGGAACACGGCGCGCCATCCTCCCTGGGCCCGTTACTGGTCGGGCGACGGGCTCCCAACCCGCCGCCCGCAGGCCACTACGTCAGGCGCACCCTGGGTGTCAGCCTCGCTACCAACCTCGTTGACTGGCTAATCTTTTCACCACAGCATTATTATACTACAACGATTTCTTAATTTGAAAACATAATAATTCAGTTAGATAAAAAATGGTTTTCTAGTTTTTTTTAGGTATAATTTGTACTAATATCAACTTCTTTAGGTACCGTACCTCAAGCGAATTAAGTTTCTATTCTATTTTGTACATTCTTTGTTAATTTAGTATTTTTTTAAATGATAATATTGAAATTAAATTAAAATAAATTTAATAATTAAAATAAGCATATTGACTTAAAAAGGGTTACAAAATCATATGAATGCCCTTGCCACTAAACTAGTGTTAACTGTATCATAGGGTATACCAATATTCACCTGTTTATGTTATTACAGAATTATGTCAAAATAGTGGTATGAATACAAAATAAAACTTAAATTTCCATATAAAAATTACGCATTTTGTAAGTGTGTTTGTGTTGTGTGTTGGTGTGTGTGTGTAAGCAAGTGTTGTGTGTGTTTGTGTTGCGAGTCAATAGTGAGTGTACTGGACGTGTATATTAACACGTTAGAAATCATATTTTATAATTCGTCATAACTGTGATGCTAGAGCCAAATTGTCAAATTAGTTTTGAATATAACTAAATACCTATTTTTATCGTGTCAATCATACTTTTTTTTATACTTCAGGCAGCTATTTCTTCATGCAGGATGATATTATAATGATGATACACAATACAATATAGGTACTTTATTATTTTATACATTTTTTGCAGGGTGCAATCGTTAAGTGTCAATAGGTTATTAATTTGATATTTTAAGAGAATAAAATATATAAGTTAACAGTTTTTGAATATCTGTAAAATTGACGAAATAATCGCCTGTTGACACTTAGCCTAGGCGTATACAGGCCGCGCAGGCAACAGAGTTCAGTCACAGTTTTACAATCCATACAGTTGGGCAACGCCTACACGGGCGGTAGTACCCTGTATATTAGATATTACACGACATATTTAAAACAAAAGTACATGTTAAAGAATTAGTACAATAGTTGGTCTTTTCGCTAAAAGCGATTTTTCCCAGACAACCCTTGAATAGCCAAAACTGATTTCAGAAATATATTGATGGACAGTTTGCTTTGTATCTATTCAGAAATGTATAAATAATTAATAATATATAATATGAATAATAATAAGCAAACCAAATAAAAATAATAAAAAATAAATACGTAGGCCTAAAACAATAACTACGCGATTCCGAAAGCGAATTATTTAAATAACATTCATACCATAATTCCCGATTACTTTTTACTACAAAAAAAAGCAGATCTAATGCTATTACTTTTAAGTAAAACAAGGTCTCTATAAAAAATAATTTTATGCTTTCTTCGTGAGGTGACAGTTTTATAATATAGTCAGATAACAAAATGACGTTGTTCAATATAAAAATCAGTACACATATGAAGAAGTGACGCCACTTGTTAGCTGTATTCGCACGAAGCACTGAATACACAAACATTATAAACAAGAGATAGTTAACTATCAAAGGTACAAATACACTTGCTATGCAGAAAAGAAGCGATATATATAGAGGTGCTTTTAAAGATATAATTTCTGGTAATATACCAGCAAAATCAAATATTGACATTACAATAAGGGATGTTATTACAGGCGACCACCAAGCAAAAGTGCTGGTCGTTAGATATCTCCATCGAATATTCGCATTAAATACATTAAAAAATTCTTCGTATAACGTATAAGATATCACTAACCACAAATGGTGGTACACTGTTTTTAAATATAAAAATATATAAACAGATAAAAACCAATTATAAGTCGATATATTCTTGATTAAATCGTTTTTGATGATATAATTGCCAATCGAAACCATCGTCAAATGGATGACGTTTACTAATATTCCGTTGAGATTCACAAAGTTGTTGGAATGACGAAACCTCTTCACTACGCACCATGATGTCACTCCGTATATGAAAGTAACTAGTGTTAGTGCAAACACAATGTAGTGTAAGATGGTTAAGTAGAAACTCGACGATGATACCAGCTCATCAATATACGCTGTATAGTCATGTACGGTAGCGTCGTTATGAGACATGATGAGGATCACTATGCACGGTTCCCAAAGCACATTTATTCACTTTTAATCTACGCGTACAAATATATTTTCTAATTTAATAACTTGGCTTGAGGGAATTCCATCCCTCCAGATACAGTTTCTCTCTCTGTAACGGTCGATGGAGTAATAGCTACAACCGAACGCAATGAAACAAAACGTGTAACTAAATAGTTTTCCCAGAATTTATCTACTTATTTTAATAATGAGTAAATTATCCTGTTCTTAGTTTCTTATCGATTCCTACACCTTTTTCCTTCACGCTCATTATAAATGTAATGTAAAAAAGAACGTCATGGATTAAATCGAGTATTTTTCTTTTTAAAATGTGAGCCAGGCATTCAATTAGGTATGTTCCATGTAATAGGGGGCGAGCCTATTGCGATCAACCGGGCACAAATCCAAATTCCAGGCTTCTACTGAGGAATTATACATGGAAAACCCTCTAATAAAATCAAAACCTATTAGCTACTACTACTAGAATCTAAAAAAATAAAACATAGGAAAGTTAGGTTTCTAAGAATAAAAATTTAGGTACAAACATATATAAATAATTTAGTTTCCACTTTATTATATAGACCTCCCTATGTGAACAAGTGTTGTGTTTTTTATCCACGCATCTCTTGTCTGGCCTACTTGCGCAATGATTGTGTCTCCGCACGATCAGCTCCCGGCGCTGCAGCTCCTTTTAAGTCCTCTCCGTCATGAGCGCCGTCCTCATTCCACATGTGCGTTGAAACAAGGGTAGAACTTAGTTTACAACGTTTTTTTATTCTTTAGTAACTTTTAAATTACACAATTAAATATGCTTACCGCTTTTTATTTTTTATTCTACAATTTTTATAATCTGTTCGGTTTTGATCTTCATGCATCATTCTTTCACTTTATAACGAATACTGGACACAAAACTGAATAAGTATCTTTCAAATTATTTAAATATAACGGCGGTAAGCCGGTGGATTCTTTACGAATCGTGACATCAGCGAGGCTAACGTCACGATCCACCTCGTCATTATCCATTCCTAACAATTTCTAGTTAATAATTAATATCCAAACAAATGAAAACTGATAACTCAATAAATCAATTTAATCATCCACACAATGGTAACTAATCCCTTAGATATGTAATTTAACTTTATCACTCACAACTATTGCAAACTATGAACAGTACGAGTCCTTAACTATTAGTTTCACAAAAGTATTGTACTTAACTTATTTTGTCGCAGCCCCCTCGGTATACGTGCGTACTCGCCGGCAGCCCAAAATCCAAGAGAGCGGCCCTTACTTCCTTAGTTTCGACCATACCCCCGATCCCTCATCGTGTGGCGCCCTCTTACGGCCACATTATGTCTCCACAGTAGGAATCGATGGTATCAGTCGAAACTTTACAAAATAAATAGAGGTCTTACGTAACCTATTATATCTTGATAAATCGTAAATTAAATAATGACAATTATTACAGTTTTACACAGTTTAGATAAACTAATCGTTTCTAAAAAGTATAACTTGGAAATAAATGGTAGGTATATTTTATCAGAACTAACAAAATAACTAGAGGTCTAATGTTGCCTATTATACCTTGATAAATAGTAAATTAAATAAACATATTTGTTTAGGGATTTACAGTTTTTATAAGCTTATCATTTTTAAAAAGGATAAGCTTACAATTAATCCGACGGTTTACATTATCAGTTAACATCTTAATAATAACATAATTGTTATTACAACTATTATTTTGTTTCTAAACTCACAGTTTAAATTATAACTTTTATTACAATATTTATTTCTATTATAGGAAAGCTTTATCACACACTTGAGAATTATATTAGAAATTAAGAACCACAGATAACGTCTAACAATAAACCGGGTGTTCACAATATCAAATCAGTCTTAATGTTAACTTAATTAGTTATTGACCCAATATTTGCTTCTAAATTGATAGTTTAAACCATAGTTTTTATTACAATATTTGTTTATATTTAAAGGAAATCTTTACAACTAACTTGAGAAACTAAGCATCACAGGAAATGGTTTTATAACCAACTAAACTTCTAGTCAATATAGGAAACACATCACAAAGCAATCTGATATAGTTTTAACTTACAAATATTACTAAATCATTATTATGATGATTAACATAATGAACGAGTTATGTCGTTGCGCCGACATATATAATATGAATAATAATAAGCAACCCAAATAAAAATTATAAAAAATAAATACGTAGGCCTAAAACAATAACTACGCGATTCCGAAAGCGAATTATTTAAATAACATTCATACCATAATTCCCGATTACTTTTTACTACAAAAAAAAAGCAGATCCAATGCTATTACTTTTAAGTAAAACAAGGTCTCTATAAAAATAATTTTATGCTTTCTTTGTGTGGTGACAGTTTAATAATATAGTCAGATAACAAAATGACGTTGTTCAATATACAAATCAGTACACATATGAAGAAGTGACGCCACTTCTTAGCTGTACTCGCACGAAACACTGAATACACAAACATTATATACAAGCGAAAGTTAACTATCAAAGGTACAAATACACTTCCTATGTAGAAACGAAGCGATATATATAGAGGTGCTTTTAAGTTTATACTTTCTGGTAATTTCTATTCTTCCTTTTCAGTCCAAAATCTTAGAAGCAGTTGCCCATAAACAAATTTCTTCCTACGTTTTTAAAAATAATTTGTTATTATCTTTTCAATCCGGTGTTCGTCCTGGACACAGTACATCCACTGCCCTGCTTAAAGTATCCGAAGACATCAGGTTTGGCATGGAGAATTCAAAGCTAACGGTATTGGTTTTAATAGACTTTTCCAATGCTTTTAATACCGTTGATTATGATATTCTCCTCGCCATTTTAGCACAAATAGGGATCTCGTCGTCTTCACGGGATTGGTTCTCTTCATATCTTCGTGGTCGCCAGCAGGCAGTACGTGTTGGTCAGGAATTTTCTGACTGGTGTGACTTGGTAGCTGGCGTTCCGCAAGGCGGTATACTCTCTCCTCTGTTATTTTCTTTTTTTATTAATTCCATTACCAAGATTCTCAAATGCTCTTACCATTTGTATGCGGACGACTTGCAAATTTACGCTCAAACTGACATCAGCAACATCGACAACTGTATTTCCAGCCTCAACGCTGACTTACACATGATCGATGATTGGTCTAGTAAATTCGGAGTTGCCGTAAATGTAAGTAAATGTCAAGCAATGATTGTAGGTAGCTCGTTCCACTTAAAAAATATTAATATTCAACATCTTATGCCGATAATATTCAACCATACAATAATTCCTCTCTCACCTCACTTAAAGGATTTGGGTTTGCATATTGACGATAGGCTAAGTTGGAACAAGCAGGCCACTCAAGTTAGCCAGAGCGTCACGGCCATACTGCGATCTCTCTATAGGTTTAAGCATGTCCTCCCATCTAACACTAAAACCCTTTTGGTCAAGTCTCTTGTGCTCCCAGTAATTGATTATGCAGATGTTTGTTACTCTGATTTATCCCAAGAACTTCTGAACAAATTGGATCGTCTCCTAAACAATTGCATACGTTTTATTTTCGGACTTCGTAAATATGATCACATTTCTCATTACCGTTCTCAGCTTAAATGGCTGCCTATCCGCCAGAGACGATCCCTCAGATCTCTCTGTATGCTCTTCTCCATTATGAACGATTCATGTGCTCCTGATTATCTGAAAATATATTTTCAAGTGTTGGGAAATTCTCACAATCGCAACCTTCGTGCTTCTGAAAATTTACTTCTCGAAATACCTTCCCATCGCACAGGTTTCATTTCTAACTCCTTCGCTGTCTCAGCAATTAAACTTTGGAACGTGCTCCCCCTTGATATTAAAAAAGCTCCTAGTAAATTCTCCTTCAAACGCAAAGTTAGGAAACACTACTTGAAGTCGCTGCACTCCTAATCATCTAATTTAGTCTTCGTCATAATTGCATTAAGTTTTTCATAACGTTTTGTAATTGATATATATATTATTATTTGTATATATGTATTTTATGTAATTTATATGTAACTTTTGATTTCCTGATATATTCAGTCCAAAATTGTCAACTCATCTTTTTCCTGTACCTACGTACTTTGATGCTTTTCTTTTTAACCCTAAGGTTGACTGGTATAGAATGCCTTATGGCATTAAGTCTGCCTTATGTACCACAATGGTGCATAGAAGTATAAATAAATAAATAATATACCAGCAAAATCAAATATTAACATTACAATAGGGGATGTTATTGAAGGCAACAACCAAGCAAAAGTGCTAGTCATTAGATACCTCCTTCGAATATTCGCATGAAATACATTAAAAAATTCTTCGTATAACGTATAAGATATCACTAACCGCAAATGGTGGTAAACTATTTTTAAGTATAAAAATATATAAACAGATACAAACCAATTATAAGTCGATATATTCTTGATTAAATCGTTTTCAATGATATAATTGCCAATCGAAACCATCGTCAAATGGATGACGTTTACTAATATTCCGTTGAGATTCACAAAGTTGTTGAAATGACGAAACCTCTTCACTACGCACCATGATGTCACTCCGTATATAAAAGCAACTAGTGTTAGCGCAAACACAATGTAGTGTAAGATGGTTAAGTAGAAACTCGACGATGATACCAGCTCATCAATATACGCTGTATAGTCATGTACGGTAGCGTCGTTATGAGACATGATGAGGGTCACTATGCACGGTTCCCAAAGCACATTTATTCACTTTCAGTCTACGCGTACAAATATATTTCCTAACTTAATAACCTGGCTTGAGGGAATTCCATTCCTCCAGATACAGTTTCTCTCTGTGCAACGGTCGATGGAGCTACAACCGAACGCTATAAAATAAAATGTGTAACTAAATAGTATCCCCAGAATTTTTCTACTTATTTTAATGATTATCGAATTATCCTGTTCTTGTTTCCTTATCGATTCCTACACCTTTTTCCTTTACGTTCATTATAAATTTAAGAGCCCGTTCACACAGCGGATCCGTTTTCGTAGGACCGTTTTTAACGGATACGTCGGTACTGGATGTGTTTTTCACATCTGTACCGACGGATTAGTTAAACAAATGGCAGCTGCGCCGCGCCCCCGCGCGCCCTCGCATCTTTCAGACAAGATACAATAAAAATAACGGATCGTGTATAAAGACACCGATACTTCTCCATACATCTTAATGTACGGATCCGTTTTTTGTACTGTTCCGGCACCCAGTTTTTGATGACGAAACGGAATGTGTAATAAATGTCGGGCCAGTATTTTTTACTAGATTCGGAATACTGTCGTGTATGTGAACTCGCTCGTACAATTACAGGCGCCATCACCAACATAAAAACGGATCCGCTACAAACGGTCCTGTAAACAGTTTGTGTGTGAACTAGCGGCAACATAAAAAATAACGTCATAGATTAAGTTGAGTATTTTTCATATTTAAATATGAACAAGGCATTCGATTAGGTACACTGTAATAAGAGTTGGAAACAAGGAATCAAGGAAAAAGCTAATATATTTATAGTTACATAAGTCTTAGAAAATATTTAGTTTAGATTGGGTGTTGAACTAAAATGTCAAATCTCACCCATTTAGGGCAACATTTGAAATACATAAATTTGATGTTCCTCAGGGAAGTGTACTGGGCACGCTTTTCTTGTTGTTGTAAATATGTTCTATCAGAAACAACATAAATGTATTTTGCTTAGAGATGCCATTAATTGCATAGGTAATATACCAAATAATGTAAATGCTTTGCCATATCCATATCTACTTACCTAGCCCGGCAGAGCAAACTTTGCACTTTGGTATTTTTCGGTATCAGTATAAGGGTTTTCATTGATGAACCGCCTCGCCACCCTGTCCTTTTTGTGAGGCCCCAGATAGCATCAATGTTTCATTAGTATGATTCATTCATCACTCGATATTTTTCGGTACCGAAATCGTAAAAAGGTTAAATAAAGGTATGGCTCAACCTTTATAAGAAAACGGTATCCTAAAATTTTAAAGGTATCGTAATCTTGTGCCGTAATTGCTCTTAGTCCCTGGTCTGTTTCTTGAAAAGGAATCAAACAGGTAATACATGCAGGCAAATAAAAACAGTTTTTAATGTTTAATAATTATTTCATTATCTATATAAAATGATATGGCATAAGTAGGTATCGACATAAAACTATACTCCATTCACACAATATATTTATTACCATTATATTGATACGTTATCACATCAAAAATTGACGTTTTTTTAGTACTTAATTAATATTCTGCCTAGCCTTTTCCCGACTATGTTGGGGTCAACTTGCAGTCTAACGAGATGCGGCTGAATACAGTATTATACACGGAGCGACTGCCATCAGACCTCCACAGCCCAGTTACTGGGCAATAGTATTAATATTTATTATAACATAACATCACGCCTGTATTCCCCGAAGGGTTGGGCAGAGGTGTACCTATAACACCCTCATTTCGCCCTTATGTTTTAGGTCCCATGTAATAGAGGGCGAGCCTATTGCCATCAACCGGGCACAAATCCAAATTCCAGGCGGCTACTGAGGAAATTCACACGGAAAAACCCAATAACACTTTGCCGGCAAAGTGTTATTGGGATAACCTAAAGATCGAACTCAGGACCTCACGATCAGCAGTCGCGCTTGCCACAACTAGACCAACTAGGCAATATATTTATTATAAAAGGAGGGGAATCAAACTTATATCATTCGACAGGTACTGTGTCATAGATGTGCACAAAAAACATGTCTGTATAGTGCCGTCAAGACAGATAAAGTAATGGACAAATTTCGATCACAAGCGATACTAGTTCGAATTATTATTCATCCACATTCCAGCTAGGGTGTTATTGACTATTGGCAGGGTTCATCATCATCGTAATCAGCCTAGAAACGTCCTCTACTAAATATGGACCACGCAATGAATAATCAATAATCAATTAATAATCACTGCTAAAAAAAATTGTAGTGCGTTTATGAGAGAGCAGTAAAATGGTTGAATGATATAAATAGGATTACCGGACCTCTGCAATAATATTCGTCTGATTTATAACTCCTGGTCATATCATGTCAGTCATATCATGATTGAATTTCGATGTTTGTAATAAGCACCAAATCTTCTTCTCCCTGCCCTTATCCCACATTAGGTGGGGTCGGCACAACATGTAATTCATAAATCCATATTCTTAAAGGTTTTGGCTTATGGTTTTATGACCGGCCGCCTGCCTGACATCAACCCTCCTTGGGAATACTCGTTACGCCGTCGCCCGGGTGGCACAATGTGCTTGCTGACATTATGCACTGGGTCCCAAATTTATATGTTTGTCAATCTAAGCAGAATGTTCTTCTTGGTGGAGTATACTTGAAGTTCCTTGACCCACTCATTCAGTTTTGCTAGGGACTTTGGTACTGATACATCGTAAACTAATATAGCACCGTGGACGTCTCTGTAAAAACTTGACGTCAATGTTCTGTATCGCTCCTGTCCCGCTGTATCCCAAATTCCAAGCTTGACTTTAACACCGTTCACGTCCATGACTTTACATTTATAGTCAACTCCGATTGTAGCTGGGAATGATGAATTGTGGTCTTCAATTGTGAACGCTAGGATTATACCGGATTTACCCACACCGCTCTCACTGACAACTATAATCTTAATATTGTAATGTAATCCGTATTCGACATCGTTTATAATATAAATAAACGGCGATTTATAATAACAAAATAAAAAGCGATTCCTTTGTGACGCACTCACAGCACCTCAAATATACACGTACACAACAATATTCTTAATGATTAAAACGGGTGAAATAATATTTAAATATTGTACAATAGTTTCACACACAATAATTTACAATTTCTTAATGTAAAAAAATACGAGATATATTGATATTTCGGTTGCCAATTAGCGCTTTATACTCCTTTTTAATTTATTCACACAGAACTCATGCCACAATTTTCGATTACTCTTAACTGATGGTACAAATAAGGCTATTGCTAATATTTGTGTATTTAATGTAACTGCTCGTATGATGAGTGAAAGACGAAATGCTTCCCATATATAAAAAGTCAAAACAATGACGTTACTCAACACAAACATTGACGTCGCTATGGACAAGCGACGCCATTTATCTTTCCTTCTTTCTTTTTTAGTCATCGTACTACCGCTCGAATCAGAACACCAGAACAGAGAATGTACCAGTTTTATGAAAATGATCAAGTTTATAATCGAAGGTACAATATAGCTTATAATCATAATGATAAAGGTGATGAAGAGCAAAATTGCTTTTTCTTTCTTTCCTTCAAATAATAATGCAATATAAATCATAATAATTAATGTACAAATGAGGTATATCATCAGAGGCAGACCCCAGGCAAAGAGGCAGGTCTTTAGATACTTCCTTTTGATATCCTTATGGAAAACTTTCACAATGTCCACGTAAAACATATAACACATAACCAACAACCAATGGCTATACACTGTCCATAAGAATATGAATAACAAATCAAATGTCTCCCTGATCTGAATAATAGTTGAGTTAACATGTCGATCAGTGTGAATCATGAATGACACAATTAATAAACGTAGTATATTCACTAGGATTATGTTGAGATACACATAGTTGTTGAAATTACGGAACTTTTTCATGTTGCACCATGACGTCACTCCGTATATGAAAGTAGTCAGAGACAGCGTAAACACTATGTATTGTATGGTAAAAACAATTGCTCGATCCTGGCCATCATCACTTGTTGTAGAGTTGTTTTCGCTGTTGTCGTTATCAGACATGGTGAACGTCACGTAAAGAGCCGACACACGTCCACCATCTAGCCGAACACTGCTTTAATTATTATAATAGTAGTATTATACGGAGAGAGGACAAATTAGTCTACTTAAGCTGAATTTTGGGCTCGTACTGTTCTAATCTATCCTGTTTGCATTTATCAGCACCGTTCGTAACGGCTCAAGTAGTCAATTAAAGCACAATGATAACAACATGGATTTTATATGTAACTAGCTTTTTCCCGCCGCTTCGCTTACGTGAAATGTTAATCTCCCTCCAAGCCTTTCCCCAACTTTGTTGGGGTCAGCTTCCAGTCTAACCAGATGCGGCTGAATACCAGTATTTTACGGTCAGCCCGTAGATGGGTGACGTTAAATCGTTGGTCCCGGGTGTCCTAAGAATACCCATGACAGTCGTTACGGGTAGTCAGAAGGCTCGAAAGTCTGACAACCGGTCTAACTAGCACTGCCCAGTTACTGGATTGCGGAGGTCTGACGGCAGTCGCTCCGTGTAAAATACTGGTATTCAGCCGCATTTGGTTAGACTGGAGGCTGACCTCAACATAGTTGGGAATAGGCTAGGAGAAAGACTACCATTTAAATATGTTAAACCTGAAAAAATGTTTTATAATTTGCACTCAAGGGATACAGCCATGAACTTCCTCTTCCACCTTTAATAAAATATCTCTTTTCCACAATGGACAAGTATGACGCATATTATGAGATTCATTGAAAGATTTAACTTGGTCGCTGTTATCATAGGGTTTAAATGACTAATTGGACCATTACAAACTGTGCTGATAAGTGTAAACATGATAGATTAGAACAGTACGTGCCCAAAATTCGGGTTAAATAGACCAGTTTGACCTCTCTCTCTATAATACTAATATTAAAATAATTAAAGTAGTGTTCGGCTAGATGATGGACGTGTGTCGGCTCTTTACGTGACGTTCACCATGTCTGATAACAATAACAGCGAAGACAACTCTACAACAAGTGATGATGGCGTTGATCGATCAATTGTTTTTACCATACACTACTTTGTGTCTACGCTGTCTCTGATTGTGTTCATATACGGAGTGACGTCATGGTGCATCATGAGAAAGTTCCGGAATTTCAACAACTATGTGTATCTCAACACAATCCTAGTGAATATACTACGTTTATCAATTGTATCATTCATAATTCACACTGATCGACTTGATAAATTCAAGATGACTCAGATCAGTGACACATCTGTTTTTTTATTTATATTCTTATGGACAGTGTACAACCATTGGTTGCTGGTGATGTGTTATATGTTTTACGTTGACATTGTTAAAGTTTTTCATAAGGACGTTAAAAGGAAGTATCTAAAAAGCTGCCTCTTTGCCTGGGGGGTGCCTCTAATGATATACCTCATTTGTATATTAATTATGGTTTCTATTGCATTATTATTACAAGAAATTAAAGAAAAAGCAATTGTTCTATTCATCACCTTTGGCATTATGATTATAAGCAACATTTTACCTTCAATTATAAACTTGATCATTTTCATAAAACTGGTACATTCTCTGTTCTGGTGTCCTGACTCGAGCGCTAGTGCGATGACTAAAAAAGAAAGAAGGAAAGATAAATGGCGTCGCTTGTCCATAGCGACGTCAATGTTTGTGTTGAGTAACGTCATTGTTTTGACTTTTTATATATGGAATTCATATGGCCTTACACTCTCCATACGAGCGGGTACATTATGGTTGCAAATAATAGCAATAACCTTATTTGTTCCTTCAATTAAGAGTAATAGGAACTTGTGGCATGAATTTTATGTGAATAAATTAAAAAGGAGTAACCGCTAGTTCACACAGAAACTGTTTACAGGACCGTTTTTAGCGGATTCGTTTTAATTTTGGCTATGGCACCTGTAGTTGTATGAGCGAGTCCACATACACGACGGTATTCCGAATCCAGTAAAAAATACTGGTCCGACATTTTTACACATTCCGTTTTGTCATCAAAAACTATATGCCGGAAAAGTATAAAAAGCGGATCCATACATGAAGATGTATGGAGAAGTACCTACTGATGCCTTCTCACACGATCCGTTATTTTTATCGTATCCTGCCTGCCAGATGTGACGCAGCTGCCATTTGTTTTACTGATCCGGCGGTACAGATGTGAACAACACATCTAGTAACGACAGATCCGTTAAAAACGGATCCGCTGTGTGAACGGGCTCTAGCTTAATCATAATATGACAACACGCGACGGATATACATCAGACGAGTATCACAGTAAAGCTCGCTATGGATAATTAGTATTTTATGATGTAAAAAGTTTACAAGCTTTTATGCACGCTACCAGTTTTTTTAGAGAACTTGTCAATTTGTCTGTTGATTGTGAGGTTTCTATGGACGTTTCCGGGCTGATTATGATGAGCTAATAGTCAGTAACACCACAGTAAATATATAAGCAATAGCGGCATGGAAACTACGTACAAACGATTGAAACGGCCACACTCACACAGAAGCGCGCATCGACGAGACGGTCGAGCGGCGGTCGTCATGTTGAGCACTGCGACCGCCGCTTTGACTGCCTTGTTGGTCTAGCGGACGCAAGCGCGACTGCTGAGCATGGGGTCCTGGGTTCGATTCCCAGGTCGGGCAAAGTGTTATTGAGTTTTTTCATTAGGAGTTTCTCAGTAGCAGCCCGGAGTCTGGATATGTGCCCGGTTAAGGGCAATAGGCTCACCCCCTATTACATGGGACTTAAACATAACTGGCGAAACGAGGGTGTAGTAAAACACCTGTGCCGAACCCTTCGGGGAATGCAAGGCGTGATGTTATGTTATTTTGTACGTAGTTTCCATACTGCTTTAGCTTCTATTTTTACTGTGGCAACACCCTAGCTGGGGTATTAGTAGAATAGTTATTCGACTAATTAAGATATTGTGTTATATATAGTTAATAGATACCTACTTTAATATAATAAATAATTATAAAACCGTAAATATTGTTTTTATTATTTTGCCTGTTGTAACACTTTAGGGTGGCTTTAGCAGTCAACCCTCGACTAGCATGTGCACATAAAATTTAGCAGACGTGTACTTACGGGAGGATAAAGAATAACACTTGAAACCGTACACTACCTATATATATTTAATTAAGAATTAAAAAGAGAACAACAGGGCGTGGATCGTACAATGCGAGGAGTCCAGGGTCTTCTTGGCAACTGCAGCAGCGTGAGAGGGCCGATCTGCAGTGTGCCCGACCTTTTATAGACCCGGACCCCCGCCAGTCAGCCACCACCCGTCATACTGTATATTTGCGCTCTGGACACAAATTTGCAGCTTTGACCCATTTCTGTTTGAGAAACCGAACAGGCTGCTTGGGAGTTTCCCACGAAATATGTAGTCAAAGTTATGACTACTATCTGTTCTGCTTAGCCTTTTCCCAACTATATTGGGGTCAGTTTCCAGTCTAACCAGATGCAGCTGAATACCAGTATTTTACACGGACCGACTGCCATCAGACCTCCGCAACCCAGTTATTGGGCAAAGTTATACCGGTTGTCAGACTTTCGGGCTTCTGACTTCCCGTAACGACTGTCATAGGTATTCGTATGACAACCGGACCGACTAATAAACGTGTTCTATGAAGTACGGAGGGGTCGCGATTCGTAACGAACGGTCACCGAGGCAAGCGCAGCTTAACCTCGCAAATCGTATGATCCGCGCGGTTGGTAATTAGCCACGAGCCTCTCAATTATCATGAATCTCCCAGGGTTATTTCCAGTTGCACCAAAATAGTCCTTGCAGACAGTTTAAACTATACATTCTTTCTGTTCTACAATCCTATGGAGCATAGATGGGAACAAACAAGTTTATAATGCCATGGAATTAAGGGTTTTCATACAAATGTTAACCCCTCATTTCACCCCTTAGGGGTGGAATTTAATTGAAAATATCCTTCGTTAGTGGATGCCTATGTTCTTCTTCTTTTCGTGTGGTTAGTGACTAACCTGGTGTCAGAGTGTCGTGTCTCACATGCCGTCGAGAAATATCCCTCAGGCAGGTCTCCTCACGATGTTTTCCACTTCCTTAATATGTACAACGTAACAAAACAACAATAAGGACAAAGGATAATTAGTACAAACAAACGGATATAACATAAAAATGAAAGGAGCTAAATTTGAGTGATTAGGCGTTTTTGGAAGTCTTGAAAAACCGGTCGCGCTTTCGCCTTGAGGCAAGGTCGAACACTGGGGTCGTTGCCCTTTGTGCATAGCATATAATGTAGATCATCTGGTCACGAGTGCGCGCGATGTTTGCCAATCGCGTTGTAGGTGTGATCAATTTTACGGCTCAAAATTTCTCACATATGTACCTACATAATTTACTTTTCAACACACTTGCTCGTAAAGTAGCTCTTATTGCACCGCTTTTAGGTTTACAATGCATCTTATTAAACACGCGAGCTTTTTACTTTACATTACCGCACTAGTGCATTTTACTTTACATTTTTTTAAATCTTAGCAAATCGTTTTTATGTCCAAAAAATAGTAAACTTTTTTTTTTTGTGAATTAATAAACTGTGTAAATAATATGTGATAAATAAATATTTCATTTCATTAAATTATTTATTTTTGTCAACAATTTAACATTAATTAATTTGTGCTATAAACACAAAAATATTCAGTTTTTATTACACGCTTTTTAGCTTCACTTGAAGCTAATAATGAAAAAATTTTGGAAGTCAATTTTAACCTACTTCTAATTGTCGTATCGAAATGAAACTTTGTATGTATATGTAGTTTGGATGACAATACTATAATTTGGTATCTTGGATCTGATCTGATGATGGAACCAGGAGGTGGATAGTGGAACTCTTCAGTGGCTACTAGTAAACCCCGCTAGTTTCGGGTCATATGATTTTTTAAATTAATCCAATAGATTTTACTTGGTGTTGAGGGTCTACTGATGGGGAGACGGAAGGTGGATAGTGGAACTCTTCAGTGGCTACTAGTAAACCCCTCGAGTTTCGGGTCATATGATTCGTCTTAACGAGTCCAATAGATTGGGCTTGGTAACTAGGGTCTGGAGGTGGATAGAGGAACTCTTCAGTGGCTGCTAGTAAACCCCTCTAAAATACAATAGCTTAGTTAATATACATATAACTGGTGGTTAATTAATATACATGTAACGTGGTTTTTCTGTACCAGTAATAAATATGTTAAAAGTTATTTTAAGACTAAAAAGTAAAATATAAAAATATGTACCTAGTTTAAAAAATTAAAAACACGCTTTTATCACGCACTAAAAATTATAAAATAATTATTTTACATCCAATGGTTAATTCAAAAAGCGTGGAGCGCTTTGTTTAAATTAATCAAAAGTACATACTACGTACATAGGTTAGTATAGTATATGTTGGGTATAGGTTAGCTAGTACGTACATAGGTTTTTATATTAACCGTTGGATATAAAATAATAATTTTATAATTTTTAGTGCGTGATAAAAGCGTGTTTTTAGTTTTTTAAACTATTTTTTTTTATATTAGGCTGTTTGCCCTTTGGTCTTTCGCCTGCGCGCGCATAGCTAACTAGGCCATAGGCACAGCGCGTGAAAAATGAAATACACGCGCCATTGTCCCCAAATACTTATCAAAATACACGCGCCATTGTCCCCAAATACTTATCAAAATAACCAACTTAGCTTGTTAGTATAATAGATACCTAGTCCGTTTTTTTCCTCGTAAGTGTGTTGAAAAACGTCGTATGAAACACGTGTGCATTGATCATTACACTTGTATCATAATATATACTAATCTATACCACAAAACAGATAGGTACAGAAGTCAATCACATGTATGTAGATTGACTTCTTGTACCTATATATAATGTGTCTATACTAATATTATAAAGCTGAAGAGTTTGTTTGTTTATTTGAACGCGCTAATCTCAGGAATTACTGGTTGGAATTGAAAAATTCTATTTATGTTGGATAGTCCATTTATCGAGGAAGGTTATAAGTTATATAATAACATCATGCTACGCGGAGCATAAATGAAAAATGTTGCAAAAACAGGAAAAATGTCCACCCGTGTGAAGCCGGGACGGGCCGCTAGTGTATTATAATAGGTGTGGAGTATAAATAATTATAAGAATTGTTACATAATATGTTTACACACATTGTGTTTGTTCTAAATATAGTAAATAAGTAATTGTTAGTCATGGTAGGTAATAGATAATGATTGTAGGTATTCCTCGTTTGTTGTCTATGAGGAAGCTGACATGTTATACGAGATTAAATTATGTAAGGTAGGTTATGAAATGTGCAGATGTAGTGATTACAATTAGTTTTTAAGATATGATTTAATAACAAACTAACAGTGTTAACCGCTA
The DNA here is from genome assembly GCA_910594945.2 of Amphipyra berbera. Lineage (NCBI taxonomy): Eukaryota > Metazoa > Arthropoda > Insecta > Lepidoptera > Noctuidae > Amphipyra > Amphipyra berbera. Next base: position 3,445,909 of record OU343146.1, read on the forward strand.
CAGTACCTATGAGGCTACTTAGGGAGCGTACCCATACTACGTGACCCGTTCGGGGATCTTCAAAATACCACGCTTGGTCACAGGGGCGGGGGGAGGGGGGGGGGGGGCTTAGATTTTCGGTTCGTGGTCAATATCCTCTAGGGATATTCAAATATGGCGCGCAGCGTTTACGCTTTTTAAACTCACAAGTGGCAACATTGACGCACATTGAGCCAAATAATTATCTTTTCACAAAAAATAATATTTAAAACCATATTTATGAATTACTACGTGAAAATTAGAGGGACATATACTACGGGTGGTCATCAAACTAAGATAACGTATGCCACTTAGATTATGCGACAAAAATAAGTTTTGGCAAAGTTAAAACAAAAATAGTGGTCATTTCTGCTAACAAAAAGAGGAGTCATTTTTAAGGTATTTTTTATGTTTAGATAACTATAAGTAATAAGGTTTTTTTACTATTGGTAGTTGTCTATGATGGTCATTATTCGATATAATATCAAGCAATTGATATATATTTTAAATCTAAGGTTCTCTATTTGTGAGAAAAAAACGCCAATTTCATAGGTAAGGACCTATGAAATTATATACTTACTTAATTCACGATCATTATAAATGTAAGAGACAACATGATGAATTACATCGAGTATTTGCCATACATTTTAATGTGAGTTGGGCATTCGATTTAGTTATATTATAGTACTATGAGTTGGTTATTTATACACATAGCACTGATAGCCTAGCGGTTGAACGCTTGCCTTCCATGCAGGAGGATCTGTGGTCGATCCCGGCCCGTACCTCTGACTTTTCGAATTCATGTGCGGATCAGAATTTGATTATCACTTGCGATAACGGTGAAGGAAAATCATCGTGAGGAAACCTGCACACTAAAAGAGGGCTCTATAGAGTTCTCGTTGGTGTGTGTAGTCTGCCAACCCGCACCAGGCCAGCGTGGTGGCCTAAGGCCTAAAGCCTTCTCATTCTGAGAAGAGGCCCGTGCCCAGCAGTGGGCAGTAATGGCCTAGTTATGTATGATATAACATATGTTATGTCATATCATCACGCCTTGTATTCCCTGAAGGGTTGGGCAAAGGTGTACAGTAATACCCTCATTTCACTGTTGTGTTTAAGTCCCAAGTTATTACATAGGGGGCGAGCCTATTGCCATCAACCGGGCACAAATCCAAACTCCGGGCTGCTACTGAGGAATTCCACACGGAAAACCCCAATAACACTTTGCCTAACCTGAGGATCGAACCCAGGACCTCATGATGAGCCACCACGAGACCAATGAGGCAGTTATGTACGAGTTGGTTTAAGAGCACAGGGAGTCTGTTTCTTAAACAAGAAAGGGTCAAATGAAGCAAATGACAACAGCATTGAAGGTTTCATAATTATTTATTATATAAAATTATATGGCATAATACATTCACGCAATACCTTTATTCTACGAATCATTATCTACATCCCAGTAAGGGATGTTACTGACTATTGACAGGTTTCATCATCATCATAATCAGCCAAGAAACGGCCACTACTGAAATAGACCTTACAATGAACAGTCGAAGGGAAAAATTACAATATTGACAACAAAACTAGTTTATAAAACTAAAAAACACGCTTTTAACACGTACAAAAAATTATAAAATAATTAAATTGACTTGTGTCAGTTACGATATAAATATATAGGAGGCCTTTGTCAGCAGTAGGACATTCGACAAGCTATTAAAAAAAAATAAGTACCTATGAATTTTACTCTTGCTAATATTTTACCTTCACTGTACAGTAAACGCAAACATATATTCTTTTAAACAATACGTGGTGGGTGATAAATACTAATAATGGTTAATTCAAAAAGCGTGGAGCGCTTTGTTTAAATTAGTTAAAAGTACACACAGCCAAAAAGCGGTCCACGCTTTTTGAATTAACCATTGGATATAAAAGAAGTGACAAACTTATTAATAACTAGCTGTGTCCGCACGGCTCCGCCCGCGTAAGAAGTTTTATTCCAGTAATAAATATAGCCTATGTTACTCAGTGATAATGTAGCTTTCTAACGGCAAAATATTTTTTGAAATCGGTCCAGTAGTTTTTAAGTTTATTCGTTACATACAAAAATTCAAATCTTTTCTCTTTATAATATTAGTATAGATTACATAGGGAATCAATCATCCACCACGTAATGTTTAAAAAAATTGCCTAGGTAAAAAGGTAGCGCGCGAATTATCCACAATTAGAGATTTATTAAGTAAATGACGCTGTTTTTTTCTTTTTTTTTAATCTTTGCCCCACACTAGGATTTCTCCTATATCGTGGGTGCGTTACAGACACAAATCATCACATACAGAAACGCCCAGACCAGGAACAACTATCTGTAGGCTACCCAAATATTTGTTCCGTGTGGGAATCGAATCCACGACCCGTAGCGCAGAAGCCAATCGCTCAGCCACTGCACCAAACGTGTCGTCACCTCCATTGTGCTTATCGTTCGATTTATATAAGGCCCAACCAAAATACCTGGACAAACTTTTACACAGTGTTCAGTAAGTGTAACTGAACATATCTATGCAAAAAAAACGAAATCCAAGTGCTTTTTTTTCTAACCAAATTTTTTTTTCAACTTTAATTTTTCTTTTCGCTGTTTAGGTAAAACACGGCCGGGAATTAGCGCGCGCCCCGGTGGCGGTCGATGCATAAGAAATGGATGACTTTATTCTTAGAGAGTACAGGCAATTTAAAAAGTTATTATTTCTTGGTTAGAAAAAAATCACTTGGATCTCGTTTTTTTTTTACATAGATGTGATTAGTTAAACGTATTGAACACTGTGTAAAAGTTTGTCCAGGTATTTTGGTTGGACCTTATATAACTCTTGTGTTGAGTCATAGTATGATTGACGTTTGGTGTTCATCATTATCATTAAATACTTCTTTTTAATCGATTCACATAGAATTCATACCACAATTTCCGATTACTTTTAACTGAAGGAACAAATAAGGCTATTGCTATCATTTGCAAGCATAATGTAATTGTTTTTACGTTGTACGCAAGGCGAAATGGATCCCAAAAAAAGAAAGTCAAAACAACGGCGTTGCTCAATACAAACATTGACGTCGCTATGGACAAGCGACGCCATTTATCTTTCCTTCTTTCTTTTTTAGTCATCGTACTACCGCTCGAATCAGAACACCAGAACAGAGAATGTACCAGTTTTATGAAAATAATCATGTTTATAATTGAAGGTAATATGTTGCTTATAATCATAATGCCAAAAGTGATGAAGAGCAAAATTGCTCTTTCTTTTATTCCTTCTAATGATAGGGCAATGAAAATTATAACGAATATAAAAATGAGGTGTATCATCAGAGGCACCCCCCAGGCAAAAAGGCAGCTTTTTAGATACTTTCTTTTGACGTCCTTATGGAAAACTTTCACAATGTCCACGTAAAACATATAACACATCACCAGCAACCAATGGTTGTACACTGTTGTTAACATTGTAAATAAAGGAAAAACAATCTCACGGATCTGAGCAATCGTTGAATTAATAATTTGATGAGTGTGAATTATAAATGACACAGTTGATAAACGTAGTATATTCACTAGGATTGTGTTGAGATACACATAGTTGTTGAAATTACGGAACTTTCTCATGATGCACCATGACGTCACTCCGTATATGAACGTAGTCAGAGTCAGCGTAAACACAAAGTAGTGAACAATTACAAGTGATGGATCCAGGTCATCATCACTTGATGTAGAGTTGTCAACGCTGGTGTCGTTATCAGACATGGTGACGTCACGTTTAGTGATACACGTGCGTCATCAGATATCACCATTTACACTCGAAGAAGAGAAATATTAGGAGCGATGTGTAGAAGTGTGATGCACAAACCATGCGATACGATAATCATTTCTGAACGAACGCTAGGTATTTTGTAATATTAATATTAGTATAATAGAGAGAGGCCAAACTAGTCTACTTAAACCGAATTTTGGGCAATTACTATTATAATCTATCCTGTTAGCACTTATCAGCACAGTTCGTCATGGCTCAAGTAGACAATTAAAGCCTATGATAACGGCATCCAAGTTAAATCCATTAATGAATATGATAGGCCGAATTCGTCCATTGTGTAAAATAAATATTATTATAGATGGAAAATTGTGGCATAAAAATGTACTGACATGCAATAAGTACCTACGATAAATCATTCACCACACCGTTGCGTTGTGGTGGATAATAGCGTTCGGATTCGTAGCTGTGTGTCGAAGTAATGAGTGTAGCAGCTACGCCATGTAGTATCCTGCGTCGCCGCGTCGTAGTAAAGTCACAAATTATAAGTTATGTTGCAGTAACGATTTTCACAGCTACACGACGTAGCAGATATGAGCGTCGTAGCAGCGTCACAAATTATTTACTACATAGTTGCTACGTGCGTCGTAGTAAACTATGACGCACATTACTGCTACATCGCGTAGCTGAGGAAAACAATGCTGCCACGTAACGTTACTTTGTAGTAACTATGTAGTAAGTCACTAAAGTGCGCGCAAGATAAGTCTGCGCGTGACGGATGGCGTGTTTAACATTGCCATGATCGCAAAAATACGAAGTTCTACTTTTTAAGGAAAAGTAATATTCGTGAGCATTAAAATTGGGCTGCCCTCTTTTGCGGTTTATATTATATTTTAATAGAGCTAAGTTATGTACGTTAAAATTTACTGCTTACTAATTAAACTAATTAGTATTTTTTACGTTATTTGCAAAAGAAAAGAACTAAGCTTATAAATGTGCCGTGAATTAATAAGAATGCATTATGGTTATTATCGTCTGATGAGGTCTACTATAATCATTATTATTATATTTTCTTTTATTCCTGAAATCAGGTAGATTTACTGACAAAGTTAATAAAACGGCAACACTGGCGGACCATGATTAGTTCCGATTTTGGCCGCACGCAGACTTATCTTGCGCGCACTCTAAGTATTACTAAATACTCCTTTTTATTTTACTTACATAAATTTCATGCCACAATTTCCGATTACTCTTAACTGCAGGAACATATAAGGCTAATGCTATTATTTGAAGGGAAATTACAACTGTTTTTATGGTCAGTGAAAGGCCACATTTTTCTAGTAAAAAAAAAGTCAAAACAATGGCGTTGCTCAATACAAACATTGACGTCGCTATGGACAAGCGACGCCATTTATCTTTCCTTCTTTCTTTTTTAGTCATCGTACTACCGCTCAAGTCAGAACACCAGAACAGAGAATGTAACAGTTTTATGAAAATGATCAAGTTTATAATTGAAGGTAAAATTTCGGTAATAATAATAAAGCCAGTGGTGATGAAGAAAGAAATTGCTTTTTCTTTCATTCCTTCAAATAATAATGCAATACACACCATAATTAATAAACAAATCAGGTGTATCATCAGAGGCACCCCCCAGGCAAAGAGGCAGCTTTTTAGATACTTCCTTTTGACGTCCTTATGGAAAACTTTAGCAATGTCAACGTAAAACATATAACACATCACCAGCAACCAATGGTTATACACTGTCCATAAGAATGTAAGTAAACCAACAAATGTCTCGGGAACATCAGTAACTTGATCACTATACAATACAAATGACGCAATTGATAAACGTAGTATATTCACTAGGATTGCGTTGAGATACAGAAAGTTGCTGAAGTTACGAAACTTTCTCATGATGCACCACGACGTCACTCCGTATATGAACGAAATCAGAGACAGTATAAAAACACATTGGATCAGAATTACAATTGATGGATCCAGGTCATCATCACTGGCTGAAGAATTGTTTTCGCTGTTGTCGTTATCAGACATGGTGACCGTCACATTTAGAGCCGACACACGTTCACCATCAGTTATCACCATCAACATTTGTTTATCACTTAAAAAAGAAATGCCTATTAGGAGTGATATACAATATATAAAAATCCCTGTCCGATCCGAAAAGGGCACATAGGTACAGAAATAACATTACTAAAAAAAAAAAAACATTATTAATTAATATAAAAATGTTATTTTTATTAAAAATGCATGTTTTGAGTACCCAAATTATCACAATTTCCTTAAAACACACGTTCAAAGGCACCGTCGCCGTATACGTGTTGTAAAATTTTGAGAATTTGCTAAATTTTATGGAAATGTGGGTAGTTAAAATCGTGCATTTTAAATAACAATAACATTTTTATATTCATTAGTAATGTGTTTTTTAATTTATTTTTAGTTATGTTCTTGCGGTACCTTTGTGCAACTTTTGGATCGGACAGGGTTTTTTATATATTGTATACCGGGTTACTTTAAATTAACTTGCTAAACTGCACATTAATTATAATTTAGGTATTTTTATTCGAATGTGTTCTAATCTAACCCTTTATAGGGCAAAATAAATATTTAAACCACGAACCTTTTTGGAATCGTGAAAACCTCCTTGTTATATTTTTATTATTAAATCTGGCAATATAACAATTTTTTACAATTTTCTTGGATAAAACTTATAAATGACATTAAAGAACTTTTTTTTCTTTTTTATTGCTTTTAAAAAATTGCTAAATTATTTATTATATCGTCAGTGGAAAGGTAAAAAGACTAAAGCGCCAATATACCTACTTTACAGAAGAGCGATTCAAAGTATTTTATTAACAAAATAAACATAGTTATTTTTCTTAGAGTACCTATACATATTAAATAGATAATTTAATTATCTATTTAATATGTATACTCTAAGAAAAATAACTTTGATTATTTTCTTAAAAAAAATATTTTGAATCGGTTTCCTCTAAAGTAGGTATATTGGCGCTTTAGTCTTTTTACCTTTCCATTGACGATATACTTTTCCTAAAACCTTATACCCTAAGAAGGGTCAATGATATCTAGTACCCCTGTGAAGTTTCACCAGTTAATTGGAAGTATTCCTGTCGAGACGTGACCACTAAAACAGACAATACTATACCAGATTCAGACAAAAAGGTACGTACTTTAATTATGTAAACTTTAATATTCTAGGGAAAGTTGACTATTTACACTGAATTTTGGGCACTTACTGCTCTAATCTATCCCGTTTACCTTATCAGCACAGTTCAGTCAATTAAAGCCTATGATAACGCCATGAATTTCATCCATTGCTTGGTTTTTATATGTAATTTCAAACAAAAGAGTAGGTAATTCCGACTATGAATGTGATAATATTCGCTTTATTTGTTTATTTGGTATTAGAGATATCATGGCCCCTGCGCAAGGACGATAAGCAAAAACGTGAAGCGTTCCATATTTAAAAAAAAATCGGCCAGGTGCGAGTCGGTCCTGCGCACCGAGGGATCCGCACGTTTTTTTGTGATACCTAACTGCAAGTTTACGGTTTTAGAACATTTCCTTTTACTTGTGCTATAAGACCTTGCTTCTTGTCAAATTTCATGATTCTAAGTCAACGGGAAGTACTCTATAGGTTTTGATTCCTTTGCGAGTGTCAAAATATGTGTTGACTTAGAAGTTTGATTTTCCAAAGGATTGCAGATCTGAGTATTTGATATTAATTTCAACTTGATACCTCCACGCGTTTCTGAGAAAAAGGGTCTTGACAGATAGACAGACGGACAACGAAGTGATCCCATAAGAGTTTCTTTTTCTTTTGAGGTACGGAGCTCTAAATAAAAACATTTTTTACAAAAAATTTAAACCGACTTCAAAACATAATAAAATAATTACCATATAAAATTAACAGTTTCAGAAGTCGGTGCCTTCAATTTGGTTCAGCGTGGATCAGCACCGACTTCTGAAACTGTTAATGTTATATGGTAATTATTTTATTATTTTTTGAAGTCGGTTTAAATTTTTTGTAAAAAATGTTTTTATTTTTTTCATTTTAGTGGCCTTAATTAAAACTTGGTTGGACCTACTAAAGACGCGGCTTGTAACATAATCACATCATCACAATATGCGTACTGTTCGTCATTGAGGAGTTCCATTGTCTATCTTCGAAGTTCTTCATCAGATCTTCACCAAATTTAAATGGGACCAACTTCGAAGTATACCCTATCCATTAAAATCGAAAATAATCATCAAAATCGGTTCACAATTGGCGAAAATATTGATGAACATACACCAAAAAAAAAAATACATACAGACGAACATAGTAACCTCCTCCTTTTTGGAAGTCGGTTAAAAATAACGTTGCAGGCTGATCACCTGATTGTCCGACAAGAATGATGATCCATGCTGACGGAAGGAGCACGTCAAATACTCGGTCCTGGGCCTGATCTCTCGCCGTTCGTGTCGGTCTACCGTCCCATCGGGTTATGAGAGTGATGTAATAGTGAGAGTACTTGTGTATTGCGCTCATACTAGGGCACTATAAAGAACTCCCGCGCAGTTGGCTGGTTTCAATATCGTGGCCGAATATCGGTCGGGAGACCATTATTAGAGATATCATTATAGCCGGTTAGCCTAGTGGTGTGACCGACGGACTGCCAAGTCATAGGTCTCGAGTTCGAACCCAAGGCACGCACCTCTGATTTTTCGGATTCATGTGCGTATTGAATAATTATCACTTGCTTAAAAACGGTGAAAGAAAACATCGTGAGGAAATCGGCATGCCTCAGAGATATTTTTCGACGGCATGTGAAGCCAAGTCAGAGGCCCATGGGCGGCATAAATTCTGACACCAGATTAGTCACTAACCACAAGAAAATAAAAAGAAAAAAAGCCGGGTAATTAAATGAGCCTCCAGGAGTGACGACACACAAGTCCGGCGCACCCTGGCCAGTCAGCCTCTCTACCAACCTTCCTGACTGGCTAATCTTTTTACTACGGACAGCTCCTGCCAACAGGAGAGCAGAAGCCTGGTCAAAAATAACTCTATGGCGACATCTACCGCGCCACATGTGAAATACGTAGCGTGACGATTGTAAAGCAGACTACAGCGACAATAATGACAACTCTCAAGTATGACGTCACAGAATCCTGCATCGCGATATCAAGATTTGACACGCAGATCTATAATTATAATTATATAATTTTTGTTCCATTGTTTTGTGTGTATCTTCTTCCATTCCTGTTCTTTTTTCTATCTTTAATTATTGTAATTGGTCTAAGACCGTTTTAGTTAAAGTAAAATAAATAAATAAATACAAATAAATAAATGAAAATGAATCCCTTTTTCCCTTGGTCGCGCCATAACTTGAGAAAGACTTTACCGATTGAGGTCATATTGACACAATTTTTTTTGTCGAGCTTATATTTCGTAGTTATGCTGGGATCCAATAGGTAGCGCTGTAGTCAAATTATTTACGCGAGCACAGCCGCGGGAGACCAGCTAGTAGTTATATACAACTTCCCAACATCAATCTTTGGGCCGTCCGCCAGGCATAAGATCCTCCTCGTTTGAGGATCCGCCCTTTTCATTGGAGGGACACCATACATCGTTCCTCCACAACTCCTTCGTGTATGATGACACATAAACACAATATTATACTTTATTAGATACGACATTTTGAAAACAAGAAAATTGTTAAATAAGTGGCACAATGGTTGGTCTTATTGCTAAAAGCGCACTTTACCAGACAACCTATGAATGGGCAAAACTCACTTGAAGACTCTAGGTCTGGTCTAGCGTTAGCAAGCGCGACTGCTGATATTGAGGTCCTAGGCTCGCAGCCCGTAGTTTAGATTTGTGCCCGGTTGATGGCAATAGGCTCGCCCCTATCACATGGCACTCAAACATAACGGCGAAATGAGGATATTACTATACACCTCTGCCCAACCCTTCGGCGAATACAGGCCTAATGTTATGTTATGTATGTTAACATGCATTTTTTTTATTCTTGACTTATTTGCTTTTGGCCCTAGTCTCACCTGATAGTAAGCGCAGACAGGGTCTAAGATGGAGCGCACGAATCCAAGGAACAAAGATATACAAGGTTAGTCTGAAAGGGGGTACTAAGCCAAAAGGGTGTTAAAGTATCCACAATAATGGATAACTTTTGTTCTACAACTTTCCCCAAAAGTCAATAGTTTAAGAGAAATAGCTGTTCAAAGATTTCATAAAAAATACGCTAAATTCTATCTATCCTCAGCTATGATCAGACGTGTTTACATTTTAGGTCATATTTGGGGTCACGGATTAGAAACTTCATTTTCTGAATTCATAACTAAAGCAGGGATGAAGAATTTTTGAAAAAACGAAAATAAAAATGGAAAAAAAACGATATATTTTTTTTTGCTTTTTCTTTAAAACAATCATCAGTGATACATTAAGTGGCCCGTGGCTTAATACCCCCTTTCCGACTAACCTTGTAGAGCGATTTCCTATACCCCTCTGACTCTCACATACACGCGACGGAAAACAGTAAACTGCTTGGCGCCGGACTTTAATTTGATGTACACATAATTTACATTGCATAATTTGCGCCTATGGCAAAAATGTAGGCAAATAATAACAGATTTTAAGGTTTTTTAATTATTTATTATATAAAATTATATTGCATATAAGTAGGTGTCTATATTAAACTATACTCCATCACACAATATCTTTATTATTCGTCAATATTCCAGCTAGGATGTTACTGACCATTGGCAGAGTTCATCATCATCATCATAATCAGCCAAAAAGGTCCTCTACTTAATAGGCAAAGATGAAATTGACAACATTGCAATAGTACATTACTGCCGCGGTCTGTAATGACTGCGTTGCTGGCAGCACTGATGATGGCCGAAAGCGCAGTGTAGCGCAGCTCCAGGCCATCACAGCGCGGTCAGCATTGCAGCTCTTGATGGACAAGCTGGAATGAAGGCCGAGACCGAAGGTCGAGGCCTTTATAGCGTGGACAGCAAGGGCTGCAATGATGACTAAGCTTGAAGGCCAAGAGCGTAGCTAACCTAAGCTCGAGGCCATCATAGCGTGGCCAGCAGCGCAGTCATTGCGGACCAAGGCTTGTATAGTGCTTTACTCAAACAATGCGAGTAATTTAAATAAAACCAGCTTAGTATAAGCTTAGTATAGTAAGAATTTATTCAAAGTAACGATTTGTTTCTTCCCCGGGCTTTAGCTTTTTTTTTAATGAGTCTTTAATGAGTGTGCTGCCTGTACCTATACAGCCAAATTATGAATAAAAACTTTTTGCACCAGACTATTTTTGAAACAAAACTCAACAATAATGGATTTTCAAAGGAAATTTCTGGTCGTTAAAACTCACCAGCAATGAAATTCCATACAACTTTGCTGACGCCTATTCAAGTAGCGCGGAAACGTCGACATTGCTCAAAGAAGGTTGTCAAAATAATGACCACATTACAAGCATTTTTGAGTAAAAATAATTAAAGCTTCTAAAATGTTCAAATCAGTAAAATAATGGGGTCATCGATACCGACCTCTGCTATGACACTCGTCCGATTTATAACTCCTAGTGGAGTCATATCATGAGTGACTTTCGATGTTCATAATTATCACTAAATACTAGGGATGGGCTGAATATTCGTTTTATGTTCGGTATTCGGCATATTCGGCAGGTTTACCGAACATTCTACCGAATAATCTAGCTTCAAAAGATTGCGTCTGTGCTTGTATGAATTAGACCAATTACATAATTGTATTCATATCAAGTGTGTATCTTCCTTACACTATTTTTTTTAGCAATACACTTAGTTTTAACGACTTTGTATTGTCGGTAAAGGAAAGTTCGCTTCTCAATGCGCTCGAAAAGCACAGACTTAAAACACTTGCAATGCACGATAAAGCGCGCTAAATCCTGTCGAATATTCGGCCAAATTTTTGGTTCGGTAAACTTTTAACCGAAAATTCGGCCGATTATTCGTATTCGGTTAAACCCTTATTCGGCCCATCACTGCTAAATACTCCTTTTTAATTTATTCACATAGAATTCGTACAACAATTTCCGATTACTCTTAACTGATGGTACAAATAAGGCTATTGCTATAATTTGCAAGTATAATGTAACTGCACGTATGGTGATGGAAATGCGAAATGGATCCCATATATAAAAAGTCAAAACAATGACGTTACTCAATACAAACATTGACATCGCTATGGACAAGCGACGCCATTTATCTTTCCTTCTTTCTTTTTTAGTCATCGTACTAGCGCTCGAGTCAGTACCCCAGAATAGAGAGCGCACCAGTTTTATGAATATGATCAAGTTTAAAATTGAAGGTAAAATCTTGCTTATAATCATAATGCCCAAGGTGAAGAATATTATAAATATTGTTCCTTTCCCTCCTTCTAATAGTACAATTAAAATGATAACGAATATAAAAATGAGATGTAAGACCAGAGGCAATCCCCAGGCAAAGAGGGAGCTTTTTAGATACTTCCTTTTGACGTCCTTATGGAAAACTTTCACAATGTCCACGTAAAACATATAACACATCACGAGCAACCAATGGTTGTAAACTGTCCATAACAATGAAAATAAAGAAGTAAAGATCTCACGAATCAGAGTAATCGTCGAGTTAATATGTTCATCACTATGCAATAAGAACGACACAATTGATAAACGTAGTATATTCACTAGGATTATGTTGAGATACACATAGTTGTTGAAATTACGGAACTTTCTCATGATGCACCATGACGTCACTCCGTATATGAACGTAGTCAGAGTCAGCGTAAACATAGAGTAGTGTATGGCGATAATTGGTGATGGAAACCGATCATCATCACTTGTTGTAGAGTTGTTTTCACTGTTGCCGTTATCAGATATAAAGAACGTCATGTTTAGAGCCAACACGCCAGATAACATCACCAACATTTGTTTACACTTGAATAAGAAAAATATTAGAAGGATGACCCCCAAAATAGCCGATACAATAACAGTTCTAGGCTGAACGGTAGGTACTTTAGTTCTTCATTGTTCTCTCTTTATCCTAAATCATTGTACTGTATCCACTGAAATTGTTAAAGATATTATTTTTAAAAAAGCAACCATGGAATTTCTTGCCGGCTCTTCTCCATAGGAAACGACTAATTGGAACCGTGCATCTAAATTCGACTTTTCATAAGCACTTGTATTGGTTTATGTGTTTTTTTTTATTTTGATTATAAGTTATATTAATACTAGCAAACTAGTCTACTTAAATCGAACTTTGGGCACATACTGTTCTAATCTATCGTGTTAGCACTTATCAGCACAGTTCGTAATGGCTTAAGTAGTCAATTAAATCCTATGATAACGGCGTCCAAGTTAAATCTGTCAATGAATCTATACTAATATTATAAAGCGGAAGAGTTTGTTTGTTTGAACGCGCTCATCTCAGGAATTACTGGTTGGAATTGAAAAAATATTTTTGTGTTGAATAGTCCATTTATCAAGGAAGGTTATAGGCTATATAACATAACGCTATGACCAATAGGAGCGGAGCATAAATGAAAAATGTTGCAAGAATGGGAAAAATGTCCACCCGTGCGAAGCCGGGATGGGCCGCTAGTCTGATAATATGCGCAGTATTTGTACGTTGTATGATATTATAGTAGGCGGAGAATTGTGACGTAATAGTTAATGACTTGCAGTATTTACCTATGGTGAATCAGTCGCCGCACGTGCCGTTGCGGTGTTTGGAGGCGAAGAAGCGGATGCGTAGCGGTGCGGAATACGGCTCTTCTTCTTTTCGTGTGGTTAGTGACTTACTTGGTGTCAGAGTTTATGCCGTCCATGGACCTCTGACTTGGCTTCACATGCCGTCGAGAAATATCTCTCAGGAATGCTGGTTTCCTCACAATGTTTTCTTTCACAATTTTTAAGCAAGTGATAATTATGCAATACGCATATGAATCCGAAAAGTCAGAGGTACGTGCCTTGGGTTCGAAGTCAAGACTTATGACTTGGTAGTCCGACGGTCACACCACTAGGCTAACACTGCTATGACGTAATGTTACTGCGACGCACGTTACCACGAGATAACCCAGCTTCCAAAGGTACTACGACATAACGTTACTCCAACGCACGTTACTACCATACTGCGTAGCTGCGTTACGGTACGTTGCTACGACGCATAAACTGCTACATCGCGTAGCTGTGGAACGCGTTACTGCAACATGATTTTACTTACGCAGTAACTATGTAGCTCGTAATTTTTGACGTTACTACGACGCAAGATACTGCTACACTAAATGGCGTAGCTGCTCCTCACATGGCTACAACACAAAATTACGAATTCGAACGCTATTATGCACGTTAATAACATTAATACACTCATGTGCAAAAAAACGGGCGGTTATGATTTTTTTCTGCCTGAAAAAAATACTAGGTAGATGATTTAGTAATTAAAGGGCAATGTCCATTCTAGGCTACGCGTGAACATAATGCTACAAAATTAATAATTTTAACAATAATAATTTCATTTTTTTTAAGTCTTTCTGAATAATTATATCTTTGTATCAATCAACACTTTTATGAATATGAATTTTACCAGTAAACAATTAAAGAATATTATTGTAATTGCATGGTTGGCCGGAGAACAGTGGGTTGCTGCGCTCATGTCATGGCTATTATGTGGTTTTTGAGCTGGATAAGGTACCAAGAACATATATCTCCACCTGCCCAGTTTCTAGATAACATATTATTAACATATGAATCAGAATAAAATTAAAATAATTCATAAAAATGTCTTTTATTTCACATTTGTAACCTTATTTGTCACATGTAATAGATTCTATTTAAACTCTTTTGGTACTAAATCATATTCATATTCTTTTTCTTAGGACTGCTAACTAATTATTGTAAAAATATATTTGTCAATGTTTGTTCATGCCAGGCCAGTCTCATACTAAATGGACAATCCCCTTTATTAGTAGCAGAAAAAAAAAAATATTTTACAAAAATTATGAATGTAGGTTAAAAAAATATAAAATTGTCGGTGAAGCCTGAAGTGAGTTCGTTAATATCGAGCGCGTGTCAAGTTTCTAGACGACAATAGAAACACCACAGTCCTGCGTTAGTAGCTGGATGGCGCGGTGTGTAGCGTGGTAGGCAGTAATCAGCTTCTCTTTAGCGTCGTGGTACTCGGTGTATCTTACCCGGAGTGTAGTCGTAGTAGTAGTGGTAGAAGGTAGGAAGGAAGAACCCCGTTCTGGGGTTACACTGAATTTAATCTTAGTTATAAAATAGTAAACAGTAAAATATTGTACTTAGCTAATTAAAGTAGTTTTAAATATTATAACTGAAAATGACTATGCACTATTTGAAAATCTTATGCCAATTAGCTCGGAGTAATTAGTTAGGTAAATACAACTGTTCGTGGCGCTGTCGCAGAAGGTGTGTCGCTTAGAATATTCGCGATGCGTTCCGTGGTTTCTGATGTAATAGGGAATGGTCCAAATTCAAACTCAAAACTCAAAATATTTATTTGCACACTAAGGTAAATAATACAGATCTTATTATATAAAGTAAGTACAGCTTAGCAACCTTTGAATCCCAACTGAACATGTATTCAGAACGTGTCAGTCATCACGGGTGGGTTCCAATCTAATCTAATACCTTTAAACGAACAATTCTTGTATACATATATAATCTGAATCTCGGAAACGGCTCCAACGATTTTCATGAAATTTAGTATGCAGAGGGTTTCGGGGGCGATTAATCGATCGAGCTAAATTTCATTTTTAGAAAACGTCGTTTTATCCGTGTTTTCAGGCAATGAAAAACTACAATATCATTAGAATACGAAGGTAAATTTCGCCTCCATCTACAATGTTGTAATAGCTCAGGTGGGGAATCGGGCGCTCCCAAATCCACAAGACCCCGGTTCGAGACCAGACGGGGTTATTTTTTCCCTTCTTTTTTTAAGTTCCGTCTTTTTCTTTTTCCCTTTTTTTTCTTCCCATAAAACACGATTTACCAAAAAACAAACGGAGCAAGGCTCGGTCATCCAGGTACTAATTAATAATTAGAATAGTAATTACGTTTAGTTGCGAGTACTTTAATTGTTGTAAAAATCTTAATAAAATTGCTTCAAATTAGATTTGATTATTCCTATAGTATTTTAGAATAAAAGTAGGTAGAATAACGTAATTTCTTTGTTTGTTAGCTAAATACCGCTTGAGATAACGTACAACGTTACAGATTGACAAATATTTTTTTACATACATAAACTCACGCCTTTTCCCATGGGGGTAGGCAGAAACTATAGAACGCCACATGCTACGACTCTTACATACCCCTTTCGCTTCATCCACATTCATACATCTTGTCATACACGCACGCCGGTTGAGAGTACTATGCACCTGACCTTTGTGAAGAACATCACCAATAACATCGATGTATGTCCTTCTAGGACGTCCTCTACCGGCGTTCCCATTAACATCCGCCTTATAAATACCTTTTGTTAATCGCCGTTCACTCATTCTCTCAACATGACCAAACCACCTAAGCGTACTCCTTTAAATTTTTGTCACTACATCATCTTTTAAACCGCAACTTTGTCTAATCTCTTCATTACTCAATCTATCATTCAAAGTTACACCGCACAAATATTTCTTTTGTCTATTTGAAATTCCTGATCTTAAATTGAACAAAAAAATGGTAATATTGGATGTGTGGGATCGTGCATAAACTACTGACGCATGCGTCGCGCCGCCCGCGCACGTTATATCAAAGTTCATGGCCGCACCTGACGAGTGTAAATAAAAACAGTGTTTTAGTTTTAACACATTTATTATAAACGTGATAAAAAGTGGCTCGTGGTTAATTAACAACCATGCGGATCATATGATTTGCGAGGTTAAGCTGCGCTTGCCGTGGATGGGTGACCATTAGTTACACATCGAGCCCCTCTGAGCCTCGGAGAGCATGCTAAACCGTCGGAACCGGGTGACTTACGAATACCTATGACAGTCGTTACGGGTAGTCAGAAGCCCGAAAGTCTGACAACCGGTCTAACCATTGCCCAGTAAATAGGTTGCGGAGGTCTGATGGCAATCGCTCCTCGTATTCAGCCGCATCTGGTTAGACTTTAAGTTGACCCCAATATAGTTGGAAAAAGGCTAGGCAGAACAGAATGAACGAACCTTTATACTTACAAGGTAAGTCGGAAAGGGGGTACTAAGCCGAAAAGGTGTTAAAGTACCCATAATAATAAATAAGTTTTGTTCTACAACTTTCACCAAAAGTCATTAGTATAAGAGAAATAACTGTTCAAAGATTTCATAAAAAATACGCTAAATTCTATCTATCCTCAGCTATGATCAGCTGTGTTTACATTTTAGCTCATATTTGGGGTTACGGATTAGAAGCTCCATTTTCTGAAAACTAAAATTAATATAATTTTGTATGGATTTTTCGACAACGAATTTTGAAATATTAACTCTTGTTTTTAAATAATCATCAGTGACACATTAAGTAGCCCGCGGCTTAGTGCCTTCTTTCCGACTAACCTTGTATAAACTTATAGATACATACATACATTCAAGTAGTTACCTACTACGATGATAATAAAAAATAAAAGATTCAACGTATAACGTCAGGTTATGTTAAACATTGGTATTACCCATCGATGATTCAATGGTTTTTTTTTTATATCTAACAATAAATTTAAGTTATCCTAGACACAGTATTAAAGCTATATAATTTTATCTATTCTAATATTATAAAGAGGAAAGATTTGTATTTTTGTATGTAACGAATAAACTTAAAAACTACTGGACCGATTTCAAAAATTCTTTTGCCGTTAGTAAGCTACATTATCACTGAGTAACATAGGCTACTGGCGGAGCCGTGAGGACACAGCTAGTCACTAAAAAATATATTACATACATTTTTATTTTAATATCTAGAATATAAATCTAAAATAATAACTAAAAAATAGTTAAACAAAAAAAGTAAAAAAAAAACATTTAAAAAATGCACACATGGCTGATTCTGTAACTTATTTATTGGTTTATTATTTTAATTTTTTTTTAGATTTTTAAAATAGAGAGTCTTGTATCTTTACCAATAATTAAGCAAAAACATCATTGGCTTTGCATAGTAAACCCTCCATATGGACTTCCATAGCTACTTAGCTATCACAGATAAAATTAGCTTATGAGTCCAGTTTGACAATAAAAAAGCTACCATTGGTACGCAAAACGATTCGTTTTTGTATATAGGAACCGGGAATTAGGCGTCGTATTATTCTTCCATGTTACTGTCATCTGGGCGCGTGCCCAGAAGACTGGCAGCGTTGCCACGTTAGATGGCAAGGTCAGTCCTTTGGTCACGCAAGGTGTCGATCAGTCTTCGACAATGTTTTTACTCATAAAAATCCATCAAACATTGACGTACTAACACCATACATCAAAAATAAGTTGTGTAAATATAAATGCTGAGATCACCATCACGGCATGCCCTTTTCTAATTTATTTCCTTTTAAATATTCTTGCCACAGTTCCCGATTACTCCTTACCAAAGGAAGAAATAAATTAATGGCTATTTGTTGTAATTTTGACATTACGGCTCTTATAAGGAATGAGAGGCTCATTATATCCCATATGAAAGAGGACAACACTATGACGTCACTCAACACAAACAACAACGTGGCTATGTAGAAACGACGCCAGTTGTTAGTAGCGGTACTCGTGCTTGGGTTAAAACAACGGCACAGAGAAAATACAACCACAATATAAATGATACAGTTTATCATTAAAGGCGAAACTATAATAAAAACTTCCACATAATTAGCTGCTATGTCCGATGATGTACCTTCTCCTAACAGATCCTTATTCAACATTATGAATAAATAATATGCCAAAAATGTCACAAATGGTAGACCCCACGCAAACAGGCTACTCTTCAAATACTTTCTGCTAACATGTCCACGAAAAACTTTAACAATATCAACGTAAAATATATAACATATCACCAACAACCAATAGTTCTGCACTGTTGTGAAATACGTACATATATAACGGCAGATATCTAAGATCTGTTGATCGTCAATAACTATAACTTGCATAACACCTGGTATGACGATTGACACTGTTGTTAAACGTAATAAACTTGATACTATTGCTCCGAGGTACACATAGTTTCTGAAGTGACGGAACTTTTTGATGAGACACCATGATATCACCCCGTATAAAAATGCAGCCAGAGTCAGCATAAGCACCATGTATTCAGTGATGATAGACACAAGAGGTGGTCGGAAAGCAGTTGTGTTGGGCACGTGAATGCGGCTGTAATGGACATCACTTTCCGACATCTCGAATATCTTGTGAGGTGCTCCGGATCAGAGTTAAAACTGGACGCAGAGGTATGCGTCTACACCGTATCTATGAGACAGTCACAAATGGAATTATAATAATAACTCTTCCGTTATATACGCCAGCTACGGGAAAAACCACTGGTATATACAAGAACCGGCTAAGGAGGGGATTTACTGTCTACAAGGGTTCCGCACACATGTGCGATATATCGCGCGTCGCGACGTACACTGAACCCTAACTGGTTTCGCTACGTTGTATGTACCTACCTACAATTTGCTTTAAGTATACGTTTTAGATCGGAGAGTGATTCTCAAATCATCTATCTATATAAATAAAAATTAATCGCCGAATGTGTTGCTAAGCGCAAAACTTGAGAACGGCTCCACCAATTCGGCTATTGTTTGTTTTTATATATTCCTTAAGGATAAGGAAGGTTCTTATGGAGAGAAAAAACATAAAAATTGCGTGGAAAATAGTTAAAACAACACTTTTTTTCCCATTACAGGCCAATAACTTTTGACAGAACGAAGTCTGTCCGGGCAGCTTGTTTAGAAATATATATCAAACCCCCGACAATAAAACCCATTGATGAGTCGGTTATGAGATGTGTTGAAATGAATTATTATGAATAATTATAATGACTGACTAATGGCTAATTCCTATAATTTACAGAGCGTTAGCGTAATCTTTAGCAATAATGAAGCACAGTCCTCATGGCTTTGCATAGTAGACCCTATTATGGAAGTAGCTATCACAGGTAAAATTAGCTTATGAGCCTATTTATAAGCTCAGTTTGGCTATAAAAAATGATACCATTGGTAAGGAAAACGGTTCGTTTTTGTTTATAGCAACCGGGCCGAAGTTAGTGAATGTCTTATACAAGGTTAGTCGGAAAGGGGGTACTAAGCCGAATGGGTGTTAAAGTACCCATAATATTGGATAACTTTTGTTCTACAACTTTCCCCAAAAGTCAATAGTTCAAGAGAAATAGCTGTTCGAAGGTTTCATAAAAAATACGCTAAATTCTATCTATCCTCAGCTATGATCAGACGTGTTTACATTTTACGTCATATTTGGAGTCACGGATTAGAAACTCAATTTTCTAAATTCATAACTAAAGCAGGGATGAAGAATTTTTGAAAAAAATAAAACAAAAAAATTTTTCATGGAAAAGAATATCTATTTTTTAAATTTTAACACTTTCTTTAAAACAATCATCAGTGATACATTAAGTGGCCCGCGGCTTAGTACCTCCTTTCCGACTAACCTTGTATAGTTTTACGGTTCATGTGAGTTAATAAAAAAAAAATTGGTGCCGATTCTGTTATGCACAATCTAAACTTAATTAAGGCTATTGCCATCTTTTTCACTCTGATAAAATAAGAAAGAGACGGACATAAGTAAGAATTGTCAAAATTGAACTAAAATCGATGGTCCCTACGTATACTATCGAAACTACAAAATCTCAGTTTTTATTTTATATGCTTAAAATGTGTGAAATTATGTTATCTTAAAGGTTATAAAATAATAATTTTTTATGGGACCAAATGGCAACTATTCCGCATCAAACTAAAGAAAAATCACGTAAATCGGATCATAAATCTCATCATAATCGGTGTACATACATAATAAAATAAAACCTGAGATTTTGTAGTTTCGATAGTATACGTAGGGACCGTCGAAATTTCCATAGAAATTTAGTCGACTACAAACACGGTGAAGTTCAAGGCGTAAACTAGTTTGACATCTCTAACTTAGTTCTTATCTATCCCCGTCCTTTTCTCGCGCCGTCTGTTAGTAAAAGATAGCAATTCTTTAATTTCAGTTTAGTTGGTGAATAAGAGAATTAGCGCCATTACTTGATTATTTAAATTTGTTAAAGTAACGTTGCTAAACAAACCTGTTATACAGTCGTCTGATTTCTATAAGACCGTTAAGTGAGTAAACCTAATTTTGAGTAAATAGCAAAAACTTGGAAACTGTTGTCCTTAGATATTCTGAAGACATACAGGTGTTTTTGTTATAACAAATTATTGGGCTACTTCTAGCGGCCCGTCCCGGCTTCGTACGGGTGGACATTTTTCCCGTTTTTGCAACATTTTTCATTTAAGCTCCGCTCCTATAGGTCGTAGCGTGATATTATACAGCGTATAACCTTCCTCGATAAATGGACTATCCAACACAAAAATGATTTTTCGATTGCAACCTGTAGTTCCTGAGATTAGCGCGTTCAAACAACCAAACAAACAAATTCTTCAGCTTTATAATATTAGTATACATAGTATATAATGTTTAATGAGTGACGTGACTAATATTGTTATTAAAATTCAGTTTTTGTGCGAGTTAACCTTCTTACAGAATTGTACAATCCCAAAAATGATGTAGTTATCCGTGTATGTAGTCCCTAGATCTCGTAACTGACAAGAGATAGCAAAATATGAACCAGACTGAAAGACAGAGAAAAAGTTGCGCTTTCACGTAGTATAAATATCAATAAATATCGTAGTATAATATTCCTTACCAATCAATACAACAAGATATTTGAAGACATCGACTTCCTTTCCGTCTCTGCTCAAGAATCTAGAAGTTTTATCTATAAAGTAATTTTGGATTATAATGGTTAGCTCAATATTTACTACTTCTCTCTCCCTCTCTCTTTCTCTGTTGTCTGCATGCCTGTCTGTTTAAGTTCACTGTTAACTACTTTTCTGTTTTAACAGCTTAGAATAGCGCACTGTTAGATATAACTCTTAATATGTTGTGGAAAATGTCGTAGGTTATACATTTATAACTCTTATAAGTCTTAGTATAAGATTTTAATGTATAACTGTTTATTTTCCCGAATAAATAAAAATCAAAAAATAAAATAAATAAAAAACTTAAATTTGACAAAATGTCACTTAACGGCCTTTTAGAAGACAGACGACAGTATTGTGTATATTAAGATTGCAATTCTCAGTCCTTACGTACAGGTTTATTTTAACCTCTTAAGAGCAATAACCCTTGGACCCTTAATTTAACTAACAAACCTTCTCAAATAATTCAAACACAAATACTATCACGACGGGTATATTATTGTAAACTTATCGTTAACTGGACGTACGTCCACTCCAACTCACTACTCTAATGTTTCTGTCGTTTTATTATGCGCTCGCGGCGACCTGCCACATCATCGCATACTTGTATCATCAGATAAAAGCCACCTGCATCTTTAATATCCTTATAAAAACCCAACGATATAAACGTATTGACATAAGTAGCTAATGTACCTACGGAACAAAATGGCGGTCCTACGTACGGTCAGCAACAAAAGTCGGTTAACACTGTTACTTTTACATAACATCTAAGACACAAAATACTCGATACACTGCTTTTCAGAATTTCATATAGTAGTCAAGAGTTTGTGTTATTTTATTGTTATATGTGTCCGATTAAATTTGAATATTATTGTGTTTAGTTATGATTTAAAGAATTTGTTGCTGACTGTACCTACAATAAAACAAGTATAGACCCACAACTTCACAGGAGAGGGGCTTAAAGTTTCTAAAGCTTATAATTTTATATCCCTCCTTGTGTTGTTCTTTTGAGGGGCTCGTGGCTCCACCTACCGCGCGGATCATACGATTTGCGAGGTTAAGCTGCGCTTGCCGCGGTCAGTCCATGGATGGGTAACCGTTCGTTACACATCTGATTTAAGACATTTATTTTCCCATAAGAATACAAATTCATTTATCTGAGAAAATACAAGATTCACTTTAAATTAGGTACACATACAAGGTTCGTCGGTAAGGGGGCACTAAGCCGCGAGCTACTTAATGTATCACTGATGACTATTTTAAAGAAAGTGTTAAAATTTCAAAATTCGATAACAAAAAAAACATGTTATTTCAAAAATTCTTCATCCCTGTTTTAGTTACGAATTCAGAAAATGGAGTTTCTAATCTGTGACCCAAAATATGACCTAAAATGTAAACACAGCTGATCATAACTGAGGATAAATAGAATTTAGCCAATTTTTTTGAAATCTTTGAACAGCAATTTCTCTTAAACTAATGACTTTTGGGGAAAGTTGTAGAACAAAAGTTATCCATTATTATGGTTACTTTAACACCCTTTCGGCTTAGTACCCCCTTCTCGACTAACCTTGTATAAACAAGTGCCAGAGCGAACTGTATTCATACACACAGTAAACACAATAATAATTAATAAATGTAGGCACATCAACATTGCAATAAGTAAATGTGGGTGGCAATGAAATAAGTTCATCAAAACATATTGAGCGGCGACAATGGCAATGGCCTTACTACGTGTCGAAAACCGAAACATCAATTTCAGTAGAAAGCCTAGATGGATTGTGTGAATGTGTGATGCTAGTTGTATTGTGCATGCCTTATTAATTGTATTATTCATCATAATTTATTAATTGCTAGCTGTGTCCTCACGGCTCCGCCCGCGTAAGAAGTTTTATTTCAGTAATAAATATAGCTCAGTGATAATGTAGCTTTCTAACGGCGAAAGAATTTTTGAAATCGGTCCATTAGTTTTTAAGTTTATTCGTTACATACAAAAATACAAATCTTTCCTCTTTATAATATTAGTATAGATATAGATTATAATCCCATATAGTTACGTTTTTTTAAAAAAAAAATTATGGATGGGGACCCCTCCTTGTCTCGGAGAGCACGTTAAGTAGTCGGTCCCGGATGTCATACGAATACCTATGACAGTCGTTACGGGTAGTCAGAAGCCCGAAAGTCTGACAAACGGTTTAACCTTAGGATATCGGCATTGCCCAGTTACTGGGTTGCGGAGGTCTGATGGCAGTCGCTCCGTGTAAAATACTGGTATTCAGCCGCATCTGGTTAGACTGGAAGCTGACCCCAAGATAATTGGGAAAAGGCTAAGAGGAAGAGTAAGAGGATATTTACGTTTTTTAAATTTTTTTTTATGGATGGGGACCCCTCCTTGTCTCGGAGAGCACGTTAAGCAGTCGGTCCCGGATGTCATACGAATACCTATGACAGTCGTTACGGGAAGTCAGAAGTCCGAAAGTCTGACACCTGGTCTAACCTTATGATATTGGCATTACGTAACGATTGTTATAGATGACTGTCTATGACACCCGGGAACGATCGTTTAACGTGCTTTTCGAGAGACGGAGGATTCTCGGTGTACAACGAACGGTCACCCATCCATGGACTGACCGCGACTAGCGCAGCTTAACCTCGCAAATCGTATGGTTAGCCAAGAGTCAGTCTATACTTTGATGTCGTCGTAAAAACCTACATCTGCGCATGCGACTCTTAGTATTCATTACGAGTACCAAACAACTCTGACTTGTAAGTAGGTCGTTTATATTCTCGTTTTCGCGTAATTTGAGTGGTTTATACTTGGCGTTTCTCCAATTGAGGCAAATGAAGCAACAGACTTCATATCATCTAATTAGAATGCTTCTCATCATCAGTCTATAGCAGTAGGTATATACAAAGTTGGTTTGAAAGTGGGTACTAAGCCGCGCGCTACTTAACGTACACTGATGAATGTTTTAAAAAAAGTATTAAGATTTCAAAATTCAATAATGTTTTATTCCATGCAATACCTATGATTTTTATTTTAGTTTTTTTTTAAAAATCGTTGTCCCTGCTTCAGTTACGAAATCAGAAAATGGAGCTTCTAATCCAAGACCCCAAATATGACCTAAAATGTAAACACAGCTGATTATAGCTGAGGATAGATAGGAAGTAGCGTATTTTTAGGAAATCTTTGAACAGCTATTTTTCTTAAACTAATGACTTTTGGGGAAAGTTGTAGAACAAAAGTAAATATGTAATATGTATGTAGGTAATATTATTGTTAATGTTCACTTATCTTTGTGTTTATTTTTAATATTGTATCACATGACACAGCTCTTTTTAGCGCATCTACCATGTTTTCTCTGCATCACCCTAAGGTCGACTGGTAGAAAATGCCTAAGGCATTAAGTTCGCCTCTGTATAAATTTTTTTTTTTGTGCGAAAGTATAAATAAATAAATAAAAGTTATCCATTATTATGGGTACTTTAACACCCTTTCGGCTTAGTACTCCCTTTCCGACTAACCGTGTATATACGCTGTTACAAAATTAACTCTAAGAATTATTTGGGGTTACTCGGTATCAGTTTTTAAACAACATTCGTATAAGATTTTTTTTTATTACTTTCCATACAAATTAAAAATAGTAATATTTGATTTGTAATAAATTTGATGTGTATTGTGTTTGATTTGTATTATTTGATTTCTAGAAAAATTCTTATACGAATGTTATTTACTTTTTGATACCAAGTAACCCCAAAAAAATCTTAAGAGTAAATTTTTCAACAACCTGTATAAAGTCTTAGACTAAGCCACAAACGTTTAAATTAGTTTTGCTGATGTACATCATCATAAACATAACATCACGTCTTTATTCCCCGAAGGAATGGGCAGAGGTGTATATAGGTAGAAACACCCTCATTTCACCATTATGTTTAAGTCCCATGTAATCGGGTGCAAGCCTATCTACCGGGCACAAATCCAACAGACTGCTACTGAGGAATTCCAACCGGAAAAACCCAATAACACATTTCCCGACCTGGGGATCGAACCCAGGACCTCACGATCAGCAACCGCGCTTGCCACCACTAGACCAACGAGGCTGTTGGTACATCATCATATCGGATGATACACATCCACCAGGGTGTATAAAAATAACCTCCATGACTATCGATACTTAAGTAGGTACATCCGGGGTAACCTGGGTAGTCAACCCCGCTACAGATAGCGGCACGTAAGTTGAACCAAAATGGCGGTCGTCCGCGCAGGTATTAATCGCGGCACATAAGTTGAACTATCACCCATATTCTAAGACGTTCTTCCAAAACTTACTCGACTCATACTCGACTCAGGACGGCCTCGAAAACACCTTCAAAATTTTATTCTTAGTCGCAATTTCGAGTGAACTTTGAGGTTCCTCGACTGAGGGGTCCTCAAATGAGTCGAGGTAGAGTGGAGTCATTACGTCATAATTTCGAGGATTTTTGTTTAGCAGAATCGCGCAAATAACGCCGCGATAAATAGTTGTAAGGATTATCGTAAGCATATTCGATAAAGACTTCAAAATTTGTTTTTGTTACATACCAACTTTGACACTTCCTTCCTTAAGGTAGGTTCCGAGATACCTTGAGTTTGACAGATGATTCCTTACCTCGACTGAGGAAATATTTCGAGTCGAGGACGTTTATATCAACTATAACTACCGATGGTACTGAAAAAGGCTGAGTCGAGGTGGAGTCGAGTCGAGTAAGTTTTGGAGGAACGTCTTAGAATATGGGTGTACGGTACGGCTGACCGCCATTTTGGTTCAACTTACGTGCCGCTATCTGTATCAACTTTGCTGACTGGCTAATCTTTTCACCACGGCATGACACGAGAGAAGAAGGGGCTCATGGCTAATTACCAACTGCGCAGATCGTACGATTTGCGAGGTGGCTACGCTTGCTGCGGTCAGTCCGTTCGTTACACATCGAGACCCCTCCGTGCTTCAGAGAGCACGTTAATCCGTCGGTCCCGGGTGTCATACCAATACCTATGACAGTCGTTACGGGTAGTCAGAAGCCTGAAAGTCTGACAACCGGTCTAACGTAGGATATCGGCATTAGCCAGTAACTGGATTGCGGAGGTTTGATGGCAGTCGCTCTGAGTAAAATACTGGTATTCAGCCGCATCTGGTTAGACTGGAAACTGATCCCAACATAGTTGGGAAAAAGGCTAGGCAGAACATGACATGAGGGAAGAAGTACATCCACAGCTGACATGGGCCTCCTAATGACAGTTACACCGTGGTAGATGACAACTTTAAAAAATTAGGAAGAATTTAATGTAAATTGCCTTGTCGGTTTAGTGGTCGCAAGTGCGACTGCTGAGCATGGGGTCCTGGGTTCGATCACCAGGTCGGGTAAAGTGTTATTGGGTTTTTCCATTACGAATTTCTCAGTAGCAGCCTGGAGTCTGGATTTGTGCCCGGTTAATGGCAATAGGCTCGCCCCCTATTACATGGGACTTAAACATAACTGGCGAAACGAGGATGAAAACACCTCTGCCGAACCCTTCGGGGAATGTAAGGCGTGATGTTATGTTTCTGTTAATTTAATATTATATCAAAAAAGGTACAGAATGAAAAAGGTCGAAGAAAAAAAGAAAACAATCTAAAAATGAAGGTGATACACGTTTTTCAAGTTTTAAATGGCGCATTGTCTGTCTTTGTATCAGGAAACGGACATTGTATGGGGTAATGTCAAGATACTTAATTTGAATTTTTTGAAGTATGACGTCATCGTTCACTAGTGCGGTCTTTGTGCAGTTAACAATTTTAAATCGCTTATAACCTGAGCATTTTATTATACAACGTTAGTCGGAAAGGAGGTACTAAGCCGCGGGACACTTAATGTATCACTGATGATTGTTTTAAAGAAAGTGTTAAAAGGACATGTTATGAAATGGGCTTAAAATAATCTTATTTTTGAACCGCTTACATGTGCGGTTTTTCTGACAGGGAAAACTGTCTAGGACGTGCTTATAAAAACATTTTTTTAAAGCACCATTATTTAATTATAAAACATTTAAAATCCTGATATTTGTTTTTGTTAAAAAACTAATAAACTGATAAAAAACTTAGAAATAAAAATGATATATATCATTTTTGAAAGCATAATATTTATTCTAATATTAAAATAATATTAAACGGCTTAAATTAAAATAAAATTAATGAATTAACTTAATGGTTTGGATGTATGGCATTGATTCCCTTGTCTCAATAGAATAAAAGAAAATATTTACTGTATGTCAGCAAGGTTGTCACTTTTCATTGTCAGTAATGTCATCAACGTCTAAGCATGTCAAAGTTGTCACACAAAATCGCTATCTATTGTTGTTAAAAGCCAGGTCAAATAAAAAAAAACTCAAAACAATGTTACATAGTCAAAAACACAGGAACCACAGTCACAATAACAGACAACAGTTGAATAAGTTGAATTGAATTTGACTTTTTGACAATGACAATAAATGTCATCCAATAGAAGTGTTGCCAGAATTAATAATTATGGGTTAACAACTGTGGGTTGCAACTTTATTTTTTAATTCTAATTATTTAAATTTAAAAAAACAATAGAAGGGTGCTTTTATAAAAAAATTAAAAATATATACGAAAGCTCCTTATTTTATGTACTTTCATAAAAAAAAATATCTCTTCTCTGTTCACAGCCAAAGCCCAGCTTTCATACAAAAATATAAAATGTCCTTTCAAAATTCGATAAAAATAAAACACAAAAAAATATTTTTATTTTAGTTTTTTCAAAAAGTCTTCATCCCTGCTTTAGTTACTAATTGAGAAAATGAAGTTTCTAATCCGTGACCCCAAATATGACGTAAAATGTATACACAGCTGATCATACCTGAGGACAGATAGAATTTAGCGTATTTTTTATGAAATCTTTGAAAGGCTATTTCTCTTAAACTAATGACTTTTGGGGAAAGGTGTAGAACAAAAGTCATCTATTATTACGGGTACTTTAACACCCTTTCGGCTTAGTACCTCCTGTCCGACTAACCTTGTATATTTCATTGATTTTTTCATTGTTGCCTTTGTTTTTTGTAAAAGTTCGTTCTACTTAACCTTTTCCCAACTACGTTAGGATCAGCTTCCAGCGTCTAACCAAATGCGGCTGAATACCAGTATTTTACACCGAGCGACTGCCATCAGACCTCCACAACCCAGTTACAGGGCAATGCCAATATCCTAAGGTTCCCCGTAACGACTGTCATAGGTATTCGTATGACACCCGGGACCAACTATTTAACGTGCTCTCCGAGGCACGGAGGGGTTTCAATGTGTACCGAACGGTCACCCATCCACAGATTGACCGTGGCTAGCGCAGCTTAACCTCTCAAATCGTATGACCCGCGTGGTTGGTAATTAGCCATGAGCCCCTCTTGCCCGTTGCCCATGAGAGATGAGCCCAAAAATCAGTTGG
This sequence comes from Amphipyra berbera, assembly GCA_910594945.2. NCBI lineage: Eukaryota > Metazoa > Arthropoda > Insecta > Lepidoptera > Noctuidae > Amphipyra > Amphipyra berbera. The sequence continues at coordinate 3,475,173 of OU343146.1, forward strand.
ACCAATGCCAAGAATGATCATATAAAAAGCAATTGGTTTTTTATCTTATTTATTACTAGCTGTGTTCTCACGGCTCCGCCCGTAGCCCATGTTACTCAGTGATAGTGTAGCTTTATAACGGCAAAAGAATTTTTGAAATCGGTCCAGTTGTTTTTAAGTTTATTCGTTACATACAAAAATACAAAAAATCAAAAATCTAAAAATACAAATCTTTCCTCTTTATAATATTAGTAAGTATAGATATAGACTAGGTGTGTCCTCACGGCTCCGCCCGCGTAAGAAGTTTTATTCCAGTAATAAATATAGCCTATGTTACTCAATGATAATGTAGCTTTCTAACGGCAAAAGAATTTTTGAAATCGGTCCAGTATTTTTTAAGTTTATTCGTTACATACAAAAATATTAATCTTTCCTCTTTATAATATTAGTATAGAAGTATAGATGGCACTCCAATGACTAGTTTACAAACGGTGTGACCGTCGGACTGCCAAGTTATGACATGGCAGTCCGAGCGACGGTCACACCGTTTGTCTCAACACTTCTATGGGTCTCGAGCTTGAACCCAAGGCACGTACCTCTGACTTTTCGGATTCATGTGCGTATTGTATAATTATTACTTGCTTAAAAACGGTGAAGAAAAACATCGTGAGGAAACCGGTATGCCTGAGAGATATTTCTCGATGGCATGTGAAGCTGTCAGAGGCTCATGGGTGGCATAAACTCTGACACAAGGTTACTCACTAACCAAAGAAAAGAAGTTTACAAAAACATTTACAGCAATCAAATAGCAGCAAATATTAGGATTTATAGGTACTACAGTGAACTTGTCAGTTAAAGGTGTGCACAGCACTTACATAGGTTGCCTATTTGTTAGCTATTTGTTAGTTAAAAATAATGACTGCCTCGTTGGTCTAGTGGTGGCAAGTGCGACTGCTGATCGTGAGGTCCTGGGTTCGATCCCCAGGTCGGGCAGTGTTATTGAAAGAAAAAGAAAGAAAAAACATTTATTTGTCACAGATACACTTTAACACAAAACATGATAGTATATAAATAATATTAAAATAAAAGACAACTGTGACAAAAAGGTGACCACTCAGCATAATGCTGTGCTATGGCGTGGGCCACAGACACAGCGCTGATTTTCAGTGATCACCTAAAACACGTGCGGACATTCAGCTAGTTACAAAACAAACAAATTATAATATAAATAAAATAAAATAAAACAACAAAAAAAAAGAAATTTAACAACATACAAAATATATATATATATAAAAGTGTGATACTTATTTTTGCAGGCCAGTGTATAAATATAAAATATATAAAACACCATACACACACACGCATCACCTTTATTGTAGGTAGGTATTTTAAACACCTACCGACAAAACCTAAAAAGTTAACTGTATGTTACCGCGGTTGGTGTGAGCTGTATACAGTGGTTTTACCAGAACCTCGCATGGGAGTGACAGGGAAAATACTTACAAATCAAACAATAGAGTCTAGGTACCTACGTTCTCACCGCAGTTTCCCACGTCATAGATCAAATAGGGCTAGGTATAGTTCTGTGTAGACCGCAGCCATTGTTTCTATGTCAACTGGTCTTATATCTGAACTAGCGGCCCGTCCTGGCTTCGCACCGGTGTACATTTTCCCCGTTTTTGCAACATTTTTAATTTATGCTCCGCTCCTATTGGTCGTAGCGTAATGTTATATAGCCTATAACCTTCCTCGATAAATGGACTATCCAACACAAAAATATTTTTTCTATTCCAACCAGTAGTTCTTGAGATTAGCACGTTCAAACAAACAAACAAACTCTTCAGCTTTATAGATTACATTCTGCTCCTGCTGCTAATCCTCCGGCCATAATTCCATAAATACTGCCGTAGGAGGATCGAGAGAAGTGTGTGTTTACATATTGCCCTACCACTAGAGCTGCCAAGTTTCAAAAATGTCAAACAACGTTATTTGAGGAAAACAATAAAAAAAGCAGTACCTAGTTTAACAATCATATTTATTAAAAAAAGAACCACACACATATACAGTACCACTAACTAGGTCTAATTTGATTCTTATAATCATATTTTTTCGTGGACTGTAAAATGTGTTTTTTGTTTAGGATTTTTTTTAAACTTACATATTCTTGACACTTCATATTAAGTACTAGCTGTGTCCTCACGGCTCCGCCCGCGTAAGAAGTTTTATTCCAGTAATAAATATAGCCTATGTTACTCCGTGACAATGTACCTTTCGAACGGCAAAAGAATTTTTGAAATCGGTCCAGTAGCTTTTAAGTTTATTTGTTACATACAAAAATACAAATCTTTCCTCTATAAAATATTAGTATAGATAATTTATTTTTACTTTTAACTCCGACTTGACCATATCGACTGATAAACAGTTTCGCTCATCTGTCCATAAGTTCCCCATCAGGGACAAAACAAATTCCACAAAAGCGTTGCTAATGGGGATAGAGTTATTTTTTCAAGGATTTCCGTCTATCCCGGAGATATACGATGTCAACCCGTAAACCGGAGATGCATCATTCAAACCCGGAATCTCCAGGTCAAACCCGGAGCACATCGAGCCAGGTCACATCGTTTTCGACTTCCCATTTGTCTTTTCGGATTCCAGCAGTTCTAAAATGTTTATAGTGTTTTCATTATTCCACTGAAAGCGCATTTTGACAGATCGTAAAAAAACATAGCGGCACGTACGATTCGTCCAGGCGGTCGCTCGGCGAGAAATGAGCAATAGAGGTGTGACAAATATATATTATTCATAATAGGTATAGGTATTATAATACAACGCATATTTATATTAGGTAAGCGAATATAGAGTTATAGGCTACCGGGTATTATTCAAATAATAGGGAAGGATGCGTAACAGCGAGCTGGCGACTCGCTTCACTGTTGGTCGCTATTGGTCATCTCGCTCACTTGACTGAGACGAGAGAGCGAGACATTTTCGACATTTTAATCACCGTTTCACTTAGGTAGGTAATATTCATACGTGAATATATGCATATTCACGAGAACCTTGTACATATTTCATATTCATATTATTTATCGTGGAGAATAGGTATGTTTCATATCAATATTAGATTCAATTAGATTGAAGACCGAATATAAAAAAACTTTTTTACAAAAAATTTAAACCGACTTCAAAAATAATAAAATAATTACCATATAAAATTAACAGTTTCAGAAGTCGGTGCTGATCCACGCTGAACCAAATTGAAGGCACTTCTGAAACTGTTAATTTTATATGGTAATTATTTTATTTTTTTGAAGTCGGTTTAAATTTTTTGTAAAAAAGTTTTTATTTTTTTCATTTTAGTGGCCTTAATTAAAACTTGGTTGGACCTACTAAAGAGGCTGCTCGTAACAATTACCTATGTTATCATCACATCATCACAATATGCGTACTGTTCGTCATTGAGGAGTTCCATTGTCTATCTCCGAAGTTCTTCATCAGATCTTCACCAAATTTAAATGGGACCAACTTCGAAGTATACCCTATCCATTAAAAAAAGAATCATTAAAATCACAATTGGCGAAAATATCGATGAACATACACAAAAAAAAACACATACAGACGAACATAGTAACCTCCTCCTTTTTGGAAGTCGGTTAAAAAGGTTCATTAATATTTGACTAATACCTAGTAATAGGTATGTTATCATAATACGAGTTAACGAATATATCGTCGGTGCGCTTGCAAAATCTGCCATGGGAAAAAACCCAACTTTACAAGAGAAGCAAAAAACTGTTCTTTTCCCAACATTTTAAAACTTACTATGCGGAAAAATAGACTATGTCGAGACGTCATAAAATATTATTGTTTTGCTTTTTCTACGATATAATAGGTGCTAGGATTTTTTTTAAAGTGAATTTGGGCACATACCGTATTTATTTTGGGTCGTAAATACCGCTGTGTGACTTTTCCGCTTTGTGTACGTCTACTAACTATCCTCAATTAAGATTATATATTTTTTATTTTTTTTTATTGCTATCATTACTCTCAAGATATCTTTATCTTATTTTACAATGATTTTTTAGCTAAGTTTTGATGACATTTAATTATGTCAATTGTTTTATATAGTTTAGCTTCCTTTTCACTTTTGTAAATGTGAGAACTTTGTGGACCTGCATCTATAAATTTGTAAATTACTACAATATTATTCATATTACTTTTTTTTAAATTTTATTTTTGTTTGTTAGTTTTTGTACTCAAATCTTTTAGTACTATATTACTCATTGGTCTGTGGTCAGGACCTCATTGTTCTCTCACTATCCTAAATCATTGTACTGTATCCACTGAAATTGTTAAAGGTATTATTTTTAAAAGAGTAACCATGGAGTTTCTTGCCGGCTCTTCTCCATAGGAAACAACTAATTGGAACCGTGCACCTAAATTCGACGTTTCATAAGCACCTGTATTGGTTTATGTGAAATATTTTTTTTTGATTTGATTTGATTTGATTTCACCACATGACAGATTTATGCTTCTACTAATTACCATTGTTGGTCTTCCTAAAACACTTAGTGGATTTACCGAACCATTTTGAAATAATAAACCCGCTATGTATCATATTGACGCGCAAGAGGCGTACATTGAAACAAAAATACGTTAAGTGTTTTTTGCACGAATAGAGGATTTTTCAAGTCCATTTTTGGCCAAAATTACATATCTGATAAATTGCTAACTCCTTAACCAAATAAATTATTAGAAAACGGATTTCACAGGCGCATGTGGCTTGAGAAGTATTATAAAATAGCATTTGAAACCGATTAAAAAAAAACAAAGCGGATTTTGCAAGCGCAGCGACGTTATTTAATATTAGGATTATCTAAAAACCGACCAAGTGCGAGTTGGACTAGCGCACAAAGGGTTCCGTACCATTATCTATAAAAACGGCAAAAAAATCATGTCTGTTGTATGGGAGCCCCCTTAAATATTTATTTTATTCTGTTTTTTAGTATTGTTTGTTATAGCGGCAACAGAAACACATCATCTGTGAAAATTTCAACTGTCTAACTATCACGGTTCATGAGATACAGCCTGGTGACAGACGGACGGACGGACAGCAGTCTTACTAATAGGGTCCCGTTTTACCCTTTGGGTACGGAACCTTAAAAATTACCCTAATATAACATCTCTAGTGAGCGACGGAGCTGAATATAAACTCGCACTGCCGCTCGGTTTCCCTGTCTTTTGACTTCCGCACAAAAAACCACTCATTTGGGGAGCGCCGGGCAGCGTGAGTAGCAGTGGTAGCAGCGTGAGAAGTATCGTATTTACATAGTCATCCTGCCCACTTCCCTGCCTACTTCCGTGCTCACTACCGTGGAAGTGAGCTGATTGTAAACGGGGTAATAGGCATGTAGGTAATGTTTCATCTGCGTGGTGGTCGTGTACTTACCTAGCCGTCGAACGGCCAAGCTCAATTATTGGTTTCGGAACCGTAGGGATCACTCGGAAAATAGTACTTTCTTCCTCTTAGCCTTTTCCCAATTATCTTGGGGTCAGCTTGCAGTCTAACCAGATGCGGCTGAATACCAGTATTTTACACGGAGCGACTGCCATCAGACCTCCGCAACCCAGTAACTGGGCAATGCCGATATCCTAAGGTTAAACCGTTTGTCAGATTTTCAGGCTTCTGACTACCCGTAACGACTGTCATAGGTATTCGTATGACACCCGGGACCGACGGCTTAACGTGCTCTCCGAGGCACGGAGGGGTCTCGATGTGTAACAAATGGTCACCCATCCACGGACTGACCGCGGCAAGCGCAGCTTAACCTCGCAAATAGTACGATCGGCGCGGTTGTTATTTAGCCACGAGCCCCTCTCGGAAAATAGTACTTTAGGAGTTGGAATTCAAGTGATGTGTTTGCAGTGCTACATATGCGAGATTGTCACAATTTAGGGTGATACAATTCCTGCAGCGTGGCTATTGCGTAACTGCATGGCGACATCTAACCAACGAACGCCAGGGAACGGGGCTTGATACCGATAAAAACCGAATGAAACCGAATCTGCATGTCGTAGGATAATCGGAAGAATCGAATACTTGCGATAATCCTAGAACAATTGCAAAGGACGATCATTGCGAAAATCCCAGTTTGTTTAGGAGGATTGGAAACATGAACGCTGATTGGCTAATCTAAGAGTCTATTTATAATTGTCATCTTTATTCTGGTTGGTCAGAACATGGCTCTTCACAAAGATCTATAGACGCAGAAAAGCGATAACGATCATATCAGCCAATCAGCGCTCATAACGTGAGCGGTATTCGCAACTTTCCTCAGATAAACCGGATTTTTGCAATGGTCCTAAAAATAGCTCGGAAGATTACGAAAATCTGTCTTAGATTCCCAATATCCGATACTTCGCAATCGTCTTAGGATTATCGCAAAATTCCGATTATTCGGATTACATTGCATTGCGGTGACTGATGCATGCGTGCCGTCAGTTAGGACAGGTCAACCCAAACCTGCTAGGGCACTTTCCTCAAAAGGCCATTCCAGACGTTGCCCTACATTATTACACTCACATAGTTTTTATACCACAATGTCTGGACTTTAAAAGAGACCTTGATCTCCGAGTTTGTTTCGGCTTTTCTTCTCAGAGCTAGTCAGATAGGAAATGCCGGCGCCATCTAGTCTTTAGTCTTTAAAAAACATTACATTGACTTGTAAAAGTGTCTGTAACATATTTGTTTACAGAAATAAAAATCATTTATCATTTATACAAGGTTAGTCAGAAAGGGGGTACTAAGCCGCGGGCCACGTAAAGTATCACTGATGACTATTTTAAAGCAAGTGTTATATATTTTTAATCAAATATAAATCAAATATATTTTTAATTTAGTTTTTTCAAAAAAAAATCATACCTGCTTTAGTTATGAATTCAGAAAATTAATTTTCTAATCCGTGACCCCAAATATGACCTAAATTGTAAAAACAGCTGATCATAGCTATGGACAGATAGATTTTGGGATATTTTTTACAAAATCTTTGAAAAGCGATTTCTCTTAAACTATCGAGTTTTGGGGAAAGTTGTAGAACAAAAGTTATCCCTTATTATGGGTACTTTAACACCTTTTCGGCTTAGTACCCCCTTTCCGACTAACCTTGTATATAAAATTTGGTCAAATTCAACAAATGACTAACGTTCGATGACGTTCGTTGATCTTCGTTGGCGCAAAGGAGTTTATTCAGACGGGCCCTTATGTACCTACAGTAGGGGAATAAAAAGGTTATGCACCTTAAGGTCTATATTTGCATGCACAGTGCAAGAAACCAACAATTTTACCGATTACGTACTAACAATAATTTATGAAAATTAAAATACAAGTATTTTTTGACAGAATATTAAATTACATTAAAATGGTGACATGGTGACAGATAGTAATGTCAATATATTTAAAATCATCGATTTTATTGATGTCGTCGTTTATACAACAAAACTTCTTAAATCAAATCAAAGACAATGATGGCACTACCACTTCATATGAGGTAAAATGCAATTTTTAACTATGCTACCGAATAATCTATATATATGTATATATAAAAGGAGAAGCTGACTGACTGACTGATCTATCAACGCACAGCCTAAACGGCTGGGGTTAGAAACTTAAAATTTTGACAGTAGGTTCATTTTGTGACGTAAACATCCGAAATTTCGGGATTTCTCGAAATTCAACCCCTAAGGGCGTGAAAAAAAATCGCGCAATCGAAGCTGCGGCCAAAAGCTAGTTGAACATAATTTTCCATGCATTGGTCTGTTCCGTTCAACAGTTTGAAAAGGTAACATGTGCTCGCGATGTGGGAAAGGAATGAATTTGAAAACTGACGAACCTATTCATTACCCTACTGTATATCAGCCTATATGCGATCTCTCCCTTGCTAAACAATCTCCCAGTAGTTGTCACGGAACTAATTTATGAGACCGAATTAAAAGTATCCTATGTCCTAGTCCAGGTCATGATCTACCTGTGAGCCAAATTTCATCCAAATCCGTCCAGCCGTTAAGGCGTGATTGATTAACAAACATCCAAATTAACAAACATACAAACTGCATATAATAATACTAGCTTTTGCCCGCAGCTTCGCTTGCGTAAAGTTTGAAATCCTCGTTAAGCCCATTTTAAAGTGACATTTTAAAATCCAAAACGTCCGTCTTTTATCACCCCCAGCGGTTTAGGCTGTGCGTTGCTAGATTAGTCATCCGTCAGTTTCTCCCCATGCTTCTTACTTCAAAAGTACCAGATTTCTCATACAAACTTTCAACACTTATTTCGCCCCCTTAGAGGTTGAATTTTCAAATATGTGTACATTTATTCCTAACCTAACCTTTCGGAGAGAGATGCATTTTGGGATAGTATAAGAGGTATTGTGAATGAGTGTAGAATAAATGAGAAGATTGTTATGCTTGGTGATTTCAATGGTTGGGTAGGTGTGAAGAGGAAAGGATATGAAAGTACACTAGGTGCGTTTGGGGATAAAAGGGTGAATGAGAATGGAATGAGTTTGTTAGAAATATGCGTGGAGAAGAATCTTTCTATAATGAACACTATGTTTAATCATAGAGAGATTCACATGTATACGTGGGAAAGGCAAGATAGTAGAAGCATGATTGACTTTGTGGTTGTTGATGAAAGACTGAAGAGTAAGGTCACAGATACAAGAGTGTATCAGGGTGCCAATGTGGGGACCGACCATTATCTTGTCATGTGCCGGATACATGGTCTGTTTAAACGTTGGTGCCACCGGGTTCGGGTTCCTGTGACTGCACTTGAGATAATAAAAGTAGAAAGGTTGCAAGAATTAAAAGTGAAAGAGGAATATAAGAGGGAATTAAAAGAGAAGACGAATGAGATTTTAGAAGGAATGAATGATTATAGTTTAGAAGAAGCATGGAATGTTGTAAAAAAAAGCATTGTGCAAGTGGCCACAAAAGTATGCGGTGTGGCGAAGAGGAAAAATAACAGGAGAACGAATGATTGTTGGATAGATGATGAAGTTAAAGAGGTCGTACGGAAGAAGAAAGAAGCTTGGCTTAATTTATTAGCCTTTAAAGCTAGAATAAGGATGAATCAGGCAGCGAGTATGATTGACGATTTGGAAAGAGTAAAGAAAAGATACACCGAAATAAAGGCGGAAGTAAAAGAGATCGTAAAGATGAAGAAGAATGAAATGGAAGATAAGTAAAGTATAATAGGAAGTTCTCCGACAACTTCAGGGTCAATGTTAAGCTGTTCTGGCAACAAGTAAGATTGGCTCGTGGAGTTTCGGGGACATCAAATATGAATATAGTTAGAGGAGGAGATGGATGCTTGTTAAGTGAAGAATGCAAGGTGTTGGAACGCTGGAAGGTATATTTTGAAAGTTTATTTAGTTGGCAGGATAGTGTGCAAAGAGTGGGTAACTGGGCGGAAGCGAGTGAGTCAGACATTGACTTGGATGAAGATGAGGAAAATCTGATTGAAATGGATGAAATCGTGAAAGCGCTGAAATGTATGAAAGTTGGAAAAGCTGCTGGATGTGACAGAGTGTCTGTCGAAATGCTTAAGGGCGGTGACGGGGTGGTAGCAAGCCTGCTGTACCGGATCTTTGATATGTGTTGGAGATTCGGCCAAGTGCCGGGCGACTGGTGCAAAGCTGTAATCGTACCACTATATAAGGGAAAAGGTTCACAGCAGGAGTGTAAAAACTACCGCGGCATTAGTCTTTTGAGTGTGGTCGACAAACTATATGCGAAAGTTTTAATTAACATAGTGATAAGAATAACAGATGAGAAATTATGGGATGTTCAGGCAGGGTTCAGAGAGGGGATGGGCTGTATGGATCAGATCTTCTCCTTGAGGTGCATAGCCGAAAAACATCTGGCAAAGCACAAGAAAGTGTACTGCGCTTTCATTGATTTGGAGAAGGCATATGATAGTGTGTGGAGGGAAGAATTGTGGTCGACACTATCTTTGTACGGGGTGGACTGGCGCTTGATACGGGCACTGAAATCGCTGTACAGGGATTCCAGTGCTTGTATTAGGATAAATGGGGCGTTCACAGCCTGGTTTGGCATTTCCAGAGGTGTTAGACAGGGTTGTGTAGCGTCTCCATGGCTGTTCAACCTATACATGGATAGTTGTTTGACAGATTTAAAAGGGAGTGAGTGTGGATTGAAAATGAATGTCTTCTCTACGCAGATGATCAAGTTTTGCTTGCATCGTCGGCGGAAGAGTTGCAAGACATGGTAACTATGATGAATGGAGCATATAATATGAAAGGGATGAAAATTAATGTAAGCAAGACGAAAGTAATGGTTTTTGAAAGAGATGCAGATGTATCTGAGTGTAAAGTAAAGATAGGAGACGAAAGTATTGAACAGGTGAATGAGTTTGTTTATTTGGGAAGTATGTTTACAAGAGATAGTAAGATTGAAGATGTGGAAAGAAGAGCAAATGCGGGAAATAAAGTAAATGGTGCTATGCATGCGGTTGTGGCTAGCCAGTCGATGTCCAAAAAGGCACGACTGGCTGTCCATAATGGTGTGCTGGTACCTACGCTTATTTATGGAAGTGAATGTTGGTCGTGGCAGAAGAGGCATGAAAGTAGAATAAATGCCGTGGAAATGCGTTCCTTGCGAAGTATGTGCGGTGTAACTTTGAATGATAGATTGAGAAATGAAGAGATTAGACACAGTTGCGGTTTAAAAGATTATGCTTAGGTGGTTTGGTCATGTTGAGAGAATGAGTGAACGGCGATTAACAAAAGGAATTTATAAGGCGGATGTCAATGGGAACGCCGGTAGAGGACGTCCTAGAAGGACATACATCGATGTTATTGGTGATGTTCTTCACAAAGGTCAGGTGCGTAGTACTCTCAACCGGCGTGCGTGTATGACAAGATGTATGAATGTGGATGAAGCGAAAGGGGTATGTAAGAGTCGTAGCATGTGGCGTTCTATAGTTTCTGCCTACCCCCATGGGAAAAAGGCGTGAGTTTATGTATGTATGTATGTTTATTCCTAACCAGAAACCTTAATATTTAATTTCATCTTTCTTACTTCAAAAACGACGGACTTACATACAAACTTCAACCCCCCATTTCACCCTCTTAGGGGTGGAATCTCCAAAAACCCTCAAACACCTATACGTTTATTTCTTTCCAAAAGCCTAAATATTTAATTCCATGTTTCTCACTTCAAAAATACCAGAGTTCTCATACAAACTTTCAGCACTTATTTCACCCCTTTAAGTGTTGAATTTCCAAAAATGCTCAAACATGTGTACGTTTATTTATAACCAAAAACCCTAATATTTAATTTCAAGCTTCTTACTTCAAAAATGACGGACTTACATACAAACTTAAAAACCCTATTTCACCCCCTTAGGGGTTGAATTTCGAGAAATCCCTTCTTAGTGGATGTTTACGTCACAAAATGAACCTACTGTCAAAATTTCAAGTTTCTAACCCCAGCCGTTTAGGCTGTGCGTTGATAGATCAGTCAGTCAGTCAGTCAGCTTCTCCTTTTATAAGTATAAAAAGAAGATTATATCATTCATATTAATATCGTTGGTAGGAATGTACAGTTCTATTTCCAGCAATAATCGCAATTCACTGAATTATGTAACAACTATTTAATTAAGTATAATATTAAACCATACATAGGTAATTAATTCATTGAAACCAGTTTCCTTATACCGTACGTCGTTTTATATTAAATTCCACAATAGTGAGCCGGTCACCGCGGAGGGTGCGTGACATATGCGCGAGCGCCGCTCCGAACACTCGCCATGTCCGATAACGACACCAGTGCAGTGAACTCTACAAATATATACAACTCTACGAATATATACAACTCTACGAATATATACAACTCTACATCTGATGGAGGAACAGAGTTTTCTCTAGGCGTTTTCGTGGACCTCGCAGTTTTACTACTCTCCACAATCACCTTCGCCCTCGGCTTCTCATCATGGATAATGATAAAACAGTTCAGACATTTCAAAAACTATGTGTTCCTTAACATTATTTTGAATAATATCCTAAATATAGTGCTGTCGTTCCTACACCAATACGTCACCAAGGTTAGAAGCAAAATTGTAAAATACATGTTCGGATTATCGTTTTTGTATTTCAAATTGAGCGTGAACTTTTGGCTTTTGGTTATGTGTTACGTGTTCTACGTGGACCTGGTGAAAGTGTTTGGTTGTGATGTGAAGAGGAGGTTTCTTAAGTGCAACTTGTTCGTCTGGGGACTATCCCTCATCATCACTGTGTGGCACGTGTTCGTGATGCCTTTGATTGGAAGTCCCGGGAAGATCACTGCGCCGATTTTTATTGCGAATATGTTATTGCCGTTGTTGATAAATTTGTTAATTTACCTCCGAGTTTTGTACTCCTTGGTGACGTTTGAAGTTCATAGTAATAATGCTAGATGGCAACGTATTCAAGTGTCGACAGTGATTTTCTTTATCAGTGGGTCGATAATGTTGTTAGTGCCGTTACGTGACAATTTTCCAAATTTTCTGATGATTGTGCTGGTTCATCTGCAGACTGTTGCAATGGATATCTTCTTCCTTGTGGTTAGATTGAACCGCACAGTGTGGACAAATCATTACTTCAACCGAATTAAAAAGATATGCTCATAAATTACGATATAACTTTGTTTTATTTCTGACTCATAAAGGAGAACTCCACAGGAGTACGTGCTTATTACCAACCGCGCGGATCATACGAGGTTAAGCTGCGCTTGTCGCGGTCAGTCTGTGGATGAGTGACCATTCGTTACATATCGAAACCCGTCTGTGCCTCGGAGAGCATGTTAAACAGTCAGTTCTGAGTGTCAAACGAATATATATGACAGTCGTTACGGGAAGTCAGAAGCCCGAAAGATTGACAACTGGTCTAACCTTAGGATATCGGAATTGCCCAGTAACTGGGTTGCGGAGGTCTGATGGCAGGCGCTCCGTGTAAAATACTGGTATTCAGCTGCATCTGGCTACACTGGAAGCTGACCCCAACATAGTTGGGAAAAGGGTAAGCAGAACAGAACAGAACTTATTATACTTATGGCGAATGTATCCATGAAGTTCCTTATCAATTTGTAACAGGTAATTCAGCAAAATATTGACGTTATTTTAAGCTTATGACGTTATCTTAGCTTTTATTAGAACTAGTATGTTGGTGTAGTGGTTGCAAGCGTGACTGCTGAGCATATGGCTGAGCATAGGGTCCTGGGTTCGATCCCCAGGTCGGGCAAAATGATATTGGGTTTTTCCATTAGGAATATCTCAGTAGCAGCCCGGATGTCTGGACTTGAAAAGAGACCTTGACCCCTGAGTTTGTTTCGGCCTTTCTTCTCAGAGGTAGTCAGATAGGAAACGCCGACGACATCTAGTTTAAAAAAAAATACAAACCGACATGTAAAAGTGATTTTTTAAATATCCAATTTGCAGAATAAATAATTTCATTTAATTTCATTCAGCCTACTCGACACCCTTATCTACCTTATATTAATATTATAAAGCTGAAGAGTTTGTTTGTTTGAACGCGCCTCAAGAACTACTGGTTAGAATTGAAAAAATATTTTTGTGTTGGATAATCCATTCATCGAGGAAGGTTATAGGCTATATAACATCACGCTAGGACCAATAGGAGTGGAGCATTCATGAAAAATGTTGCAAAAACGGGAAAAATGTCCACCCGTGCGAAGCCGGGACGGGCCGTTAGTCTATTATAAAGCAGTCCAATGCTTGCTTGTACCAAAATTGACCCGTAACCCTCATTCTGATTGAGCTGTCTTACCCCACCTTGGAGAAAAGCCTGGCTACACACATGCACGAGCCCCACCGACAAATAAACACAAATAGGCATTTTAGAATAGGCATTCTAAACTCATAAAACAGGAAAAAGTACTAACAACTCGCGACTGGTTCGTTTTTACGTCGTATTATAATTAATTAATTTAACATAACATCGCGCCTTGTATTCCCCGAAGAGTTGGGCAGAGATGTATAGTAACACCCTCATTTCGCCGTTATGTTTAAGTCCCATGTAATAAGGGGCGAGCGTATTGCCATTAACCGGGCACAAATCCAGACTCCAGGCTGCTTTTAAGAAATATGTTTTTTTTTGTTTTTAAAAAAACGTTGCCCCACACTAGGATTTCTCCTGTGTCGTGAGTGCGTTTACAGACACAAATCTTCACATGCACAAAACCCAGACCCGGAACAACTATCTGTAGGTCATACAAAATATTTGTTCCGTGCGGGAATCGAACCCACGACCCGCAGCGCAAAAGCCAATCGCTCAACCACTCCACCAAGCGTGTCATCATAATTCCTAATGGAAAAACCCAATAACACTTTGCCTGACCTGGGGTTCGAACTCAGGACCCCATGCTCAGCAGTCACGCTTGCGACCACTAGGCCGACAAGGCAGTCTAAAATATAAAATAAACCATAGTGAATTACACACCTTTCATGAATCTCTCTCGCAACGCTTCAGGCATATTAATAAAATCTTCTTCCAATCATCCGCAAACAGATCATAGTCCGGATTACAATCTAAGAGTTCGTTGAGTGCGGTGAGAGTACGAGGTATTGGGGATTTAGCTCGCGCTACAGTGCGACATGAAGGCACAGCAAAAAGCTTGTGCTTCTTGTTGCGGTGGTAATTGTCCAGTGCAAAGAATCGAGCTAGCTCATTACGCAGATCTGGTGCATCAATGGACCCGCGTAGAGTTTTAAAAGCTGTTGTGAGCTGATCACATGCTCTCCTTACCTCAAGTGAGTTCTGACCGAAGCACCCGAGAAGTATGTTAATGTTATCAGCAAATACCGTTTGCTTACCGTATTTAATATTAAAATAGGATTTAATATAATGTGTGTCTACTGCTGTTGCAATAGTACATGTCGCAGACACACCGTTTATAGAATTTGACAGAATTGAGTATAGCATTACATTTCAGTCCAGTGTCTGCTTATCAGAAGGTAAAGAGGGTATTTTGTAAATAAAACCAACATAGACTCTCCACCACTGAGAGTACTTGTATTTGGGTTAGTGGTTAGTTACAGAAGCTACTTAGTTCACAATATATAACAATATAACAATTTACACAAGATCAGAAAATAAGGACAAGCTAGTCAGATATAAAAGGTCAAACTTCTTCGGCTGTTCGATATGGAATCCCCCGCCCCGCCGAATGACAACTGTTTTTACATTATTCTTACAATACATTACATAGCTATAACAATCTACAAATTATTTTATGACAAAGATATGAAATTCCTTCAAAATAAGTATTGGAATATAGTCTAATATTCAAAACAAATATTGTAATGAATTTTATACATCTTTAAACTATTTATTTTACAAAAATACATTTATTTAATAGAAGCAAATGTTATCTTTACACAATTTGCCAAGAGATGGCGCTGCAAGCGGATATCATTTAAAATTGAGATTATAATAATTATTACATAATATAATCAAATATGGTTCAGAATAATGACATTAATTACAATAGATTTTACTTTAAGCATTTACACAGTATATTGGGTATTTAATCTATAAATTATATGCCACATGTTATCAAAATATTGAAATAGTCAATACAGCGTTTATTTAATTTTAGAGAGAGCTTTATATTTACAAATAACTATTTCGATATCAAATTTCATGTGTTTCAGACATTCTTATTACAATATAATAAAAATAAAACAATATTAGATAATTACTGCCGATACAGTGCGATTTGCGCCCACATACATTATGATATAAGTGTGCTATGTTGGTCATAACGGTCGAGGCGGTACTGAGCGCAAGCCGCAGCCGAGTGCGATAAGTGAGCCGAGAGTGTAATGATCAATGCACACGTGTTTCATACGACGTTTTTCAACACACTTGCAAGGAAAATAACAGACTTTAAGTTGTTAATACAAAAGAATTTGTGAAAAATGACGCGTGGATTTCTCTCAGGGATTTCTTTGTAAACATACGTATACCTAGTCTGGCCATAAATACTGTTACATTTAAAAATAAGAAAGATATTACATTTGAATTTGGAATCTGTCATTTTTATACGATTGTTCATTGAGTTTTCTCATTTTGGCGCCAATACATTGTACAATATTTTGCGATATTAAAATGGAGTGGGGTGATAAAGAGAACCGAATCGCTGTGATTGCATTACACAAAGTTGGTATGGAGCCAAATGCAATTTTTAAAACTCTCCATACGCTTGGTATTAGTCAAATGTTTGTGTACCGGGCTATTAATAGGTACAATGAGACCTCCTCTGTTTGTGACAGAAAAAGATCTGGTCGTCCACGTAGTGTTCGTACGAAAAAGGTGGTCAAAGCAGTAAGAGAAAGAATTTGAAGAAATCCTGTCCGAAAGCAAAAGATTTTATCTCGGGAGATGAAGATAGCACCCAGAACCATGTCGCGTATTTTAAAAGATGACTTAGGACTTGCAGCCTATAAGAGACGCACTGGTCATTTTTTAACTGATAATTTAAAAAAGAATAAGGTGGTAAAATCGAAACAACTACTGAAGCGGTACGCAAAGGGAGGTCACAGAAAAAAATTGTTTACGGATGAGAAAATCTTTACAATTGAGCAACATTTTAACAAACAAAATGACCGTATTTATGCTCAAAGCTCTAAGGAACCCTCCCAATTAGTCATCAGAGTGCAACGTGGGCATTATCCGACTTCAGTGATGGTTTGGTGGGGTGTTAGCTATGAAGGAGTACTGAGCCATATTTTTGTGAAAAAGGTATCAAAACATCGGCACAGGTGTATCAAGATACCATTCTTGAGACGGTAGTTAAGCCCCTTAACAACAACATGTTCAATAACCAAGTATGGTCCTTCCAACAAGACTCGGCGCCGGGTCATAAAGCTCGGTCCACGCAGTCTTGGTTGGAAGTGAACGTTTCGGACTTCATCAGAGCTGAAGACTGGCCATCGTCTAGTCCCGATCTTAACCCGCTGGATTATGATTTATGGTCAGTTTTAGAGAGTACGGCTTGCTCTAAACGCCATGATAATTTGGAGTCCCTAAAACAATCCATACGATTGGCAGTGAAGAATTTTCCCATGGAAAGAGTGCGTGCTTCTATTGATAACTGGCCTCAACGTTTAAAGGACTGTATTGCAGCCAATGGAGACCACTTCGAATAAGCTTTTTATATTTTAAATTGTTTCATATTTATTATTAAACTAACACACTGTAAAAGTATAAAATATATTTGAAATAAAAAAAAAAAATTCTTCGTGACAATATTTATGGCAAAACTAGGTATATATAATTAATCTGTGGTGCCCGTGGCCGAGTTAGCTATGCGCGCGCAGATGATAGACCACGGGGCAAACAGCCTAATATTAAAAAAAACTGATTATTTTTGTGTTTATAACACAAATTAATTGTAAGCGAGGGATAAGGAAAACAGCAGGATGCAATGAATGGTAGAAAATAGGCGAGCGAAAGAAAATGGCGGGCAAAAGAAAAACCTGAAAATATTACTAAAAATTACTGTCACACATTAAACAATATAATTTTATGCGTCGCCTACATTAATTAATGTTAATTTGCTGACAAAAATAAATAATATAATGAAATGAAATTCGACCCAACTTTGTTTATAAAGATATATTTTCCTTAGTTTACACAAAATTAATTTCTGAACCCACTCATAAATATTTGACTTAATACTTGACAATCCGAGCACTTCATAAAAAACGAAGGTATGTGAAAACAAGCCGAATACGAAAATTATAAAGGCTGAGTTTTTTAACGAGAGAAATATTCCCTAACTGTGATTCACATTCACAATCCTTGAGATCATCGGAGAACTTGAAACTGAAGATGCCTATGCATTCCACAAGATTCTTTGACCATTCCTTCACTGTTCAGGCCATACGCTTGTGGAATGCACTACCTGTACCTGTAAGGCGTGCTCAGTCGTTGGTTTCTTTCAAATGAAAACTCTCTACAAGGGTACTGGGTCGGGAATGACTTTAGGCAATTTTCATTAAGGAATGGGGTTTTAATCACCTTATTACAGTTTTGGTAATTATAAAAACTAACTTGGAAAAACCTTCGTAACAAGCAATCTTTCAAAATCTGTCTAGTTTTAGCGGGCTTGACCACAGATAATATATTCGTAAAAATGTTTCGTTCAGTAATTATTATCAATACAAAGTATCATTTTAGAAACTATTTTATAAGAATACTACCATTGTTAAATTGTCATTTGCTTACATTCGGCCATTCTGACCATGCACGCGTCCCCGCGTGTGGAGATTATATAATATGAAGGTATGAATGGATTCATAAGTTTAACATTATCTACTCATTAAAGTTATTATATGCATAACAATGTATGTTTTTAAAAAAAATAAAAAAGACGCCACTACTGAAGGTGGACTTATATAAATCAACTCAAAATTATAATTATATAGACAAACTAATACGTATAATTATGCATCTAAACTCACACACTAATGAGTACTAATTAATTGTCATTTGCTAACACCAAATGTGCTTGGAATATCACGCACATTATTGGTACCAACAACCGCCCGAGGCTTATTGCGCCCACGGAGGGCTAGTATCATCACAAGAGCTTGTAACTTGTAACGCTATTGCCGCAAAGCGCTAGTAACGCCACAAAAGGCTGGTATCGCCACAACGGCTGGTATCCCCAGAAAGGGCTGGCATCGCCACAAAGGGCTGGTATCGCCACAAAGGGCTAGTATTGCCACAACGGGCTGCTATCGCCGCAAAGTCCTAGTATCGCCACAACAGGCTGGTATCGCCACAACGGGCTGGTATCGCCACAAATGGCTGGTAAAGCTACAAAGGGCTAATATCGCTACAACAGTCTAGTATCGCCCAAATGGCTGGTAACGCCACAAAGGGCTAATATCGCCACAACAGTATAGTATCGCCACAACAGGCTGGTATCGCCACAAATGGCTGGTAACGCCACAAATGGCTGATAACGCCACAAACGGCTGGTAACGCCACAAATGGCTGGTAACGCCACAAATGGCTGGTAACGCCACATATGGCTGGTAACGCCACAAATGGCTGGTAACGCCACAAATGGCTGGTAACGCCACATATGGCTGGTAACGCCACAAAGGGCTAGTATCACTTTACATAGAACTCTTTAATCATTTACAGCACGGACATTATAAGGAATTACTTGTACTGATTTACTAATTAGAACCATCGGAATCACTATCCACGGGGTCATTGATGAACACCAACCAAGGGTGTATCTTATCAACCGCAAAGACTGCTTTATATACCGGTTTACCAGGTTTTTTTGTTATGGGAGTGTCCTCAATCTCGTATCTGTCGTTTTCAAGTATTTTGATAATTCTGTAGGGCCCACTACATTTAGGAAGCAATTTCTTTGATTGTCCTGGTAGAGTATTAGTTAACTCTCTCTCAACACGTACAAGATCTCCTATATTATACTTATGAGCTACCTTCCGTCTTTTATCAAAATTCCCTTTCTGTTTTTCTTGTTCTTTTATCATACGTTCACTGACTTCTGTCCTGATATCTTCGCGATCTCCACATTCGTGAAGTTCCGACACTACTGAATTCATCGTACCATCCGAGGTTCCAGTAGGTGCAACTCCAAACAACACCTCAGCGGGCGTTTTACCAGTAGCCTTGTTTATAGTATTGTTTAAGCCCCATTGAACTTGTGGAATCATAGCGTCCCATTCATTATCAGGTCGATCATGATTAATTGCTGTTAGAGCATCTACAATTGACCGATTGTAACGCTCGATCTGTCCATTGGCTCGAGGAGTTGCAACAGCATTTAATATGTGACAGATGCCTCTTTCTTTAACGAAATTGGTAAATTCACGGCTCGTAAAACTGGAGCCTCTATCTGTTATTAGTCTGCGTGGCACACCGAAAAGAGAAAAGTACTCTTCAAAAATATTAACTGTTGTTTTGCTTTTACAGTTCTTTACCGGTTTGATGTAAATGTATTTTGTAAACGAGTCAATAATGGCCAGAATGTAACAATTTCGCTTTTTACTTTGGGGAAACGGCCCACAGTGGTCGGCGTGCAACACCTCAAATGGCTTATTAGGTTTCGGTATGGGATGTAACATACCTTCCTTTGGTCCGCCAGGCACTTTATTGTGAGCGCACTGCAAGCACGACTTACAGTATTTTTTTATAAAACGACGCATGCCTTTGAACCAGTAAACTTTTCGGATTCTATCGTACGTTTTATCATAGCTAAAGTGTCCAACATCGTCGTGATTGCTTTTAACGATTTGCCATCTCACAGATTTTGGTACCACCCACAGCAGCCGGACACTGTTATCTTTTTTTTGTATTCGATACAATTTATTATTTTTAATTGTGAAATTAGCCTTCACTTCGACTATATTAGTACACTCAGGATCTTTTAAAATTGCCACAATCCGCTGAAGTTCAGTGTCCGCTTGCTGTACGGTCTGAAGCCATCTCTCATCTCCTACGTCAACATTGGCTATATCCAGGTTGATACTAAAAACGTGATTATCATCATCACGAGATGGTGGGCTCTCCGCGTTAATCGGATTCCTGCTAAGGGCATCTACATGTGTCATTTTTGAACCTGCACGATATTCTATAGCAAAGTCAAATTCCTGCATTGCAATCCACCATCTCGCAACTCGTGGAATCAAATCTTTCTTCGTCATTGTAAGTTTAATTGCATTGCAATCCGTTACCACTTTAAATGTAGTTCCTAATAAATACACCCGGAATCTGTTTAAAGCCGTAATGACGGCAAGAGTCTCCAATTCATATGAGTGGAATTTTTGTTCTTCTGGCGAAGTTTGCCTGCTGTAGTAGGCGATGGGTTGGAGACCCTTGCCGCTATCTTGTAGAAGAATTGTACCTATTCCTAACTTACTTGCATCAGTATGAACTTCAAGTCGGGCCTGGGGATCATACAATGCAAGAACTGGCCGACCTACTAACTTATTTTTGAGGATGTTGTAAGCCGCTATTTGCTCGGGTCCAAATCGCCAAGGTTCATTCTTCTTTGTAAGCGTAGTGAGGGGTCGTGCAATTACCGAAAAATTATGAACAAATTTGCGAAAATAGCTCGCCAGTCCAACAAACTGGCGAACTTCATGCACATTTTTCGGTATAGGAAATAGCTTCACCGCTTCTGTTTTGTAAACACCGGGTCTAACACCGTCACTACAGATTTCGTACCCCAAATAATCAATTTTCTCTTGAAAGAATACACATTTTTTGGGGTTTAGCGTCAATTTCGCGCCTCTTAACAGTAGGAAAACTTTTTCGAGTTTATCTAAACCTTCTTGTATTGTTCTAGAAGGCACCAGCAAGTCATCCATGTAGGCCAGTACTAACTTTTGCCCAACACCATTCAACATGGAATTAATTGCCCTCTGAAAAACACTCGGAGCATTTGCCAGTCCAAATGGCATACGGTTATACTCGTAAAGGCCATCCGGAGTGACGAATGCTGTGAGGTGTTTACTCTCTTCCGCTACGGGTACTTGATAGTACCCTGAAGCAAGGTCGAGACTTGTAAAGAAGCTGTTGCCACCTAAACAGTCTAATTTATCCTCTATGCGAGGCAGAGGATATTTGTCCTTCAACGTTTTTCTATTTAAGGCGCGATAGTCCACACATAGCCGTTTTTGGCCATTTTTCTTATTCACGAGTAAGACGGGACTTGCGTATGACGATGAACTTTCCCTAATTATGCCATTCTTAAGAAGATCTTCTATAATTTCAGACAACTGTTCTTTTTCCCTCAGTGACATCCGATATGGGTTATACACCACCGGTGTATCATCTTTCAACTTAATAACCATTTCGGTTAAGTTCGTCCTCCCAAGCTCGGATAAATCTAACGCGAAACAGTCTCTATACTTCTTCAACAAATGATTAAAATTTTGGATTTCTAACTCTGATAGCTGTGTACCAATATTAATAGCCTCCAAGGGCAAATTATTTTCCTGTTGACTTGTAGCCGTAGTAGATCCAATATATGCTTCGTCAATTTCGTCGTACTCTACGCCTCTTGCTAGAGTCTGGCCCTTTTTAATAGTTAAATTAGTATTTCTTAGATTCGATACCATTATATATCCTTTATTTTTATCGAAGTTATATATTCCTGGCAGAATTAAATAATTTTTATCAATACAGTTACAAAATCCAGTAGGAACGTACAGAGAACCAGAAAACTGGGCAAAGGTCACTACTTCCACTGGTGAAGTAGTACAAGATTCAATAGCGACATTTTCCAGGGAATCGAGCTTAACTTTAGTACTCGTTTTATCAGAACCCATGTTGGGTGCTTCATAAAAAATTAAGTCGTTCGATGTTTTGTATATAATAACATGTGGTAACTCAGTAAAAGTCTGTCCAATTATTAGATCACATGGCATATAATGATCTAATATTACCACTAAGTCAACTTCAGCTGAAACGTCATCGACCGTTATGGCACCCCTGACGGTCCCTAATGGCTTTACACTTGCGTTTCCAAACCCTCGAAGATTTGGGAGGTTATCGCCACTTTTGTAACTTTTGTAAATTTCATTCGCTAAGCTTTGTTTTATCAAAGTACAATTACTACCTAAATCGACAAATGCCCTCTTGACGTAACCATTTATTGTGACATTTTTGTAATATTTGTCACAGTCTACTTTATTTGATTGAATCCGCATCACGTTCTTATCAGTCGGTGGGGCGGTAATTTGTAATAAATTATTTGAATCTCTACCGTTATTTGAAAAATTATTAGCCGCCATATTTTTACTACGACACTCTTTAGCGAAATGTCCAACTCTGTGACAAATATTGCATCTTTTCATCGTTTTAGTACATCTTGTTCGAATATGTCCTTTTTCGCCACAGTTATAACAAACAATGCCAGGTTTCGAGGTCTCAGCGCCACTGTTAGATGACTCTTGCAAAGGTCCTGCTTCTTTACTAAAAGTAATTTTACGCTTATTAATTGAGTAGTTATCATTTAATGCCAACGTTTTTAAATAGGAAAATAATTGCTCTGGTTCCTCGAAACGGCATGAATTTGTACTCATCCTAACAAATTTGTCGTCGATACCGTGCACTAGACACCCTACAGCCTTACGACCGGAAATTTCACACCTATTAATCAATATCATTTTTTCATAATAATATACATCCAACGCCTGACCTATTTTACATTGCAACTGCAACATTTTCTGAAGTAGGTCGCCGTAGTTCTCCGTGGAAGGAAAAGCAGACTTTAATTTATCCATCCATTGGTTCCATGTAAACAACAATGATGGCAATCCTTGGTACCAACGTTTAGCAAGGCCCGTTAATTTAGCCAATGCGTAATGGCAAATCTGGACATCATTCCACGAATATATTTGAGCGCATTCATTAACTTTGTGTATCCAGGATTCAATATTTTGAGAGCCATCACTGGGGTCAAACTCTGGTATTGCATTAAAACGGGTCATGAATGCTTGCGCCGATACCGGGAAAGTATTCACACTATGAACAGAACTGCCATTGCCTACTGTCGGCAAAGAATTTGCTGAAGCTTGATTTAAATTTGTGTAAGTATTCGAATTAAGAGGTTGAGAAACCTCAGGTATTGGGGGAGTCTGTGTTCTTGACATATTGATGCTGTGAGCATTACTAACCTTAGACAAATAAGGATGCTTGTCTTTCTTGGAATAATGATGACGACGCCCTTTATCCTTCCTAGAATAGCGTTTTGCTTTCCGATGTTGTTTACGTTCATAACTTGATACTGATGAAGAAGTTGAACTTGTGCTACTTGCATAACGGTGATGGTGACGTTTTGATACATGTCGTTCGCGGGGCCTACTATGCCTATCAGACCCCATAGCTAGCAATTCCGAATATATTATTAATTAACTATTGGTTAAAACACTTAAATCAAGTCACACTTATGTCACTTTCAAATACTTATACATAAACAACAGAATAATATACAAATACCTGCTGTATTTTTTTTTTTTTTTGGTATAATCAGCTTTCTAATTATTATATTTAGCTGCTAAATTGTTAAGGTAGTAAGGTACAAGGTACCAACATTCAAATAAAATAAAAATAACAATCCTTAGGTTTGTGTAAACCACACCGCAATTTGCAAACAGTTTCACACTATTTAAACAAAATAGCAAACTAACAAAATGTGTAATTATTAAATTAATTAATTCAACTAATATTAAGTTAAGCAATATAATGGTTCATAAGTCAACTCATAATATAGTTCCAATCACTTTGAAGCCACTGATTTCAGATGAAATAGTTATTATTATCCACACATATTATTATTATTTATTTTCTGGTTTCATGTAGGTACTTATTGTGCAGTATCCAACTCGTGGAGATCAATTAAATTAGGGAAAGGATCAACTGAATTCACTTGGCTTGACTAGTATAACCACCACCAAAATAAAATAGTTTGTCGAAATAGTTTGAAAAGCTCACGGTTTTGCAGTCAGCCAGCGCATGCCTCTTCATGTATTGTATGCAATATTCTCGTAATAATGGAATCAAGTCATTTTACTTGCCTCGATTGGTATAACAACCACCAAAACAATATAGTTTGTCAAAAGATCAAGATAATTTGAACAGCTCACGACTTTTGCAATTAGCCAATGCGTGCCTCTTTTGCCACTTCTGATTGAAAACTCTCTACAAGGGTACTGGGTCGGGAATGACTTTAGGCAATTTTCATTAAGGAATGGGGTTTTAATCACCTTATTACAGTTTTGGTAATTATAAAAACTAACTTGGAAAAACCTTCGTAACAAGCAATCTTTCAAAATCTGTCTAGTTTTAGCGGGCTTGACCACAGATAATATATTCGTAAAAATGTTTCGTTCAGTAATTATTATCAATACAAAGTATCATTTTAGAAACTATTTTATAAGAATACTACCATTGTTAAATTGTCATTTGCTTACACAAAAGAATGGTTAAAGAACATTATCTTGCTCTATAGTGGTTTATATAGGTAAATTATCTGTATATATAATTAATTATGTATGTATCCTATTTGAGTGTGTGTATTTATATACCTATATATATATATTTAAAATATGTATTGTGATTATACCTATTATTTAGTTGATTCCCGGTTTTTAGTAGGTTGCATATTTGTACGCTGCAAACTGCCCTTTATATTTTTTTTCTTAACTATTCTTTCCATCCAATGGTTGTCTCGAAGAAATTGCTTTAAGCGATAAGACCGCCATTTGTACTGTTAATTATGTGTATTCCTTGTTTTATTTCTTTTAGTGTGCAATAAAGTATATCTATCTATCTATCTATCTATCTAACTTCACTTTTCAAATCAAATCATTTATTTGCCTGAATATGGTAGGTACACAAGATTTTAAATTAGGTTATAACACAGGACATATTTCACCCTCATTACGGGCATGCAAAATTATAGTTACACGATATTGTTTCTTCGATTAGCAAAAAAATCGCTCCATAATTCCCGATTACATCTAACTAAAGGAACGAATAAGTCGATCGATATTGTTTGTATGTTTACTAAAATCACTTGCACAGTTGTAGATGTTGAAGGGTCCTGAAGATCATATAACGCTACGGACAACAATATGACGTCACTCAACACAAACACCAAGGTAGCTATGTAGAAGCGACGCCATTTGTCAGTAGCTGTACTGGTGCTCGCGTTAGTATTACACCACAGAGTATATACAAGTATTATGTAAAAAATTAAGTTTATAAATAAAGGTAACATCATGATTCCAACCACGAGATATATTTGTCTAATTATAAATATATTAAGTAGGGTTGTTATCACAGGCACACCCCAAGCTAAGAGGATACTCTTTAAATACCTCCTTTGTGTATCTACATTGAAGACTTTAACAATATCAACGTAAAATATATAACATATCACCAACAACCAATAATTCTGTGCTGTTATAAAGTATATCATACAATGAATATATTCAAAAAGGTTCTTACGTAATATGTTATATAAACTGGCAAACATGAAGATTAACATAAATATTGAACGTAACAAACATGCTAGAATTGTGTTAAGATACACGTAGTTTCTAAAATGCCGAAACTTCTTTATGATGCACCACGATGTCACTCCGTATATAAAAACAACCAGAGTTAGGACAATCACAATCAACATAATGACTAATTCCAAGAAAATACGTGTTTTATACAGGGGTACTTCGCACGTTTCGTCTTTACACATGGCGCCCGTCACGAGTGTTCAGTCCGCGCGCTGAATGTACACTTCTTCTTCTTCTGTCGTGGCGATTGATCGAACAATTTAAGTCTATGTGTACGCGTGTATATTAAATTAGACAGCCCCCGACCGTTTGCGACACGTACTGCGCTGTAACTGTGCAGTTTGTATGCACTTTATATACAAGGAAAAACAATGTGGTTTATTATCTGAAATGGTATTTCTAGCTGACTGCGTCTGTATTATTAGTAATTATTTTATTAAAACACTTTATATATGTATTTCTTTAAACATATATAAAAAACCTTAATATTAATAATAATTATTATAGGTCAACCAGAATCTCATGGCATTAAAAATTAATAACAAACAGTGGTTTTCATATGGCAATGTCAACATGTCACTTGTCAAAACGAGTATGACTGTAGTTGATACATTTTCCAGTTCTGATTAATGTTTTCTTGTTCAAACATTTTTAATAAACATACTTATTTTAACAAGGTTTCCTTTTCCATTGCAATAAAATTGCAAAAAACCATATAGCAGCATATCATTTTGGGACCCAGTGCATAATATCAGCAAGCACATTGGGTCACATAAAACAATAAGCCAAAACCTCTAACAACATCAATTTATGAAATACATGTTGTGCCGACCCCATCTAGTGTGGGATAAGGGCAGGAAGAAGATCGAGAAGAAATTAAAGAAAAAAAATTACAAGTATCAAGACTTTTTATTCAAATTACTCTTGTGTTACTCACAAAAACATTTAATTTCCCTGTTTGCCATCAGATTCTGGTAGACCTATAGCAATACCGGCACGGTCTCTGACACAAACCACAGAGTACCTAGACTTCATAATTATCCATAGATAACTATAAACGGTGTAAATAGTCCCTTAACAAAGCCGAAAGGCACTTATTCTCCACGTCATTGCTATGTTTTTTTTGTTCTGGGCTATGCCTGGGAACGTTCTAGTTACGGAGATATTGGAAGTCAAAGTTCCAACTTTTTCACGACTTTAAAAAAAAAAAAAACTAGTTTTGAAGGTTGCAAATGTACTTGAAATACCTCCATTACCCGTTTATTGCTCATTGCATCTATCAGCACAGTGTTTTGAGTGCGTTACATTGAGCTTTACAGTAAAACGAAATTTTTCACCCAAAAAAAAAGTCTCGTTTCCCAGCGACAATTTTTGCGTAGGATTACTTAGTTTGATGTATTGAATGCATGGGTGACGGCTTCGTGAAGGGTCTTTTTACACCTTGTATACTACATCCTCCCCTTTAAAAAAAAAATATTACTCCATAATATTTTAAGCTTAGCTTTATCTTTTAATATTAATATTAGTATTACACACCATGTTAAGCTTTATTAATCATATCTTCATTATTCATATCTTCTTTATTAATTCTAGAATAATCCTAACCTATTCTTTAATTATTATCAATTCCAATTTCCAACAAGTCTGCAAGACGTTTGATAAGTGCATTAGGCACTCTCCGTGGCGGTCTCACTACAGGTTGCACACCATGTTGACACGCAACTGCAGTGGACTCTTAAATTCACCGACACCCTGAAATAGTGTTGCGTTCATATTAATAATGTTATCCTTATTATAACATCTGTCCTCAGTTTTTATCGTATTAATATTATAAGATTGGTAATTGTACACTGGGATTTGCCTTCAACCACATAATCAATCTCTATCACTCAAAGGTTTGCTGGTAGAAAACTTATTTTTGAGTTAAGCTCGCCTTTGTACATAACTTCACTAAATTGTAGTTTTATTGCTGTAATTTTTCTTGTGTATAATAAAGAATAAATAAATGAATAAATAAGATAAAGCTGAGCTTAATAATAATAAAGTTTTTAAAAGGGGATGATGTAGTATATAGTTATCTGTGGATAATTATGGAGTCTAGATACTCTGTGGTTTGTGTCAGAGATTCAGAGTGCGCGCAAGATAACTCTGCGCGCGGCCAAAATCGGAACTAATCATGTTCCGTCATAATGTTGCCGTTTTATTAACTTTGTCACTACATCTACCTGATTTTAGGAATAAAAGAAAATATAATAATAAAGATTATAATAGACCTCATCAACCGATAATAATCATACTGCATTCTTATTCACTCACGGCACATTTATAACCTTAGTTCTTTTCCTTTGCAAATTACGTAAAAATACGAATTAATTTAATTGATATGGTGCGTCCAGACCTGACGAACGCGCCGCGAATGCGCCGCTCGCGCGCAGCTCGCGCGCAACTCGCGCGCCGCTCGCGAGCCGCTCGCGAACTGCGCGCGAGCGGCGTGCAGAGCTTTGTACGAACATGAAATGCACGCGCGCAGCTCGCGAGCGGCTCCCGAGAGGCGCGCGAGCTGCGCGCGAGCGGCGCATTCGCGGCGCGTTCGTCAGGTCTGGACGCACCATTAGGTAGTAAATTTAAACGTACATAACTAAGCTCAATTAAAATATAATAAACAGCAAGAGCGCTGCCCAATTTTAATGCTCACGATATACTACTTTTCCTTGAAAAGTAGGACTTTATATTTTTGTGATCATGGCAACATTTAGTACGCCCTCCGTCGCGCGCAGAGTTATCTTGCGCGCACTCTAATAATAAGCATAGATACCTCGCTAAAATAGCAACTGAACTCATATATTTGCATCATTTTGACTTATGGAGCCGCTATGATGTTAGAGAAGGACACGTATACAGAAGAGTTTCGAAATTTCGTAGGTTGTCACTAATTTTATTCTGACTAGTGATGTGACCCGCTAAATTTCAACGTCGATAAAATTTACAATGATATGCATTATCATATCTTATACTGCCAAAAATAATAACCATACCTAAAATCTTTATATATACAAGGTTAGTCGGAAAGGGGGTACTAACCCGAAAGCCACTTATAGTATCACTGATGACTGTTTTATTGCAGGTGTTAAAATTTCTAAATACGCATATTTTTATTTCCATACAAAAGTAAATAAATATTATTTATTTCAAAAACTCCACAACCCTGACTTTTTTATCTATTCAAAAATGGC
Source organism: Amphipyra berbera (assembly GCA_910594945.2). Lineage (NCBI taxonomy): Eukaryota > Metazoa > Arthropoda > Insecta > Lepidoptera > Noctuidae > Amphipyra > Amphipyra berbera. Next base: position 3,504,525 of record OU343146.1, read on the forward strand.
CGCGCACGTGGTCGTCGGTGCCTAGCCGCTCGGCGGTAAAACACAAAGCACCGGTAGGTGCCTACGAACGCCGCGCCGCCGCGCCGTCGCCGAAATCGTAGGTTACTATGATACTGTGTATAAGGGTGTGTGCATGTGTGTGTCGTGTGTCGGAACATATCATTATCATCTAGGAACTTACCATTTCTGATGTTGACGCTGTTCTCGGCCAACGAAAACGTCACACACGTGTCGTCTTAATATCAAATAGGTACTTAAAAACACAAGAAGCACTTTTGTTTATTAACTACTACTGTATGTACGTAAGTAACCTACCTACGAATGAAACAATCACCAGTTTTATGTACTTATGTTAACACTTAATTAATCTATCACCACGGACACTACAAGAAAGGTTAATTTCGAATTGAAACACAAGAAGCACTTGATATCACTGTTTCAAGGCATAGCCACCACAAATGGATCTCCACCGCTACAAAAAAGGTTCAATCTGCCACACTTATCGCTCGATTTACAAGGTCGCGCGCCGATGTACCTACGAATGCGATCGCGTTATCTACCATAACATCTACGGATTGCTCATGATGCTCTCAAACGGAGATGCTACTCTTAGCCGCATCTAGTCTTCATTGTTCGTCAGCGTAAACCATAATAATTATCCTTAACGTGACTCCACAAGCAAAAGTCCAGCGGAGTCAAGTCCGGTGAGCGAGGTCTGGCTACAGGATCGCCACGACCGATCCACACGGGGAATCGCTCATCCCAGTACGCTCTGCAGCTGCTGCTGCGAGCATAATGAGCCGGAGCGCCACGCGGCCCGTCGTACTGGAACACAGTCCTCGAACTCGATCAAAAAGGGAGGACGGTTACAATCATCACGGTACAAATCACGGCCCTCCAAGAGCACACCATCACGACAACCAATAAACATCACCATGTCGTAATACTTCGTACCTATCCCTATACGTACTCAGTCGATATTTTAGAAACAACAAGAAATAATACCACGACTCGCGTAAACAATCAAAACATCGACTGTTTCCCGGGAAGCGTTGCAAGCGACTAAAAAATCTTAGAATAATAAATAACGGAAATAAAATGTTTAGGCTAACATTGCATTTTAGAGATGCGCAATGTTAATCCCCTAAATTAAATCCCGGAGAATTTAACAACTGATTTGAATTTAGTAACTTTTTGGGATCTACCCCTACGTCATACGGGATTCGAACACACATAAGCGTTGGGTCTTGGGTTAGCAATAGGAAGCTGATGAAACTGGTTTACTTTAAGTTTGAGAGGATGAAACCTCAAATGGTCGCAATGTTTTTCTTTTGTAGTACTCCATAACTGTAAGCAGCATCTTACATGTCAAAATGTAAACAAAGTTATGAAATACGATACCACAAATTAATAAATCTATCTCGTTGAGTTCATGTGTTTTCAAAACTTAGTGCATACATTTCTTAGTACCTACACACAAACTAAGTACGTACGTTAATAATCATTAACTTGTTAGTCTTGTGGCGGCATCTATCACCTCTATCTTCCATAGTCTAACTAAATGACTGACATACATGTTACAATAAACTTACAATATTCACGCATTTCCAAAAAAAACAATGTATTGAACCCACCTCTAAAGCGGCAAGCAGACGAAATACAACAGACAAGCCTAGTACGTACTTTAATAATCATTAACTTGTTAGTCTAACTAAATGACTGACATACATTTTACAATAAACTTACAATATTCACGTATTTCCAAAAAAACAATGTACTGAACCCACCTCTAAAGCGGCAAACAGCCGAAATACAAAAGAGTCTAGGCAAAAGCGCGCCGCGTGCCGCGCTGTCTCGGCGGCATCTCTTTGACAATGTTTTCACTACATTTCGGCGAATTGTGACGTCATATGATTATTTATTGCAGAAGCGACATCGTGCTGTAAGTTTATTTTTGACGGTTTGTTTGTGATAATAACTTACTTATTGTACTGCAAGGCTGTAATTAATCGGGATAGTTTTCAGTGTAGGATAGATCATATGGAATTACGTGCTTTAGTGATCACAACCTTTGATATCCAAGTTGAAAGTTTTTTATTGCCTGTTATTACGAATATTCTAGGTAGGTAGGTAGGTACAGGGAACTAAAATATCAGGTCAATTCGATTTACACAAAAATATGCCGATAAAATTAGTCTAACAGAGAAATGCAAAATACTTTGAGATGCAAAAGATTTTTAGGTACCTACCTTATAATACGCGATTGCGAATCGTCGGGTCTGCGCTTTATTTAGTCACGATTACCTATAATTCTGAGAAATGCTTCGAAAATGCGAGGGGAAAAGTCGGCCTTTTTGTATTTAAAATATGACCTCAAATGTAAACACAGCTGATGATAGGGTTGGCGTAGCATATTTTTAATGAAATCTTTGAACAGCTATATCTCTAAATTTATTGACTTTTGGGAAAAGTTGTAGAACAAAAGTTATCCCTTATTATGGGTACTTTAACACCCTTTCGGCTTAGTACCCCCTTTCCGACTAACCTTGTATAATTCGACTGTACGTGTGTATGTCACTGAACTCCTCCTAAACGGCTGGACAGATTTGAATGATTTTATTTGTATGCGTTTGGGTGGCGCCCTGCATGGTTTAGATTCACAATTGGGTGGCGCTGCTGTCGGTATATCACCATATTTGCGGGCAGGACGCCGTCTGCCGGATCCGCTAGTATGTATATACATTATTAAGCATACTTAAGAGAGAATACATACATATATCTTCATCGTTTTATTGAAGTTTGTTCAATATGAAACGATACTTTAATAATCATATTAAATCATATTATATTTTACATGTTTAAATTGAGGGTCTTTTACAGGTATACATTTAATACGAATGACAGTGCAACATTAGGTAAGTAAATTATTACGTTAAGAATCATCATCACAGTCCACAGGTAAATAACAAAATTTAGTAATACATCTTTTGACGACACTGTTACCACTTTTTACACTGTAGACTCTGGTCAGTCTATCAGGCCCAGGGTGTTTTTCAAGAATTCGTCCCAAATGCCATTTTCCAGGAGTTATCTGTTTTTATAAGTACTACTTGTCTCTTTTCTAATTCTGTTTCTCGTTTTATCCATTTAGGACTTTGCTGCAGGCGTAACAAATATTCGACTTGCCATCTTTTCCAGAAATCTCTCAGAAGTTTCTGCATATGCGGCCAGTGTGAAAGATAAGTGACTTTTATATTTTCTATATTTGGATATGGCACTATAATTGGAGATTCACCAATGAGAAAATGACCTGGTGTAAGCATTTCTATTGCATCAATATCTGATTCATCTGCCGGGGTGATAAGGCGGGAATTCTTACAGGCTTCAATCTGACATAACAGGGATGTCATTTCTATTTAAAAGTTAAATTTGTGAAAAATACTCTTTTCAAGTGGTTTTAATGGATTTCACACCTGCCTCCCAGAGACCGCCGAAGTTCGGACTGTATGCAGGTATGAAATGTCATTGGATTCCATCCTTTGTTAATGAATCTGCCACTTCTCTAGGGAGTTCCAACTGCGCATTTTTCCACGCTTCCATCTTTATTACTGCCGACAATGTTCCTGCCCTGATCGCTCCATAAGTGAGCGCATTTGCCTCGTCTGGATGTGAACCTTTTAAATGCACCAATAAATGCTTCTGCTGTTAAATTGCCAACCAATTCAAGAGGTATTGCTTTGACATCATCATCATCATTGATATCATCAACATATCATCATATCATCATTGGCGATTCATTAATCTGGACCAATGTACTAGGCCCTGTTTCAACTTCCATTGCTACGGGATCCTAAAATTACGGATTTTGTATTAAAAATAAATAAATAAATTTGCACAGGAATATATTTCCGACTGGGATAGTTAGAGGAACATGCAACATTATGTAAATCAATTTTCACCTTATGAAACGTTATACCTGTCTTCCTGTGAGATATGTCTTAGATTGCTGTTGATGGGGTACGGCTCTTTGAATTTGCAGAACTGCGCTATGTACTTCTTCGCAGACTTCCATAAGTACTTCCTGTAATGTAATAAATCGAGTTTTAATTCGCACGGGATACTGTTTATTGTAAATAAAATACCTTAATCAGATCATATATCAGACCATTTCATCTATTCTATCCATCATAAATAATGTAGGAACAGCATCTTCTCTAAGTCGTCTACATTTGCCATTGCATACAAATGAATTTAAAGTAAAATGCTTGGAACATACGTGACTGTGGGTTTTTGGGGTCCAATTTGGTCTACTAATACAATTAATCCATTCATTTTTTTTCACAACATCTTTAGGAAATCTATAAAAGAAAAGTATCGACAACATTATTTACGTCACTACGTATGATTAAGATAACCTCAGAACACTTTCTGAATATTCGCTAATAACTTCTATTGGAATAGATATTACGCCTGGTTTCCGCTACAAAGTGATTCAGCAACATTTGTTATGTATGTATATTCGTGTATCAGCTCACATTCAACATAAAATTGAGCAATAACTTACCGATGGAAGGACTAGTTCTTGTTCATTTTCTTCATGTCCTGAATGGGACTTGCAGCCCTCAACCACACAAGACATTGCTCCACAGCGTCCACACACTCACTATTCGTAGTTAAACCAAAAATTCGAGGAAATTAACAGTAGAAATATATTTAAAATATCGCAAAACCGTGGGAGATTATGTCAAACGCATGAACAGTGAACACACGAACAAGTCAAATAGTTCAGTGAACGGACTATCAGACATTGAAACAAAGTACTATTAAATTTTGTACGGGTTGAATTAGATCAATTAGATCAAAATGACAATTCATCTTGTGACAAAACAAAAAAAGTAAAACTACGAGTAAATCATTTATCTCATTCGCACATCCTATTTCGTGCTATAAGATAGAACGGGAAAAAAGACAGTTACAGAGCTACTTTTTTAGCCCTCCTTCTATGCTTTAGTTATTATTCTGAGATCAGAGACCGTGCCGGTATTGCTAATAATTATTAATATTAAGCAAAGAGATTTAATAGGTATTGAATGTCTTTGATATTAAGTTTGTATAAATATGTTTAAAGAAATATACCCTATACATTTATAAAGTGTTAAAAAAAACAAAACTAACAGCGACAAAACCATGGGTTACTCCGAAGTTTAACATAACATCACGCCCGTACTACCCGAAGGGTTGGATAGAGGTGTATAGTAACACCCTCATTTCGCCGTATTGTTTAAGTCACATGTAATAGGGGGCGAGTCTATTGCCATCACCCGGGCACAAATCCAATCTCAGGGGTGCTACTGAGGAATTTCACTTATAGTATACTTATCCAATTATAGTATCGTAAACGTATGGCGAATTTAAGCGAATTTTGAATCGAAAATACAACTATCCTATAACATGATGGTTATTTGTTGCAACATGCGCAATTTGTATCATGCATAGATATAAATTGAGGTTTACTATAACTTTATTCTCACAAGAATACATTCATTTACTTACATGAGAATATAACTTAAACATGAATAATAAAGTTGCGCTTATTGCAAAAACTAAACAAAATAGAAAACATATACTTTGTGGGTAGTCTTAAAAAAAACACGTAAATGTTCATTAGGGTGCCTTTCCACCAGAGATGTGCTATGCAGCTATGCTGCGAAAATGGGTTAAGCTAAGCTAAAAAACTGTGATCGTTTCCACTGATGCAAAGCTAGGTATGTAGCGGAGCGGTAAGATGTGCTATGAAAATGCACCGCCGCAAGGTAGCTCTGCTCATAGCTACACCACTCGCGACCATCCATAGCACGCATCCACAGCACACATCCTTCCATTAAAAAAACGTAGCTTAGTTGAATGAGTTTCCACCAGTGGCATGCTATGCGGACCAATGAATATGATTGGTGGATATCAAATGCATCCATAGCAACGTTGCATAGCACATCTCTGGTAGAAGAGCAGCCTTAGACACTCCAGCTCAAATACAAGTTTACATACTACTCAGATAAGCGTAGCTGGAAGTGGCTTGAACTTATTGTAGTAAATGTGAATTTTTAATCTAATACTTTTAAACGAGCAATTCTTGTATATATATAGATTACTATATAATATTTTAGAGAGGAAACATTTGTATTTTTGTATGTAACGAATAAACTTAAAAACTACTGGGCCGATTTCAAAAAATCTTTTACCGTTAGAATGCTACATTATCACTGAGTAACATAGACTATATTTATTAAAACTTCTTACGCGGGCAGAGCCATGAGAACACAGCTAGTTTAAGATCTTTTAACTAACACAGTTTATTTATTTTATTCATCATCTTCCTGCCCTGGTCCCAAGTTACTTGGGGTCGGCGCAATATGTTTTTCTCTTCCACTCTTCCCTGTCAGCCGTCTCATTATCATTTACTCCCTTATCTTTCATATCCTCCCTCACACAATCCATCCATCTTTTCTTAGGTCTCCATCTCTCCCTCCATCCATCAACATTCATATTAAACACTTTCTTAGTCACATGTGTTTCATTCCTCCTCATCACATGCCCATACCAAGACAAACGCTTTCCTTTCAACTTTTCTGTCACTGGTGCCACTTTCAAACTCCCTCTAATATACTTATTTCTTACTTTATACATTCGCGTCACTCCACATATCCATCTCAACATTCTCATCTCCGCTACATGTGTAATCTTCTTTCATCCGTATTCTTCACGGCCCAACACTCTGATCCGTACAGAACGACAGGTCTTATAATAGATTTGTAGATTTTGCCCTTCAGCTTGAGGGGCATCCGTTGGTCACAAGTTGTCCCTGTGACCTGTCGCCATTACATCCAACCTGAGTTGATTGTCTCGGTCAATTTCACCATCCCCTTGGACGAGTTTATTTATTGTATTATTATAATAAAAAGTTTACTATTTTTTAGGCGTAAAACCGATTAGCTAAAATAAAAAAAATAAAAAGATAAAGGGAAATTACTTAATCTGTGGTACATTTAACCGGACTAGTCCGTAAGAACCTACCTACATTACGACCCAAAAGCGGTCAAATAAGAGCCACTTTATGAGCAAGTGTGTTGAAAATGTTATTTAAGTTTAGTATCTTACAGCTAGTTCACACAGAATCTGTTTACAGAACCCGTTTTTAACGGATCCGTTTTTATTTTCGTGATGGCGCCTGTAGTTGTTGAGCGAGTTCACACACACGACAGTATTCCGAATGCAGTAAAAAATACTGGATACGTTATTTTTATCGAATCCTGCCTGCTATATGAAAATAATCTTCAACACTTAAACAGTGCTTTGATAACATTTACCAACAATCGTCATTAAAAATAATCACAGGTGGGCGTTTCTGTATAATATTACCATTCGCGCGAACGATTGTTTTGGATAATGAATGCAGTACGCGGGAAACCATGGCCCTGCTCACTTATATTATACTAATAAGCTTTCTTAACGTTACCTTCAGCGAAGACTGCGTCATCAACTATGTGCCAGAAGAAATGGCCTGGGAGAAAGAACTCAGAAAGGACTTGAAATGTGGCTATCATATGTTTGAACCCCCCAGTGGAAACAATTCTACGTACACAGTCAACGTCAGGTTCGACATGAGATACTTCAGCTTCAACAGCAAGGAAGAAGTGTTCAGCGCACAAACCAGGATGTTCATCTCCTGGAAGGATGACAGGCTTAAGTGGGATCCAGAAAAGTACTACGGTATCAAGGAGACTGAAATATCCAGCATAAATTTGTGGACACCTGGCTTCAGATTGTACAACAGCGCAGATTCCAACGACTTTGAGAGGTTCTTCTACGTTCGCTGCCACGTAAAGAATACTGGTGAAGTATTCTGCAGGCCCAAGCTTGTTCACGAGGCGACATGCAGCGTCAAACTCACAAATTGGCCTTACGACGTGCAGGAATGCAGTCTTGAATTCGGACCTTGGAGTTATACGTTGTTCAATTTTAGATTTAACTTCACTTCGCGTGCCATTTCCATGATCGGAGCTGAATATGGATCTGAGTGGTTCATATCAGATTATAAGCAAGTGGAGAATCTCACTTCGGAGAAACAGTTGGTGATGATATTTGTTTTGGAACGTGAAGCGGCTGGGTTAGCGGCTGTTGTTATTTACCCATCTATAATTCTAAGTGCTCTCAGCATCACGTCTTTGTTTTTGGATGTGAGGCGTAACGTGCGGCTGGGGGTCGCCTGCTTCAGTTTGCTTAGCCATTACTATTTCTTGATAGAATTAGTTCAGACTTTACCGAAAGAAAGTGCCTTTCCACCAACCCTAGTGTTGTACTATCGTGGCTCAGTTGTTCTAACTGTCATAAATATTCTGTTTACGTTCTTGTTAGCTGCAATATGTAAGCTGAAGTCAACGCCTCAAAATTATATCATATCTATGAATGATTTTGTGTATCAAAGTTATGGAAAGTATTTAGTATTTCCTAGGTGGGATTGTTCTGATGTTACAATTGATAGCAAACAATTCAGTGATGATTGGACGAAGTTTGCCAACATTATCGCTAGCGTATTTTTGTTGATTATTATTATTTCTTATATTAGTATATATAGTTCACTGATGCCTAAACCAGCTCCTGTCAATTATTAAATAAATATTTTTTAATTATTTCTACAAGGTTAGTCGGAAAGGGGGTACTAAGCCGCAGGCCACCTAAAGTATCACTGATGACTATTTGAAAACAAGTGTTAAAATTTCAAAATTCGATAATTTTTATTTGCATGCAAAAAGATTTGTATATTAGTTTTAAAAAAAACATACCTGCTTTAGTTATGAATTCAGATAATTAATTTTCTATTCCGTGACCCCAAATATGACCACAATTGTAAAAACAGCTGATCATAGCTATGGACAGATAGATTTTAGGATATTTTTTTACGAAATCTTTGAAAAGCTATTTCTTTTAAACTATCGAGTTTTGGGGAAAGTTGTAGAACAAAAGTTATCCCTTATTATGGGTAATTTAACACCCTTTTGGCTTAGTACCCCCTTTCCGACTAACCTTGTATATTTAATTATGCTTTAAAAATGTCTGAAGTCTTCTTCTTCTTCCTGCCCTTACCCCACACTAGGTGGAGTCGGCACAACATGTATTTCGTAAATCCATGTTGTTAGAGGTTTTGGCTTATTGTTTTATGACCGACCGCCTGCCTGACGTCAAAAATGTCTGAATTATCGGCTGCTATTATCTCGCAACTTACTGTGGTGAAAGCTGCATACCATAATCAGCGTGTTGGATGTATTGTTCACACCTGTACCGACGGATCAGTTAAACAAATGGCATCTGCGTCGCATCTGGCAGACAGGATACCTACGATAAAAATAACGGGACTTTTTTACTGGATTCAAAATACTGTCGTGTATGTGAACTCGCTCATTCAACTACAAGCGCCATCATTAAAATAAAAACGGATCCTATAAACTGTTTCTGTGTGAACTCACTGTCAGTCCCATCTTTGTATACAGGGTGTAAACGTCATCATATAATTCCTTCAAACCTCGTGACGTACTAACTGCTGACATAGATTAACACTGCACGGGAAATTCTTGAATTCAATAAAAAAATGACTAGAAGTAAACACGTGTTCTTAACATGAGGCATTTTAGCACACCGAGCGAATTGCGCAGTATCGCTTGTCGCGCGTTCATTTAACTCGGGGCGCTAAAATGCCTAACGTTAAGAACACATGTTTACTTCTTGTAATTTTTATTTTATTGGATCCAAGAATTTCCCGTTCAGGGTTAATCTATGTCAGCAGGACATCACGAGGTTTGAAGGAATTACATGATTTCGTTTACACCCTGTATAAGCTGTGACTCATTATAATCTGTGACAGAATCTGAATTCCGAATTTCTGAACGAATCTTAGGGGCCGTTCATTAATCACGTGACGTTTTTTTAGCATTTTTTAACCCCCCCTCCTCCCCCATGGTGATACGTGGTGAGATTTAAGACTAACCCCCCCCACCCCACCCAAAATCACGTGTATTTTTTAGTACTTACAAAGAATCTTAATTTTTTTAAATATTATCTTTAAATACAGGTATAAAGTATAATCTAATTTTATTCTGAAATTAAGGACTATGACAAAATGGCTAAACAGAAATGTTGCAGGTTGTTTTTGACTGGCATAAAAATAATATTAAAGGAATACAAAAAATATTACATATTCGTTGGTTGCCTGGCAACGGCAAGTCAGGGTCACACTACACGCTGCTTTTCGGCTTACTAATCGCACGTTCAACGAAAAAATAAATACACGTGATATCTAACTACCCTTGTGATATTTCGTGATTTTTGCTAAACCCCCTCCCCCCTTTCTTGAAAGGGGGGGAGGTGAGGCTTGCCTCACGTGATTAATGGACGGTCCCTTATGGTCTGTAGTTATGTATGTGCATGTGTGAGAGAGGTTATAGTTTGTATTTTGTACAATACAAATTAATAATTTGTAATCTTTTTTTACTAGTTTGGATGCGTGCCCTATTGATGGTAATAAGCTCGCCCCCTATTACGTGGGACTTAAACATAACGGCAAGATGATGGTGTTACTATACACCTCTGCTCAACCCTTCGGGGAATGCAGGAGTGATGTTATATTATATCTTTTTTATTCTAAGTTGTCATCATTCTACATGCAATTTAAAATATTTTACTAACTATTTTTTTTACAATGACTTACTAATCCAACGCCTAAGATTGTTATTCATGTCGGTCCACTGAATACTGCCACTATATGTGCAGGGCTTTTTTAACAAAAAATATTGAGATAAACTTATAAACAAATTCACAGGAAAACAGAAACAAAAAACAGCCGGTCTGGTTGACATCTGCGAGACAGATGCAAACAAAACTGTATATCGCTCACCCCTTCGCACGCACGTGACATCGAGAGGTCATTTCGTTCTACGCATCAAAACTTGTTACCCAAATTGTGTGATGATGAATGCGAAAATTATGGTACTTTTGCGTACCATAATAGAAGTATTTTGGTACATGGTACGAACACTTGAATTGTGGTACGTGTACCATAATTATGGTACGTAGGTATAACATCACTGCCGCTCACGCGTGGGTCACCAAGACGCTTCCGCTGCCCGCCCCGCTTTTGGTACATGGTACGAACGCTTGAATTGTGGTACGTGTACCATAATTTTATTATGGTACGTAGGTATAACACCACTGCCGCTCGCGCATGGGTCACCGAAACGCTTCCGCTGCCCGCCCCGCTGCAAGCTCCTGCACCTGCGCCGCAGCCTGATGATATTTTGTGACAAGTTTATTATTCATTTAGGGTTAAAGTATTATCGTTATATGGCATCGACCTCATGGTATCCTTGAAACACCATACACATACAGTGTTAACGAAATCATGTAATTCCTTCACACCTCGTGATGTACTGCTGACATAGATTAACCCTGCAAGGGAAAATTTTAGGATTCGATAAAAAAAAAAACCGGAAGTAAACATGATTGTGTTCTTAACGTGAGCCATTTTAGCGCTCCGAGTTAAATGACCGCACTGCTGGCGATAGCCGCGCAATTCGCTCGGGGCGCTAAAATACCTCACGTTAAGAACACATGTTTACTTCTTGTAATTTTTATTTTATTGAATCCAAGATTATCCCGTTCAGGGTTTATCTATGTCAGCAGTAGATCACGAGGTTTGAAGGAATTTCATGATTTTGTTTACACCCTGTATAAGGCTAGTTAGAAAGGGGGTACTAAGCCGCGGGCTACTTAACGTATCACTTATGATTGTATTAAAGAAAGTGTTAAAGTTCACAATTCGATAAAAAGACACCATGCGAAATGATTTTTACTTTAGTTTTTAAAAAAAATCTTTATCTTTCCTTTATTTACAAATTCATAAAATGGAGCTTCTAATCCGTGACCCCAAAGAGACCAAAAATGTAAACACAGCTGATCATAGCTGAGGAAAGATAGAATTAAGCGTATTTTTTATGAAATCTTTGAATAGCTATTTGTCTTAAACTAATGACATTTGGGGTAATTTGTAGAACAAAATGTATCCATTATTATAGGAACTTTAAAACCTTTGCGGCTTAGTACCCCCTTTCCGACTAACCTTGTATGTGTCATTCAATAATGTTTCAATACATACGGACGTCATAACTGGTTAGAAAAGCGATAAATAACGGAAATAATAATAATGTTTACATATTATGTACCTATTTGATTCAAATGATGAATTATTTGTGGAAGATTCATAGGAAAACCACATTAAATAAAATAATTATGTATATGTGGATAGCTTATGTGTAATGACGTAAAAACTAATATACAGTGCGTACGTGACCATTTAATTATTTCTATTTTACTCGTAAAATAATTATAATTTAATAAAATGGGAAGTGTTTTTTTTTAAAAAACGTTGCCCCACACTAGGATTTCTCCTGTATCGTGCGTGCGTTTACAGACACAAATCTCACATGCACAAACACCCAGACCCGGAACAACTATCTGTAGGCCATACAAGCATTTGTTCCGTGTGGGAATCGAACCCGAGACCCGTAGCGCAGAAGCCAATTGCTCAGCCACCGCACCGAACGTGCCGCCGTATCTATTTATTTGAAGGAAATTTGCCTTTAATAATATAAAATCTCTTTCCGTGTTAGCCTAGCGGTTGAACGCCTGCCTTCCATGCGGGGGGGGCCTTGAGGGCTGAATTATCGGTGTGAGCCCAACGGTTGATGTAGGGAAATTGTATATAACGTGTTACAAAAATACCCCTAAAGCAGAAGGGGTTACAAGGTCCCTTGTAAAAAGTCTATTGGCAATATTTGATAACTGTAGTATGACCCAAAAAAAAAGGATTTGGATAAAACATAAAATAATCATCATTGTAACGCAACCTTGAAAACAAAACTAAAGAGTAGACTACCCAGAAAGTTATTTACATTCTTACCTAATTTCCTCTGAGAGGTAAATTATAACAACCATAAAAGACTACTTGATTATTTACATTTTTCATGGGGAATTACAAGGTTAGTCGGAAAGGGGGTACTAAGCCGCGGGCCACCTAAAGTATCACTGATGACTGTTTAAAAGCAAGTGTTAAAATTTCAAAATTCGATAATTTTTATTTGCATGCAAAAAGATTTTTGTTATAGTTTTTTCCAAAAAATAACATACCCGCTTTAGTTATGAATTCAGAAAATTAAGTTTCTAATCTGTAACCCCAAATATGACCTAAATAATAAACACAGCTGATCTTAGCTATGGACAGATATATTTTAGCACATTTTTTACGAAATCTTTGAAAAGCTATTTCTCTTAAACTATCAAGTTTTGGGGAAAGCTGTAGAACAAAAGTTATCCCTTATTATGGGTACTTTAACACCCTTTCGGCTTAGTACCCCCTTTCCGACTAACCTTGTATATAATACGTTGTATAAAATATAATATCTGCGTATCAAACCTTGATATCGCGATGCAGGATTTTGTGACGTCATATTTGAGAGCTGTCATTATTGTCGATGTAGTCTGCTAGGCGTCGCACAGTGGCGAAAAAGTGACATTTTCGTTTCAAATCAACTTTCCGGCTAGAGATTTAAAGTAAACACTACCTACAATTTTTTTTTAAACTGTTAATGTTTAATTGTCTATCAATTCCTCTGGCCGGATTTTAACTAATGCAATTTTTTTTTCGAATTTTGATAGTTGTAGAAAGATTATTGAATCCGCCATCTTGAATTTTAGTTATCTGATAACTTATTCGTTATCAGCGATCCCGAAAACCCCCTTGAAACCAGTTTGACTATATTTTCTACCCCCTTAGGAAGCACAATGGTAAAACATTACAATCAGTCTCTATTTTTTAGAAGGTTAGGGAGGCTTTAAAAAAGTTGGTCCTAAAGGCTCTTATTACAAAAGATGGTTTAAACCAAGACTAAGGTAAACCCAGATTTATAATATACCCATCATTTTCTAATGTCGTATAACAAAAAGAGACGGGGCTATTTTAAAACCGGGGTTTTTCTTAGTCCATGTCTCGTAATAAGAGTGAAATAGAAAATCCGGCCAGAGGAATTGATAGACAATTAAATCGGTAACAGTTTAAAAAAAATTGTATTGTTTACTTTAAAAACCCTAGCCGGAAAATTGATTTGAAACGAAAAAGTCGCTTTTTCGCCACTGTGCGTCGTGCTGGCATGTGGCGCGATAGATGTCGCCATAACAATAACCAAACCATCACACCTTTTACTTAAATAAATAAAAAGTATTATTATGTTGGATTCGGTGGAGAAACGCTTAGAGATAAAAACGAGTCCTTTAATAATCATCTTACAAGACAGACAGCTACTATTTTCCACACGTCACAACAAAACAACACAATATCAACACTATTTTGTTAACATTTTTTGCCCGTCACCATAAAATGAACAATTTCCCGAAATTAGTCAGTGTTAGGAGGGTAGATTTTTTTTTATCATCCTTACACCTGTGTGGGGTTACCAGATTAAAAAAAAAAGCAGGACATAAAGAAGAATGGGCTTTTTGGTCTACTTCTCCTCTAGCAATGAGTGATATATCAATAGAAAGGTTATTTTAAGTACAACATCTTTTTGTATTATAGCTACTGTCAATTATTAGTATTTATGGAGTTGTTGTGTTGATGTTGATGTTTTTCCTTCACCGTTAACGCAAGTGATAATCAAATTCTGATCCACACATGAGTTCGATAAGTCAGAAGACTGGGATTGAATTCAGACCCTATTGCATGGAAGGCAAGCGTTCAACCGCTCGGCTATCACTGCCTACCTATGTATGTAATAAACATAACATCACGCCTTGTATTCCCCGAAGGATTAGGCAGAGATGTTTTAGTAGCACCCTCGTTTCGCCAGTTATGTTTAAGTCCCATGTAATAGAGGGCGAGCCTATTACCATTAACCGGGCACAAATCCAAACTTCGGACTGCTACTGAGGAATTCCTAATGGAATAACCCAATATCACTTTGCCCGACCTGGGGATCGAACCCAGGACCCTATGCTCAGCAGTCACGTTTGCGGCCACTAGACCAATAAGGCAGTCATATATGTAATGTCCGATAAAAAACGGACTTTTGGGCACCCTACGGGCGACCCGTCAGCGGTCCCAGTGGCAGACTGATAAACGACCTGAATGAGGAAAAAAATAACATTTGTTATACTGTCGTTCAGCTTGACACCCCTTGAAAACTCACCTGCTGGCTCCCTAGGATGTTTTGACGACGATATTACAGAATTTAGGTAGTTATCGCTATGTTTGTTACGTAATAAGCACGTTTCGTGTGGATAGTCACTAACCTGGTGCCAGAGTTTATGCTGCCCATGGGCCTCTGACTTGGCTTCACATGCCGTCGAGAAATATCTGTCAGGCATGCCGGTTTCCTCACGATGTTTTCCTTCACCGTTTTTAAGCAAGTGATAATTTTACAATACGCACATGAATCCGAAAAGTCAGAGGTGCGTGCCTTGGGTTAGAACTCGAGACCTATAACTTGGCAGTCCGACGGTCACACCACTAGGCTGTCACTGCTGTTAGATGTACTTATAAGATGAGATGTAATCTGGACTTACAATTACCTCGTACACTTAGAATAAAAATTTAAAATTACTTATACAAGGTTAGTCGGAAAGGAGGTATTAACTGGGGGCCACTTATTGTATCACTATAATATTTTAATAGTCAATTAGTCCGTTTTAACAAAGATCATTTTACAATTCCATACGTATTGAATTATTTTAATAAATCAGGTTTTAATTAATAATGTAAATTAATTATTGCAAAGCAAATTTAAATTTTATTCCATTAAATTTATACGATTATCAATTCATATTTATTCCATTAAATATATTATCAATAACGTTAGATTACTAATTATAATATAAGTAGGTACTACATTAATTTGAATAATCAAATTGCAATTCAATTAAATTAAAATATTACTTGTTATTAGTTAAGTAGATTATTATTATTAATTAACCGACTTCCAAAAAGGAGGAGGTTACTATGTTCGTCTGTATATATATATATTTTTTTTTGTGTATGTTCATCGATATTTTCGCCAATTGTGAACCGATTTTGATGATTCTTTTTTTAATGGATGAGGTATACTTCGAAGTTGGTCCCATTTAAATTTGGTGAAGATCTGATGAAGAACTTCGGAGATAGACAATGGAACTCCTCAATGACGAACAGTACGCATATTGTGATGATGTGATTATGTTACGAGCAGCGTCTTTAGTAGGTCCAACCAAGTTTTAATTAAGGCCACTAAAAAGAAAAAAATAAAAACTTTTTTACAAAAAATTTAAACCGACTTCAAAAAGAATAAAATAATTACCATATAAAATTAACAGTTTCAGAAGTCGGTGCCTTCAATTTGGTTCAGCGTGGATCAGCACCGACTTCTGAAACTGTTAATTTTATATGGTAATTATTTTATTCTTTTTGAAGTCGGTTTAAATTTTTTGTAAAAAAGTTTTTATTTGTAAAGTGATTACCGTTCGTTCGTTCTGCCTAACCTTTTTCCTAAATATGGGTCAGCTTCTTCCAATCTAACCAGATCTGGCTGAATACCAGTATTTTACACGGAGCGACTGCCATCAGACCTTCGCAACCCAGTAACTGGGCAATGCCGATATTCTAAAGTTAGACCGGTTGTCAGACTTTCGGGCTTCTGACTTCCCGTAACGACTGTCATAGGTATGTCATAGGTATGACACCAGGGACCGACTGTTTAACGTGGTCTCCGAGGCACGGAGGGGTCTCGATGTGTAACGCATGGTCTCCCATCGACGGACTGACCGCGTCAAGCGCAGCTTAACCTTGCAAATAGTATGATCCCCGTGGTTGTTAATTAACCACGAGCCGTTTAATAATTATGTGTATATGATTTCAGTTTATTGTTCCGCTGACGTATAATTTATATGTCCACTAGCGACCCGCCCCGGCTTCGCACGGGTGCAATGTGGATACTAATGTGGGGCATATAAACCTTCCTCTTGAATCACTCTATCTATTGCTGAAAACTGCATTAAAATCGGTTGCGTAGTTTAAAAGATCAAAGCGTACAGACAGTGGGAGCGACTTTGTTTTATACTATGTAAAGATATTGCTTTATTCTAGTTATTTTATCATAACATAACATCACGCCTGTATTCCCCGAAGGGTTGGGCAGAGGTGTATTACAGTAATACCCTCATTTCGCCATTATGTTTTAAGTCCCATGTAATAGGGGGTAAGCCTATTGCCATCAACCAGGCACAAATCCAGACTCCGTGCTGCTACTGAGAAATTCATAATGGAAAAACTCAACTTTGCCCGACCTGGGGATCGAACCCGAAACCGACGGTTTAACGTGCTCTCCGAGACACGGACGGATCTCGATGTGTAACGAATGGTCACCCATCCACAGACTGACCGTGGCAAGCGTAGCTTAACCTTGCAAATCATGTGTTCGCCTCCAGTCCCTATTTAACCTAATAATTACAAATTCTACGAACACGAAATGTAACGACAGATTAAGGACTCGTTAGGTAAACGTCCGATTTATTTCGGTCGGTTATTTCCAACCGTTTCGCGTTAGAGCCTGTAACGGACGCTGGAATAACAGAATAATTGAAAAGCGTTCCCTAACTCCGGCCACCGGAAATGCAAGGGAAATTGACGTAGCATCCGGTCATAAAATTTTGACCTGCACTCGATAGCGGCAGCAACATGGCTGTGCGGGTTTATGGTTTTGTAGATTTATTTATTACTAACTGTACCCGCAGGAGGGTCAGTGTTCGATCCCCACCCGCACCTCTGAATTTTCGAATTCATGTGCGGATCATAATTTGATTATCACTTGCGTTAACGGTGAAGGAAAAACATCGTGAGGAAACCTGCACACCTGAGAGGGCTCGATAAAATTCTGGATGGTGAGTGTAGTCTGCCAACCCGCACCAGACCAGCGTGGTGGACTTAGGCCTAAACCCTTCTCATTCTGAGAAGAGGTCTGCGCCCAGCAGTGGAACTGTAATGGGCTATTTATGTATGTACCCGCGGCTTTGTCTACGGAAACTTAAGGTAGGTACATATTACTCACAGTCAATAGTGTTAAGGCCGGTGGAAAATAATGTACCTGCTATTATACCTAATGTATTATAGTCGATAACTTGTAACCACATGTGTCGCCCTACGCGTACAACAGTCTGGAGGGCCGACTGAGAGCCCGCCACCGCAAGGATGCCACTTGAACTTTATAATCTAAAAAAATACATTCTATCACTCATATTCTAAGCCGTTCCTCCAAAACTTACTCGACTCGACTCCACCTCGACACAGTCTTTCTCATTATAATCGGTAGTTATAGTTGACATAAACGTCCTCGACTCGAGATTTTTTTCTCAGTCGAGGTAAGGAATCATCTGTTAAACTCAAGGTACTTCGGAACCTACCTTAAGGAAGGAAGTCAAAGTTCGTATGTAACAAAAATTAATTTTGAAGACTTTTTCAAATATGCTTACGATAATCCTTATAGGTAGGTACCTCTTTATCGCGGCGTTATTTGCGCGATGCAGATAATTCAAATTATGACGTAGGTAATGATAAAGTAATGACATTTGGGAAAAGTTGTAGAACAAAAGTTATCCATTATTATGGGGACTCTAACACCCTTTCGGCTTAGTACCCCCTTTCCGACTAACCTTGAATAGCTGTAGTTATAGGTATTATACACCCATATTCTAAGACGTTTCTACAAAACTTACTCGACTTATACTCGACTCAGGACGGCCTCGAAAACACCTTCAAAATTGTATTCTTAGTCGCAATTTCGAGTGAACTTTGAGGTTCCTCGACGGAGTCATTACGTCATAATTTGAATTATCTGCATCGCGCAAATAACGCCGCGATAAATACTTGTAAGGATTATCGTAAGCATATTCGATAAAGTCTTCAAAATTCATTTTTTTACATACGAACTTTGACACTTCCTTCCTTAAGGTAGGTTTCGAGGTACCTTGAGTTTGACAGATGATTCCTTACCTCGACTGAGGAAAAATCTCGAGTCGAGCACGTTTATGTCAACTATAACTACCGATGGTAGTGAGAAAGGCTGAGTCGAGGTGGAGTCGAGTCAAGTAAGTTTTGGAGGAACGTCTTAGAATACGAGTGTTAGTACGCTCTTTCCGACTTACCTTGTATAAACTAAAACATCTATGGTTTCGTGCGTGATGTCTGTAACAATAGCGTCATAATTTGTACCTCACCCGACCCGCTCTTTAAAAGATGTGGGTGCCAAATTTCAACTGGATCTGTCCAGTAGCACTGACGTGAAGCTCAAACATACAAACAGACTAAAATTCTAAAAACAATACTTTTGCCATCAGTATCGTTCCTAGGATGCGTTGCACTTATTTTTTCCAAAAATATTTAATGCACAGTTATGACACAAAACAGATAGGTACAGAAGTCAATCACATGTAGGTATGTACTTCACTTTTCATACCTACACACGGCTGTCGCTCTATATATATACAAGGTTAGTCGGAAAGGGGGTACTAAGCCGAAAGGGTGTTATAGTACCCATAATAAGGGATAACTTTTGTTCTACTACTTTCCCCAAAACTCGATAGTTTAAGAGAAATAGCTTTTCAAAGATTTCGTAAAAAATATGCTAAAATCTATCTGTCCATAGCTATGATCAGCTGTTTTTACAATTTAGGTCATATTTGGGCTCACGGATTACAAAATTAATTTTCTGAATTCATAACTAACGCAGGTAAGATATTTTTTTCGAAAAACTAAAATGAAAATCTTATTGCATGCAAATAAAAATTATCGAATTTTGAAATTTTAACACTTGCTTTAAAATAGTCATCAGTGATACTTTAGGTGGCCCGCGGCTTAGTACCCCCTTTCCGACTAACCTTGTATATATATCTATCTCTCTCAAGCGCATGGCACTCGCGCTCGCACTCACTCGCACTCTAGTGCCAAACAGTCCGAGATATCGAGTCCATGAGCAATGTCAATGTGTGCGTTGCTCGAGCACACTTGTATGTAGATTGACTTCTGTACCTATCTGTTTTGTGGTTATGATTTTATTATTGCATAGATTTCTGGAACTGATTAGGTAGTCTGAGATATTTTTTTGTAGTATCGTCAATTCTAAACCATTTGCTCTATTAGGTATGTTAGAATACAGGGTGTAAACGAAATCATGTAATTCCTTCAAACCTCGCGATGTACTGCTGACATAGATTAACCCTGCACGGGAATTTAATGAAATCAATTTATTTTTTATTTTTAACAAAAGTAAAAGTGTGTTCTGAACGTGAGGCATGTTAGCGCTCCGAGCGAATAGCGCGGTTGTCCCTCGCCGCGCGGTCATTTAACTAGGCGCGCTCAAATGCCTCACGTTAAGAACACATGTTTTATTTAATGATTTCAAAAATTTCCCGTGTACCTATCGTTATAATCTATGTCAGCAGTACCTACATGACGAGGTTTGAAGGAATTACATGATTTCGTTTACACCCTGTAGATCTTATTTTAAGTGCCTCATTGGTTTAGCGGTGGCAAACGCGACTGGATCGTGAGGTCCTGGGTTCGATCCCCAGGTCGGGCAAAGTGTTATTGGGTTTTTTCATTAGGAAATTCTCAGTAGAATCTCGGAGTCTGGATTTGTGCCTGGTTGATGGCAATAAAACAAAGTCGCTCCCGCTGTCTGTACGCTTAGATCTTTTAAACTACGCAACGGATTTTAATGCAGTTTTCAGCAATAGATAGAGTGATTCAAGAAGAGGGTTTATATGCCCCACATTAGTATCTACATTGCACCCGTGCGAAGCCGGGGCGGGTCGCTAGTAAACCTACAAATTATACGTCAGCGGAGCAATAAACTGAAATCATATACACGTAATTATTGAAGGGCTCATGGTTAATTAACAACCACGTGGATCATATGATTTGCAAGGTTAAGCAGCGCTTGCCGCGGTCAGTCCGTCGATGGGAGACCATTCGTTACACATCGAGACCCCTCCGTGCCTCGGAGAGCAGGTTAAACAGTCGATCCCGGGTGTCATACAAATACCTATGACAGTCGTTACGGGAAGTCAGAAGCCCGAAAATCTGACAACTGGTCTCTAACTTTAAGATATCGGCATTACCCAGTAACTGGGTTGCGGAGGTCTGATGACAGTCGCTCCGTGTCAAATACTGGTATTCAGCCGCATCTGGTTAGACTGGAAGCTGACCCCAACATAGTTGGGAAAAGGCTAGGCAGATCGAAACTACATAATTATTATACAGCAATATGGCGTTGCGTCGCGTCGCGTTGCATCTTTAGACCATTTTTTTATCTTTTGAAAATCCTCATGGATGTCCCTCGCCCGGGGAAGGCGAGGGGGTCTGCCGGTCTCTTACCGGCTAAAAACCGACGGTGTTCCCCCTCCTGACTGTTAGGCCGGAATCGTGGGATTTGCAAAAGCATGCACCGCAACCCCGGCAGACATCTTTAGAGACTGCGCCCATAGGCGGCATGGCATAGGATTTTTATAAACTCAAATAATTTTAAATCTTATTGTAATACCCTTTAGGACTCGTATTTATCGTACCGCGGGATGTGCCGCGATACAACGAAACATGCCGCGGTATGCTAAGCAAATATGAGTGCTAATAATATTAACATAAAGTTTAAAATTATTTGAGCTTAAAAATCCTATGCCATAGTCGCTCGCGCACAGCTGTCATTCGTTTTAAATTGTTATATGTTTAAATATTATCGTATACGTATTATTATGATTGAATATGATTTGATAACACGTTTGGTGCAGTGGTTGAGCGATTGGCTTCCGCGCTACGGGTCGTGGATTTGATTCCCGCACGGAACAAATATTTGTATGGCCTACAGATGGTTGTTCCGGGTTTGGGCGTTTGTGCATAGGTATGAAGATTTGTGTCTGTAAACGCACCCACGATACAAGAGAAATCCTAGTGTGGGAAAAGGTTTATAGGAAAATATAATTATTTTTTCATCTTAATTTTGCATATATGTAGTTATTTCGCTCATTGAAAATGGGCAAGTCGTTGAACGCCTACCTTATATATGAAGGTTTGAACCCGGAAAAAGCCAAATCAATTTATCTATAGGTACTAATATTATAAAGCTGAAGAGTTTGTTTATTTGTTTGAACGCGCTAATCTCAGGAACTACTGGTTGGAATTGAAAAAATATTTTTGTGTTGGATAGTTCATTTATCGAGGAAGGTTATAGGCTATATAACATCACGTTACGACCAATAGGAGAGGAGCATAAATGAAAAATGTTGCAAAAACGGGAAAAATTACGGGCCGCTAGTTTAATTACGTTGCCCCACACTATGATTTCTCCTGTATCGTGGGTGCGTTTACAAACACAAATCTTCACACGCACAAACATCCAGACCCGGAACAACTATCTGTAGGCCATACAAATATTTGTTCCGTGCGGGAATCGAACCCACGACCGCAGAAGCCGATCGCTCAGCCACTGCACCAACTATGTGTCGTAATTTGTTAATGGATCTCTGTGAAAGTTACGAAACCAGACATGTTCTCACAGTTTATTCCTTCTATACCTACCTACCTACTTAACCTATTCACGGGACGAAAAAATAATCTTTACATAGTATAAAACTTAAAGATCTTTAAAACAACGCAACGGATTTTGATACGGTTTTTTTTTATAGATAGAGTGATTCAAGAGGAAGGTTTATATGCCCCACATTAGTATCTACATTACACCCGTGCGAAGCCGGGGCGGGTCGCTAGTATTATATATAAACAACATTATTTTGACTACTTAGGTACCTACCTACCTACTTACTCTTAACTTAGGTAATAGAGATGTTTTCTGTAAAAAAAATCTTAACATTAATTTCTAATAAAAATAAATTGTGTGATGTTTAATCTATTTGAAACACTTCTTATTCGAGTTTCATCGATTTTACAGAAAATATCTCTATTAAGAGTAATCAAATGTTGTTTTCATTTTATTTTTGTGTTCCGTAAGTGGAGAATAGTTTATAAATAGGGTAATAACGCTGTGTCGACAAGATCTTACCGTTATTTTATAAGTAAATTAAAACGCAATAAATATGAACACTTGCACACTGTTTACGCCGCGCCTCGCCGCCATATTGCAGAAAAACGTATTCACAAAGCCGATTCTGTATTATATTTATCGTTCCGTCGGCGTGTGAACGACCTCCACGCTGAACCGATCTATAAACAGGATCCAGTAACCGGCAAAAACTTGTTCGGTCGGCAGCTGGCCGCGCAAACTCCCGTAGTGCGACTGAGATAACATCGCTTCGTCTCGCTTGCTCGCGCCGTGCTGTAGCAGCTGTGGGTGTCGTCGTTTCGTTCGTCAGTCAACAGTACACGTTTTATTTTCAACGAGGGAGTACGTAACGTATTCATCATGCCAAACCCTTTAATATACAAAGAAGTATTAATAAAGTTAGTGCAACAAAGACCGGCATTGTGGGATAAAAGTCTGGACGTTTATAAAGACAGACAATTAAAAATCGCGGCATGGCGGGAAATATGCGAGATTTTGAAGCCGGATTTTGGACTATTGGATGAAAACGAGAAGCAACAATTTTGTAAGTGATTTTTTCAAATCTATAAAGATTTATAGACAGAGCCGTCGCGTCGTAAACAACATGTAATAAGTGAGGTAGGTACCTACCTATCGTTCGGCCATATGTGTATAAGAGTCGCCACACATCTGACGGAAGTTGCGCTGCGCATCGCCGCCGGTCGCGTACCGCCAGAACGGGCAAGTAAATAGGTAGTAAAACATTCAACCTTACACACACAACCGATGATGCGTTAGTGTGTTGAGCGTAATAATACTACGTACTATGCGTGCCAAATAAGAATAGCACTGTCAAGACGCCATTTCGTTCCGCAATACTCGTGAACTTCATTACCAAAGTGTAAGGTGTGCAAAAAAGTAAATAAAGAAATTATATTCAGTTTAATTATTTTTGTTCACTTTTTTGGTATTCTTATCAATTTTACGCCAAATTAATTACACAGTAATTATATTATTATTATGGCGACATATTAAGGTGACCAGTAGCATTTCGTGAAGTTAGGTAACTATATATATTGGTTCATTTCTTTAATGAATACTGTTTTCAAATATTATTAAATTATCCAAAATTATCTATTTATGGAATTCAATAAATAACATTTATAAAAATGAATGTAAGTAAATAATAATGAAATCTATGAATAAAAAAATATAACATTTTTTTTCATAGTATTTTTTTGCTGGCAGTACCAATTTGACAGCTATCGTGTGAAGTTGTAGCAAGCGCGATCCTATTCTTATTTGGCACGCATTGTATCAATGATACGCCCGTTGTATCTTCCAGCAGATGTGGCGTGGCCCTAATGTTAGAGAATAATGTTGCTAGCGTTGTGCCACGACTACCGAAAACGTGTGATTTAATTTGGTAAAGATTGACCTAGGAGATTTTATTAAATGGTTGTATAAAATCAAAGGTACCTAATTTAGTTTAAAGCGTGTTATGATTTTATTCTGATAAAAAAAGAACAATATCATAATGTATAAGTATTTAAAAGTTCGTTTTTTTTTACTAAAATATATTTTTTGAAACATTAGGTGCTTTTCTTCTAAAACATTTTAATAAAAAGGTTACCTACCTGCATAAAAATTTACTCATCTGGTATTACCTAATATTTGCCTAATACCACACACTCCATAACCTATTAGGGGACGTACCCATACTACGTGACCCATTTTTTACAACTTTTACCCCCCTCCCCCCCTCGGTGACCACCCGTAGTATATGCCAATACCCCTCCCCCCTCCCCCTCTCGTTTTCACGTAGTAATTTATAAATATGGTTTTAAACAAAAAAAAATTGCAAAACGCAAAATTGGTTCAATGTGCGTCAGTGTTGCCACCTGTGAGTTTAAAAAGCGCTAAACGCTGCGCACCATATTTGAATATAGCTTGAAAAAGCGCGAGATTTCCCTAGAACATATTGACCACGTGACAAAAACCTACGGATCATGTTAGAAACACTACCCGCGCTCCATAACGCAAGTAGCAGATGTTGGAGAAAAAACAGCCCAGCTTAAGTGGGAGTGGGCCGGTCATGTCGCTCGAATGCACTCGGACAGATGGGCAAAGATCGTCACGCACTGGACGCCAGAAGGAGGACATCGTCGTCAAGGTCGCTCGTAGGTGGTGTGACGATCTAGACATGTTTGCTGGGCTGGTATGGTTAGAAACGGCACAAAATAGAGAGGTTTGGAAGCCAAAAGGGAAGGCCTTTGCTCAGCAGCGAGAAATTCAATAGGATATTTAAAAAAAAAATATTTTTACAAATAGGTATGTACCAACGCGGACTTTCGCAGTGAACCACATTTCGACCTTAGTACTAAGGCAATAAGGTTGAAAAGTGGTTCACCGCAAATGTCCGCGGTTGTACTTCATAGAGTACCTAGTGCTTGTCTCTACAAATGTTATTTGGTAGACTTTAAACTGTTTTAAGCGATGAGATCGCCCTTCATACAACTGCTTAAGTATGTACAGTAGGGGAACGCAAATGTTGTATACCTTAAGGTCTATTTTTGCTTGCACAGTGCCTACAAGAAACAACCTATTTTACCGACTACGTATTGCCAACATTATAGAAATGATAATCACTTTAACAAAAATAAAACCGACTTCAAATTGTCTATCTCCGAAGTTCTTCATCAGATCTTCACCAAATTTAAATGGGACCACTTCGAAAAAATACTCTTTCAAACAAAAAAAAATCATTAAAATCGGTTTACAATTAGCAAAGATATCGCGGAACAAACATACAAAAAAAGAAAAAAACATACAATCGAATTGAGAACCTCCTCCTTTTTTGAAAGTCGGTTAATAATACAAATATGTTTTGACACGATATTAAAAATTATAATGGTGACATGCAGACAACCACTAGTAATGTCAATTTATTTAATCATCGAATTGATTGATGTTGTAGTTTTTATAACAAAACTCTTTAAATCAAATCAAAGACATTATATGGCACTACTACGTCATATGAAGGCAAAAGGCAATTTTGATCTTTGCTACCAAATAATTAAACATCATTTTCTATGCATTGGTCTGTTCCGTTCAACAGTTTGAAAAGGTAACATGTGCTCGCGATGTGGGAATGGAATGAATTTGAAAACTGACGAACCTATTTATTCTTCTACTGTACACTCGCGTTTAATGCGAGCACCTTGAAGTGTATCATTGATTTCACATTAATGTCAATAAAAATATATAATAAGTTACCTGCATTAATAAAAAAAGAAGATAAATACAATTTATTTATAAGAAAACTTAAACAATTATTATTAAAAAAATGCTATTATACTTACTACAAATGAATATTTAAATGACAAAGGACATGTTATATTTTTGTATGGAAGCTGGGCTTTGGCTGTGCTACAGAGAAGAGATATTTTTTTATGAAAGTACATAACATATGGAGCTTCCGTATATATTTTTTATTTTTTTTAAAAGCACCCTTTTATTGTTTTTTTTATTTAAATAATTAGAATTAAAAAATAAAGTTGCAACCCACAGTTGTTAACCCATAATTATTAATTCTGGCAACACTTCTATTGGATGACATTTATTGTCATTGTCAACGTCAGTCATTGTCAAAAAGTCAAATTCAATTCAACTTCTTCAACTGTTGTCTGTTATTGTGACTGTGGTTCCTGTGTTTTTGACTATGTACCATTGTTTTGAGTTGTTTTTTATTTGACCTGGCTTTTAACAACAATAGATAGCGATTTTGTGCGACAACTTTGACATGATTAGACATTGATGACATTACGGACACTGACAAGTGACAACCTTGCTGACATATGTACAGTAAATATTTTATTTTATTCTATTGAGACAAGGGAATCAATGCCATACATCCAAACCATTAAGTTAATTCATTAATTTTATTTTAATTTAAGCCGGTTAATATTATTTTAATATTAGGATAAATATTATGCTTTCAAAAATGATATACCTATATCATTTTTATTTCAATGTTTTTTGTCAGTTTGTAATGTAATGTTTTTTAATTAAATAATGGTGCTTTTTAAAAAAAAAATGTTTTTGTACGCACATCCTAGACAGTTTTCCCTATCAGAAAAACCGCACATGTAAGCGGTTCAAAAATAAAATTATTTTAAGCCGATTTCATAATGTCATGCCATGTCCTTTTTGCTGCAATATTATTTAACAATAATACTAAGAACAGAAATTATATTTATTTAAAAATTAGAAAATTACGTTTAATAACACTAGAAATAGGTATAGACTGATAAGCTAAAGCTTCCTCTCTCCTAAAGTCCTAATATTTTGCTGTTTTGCTGTGCCCGACAGGGTCCAAAATGATCTCATTTTCTTTAAGTTACCACCTAAGTACACATTGTGGAATGCAATAAATGATTGACTAGTGAGTGCAAGAAACTTACTATTTGAGAAACTACGTATTGCCAACAAAATAAAGAAAAGTTGACATGTGTCAACAATGTTGGAAAAGAATATACCTACTTTGAAAATTGCTTAACATTTTTGTTCCGCGAGTGTACTTTTATTTTATGTGAGCGAACAATAAAGCACACTAGGACCAAGTTATCTGTGAATTGAAGAGCGTTATAGTAGCCGGCACGTAACTTGGCAAGTGTAGAGAAGAGAATTCCTCTCCTTTCTCACTTTCTTCTAAACAGACTTGTTTAAAAATAAATCATGGCAATAACCATAATACCACAATAATGACTAGCAATAAAGGTGACAGTTTTTTGTTGCACTAAGTGTACATGCGCAAACTTACTCCCATAGACTCCCACTACGCCACAACCATTTTAAGTTACGTGCCGGCGACTATACACTGTTCGGTCCTGTGTTGCCATTCTATGAATACCTAATGTCCATTATGAGGGATATTTAATCTGGAAATCCCTAAAATAAGGTATGAGCTACGCGATGACTGATACATGCGTGCCGTCAGTTAGGACAGGTCAACTCAAACCTGCTATGGCACTTTCCTAAAAAGGCCACTCCAGACGTTGCCCTACATTGTTACATTCACATAGTTTTTATACCACAGTGTCTGGACTTTAAAAGAGACCTTGATCTCTGAGTTTGTTTCGGGTTTTCTTCTCAGAGCTAGTCAGATAGGAAATGCCGACGACATCAAGTCTTAAAAAAATACATTACATTGACTTGTAAACGTGTCTGTAACAGATTTATTTACAGAAATAAAAATCATTTATCATTTGACACGATACACATATTTTATGTTATGTCCCATTTACTGCCAGTTTACAGATGACTTGGTAGCTCTGATAGCTCTTTCCGTACACTGCACTCGCAAGTCGTAACAAAATCATCACAGTTGCCAGATACAGGACGTTTTGACGAGATAGGAATTGATAAGGCCGACTATATACAATTTTTATCCCGATTGTTGAGATATAATCATTTTAAAGCATTATTTTTACTGTGATAATGTAGCTTTCTAACGGCAAAAGAATTTTTGAAATCGGTCCAGTAGTTTTTAAGTTTATTCGTTACATACAAAAATACAAATCTTTCCTCTTTATAATATTAGTACCTATAGACCAGCGGCCCGTCCCGGCTTCGCACGGGTGGACATTTTTCCTGTTTTTGCAACTTTGTTCATTTATGCTCCGCTCCTATTGGTCGTAGCGTGATGTTATATATTCTATAACCTTCCTCGATAAATGGACTATCCAACACAAAAATATTTTTTCAATTCCAACCAGTAATTCCTGAGATTAGCGCGTTCAAACAAACAAACTCTTCAGCTTTATAATATTAGTATAGATTTAATAAATGCATGGAAAAGATTTTTGTCATCCTGGCAACTGAATTAAACTGTCAATATCACAAGTTTCGTCAATTTGTCATTTCACAGAAGAGTTGGTCGAACAGTATACTGCCTCGTCCACTCCAGTAACATGTCGCGGTACGGACACATAGCAATCTCTGCAACATGTACTCGGTCTGCAAGCCTAACATACGTAGCGCGACATAATTTTGTCGTCGCATTATCTCGTGCCTTGACGGGAAAATGTATGGCTTATCTCCTTTCAACATGAGATATTGCGACGACAAAATTATGTCGTTCTGCGCATATCAGCCCGACTGGACAAGAGATTGGGTATTGTGTATTATTTAAATGTTGATGAATACCATTCTTTTTCTTAAGAGCACACAGTGTTACCTATATTAAGACGAAAATCTGAATTTACAATGTACACACGGTAAAATAATCACGTTTGTGGGCAAAACACCGAACATATTACAGTACGCAAGCAAATATCATTTATATTGGCACCGATTCTCTTATCCACCAACTGAATTAAAATAAAAGAATTGCTATCTTTTACTAAAGGCGGAATCAGACGGTTCATTTGTCTTTCATTTTCTTTCATTCGACCTCTTTCACTCGGAATGAAACGTTTAAACACAAAATGAAACAAAAGTGAACGTGAAATGAAAGAAAAACGAACATTCACTCAAATGAATGTTCTCTCGAGTGAACTAAAAATGAACCGTCTGATTCTGCATTACCAGACGGTGCTAGAAAAGAACGGTGATAGATAAGAACTAAGTTGGAAATGTCAAACTAGTTTACACCTTGAACTTCACCGTGTGTATTTTGTATGGAAACTTTAGTTCAACTAAATTGGACAGCTCTTATTTATGTCCATCTCTTTATTATTTTATCAGAGTGAAAAAGATGACAATAGTCTAAATAAGTTTAGTTTCTGCACAAAGAATCGGCACCACTGTGTGCTTAATAACTTTAATTCAGAAGACACTCTCAGACAGGCGATGACAAGGCAAGCAAAGTTCTTTCTCAGGAATTTGTGAACGATGTTCTTAGGAAAGTCGTTTACAGATGGTTGAGGGAGAACAGATAGGCACTTAAATAATCGTATTAGATATAAGTCATTTGATATAAGATATTTCCTTTATTTACTGATTGTAATTTTGTTCCGTTCTCACAGACAAACCGTGAAAACGGTTTTGTGGGGCATAGTACGTAGGTTATATTTTTGTAAACTTCCTTTAATAAATAAATAATAATAAGCACTCGGCCATACAGCCCATGCACAATTCTGCTAAAATGCAAATGCCTGGATGATTGCCTCTTTTGCCCACTGTACATAAAACCGCTACAGTTATGTGTTTTCCTACCCCTGCTCCAAGTTCATAGCGGAAATTAGCTTTTGTGTCTCTCCAACCCTTCACCATTTATTCCTATTTATTTGTATTTTCTGAAAACCCAATGCATTGAATTATTTCATATACTTCGCGCTACTGCACTGTTCATTAATATACACCCATATTCTAAGACGTTCCTCCAAAACTTCCTCGACTCGACTCCACCTCGACTCAGCCTATAGTTGAAATAATCGTTCTCGACTCGAGATTTTTCCTCCGTCGAGGTAAGGAATCATCTGTCAAACTCAAGGTACCTCGGAACCTACCTTAAGGAAGGAAGTGTCAAAGTTCGTATGTAACAAAAATGAATTTTGAAGACTTTATCGAATATGCTTACGATAATCCTTACAAGAATTTATCGCGGCGTTATTTTCGCGATGCAGATAATTCAAATTAAGACGTAATGACTCCGTCGCGGAACCTCAAAGTCCACTCGAAACTGCGACTAAGAATACAATTTTGAAGGTGTTTTCGAGGCCGTCCTGAGTCGAGTATGAGCCGAGTAAGTTTTGGAGGAACGTCTTAGAATATGGGTGATATTCTCTGATCAAACAACTGTTTATTCAAAAACCAAACTGCCTCGATGATCTAGAGGTAGCAAGCGGGACTTCTGATCATTACGTTCTGGGTTCGATCCCCAGGTCGAACAAAGGGTTATTGGGTTTTTTCGTGTAGAATTCCTCAGTAGCAGCCCGGAGTTTGGATTTGTGCCCGGTTGATGGCAATAGGCTCTCCCCCTATTATATGGGACTTGCACATAACCGCAAAATGAGGGTGTTACTATACACCTCTGCCCAACCCTTCGGAGAATACAGGCGTGATGTTATGTTATGTACTAGAATTTAGATAAACAGTTGTTTAACCAGAAAGTTAATGTTGGTGATGACCAGACTAAGCCGATATAAAAAGCTCTTTAAATGAGCATCCAGATAAGTACCAAATAAGTGAAAAAGTAATATATTTTATCTTTTACAGGTAAATTTGTTATAAAAATATGGACACAGACAAGGGACAGCTGGGTGAGGAGTTTGACTACTAGAAAATTGTCAAAAAATTCTGGTCCGACCGCTACACAATCTAGACCGTATAAATATCACAAAGAAATGTTGTTTTTAAAGAAAGTTGTTGCTCCATCTAAACCTTTTGATCGCACAGTTAATGAATCAGATCAAAATTATGAAGAAGAGGAAATTAGTGAAGGAAGTGAGTGTGAAGCACTTGAAGCTAGTGATACTGATTGGCCTGTCGATACAATAAAAGAAGAAGTCTTGGATGACACAGCAAATAGTCATGAAACTAAGAGAACAAAGGAAATAGACGATAAAGTGGTAGTTTACTTCAATAATCAACCAAAACATCAAAGTGATACACAACACGAAGACCGACATTTAGCCTTTTTCAAGAGTATCCAACCAACTCTAACTTTGCTTGATGATGACCAAGTTTTAGACTTCCAATCTGGTGTAATAAGTCTTTTAAAAAATATTAAAAGGAGTAGGACTTGTAACGACTGGGCCACTTATGAGCCACAAACTTCTACGTATATTGAAACACGAGGTTACTATGGTCATCAAACTAAAGATTCACCAGTAACTGTATCAGCACACCCGGTAGGTCGACAAAGAATGTTATACAAACCTTCCAATTCTGCAGTATCCAGCACAAAACCAGAACTACAACGTAAAATGGACCCGTTAAAAGTAGAGTGAAAGCCGAGTTCAATGTTATCGTAATAGAAAGAATAAACTTGACTTCTGCTCTATTCAAAGTTATTCAGACGTTTTAGTCGAAAAAGGTAGATTTTTTTATCATCTTCTACTTAACAATAAAACTAAGGAAACATTAACAAACTATGGGTGACCGTTCCTTACACATCGAGACCTCTCAGTGCCTCGAAAGAGCACGTTAAATCGTCGGTGCCGGGTGTCATACGAATACCTATGGCAGTCGTTACGGGAAGTCAGAAGTCCTAAAGTCTGACAACCGGTCTAACCTTAAGATGTCGGCATTGCCCAGTAACTGGGTTGCAGAGGTCTGATGGCAGTCGTTCCGCGTAAAATACTGGTATTCAGCCGCGTCTGATTAGACTGGAACCTGACACTAAGATAATTGGGAAAAGGCTAGGTGGCTCCGACAGCTTCCTGCAACTCATTGCGGAGAGAATGGACACTGACTGCTTCTTCATGGAGTACTGGACAAAATTGCATGTAGTACGTTCCTGATTCAGTGTTTCCATTATTGTATTATTATATTATATTACCACGCGCTTAAACGGTTAATAATAAAACTCTAACACTGACTGACTGACAGACAGACAACACACAGCTTAAACCGGTGTGGGTCGGAGCATGAAATTTTGCACAGGATCTCTATATAAGGTCCAACCAAAATACCTGGACAAGCTTTTACACAGTGTTCAATACGTTTAACTAAACATATCTATGCAAAAAAAACGAGATCCAAGTGTTTTTTTCTAACCAAAAAACAATAACGTTTTAAATTGCCTGTACTCTCTAAGAATAAACTCATCCATCTTTTATGCATTGACCGCCGCCATGCGTTTGCTACTTCTGTGCCGTGTTTTATCTCAACTACAGAGTTAAATAAGAAAAAAACAAAAAAAAAATGTTAAAAAAAATTTGGTTAGAAAAAGAAAACACTAGGATCTCGATTTTGGTTTGAACTTATACATACACTAGCGGCCCGTCCCGGCTTCGCACGGGTGGAATTTTTTCTCGTTTTTGCAACATTTTTCATTTATGCTCCGCTCCTATTGGCCGTAGCGCGATGTTATATAGCTTACAATCTTCCTCGATAACTGGACTATCCAACACAAAAATATTTTTTCAATTCCAACCAGTAGTTCCTGAGATTAGCGCGTTCAAACAAACTCTTCAGCTTTATAATATTAGTATAGATAGGCGAGAACTAAGGATTTTTTGAATATTCATCCTAAAAGGGGTTAAATTGTGGATCCGATGGGAAATCTCATCGGGCCGATGGGAATTCATTATTTTTCTTTTGTTTTCACCCGTTCATTTTGAAAGAAAGAAGGAAAATGTATTTATTTTTATGCTCAAGCGGACGCACAAGCATAGGTACGTTAAATTTAAAAAAAACTTAAAACTACAGCAAAAATTTGGACATAAATTTAAACATATAATTACCTATATAATTTTCATTTTAATTGTTTTATTTCTATCAAATTTTTTGTTGGAATTTGGTTATTTGTGTAAAACAGTGATCGTTTAGCGTAGTGATAGTGCTTTACGTACATATGTAAGCTAAGTAAGTAGCATAGAGTAAAGTAGGTAATGTAAGTACCTAGTTAATAGTTGTAATTTTGTTATTAATAGAGAGTGAAGTAGAAAAGCAATAGGATGGCAGCGTGATTGTAAAATACAGCATGACTGGTTAGTCACTTTACATCTGAAAACCATGATTTCTCCACATCATTCTGTACAACTTTTACTATGGAACATATTTACAACTCGTCCGACTTAACTGTGCACCTGGCGCTGTGACGTAACTGTGACGTAATGCTAATGTTACTGAACGCACGAGGCGAGCGCGGGGTGCCGCGCGGGTACGCGGGAGAGAGGTCGCATTCCAGCGAAGTGCACAGTTAAGTCGGACGGGTTGTACTCTGACTCGTGAAAAAAAAGCAGCTGTTCCATACATTTTGTTAAACAACATTTATTCAATCGGCTTAGTTTAGTTTTTAAGTTATAAATATTGTAGAGTCTGCCAAACGAAAGTACAAACAGAAAAAGCACGGCAAATTAAAAAAATATCAGCATAGCAACCCCAATATAAAGGAATAACCTAATTTGATACTTTAGAATTATTTGTTTTTGTTCAAAATTGTTGCCATATAAAAAGTTTGCAAATAATTCGAGTGTCTACTGTCGTTTGCTAGACTCTATTTTCTCTGTAAGTGATTTTGTAAATCTTTTGAGAAAAATACATGTCTTAAACCGTTATTATTTTGTATGAAACAGCAGTTTTTTTATCCACAAATTCAGAGTTTATCCCATAGTTAAAGTTGTATAGAATGATGAGCAGAATTAATGGTTATCAGATGTAAAGCGACTAAGCAGCCATGCTGTATATCTCCTATATGTATATCAAATTACATGAATCGTAGACCAATAAAACGTGTTGTAGAAAATTAAATGAAATCACTTTTATTTCCTTTTTTTTAAAAACCCCGTATGACATGAGTGAAAGAAGATGTTGCTGAAGGATTGAGAAAGCTATGTTAAGATGGTTTGGCCATGTAGAGAGGATGGACAAAAGGAGATTAACGAAACAAGTATGCAAGGCGAGTGTGGATGGAACAGTTTGAAGGGGCTGACCTCAGTGAACGTACCCCGAACAAATAGCTGACGTTCTGAAAAAGGGCCAGGTTGGTAGCACCCTAAACCGACGAGCATGCAGGAGAAGGTTAATTAATGTAGATGAAGCGAATAGGGTGTGTCAGGATCATAGCAGGTGGAAATCTATAGTCTCTGCCTACCCCAATGGGGAACAGGCGTGATTGTATGTATGTAGAAGGTATAAGGGCTGATTTCCACCAAACGGCTCGTATCGCATCGAATCGGAAAGGATACGAACGGATGCGGCGACAGCCGAACGCGTCCGTCAGGATGTCGACGCATACGATCGGCTCCGTACAGTCGCTTGCGGACGTATCCATTTCTGCGCCTATTTAAATAGTTTCATTCTGAATGTGTGTAGTGTTCTAATTTTTGAAAAGATCCGATCGGATACGACGCCATGCGAACAGAGCCGATCGCGCGTCGCAGCATACTTTCGGCTATGATCACGTATCGCGTAAGACGTCCGCGGTCAATCTGCTGTGCGCGGCTTGGTAATATAGACTTTAAATACTGTGTAGACGATTTAATATCGTTTAAAGATTGTAAAATCCGTTCCGGTCCGATGAGATGCGAGCCGTTTGGTGGAAATTATCCTTAACAATTTTGTAGTCTGCTCAGAACCGACGCTCATAACTGAATGTAGCACCGACCTAGTCATCCCGCCTCCTCGACGATCCACCGTCATTCCATTATTTTTTAAAGTGTTGCCAACAAGGAAATAAAGTTTTTTTTTTTTTTTTAAAACGTTGCCCCACACTAGGATTTCTCCTGTATCGTGGGTGCGTTTACAGACACAAATCTTCACATGTGGAAATCGAACCCATGACCCGCAGCGCAGAAGCCAATCGCTTAGCCACTGCACCAAACGTGTCGTCAAATGAACAAATAATATAGTAAAGTTATTTAAATTAATTAGTTAGCAAGCATTGCTGCCTGACAGATTATTTATCGAATGTGGAAACATCCTTTTTAAAGTTTTGAAAATAAATAACATGTTAGTTAGGCAGTATGCTGGCCCAGAGATAACTTAGGGCTGGTTTATTGGACCTAGTTAAGTCAACTATTGGTTAAATATTCATATATTTTTTACAATTTTTTACCATTGTTTGACTTAACTAGAGATCAAAAAACCGGCCTTAAGTCCAAATTACAAACGACACGATGGTTTTTTCAAACATTTTAATAGATATTAATACTTGCGATAAATATATATCAATGGCTCACAGAAAGTTGTAAAATTAAATAAAATGTTTTCAAACTCGAGACCTATGACTTGGCAGACCGACGCGCGACGGTCACACCACTAGGCTATCACTGCTGCAACACTGCTAGACTGTACTGGTAACACTGCAGGAGTTCCAAACATTTTCAAATTTCGTTTGACAGAACGTAAAAGTAGAAGATGAAATTTGCCAACTCGACCACATAATTGATGACGTTACTGATAGGTTTGTCATAAAATTGAATGAATCCAATTCCGAAACCGATAGTTATTCAGATTCAGACACATCATGAAACCTCTGACTTTTCGGATTCATGTGCGTATTGTATAATTATCACTTGCTTAAAAACGGTGAAGGAAAACATCGTGAGGAATCCGGCATGCCTGAGAGATATTTCTCGACGGCATGTGAAGCCAAGTCACGGGCGGCATAAACTCTGACACCAGGTTAGTCCAGTTTTTTTTCTATTCACTAACCACACGAAAAGAAGACAAGCAATAAGACAACAAGTCTGACAAACGGTTTAACCTTAGAATATCGGCATTGCCCAGTTTCAGCCGCATCTGGTTAGACTGGAAGCTGACCCCAAGATAATTGGGAAAAGGCTAAGAGGAAGAAGAAGAACCACACAAAAAGAAGAAGACGACCAGTATTATAAAATATTTTATATTTACCAGAAAATGTCCTTTTCTTAATAACTTTTATTTAAAATCGAAATTTATAAAAATAATTACCTATGGTATGACCATTTTTTAATTATTATCTCTAAAATCAGTACTTAAAAGAAAATCTAAACTTGTTTTTCGCCATTTTTTTGTAAATTACCACTAAGAAGATATTTTTTGATCTGTTATCCCCTTTGTTTACATAAATTATCTGAATTTAAAATTTGAGGTTTAGGGCTGCCATCATCTAAACGGCCGACATCGGACAAAAATTGCGAAAAACCCCGGACTTTTGGTAGTAATTGGGATTTTACCCCGGACACCATTGAAAATATTAAAAATGTTTTTTTAATGTATATTAAAATAGCTAAAATATAAATTTTCGTACCCAAGTCATGTAAGTGTAGTCTCGTATGTGTGCTGCGTAGAACTGGAATAGAAAACGAACGAAAATGCCAACGCGATGGGCGTCCGGGTTTGACCTGGACACTTTTTGAGAACCCCCCGTACGCCCCCGGACGCCCTCCCAAACTAGGACACATCCTGGGACACCCGGAGGGATGGCACCCTAATTATAACTAATCAGTACATTTTGCAAGTATAGATATCATTATCTCCCTGCCCTTTTCCAACACTA
Source organism: Amphipyra berbera (assembly GCA_910594945.2). NCBI lineage: Eukaryota > Metazoa > Arthropoda > Insecta > Lepidoptera > Noctuidae > Amphipyra > Amphipyra berbera. The sequence continues at coordinate 3,541,833 of OU343146.1, forward strand.
GGTATCGGCACAACACGTATTCCTTTTCCATTCTCCTCTACCAACCGTCATCTCAGTACTCACTCCGTTCTTACCCATACCGTCCTTCACACAATCCATCTTTTCTTTGATCTTTTTTTTCATCCGTCGCCTTGGTGTCTCAACACTGATCCATACAATACGACAGGTCTTATGATCAACTTGTACAGGAGATAGGATACTTTTATATGGGCCTTTGTCCAAGTGACTGAAGCAGACGCGTATAACCAGCGCCAACTTCGCTTCTTCTGAATAAATGTGTGCCCCTCCGTCAAGCCCCTCCGTCCCTTTTTTATCTATTCGACTACTTGTAGACGGTCTTGCGGACCGTTTCTACGTAACCGGGCAGTTATTGGCGAGACCTGAAGGGTCTCCAACAATGGGGACGAGAGTAAAATACTTAATCTAAGCTAACTACTAGTACTACTAACATCATGACTACTAGCAACAACAGCACTAAGGGCGACCCCTAATGGGACTCGGACTTCGGCTTAGGGCGTTGCTGGCGCGAGGACTGGGAGGGAGACTGCTTGATGAGGGCTGAATTAACGGTGTGATTGCGGTGTCAGAAAAGACGACCAGCTCCGCGGCTGCGGCGGGTGAGCACGGTGGATCAGGGACCCCTCCGTCCCCTTTAGTGTCTTGCTTTTATCGTGATGCGTCTGGAGCGTATCGCTATCTCATTTTCGCGCAGTTGTAAAAGAAATAACACGTGTTTGAACTGCGCTGACTCTGACGCGTGTAAATGAACAATATATAACTATTGTTTGCTTTTTGTATATAAATATTAGAATATTTTAATTTTAATACTTTATTATTTCACTTTAGAAAATATCTGTTTTCTCCATGGATAGATATTTTTGCACCCATAAAGTATCCCTTTTATAATATAATAAGTCTTTTATAATATAGTAAGCTTTAAAATATAATAAGTCTTCCTCTTTAAGGTTTTTTGTAAGTATAGATAACTATTTTTTTATTGTATAATACGTTTCATGCGTATAAGAGTTGCAGGTAATATCTAGTTAAATAACAAATGAGTTACGGACACGATAATCAGGTCTGTTCTTGTACATATCACCGAACCTCCACAATAAATCATATCTAACAGAACTAAAAGATATATGACACAGTAATTAAAATGAATTTTGTATAATTATTACAACTTATCCTGTTTACCATTCCTGTTCATATTATCAGCATCCATTGTTCCATTTGTATCTATTCATGCAGGTTGACTGTTTGCTAAGCAAAGTGGAACATAGATTGGCTTTCTAAGCTACGGGTTGCGGGTTCGACTTCCACATGGAACAAATATTTGTATGACCTACAGATAGTCGTTCCCGGTCTAGCTGCTTGTGCATATGGGATTTGTGTTTGCAAAAACACCGACTATACAGAAGAAACCTTAACCTCGTCGTCACAAAGGCAAAAAACGCAATATTTTTAGATTGATGCATTTATTTATTATCAATGTCAATATGAATACACTTAGATGAGTAAATTCTCTGCATCACAAACTTATGTTATTTGCTCTGATCCGATTTGAAAAAAAAACCCGCCATAATTCCCGATTACATTTTACTAAAGGAAGGAATATGGCGATTGCTATTGTTTGTAAGTTTGTTAAAATCACTACAAAGGTAGGCACAATGGTAATAAATGCACTCAATGCAAAACTGAATAATACTAAGAAATGACTGAACACAAAGATCAACGTCACTATGTAGAAACGACGCCATTTGTCAGTAGCTGTACTCACGCTCGCGTTAGAACAACAGAATAAAGTACATACAATTATTATGTAAAAAATTAAGTTAATAAATAAAGGTAAAATTATGATTCCTACTCCGAGGAAAATACCTGTAATATGATACTCGAATAGAGGAGCTACAATTTCCATATAGAGGGTTATTAACACAGGCACACCCCATGCAAAGATGCTACTCTTTAAATACCTCCATTGTGCATCTACATTGAAAACAATATCAACGTAAAATATATAACTTATTACCAACAACCAATAATTCTGCGCTGTAAAGAAGTATTCATAACAAAAGAAACATGAGTTAAGATTCACATAACTACACACAGTCATTCTCACGTAGTTGTTACTGCAAGAGTACATTACTGTGTCACATATTAAACGTAACAAACATGCTGTATTTAAGTTCAGATACACATAATTCCGGAAATGACGGAATTTCTCAATGATGCACCACGATGTCACTCCGTATGTGAACGAAGCCAGACTCAGCACAATCACAACCAAGTCAATGACTAATTGTATAAGAATACGCAGTTCTCTTTCAGTCTCGTCTATTTCGCGCGTTTCGTCTTCAGACATGGCGACTATCACGAGTGCTCACGACGCGCGCTGAATGTACACTTCTTCTTTCGTGTCGATTTATCGAACAATTTAAGTTTTTGTGAACGTGTGTTTATTAAACTAAACAGCCTGCTACCGTTTGCGAAACACAGGTACTGTGTTGTCACTGATGCAATGTCGACTAGCTAATCAATGAAAAATTAAATACAAGGAAAAATCAATGTGGTCATTATCTGAAGGGGTATTTTCAGCTGTTCACGTCACAATCATGGGTTATTCCAAAGTTTATTTGTCATATTAAAATTATTTAATTCGGCTTATTAATGTATCATGTTTGCCTTTTCTTCACCAGTTTGTTACTGTTCTTCCTTGTATTGTAAATTGTCACGTAGATGCATCGCAGCTTGTTGCGAAGCGCCGCGTGGTCAAGTGAGAAGACGCAATTGCAACGAACTAACATTCGACAAAAAATTATTGCAGTACGTTACGGCGACGCACTTAACCGCGACATCGTGATGCGATGCACAGTGCTACGTACGTCACAGCGAAGCTAGGCTCATAGGAGTGTAATACCAGTAATATGACTAAAAAAGCTATGAAATGATTGATGTTCTTTTCAATGGAAAATTGTTCTAAGATGGGTTTTGCTGTGCGTTTATTATTAACGTCGGCAGAAATGCATGTTTATTAGCCCATACACTTTGATAGCGAATAAAAAAACAGGTATTTAGGATTAGTATTTTATGTAGATATTATCATAGAAAAAAGTTACGATAACCCTGTACAGAATACTAGACCCAAGTTCTTTATAACCAAGTTTCCCAACGCGTTTGCCAAAAAACCAATCTAACCCCCGTTCACACAGCAGATCCATCAGTACTGGATGAGTTGTTCACATCTCAAGGAACTAACCTAGGGCCTCTGGAGTTTCTCTTAATTATTAATGACCTACCAAACTTTATGCAAGATGCTAAGTGTTTACTGTTTGCTGACGATCTCAAACTTTATCTCCCCATCACAAACGTGAACGACTGTGAAAGACAGCAGAGGGATATAGTCAGAGTGGTAACTTGGAGCAAGAGTAATCTCCTGTAGTTTAACACATCTAAGTGTGCGACCATTAGTTTCTCGCACGCACATACACACATCATACATACTTATACGGTGGACGGGGTGCCGATGGATAGGATCACTGAAGTGAGGGACTTGGGAGTTCGTTTCACCACTGACCTCACGTTTCGTAATCATATAGTTAAAGTATGCAAAAAAGCATATAGAAACCTATTATTTGTGCTTACAATGGTTAAAGGCTTCACAAATATTAAAGCTATAACAGCATTATACAATGCTTTAGTAAGAAGCCAACTAGAATGTAATGCAGTTATCTGAGCACCACATGAAACTAGGTATAGTCTCATGTTGGAGCGAGTACAAAATAAATTTATTAGGTACAAATATATGAGGGAGTAAGGGGTATATCCATTTTATCCATTGATGTATCCAACTCTATTTGTCATGGGTATGGTCGGATATAACGAACTGGGGGTCACGAGGCAACTCACGCTAGTGACTTATATCTTCAAGGTAATTAGAGGGACGATACACAATGTGGGTGTATTGCAAAGGGTGGAGCTAGTGGTGCCAGACGGGTATGTGGGTCGTCGTCGTCAGCCACGGTTGCTGGCGGAGCCGCGCGCGCGATTTAACTTACTACGCGAGGCGCCGCTCACGAGCGCGCTCCGCGCTCCGCACTCTCGACCTCATTGCTGATGACTTGGACATATTCTGTTGCGCTTTGGGTGAATTTACAAGAACAGCTATGTATAGAATTTGCTATGGTAAAAACAGTGGAACTATTTAAATTTTAAATGTGCTACAGCTACAATATCGCATTGGGTCTAGCCTGTAAGGATATTTGTATGTATAGAGTTAATAAATAAATAAATCTGTGCCGACGGATCAGTTAAATAGTTAGGCAACTGCGTCGCATCTGGCAGACAGCATACGATAGAAATAAAGGATCCAGTATTTTTTACTGGATTCAGAATACTATCGTGTATGTAAACTCGCTCATTCAACTACAGGCGTCATCACCAATATAAAAAACGATCCGCTAAAACGGATACAGTTAACAATTTCTGTGTGTACTAGCTGTATCCTGTCTAGAAAGAAATAAATAAAAACATTTACTTGGCACAAACCACGAAGAAACACAGACAATTATAGAATAAAATTGTCTAGTAGACACTTTCAACTTTATAGTAAACCACAAACTGGAAAGTGATCGCAATGATCATTTTCCACGTCTAACCTAACCTATCCGAGTCGGAGTGTTGAGATCAGGGATCTTAACTTTATCACAGTTACTTAATATAGTTGAATTATTTATCAGCCTAGCATTTCCCCAGAGACGCTAGGGCTGGTTTCTAGTCCAACCACAATGCGTCGAGGCCACCAATACGGGAAACCTAGCTGAATTGTTGGGTTAGTCTAAGAAATATTATAAATTAAGGTGAATGCGATCAGTCGACCCATCGACAACATTTGGCCGGTACTGAATACAAATCAGGTGTTTAATGACAGCTAACATCTGTTTTTCTTTTTAATTGTTTAAATGTTATAAGGTTAACAAGTAACAATAATTTACGGTGGATAGTCTTTATACATGTCATATAATTGTTATTATTTCGCGCTCACATTCGGTGTACCCCTCTTTCTAATTTCAAAGTAATCTCTTGAATACAGTTGACGCGGGCTCGCCGATGACACGCCGCGGTCGGGTCCTGCGTTTTGTATGGCGAATTGGCGAACGTTTAAGATTTATACGATTGCACCGAGTCTGGTCTGTTGAAGGAAGTGAGGATGTCAGGAGTCTACGTATCACCAAACCACAATATGTATCATAACAGAACTAAAAGTACATACGTCATTGTATTTTCAATAATTACTACAACTTTTCCCGTTCATATTACGGGAATCCATTGTTTCATTTGTACCTATTCGTGTAGGTTGACGGTTTGATTAGCAAGGTGGGGCATAGATTGACTTTCTAAGCTACTGGTTGCGGGTTCAACTTACATATGGAACAAATATTTGTATGGCCTACAGATAATCGTACCGGGTCTGGGTGATTGTGCATATAGGATTTGTGTTTGTATGCGGACCAAAGTAATCTAAGAATGAGGAACATTTCTTGTAAAGACAAAAGGTATTGATGTCGCAAAGGCAAAAACGCAATATTTTTAGGTTAAAACATTTATTTATTATCAATATAAATACTTAAATGAGTACATTCTCTGCATCACAAACTTATATGTTATTCGCTCTGAATCGATTTGCAAAAAAATCCTGCCATAATTCCCGATTCGATTTTACTAAAGGAAGGAATATGGCGATTGCTATTGTTTGTACGTTTGTTAAAACCATTATTGAGATAGTTACATAAGTAAATGCAGTCAATGCAATACTGAATAATACTAAGAAGTCACTGAACACAAAGATCAACGTCGCTATGTAGAAACGACGCCATTTGTCAGTAGCTGAACTCACGCTCGCGTTAGAACAACAGAATAAAGTACATACAATTATTATGTAAAGAATCAAGTTAATAAATAACGGTAATACTATGATACCAAATCCGAGGAAAATACCTGTAATATGATACTTGAATAGAGGAGCTACAAATGCCATATAGAGGGTTGTTATCACAGGCACACCCCAGGCAATGAGGCTACACTTTAAATACCTTCTTTGTGCATCTACATTGAAAACTTAAACAATATCAACGTAAAATATATAACTTATTACCAACAACCAATAATTCTGCGCTGCAAAGAAGTATTCATAACAAAAGAAACATGAGTTAAGATTCACATAACTACACACAGTCATTCTCACGTAGTTGTTACTGCAAGAGTACATTACTGTGTCACATATTAAACGTAACAAACATGCTGTATTTAAGTTCAGATACACATAATTCCGGAAATGACGGAATTTCTCAATGATGCACCACGATGTCACTCCGTATGTGAACGAAGCCAGACTCAGCACAATCACAACCAAGTCAATGACTAATTGTATAAGAATACGCAGTTCTCTTTCAGTCTCGTCTATTTCGCGCGTTTCGTCTTCAGACATCGCGACTATCACGACTGCTCCAGCCGTGCGCTGAATGTTCACTTCTTCTTTCGTGTCGATTTATCGAACAATTTAAGTTTATTAAACTAAACAGCCCGCTACCGTTTGCGACACATAGGTACTGTGTTGTCACTGATGCAATGTCGACTAGCTAAACAATGAAAAAGTAATACTAGGAAAAAACAATGTGGTAATTTACCTGAAGTGATATTTTTACCTGTCCACGTCAAAATCATGGGTTATTTTTGTCATATTAATATTATTTAAATATTATATTCAACTATATTTCAGCTTATTAATGTATCCTGGTTACCTTTTCTTCAGCAATTTGTTACGGTTCTTCCTTGTGTTGCAAATTGTCACGTAGATGCGTCGCAGCTTGGTGCACAAGCGCCGCGTGGTCAAGTGAGATGACGCAATTGCAACGAATTAACATTCGACAAACATTGTTGCAGTACGTTACGGAGATGCACGTAACCGCGACATCGTGATGCGATGCACGGTGCTACGTACGTCACAGCGAAGCTAGGCTCTTAGGAGTGCAATACCAGTAATATAAATTGATTCAGATTTATTTATTTGCCAACAATGTAGGTACACGTATAAGATGGTATATCACTGTTTCTGCTACATTCTACCTTACGGCATGCAAAGTCAAAGATATAATTTCAATAATAACAGCTAATATGTCATTCCAATAATTACATACAAGGTTAGTCGGAAAGGTGGTACTAACCCGCATACCACTTAATGTATCACTGATGATTGTTCTAAAGAAAGTGTTAAAATTTAAAATTTCGATGATTTTTTTTTCCGACAAAAAATATTTTTATTTGCTTTAGTTATGAATTCAGAAAATGGAGTCCCTAATCCGTGACCCCAAATATGACCTATATAGTAAACACAGCTGATCATAGCTATGGACAAATAGATTTTAGCATATTTTTTACGACATCTTTAAAAAGCTATTTCTCTTAAACTATCGAGTTTTGGGGAAAGTTGAAGAACAAAAGTTATCCCTTATTATAGGTACTTTAACACCCTTTCGGCTTAGTACCCCCTTTCCGACTAACCTTGTATCCTTACTAATATTATAAACGCGAAAGTTTGTATGTATGGATGTTTGTTACTCTTTCACGCAAAAACGGCTGAACGGATTTGGATAAGATTTGGCACACAGATAGACTATGCCCTGGATTAACACATAGGATACTTTTTATCCGGGCACATCAAGTAATTCCCCTAGGATGCGGGTGAAACCGCGGGTAATAGTCTAGTATGTATATAAATTCTAGCATATTAAGTCATTCACAATTTTTTTTATTGTTATATATTTTCATCATTAATATAATATAATATTTATTTATTTCTCAGTACCTATACGATACATTAAGGTCTTAATATTATAACAGTTTCACTTATACTACCGTTGCCGGTGTAGAAATATATAAATTGGAGTAGGTACCTACAACAAATTAGTTTGAAATATAAATAGGTAATTTTTGTGCTAACAATGTCAAGTTATGTGTCAAAGAAAGTGTACTTATATTCTTTTAATTAGGTATTTATGAATGACATATCAAAATTTTCTAATGTAAATTTCTAATGTAATAATAATTAACCATTACTGTCCCACTGCTGGGCACGGGCCTCTTCTCAGAAAGAAAAGGTTTAGGCCTTAGTCTACTATGCTAGCTTGGTGCGGGTTTACAGACTACACGCAACATCGAGAACTACTTATAGCCCTCTCAGGTGTGCAGGTTTCCTCACGATGTTTTTCCTTCCCCGTTAACGTAAGTGATAATTAAATTCTGATCCACACATGAATTCAAAAAATTGGAGGTATGGGCCGGGATCAAACTCATACCCTTATGCACGGAAGGCAAGCTTTCAACCACTAGGCCATCACTGCTTACCATTAAACGGTTACGCAGTTACAGTTATTACAGTTTCGCACATACCATTTAATTAGATTGCAACTCTTATTCATATCAAACACATAGGCGTAGTCAGGGGGGGGGGGGAGATGGAGCGCTTGCCCCACCATGGGACAGGAAGAAATAGCACAGAACAATTACCTAAAATAGGCTTACTTGATACTTAATGAGTACTGCTCGCACCTTTGGGATGGCTTAGCCAAATACCAGCTTGAGGCGTTGGAGTCCATTGATAAGCGTGCCAAGAAGCTCATCAGCAACGACTCCCTTGTTCAGACCAAGCTCCAAAGTTTTGAGCATCGGCGCAAAGTTGCTAGTCTATCGGTTTTTTATCGGACACATTTCGGAGTGTGCTTCAGGTCTGCATGATCTAATACCCCCCTGCCCTTTTTGCCATCGGACGGCCAGGAGCACGAAAAAGCGCCATCGCTTCATGGCTGATATACCAAAAACCCGAACGAAGCGTTTTGATTCCACTTTCATTGTGAAGACCGCTAAACAGTGGAATGCACTGCCCGAGTGGGTGTTCCCCGACAGTTATAATCTGGGTGTCTTCAAGTCACGAGTGAATCGGTTTCTTCTGGGCAAGCGTGCTCCATCGTAGACCGCATCATCGCTTAACATCAGGCGAGATGGTGGCCAAACGCAAGCCCAGTAACAAATTAAAAAAAATATATATATGGGGCCGCAAAAATAATGTTACGGGGCAAAATTACCCCATAACCCCATTCTGCCAGATTTATTGAAAAGACAAATATTTACTGTCTGACTGAGTTTGCCCCACCCTGGACAAAATCCTAGCCACGCCCATCATACAAATTGAGCATGCCCCAAAAAAATAAACAAAAATGTTATTTGACAGTTGAATATTCGATTCAAAATCCGCTTCCATTAGGGATACGTTTACCATACCTACTATATGTCAAACCTTCGTGCTAGGCGAATAGGAAGCTGAACTATAATTAAAATTGATAATTATAAATATGACAAATAAACTTCGGAATAACTCATGATTTTGACGCACCGCTAAAAATACCACATTATTTTTCTTTCCTTGTATTTATTTAATGTTCCTTTGTGAAGGCTACTCGACGGTGCACAGTTACAGCGCAGTACGTGTCGCAAACGGTCGGGGGCTGTTTAATTTAACGTACACGCGTACATATAAACTTAATTTGTTCGGTCAATCGACACGGCAGAAGAAGAAGAAGTGTACATTCGGCGTGCGGCCTGAACACCGGCCTCGTGATAGTCGCCATGTCTCAAAATGAAACGCGTGAAATATACCAGACTGAAACAGAACTGCTTCATCCTGAGGACAAAGTCATTCAGGCGATTGTGTTTGTGCTGACTCTGACTACTTTTATATACGGAGTGATATCGTGGTGCAAAATAAAGCAGTTTCGTAACTTTAGAAACTATGTGTATCTTAACGCAATTCTAGCAAGTTTGTTACACTTAACACTTGAAACAGTATCCAGCTTTTACAGATATGATGACACATTATGTCAGGATCGTGATGTTAATGATGACATCGCGACACTAATTCAAACATTAAATGAATGTAATACTTTAATAAATATGCTCTATGTTGAATATGCTTGTGTGTATTGTTATGCATACTTTGTAACAGTGCAGAATTATTGGTTGTTGGTGATAGGTTATATATTTTACGTTGATATTGTAAAAGTTTTTAATGGATATATCCAAAGGAGGTATTTAAAAAGTAGTCTCTTTGCTTGGGGTGTGCCTATGATAACAATCCTCTTTGATATAATATTAAACCATGTAATTCTAGACGACTTTGATAATTATATTCTAACTGAACCTGTCGAAGATGGACTCCTAATTTTACCTTTATTGATAAACTTGATTTTTTACATAATCGTTGTAAGTAACCTATTTTGTTGTTCTAATACTTCTAACGCGAGCGTGAGTACAGCTACTGACAAATGGCGTCTACATAGTTTCTACATAGCGACGTTGATATTTGTGTTGAGTAATTTCATAGTATTGATCGGTTTTATGTTGGAAGCGTTTATTCCTTATGTACCTATCTTAACAAAGGTTTTAGGGAACTTACAAATAATATCGATCGACTTATTCTTTCCTTTAGTTAAATGTAATCGGGAATTATGGGGGAAGTTGTTTGCGAATCGATCTAGTGCTATGAATTGAATGAATTAAGAAATAATTTAAGAGTTAAATTTTAGTCTTGATGTTTTTTGGTTTTTATTATTGTTTAATATCGATACCTCAGTTCCAAAGTGTAATAATTCACAAACAGGTTCTTATGAGATAATTTGAACTTTAAATGACTAGTGATACTTTTACCAGTGTATTTTTAATAATTAATTATTTTATTTAATCTGAAATGTTGTATTATTATGAATGAGCTTAAGTAAGCTAACCATTTTTGGATGTAGCGGTTGAACGTGTCAGAATGTGTAGAATTATGTAAAATTATTCTTGTAATTGTCTTTTCTTTAACTATGCAAGTGTTTATGACGAAAAATTTAAACATTCAAAATGAAACTTGATTTTCTGAACGGAACTTATGATCTGTGGTTTGGACTAATTACAAATAAAAACTTAAGTACTTTCACATCACATTCATTTAATCAGAATTATAAACTGTACTTATAATATTACTTAGATTTTAATTTGCTATCTTGATGTTCTAAGTGGTTTCAAATGATAAAAATATGGTGAGTTCAGTTGATGTCGTGTATTAGACAATTCATCAAAAGGTAACAGATAAACTGTTTTAAGAAATGAATTAATTATCTTATCATGTTTTAAAACCTTTACTAAATTAGGTTCAATTAAGGTTATCAATATTAAAATATATTTAGAAAAATGTACGAAAAGGGTGGCCATAATATTGAGAGTGATAGTGAGATGGGGAGGATATAAAAATCCTGGTCATGAGCCAGTCCGCACTTTTTTAACCTTTTCACCGCCACGGACTTCAATAGAAGTTCCCGATTTTCGTGCTTCCAACGCCATAACTTCATTAGAAGGTCTTCATTTTAACTATATTATAAAAATAAGTTTACTGTATTTAACAGGCCATCAGCTCATCACTACTGTTTACTATATATTTTGTTATACATTTAAAGCTTGGCGCTGGCGTGGCATCGCGTTCTGTGTACGTTGGCGGTGAAAGGGTTAAGGATCGACTACAAGGCGCCAAGTGAGTCAAGTACTTTGTTATTACTATTGTCTAATTGTTCAATATTTTTATATTGTTTTGTATTTCTATATTGATGGGTAATAATAGTTTGTGTATGTGTACTGTATATTAACTGTGTGTAATCGTTGGGTTATTGAATATGCATAAATGATCTTCTTGTTACCAACTTTTTGTAAACCCGTCCATTATAAAAATCTTGTTTGTCTCTAATTGTAATACTTAATTATAACATAATGTTAACTCGTTGATAAACTGTTTTTGAAAAGAACAACGTTTTCTTGCTCGTTCTTCTCCATTGGTATCATTTTGTTTTTTGGTTGGTAACTTTGAAATTTAAACGCAGCGAAAACAAAAGTTTGTCCAAACTTGATAGAACCACCAGAAAAAAAAGAATAAAACGCATGATTTTGTCAAAAGTAGTTTATTCCAATTCCAAACGATATTACCCATTTTAAAAATGGAACATATGGAACAAAACATGATTATTCCAGAAGGTAATTTGCTATTTTAGTAGAAATTGCAACAACACATGTTTTATTCCTACATTGTTTGCGTGATTATTTCTCGAGAGCACATAACAAAACTTGAATATTGCAACGAGCCGCGAGAAAACTAAATTATTCCATTTTAAATTTTGGATTTATTCAAAATATATTATTGCTAGATTTTTAAAACCTGTATAAAGCAATGACTATTCTTGTCGTATTTAATAATTGAACATAATTTTGGATTAAATACATAAGTAAATGCATTCGTAAAAAATGTTTTATCAAATTGTGCAAAATCATAAAAAGCCGAATAGTCAAGTTTTGAAAAGAACCTCCTCAACTTTGGAATTACACAAGACTTTGTCGCGGACAGTGGAAAATACCGCTCCTGATAATGACCACATTGTTTTTTCCTTATATCTAGTTTTTCTTTGTGAAGGCTAGAATACTATTGCAGTCCTTGATCGACACTGAACCAGTGACAACGCATTACCTATGAGTCGCAAAGGTTCGGGGACTGTTTAATTAAGTATACATACCTACACATAAACTTAAACTGTTCGGTCAATCGATACGACAGAAGAAGAAGAAGTGTATATTCAGCGCGCGGTCTGAACAGTTGTGATAGTCGCCATGTCTCAAAACAAAACGCGCGAAATGATGGAAGGAGAAATGTATCTTGTTATGGAATTAGTAATGTTGTTGATTGTGCTTGTGCTGACTCTGGCTGCATTTATTTACGGAGTGACATCGTGGTGTATCATGAAGAAGTTTCGTCACTTCAGAAACTACGTGTATCTGAACGCAATTCTAGCCAGTTTGTTACGTTTACCATTCCATTCAGTAATCATTAGTTGCGGTTTCATCCATGGGATATATGTGCCAAAATATCATGATAACCCCATAATTATTGTATGTTTTTATTGTTATGATTACTTTTTAACTGTGCATAATTATTGGCTGTTGGTGATATGTATTATATTTTACGTTGATATTGTAAAAGTTTTCAATGTAGAAACACGAAGGAGGTGTTTGAAGAGTACTCTTTGCTTGGGGTGTGCCTCTGATAACAGCCCTTTTAGGTATATTTGTCCTTCCTTTATTAGAGTATGGTATTTACCTCCACATTGGAATCATAGTTTTACCTTTATTTATAAACTTGATCGTTTACATAATACTTGTAGTTACTCTATACTGTCGTTCTAACGCGATTGCGAGTACACCTTCTGACAAATGGCGTCGTTTCTACATATTGACTTTGATATCTGTGTTGAGTGACGTCATGGTATTGTTAGATTTTATATTTGAGACACTTATTCCCTATGTACCTATCTTAACAATAGTTTTATTTAACTTACAAACAATAGCATTCAAAATATTCCTTCCTTTAGTAAAATGTAATCGGGAATTGTGGCGGGATTTTTTTGCAAATCGACTAAGAACCAATAACATAAGTTTGTGAAAATCACAACACAAGCAATTGTGTACAAGTTTATATGTAGTTTTGAACAAGCTTATCAAAGAAGTGTAAACCGACGGGGTGAGTGTCTTGAAGTTTGTGACGCAGAGTTTAATATAAGTATTTAGGTACCTTTTGTAATAAGTAAATGTATATTCCTGAAAATGCTGCTTTAGTGGTATACCTAATATCCTGGCAGCAAAATCACGGTAATCAGTAAAATGTCCGGCTGATTGGTAGCGTCGTGCGGCAGTCGGGTTGGTGAGCTCCCTAAAATAAGGTTAGAGCTACGCGATGACTGATGCATGCGTGCCGTCACTTAGGAGAGGTCAACTCAAACCTGCTATTGCACTTTCCTAAGCCACAAGAGACCTTGATCTCATAGTTTGTTTCGGCCTTTCTTCTCAGAACTAGTCAGATAGGAACTGCCGGCGCCATCTCGTTTTAAAAAACATTACGCTGAATTGTAAAAGTGTCTATCTGATTTATTTACAGAAATAAAAATAATTTATCATTATTTCTGTTCTGTAATTTATCATTATTTGTGTTTCTGTTAGAATAAAATAATTACCATATAAAATTAACAGTTTCAGAAGTCGGTGCTGATCCACGCTGAACCAAATTGAAGGCACCGACTTCTGAAACTGTTAATTTTATATGGTAATTATTTTATTCTTTTTGAAGTCGGTTTAAATTTTTTGTAAAAAAGTTTTTATTTTTTTCTTTTTAGTGGCCTTAATTAAAACTTGGTTGGACTTACTAAAGACGCTGCTCGTAACATAATCACATCATCACAATATGCGTACTGTTCGTCATTGAGGAGTTCCATTGTCTATCTCCGAAGTTCTTCATCAGATCTTCACCAAATTTAAATGGGACCAACTTCGAAGTATACCCCATCCATTAAAAAAAGAATCATCAAAATCGGTTCACAATTGGCGAAAATATCGATGAACATACACAAAAAAAAAAAAAATACATACAGACGAACATAGTAACCTCCTCCTTTTTGGAAGTCGGTTAAAAACAATTTATCATTTACCATGCAGGGTCTAAGCTCGATCCCGGCCCGTACCTCTGACTTTTCGAAAATGAGAATCAGAATTTGATTATCACTTGTGTTAACGGTGAAGGAAAAAACATCTTGAGGAATCCAACACACCTGAGAGGGCTCCATAAAAATCTCAATGGTAAGTGTAGTCTGCCAACCCGCACCAGGCCAGCGTGGTGGACTGCCCCTTCTCATTCTGAGAAGAGGCCCGTGCCCAGCATTGGGACAGTAATGGGCTAATTATGTGAATATGTTTATGGAAGTCGAATCTGCAATCCGTATCGTAGTAATTTAATCGCTTAGCTAGTCGTTAAGCAACACCTATAATAGGTACAAATGGAACAATATGCTGGTAAACAGGATAAGTTGTATTAATTATTGAAAATACTGTTAATTAGCGATTAGTATCATCTTTTAGTTATGTTATGTTTGACGTTGATAAGAAGCTCGTGGCTAATTAACGATCGCGCCGCTCCGATATGATCTGCAAGGTACACCAAATGTGAGCGCAAAATAATTATATTTATATGATATGTATACAGATTTGCCAACCTAAATTGTTACTGGTTAAACATATTACATAATTAAAAGGACAGGTGCGTAGTATTCTCAACCGGCGCGCGTGTATGACAAGACGTATGAATGTGGATGAAGCGAAAGGAGAGGTATGTGAGGACCGTAACATGTGGCGTTTTATAGTTTCTGCCTATCCCCATGGGAAAAGGCGTGAGATTATGTATGTATGTATCATTAAAAATAGACTAACCCAATAATTTTCTCACTCGTAAGCAGCTCGGTTTCCCGTATTCGGGACCTCGTTGCATTATGATTGGACTAGAAACCAACCCTAGCGTCGCTGGGGAAATGTAAGGCTCATAAATAGTTCAACTACTTATGATATGTAATTGTGATAAAGTTAAGATCTCTGATCTCAACACTCCGACTCGGATAGGTTAGGTTAGACGTGGAAAATGATCATCGGCGATCACTTTCCACTTTGTGGTTTACTACAAAATTAAAGGTGTCTGCTAGACAATTTAATTTTATAATTATGTCTGTGTTTCTTTGTGGTTTTGTGCCAAGTAAAGGTGAGATTGTTTTATTAGGCAAACACGTTGCGAAACTTGGTTATAAATAACTTGGGTCTAGTATTCTGTACATGTATCGTAACTTTTTTCTATGATAATATCTACATAAAATAGTAATCCTAAATACGATTTTTTTATTCGCAATCAAAGTATAAGTGCTAATAAACACGCATTCCGTGCGACGTCAATGATAAACGCACAGTAAAACTCATCTTAGAACAAGTTTCCATAGAAAAAAAACGTGGGACAACATCAAATTAAGTAATATTCATAATTATTGGTTCACTGTAAACTATGAAACTACTTAGTATCGCTGAGTCGCGCAGCACCGCGTGCAGCACACGTGCTGCCAGCGTTATGACACAGTGTAGCAAAGAACAGGTAAACAGTAGGCCTAGCACGAATGCTGTCGAGTTACTAACGTTAACGTTTAGCGTAAATATATTTTGAATCGGAAATACTAGTTCCGCACATACCATTCAATTAAATTGATACTCTTATTTATACAAGGTTAGTCGGAAAGGGGGTACTAAGTCGACAGGGTGTTAAAGTCCCCATAATAAGGGATAACTTTTGTTCTACAACTTTCCCCAAAAGTCATTAGTTTAAGAGAAATAGCCTTTCAAAGATTTCATAAAAAATACGCTAAATTCTATCTATCTTCAGCTATGATCAGCTGTGGTTAGATTTTAGGTGATATTTGGGGTCACGGATTAAAAACTCCATTTTCTGAATTAGTAACTAAAGCAGGGATGAAGAATTATTGAAAAAACTAAAATAAAAATCAAAAAATAAATAAACATCAAATCTCTCTATCGCTCTAAGGTTTGCTGTTAGAAAACTCATTTGTGAGTTAAGCTCGCCTTTGTACATGAATTTACCAACGGAACTGTATTATATATTATTATTTTGTGTACAATAAAGAATAAGAATAAAAAATGTTTTCTGTTTCATGGAATTTGAAATTTTAACACTTTCTTTAAAACAATCATCAGTGATACATTAAGTGGCCCGCGGCTTAGTACCCCCTTTCCGACTAACCTTGTATAATACAAATTGTGCATGTCGCAAAAAATTAACCAATATTTTATTTATTTATTTATTTAAACAAGTACAACTATCATCACAGGCTAACCTAATACAATAGTGTAGTTATAATAGCATACAACAATTAATTAATTTACAATGAATCAAGAGTGATTTTACAAAATGCGGCCCGTGTGAATTCACTCAGAGTACAGTTGAAGCAGTCAATCTGTTGTGACAGCATATTGAGTGTAAGCAGCGCTCGCGTTAGCGGCGCGTGCTGCAGCAGGTTGGTGCGAGCGGGCGGCACCCACAGCAGCGGCGGCCGCCTCCGTCGCCTCACGTGTCCATCAGGTACACAGAACCCAATTGTGCATAGAACGCCTGGGTTATGTATTTTACCACGCATAATCTTAAATAAGTAAGTGGCGAGAGCTACTTCCCTTCTCACTTCCAGCCTATCATAGCCTACCATGCCCAGCACAAATAGAGTAGGATACAGCAGTGGATACCCTGGATACACACCATACTGCTTTAAGTACAGGAACCTCACAAATTTGTTCTGGATACGTTCTAGCATCAGTTTGTATTTGGCTTCATGTGGCGACCAGACGACAGTATTGCATTCCAGATGACTTTTTACAAGCGCTTCGTATAACGATATGTTATATGACACTTGAATTTTCGATACAAAATTCGCTTACATTGGGTATACGTTTACGATACCTACTATACGTCAAACTTTCGTGCTAGGCCTAAAAGATGCATTCATATTTTAGTGGAAATATACCTAGTTAAAATTAATAAATTTATATATGACAAATAAACTTTACTCATGATTTTGACGCACACCTGAAAATACCACATTATTTTTCTTTCCTTGTATTTAATGTTCTTTATCAAGGCTACTCGACGGTGCACAGTTACAGCGCAGTACGTGTTGCAAACGGTCGGGGGCTGTTTAATTTTATATACACGCGTACACATAAACTTAAATTGTTCGGTCAATCGACACAAAACAAGAAGAAGTGTACATTCAGCGCGCATCGTGAGCACTCGTAATAGTCGCCATGTCTGAAGACGAAGCGCGCGAAATACACCTGACTGAAAAACTGTATTTCGCCATTCAGTTGGTGGTGTTTGTCATGACTCTGTATTCGTTCATATACGGAGTGACATCGTGGTGCCTCATAAAGAAGTTTCGTCAGTTTAGAAACTATGTTTATCTTAACGCAGTTCTAGCAAGTTTATAGAGATTAATATTCATCACAGTAACGGATTCTTGTATGTTCCAGGTCGTGTCAGTGACTATAATATGTCGTCCCCAATTTGCATATTTTTTTTGTTTTGAATACTTTTTAACAGTGCAAAATTATTGATTGTTGGTGATAAGTTATATATATTACGTTGATATTGTAAAAGTTTTCAATGTAGATACACAAAAGAGATCTTTAAAGAGTAGCCTCTTTGCTTGGGGTGTGCCTGTGATAACAACTTTATTTAATAGATTTATAGCTCCTCTATTAAAGCAAGAATTCAATTATTATTATGAATATGGAGTAATATATTTTCCTTTGTTTATAAACTTGATTCTTTACATAATACTTGTAAGTAATCTGTTCTGTTGTTCTAACGCGAGTGCGAGTATAGCTACTAACAAATGGCGTCGTTTCTACATAGCGACGTTGATATTTGTATGTAGTGACGTCATAACAGTGTTAAATTTTATAATGGCCAGCTATATTTCCGATGCATCTATCTTAGGACTGGTTTCAACTAACTTACAAACAATAGGAATCGCCATATTCCTTCCTTTAGCAAAATGTAATCGGCAGTTATGGTTGGAGTTTTTTGTAAATCGATTAAGAACAGAAACTATCATGTAAGTTTGTGAAAATGACAACACAAGTCATTGTATTTTGTGTATTCATGTACTTAATTTGGAACAGGTACTTGCCTAACAAAGAAGTATAGACCAAAATCTTGAATCACATAAGTACCTATTTATACTGACATTGATAATAAATAAATGTATTATCCTCAAAATATTGCTGTGCTATTCTAATACTACGGGAATAGTAAATTCAGTTCTGTAATAATTATAGTTTTGGACGATTACTCACTTGCGGTCACTGAGATGACGGCTGATAGAGGAGAATGGAAGAATACTTGTTGTTCCGACCCCACCTAGTATGGGATTAAGGGCAGGGAGCTAACGTCTCACTGGCGATCACTACTTTTCATTTTGTTCTTACAAGTCGGATTTTTAATTCTATGCGATAAATTGACAGTTGGCGGGATACCAGTTTTTGATAAAAAAAGATAGCACAGTGAGGTGAAGAAAAATAATTAACGAAATTGAATGAACTTAATAATGTACGTCTATGCAAACTTTTTATTGACTTTATAATTTTATGATCAAAAAAAGTTTAACGTAATTACTCTCTTTCCATGCAAACGAATTCGTAGAGATTTATTGAAATTTTTCTCATTCGTTCTTTTCGTAAAATCGTTCACTACCCCAACAACCCCAGCTCTAGTATGGTACCATTATTTTGCTTTGAACTGTCAAATTAATGCATTGATTTAAAAGTCTGAATATAGTACCTATTATAAATATATTTTTATTGTTTGCATACTAAACAAAACTAAATTCCTTATTTACTTTTATTTAACTACCTGAGTAGGTAGACCCAGACCCAGTGGTCTTTGCTACGGGAAACCTTCTAAACGAAATTTGTTAATGTATGCAAACAAACTACCTACAACCCATTTTAAAATTTAAGTATCAGTGTTGTATTATGTGGAATTGACATCCACGGAACGGTAGGCATTTTGTTGTAGGGAAATGCTGCCGACATTTAAACTATCTTTGTCTTGTAGAAGAGAGCTATTCAAGCAATTAATAACCTTAGTTTTAGGCATTCACTGAGGGATACATTTAAAGAAATTAATACATATAATGACGGCCGCATATCAATATATTTGTGAAAATTTGATTTATATAAAGGAAAATATCAATTTGTTCTCTAAGAACAACGACATCCATAACGTCAATACTAGAAATAAAAATAAACTTATCCTACCAATGACAAGGCTCCAAAAAATTTAGGTGCCAAAGTAGACGCTTCTACTACAAAATTCCAAGCAATATTCGAGAGTCGAAGTCCTTTGTACAGCAGAAACTATGCAAAAAGGGTTTATATAAAGTTAAAGATTAATGGACGATAAAAATGCTTGGAATTGAGCCACTCGCTGTTGTCACAGACACATCATTGTAATCATTGAAATTATTTTTATAATACTATATTATTTTTAATTTTATCTTTTTGACATCTATTGAATTATTTTTAACAAAGTTTTTTTTTATTATTAAATTGTGAATGTGAGTAGGTACCATGTAGGCTAGCTTTATACACGAATTTTTGTAATTGTTTGGGCGGCTTTGGGGTTTTTGTTTTTGTGACCTAAGCAAATATCCAGCTGATTGGTAGCATCGTGCACAGAGTTCTTGAGCTCCCTAAAATAAGGTTTGAGCTACACGATGACTGACGCATGGGTGCCGTCAGTTAGGACAGGTCAACTCAAACCTGCTATGGCACTTTACTCAAAAGGCTATTCCAGACGTTGCCCTACATTGTAAAACTCGCATAGTTTTTATATTAAAATATCTGGACTTTAAAAGACACCTTGATCTCTGAGTTGTCCTTATTGTCTGATCTTGTGTAAATTATTATACTGTGATATATTGTGAACTAGCTTCTGTAACTAACCACTAACCCAAATACAAGTACTCTCAGTGGTGGAGAGTCTATGTTGGTTTTATTTACAAAATACCCGCTTTATCTTCTGATAAGCAGACACTGGTCTAAACGCTAATGCTATACTCAATTCTATCAAACTCTTTAAACGGTGTGTCTGCGACAAATATTTTTATTTTTCAATTCCGTTGTACCTACGTAGACTGTGCTGTATTAATTCTGCCAGTGTGAGCGTTTATACTTCATGCAGTGTGGTGGTGTGCAATCAACCGTTCTAAATGATTCAGCATCATTATAATATAAGTAGGTACTGTGTATAGATTTAATTACTCGGAAAATGTTAATCACTACATTTTTGTGGTTATCACTTTAAACGTCGTATGTACACATGGGTGTACGCTAAAATATTCGGGCGTAGCGTGTCCGGCGTACACAGGGTGTACGTAAGAAACGTGCTCTTTGGTGATGGATGTTGTATTGTTTTGTATATCGTATGTACGCGACAATCGCGTCGTTTTCAGGTAATCGAAAGGGGAGCACGTTTAACGTATCATGCTACAATAACATAGTTTGGCCTAGCGACACACTGGTGCTGCTGGTCCTATGTTGGATATTTTATGTGGATATCGTCTAAGCATTTTGTTGTGACGTCAGTAGATGGGTTTTAAGAGCAGCCTGTTCGATTGAGGATTGCCGCTTATGATGAGGTTTTCACTACCAATAATTTTGCCATCGTTGGTTATTCCAATATACATAGAGACAGATAGGATTAAGTAAGTATTATAATGAAATATGTATGTTGTTGACCTTATCCGATAATACACCAGGAAATAGGTACAAATGAAATGGTAATAGGCTTGTGTTCATTAAGAGTAAATATAATGGATAGGAGTTTATAATGATTAATTATATTATGGAGAAAATAACAAACAATTTTAATTGTTAAAAGCGTTAAAGATTAATGATATTTTTTTAAATAAATTTTGTAAAATTAAGCCTTCAGTCACGTGACAGTGAACACCAATCAGAAAGCGTTACGTCACGCCGTGCGAAACAACAATCATTGACAACAATCTTGTCATTGACGTTTCGAGTATCGCTACAGGTTTTTGATAAGATTTTGGTTTTTAACAACTAATATCAAGTTGATACAGTTTTTTGTAGTTACAATTTGAAAGAATTCACCATGGAATCTGGATTCAGCAATGCCGACAGTAATAATTTGCCGAGAATCGATGCCGCTATGCTTGGAAATTTTTTCGCGTCGAACAGTGACTTCTGCTCATCTGAATTTCGCAATGTTAAAACTTCCTTGTAAGTAAACATAAGTATAAAATATTCATTATAAGCTTAAATGCTATGTAATATTTCAGTTCGGTACACAATAACTTAATGTTTTGGTTTTTTTCAAGACAATTGATTTTGAGGTTAGATTTACAAAGTATGAAAAAATGCAAAATAGTAACAAACTTGTATAATTTCAGGTCTTCGCGAGCTTCATATGGAGATGACGCCATAAGTTATGTCCAGCTTAAGCGTGACGGTAAATTTTGTACTGTAAAGTGCACAATATGTCCTGAACACAAAGTTCACGCTAAATTATATGGATGCACACTGGTTATTGACGAACAAGATGATATTATTATCTCCGTTCAATGTCAAGACTGCGTAGCTTCACAGGGGGATGTAAACACGCAATAGCGTTTCTTATGTGGGTTCATCGCAGAAGTGAGGAACCATCATGCACTGCGGTGGAATGTTATTGGAGAAAATCGAAACTGTCTAGAGTTGGTAGTAGCCTAAAATATATGACAGCAAAAGACTTGTCCGGGCGCAGGCCCATGTTGCCAGCAAATTCATCTGTTTTGATGAAGTTTTTGGAACAAGGCCATAAGAGAAAAATTGATAACTGTGAACTTTTAAAATATCAAACCACTTATTGTCAAAGCGAAGAACAGGCCCTCTCCATGCATCAACTTATATGTAATTTTAAAGAAAAATGTGTTGATGCATTTTTAAAAAAAGTTCACATATCACCTTCATTAATACAGAGAGTTGAAAAAAAAACAAGAGAGCTGTGGCGGCATCTATCACGCCACATGCGAACTATCCTGCGTCGCGATATCAGAGTTTGACACGCAGATAGTATATATACATGTTCCCAACATCAACCGTTGGGCAGTGGCCCGCCAGGTACAAGACTCCGCCTGGTAGGAGGATCCTCCTTTTCGTAGGCGGAACACGATATCTCGTTCCCCTAAATTGGTGACCCCGACGTGATCGTCACAGACAATGTTTCCACATTGGTGACGATTACTAACGCAACCTTCGCAGCCTATAAACATCGGCAGCAACATCATCACTCCCCTCTGCTCAACATTCAAGCAAGCAGCAAGTCACACAGCCAGCCAGCATCCTCGGCTTCATCGTGTCACCACTAGCTTGCAGCGAACGCGCAAGCCTGGTCACACCTTCAGCCCTCTTCAGCAACATGGCACAGCACGCTGCAAATTCGACCGGTCAACTAGCAGAGGCACATCTCTCCTGGTCGACGCCAGCAGCCAGCCACTTCTCACCGCTCACAGTTCCGACTCACCGTGAATGGCGCGGCATCCGGTTCCGACTCACTGGAACCCTCACCTGGCCCTGGCAAGCATCTCGACATGCAACGACTTGCTGACTCATCACTACAATCGACCTCCGGTCTTGGGGTGGAGTGATGTGGCGGCATCTATCACGCCACATGCGAACTATCCTGCATCGCGATATCAGAGTTTGACACGCAGATAGTATATATACAAGTTCCCAACATCAACCGTTGGGCAGTAGCCCGCCAGGCACAAGACTCCGCCTGGTAGGAGGATCCTCCTTTTCGTAGGCGGAACACGATATCTCGTTCCCCTACAGAACAATCTAAGAGCAGCCTATGGTTTGAACTAAGGTATGGTCGAATTACGGCTTCAAAAGCCTTTGAAGTTAGCAGATGTAAAACTACTGATGGCACACTTTTATCGCTCATATTAGGTGGTAAAATTCCAGACACTACTTCTATGAAACGTGGCCGTCTTCTAGAAGATGAGGTAAGAAAAACAGTGGAAAAAAAACTGAAGATAAAGATAAATAAGTGTGGCCTGATATTAAATTCCAAATATCCAATGATTGCTGGTTCCCCAGATGGAATATTTGAAGATGGCATAATAGAGATTAAATGTCCTGTTAATGCCAAGACATTTAAACATTATATACAAAATGGAAAAGCCGCAGAAAAATATTGTGCCCAAATGCAGCTTCAAATGTATTTAACAGAAAAGAAAAATTGTTTGTTTTGTATAGCGGACCCAGATTATAGTGAAAATCAAAAAGTGGAGATTTTAAGTGTGCCATTCAATATTGAGTATGTTGAGAATTTGATTAGTAATAAACTATTAAACTTTTGGAAAATTAATGTATACCCATTGTTATATCAAAGTTTGGAACTATAACATATTTGAAATAAAAAAACAATCTTAAAGTTTCCTTAGTTTTATTTTATTAAAGAATCTTGCAAATTAATTAATGCAATGCTATAATTATTATCTCGTCAAGAATTTTTACAAATTTGAAAGTAATACATGCATGTGGTCTAAGTATATAAAATTCACGTAAGCGCCTAATAACTCTCTCTATATGAATCCTCAAGCTGGCAATCTGTTTAGTTACCTTCGCTTCAGTTTTACTCATTTTCATTCCTTTTTCAACACTTGGAGGTCTTACTAGTGTAATACCTGATTTTTTTAAATATTGTTCTACATGTTTAAAGCCCGTATCTGCCATAACAAACATACCACTTTTTAAGGTCTTCATAAAGTCACACGATTCAACTAAACATGTGTCAGTGATTCTGCCTCCGAATCCTGGAGAAATATAGTTCACTAGTCCATTTGGTGTACAGGATATTAAATACTTTATAGTATTTGCTTTGTTGTACTCTGACCATGTCAGAGCTTGATTTACTGCCTTAGATGGCTTTTGCACCTCAATTTCAAGGCAATCTATAATGCAACTAACATTATAATATTTATGTACCTACCTACCTACCTACCTACCTACCTACCTACCTACCTACCTACCTACCTACCTACCTAAGGACCCAAAAAACCAGTTTCTAAATAAACTGCTTCTATAAGTCGTAGAATTTTGTGATAGGTACTTAATATATAGTTTATGGAATGTCATAACTTATTTGAAGGCTAAGATACATTAGCAATTATTAATCTTTTTTTTCAACATAAGTTCGTAGTTGCGTAGGTAGTAGGTACTCAAAATAGCATTATTTAATCTCAATATTCATTATTCATTTAATTATTTCAATCTAATTTATTTTGACACGTATTTTACGTATAAGTAAAATTTATTTTGACACGTATAAGTAAAATTTCGTATTGTTTCAAAATTATGATTTTTATTTTTCATCTAGTTAATAATTAGTAGTGAAACTACCCATTTCTAAATAATTAGATTAAATATTTTCAAAACTTAGGCAGTAACCTAGCGAAAAGTCGGGCGTATCTGTCTACGCATAACTGTTCTGTGATCCGAGTTAGAGAGAGAGAGAGTTGCATCGTAGCAAGCGGGGGTGCGCGGGTAAAGCGCGCTAGAACTCCAAGGGCATTGAGGGCTCTAATCGCCTTAAACGATAATAACTAACTATAACGTATGAAGACACGATCGCTCTTTGGTTTGTTTCGCACGGCGTGACGTCATTCAAGACGCCATGATAGTTTTGTGCGTTTTGGAACCAAATTTAAATTGGTTTTTTAAAACGTGAAATTTATATTATAAACGCTCGATTAAAAATAAATAAACCTTTTATTTCGATAAAATGCATAATAAGCTAAAGTATTTAGCAGTTATTGAAATTTAGTCAACTAGCCTATTATGCTGATAAAATGAACAGGAATGGTAAACAGGATAGATTGTATTAATTACTGAATACTGTTTAATTAAAAATACTACTTCAGATAATAAATGTTTAATCAAAAATAAAACTTTAGATAATAACCACCATTACTTTGTCCATTCCTTGTATTTAATGATCGCTGATCGACACTGTCGGCTCTGCACAGTTACAGCGCAGTACGTGTCGCAAACGGTCGGGGGCTGTCTAATTTAATATACACGCGTACACATAAACTTAAATTGTTCGGTCAATCGACACGACAGAAGAAAAAGTGTACATTCAACGCGCGGCCTGAATTACAGTTGTGATAGTCGCCGAGATTGAAGACGAAACGCGCGAAATGACTGAAGGAAAACCGGGTCTTGTTCTGGAACTAGTAATTTTGTTGATTGTGCTTGTGCTGACTCTGGCTGCTTTTATATACGGAGTGACATCGTGGTGCATCATTAAAAAGTTTCGTCATTTCCGAAACCATGTGTATATCAGCTTAATTCTAGCAAGTGTGTTACGTTTATCATTCCATTCAGTACTCCTGACTTGCGGTTTCTTCCATGGGATATATGTGTCAAAATGTGAGAACAACCACATAATTATGGTTGCATGTTTTTATTGTTTTGAATATTTTTTAACTGCGCAAAATTATTGGTTGTTGGTGATATGTATTATATTTTACGTTGATATTGTAAAAGTTTTCAATGTAGGAACACGAAGGAAGTATTTAAAGAGTAACCTCTTTGCTTGGGGTATGCCTGTGATAACAACCCTTTTAAATATATTTGTACTTCCTCTATTAGAGTATAATATTATAGGTTTATATTACTTCCAAATTGGAATTATAGTTTTACCTTTACTTATAAACTTGATTCTTTATATAATACTTGTAGTTACACTATTCTGCTATTCTAACGCGAGCGCGAATACAGCTACTGACAAATGGCGTCATTTCTACATAGCGACATTGATATTTGTGTTCAGCGACGTCATAGTATTCTTAAATTTGATATTGGATAAACTTATTCCCTATATACCTATCTTAACAATAGTGTTATTTAACTTGCAAACAATAGCAATTAACATTTTCCTTCCTTTAGTAAAATGTAATCGGGAATTATGGCAGGGATTTTTTGCAAATCGATTAAGAACCAATAACATAAGTTTGTGAAAATCACAACACAAGCAATTGTGTACAAGTTTATATGTAGTTTTGAACAAGCTTATCAAAGAAGTGTAAACCGACAGGGTGAGTGTCTTGAAGTTTGTGATGCAGAGTTTAATATAAGTAGGTACTTTTTGTAATAAATAAACGTATATTCCAGAAAATACTGCTTTATTGCCTTTGATTACATCCGTCCATATACGTCCACTGCTGGACATAGGCCTCCCAATGATCGCTACAATGAACAGTCAAAGGGAAGTTCCATAATCACCAGGCTTGGCCGAGGGGTTGGTGATCGCAGTTCATAGTTAGAGCAGACAGAAGGATGCTGCTGCTCATTCTCTTCACATCATCCGGTAGACGCGCTTCACGACACCCACTGCTGGAGAGGGCGTGGCTCTCTGATTTAATAACCTAGTACTTTGATTTTTGGATTGGTCACATTATAAATTACCTAATATTAGTGGTATACCTAATATCGTGGCAGCAAAAACACGATAATCAGACACTAGAAGAAATAAAGTCACTCTGACGTTTTACCTCCGCTTATGTAGGTAAGCAGATCACGAACCTAAAGTGGAGATGGGTACCATACTGGGTAAGGCGGAATGATAGAAGATGGAACAAGGCTGTCTCCAAACCGTGGCCACGGAAGTACCAACAGCCAGGTTGTCTGACGACAGTGACGACACAGTGAAGATCACGAGGCGACAATGGATATGACTGGCACAAGACCAGATAAGTTGGTGCAGATCAGGAGGGCCAACAGTGGCAGAATGTGGGCTAGATATATATAATGAAAGAATGGTTGAATAAAACCTAGTACAACCTTGGATATATTAGTGGGGCACGTTACGTTGGTTAGATTTATAGATTTCTTTATATTTTTAAATACAGTAAATGTAATAATATAACACAAATAATATATTTTAAGCTATAGCCTTAACCTATATTTAAAAATATCTTAATTCTTATTGAAAATGTTACCATGACATTAGGGCGTACTGCTAAATATACCACTTCACATAATAACCACATTGTGCACTGCACAGCTCCTGACAATCGCCATGTCGGCCATGTCTCAAAACGAAACGCACGAAACAGACCAGACTGAACTGCATCTTGTTAAAGAAATAGTCTTTTTTTATTGTGATTGTGCTGACTCTGGATGTGTTCATATACGGAGTGACATCGTGGTGCATCATTAAGAAGTTTCGTACTTAATTTCAGAAACTATGTGTATCTTAACGCAATTCTAGCAAGTTTGTTAGGTTAGGTACGTTTAATATTTATGACAGTACTGTATGCAGTTCCCATAACGTATAAGTAACTATGACTATATTATTGTGTCAGGACATCCAAAACATAATTGCATGTCTTCATTGTTTTCAATACTTTGAAACAGTGCAGAATTATTGGTTGTACGTGATAAGTTATATATTTTACGGATATATTGTAAAAGCTTTCAATTTAGATACACAAAGGCGGTATTTAAAGAGTAGCCTCTTTGCTTGAGGTGTGCCTGTGATAACAACCATCTTTATTACATTTGTACTTACTCTATTAAACCACACAGAAGTACACACATCTTATGAAAAATTTGTAGTCATAATTATACATTATTTTAAAAACTTGATTATTTACATTAAGCTTGTATATACTCTGTGCTGTTATTCCAACGCGAGCACAAGTACAGTTAGTTATGAATGCTGCATTTATTCTATACTAGCTGCCTGGACAGATTTCGTTCTGTCAAAAGTTATTGGCCTGTAGTGGGAAAAGAAAAGTGTTGTTTTTACTATTTTCCACGCAATTTTTATGTTTTTTTTTCTCCATAATAACTTCCCTATGCCTTAAGGAATATATAAAATAAATAGCGGAATTGGTCGAGCCTTTCTCAAGTTTTGCGCTTAGCAACACATTTGGCGATTCATTTTTTTATATAGATGAATTTAGAATCCGGTACTTGAGTGCGTACCCTATCAGAGCTGCTTCAAGAAACCCCTTCTCATTCATAAGGTCATAACCTAGATTAAGTTTCTGTTAGCGATAAGAACCTAGCAAGTAGTTTCATTTTGTAATAGGATTAAGTTAGTCTGTATTAAACATGCAACTCTTTTCGTTTTCTTTTGAAACATATCCGACGCTCCCCGAAACCTAACTAGCTACTAACAAATGGCTTCACTTCTACATAGTTAGCTTGCAGTTTGTGTTGAGTGACGTCATAATGTTTTCCTTAGTTATATGGGAACTTTGTCCCTATTACCTACTATACAGGTGGTTTTACTGAATGTACAAACAATATCGATCGACTTGTTCGTTCCTTTAGTTAGTTGTAATCGGGAATTATCGAGGGATTTTGTATGAAGTTTAGAAGAGGCTTATCTGAGAAACATTTAAGCGCCTTAAGGTTAGTGACGCGGAGTATTTACATCAATAATAAATCAACATTATCCTTTTTTTAAATTTAATATAATTATTATTGGTATGGCATTCTGTAAACTATAAACCGAGTATCGCCGACTCGTACCACTGTGATGTCGTCGCCGTGGCACACACGTGCTGGTGAGGTAACGTTATATCAAAGTAACGTTCAGTAACAGCACCATGCAGCACAGCTACGTAATGTCGCGGTAACGTGATGTCGCTATAATGTGCATCACGGTAACGTGCATTTTAGAATCATATTTAAAAATTAAGAAAAATAATGTAACTGAACGAATTCACCATGATATTTAGAGACGAACAGGTAAAACACTATACACGAGATAAGGACCACATTGTTATTTTCCTCGTATTAATTTTTCATTTGTAAAGAAGGCTAGTCATCGGTGCAGAAGCTCACAGTTCACATCCAGCGCGCGTCCTTAGCACATCTCTTGATAGTCGCCATGTCTGCAAACGAAACGCGCGAAGTACTGAATACAATCGAACTAAATATTCTTGCATCCTTGGTCATTCAGTTGGTTGTGATTGTGTTAACGCTGGCTTCGTTCATATACGGAGTCACATCGTGGTGCATTATAAAAATGTTTCGTAATTTCAGAAACTATGTGTACCTAAACGCAGTTTTATCAAGTTTGTTGCGTTTAATAATGTTGTCAATAGCCGACTTAGCTCTCTGTTGCAGTGTCCGGTCCTCTGTATCGGAGGACAGAGTGATACTAGCTGTAGTATGTTCCTGTCTTAGTGTATACTTTAGTACAGTGCATAACTATTGGTTGTTGGTGATGTGTTATATATTTTACGTTGATATTGTGAAAGTTTTCGATGGACATACACAAAGAAAGTATTCAAAGAGTAACCTCTTTGCTTGGGGTGTGCCTGTGATAACAACCCTCGTTTGTACATTTATAATACCTCTAATTTTAGCCCCCGACGAAAAAAGTGGAGTGGTATTGACGTTTCTAATACATATTTATCTCCTCGTAGCAATCGTATTTGTACCTTTATTTATAAACTTGATCATTTATATAAGAATTGTTTGTTCTCTATTCTGTTGTTCTAAAGCGAGCGCGAGTACAGCTATCAACAACTGGCGTCGTTTTTATATAGCCACTTTGTTGTTTGTGTTGAGTGATGTCATAGTGTTGTCTTCGTTAATGTGGGTCACAATTTTGAACCTACCACCCACCATTCAAGTGGTTTTAATGAACTTACAAACCATAATGATCGACATATTTCTACCTTTTGTTAGATGTAATCGGGAATTATGGCTGAATTTTTACGCAAATCGATTACATACCAATATCGTTTAATTGTGTAGTTAAGTTATAAATGTAATTGTAATTTATAACAGGCTTATCAAAGAAGCAAAGCCCACCAGGTCAGTGTCTTGTGTTTTTTTTTGTATCTATTTTTCATGGGGCTTTAGTTACGGGAATATGAAAGTCTCATCCGTACCTCCTATTTTATGATGTAGAGTAATTAAATATAAGTATTTAGTAATATAAGTAAGTATAAGTATTTTTCGTTTATATGTAACAATTTTTGTTCATCGCTGGCAGAGGTCGCTGAGTACGATAACAACGCCATCTGTACAATATTTTATCAAATCAAATCAAAATCAAATTTATTTTATAAAATATGTTTTGTATCATCTTTGTAACTGGTGCACAATAAAGAGTATCCATCTATTGTAGTAGGTACCACTGGGCAATGTTGATAAAGAAAGGTAGTCATCGATATGAATCAACAGACCCCAAGATCTAAAGTTGGTTGTCATTCGGCAAAGGGAGGCTTTCTGTGTCGATGAGCGGAAGAAGTCTGAGCTTTAATATCTGATTAGCTTGTCCTTTTTTCTGATCTTGTATAAATTATTATATTGTGAACTATCTTCTCTAACTAACCAATAACCCAAAAATAACTCTCAGTGGTGGAGAGTCTATGTTGGTTTAATTTACTATTTTTGCCATGCTCGTAGTCCTAACAGACTGATGATATTAGCAATGACTGTAATGATAGATTCATCCCTACACGATTCTATTGTTGTTTTATTTACCTTGATAATAAATAAATGTATAATCCTGAAAATACTGTTTTTCTCGCTAATATGGTGTTAAATTTTTTTATCACTTTGTCCCATACTAAGGTTTCTTCTGTGTCGTGGTGGCGTTTACAGCCACCCAGACCTGAAACAGCGATTAGTCCACGTAAATATTTGTTCCGTTTGGGAGTCAGCAAATAGATGGGAGCAGTGACAGCATAGCGGCTTGACGCTTGCCTTTCTACTTTTTTTATCATATTGTAAATGTGAGCCCCATGTAGGCTAGCTTTATATACGAATTTTATACATGAATTTTGTAACTGTTTGGCGGCTGTGTTTTTTTTGTGCCCCACGCAAATATCCGGCTGATTGGTAGCACCGTGCGGCAGTCGGGTTGTTGAGCTCCCTAAAATAAGGATAGAGCTACGCGATGACTGATGCATGCGTGCCGTCACTTAGGACAGGTCAACTCAAACCTGCTATTGCACTTTCCTAAAAAGGCCACAAGAGACCTTGATCTCTGAGTTTGTTTCGGCTTTTCTTCTCAGAGCTAGTCAGATAGGAACTGCCGGCGCCATCTAGTTTTAAAAAACACTACACTGAATTGTAAAAGTGTCTGTAACAGATTTATTTACAGAAATAAAAATAATTTATCATTTACCATGCAGGGTCTAAGCTCGATCCCGGCCCGTACCTCTGACTTTTCGAAAGTGCGAATCAGAATTTGATTATCACTTGTGTTAACGGTGAAGGAAAAAACATCTTGAGGAATCCAATACTCCTGAGAGGGCTCCATAAAAATCTCAATGGTAAGTGTAGTCTGTCAACCCGCACCAGGCCAGCGTGGTGGACTAAGGCCCTTAATACCCTAATACCCTTCTCATTCTGAGAAGAGGCCCGTGCCCAGCATTTGGACAGGAATGGGCTAATTATGTTAATATGTTTATGGAAGTCGAATCTGCAATCCGTATCGTAGTAATTTAATCGCTTAGCTAGTTTGAGCTTCAGGTCGTTAAGCAACACCTATAAATAGGTACAAATGGAACAATATGCTGGTAAACAGGATAAGTTGTATTAATTATTGAAAATACTGTTAATTAGCGGTTAGTATCACCTTCTAGTTATGTTATGTTTGACGTTGATAAGAAGCTCGTGGCTAATTAACGACCGCACCGATCCGATATGATATGCGAGGTTAAGTTGCGCTTGCCGCGGTCAGCCCGTGAATGGGTGACCGTTTGTTACACATCGAGACCCGTCCGTGTCTCGGAGAGCACGTTACACCGTCCATCCCAGGTGTCATAAGAACATGCCGTTTCGGGTGGTCAGAAGCACGAAAGTCTGACAACCGGTCTAACCTTAGGATATCGGCATTGCCCAGTAACTGGATTGCAGAAGTCTGATGGCAGCCGCTCCGTGTAAAATACTGGTATTCAGCCGCATCCGGTTAGATTGGAAGCTGACCCCAATGTAGTTGGAAAAACTAGGAGGAAATATTTCATGTTAATGCGGTGATACGGAGGGTTTGACATCCTGACTTCCTTCAACAGACTACAGACTTGGTGCACTCTTGGGTCTGCTACGACCATTTAACTATTTAGGTACTGTGTTATAATTGGTCCGAGTGTTCACTAAACGTGTTTTGTTAGATTTTTGTTACAGCAGACTTAGCCTTATAAATCTTTTAATAGTTAAGGATATTAGTACTTACATTATTTATTCAATGAGAAGTATCTTTCTTGAAAGCTTGCTTTCTTTTAGATAGGGATTTTACGATAGTTGATTCAGCTCTGTTCATATTCGAGTTGGAGTATTGATGTCAACGGCAGCACCATGTCTGTGCCATACGTGCGGTAACGTTATTACTTCACAGCACGATGTCGCAGAAACGTGCGGCACACGCCGCTCGACGCTCCGAAAGACGACGCTCCATGCCGGCTAAGCTCTCTGTATTGGCTGCGCTCCGTGCCAGCCGGAATCGGTCCGCTCCGCGTGGTCGTTTTTCTTAAGGCGCCAAAATGCCTCACGTTGTTTCAATTTTGAAATTTGTTTTGTTGAATCCTAAATAATCCCTCACGGAGTTAATCTGTGTCGGCAATAGATTACGAGATTTGAAGGAATTACACGAATTACTTAATCATAATACCTACGCGTTATTAAGCTGAATTATAGATGAAAATAATATTTAAATAATTTTAATATGACAAATAAACTTCGGAATAACACATGATTTTGGCGTGGAAAGCTGAGGACCTCACTTCAGGTAATGACCACATTGTTTTTTCCTTGTATTTAAGTTTTCCTTGTTTAGGCTAGTCTACGCTGCACCAGTGACAACGGCGTACGTGTCGCAAACGGTCAGGGACTGTATAATTTAGTACATGTGTGCACAAAAACTTTAATTGTTCGGTCAATTTACACGAAAGTGGAAGAAGTGTACATTCAGCGCGCGTCGTGAGAACTCGTGATAGGCGCCATGTCTGAAGACGAAACGCGTGAAATAGATCACCTGACTGAAAGAGAACTGCGTCTTCTTAAGGAAATAGTCCCTAAGTTGGTTGTGCTTGTGATGACACTGGTTTTGTTCCTGTACGGAGTGACATCGTGGTGTATAATAAAGAAGTTTCATAATTTCAGAAATGATGTGTATCTGAACTTAATTATAACAAGTTTGTTACGTTTAATAAGTGTCATAGTAATCAACTCATGCAATATCAATGTCGTGAGAATGACTTTATGTATTCATATGGATGCGAAAGCCTGGCGTTATTGTTTTAAATACTTTTTTACAGTGTAGAATTATTGGTTGTTTGTGATATTATGTTATGTATTTTACGTTGATATTGTTAAAGTTTTCAATGTAGATACACAAAGGAGATATTTAAAAAGTAGACTCTTTGCTTGGGGTGTGCCTGTGGTAACAACCCTCTTTAATGCATTTGTACCTCCTCTATTAGAGTATAATATTAAAGGTATTTACCTCGAACTTGGAGTCATGATTTTACCTTTATTTATAAATTTTATTCTTTACATAATAATTGCAACTACTTTATTCTGTTGTTGTAACGCGAGTGTGAGTACAGCTACTGACAAATGGCGTTTCGTTTCTACATAGCGACGTTGATATTTGTGTTCAGTGACTTCTTAGTATAATAAATAATATAAATTCTTTATTCTAAAAACTTAGTACTATTTGACAACATAACAGTATGGCATTATTTTTTCAAAACAAATGAATGTAGCATCTGTAGCCGAACTAGGCAATGCCTGTATTTTGTAATTCTGTATTGTTCTGTATTGTATACAATTTTGCGACCTATCTTAACAATGGTATTATTTAACTTACAAACAATAGGAATCGCCATATTCCTTCCTTTAGCAAAATGTAATCGGGAATTATGGCGGGATGATTTTGTAAATCGATTAAGAACAATTAATATCGTGTAAATATGTGAAAATGGCTACACACGACATTGTTTTTTAAGTTTTTAAGGACTTAAACATAACTGGCGAAACGAGGGTGTAATACAAACACCTCTGCTAAACCCTTCGTCGTATGCGTTTCTACATTGTGCCGTATGGTGGTGTGCAATCAACCTTTCTAAATAATTCAGCACCATAATAATATAAGTAGGTACTGTGTATAGATTTAATTACTCGGAAAATGTTAATCAATACATTTTTGTGGTTATCACTTTAAACGTCGCATGTACAAACAGGTGTACGCTAAAATATTCGGGCGTAGCGTGTCCGGCGTACAGAGGGTGTACCTACGTAAGAAACGCGCTCCTATTGGTGATGGATGTTGTATTGTTTTGTATTATATTGTATAGCGTATATTGTATGTACGCGATAAATCGTCGTTTTCAGGTAATTGAAAGGGAAGCGCGTTTGACGTATCATGCTACAATAGCATACTTTGGCCTAGCGGCACACTGTTAGCTGCTGGTCCTATGTTGGATATTGTATGTGGATATCGTTTAAGCATTTTGCTGTGACGTCAGTAGATGGGTTTTAAGAGCAGCCTGTTCGCTTGGGGATTGCCACTTATGATGAGGTTTTTTCATTATCAATAATTTTGCCATCGTTGGTTATTCCAAAATAAATAGAGAAAGAAATGAATAAGTAAGTATTATTATGAAATATGTTGTTGACCTTATTCGATAATACACCAGGAAATAGGTACAAATGAAATGATAATTATGCTGATAAAATGACCGGGAATGGTAAACAGGATAGATTGTATTAATTATTGAATACTGTTTAATTAAAAATACCATTTCAGATAATAAATGTTTAATCAAAAATAAAACTTCAGATATTAACCACCATTATTTTTTCTTTCCTTGTATTTAATGTTTCTTTGCGAATGCTGGTCGACACTGTCGGCCCTGCACAGTTACAACGCAGTACGTGTCGCAAACGGTTGGGGGCTGTCTAATTTAATATACACGCATACACATAAACTTAAATTGTTCGGTCAATCGACACGACAGAAGAAGAAGAAGAAGTGTACCTACATTCAGCGCGCGCCCGGAGCACTCGTGATAGTCGCCATGTCTCAAAACAATACGTCTGAAATAGACATGACTGAAACAGAACCGACTCTTCTTGAGGACACAGTCATTGAGTCGATTGTGATTGTGCTGACTCTGACTGCATTCATATACGGAGCGACATCGTGGTGCATAATAAAGCAGTTTCGTAATTTTAAAAACTATGTGTATCTTAACGCCATTCTTGCAAGTTTTTTACGCTTAACATTTATAACAGTATTCAGCTTTTACAGTAATGTTGACACATTATGTCTAGATCATGATGATGATGATGATGTTGACATCGAGACACTAAGCCAAAGATTAACTGAATGTATTACTCTGGTGAATATGCTTTATGCCGAAATTGCATGTTTTTATTGTTATGCATACTTTATGACAGTGCAGAATTATTGGTTGTTGGTGATAGGTTATATATTTTACGTTGATATTGTAAAAGTTTTCAATGGACATACGCAAAGGAGGTACTTAAAGAGTAGCCTCTTTGCTTGGGGTGTGCCTGTGATAACAACCCTCTTTAATTTTATATTAAGACATATAATTCTAGACGAATTTGAGGATTATATTCTAATTGATAATCTCGAAGAAGGAATCATAGTTTTAACTTTATTTATAAACTTGATTTTTTACATAATAATTGTAGGTACTCTATTCTGTTGTTCTAACACTTCTAACACGAGCACGAGTACAGCTACTAACAATTGGCGTCGTTTCTACATAGCGACGTTGATATTTGTGTTGAGTGATTTCATGGTATTGATCGGTTTTATATTGAAAGAGTTTATTCCCTATGTACCTATCTTAACAAAAGTTTTAGAGAACCTACAAATAATATCGATCGACTTATTCTTTCCTTTAGTTAAATGTAATCGGGAATTATGGGGGAAGTTTTTTGCAAATCGATCGAGATCTATGAATGTAATGAATTAACAAATTGTTTACGAATAAAATTTTAGTCTTGATTTGTTTCTTGATTTGCATTATTGTTTAAATCTACACGGGATAATTTTACATAGAATGAAAAAAAATTACAAGAAGTAAACATGCGTTCTTAACGTGAGGCATTTTAGCGCTCCGAGTTAAATGACCGCGTGGCGAGCAGATTATTGAATCCAAAAGTGTTCCGTGCATGTTTAATCTATGTCAGCAGTACCTACATCACGAGGATTGAAGGAATTACTTCATTTCGTTTACACCCTGAATCAGAATCAGAATGCTTTATTTGTAAACATAGGTCAAATTACAATAGTGATCATTAAGGTCATCAGAGAATCTGACGTTAAAAATGCCAATGCATTCTACCAACTTCTTTGGTAAATCATTCACAGTTCAGGCTGTTCGGCTTTGGAATGCTTTGCCAGTTACAGTTAGACGTGCGCAATCCTTGGTCACTTTCAAAAGACTCGTCAAGGATCACTACCTATCAATATAGTTAATTTTGCATCTTTATGTATAGTTATTTATTGTCTGTTTATATTATGTATTACATACACATTACACTATATATATTTATATATATATATATTTATTTCATATTTATTGTATAATTATAATATTTATTTATTTGTGTTTTTAGGTTTATTTTACGTACATAATTTAATGTCTCCTAATTAATTGTTACACTGTGAACTACCTCTCTCTTTTTTTCTTGCACTTCATGTCCATCCAAAGGTTGTCTGGAAGAAATCGCCTAGTGCGATAAGACCGCCCATTGTACATCTCTATTTTTATAGTAATGTTTCTTGTTTGTTTTGTGTACAATAAAGAGTATTGTATTGTATTGTATTGTAGTGATGTTACAGATGGGTAGATCCTCTATGTTTTGCTCAGAGGCGTACAAATATATTTAATTAACATTGTCTTTACTTTTAACACCAATTTAACTTTTGAGACATCATAAAGTGGTAGAATTATTTAGAATTATTTAAACTTTCTCATTAGTAATAAAATCAGTATTAATAGGTACATGCATATAAATTGAGAATAGAATCAATATGTAAATGTCAAATAGATTAAGTTACATGTCATAATAATGCTAATGTCAAATAAAATTCTAAATCGTCAAAATAAGTAAGGTGGTGTACAATTTTATGAGGCAGAAATTATAGAATTATCGTCCAAATATTCCTGTACTGAGTAATAGCATTTATTTATTAATATTTTAAATAGTTGTGTTTTGAAATTGTCCAGATTTAACGTTTTTATCTTTTCAGGTAGTTTGTTAAATATTTTTTTTGCCATACAGAAGGTATTTTTATTCATAAGTGCAGTTTTTCCATAAGTCACTTCGAGTTCTGACTTATTTCTATCACGTAATTTTCTGTAGTAACTTTTAGTAGCTATCTTATAAGATATATATATATATAGTGAAATGTTAGATTTGACGAACATATTTGTTTCGTATATGTACAGCGATGGTAAGGTAAGTATTTTTAGACGTATAAAGAACGGTTGACACATCTTGAGCTCTGACACATCTTTTTTGGGTTCTAAATAAGAGTTCTCTATCAACTGCTTGCAACTTGCCCCAGTATATTACGCCATATCTGAGTGTTGATGCAACATAGCCGTGATAGGCTGTTAGTACGGATTCTAGGCTCACTATTTTTGGTAGTTTATAAAGAGCATAGGTCAATTTATTAAGTTTTTTACATATTTCGTCTGCCTGGGGTCTCCAAGTCAATTTGTTGTCTATATTAATACCAAGAAATTTAGTAGCATTAGTTGATTTTATTTTTGTCCCTAAATTGCTAATGTCATGGATTGTATTTGGTATTCTCTAATAAAAATGCATAATTTTAGTCTTTTCTAAGTTTATAATTAGATTATTGTTGTCGAACCATGTTATAATTCTATTTTGTGTCATATTTATTTCATTTTCATAAGTATTGGGATCATTACACTTAATAATTACGGTGCTATCATCAGCGAATAGTATTTGAGGATATTTGTGTGATTTCTACAAATTGCTTCCTGTCCGTTCGAAGTAAGATCGAATGAGGTCAAGTATATTTCCCCTGATACCATATTTTTCAAGTTTATGTATTAGTATAGGATAATCCACATAATCAAAAGCTTTAGTTAGATCCATATAGATAGCACATACAGGATTTCTGTTATCTATATTTGACACAATAGGGAGAAGCAGATCATGTATAGCCATATTAATTGTCTTCTGCTTACGAAATCCCTTTTGTTCGTTAACCAATATTTTTAATTTCTCAAGGTAGTTGTACAAGGACTTATAAATGACTTTCTCAAATATTTTTGAAAAGACGGGTATCAACGCAATAGGTCTATAATTTGACATAATTTGTCTATAATTTTTTTTGTGCAATGGTACAATTATTGATGTTTTTAATTTCTCAGGGAAGATTCCGCTAGAAATACTCATATTAATTATGTGACTAAGATGCGGAGCTATGTAATGAGACACTTCTTTGATAACTTTAGTGCATACTCCGTCATAACCAACACTATTTGTATTTCGGAGGGAGGTAATATGATTATTTATGTCTTGAGGTATGGTCGGCTCCATAAATAAAGAGTTTGAAGTATTTAAGCGTACGTCGATTTCTGGTATAGTTTTATTTTTTGGTTCGATAACTTGATTAATATAAAACTTGTTGCCTGAGCTATATTTAATGGGTTCGTGATTTTCTGTGTATCTGTTTGAATTTGTGTTATTGGTTCTTTAGGGAAGTTGGTCTTACAATTATTAATTATGGTCCATGCCGCTTTCGATTTATTTTTGGACGTCTTAATGGAGT
This sequence comes from Amphipyra berbera, assembly GCA_910594945.2. NCBI lineage: Eukaryota > Metazoa > Arthropoda > Insecta > Lepidoptera > Noctuidae > Amphipyra > Amphipyra berbera. Next base: position 3,581,233 of record OU343146.1, read on the forward strand.
AGTTATTTCGTGATGCTTGTGTTAACGTTATAACTCTTTTAAACCGTGCAGAATATGTCTTAAACGATTGTTTACTGTTTGGGGAAGGATTTGTTCTATATTTCCATAGCAAGTGCCGTTTCTTTTTACTACATTTCCTTATCCCGTTCGTGATCCATTTTGTTTTTCTTAGTAATTGATTTTGTTATTATTTCGTAGGGAAAGCAAAGATCGTAAAAAAATCTGAATAGGTCAAAAAAATGGCCGTAGGCCTCATTGACGTCACTAGAAGTATATATGCCCGAAAAAGTGAGACTTTTAACGCAATTTCTAAATTTCTCTATATTATCTTGACAACAATTTCGTCTTTTTATTTCCTCCTGTATAAACTATGTGTAATCGTTGGGTTATTGAATATGCAAAAATGACTTTCCAATTTGTTGTAAACCCATCCATTATAAAAATCTTGCTCTTGTTTGTCTAATTAGAATAAATACTTAATGATAACATTATGTTAACTTGTTGATAAACTATTTTTGAAAAGAACAACCATGGAGTTTCTCGCTCGTTCTTCTCCATTGGTATCTACTTTTGAATCTTCTCCTTTTCGTGTGGTTAGTGACTAACGTGGTATCAGAGTTTATGCTGCCCATGAGCCTCTGACTTCGTATTACATGCCATCGAGAAATATCTCTCAGGCATGCCGGTTTCCTCACGATGTTTTCCTTCACCGTTTTTAAGCAAGTGATAATTATACAATACGCACATGAATCCCAAAAGTCAGAGGTTTGAACTCGAGACGTATGACTTTGCAGTCCACTAGGCTATTACTTGTTGAATGTGCAACTAGCTTTCTCATTAATGATCTTAATAATGATTGAAATAAATACCTAGTCATTTCTACTGTTGTTTTCCTAATAAATCCCCTATTACTTACCTATGAAGATGTCTATCAGATCTTTACACTTTTAGATAACATGCCAATCTCAATTTACATACACACTTGGATTTTCTAACAAACGCTTGTCTTCCATGCATGAGAGTCTAAGTTCGATGCCGGCCCGTACTTCTGACTTTTCGAATTCATGCGCTGATCAGAATTTGATTATCCATTGCCTTAACGGTGAAGGAAAAACATCGTGAGGAAACCTGCTCACATGAGAGGGCTACATAAAGTTCTCGATTCTGTGTGTAGTCTGCCAACCTGCACCAGGCCAGAGTGGTAGACTAAGACCTAAACCCTTCTCATGCTGAGACAAGGCCCGTGCCCAGCAGTGGGATAGGAATGGGCTAATTATGTTATGTTGGAGGCAAAGCAGAAGTCAAGAAAATATTTGGAGAATGTGTGACGTGTAAGAGGTACTCTCTGTATGTACGGTCACCTGTGTAGTGCATTTAGAGACGGTAATGGACTTGTAAACTGTAAGTAAGCGCATAGCTTGATCTTTCGTTGTGTGTACAAGGAGTATTTAGTTACGCTTAGTCAAAGATATAAATCAGAGGTCTCCAAACTTTTTTGTCTTGTAGACCACTTGCCATGTTTTTCGGTTTTGTGTAGACCCAATTCATCGGCTTCAAATATGTTTTTGACTGAATTCTAACTGTAGTGAGGTGTAGAGCGAAAAAACAATAAAGCACGTTAAGTTTTATACATTTATTAATGAAATTCACATTAAAATGAACCAAAATAATATTTAGTATCTTACCAATTACATAAAATCGCTGAGAAAAAAAAGGGTTATTCTATTAATGGAAAGTCAAAATTAAAATCACAACCTGCTTAAATGAGATCCACTATCGTGGACCACCGTTTACATCTCCCCCACCCCTAGTTATTTTTTTCTTCCACAAGGACCCCTTATGAGTCGTTGTCGACCCCTGAGGGTCGATATAGACGACTTTGGGCATCACTGGTATAAATCGTCATCGTGATCATCTACCTGACCTGGTCCCAAGTTGCTTGTCGTCGGCGTAATGTGTTTTCCTCTTCTATTCTTCCATGTCAAATATATAATATTTACTCCCTTATCTTTCATATACCTCGCACAAAGTTATAAATGGAACACTAAAAATAATAATCATCCAGACATTAACGATAATTATTGTTGTTTTGAAGGAGGACAATCTGACATAAATAAAATAACAGGATACATTAATAATTATTTAAGCCAATTTGTAATTAAAATTAATATTTAAATACATTTAATATGACAAATAAACTAACGAATTACTCAAGACTTTGTCGCGGACAGCGGAAAATACCGCTCCTGATAATGACCACATTGTTTTTTCCTTATGTCTAGTATTTCTTTGTGAAGGCTTGAATACTACTGCAGTCTTTGATCGACACTGAACCAGTGACAACGCTGTACCTACGAGTCGCAAAGGGTCGGGGGCTGTTTGATTTAGTATACACGCGTTCAAATAGATTCAAATTGTTTGGTCAATCGACGCGACAGAAGAAGAAGTGTACATTCAGCGAGCGGCCTGAACAGTTGTGATATTCGCCAAGTCTGAAGACGAAACGCACGAAATGAGTGAAGGAGAACCGGATCTTGTTCTGGAACTAGTAATTTTGTTGATTGTGCTTGTGCTGACTCTGGCTGCTTTTATATACGGAGTGACATCGTGGTGCATCATTAAAAAGTTTCGTCATTTCCGAAACCATGTGTATATCAGCTTAATTCTAGCAAGTGTGTTACGTTTAGCATTCCATTCAGTACTCCTGACTTGCGGTTTCTTCCATGGGATATATGTGCCAAAATGTCATGACAACCCCATAATTATTGGATGTTTTTATTGTTTTCTATATTTTTCAACTGCGCAAAATTATTGGTTGTTGGTGATATGTATTATATTTTACGTTGATATTGTAAAAGTTTTCAATGCAGAAACACGAAGGAAGTATTTAAAGAGTAACCTCTTTGCTTGGGGTGTGCCTATGATAACAACACTTTTAAGTATATTTGTACTTCCTCTATTAGAGTATAATATCATAGGTGTTTACCTCGAAATTGGAATCTTAGTTTTACCTTTACTTATAAACTTGATTCTTTACATAATACTTGTAGTTACACTATTCTGCAAATCTAACGCGAGCGCGAATACAGCTACTGACAAATGGCGTCGTTTCTACATAGCGACATTGATATTTGTGTTGAGCGACGTCATAGTATTCTTAAATTTTATATTGGATACACTTATTCCCTATATACCTATCTTATCAATGGTTTTATTTAACTTACAAACAATAGCAATTAACATTTTTCTTCCTTTAGTAAAATGTAATCGGGAATTATGGCAGGATTTTTTTGCAAATCGAATAAGAACCAATAACATAAGTTTGTGAAAATCACAACACAAGCCATTGTGTACAAGTTTTTATGTAGTTTTGAACAGGCTTATTAAAGATATATACACCCACGGAGTGACTCTCTTGAAGTTTGTGATGCAGAGTTTAGGTACCTTTTGTAATAAATAAATGTATATTCCTGAAAATACTGCTTTATTGTCTTTCATCACGTCAGTCTGTAAACGTCCACTGCTGAACATAGGCCTCCCAATGGTCGCTACAATGAACAGTCAAAGGGGCAGTTCCATAGTCACCATGCTTGGCCGAGGAGTTAGTGATCGCAGTTCATAGTTAGAGCAGACAGAAGGATGCTGCTGTTCATTCTCGTCACATCATCCGTTAGTCGCGCTTCACGACACCCACTGCTGGGGAGGGCGTGGTTCTCTGAATTAATTACCAAGTACTTTTATTTTTTGATTGGTCACATTGTAAATTACCTAATATTAGTGGTATACCTAATGTCGTAAGTGCCTCGTTGGTCTACTGGTGACAAACGAGACTGCTGATCGTGAGGTCTTGGGTTCGATCTCCAAGTCGGGCAAAGTGTTTTTGGGTTTTTCGTGTGGAATAACTCAGTAGCAGCCCGGAGTTTGGATCTGTGCCCGGTTGATGGCAATAGGCTCGCCCCCTATTACATGGGACTTAAAAAAATTAAATTTAAAATTTAAAAACCCCCGACTCAAAAAGAACCCCTAAAAAGTAAAAAATAAAATGTGTTTATTGGCCATTTAACTTTATTAAAAGTACCTAGTAATATTTTGATTCAAGCGTCGTCACGTCGGGGGACCGCTAAGTAAATTATCATTACCAAGCTTCTTTTTTTGTATTCTGTTTATTTTTTTAATCTATTTAGTTAGCGGTCCCCTGACGTGACGACACTTGAATCAAAATATTACTAGGTACTTTTAATAAAGTTAAATGGCCAATAAACACATTTTATTTTTTACTTTTTAGGGGTTCTTTTTTGAGTCGGGGGTTTTTAAAATTTATTTTAATTTTTATTTAATACTTTTTAAATTACTAGTAGACACCATCATCTATCTAACATCTACTCATTGAGACCATTCTTATGAGCCCAAAGATGCTATATCTGCTATAAGTTGCTGAGGGGTTGAGTATCCTGCAGACTACTTGATACTGCAGCATCAGCTCAAGGTTGCCATGTCTTGGAAATACCACCAAAGTAACAGTACACAAAATTTCAAATCAATCGGACCAGTGAAAGTTGGTAAGACCCTTTTGTCAAATAGGAAATGAGCTGATGATCTTCAAACGCCTGAACAGATCTTCATAAATTATAGCTAACAAATACTGATCAAAACGAATCCAAACACGACATATATCTGCTATTATTTTTTCAAGAGTGTACTAGTGTGCTGGATATCCTGGCTGCAGCATCAGCTCATCATGTCGCCACCATTGAATTGCATGTAGAATCAAATACTGATCAAAACGAATCCAAACACGACATATCTGCTATTATTTTATCAAGAGTGTACTAGTGCACTGGTTATCCTGGCTGCAGCATCAGACAGTAAACGCGTTCCATTTTAAGTTTTTTTTTGTCTGAAATATTAAAAAGAAACTATCTTACGCATCAACATAAATTATGATAAGATAATTTTATTAAATGCAACAATTAGCAATGAAGATAGTTTCGTGTGAGTAAAATGTTCCTAATAAGAGCATTTGTCATCCATATCACACATGTTTACAAGTAGTAAGCGTGGTTTGGAACGTCCATTATTATTTTTTATCTTTCTCTATCATCCATTATGGCGGACGTTGACAAACGGAACTTTGAATTCATCTTGCATTACTTATTATTTTATAATAAAAACTGACAAGTTCAGAGAGGCTAAAAACTACGTATTAATTCATATTTCTATTTCTGTTTTACAATATTATTTACTATGTATAAGTATATAGAATGTACTTTTTTGTCCATGTCCTTTGTAATTGCGAAATTCACCGGAGAAAACTCAAATGTAACTCAATGGACGGCAACTTTTGAAAAAGAATGTGATCGATTCGAAATAATGAAGGATGAAAATAAAATCGAGATTTTTAGACTGTTTTTGGATAAATCGTGTTTGAATTGGTACAGTTCTATGCTAATAAGATTTACTTTCACTTCGGAATGGAAACAATGGAAGAAAGATTTTTGTGATACTTATGAGAATAAAGGTTGGACACCAATAAGATATGCAATAGATTTTAAATACAAAATAGGATCGCTATTAGACTATGCAATAAGAAAAGAGAAAATATTGTTAGAAACGGACAGCACAATAAATAAAAGTACTCTAATTGATCTGATTGCAGTAGGCCTACCTATTTTTATTACAGACAGGATTGATAGAAAGAAAATAAATGAGACCAAAGATCTTTTTAATGAAGTAAAAAGCTTGGAACATTTAGTTAACAAAAAAGGTTTTGATAAAAAGAAGATTACCAATTCCGTAGTAAAAACAAAAGAGGTTAAAGAACCATGTAAGATTTGTAAAAAACTAAATAAAGGAAATAGATATCACCCTGAAGACTCATGCTGGTTTAATACAAATGAAGGCATTAAAGAAAAACAAAATGTTATCAATTTTGTTAACAATTCTGAAGTAGAAACCGAATTAAATAATATGGATCAAAAAAACTAGTAGTGCCACCATTAATCCAAGTCAAATTAACATTAAATAACACATTGGATGCATTCGGAATATATGATTCCGGTTCAAATATCTCATTAATTAATTCAAAATTGCTGAAGTTAAAAGATGAAGAAATAAATAATGCACAGACTGTGAAGTTAACTACGATTAATGGTGTGAAAAAAACAAACGGAATAGTAAAATTGAAAATTAAAATCTTTGAAATAGAAGAAGAAGTGAATGTGTTTGTAATTAACAAGAACAATTTTAACTACGACTTTTTAATTGGATTGGATATGATAAAACAATTTCAATTGATCCAAAATGAAAAGCTAGAAATTACACAAAAAACACTAGAAATAAGTAGAAATACAGAAATGGAATTAGAAAAAAAAAACAAAAATGTGTGACAAGTTTACAGTGAACTTTAACGAACACATTGATGAAACCAAATTTAAAATTTCAATAAACCAGCTCGAATATAAACAAGAAGCAGAAATAAATAAATAAATTAATTGAAAAATACAAATCGATCTTCGCAAAAGACAAGTACGATATTGGGACTGTCAGGGATTATGAAGCCAGAATTGATTTAATGATTGATAAATATTGCAGTAAAAGACCTTATAGATGCAATATTGAGGATAAGAAATAAATAGAGAGTCATGTATCAAAGTTATTGGAGAAAAATCTCATTGAGGAATCATACAGTCCATTTGCTGCTTCGGTAACTTTGGCATACAAAAAAGAAGACAATAGAAAATCAAGACTTTGTATAGACTTTCACGATTTAAATAAACTTGTTATTCCACAGTCACAACCTTTTCCGCTAATTGAAGATCTGATGGTAAAAACAAGAAATTGCAAATATTTTTCTACACTGGATTTAAATTCTGCATTCTGGTCGAAACCGTTACGAATCGAAGACAGAAGAAAAACAGCTTTTGTAACACAAGACAGCCATTTTCAGTGGACCTGTTTACCATTTAGATTGAAAACATCTCCGGCAATATTTCAAAGAATATTGAGTAATATTATGAGAAAACACGGACGTACGGAATTCGCGGTAAATTACATAGATGATATATTGCTTTTTTCAAAATCCTTTCCCGAACACATAAGCCATTTAACAAAACTATTAGAAGCAATAAAGAAGGAAGGCTTTAGACTGAAATTTTCTAAATGCACATTCGCATCGGATTCAGTGAAATATTTAGGGCACATTATTCATAACAATTCAGTGCGCCCAATAAAAGATAATTTAATATCAATAAAAAATTTCCCAGTGCCACAAAATCAAAAAAATGTGAGACAGTTCTTGGGAAAAATATTTTTTTATAACGAATATGTACCAAATATTGCAATAACATTGGATCCACTACACAACTTACTAAGGAAGAATCAAAAATTTGTTTGGACAAAAGAATGTCAAAAATCCTTCGAAAAAATAAAAGAATTACTATGTTCTCAACCTATATTAGAGATATTTGACCCAGAATTACCTATACTAATTTACACAGATGCAAGCATACAAGGCGTAGGAGCAGTATTGAAACAGAGACAACAAAACACAAAAGAAAAACCAGTTGCATATTTTTCCAAGAAACTAAATGAAGTACAGAAAAGGAAGAAAGCTATTTATTTAGAATGCCTAGCAATAAAAAAAGCAGTTAAATATTGGCAACACTGGCTCATAGGTAAACAATTTACAGTATTTTCTGATCATAAACCATTGGAAAAAATGAACATTAAATCAAGAACAGATGAAGAACTCAGAGACTTGACTTATTACCTTTCTCAATATGACTTTGAGATAAAATATTCACCAGGAAAAAATAATCTTGAAGCTGACTGTGTAAGCAGAAATCCTGTATTAGAAGCACATGAAAATGAAGAAGAACAGTTGAAAGTGGTCAATTGGATAAAACTGGAGGATATCATTGGTGATCAAGAAAATAATCAGGATGTACAAAAGGAAAAAATAAATTAATATCAAAACACTCCATATACTACAAGAAAATCAAAAATAAAGAAAAAAATGTTTTATCTGAAGACCTTAGTCTAAGTTTCATCAAAAAAATACATAAAGAATACTGTCACATTGGAATTACACAAATGCAAAATAAAATTACACCATACTACACAGCTAAAAATTTAAGACAGAATATAAAGAGAATATCTAAACAATGTGAAATTTGCATTATGAACAAATCAAGAGGTCAGGATAAATTTGGACTAATGTCTCATCTAGGACCAGCCACACACCCTTTTGAAATAATGTCCATTGACACAGTTGGTGGATTCGGGGGCTCAAGATCGACAAAGAAGTTCATGCACCTCTTAGTGGAACATTTTACCAGATATGCATACATTGTCAATTCAAAAACGCAAAATTCAAATGACTTTATAAAACTTGTCAAAAATGTCTCAGAAGATAATAGTATTGGTATGATCTTATCAGATCAGTACCCAGGAATAAATTCAAAAGATTTTAAAGAATTCCTAGAGGAAAAAAATATTCAGATTGTTTTTACAGCAGTAAATGCACCTTTTTCAAATGGAATTAATGAAAGACTTAACCAAACCTTGGTCAATAAAATAAGGTGCAAAGTAAATGAAGAAAATAAAAAAATAGCATGGACGACAATAGCACAAAAATGCGTGGAAAAGTACAATGAAACTGAGCACACTGTTACAGGCTTTGCACCTGTGTACTTGTTACAAGGAAAACATATTACATTTACACCAAATGAATTGAAAGAAGAAAGAACAGAAAACGAATTATTGAGAGATAGAAATTTGGCACTGAAAAACAGTATAAAATCACACAACTATAATAAAAAACTATATGATAGAAATAGAAAATATTATGAGTTTAAAGTAGGAGACATGGTATTTGCAGAAAATGGCAATAAATTAAACAGAAGAAAACTGGATGAGTTGAAGATTGGAGCTTATGAAATAATAGAGAAACTGTCAAACTCAATATACAAGATAAATACAGGACATAAAAAATCAGAATCTAATCTCTTCCACATTACCAAACTAGTCCCAGCTCCTGCATTTGGAGACGACAGTTTAGAAGACGTTTGATGTTGTGATACAATTCTCTCCCCGAAGGGGGGGGGATGTAAAGAAATGATTACCTACTTGCATACCTATCATTTTCATAAGTTGAATTTGACTGACATGTCACTAATGACAGTATTGCGCACGTCATTGTGATTTGAAGGTTATAGAGAAAACTTTATTGTTAAATAAAATACCTGAAGAATAATTATAAAGGAGACGATATTCGTGAAATTAAAAGCTTTGAATGTTGTTTCTTTAATTACAGGTAAATTAATATTTTGTAAAACAGTAAGTACTTACTTTATAAAACAATCTTTCGTAAAACAATAAAAACTTTAATTACAGAACGCAGTTGAGTTTATTTACGGACATCGAACCTTAAGATATCTTATATACATATTATAGTTGAATTATTTATTAGCCTAGCATTTTATAGGGTTGGTTTCTAGTCCAACCACAATGCGACGAGGCCACGAATAGGCGAACGCTAGCTGAACTGTTGGGTTAGTCTAAGAGATATTATAAATTAAGGTGAATTCGATCAGTCGGCCCATCGACAACATTTGGCAGGTACTGAATACAAATCAGGTGTTAAATTATAGCTAACGTCTGTTTTTCTTTTTAATTATGTAATATGTTTAACCAGTAACAATTTAGGTTGGATAGTCTTTATACATGTCATGTAATTATTATTATTTTACGCTCACATTTGGTTTACCCCTCTTTCTAATTTCAAAGTAATATCTTGAATACAACACACGCGGTCTCGCCGACGACATGCCCCGCTCGCGGCCCGCGTTTTGTATGGCGAACGTTCGAGATTTATGCGAGTGCACCGAGTCTGGTCTGTTGAAGGTAACAAACTACAATATGAATCATAACAGAACTAAAGGGTAATAACCCATAGTAATTAAACGGTATTTTCAATAATTATTACAACTTATCCTGTTGGCCTACTCGTGTAGGTTGACGGTTTGATTAGCAAAGTGGAGCATAGATTGGCTTACTAAGCAACGGGTTGCGGGTTCGACTTCCTTATGGAATAAATATTTGTATGGCCTATATTCGATCCCGGTCTGGGTGCTTGTGCATATGGGATTTGTGTTTGTAAGCGCACCGACTTTACACGAGAAACCTTAGAATGGGGAACGTATTTTGTACAGAAAATAGGTATTGTCGTCACAAAGGCAAAAAACGCAATATTTTTAGGTTAATACATTTATTTATCATCAATGTCAATATAAATACATAGAGGAGTTAATTCTATGCATCACAAACTTACACGTTATTTGTCCTGAATCGATTTGCAAACAAATCCTGCCATAATTCCCGATTAGATTTTACTAACGGAAGAAATATGGCGATTGCTATTGTTTGTATGTTTGTTAAAACCACTATTAAAAAAGGTACAATGCGAATAACTATACTAAATGTTAAACTGGATATTACTAAGAAATCACTGAACACAAATATCAACGTCGCTATGTAGAAATGACGCCATTTGGTAGTAGCTGTACTCGCGCTCGGGTTAGAAGTAGTAGAACAACAGAAAAGAGTACTTATAATTATTATGTAAAGAATCAAATTTATAAATAAAGGTAAAAGCATGACTCCAAATTCGAGGCAAATACGTATAACAGAATTTGCTAAAGGATGTACAATAATTGCATTAAAGAGGGTTGTTATCACAGGCACACCCCAAGCAAAGAGGCTACTCTTTAAATACCTCCTTTGTGTATCTACATTAAAAACTTTAACAATATCAGCGTAAAATGTATAACATATCACCAACAACCAATAATTCTGTACTGTAAAAAAGTATTCAAAACAATAAAGCAATGCAAAATCATTCACAGAAGTACATAATACTATAGTCATTCTCACTAAGTTGCTGCAAGAGTCCCATATTGAGTCACATATCAAACGTATCAAACTTGCTATAATTAAATTCAGATACATATAATTTCTGAAGTGACGAAATTTCTTTATGATGCACCACGAAGTCACTCCGTATGTTAACGAAGTCAGACACAGCACAATCACAACCAACTCAATGACATATTCCGGTTCTCTTTCACTAGAAATAGACGATATTTCGCGCGTTTCGTCTTTAGACATGGCGACTATCACTAGTGCTCATGACGCGCGCTGAATGTACACTTCTTCTTTCATGTCGATTGACCAAACAATTTAAGTTTATGTGTACGGATGTATATTAAATTAAACAGCCCAAACCGTTTGCGGCACAAAGGTACTGCATTGTCACTGGTACAATGTAAACTAGCCTAAATAAAGAAAAATTAAATACAAGGAAAAAACAATGTGGTCATTACCTTAAGTGGTATTTTCAGCTGTCCACGTCATACTCATGTGTTATTCCGAAGTTTATTTGTAATATTAAAATTATTTAAATATTATTTTCATCTAAATTCAGCTTATTAATACGTATTATGATTAATTAATTCGTGTAATTCCTTCAAACCTCGTGATCTACTGCTGACATAGATTAACCCTGTGAGGAATTATTTTGGATTCAACAAAACAAATTTCAAAATGGAAACAACATGAGACATTTTAGCGCCCTCAGTTGAATAACCACGCAGCACGGAGCGTTACTGGCCGGTACGGAGCGTAGCTAGCACACAGCGTCGTCGTTCGGAGCATCGAGCGACGTGTGCCGCACGTCACTGCGACATCATGCAGTAAATTAGTAACGTTACCGCGGCAGCACCTGTGGCACAGCCTTGGTGTTGCCGATGACATCAATACTCCAACTCGAATATGAACAGAGCTGAATCAACAATCGTAAAATCCATATCTACAAGTTTTTTTTTTTTTTTCTCGGTCTTTATTAACGCCATCACTAAGGTATTAGCTTCACATTACCATTTCTATGCAGACGACTTGCAGTTTTATCGCCATTTTAAACTCGATGAGCTTCCTGAAGCTATCGAAGCCATCAATAATGATCTTAACAATATCAGTCAATGGGCTAAAGGTTTTGGACTTTTAGTTAATCCTACGAAATCACAAGCGCTCATTATTGGTGGCAGATACTTTGTCAACTTGATGAATCACCAGTCTCTCCCTCCAATTTTGTATGATTCTGTCGCCATAGTCTTTTAAAAGAAGGTTAAAAACTTGGGTGTTATTCTAGACTGCCACCTGTCTTGGAACATTCACATTGCAGAAGTAAGCAGGAGGGTTTTTTGCTCGTTTCAGTCTTTAAAGCGTCTCCAGAAGTTTCTGCCATTTCCTACTAAAATAATTCTTGCTCAGTCTCTTCTTCTACCCCTTCTGGACTACGCTGATGTCTGCTTTCTTGACGCAACTGAGGAACTGCTAGATAAACTAGAACGTCTGCAGAATTTGTGCATCCGCTTCATCTTTGGCCTTCGGAAGTACGACCATGTGTCGGAATTTCAGAAGCGGCTGAAGTGGCTTCCTATTCGGCAACGTCGTGATACTCACATTCTTTCTTTTCTCTTTTCTGTTCTCCACAATCCTAATTCTCCTATGTATCTTCGAGAACGCTTTGAATTTCTTGTTCCTAGAGGGAAACCATGTCGCTTATCCTCATCTCTTCTCCTTCGTATGCTTTCCCACACCTCGAGTCGTTATGATGGATCATTTACTGTTCGTGCTTCGCGCGTTTGGAATTCCCTCACTCCTTACGTGATAGCTCGTCGTTAGATGTTTTTAAGAAAAGAATTAGGGAACATTTCTTGTCTACATGACCTGTATGTATGTATGTATGTAGTATTTTATATATTATATTGTATGTATTACGTTTATGTATTGTGTGCTATACACATATTTGTTTAGTTTATGTAGATGTGTATATTTATTATGTATTTAATTTGTAATTTTATATAACTTGTACACTTAGGTAATTGTTCTCCTCAACATCAAATCTCTCTATCGCTCTAAGGTTTGCTGTTAGAAAACTCATTTGTGAGTTAAGCTCGCCTTTGTACATGAATTTACCAATGGAATTGTATTATATATTATTATTTTGTGTAAAATAAAGAATAAGAATAAGAATATAAAGCTGAGTCTGCTGCGACAAAAATTTAACAAAACACGTTTAGTGAATACTCGAACCAACTATAACGCAGTGCCTAAACAGTTATATAATTGTACACCCAAGAGTGCACCAGGTCTGTAGTCTGTTGAAGGAAATTAGGATGCCAAGAATCTTTTTTTTTATTCGTCCTCATGGATGTCCCTCGCCCGGGGAAGGCGAGGGAGTCTGCCGGACTCTTGCCGACTAAAACCAACGGTGTTTCTCCTCTTGACGGTTTGGCCGGGGACGTTCCCCATTCTAAGGTTACCCGTGTATAGTCGGTGCGTTTACAAACACAACCTACGCAGGCTACGGGTTGCGTCTTCGACTTCCGTATGGAATAAATATTTGTATGGCCTATAGATATTCGTTCCTGGTCTGGGTGCTGGTGTATATGAGATTTGTGTTTGTAAATGCATCGACTATACACGAGTAACCTTACAATGGGGAACGTTATTTGTAAAGAAAAAAGGTATTGACGTCTCAAAGGCAAAAAACGCAATATTTTTTTATAGGTTAATACAATATTTATTATCAATGTCAAAATAAATACTTAGATGAGTAAATTCTCTGCATTACAAACTTACATAGTATTTGTTCTGAACCTATTTGCAAAAAAATCCTACCATAATTCCCGATTCGAGTTTACTAAAGGAAGGAATATGGCGATTTCTATTGTTTGTTAGTTAAATATAACCACTGATAAGACAGGTCCAATGCGAATAATTGCACTCAATGTAAAACTGGACAATACTAAGAAATCACTGAACACGAATATCAACGTCGCTATGTAGAAACGACGCCATTTGGCAGTAGCTGTACTCGCGCTCGCGTTTGAAGTATTAGAACAACAGAAAACAGTACTTACAATTATTATGTAAAGAACAAAGTTTATAAATAAAGGCAAAACCATCACTCCAAGTTCGAGGCAAATACCTACATAAGGATAGTTTAATAGAGGAGCTACAAATTTATTAACGAGGGTTCTTATCACAGGCGTACCCCAAGCAATGAGGCAACTCTTTAAGTACCTTCTTTGTATATCTACATTGAAAACTTTAACAATATCAACGTAAAATATATAACTTATCACAAACAACCAATAACACTGCGCTGTAAAAAAGTATTCAGTACAATAAAACAATGCTTCTTCATTCACAGGAGTACATAAAATAGTCATTCTCACGAAATTCATAATGCAAATATAGTCCCGTACTGTGTCACATATTAAACGTAACAAACATGCGGTATTTAAGTTCAGATACACATAATTTCTGAAGTGACGAAATTTCTCAATGATGCACCACGATGTCACTCCGTATGTGAACGAAGCCAGACTCAGCACAATCACAACCAACTTAAGAACAAATTGCAGTTCTCTTTCAGTCGGTTGTATTTCGCGTGTTTCGGCTTCTGACATGGCGACTATTGCGAGTGCCCACGACGCGCGCTGAATGTACACTTCTTCTTGTTTCGTGTCGATTGACCGAACAATTTAAGTTTATGTGTACGGATGTATATTAAATTAAACAGCCCAAACCGTTTGCGGCACAAAGGTACTGTATTGTCACTGGTACAATGTAAACTAGCCTAAATAAAGAAAAATGAAATACAAGGAAACAACAATGTGGTCATTACCTTACGTGGTATGTTCAGCTGTCCACGTCGTACTCATGTGTTATTCCGAAGTTTATTTGTAATATTAAAATTATTTAAATATTATTTTCATCTATTATTCAGCTTATTAACGCGTAGGTATTATGATTAAGTAATTCGTGTAATTCCTTCAAATCTAGTAGTCTATTGCCGACATAGATTAACTCTGTGAGGGATTATTTAGGATTCAACAAAACATTTTTTTAAAAATTGAAACAACGTGTGGCATTTCGGTGCCTTATGTTAAATGACCACGTGGAGCGGAGCGATTCCGGCTGGCACGGAGCGCAGCCAATACAAAGAGCGTAGCCGGCATGGAGCGTCGTCTTTCGGAGCGTCGAGCGGCGTGTGCCGCACGTTACTGCGACATCGTGCTGTGAAGTAGTAACGTTACCGCGGCAGCACGTGTGGCACAGACATGGTGCTGCTGTTGACATTAATACTCCAACTTGAATATGAACAGAGCTGAATCAACTTTCGTAAAATCGCTGTCTAAATGAAGGCAAGCTCTCAAGAAAGATACTTCTCATCGAAGAAATAATGTAAGTACTAATATTAACTATTAAAAGATTTGTAAAGCTGAGTCTGCTGCGACAAAAATCTAACAAAACATGCTTAGTGAACACTCGGACCAATTATAACTATTTATAACACAGGACCTAAACAGTTATATGGTCGTAGCATACCCAAGAGTGCACCTGCAGGTCTGTAGTATGTTGAAGGAAGTCAGGATGTCAAACCCTCCGTATCACCGAATTAACATGAAGTATTTTCCTCCTAGCCATTTCCCAACTACGTTGGGGTCAGCTTCCAATCTAACCGGATGCGGCTGAATACCAGTATTTTACACGAAGCGGCTGCCATCAGACCTCTGCAATCCAGTTACTGGGCAATGCCGATATCCTAAGGTTAGACCGGTTGTCAGACTTTCGTGCTTCTGACCACCCGAAACGGCATGTTCTTATGACACCTGGGACCGACGGTGTAACGTGCTCTCCGAGACACGGACGGGTCTCGATGTGTAACAAACGGTCACCCATTCACGGGCTGACCGCGGCAAGCGCAGCTTAGCCTCGCAGATCATATCGGATCGGCGCGGTCGTTAATTAGCCACGAGCTTCTTATCAACGTCAAACATAACATAGCTAAAAGGTGATACTAACCGCTAATTAACAGTATTTTCAATAATTAATACAACTTATCCTGTTTACCAGCATATTGTTCCATTTGTACCTATTTATAGGTGTTGCTTAACGACCTAAAGCTCAAAGTAGCTAAGCGATTAAATTACTACGATACGGATTGCAGATTCGACTTCCATAAACATATTAACATAATTAACCCATTACTGTCCCACTGCTGAGCACGGGCCTCTTTTCAGAATGAGAAGGGTATTTTTATGGAGCCCTCTCAGGTGTGCTGGATTCCTCAAGATGTTTTTTCCTTCACCGTTAACACAAGTGATAATCAAATTCTGATTCGCACTTTCGAAAAGTCAGAGGTACGGGCCGGGATCGAGCTTAGACCCTGCATGGTAAATGATAAATTATTTTTATTTCTGTAAATAAATCTGTTACAATTCAGTGTAGTGTTTTTTAAAACTAGATGGCGCCGGCAGTTCCTATCTGACTAGCTCTGAGAAGAAAAGCCGAAACAAACTCGGAAGAAACTCAGAAGGTTTCTTGTGGCCTTTTTAGGAAAGTGCAATAGCAGGTTTGAGTTGACCTGTCCTAAGTGACGGCACGCATACATCAGTCATCGCGTAGCTCTAACCTTATTTTAGGGAGCTCAACAACCCGACCGCCGCACGATGCTACCAATCAGCTGGACATTTGCGTGGGGCACAAAAAAAACACAAAGCCGCCAAACAGTTACAAAATTCATGTATAAAGCTAGCCTACATGGGGCTCACGTTTACAATATGATAAAAAAAAGTAGAAAGGCAAGCGTCAAGCCGCAATGCTGTCACTGCTCCCATCTATTTGCTGACTCCCATACGGAACAAATATTTACGTGGACTAATCGCTGTTTCAGGTCTGGGTGGCTGTTAACGCCACCACGACACAGAAGACAACAACACGACACAAAAGACAAGTATGGGACAAAGTGTTTTTATGATAAAAAGTTTCAACACCATAATAGCAAGAAAAACAGTATTTTCAGGATTACACATTTATTTATTATCAAGGTAAATAAAACAACAACAAAATCGTGTAGGGATGAATCTATCATTACAGTCATTGCTAATATCATCAGTCTGTTAGGACTACGAGCATGGCAAAAATAGTAAATTAAACCAACATAGACTCTCCACCACTGAAAGTACTTATATTTGGGTTAGTGATTAGATACAGAAGATAGTTCACAATATGATAATTTACACAAGATCAGAAAATAAGGACAAGCTAATCAGATATCAAAGGTCAGACTTCTTCGGCTGGTCGACACAGAAAGCTCCCCTTCGTCGAATGACAACCGCTTTTACATCATGGGGTCTGTTGATTCATATTGACGACTACCTTCCTTAATCAACATTGCCCAATGGTCGGGACAACGGACAACGGGACTACAATAGATGGATTACTCTTAATTGTGCACCAGTTACAAAGATGATACAAAACACATTTTATAAAATATTGTACAGATGGCGTTGTTATCGCACTCAGCGACCTCTGCCAGCGATGGACAGAAATTGTTACATATAAACGAAAAATACTTATACTTACTTATAATACTAAATACCTACTTATATTTAATTACTCTACATTACAAAATAGGAGGTACCTATGAGACTTACATAGTCCCGTAACTAAAGCCCCAAGAAAAATAGATACAAAAAAAAACATAAGACACTGACCTGATGGGCTTTGCTTCTTTGATAAGCCTGTTATAAATTACAATTACATTAATAACTTAACTGCACAATGAAACGATATTGGTACGTAATCGATTTGCGTAAAAATTCAGCCACAATTCTCGATTACATCTAACAAAAGGAAGAAATATGTCGATCATTATGGTTTGTAAGTTCATTAAAACCACTTGAATGGTGGGTGGTAGGTTCAAAATTGTGACCCACATTAACGAAGACAACACTATGACATCACTCAACACAAACAACAAAGTGGCTATATAAAAACGACGCCAGTTATTGATAGCTGTACTCGCGCTCGCTTTAGAACAACAGAATAGAGAACACACAATTCTTATATAAATGATCAAGTTTATAAATAAAGGTAAAAATACAATTGCTACGAGGAGATAAATATGTATTACAAACGTTAATACCACTCCAATTATTTCGTCGGGGGTTAAAATTAGAGGTATTATAAATGTACAAACGAGGGTTGTTATCACAGGCACACCCCAAGCAAAGAGGTTACTCTTTGAATAATTCCTTTGTGTATGTCCATCGAAAACTTTCACAATGTCCACGTAAAATATATAACACATCACCAACAACCAATAGTTATGCACTGTACTAAAGTATACACTAAGACAGGAACATACTACAGCTAGTATCACTCTGTCCTCCGATACAGAGGACCGGACACTGCAACAGAGAGCTAAGTCGTCTATTGACAACATTATTAAACGCAACAAACTTGATAAAACTGCGTTTAGGTACACATAGCTTCTGAAATTACGAAACATTTTTATTATGCACCACGATGTGACTCCGTATATGAACGAAGCCAGCGTTAACACAATCACAACCAACTGAATGATCAAGGATGCAAGAATATTTAGTTCGATTGTATTCAGTACTTCGCGCGTTTCGTTTGGAGACATGGCGACTATCAAGAGATGTGCTCAGGACGCGCCCTGGATGTGAACTGTGAACTTCTGCACTGACGACTAGCCTTCTTTACAAATGAAAAATAAATACGAGGAAAATAACAATGTGGTCCTTATCTCGTGTATAGTGTTTTACCTGTTCGTCTCTAAATATCGTGGTGAATTCGTTCAGTTACATTATTTTTCTTAATTTTTAAATATGATTCTAAAATGCACCTTAAATAATATTATGACATACCTAATTTTGTTTTATTTTCCGTCAGCAGTTTATTACTGCTCTAAGTTGTAACGCTGACTCGGTGAAGCGAGACAGCGCAATCATAACTAACTTTCAACATACATTGTTGTAGCGCAACGTTACCGCGACATCCCGATACCGCGACGTCACGTTACCACGAGGCACATTACCGCGGCATCACGTTACCCCGACATCACGTTACCACAACGCACATTATCGCGACATCACATTATCGCGACATCACATTATCGCGACATCACGTTACCGCGACATCACGTACCTGTGCTGCACGGTGCTGTTACTGAACGTTACTTTGATATAACGTTACCTCACCAGCACGTGTGTGCGACGGCGACGACATCACAGTGGTACGAGTCGGCGATACTCGGTTTATAGTTTATAGAATGCCATACCAATAATAATAATATTAAATTTAAAAAAGGATAACATTGATTTATTATTGATGTAAATACTCCGCGTCACTAACCTTAAGGCACTTAATTTCTCAGATAAGCCTCTTCTAAACTTCATACAAAATCCCTCGATAATTCCCGATTACAACTAACTAAAGGAACGACCAAGTCGATCGATATTGTTTGTACATTCAGTAAAACCACTTGTATAGTAGGTGATAGGGACAAAGTTTCCATATAAATAAGGACAACATTATGACGTCACTCAACACAAACTGCAAGCTAACTTTGTAGAAGTGAAGCCATTTGTTAGTAGCTAGTTAGGTTTCGGGGAGCGTCAGAGATATGTTTCAAAAGAAAACGAAAAGAGTTGCATGTTTAATACAGACTAACTTAATCCTATTACAAAATGAAACTACTTGCTAGGTTCTTATCGCTAACAGAAACTTAATCTAGGTTATGACCTTATGAATAAGAAGGGTTTTCTTGAAGCAACTCTGACAGGGTACGCACTCAAGTACCGGATTCTAAATTTATCTATATAAATAAAAATGAATCGCCAAATGTGTTCCTAAGCGCAAAACTTGAGAAAGGCTCGACCAATTCCGCTATTTTTTTTAAATATATTCCTTAAGGCATAAGGAAGGTTATTATGGAGAAAATAAAACATAAAAATTGCGTGGAGAATAGTAAAAACAACGCTTTTCTTTTCCCACTACAGGCCAATAACTTTTGACAGAACGAAGTCTGTCCGGGCAGCTAGTATAGAATTAATGCAGCATTCATAACTAACTGTACTTGTGCTCGCGTTGGAATAACAGCACAGAGTATATACAAGCTTTATGTAAATAATCAAGTTTTTAAAATAATGTATAATTATGACTACAAATTTTGAATAAGATGTGTGTACTTCTATGTGGTTTAATAAAGTACAAATGTAATAAAGAGGGTTGTTATCACAGGCACACCCCAAGCAAAGAGGCTACTCTTTAAATGCCTCCTTTGTGTTGAAAACATTGAAAACTTTTCCAGTATATCCGTAAAATATATAACTTATCACCTACAACCAATAATTCTGCACTGATACAAAATATTGAAAACAATGAAGACATGCAATTATATTCTGAATGTCCTGACACAATAATATAGTCATAGTTACTTTTACGTCATGGGAACTGCATACAGTACTGTCATAAATATTAAATGTACCTAACAAACTTGCTAGAATTGCGTTAAGATACATATAGTTTCTGAAATTAAGTACGAAACTTCTTAATGATGCACCACGATGTCACTCCGTATGAACACAGCCAGAGTCAGCACAAACACAATCAAACAAAATGACTATTTCTTTAACAAGATGCAATTCAGTCTGGTCTATTTCTGGACATGGCCGACATGGCAACTGTCAGGAGCTGTGCAGTATTCAATATGCTCCGTACAGGAAAACCAAATACAAGGAAAAAAACAATGTGGTTATTATGTATATTATTACATTAACTGTATTTAATAATATAAAGAAGTCTATAAATCTAACCAACGTAACGTGCCCCACTAGTATATAACTTCCTCTTAGCCTTTTCCCAATTATCTTGGGGTCAGCTTCCAGTCTAACCAGATGCGGCTGAATACCAGTATTTTACACGGAGCGACTGCCATCAGACCTCCGCAACCCAGTAACTGGGCAATGCCGATATCCTAAGGTTAAACCGTTTGTCAGACTTTCAGGCTTCTGACTACCCGTAACGACTGTCATAGGTATTCGTATGACACCCGGGACCGACAGCTTAACGTGCTCTCCGAGGCACGGAGGGGTCTCGATGTGTAACAAATGGTCACCCATCCACGGACTGACCGCGGCAAGCGCAGCTTAACCTCGCAAATCGTACGATCGGCGCGGTTGTTATTTAGCCACGAGCCCCTCCCCCACTAGTATATAACATTAGGTTTTATTCAACCATTCTTTCATTATATATATCTAGCCCACATTCTGCCACTGTTGGCCCTCCTGATCTGCACCAACTTATCTGGTCTTGTGCCAGTCACATCCATTGTCGCCTCGTGATCTTCACTGTGTCGTCACTGTCGTCAGACCATCTGGTCGTTGGTATTTCCGTGGCCACGATTTGGAGACAGCCTTGTTCGACCTTCCATCATTCCGCCTTACCCAGTATGGTACCCATCTCCACTTTAGGCTCGTGATCTGCTTACTTACATAAGCGGAGGAAAACGTCACAACGTGGCTTTATTTCTTCTAGTGTCTGATTACCGTGTTTTTGCTGCCACTATATTAGGTATACCACTAATATTAGGTAATTTATAATGTGACCAATCTAAAAATAAAAGTAGTTGGTTAACATAGCGCTCTGTTTATCAAAAATAAGACCTGCATTTCTTCACCTATGTTAACAAATAAATAAATAATTATTATTTCCTTTATTATTGTCTTTATTTATTTTAAAATACTTACAAATTACATTTTTAAATATTTCTATAAAAACACAAAAACATTTAAAAATATAAAAAATAGTAGTCCACCGGCATCGGGAACAGGGTCCAAACTGCCGGCAGTCAGGGCTCCAGAGAAAGGAACCTCCTCACTATGCGTGCCATGTCAAGGAGTACTGCTCTCTGTATCAAGCCCTTGATCCAGCCACCCAACGAGAGCCTCATGAGGTGAATATCGAGGCTCTTGGCTATTATACCATTCGCTGTAACGACTATCGGAACAATGACTGCTGAGTCCACATCCCACATGCCGACAACCTCGTGTGCTAGATCAAGATATTTTATTTGTTTATCTTTCTCAGCTTTCACGAGGTTCTCGTCATGAGGGACCGTGATATCAACAATCATTGTCCGGCGCTCTGATCGATCTATTACCACTATATCAGGCTTATTGGCTACAATAGTCCTGTCAGTGATAATAGATCGATCCCAGTACAATGTGGCATGACCATTCTCGAGAACTGGGTCGGGCACATACCTGTAGTACGGTACTTCCGATTCCACAAGGTTGTATTTCAAGGCAAGTTGCTGGTGAATAATCCTGGCCACCAGGTTGTGTCTGTGCAAGTACTCACCGTTGGCAAGACAAGAACAACCGGAAACAATGTGTCGGATAGATTCTCCCGGACGGTGGCATGCCCGACAGATGTCAACCGTGCCATCCTTCACAATATATTTCCTATAATTGTTCGTCATCATGACTTTGTCCATAATTGCACAAACAAAACCTTCGGTTTCCCCAAAGAGGTTACCAGAACGTAGCCAGGATACGGACGCTGAAAAGTCAACATCGGGCCCATGAAGGGCCCGATAGTAGCGCCCGTGTAGCTCCTTGCTTTGCCACACCACCTCGCGATCATTGGTACTAAGCACTGCAGGCTTGCGCCAGTTCTCTCTAGCCAAGGCGTGCGGGGTGAATCCCTTGTCCACTGCGACCACATCTCGGTGCATCACCCCTTCAGCTTGGAGGAAATACTCCCTGAGACTGTACACTTCGCGGTTGTGTAGGGTCTTAGCGTTTAAAAAGCCTCGACCCCCACACTTTCGCGGAATGTACAGCCTCATCACTGAAGAGCGTGGATGATGCATCCGATGTGCAGTCAGCAGTGCACGGACCCTTCTATCCAGGGCGTCAAGATCTGCCTGAGTCCACTTGAGTGTGCCGAAGGAGTACATCAAGACCGGTATGACCCAACCGTTAAAGGCGCGCACCTTGTTTCCGCCTGATAAAAGACTTTTCAGTAATTTATTCAGGCGGCCAAAGAAGCGCTCCCGCAACGATTGTCTCATGTCGGTCTCGCTGATGCCTAAAGCCTCCGACATACCCAAGTATTTGTAGGTCTCAGTTGGGGAGAGGGATCTAAGTTGTACGGAATTCGGGAGTTGGATTCCCTCGGATTCCGCAATCCTCCCTCGCTTTACATGCATGACCGCACATTTGTCCACACCAAATTCCATCCTAATAGAATTACTGAAGTTTTCAGTTACCTTCAGTAACTCCATTAGTTGCAAATCAGTGGGGGCAAATAGTTTTAGGTCATCCATGTAAAGGAGGTGGGATATTACTTGACCTCCTCTCCTCAACTGATAGCCTAGCCCTGTTCCCTCCAGCAATGTACTCAAGGGGTTCAAGGCCAAGCAAAACCACAGAGGACTCAGACTGTCACCCTGGAATATACCGCGCTCGATCCTTATCTGTTCCCCACTCCCTCTAATCCGTCGACATCCCGGATAGCGAAGGACCGTCCTCCAGTGCCTCATACATGACATCAGGAAGGTGCGAAGAGTTGTATTTATTTTATACAACTCTAGCACCCTCATGAGCCATGAATGTGGCACCGAGTCATAGGCCTTCTTATAGTCTATCCAACATGTCGACAGATCCTTTTGGGAGCGACGAACTTGTTGGCTAATGGCCATGTCAATGAGGAGCAGCTCTTTAGTACCGCGGGATCCTTTCCTACATCCATTTTGAGAGGCAGACATAATACAGTTATTGTCAATATGAGTGGTAATTTTGACTCTCAAAATGGATGTCAGGAGTTTATAGACCGTCGGTAAACATGTGATCGGTCTATAATTCTTGGGTTCCGCGGTACTACCAGATTTGTAGAGCAGGTGGGTAACTCCCGTTGTAAGGAACTGGGGTAGCGACCCAGACTCTAAGGACGATTGGAATTGGGACGCCAAGCGAGCGTGCGAGCTGCGTAGCCACTTTAGCCAAAAGTTGTGCAGCCCATCCGGCCCCGGAGACTTCCAATTGGGCAATGGACGGGCTGCATCGGCCACGTCTTGGGGGGGTGATTGTTATTGGCTCCATTTCCGCTATTGGTTCGCACGCTTGCTCGATATCCCGCATCCAACCATCCTCGGTGTGAGCGATGGGCACCGACCAGATGCTGTTATTATTAATTCAGAGAGCCACGCCCTGTCCAGCAGTGGGTATCGTGAAGCGCGACTAACGGATGATGTGAAGAGAATGAGCACGAGCATCCCTCTGTCTGCTCTAACTATGAACTGCAATCGCCAACCCCTCGGCCAAGCGTAGTTATTATGGAACTACCCCTTTGACTGTTCATTGTAGCGATCATTGGGAGGCTTATGTCCAGCAGTGGACGTTTACGGACTGACGTTATGAAAGGCAATAAAACAGTATTTTTAGGAATATACATTTATTTAAAACTAAAGGTGTACCTAAATACTTATATTAAACTCTGCATCACCAACTTCAAGAGACTCACCCCCCTGGCAGTTAACACTTCTTTGATAAGCCTGTTCAAAACTACAAAAAACCTTTTACACAATGGCTTATGTTGTGATTTTCATAAACTTATGTTATTGGTTCTTAATCGATTTGCAAAAAAGTCCTGCCATAATTCCCGATTACATTTTACTAAAGGCAGGAAAATATTAATTGATATTGTTTGTAAGTTAAATAAAACCATTGATAAGATAGGTATATAGGGAACAAGTGTATCCAATATCAAATTTAAGAATACTATGACGTCGCTCAACACAAATATCAATGTCGCTATGTAGAAACGACGCCATTTGTCAGTAGCTGTATTCGTGCTCGCGTTAGAACTGCAGAATAGTGTAACTATAAGTATCATGTAAAGAATCAAGTTTATAAGTAAAGGTAAAACTAAGATTCCAATTTCGAGGTAAAAACCTATGATATTATACGAAGTATAAATTATAGGAAGTACAAATATACTTAAAAGTGTTGTTATCATAGGCACACCCCAAGCAAAGAGGTTACTCTTTAAATGCTTCCTTCGTGTTTCTACATTGAAAACTTTTACAATATCAACGTAAAATATAATACATATCACCAATAACCAATAATTTTGCGCAGTTAAAAAATATAGAAAACAATAAAAACATGCACTAATTATGGGG
This sequence comes from Amphipyra berbera, assembly GCA_910594945.2. Classification (NCBI taxonomy): domain Eukaryota; kingdom Metazoa; phylum Arthropoda; class Insecta; order Lepidoptera; family Noctuidae; genus Amphipyra; species Amphipyra berbera. Next base: position 3,606,362 of record OU343146.1, read on the forward strand.
TTGTCATGACATTTTGACACATATATCCCATGGAAGAAACCGCAAGTCAGGAGTACTGAATGGAATGATAAACGTAACACACTTGCTAGAATTAAGCTGAGATACACATGGTTTCGGAAATGACGAAACTTTTTAATGATGCACCACGATGTCACTCCGTATATAAAAGCAGCCAGAGTCAGCACAAGCACAATCAACAAAATTACTAGTTCCAGAACAAGATCCAGTTCTCCTTCAGTCATTTCGTGCGTTTCGTCTTCAGACTTGGCGAATATCACAACTGTTCAGGCCGCTCGCTGAATGTACACTTCTTCTTCTGTCGTGTCGATTGACCAAACAATTTGAATCTATGTGAACGCGTGTATACTAAATCAAACAGCCCCCGACCCTTTGCGACTCGTAGGTACAGCGTTGTCACTGGTTCAGTGTCGATCAAAGACTGCAGTAGTATTCAAGCCTTCACAAAGAAATACTAGACATAAGGAAAAAACAATGTGGTCATTATCAGGAGCGGTATTTTCCGCTGTCCGCGACAAAGTCTTGAGTAATTCGTTAGTTTATTTGTCATATTAAATGTATTTAAATATTAATTTTAATTACAAATTGGCTTAAATAATTATTAATGTATCCTGTTATTTTATTTATGTCAGATTGTCCTCCTTCAAAACAACAATAATTATCGTTAATGTCTGGATCATTATTATTTTTAGTGTTCCATTTATAACTTTGTGTGAGGTATATGAAAGATAAGGGAGTAAATATTATATATTTGACATGGAAGAATAGAAGAGGAAAACACATTACGCCGACGACAAGCAACTTGGGACCAGGTCAGGTAGATGATCACGATGACGATTTATACCAGTGATGCCCAAAGTCGTCTATATCGACCCTCAGGGGTCGACAACGACTCATAAGGGGTCCTTGTGGGAGAAAAAAATAACTAGGGGTCGGTGAAATGTAAACGGGGGTCCACGATAGTGGATCTCATTTAAGCAGGTTGTGACTTTAATTTTGACTTTCCATTAATAGAATAACCCATTTTTTCTTAGCGATTTTATGTAATTGGTAATATACTAAATATTATTTTGGTTCATTTTAATGTGAATTTCATTAATAAATGTATAAAACTTAACGTGCGTTATTGTTTTTTCGCTCTACACCTCACTACAGTTAGAAATCAGTCAAAAATACATTTGAAGTCGATGAATTGCGTCTACACAAAACCGAAAAACATGGCAAGTAGTCTACGAGACAAAATGTTTGGAGACCTCTGAGTTATACCTATGACTAATATACTCCTTGTACACACAAAGAAAGATCAAACTATATGCTTACTCACAGTTTACAAGTCCATTACAGTCTCTAAATGCACTACACAGGTGACCGTACAAACAAAGAGTACCTCTTACACGTCACACATTCTCCAAATATTTTCTTAACTTCTGCTTTGCATCAAATATAACATATTTAGCCCATTCCTGTCCGACTGCTGGGCACGGGTCTTGTCTCAGAATGAGTAGGGTTTAAGCCTTAGTCTACCACGCTGGCCTGGTGCAGGTTGGCAGACTATACGCACCATCGAGAACTTTATGTAGCCCTCTCATGTGAGCAGGTTTCCTCACGATGTTTTTCCTTCACCGTTAAGGCAAGGGATAATCAAATTCTGATCAGCGCATGAATTCGAAAAGTCAGAAGTAGTAAACGAGGGTCTAAGTTCGATGCTTGATGTTGCTATGCAATAACAAATGCTTGTCTTACATGCATGAGGATGCATTGAAGACAAGCATTTGTTAGGAAATGCAAGTGTGTATGTAGATTAAGATTGACATCTAAAAGTGTAAAGGTCTGATAGACACCTTCATGGGTAAGTAATAGGGGATTTATTAGGAAAATAACAGTAGACACGACTAGGTATTTATTTCAATCATTATTGAGATCACTAATAAGAAAACTAGTCGCTCATTCAACAAGTAATAGCCTAGTGGAATGCAAAGTCTTAAGTCTCTAGTTCAAACCTCTGACTTTTGGGATTCATGTGCGTATCGTCACTTGCTTAAAAACGGTGAAGGAAAATATCATGAGGAAACCGGCATGACTGAGGGATATTTCTTGACGGCATGTGAAACCAAGTTAGAGGTCCATGGGCAGCATAAACTCTGATACCACCACCAATGGAGAAGAACGAGCGATAAATTCCATGGTAGTTCTTTTCAAAAATAGTTTATTAACAAGTTAACATTATGTTATCATTAAGTATTACAATTATACAAACAAGAGCAAAATTTTCATAATGGACGAGTTTACAACAAGTTGTTAACAAGAAGGTCAATTTTACATATTCAATAACCCAACGATTACACATAGTTTATACAGGTTGTAAATGAAATCAAGTAATTCCTTCAATCCTCGTGATGTAGGTACTGCTGACATAGATTAAACATGCACGGAACACTTTTGGATTCAATAATCTGCTCGCCACGCGGTCATTTGTCTCGGGGCGCTAAAATGCCTCACGTTAAGAACACATGTTTACATTTTGTAATTTTTTTCCATGGTATCTAAAATTAACCGTGTAGATTTAAACAATAATGCAAACCAAGAAACAAATCAAGACTAAAATTTTATTCGTAAACAATTTGTTAATTCATTAAATTCATAGATCTCGATCGATTTGCAAAAAACTTCCCCCATAATTCCCGATTACATTTGACTAAAGGAAAGAATAAGTCGATCGATATTATTTGTAGGTTCTCTAAAACTTTTGTTAAGATAGGTACATAAGGAATATACTCATTCAATATAAAACCGATCAATACCATGAAATCACTCAACACAAATATCAACGTCGCTATGTAGAAACGACGCCAATTATTAGTAGCTGTACTCGCGCTCGTGTTAGAAGTGTTAGAACAACAGAATAGAGTACTTACAATTATTATGTAAAAAATCAAGTTTATAAATAAAGGTAAAACTATGATTCCTTCTTCGAGATTATCACTTAGAATATAATCCTCAAATTCGTCTAGAATTATATGTCTTAATATAAAATTAAAGAGGGTTGTTATCACGGGCACACCCCAAGCAAAGAGGCTACTCTTTAAGTACCTCCTTTGCGTATGTCCATTGAAAACTTTTACAATATCAACGTAAAATATATAACCTATCACCAACAACCAATAATTCTGCACTGTCATAAAGTATGCATAACAATAAAAACATGCAATTTCGGCATAAAGCATATTCACCAGAGTAATACATTCAGTTAATCTTTGGCTTAGTGTCTCGATGTCAACATCATCATCATCATCATGATCTAGACATAATGTGTCAACATTACTGTAAAAGCTGAATACTGTTATAAATGTTAAGCGTAAAAAACTTGCAAGAATGGCGTTAAGATACACATAGTTTTTAAAATTACGAAACTGCTTTATTATGCACCACGATGTCGCTCCGTATATGAATGCAGTCAGAGTCAGCACAATCACAATCGACTCAATGACTGTGTCCTCAAGAAGAGTCGGTTCTGTTTCAGTCATGTCTATTTCAGACGTATTGTTTTGAGACATGGCGACTATCACGAGTGCTCCGGGCGCGCGCTGAATGTAGGTACACTTCTTCTTCTTCTGTCGTGTCGATTGACCGAACAATTTAAGTTTATGTGTATGCGTGTATATTAAATTAGACAGCCCCCAACCGTTTGCGACACGTACTGCGTTGTAACTGTGCAGGGCCGACAGTGTCGACTAGCGTTCGCAAAGAAACATTAAATACAAGGAAATAAAAAATAATGGTGGTTAATATCTGAAGTTTTATTTTTGATTAAACATTTATTATCTGAAATGGTATTTTTAATTAAACAGTATTCAGTAATTAATACAATCTATCCTGTTTGCCATTCCCGGTCATTTTATCAGCATAATTATCATTTCATTTGTACCTATTTCCTGGTATATTATCGAATAAGGTCAACAACATATTTCATGATAATACTTACTTAATCATTTCTTTCTCTATTTATTTTGAAATAACCAACGATGGCAAAATTATTATTAAAGAAACACTCATCATAAGTGGCAATTCCTAAGCGAACAGGCTGCTCTTAAAACCCATCTACTGACGTCACAGCAAAATGCTTAAACGATATCCACATACAATATCCAACATAGGACCAGCACCTAACAGTGTGCCGCTAGGCCAAAGTATGCTATTGTAGCATGATACGTCAAACGCGCTTCCCTTTCAATTACCTGAAAACGACGATTTATCGTGTACATACATGGCGTACAGACATGGCGACTATTGCGAGTGCCCACGACGCGCGCTGAATGTACACTTCTTCTTGTTTCGTGTCGATTGACCGAACAATTTAAGTTTATGTGTACGGATGTATATTAAATTAAACAGCCCAAACCGTTTGCGGCACAAAGGTACCTACTGCGTTGTCACTGGTACAATGTAAACTAGCCTAAATAAAGAAAAATTAAATACAAGGAAACAACATTGTGGTCATTACCTTAAGTGGTATGTTCAGCTGTCCACGTCGTACTCATGTGTTATTCCGAATTTTATTTGTAATATTAAAATTATTTAAATATTATTTTCATCTATTATTCAGCTTATTAACGCGTAGGTATTATGATTAAGTAATTCGTGTAATTCCTTCAAATCTCGTAGTCTATTGCCGACATAGATTAACTCTGTGAGGGATTATTTAGGATTCAACAAAACATTTTTTTTAAAATTGAAACAACGTGTGGCATTTTGGTGCCTTATGTTAAATGACCACGTGGAGCGGAGCGATTCCGGCTGGCACGGAGCGCAGCCAATACAAAGAGCGTAGCCGGCATGGAGCGTCGTCTTTCGGAGCGTCGAGCGGCGTGTGCCGCACGTTACTGCGACATCGTGCTGTGAAGTAGTAACGTTACCGCGGCAGCACGTGTGGCACAGACATGGTGCTGCTGTTGACATTAATACTCCAACTTGAATATGAACAGAGCTGAATCAACTTTCGTAAAATCGCTGTCTAAATGAAGGCAAGCTCTCAAGAAAGATACTTCTCATCGAAGAATTAATGTAAGTACTAATATCCTTAACTATTAAAAGATTTGTAAAGCTGAGTCTGCTGCGACAAAAATCTAACAAAACATGCTTAGTGAACACTCGGACCAATTATAACTATTTATAACACAGGACCTAAACAGTTATATGGTCGTAGCATACCCAAGAGTGCACCTACAGGTCTGTAGTATGTTGAAGGAAGTCAGGATGTCAAACCCTCCGTATCACCGAATTAACATGAAGTATTTTCCTCCTAGCCATTTCCCAACTACGTTGGGGTCAGCTTCCAATCTAACCGGATGCGACTGAATACCAGTATTTTATACGAAGCGGCTGCCATCAGACCTCTGCAATCCAGTTACTGGGCAATGCCGATATCCTAAGGTTAGACCGGTTGTCAGACTTTCGTGCTTCTGACCACCCGAAACGGCATGTTCTTATGACACCTGGGACCGACGGTGTAACGTGCTCTCCGAGACACGGACGGGTCTCGATGTGTAACAAACGGTCACCCATTCACGGGCTGACCGCGGCAAGCGCAGCTTAGCCTCGCAGATCATATCGGATCGGCGCGGTCGTTAATTAGCCACGAGCTTCTTATCAACGTCAAATATAACATAACTAAAAGGTGATAACGCCATTCTTGCAAGTTTTTTACGCTTAACATTTATAACAGTATTCAGCTTTTACAGTAATGTTGACACATTATGTCTAGATCATGATGATGATGATGATGTTGACATCGAGACACTAAGCCAAAGATTAACTGAATGTATTACTCTGGTGAATATGCTTTATGCCGAAATTGCATGTTTTTATTGTTATGCATACTTTATGACAGTGCAGAATTATTGGTTGTTGGTGATAGGTTATATATTTTACGTTGATATTGTAAAAGTTTTCAATGGACATACGCAAAGGAGGTACTTAAAGAGTAGCCTCTTTGCTTGGGGTGTGCCCGTGATAACAACCCTCTTTAATTTTATATTAAGACATATAATTCTAGACGAATTTGAGGATTATATTCTAAGTGATAATCTCGAAGAAGGAATCATAGTTTTACCTTTATTTATAAACTTGATTTTTTACATAATAATTGTAAGTACTCTATTCTGTTGTTCTAACACTTCTAACACGAGCGCGAGTACAGCTACTAATAATTGGCGTCGTTTCTACATAGCGACGTTGATATTTGTGTTGAGTGATTTCATGGTATTGATCGGTTTTATATTGAATGAGTATATTCCTTATGTACCTATCTTAACAAAAGTTTTAGAGAACCTACAAATAATATCGATCGACTTATTCTTTCCTTTAGTCAAATGTAATCGGGAATTATGGGGGAAGTTTTTTGCAAATCGATCGAGATCTATGAATTTAATGAATTAACAAATTGTTTACGAATAAAATTTTAGTCTTGATTTGTTTCTTGGTTTGCATTATTGTTTAAATCTACACGGTTAATTTTAGATACCATGGAAAAAAATTACAAAATGTAAACATGTGTTCTTAACGTGAGGCATTTTAGCGCCCCGAGACAAATGACCGCGTGGCGAGCAGATTATTGAATCCAAAAGTGTTCCGTGCATGTTTAATCTATGTCAGCAGTACCTACATCACGAGGATTGAAGGAATTACTTGATTTCATTTACAACCTGTATAAACTATGTGTAATCGTTGGGTTATTGAATATGTAAAATTGACCTTCTTGTTAACAACTTGTTGTAAACTCGTCCATTATGAAAATTTTGCTCTTGTTTGTATAATTGTAATACTTAATGATAACATAATGTTAACTTGTTAATAAACTATTTTTGAAAAGAACTACCATGGAATTTATCGCTCGTTCTTCTCCATTGGTGGTGGTATCAGAGTTTATGTAAGATACACATAGTTTTTAAAATTACGAAACTGCTTTATTATGCACCACGATGTCGCTCCGTATATGAATGCAGTCAGAGTCAGCACAATCACAATCGACTCAATGACTGTGTCCTCAAGAAGAGTCGGTTCTGTTTCAGTCATGTCTATTTCAGACGTATTGTTTTGAGACATGGCGACTATCACGAGTGCTCCGGGCGCGCGCTGAATGTAGGTACACTTCTTCTTCTTCTGTCGTGTCGATTGACCGAACAATTTAAGTTTATGTGTATGCGTGTATATTAAATTAGACAGCCCCCAACCGTTTGCGACACGTACTGCGTTGTAACTGTGCAGGGCCGACAGTGTCGACTAGCGTTCGCAAAGAAACATTAAATACAAGGAAATAAAAAATAATGGTGGTTAATATCTGAAGTTTTATTTTTGATTAAACATTTATTATCTGAAATGGTATTTTTAATTAAACAGTATTCAGTAATTAATACAATCTATCCTGTTTGCCATTCCCGGTCATTTTATCAGCATAATTATCATTTCATTTGTACCTATTTCCTGGTATATTATCGAATAAGGTCAACAACATATTTCATGATAATACTTACTTAATCATTTCTTTCTCTATTTATTTTGAAATAACCAACGATGGCAAAATTATTATTAAAGAAACACTCATCATAAGTGGCAATTCCTAAGCGAACAGGCTGCTCTTAAAACCCATCTACTGACGTCACAGCAAAATGCTTAAACGATATCCACATACAATATCCAACATAGGACCAGCACCTAACAGTGTGCCGCTAGGCCAAAGTATGCTATTGTAGCATGATACGTCAAACGCGCTTCCCTTTCAATTACCTGAAAACGACGATTTATCGTGTACATACATGGCGTACAGACATGGCGACTATTGCGAGTGCCCACGACGCGCGCTGAATGTACACTTCTTCTTGTTTCGTGTCGATTGACCGAACAATTTAAGTTTATGTGTACGGATGTATATTAAATTAAACAGCCCAAACCGTTTGCGGCACAAAGGTACCTACTGCGTTGTCACTGGTACAATGTAAACTAGCCTAAATAAAGAAAAATTAAATACAAGGAAACAACATTGTGGTCATTACCTTAAGTGGTATGTTCAGCTGTCCACGTCGTACTCATGTGTTATTCCGAATTTTATTTGTAATATTAAAATTATTTAAATATTATTTTCATCTATTATTCAGCTTATTAACGCGTAGGTATTATGATTAAGTAATTCGTGTAATTCCTTCAAATCTCGTAGTCTATTGCCGACATAGATTAACTCTGTGAGGGATTATTTAGGATTCAACAAAACATTTTTTTTAAAATTGAAACAACGTGTGGCATTTTGGTGCCTTATGTTAAATGACCACGTGGAGCGGAGCGATTCCGGCTGGCACGGAGCGCAGCCAATACAAAGAGCGTAGCCGGCATGGAGCGTCGTCTTTCGGAGCGTCGAGCGGCGTGTGCCGCACGTTACTGCGACATCGTGCTGTGAAGTAGTAACGTTACCGCGGCAGCACGTGTGGCACAGACATGGTGCTGCTGTTGACATTAATACTCCAACTTGAATATGAACAGAGCTGAATCAACTTTCGTAAAATCGCTGTCTAAATGAAGGCAAGCTCTCAAGAAAGATACTTCTCATCGAAGAATTAATGTAAGTACTAATATCCTTAACTATTAAAAGATTTGTAAAGCTGAGTCTGCTGCGACAAAAATCTAACAAAACATGCTTAGTGAACACTCGGACCAATTATAACTATTTATAACACAGGACCTAAACAGTTATATGGTCGTAGCATACCCAAGAGTGCACCTACAGGTCTGTAGTATGTTGAAGGAAGTCAGGATGTCAAACCCTCCGTATCACCGAATTAACATGAAGTATTTTCCTCCTAGCCATTTCCCAACTACGTTGGGGTCAGCTTCCAATCTAACCGGATGCGACTGAATACCAGTATTTTATACGAAGCGGCTGCCATCAGACCTCTGCAATCCAGTTACTGGGCAATGCCGATATCCTAAGGTTAGACCGGTTGTCAGACTTTCGTGCTTCTGACCACCCGAAACGGCATGTTCTTATGACACCTGGGACCGACGGTGTAACGTGCTCTCCGAGACACGGACGGGTCTCGATGTGTAACAAACGGTCACCCATTCACGGGCTGACCGCGGCAAGCGCAGCTTAGCCTCGCAGATCATATCGGATCGGCGCGGTCGTTAATTAGCCACGAGCTTCTTATCAACGTCAAATATAACATAACTAAAAGGTGATACTAACCGCTAATTAACAGTATTTTCAATAATTAATACAACTTATCCTGTTTACCAGCATATTGTTCCATTTGTACCTATTTATAGGTGTTGCTTAACGACCTAAAGCTCAAAGTAGCTAAGCGATTAAATTACTACGATACGGATTGCAGATTCGACTTCCATAAACATATTAACATAATTAGCCCATTACTATCCCACTGCTGAGCACGGGCCTCTTTTCAGAATGAGAAGGGTATTTTTATGGAGCCCTCTCAGGTATGCTGGATTCCTCAAGATGTTTTTTCCTTCACCGTTAACACGAGTGATAATCAAATTCTGATTCGCACTTTCAAAAAGTCAGAGGTACGGGCCGGGATCGAGCTTAGACCCTGCATGGTAAATGATACATTATTTTTATTTCTGTAAATAAATCTGTTACAGACACTTTTACAATTCAGTGTAGTGTTTTTTTTTAAACTAGATGGCGACGGCAGTTCCTATCTGACTAGCTCTGAGAAGAAAAGCCGAAACAAACTCGGAAGAAACTCAGAAGGTTTCTTGTGGCCTTTTTAGGAAAGTGCAATAGCAGGTTTGAGTTGACCTGTCCTAAGTGACGGCACGCATACATCAGTCATCGCGTAGCTCTAACCTTATTTTAGGGAGCTCAACAACCCGACCGCCGCACGACGCTACCAATCAGCTGGACATTTGCGTGGGGCACAAAAAAAACACAAAGCCGCCAAACAGTTACAAAATTCATGTATAAAGCTAGCCTACATGGGGCTCACGTTTACAATATGATAAAAAAAAGTAGAAAGGCAAGCGTCAAGCCGCTATGCTGTCACTGCTCCCATCTATTTGCTGACTCCCAAACGGAACAAATATTTACGTGGACTAATCGCTGTTTCAGGTCTGGGTGGCTGTTAACGCCACCACGACACAGAAGACAACAACACGACACAAAAGACAAGTATGGGACAAAGTGTTTTTGTGATAAAAAGTTTCAACACCATAATAGCAAGAAAAACAGTATTTTCAGGATTACACATTTATTTATTATCAAGGTAAATAAAACAACAACAGAATCGTGTAGGGATGAATCTATCATTACAGTCATTGCTAATATCATCAGTCTGTTAGGACTACGAGCATGGCAAAAATAGTAAATTAAACCAACATAGACTCTCCACCACTGAAAGTACTTATATTTGGGTTAGTGATTAGATACAGAAGATAGTTCACAATATGATAATTTACACAAGATCAGAAAATAAGGACAAGCTAATCAGATATCAAAGGTCAGACTTCTTCGGCTGGTCGACACAGAAAGCTCCCCTTCGTCGAATGACAACCGCTTTTACATCATGGGGTCTGTTGATTCATATTGACGACTACCTTCCTTTATCAACATTGCCCAGTGGTACCGATAACAATAGATAGATTACTCGTTATTGTGCACCAGTTACAAAGATGATACAAAACACATTTTATAAAATATTGTACAGATGGCGGTGTTATCGCACTCAGCGACCTCTGCCAGCGATGGACAGAAATTGTTACGTATAAACGGAAAATACTTATACTTACTTATATTACTAAATACTTCTATTTAATTACTCTACATCACAAAATAGGAGGTACTTATGAGGCTTCCATAGTCCCGTAATTAAAGCCTCGAGAAAAATAGATACAAAAAAAACATACGACACTGACCTGATGGGTTTTGCTTCTTTGATAAGCTTGTTATAAATTACAATTACATTAATAACTTAACTACACAATTAAGCAATATTGGTATGTAATCGGTTTGCGTAAAAGTCCAGCCATAATTCCCGATTATATCTAACAAAAGGAAGAAATATGTCGATCATTATGATTTGTAAGTTCATTAAAACCACTTGAATGGTGGATGGTAAGTTTAAAATTGTGACCCACATTAACGAAGACAACACTATGACATCACTTAACACAAACAACAAAGTGGCTATATATTTAAAAGCGACGCCAGTTGTTGGTAGCTGTACTCGCGCTCGCGTTCGAACAACAGAATAGAGAACATACAATTCTTATATAAATGATCAAGTTTGCTTTGGCTCATTGGAATAATCAAGTTCTGTTATGTGCTCTAGAGGGATAATACGTAAAAAATGTAGGAATAAAACATGTTTTGTTGCAATTTCTACTAAAATACCAAATTACCTTCTGGAATAATCATGTTTCTTTTTATATGTTCCATGTTTGACAAAATCATGCGTTTTTTTCTGGTGGTTCTATCAAGTTTTGACAAACTTTTGATTTCGCTGTGTTTAAATTTCAAAGTTACCAACCAAAAACAAAATGATACCAATGGGGAAGAACGAGCAAGAAAACAGCATGGTTGTTCTTTTCAAAAATAGTTTATCAAAAAGTTAACACTATGTTATCATTAAGTATTACAATTAGAGACAAACAAGATTTTTATAATGGACGGGTTTACAACAAGTTGGTAACAAGAAGATCATTTTTGCATATTCAATAACCCAACGATTACACATAGTTTATATACAGTACACATACACAAACTATGATTACTCATCAATATAGAAAAAGATAACAATATACTAATAACGTACAATTAGACAATAATAACAAATACTTGACTCACTTGGCGCCTTGTAGTCGATCCTTAAAAAAGCGCGGACTGGCTCATGACTAGGGTTTTATATCCTCCCCATCTCACTACCTCTCTGAATATTAAGTCCACCCTTTTCAACCATTCGTACATTTTTCTAAATATATTTTAATATTGATAACCTTAATTGAATTTAATTCAGTAAAGGTTGTAAAACATAATAAGATAATTAATTCATTTCTTAAAACAGTTTATCTGTTACCTTTTGATGAATTGTGTAAAACACAACATCAACTGAACTCACCATATTTTTATCATTTGAAGCCAATTAGAACATCAAGATAGCAAATTAAAATCTAAGTAATATTATAAGTACAGTTTATAATTATAAGTACAGTTTATACTTATAAGTACAGTTTATAATTATAAGTACAGTTTATAATTCTGATTAAATGAATGTGATGTGAAAGTACTTAAGTTTTCCCGGCTTCGCACGGGTGGACATTTTTCCCGTTTCTGTACATTTTTTCATTTATGCTCCGCTCCTATTGGTTACGACCATATATAGATGATATATAGCCTATAACCTTCCTCGATAAATAGACTATCCAACACAAAAATATTTTTTATATTTTCATACATTTAACACTCGATACACAAACGTGGTAGTAGCGTTTCCTTTATGAAAAAACTCACACTCGGGGTACAGAAAAGCCTGTTTCATTTTGAACGTTTTAATTTGTCTTCATAAACACTTTCATAGTTAAAGAAAAAAACGATTATAAAAATAATTTTACATAATTCTACATATTCTGACACGTTCAACCACTAAATCCAAAAAAAAATTGCTTACATAAGATCATTCATAATAATATAACATTTCAGATTAATTAAATAATGATTAAAAATACACTGGTAAAAGTATCACTAGACATTTAATGTTCTAATTATCTCGTAAGTACCTGTTTGTGAATTATTAATCTTTGGAAGTGAGGTATCGATAATTAAACAATAATACAAACCAAGAAACAAATCAAGACTAAAATTTAACTCGTAAACAGTTTCTTAATTCATTCAATTCATAGATCTTGATCGATTTGCAAAAAACTTCCCCCATAATTCCCGATTACATTGAACTAAAGGAAAGAATAAGTCGATCGATATTATTTGTAATTTCGCTAAAACCCTTCTTAAGATAGGTACATAGGGAATAAACGCTCTTAATATAAAACTGATCAATTCTATTAAATCACTCAACACAAATATCAACGTCGCTATGAAGAAACGACGCCATTTGTTAGTAGCTGTACTCGCGCTCGCGTTAGAAGTGTTAGAACAACAGTATAGAGTATTTACAATTATTATGTAAAATATCAAGTTTATCCATAAAGGTAAAACTAGGATTCCATTTGCGAGAGGATCACTTAGATAATCACTAAATCCGTCTAGTATTAAATGGTCTAATATTATATCAAAGAGGGTTGTCATCACAGGCACACCCCAAGCAAAGAGGCTACTCTTTAAATACCTCCTTTGAGTATGTCCATTAAAAACTTTTACAATATCAACGTAAAATATATAACCTATCACCAACAACCAATAATTCTGCACTGTTACAAAGTATTCATAACAATACAAACAAGCAAATTCAACATAGAATATATTTATCATTAAAGTACCACATTCAGTCCATGCTTGAATTACTGTTGCGATGTCATCATCATCATCACCATCAAGATCCTGACATAATGTGTCAGCATAACTGTAAAAGCCGAATACTGTTTCAAGTGTTAAGTGTAACAAACTTGCTAGAATTGCGTTAAGATACACATAGTTTCTAAAATTACGAAACTGTTTTATTATGCACCACGATATCACTCCGTATATGAATGCACTCAGAGTTATGACAAGCACAATCGACGGAATGACTTTTTCCTCAAGAAGACGCAGTTCTGTTTCAGTCATGTCTATTTCAGGCGTATTGTTTTGAGACATGGCGACTATCACGAGTGTTCAGGCCGCGCGCTGAATGTACACTTCTTCTTCTTCTGTTGTGTCGATTGACCGATAAATTAAGCTTATATGTACGCGTGTATATTAAATTAAATAGCCCCTGACCGTTTGCGACACGTACTGCTCTGTAACTGTGCACCGTCGAGTAGCCCTCACAAAGGAACATTAAATACAGCAGTATACTGTAGCATAACTGAACTAAAAGGTGATATTAAACACTAATTAAACAGTACATTCAGTAATTAATACAACTTATCCTGTTTACCAGCATATTGTTCCATTTGTTGGTGTAGATTAATGACTGAAGCTTAAAGTAGCTACGCGGTTAAATCACTGCGATACGGATTGCAGGTTCGACTCCCATAATCATAATAACACAATTAGCCCATTACAGTGTGTGCTGCACGCGATGCTACGCGAGTCAGCGAAACTAAGCAGTTTCATGGTTTAGAGTGAACCAGTAATTATGAAATATTACTTAAATGGGAAATTGTTCTAAGATGAGTTTTCCTTTGCATTTATTATTGAAGTCGCAAGAAATGCATGTTTATTAACCCGTACACTTTGATAGCGAATAAAAAATAGGTATTTAGAATAATTGTTTTATTTAGATATTATCATAGAAAAATGGTACCCTGTACAGAATAACTAGGCCCAAGTTCTTTATAACCAAGTTTCCCAACGTGTTTGCCTAAAAAAACAATCTAAGCTGTCAAGAAAGAAAGAAAAATATTTACTTCGCATAAACCACAAAGAAACAGACATAATTATAAAATAAAATTGTCAAGCAGACACCTTTAACTTTATAGTAAACCACAAAGTGGAAAGTGATCGAGTTGATCATTTTCCACGTCTAACCTAACCTATCTGAGTCGGAATGATGAGATCAGAGATCTTAACTTTATCACAATTACATATTGTAGTTGAATTATTTATCAGCCTAGCATTTCCCCACAGACGCTAGGGTTGGTTTCAAGTCCTACCACAATGCGTCGAGGCCACGAATACTGAATTGTTGGGTTAGTCTAAGAGATATTATAAATTAAGGTGAATGCGATCAGTCGGCCCACCGACAACATTTGCCAGGTGCTGAGTTCAAATCAGGTGTTAAATTATAGCTAACATCTGTTTTTCTTTTAAATGATGTAATATGTTTAACCAGTAACAATTTAGGTTGAATAATCTTTATTCATGTCATATAATTATTATTATTTCGCGCTCGCATTTGGTGTACCCCTCTTTCTAATTTCAAAGTAATCTCTTGAATACAACTCACGCGGGGGAGTGGGATTGTGTACGTAAACGCACCGACTATACACGAGAAGCCTTAGAATGGGGAACGTTATTTGTAAATATAAAAAGTATTGACGTCGCAAAGGCAAAAAACGCAATATTTTTAGGTTAATACATGTATTTATTATCGTTTTCAATATAAATACCTAGATGAATAAATTCTCTGCATCACAAACTTACATGATATTTATTCTGAATCGATTTGCAAAAAAATCCTGCCATAATTCCCGATTCGATTTTACTAAAGGAAGGAATATGGCGATTGCTATTGTTTGTATGTTTGATAAAACCACTATTAAGATAGATAAAATGGGAATAATTCTACCCAATATAAAAAGGGACAATACTAAGAAATCACTGAACACAAATATTAACGTTGCTATGTAGAAACGACGCCATTTGTCAGTAGCTGTAGTCGCGCTTACGTTTGAAGTATTAGAACAACAAAAAAGCGTCCTTACAATTATTATGTAAAGAATAAAGTTTATTAATAAAGTTAAAACTATGACTCCAAGTTCGAGGTGTACACCTACATAATGATACTTTGACAGATGAGCTACAAATTTATTAAAGAGAGTTGTTATCACAGGCGCACCCCAAGCAATGAGGCTACTTTTTAAATACCTCCTTTGTATATCTACATTGAAAACTTTAACAATATCAGCGTAAAATATATAACTTATCACCAACAACCAATAATTCTGCACTGTAAAACAGTATTCAAAACAATAGAACAATGCGAAATAATCCACATGTCTACAATTAGAAAATCTCTTATCAATACAATAGTCCGTTACTGTGATAAATATCAAACGTAAAAAACTTGATATACAAGGTTAGTCGGAAAGGGGGTACTAAGCCGCGGGCTACCTAAAGTATCACTGATGACTATTACAAAGCAATTGTTAAAATTTCAAAATTCGATAATTATTATTTGCATGAATTTTTTTTTTATTTTAGTTTTTTCAAAAAAAAAACATACCTGCTTTAGTTATGAATTCAGAAAATTATTTTTCTAATCCGTTACCCCAAATATGACCTAAATTGTAAAAACAGCTGATCATAGCTATGGACAGATAGATTTTAGCATATTTTTTACGAAATCTTTGAAAAGCTATTTCTCTTAAACTATCGAGTTTTGGGGAAAGTTGTAGAACAAAAGTTATCCCTTATTATGGGTACTTTAACACCCTTTCGGCTTAGTACCCCCTTTCCGACTAACCTTGTAATTAAGTTCAGATACACATAATTTTTGAAATGCCGAAATTTCTTAATGATGCACCACGAAGTCACTCCGTACAGGAATGTAACCAGTGTCAGCACAAGCACAACGAACTCAATGGCAAGTTCCAGTTCTCTATCAATCAGGTATATTTCGCGCGTTTCGTCTTCAGACATGGCGACTATCACGAGTGCTCACGACGCGCGCTGAATGTATGTACCAGTGGCGAAGGCTCCATACAACTCGATTCCTATCGGCTTCCCTTTCAAAATATGGCAAATACTAGTATCTATTATTTTCAATTATCATTTAAACAAATAACTAGGTATTTACGAAGTTACATTGCAGGTATAACATTTGCTTATGAAAGTAACAATGAAAGAAATAAATAAACGCCTACATTTTTTTCGGAGCAAAATGTTGTAATGATGCAAAAGAAAACCCGGTCAGGCGCGGCAGGAATCCAGTACATTTAATTCATAGTTTCACTTGTAGCGATCGTGACCTTGAGGCAACATAACACCGCTAGATATACAGACGATGGCAAGCCGCGATTCATCGAGTTACGATAAGGACAGAGATAGGAAATGCGTACGCCAGAACGAGATGGATATAATGCTACTGAAGTTCGTAATTTGTTCAGATAGTAATATTTGCGGAGGTCTGATGGCAGTCGCTCCGTGTAAAATACTGGTATTCAGCCGCATCTGGTTAGACTGGAAGCTGACCCCAAAGATACATCTCGTCATACACGCACGTCGTTTGAGAGACTACATCATTATAGAAATAATGGTTGTGAAAAATTATTCGTAGGTAATTAACAAATCGGAAACGTAGGCAAACTGAAAAAAAATACGTGTTGAAACTAATCGCATCCCATTTCAGTGTGTAACTTGTTTTTATGTTAATCGAACTATATTATCGGTACAGCGGTTTTTATGAGAATAATTTAAGTACAGTTGGGGCCTGCGCCCACAGGCGGCACGACATGGCAATAGATTTTGTAAGCTCAAATAATCTTAATCCTTATATTGATAGCATTAGCACCCATATTTGCTTAGCATACCGCGACACGACGAAGCATAACGCGGTATGCTAAGGAAATATGATTGCTAATGATATTTACATAAAGTTTAAAATTATTTGAGCTTAAAAAATCCTTTGCCATGCCGTGCTGCATGTGGGTGCAGACCCTAAGGGTTGATCCACATCTGTCAGCAAGGAAACAGATGTGGGTCAACCCGTAGATACATACAGTGCGTAACACAACGCAGAGCAAACCTTGTAATTGGATGATGGCTAGGTTAAATGTAATATAATTGTAAACTTTTTGTAACTATCCACGCTATCAACTTCGTTTATCACACAAGCCCTATTCAGACTACGCTATAATATAATAGCATACAGTATATAGTTCATAGCACAACAATATCGTGCACCATACATTAATAATGGACACGTTCACACTTAACTGTACTATACAGATTTATCCTTATTTATCCTTATTTGTTATACTACATAACATAACATTACGCCTTGTATTCCCCGAAGGGTTCAGCAGTTACGTTTCAGTCCCATGTAATTGGGGGCGAGCCGATTGTCACCAACCGGGCACTAATCCAGAGTCCAGGCTGCCACTGAGAAATTCCTAATGGAAAAACCCAATAACACTTTGCCCGACCCGAGGATCGAACCCAAGACCACATGCACAGCAGTCGCGCCTGTGACTGCTAGACCAACAAGGCAGTCTATAGTATATAGCACAATAGTATAGCGTAGTCTGAAATGAGCTCAGTGTGAAAACGAGGGCATAGTTCATCATCTTCCTGCCCTGGTCACAAGTTACTTGGGGTCGGCGCAATATGTTTTTCTCTTCCACTCTTCCCTGTCAGCTGTCTCATTATCATTTACTCCCTTATCTTTCATATCCTCCCTCACACAATCCATCCATCTTTTCTTGTCTCCCTCTCCCCCTACATCCATCAACATTCATATTCATCACTCTCTTAGTCACATGTGTTTCATCCCTCCTCATCACATGCCCATACCAAGACAAACGCTCTCCTTTTAACTTTTCTGTCACTAGTGCCAGTTTCAAAATCCCTCTAATATACTTATTTCTTACTTTATCCATTCGCGTCACTCCACACATCCATCTCAACATTCTCATCTCCGCTACGTGTAATCTTCTTTCATCCGTCTTCTTTACGGCCCAACACTCTGATCCGTACAGAACGACGTAGTTCAAGCTATGATATTTCTTACTTGGTTACATTGTGCAGCTGATCTTGTAGGATGATTTTAATTATGTTAACCGACTACAAAACCGAAAGAAATTATGAAAAAGCAGAAATATAATAATTGGTGAATAGCGTGGATAGTGACAAAAAGTGTATGATTGTGCTATACTTTACCTACCCATCAGCCAGTCACAAGGTTTGCTGTTCGTTGTGTTACGTACTGTATAGTGTACCATGGATTTGAATTATAAAGCTGACACTACACTAGCTTGTAACGGCAACAATACATAGAAAATAAGGGAGCTTTCAACATGCACATATTGTTTATGTATCCACCTAATAGGTCGGCTAACAGACCAAAGCTTGTCTTGGTCGCGTTTGGCCCTTGTTTCACCTAATAGTAGCCCAGACAGCGTCTAAGATGGAGCACACGAATCTAAGGAACAGAGATATAGATGGATTCCCCTATACCTCTTTGGCTCTCACATACACACGACGGAACACAGTAAAGTGCTTGGCGCCGGTCTTTAATTTGAGGGTGGTAGGTAGCTAGCCAGGCGGACCGTATATATCCTACCACCAGGCGTGCTGGCTTTTGTTGAATCTTACAACACGCGTGTATTCCCAGCGTGTGGTGAGGAAGATTTGTATTCTAACCCGTCCCCACACGGCGTAAAGGACGTCCCACCTGACTCGCATTGTTTGACTGCATTTTACATGTTCACAGATATTACTAACGGGATTGTAAGTAGTAGGTACCCAAGTGGGCAATCAAACTAATATTTTAAAATTTTAATACTCTACTTATTCTCTATAGCAATACATTCGTTTCAAATTCACATTTTGTTCTCTCAACGCCTTTCATCTCATCCTCTATCTGCTGCAACGTCTTATCTTTAGTTTCTGGTACCACAAAGTACAATAACACCAAACAAACAGCTATACCTAAGCCATACACAGCATAAGTTCCTCCTACACCAGTATTTTCTATCAAAATTGGAGTCAGTTTTAAGGTTAGAGTATATAAAAATGTAAATACTATACCAGAAACGCAAGAACCACTGCCTTTATACTCCAAAGGAAACACTTCCCCAATCAAAGTAAAAGATATTGGTATTAAACCAACATTTACTGCAAAACTCTGTAAAACAATTATTGAAGGGGCCAACCACACCAAATTAGATCCAATGTCAAATGATTTTAGTAACATTATCAGACTAGTTAATAACATTAAAGCAACGGTAGCGACGCCAAATGAAAATAAAATAGCACGTCTTTTATAGCGCCCTATAACAAAACAGGACGATAAAAGAGCAATAATAGTTAAAAAATCGGCACCTAAAGAACAATATATTGCTAAATCCTTGTCCCCAATCAATTCTACCATAATTTGGATAACGTAAACTATGAAATAATATCTCCCGCTTAAATCTAGAAGTAAAGTTAGAAGAGACACTATTGCTAAAGGCTTCAGGAATTCCTTTCTCAATAAGACCTTGTAGCATTTCTCTGTGCTTGAGTTCTTTATCTTCTCAATTTGCGTTGAAAGTAAATGATGCAGCTCCTTCAAATTTGACCTTCCATTTAACCACATGAAAGATTTCTCACAGTCCTCGAAGCGTCCTTTCATTGCTAGGTAGGATGGACTCTCTGGCCAGAAAAATGTCAATATTATGGCAACGGTTGGGGGCATAATTGCAAATGTCGCTATTTCTCGCCAGTTCCAAAATAAAGACATGGAATGGCAAGTTAGAATGCCAATAGCTATGGATACTTTTTTCATTGTCAAGAAGTAGCCTCTCCGCTTAGGGTCAACGTATTCGGAGATAATTATACTATTGATGTAGATTCCACCAATAGCGAGGCCTTGGATAATTCTGGCTGTGAAAAGGGCCGGAATGCTATGGGCTAGTGGAAGGATGACCCAGCCAATGAAAAGCAACAGGTTGCAGCTGATGTGGACTACTTTTCTCCCAGACATTTGAAGGATCGGTGATAGAATGAAGAACCCGCACATGCCCGCAAACCCATTGCTAGCAGCTGGAAATACAGAAATGATGCTAGATGAGTTGAAATGTCTACTAATTTATCTGGTTAGTATTTTTCGTATGTCTAATATAAACATGTCTATCGATTAAGCTTAGATATCCTCTTTGAACATAGCTTATATATATATTTTTATATTTCCCCAGGTCCGGTCGGATAGTGATAATGGGTTTTTCCGTGTAGAATTCCTCAGTAGCAGCCTTTTTTTTTTCTCGTTGGAAAATCCTCATGGATGTCCCTCGCCCGGGGAAGGCGAGGAGGTCTGCCGGACTCTTACCAGCTAAAAACCAACGGTGTTCTTCTCCTGACCGTACGGCCGGGGTCGCGGGATTCGCAAAAGCATGCACCGCAACCCCGGCAGGTCCCGGTCCGCCAACCCATGGCGGACCTCTCCTCTGTGGGGCCTTGCCCCACATCCTCCTAAAAAGCGCGCACGCAACATGGCGCGCTGCCTTCTCGGGCCTGTTACTGGTCGGGCGGCGAGTCCCCAAATCCGCCGCCCGCAGGCCACACACTAGGGTGGCTGGAGGTAATCGTGTACGCGCGCCCTCCGGCGCCCGGTGCGTCTGGCGCGGGAAGGGAGAAGAGCACACCGCTCCCTCTCCCTCTCCGCTTCCTCTTTGGTCGCCATCACCCCCTCACATAAGGAGGCGATGGCTCCCCACGCAGTCTCGCTCCCGACCATGGACAGAACCACGACCGGAAGCGAGAGGTCACCGCCGACCGCCGCGACTAATTCGCGGCGCTGCGACCCCCAAGCTGGACACGCCTGCAAAGTGTGCAGCGCCGTGTCGTCGGGGCAGTCGCAGTGGTGACAACCGGGCGTCTGCTCCCGGCCTATGCGACACAGGTACTTCCCGAAACAACCATGTTCCGAGAGCACCTGCGTCAGCCGGAAGCTGAGAGCGCCATGCCGCCTCTCCAGCCACTCCTCCATCACGGGTCTTACCGCCGCTATCGAGGCGTGCCCCGCGCTGGGTTGCGCAAGTCTCTCCCTCCACTCAGCCACTAGGATCTGACGGAGCTCACTCCGCCCAGGCGCCTCCTCGCTTTCGCCTCCAAATCCCAGGGCACGGATCCGGCTAAGAGGCTAGCCGCCTCGAAGGAGATCGTACGGTACCCCCTTATCACCCTGACGGCCATCGCCCGCTGCGGTCTCCGCAGGATAGCGACGTTGCGGGCCGTCAGGGTGTCCGCTAAAAACAGGCGACCCGTAAAGGGCCATGGACCGTACGATCCCCGCATATAGCCTCCGGCAGGAGGTATTGGGCCCCCTCGATTGGGCAGCAGACGCGACAGGGAAGCCGCGGCGCCCATCAACTTCGGCGCGAGCTGCCGAAAGTGAGGCCCAAAGTTCCACCGGCTGTCGAGAACGAGTCCTAGGTACTTCATCGTCGACTCGACACCGATGCGAACCCCTCCCACCACGATATGGGATCCCGAGGGTGGTCCCCTCGGGGCCCGTGGAAACACAGGGCCCCGGATTTCTGCAGAGCCACCTCGAGACCCAGCCGCCGGATCCTTTTGACGACTTGCGCAACCCCAGCTGTGGCCAAAATGGCCGCCTGTCGGTGCGTTTCTCCCCGCGCCGTCACTAGCGTATCGTCAGCGTAACAAGTTACGCTGACTCCGGGGAGGAACGCACCACGCAGCACCCAGTCGTACCCGATGTTCCACAGGAGCGGCCCCAGGACCGAACCCTGCGGGACACCGCACGACATCTCTCGCCGACCCCATCCTTCCCGACCCGGGTAGATGACGGCCTTCTCTGTGAGGTAGGCCCCTACAATGCGGCGGAGGTAGGTCGGCACCCGATGGTATTCGAGTGCCGCCCTAATGCAACTCCAGGGCAAGGTATTAAAGGCGTTGGCGATGTCGAGAGAGACCGCCAAGACGACCTCGCCCTGGGCAACTGCTTCCTCCGCCTGAGCCCTCACGCGCATGATTGCGTCCACGGTGGAGCGCCCTCGGCGGAAACCAAACTGGTTCTCCGCCAGATCCGGCCCCACCCCAGTCATGTGCGTGACGAGGCGGTCTGCAATTACTCTCTCAAAGAGCTTGCCCACCTCGTCCAGCAACACGATGGGGCGATACGCAGACGGTGAGTCTGCGGGGCGCCCCTCCTCTCAGTAGCAGCCTGGAGTTTATATTTGTACCCGGTTGATGGCAATAGGCTCGCCCCCTATTACATGAGACTTAAACATAACGACGAAATGAGGGTGTTACTATGCACCTCTGCCCAACCCTTTGGGAAATACAGGCGTGGTATTATGTTTATGTTAACATAGGAGTAAACAACTTAGTTGCACAGGAATTACACCACTCTTCTGTGACACATGTTAATATACAAAATTCTATAAAAAAATACTTATATATAAATCAAATTATACTACATACTAAATCATGCTTACCAATCCAAGAAGCTTGTCCTGCAGTAGCTCGGATATCAGTACTATTTGGCGCAACTAGTGCAGGGGAAAGTACTGATGGAAATGAAATCATGATACCCACGCTTACGGAGTAAAACAAGCCTGTTGTGAGGATGAAAATCTGGAAGAAAAAGCAATATAGGAGCAGGCATACTGCAGGAGCTGGGGTACCTTAAAAGAACCTCCACGAGTGATGGTACTTTATGGCGTTCAGCACACTCTCGGCACTAAGCCCGCTCATGGTATAATAATATGTTACGCCAGGTATTCTCTTCCCGTGACAGCTAGGTCACGTGATTAGCTCAAGACTAGGTCATCACTGTGGTGTGCTGCCATTATGTGTGTTACCCGAACAAAATGCATTATTTCATTTGCTTCTATAAAGAAGCAACTAGTAAATTTATACAGTTTACTTTTTTAACTAAATAGATGAATAACACGAGATAGTAAATAATTTAGCTAGTTAGCTTTTTATTTTATATTCATTATGTATTAAAAATCTCCTTCTTCTTTTCTAAGTCATTTTTTATTTCTATAAAATATACCATATTTAAAAATATATGTGCATTGTAATGTGTTATTCTCAACGAAAACCAATATTCAGTAACAATTCTTTAATAACATTTAAAAGTAGTCTTACAGGATTGATATTCGGAGACAACTTCCAAATTTTCACCAGTCAATAAAAAACAAAACACGACACTTATCCTAAATGTTAAACCACGCGTCCTGTAGAGTGGTCTATTAGGTATAAAGGAGGTCTTAGTCTAAGATCCCTTAAAGAACGACCTTCACCGAGCTGGTTAATGGGTGAAAAGTATTTTATATCAAATTAAATATGTCAATAAATATATTGCAAATGGGTTGAGTAAAAAATTTCAGTCCAGAATATGTTATTTTTTTGTTTTTTTTTTTAAACGTTTCGGTGGTTTGGTTAATAGACAAATTCCATACCAATCGAAAGTATAAAGCCTATAGAATATGCAAACGTTAGTTTGACAATTTTTTTCCCGTCATAACTCTTGGGTAGGCAGGTATAAACACAGCATTTATACCTGCCTACTCAAGAGTTGTGACGGAAAAAAAATAGTCAACCTAACGTTTGCATATTCTATAGGCTTCATACTTTCGATTAGTATGGAATTTGTCTATTAACCAAACCACTGAAACGTTTAAAAAAAAAACAAAAAAAAAACATATTCTGGACTGAAATTTTTTAGTCAATATATTTATATTATATTTGTATTTATATTATTATATATTATTATATTTATATATTTATATTTATATATTTATATTTGCAATATATTTATTGACATATTTAATTTCATATAAAATACTCTCATCCATTAACCAGCTCGGTGAAGGTCGTTCTTTAAGGGATCCTATACTATCTTTATGTTGATTAAATAGGTACTCGTTACAGCATGTTTTATTTTGAATCCGTATCTTTATACGTGATTTGTATATAGTTTAGTTATTACTTTCGATTTAAATCCTAAATAATTATAATAAAATGTGTCTATTGAATTGGTCACATTTGACTCTAGTCTCACCTGATGGTAAGCGCAGATAGAGTCTAAGATTGAGCACACGAATCCAAGGAACAGAGATAAATAGATGGATTCCCCTATACCCCTCTGGCTCTCACATACACACGACGGAACACAGTAAACTGCTTGGCGCCGGACTTTAATGTGAGGGTGGTAGCTAGCCAGGTGGACTGTATAGATCCTACCACTAAGCGTGCTGGGTTTGTTGAATCTTACAACACGCGTCAATTCCCAGCGTGCGGTGACTCTTGAGGAAGTTTTATATTCTAGCCCGCCACGGGATAAAAATTGATTTAAAAAAATACAAACCTGTCTCCAAAAATAAAGATCTCCGTACATTTTAAACTGTACCATAAACGTTTAATTTAACGAAATATGCTAATTAATATTATAACATTTCATTAATTATATTTTTTCATATAATGCTCACATTGTATCTTTTATATTCACTTACAAGTTAATTTCTTTCATAACCTACTTATATAAATATCAGCGATTTGTACGAAAAACAATAATATTATGGATTTACGGAACGCGAGTGTAGTAAACGAGCATCCAATTTGAACTGTCTTAGGTTTGTTTCAATTTGGATTAAAGTAATTAGTTGTTAAGGTTTAGTGTAACCAGAGATACTCAACCAGTTTTATTCGCGGGTCGCACACATGTTTACAACGTTACCTACTTTTAGTCATCGTCATCTTCCTGCCCTTATCCCACACTAGGTGGGGTCGGCACAACATGTATTTCGTTAATCCATGTTGTTAGAGGTTTTGGCTTATTGTTTTATGACCGGCCGCCTGCCTGACATCAACCCTCCTTGTTAATACTCGTTGCGCGCGGGTGACCTAATGTGCTTGCTTATATTATGCACTGGGTCCCAAAATGATATGCTTGTTAATCTTATTGCCGCCAACTAAGTAGACTATGTCCTTCTTGATGTGGTATACTTGAAGTTCCTCGACCCACTCATTTAGTTTTGCTAGGGACTTAGGTTCTAACAATTCTAATTTCACCGGCACCTATACCCTTCTAACCAAAATACAGCAATGCTGCTTGCCGGCAGAAATAGTTATGCTGGTGGTACTTCCACCGGACGAAATGTTCCACAAGGAGCTCTATTTTGTACTGAAGCTTGGCAGGCAGACTGGTGTTATAATAGCAGTACCTATGTTATCTAGCGCATATGAGTAAGTTCCTATTGCTACCTATCATGAAGACGTTTTACGAAAACATCTTATCCCGTGTAGGAAGGAGCCGGAATATAAAACTTCCTCACTGTACGCTGGGAATAGACGCGTGTTGTAAGATTCAACAAAACCCAGCACGTTGGGGATAGGATCTATACGGTCCGCCTGGCTAGCTACCACCCTCATGTTATACTGTGTTCCGTCGTACATATGTTAGAGCCAGAGGGGTATAGGGGAGTCCTTCTATAAGTATCTTTGTTGCTTGGATTCGTGTGCTCTAGCTTAGACCCTGTATACGTTTACTATCAGGTAAGACACAAAGGTGAAGAACATATATAACATCACACCTTGTATTCCACGAAGGGTTCGGCAGAGTTGTTTTCGTACACCTTCGTTTCGCCAGTTATAATTAAGTCCCATGTAATAGGGGGCGAGCTTATTAATCGGGCACAAATCCAGACTCCGGGCTGCTACTGAGAAATTCCTAATGGAAAAACCCAATAACACTTTGCCCAACCTTGCGATTTAACCCAGGTCTCTATGTTCAGCAGTCGCGCTTGCGACCACTAGAAAAACAAGGAAGAAATTATAAAAAATTGCTGTTACGAAACCTGTAGAAGATGGGCCAATCTTCAATATGGTTAGTCCAACTTTTACTTGGTGTTTCTGGCAAAAAAATTGAGAACTTAATTAGCAAACACCTTAATTGGGTTAATTATAATTATATTTTTTACAGCGGCACCCTGGAAGATCGTCTGCCAAGATTCTTAAGTAGCAATTAAAACTCGACGCTCTGTCCTTAAGAAACTGTTAGTATTTTATTTGTTGGATATGAAAACGTTACATTTGTTTACTGTGTTCTTTTCTCGTCGAGCTTTACGAGAACAGCTCATGGCGTGGTGTAAAGATTAGTCAGTCAGCAAGATTGGTAGAGAGGCTGAAGCATCACCACTCGTGAAGGCTGAGACAAATACGACGGACGGTATAACCATCCGATTAACTGGCTTAAACTGCCTTGTTGGTCTGGTGCTGGCCGTGAGGTCCTGGGTTCGATCCCCAGGTCGGGTAGCGTTATTGGGGTTTTCCGTGTGTAATTCCTCAGTAGCAGCCCGGAGTTTGGATTTGTGCCCGGTTGATGGCAACAGGCTCGCCGCGTATTACATGGGATTTAAACATAACGGCGAAATGAGAGTGTTGTTATACACTTCTGCCCAACAGCGTGATGTTATGTTTATACTTAATTAAGAAAATGAGTGCATTGTGCTAGTAACAGAAACACAATCCACTAATTTAATGTTTCATTGTGCCCGACCGCTGTACATAATATCATAACATGTCGCTATAAAAAGTGTCTACGGATATATGCGTACACGCACATCATCCTTGCTTAACCCAAGCGTGACTTAAACGTCCTTTGTGATGTAAACGGACAAGTATAAGTAACCGATGCGACGATAGTGATACACACTAGAAAATGCTGTGTACACCTGGGTCGCGAGTTCGATTCCCGCGCCGCACTGTAAAAATATTTGTATAATATATGGCTTACAGAGAGTTATTCCAGGTCTGGGGTCTGGGTGATTGTGCATGTTAACGTGATGTGCGAAAGTGAATTAAATAATAAATGACTTTCTGTAAATAAATCTGTTACAGACACATTTACAAGTCAATGTAATGTTTTTTAAGACTAAATGGCGCCGGCATTTCCTATTTGACTAGCTCTGAGAAGAAAAGCCAAAACAAAATCAGAGATCAAGGTCTCTTTTAAAGTCCAGACATTGTGGTATAAAAACTATGCGAGTGTAACAATGTAGGGCGACGTCTGGAATGGCCTTTTGAGGAAAGTGCCATACTAGGTTTGAGTTGACCTCTCCTAACTGACAGCACGCATGCATCAGCTATCGTGTAGCTCAAACCTTATTTTTCTGTCTATTTGTGAGTTCTTTACGACTAAACTACTGGACCAATTTTGATGGAACTTGGAACAGATATCTTAGGCTGTCGTCGAAACGCGGAAGAGGACACAATTATGATACTTTTTATCGAAATACTACACAATCTAAGCCGCGGGCGTCAGCTGGTTTGTTATAAGCTTACTCTGAATAAATCTTCC
Organism: Amphipyra berbera; assembly: GCA_910594945.2. NCBI lineage: Eukaryota > Metazoa > Arthropoda > Insecta > Lepidoptera > Noctuidae > Amphipyra > Amphipyra berbera. The sequence continues at coordinate 3,634,294 of OU343146.1, forward strand.
TTGAACTTTCATGTATCACAATCTCGGCATCTGAACTAGGCACCATGATCTATGAACGCAACCGAGCAAGCCTCGAGGTCGGACTGATGATGAATATGTCGAAGACCAAGCTGATGACTAATAGCACGAAACGTAGGTTAGAAGTTGATGGTGCAGAAATGGAATACGTCCAAGAGTACATCTATCTGGGTCAATCAGTCTCCTTCCAGGCGAGACAAGAAAAAGAAGTTGCTAGACACACCAGGAACGCCTGGAAGAGCTATTGGTCCATGAAAGACCTAATGAAGGGTAACCTCCCTCTGACACTCAAAAAAAAGCTCATGGACGTGGAGGAGAAGGAGGGGGCCATGGACGTGGAGGAGAAGGAGAAGGAGGAGGAGGAGAAGGAGGGTAGGGAGGCCTTTGCCCTGCAGTGAGATGACCATGGCTGAATAAAATAATAATCAGAATCTTTGACCCAATATATCCTCTATATTTCAAAGAATCTCCCGATTAAATAGTTTTGTTACAAAAGCTCTTTCACCAAGACTATCTCAAATTCTTTGAAGTGATTGTTTTGGCCTCCTACCATGAGTATTTCGCAAATTCCTTTCATCTAGAATAATTTTAAAGTTTTAAGGTCTTGGGGTCTTAGTTTAATAGTCAGTTGTTAAAGTCTGTATAGTTTTGAGGACTGTAACTTTCAAAAGTTTACAATAAGACCGCAATTTGAAGTTTAATTAAAACATTTATTCATTTTCGTTCATTTCTTAGACGTTACAAACATAGTTTCATAAAGTAGGTGCCTATATCAGTTCGTAAACGTTCATTGCTACACTATAGATAGGCCTCTCCAATAACTACCTACTACTGTGGTGAAGTTTATTATTTCCACAATTGTCGCGCTATCTGCAACACATATACTTTTGCTTCAAACTTTATTAAAAACCGATAGACAGATAAAATATTTGCTTAACCACAACTTATTTTGCTATTAAATTAACAATTTGTTCGTGAACTTAGTCAATCTGATAGAAGCTCCTGCTGGAAAGAACATGCAAACAGTATCGTAGTTACAATTTTGCTATACGCTTTTTATCAGGCGTTCGTAAACGGAACAACAATAGAAACCAATAAATAATCCAACACTGACTTAAGAGCTAAACCCACTCCTTATTAAATATGAAATATCCTACCGGTTAGTCGGTCTAGCCTGTCAATAACCGGGACCTATTAATTATTTATTCAATGAATAAACTCCGAAACGTCAATATAGTAATGTAATTCGTCTCGTCAGAGGGCAGCCTGGTGATCTGTAACACAGGTTACCTATCACAGACACCAGTCTCTATTTAATAGTACATTACTGCCGCGGTCTGTAATGACTGCGTTGCTGGCAGCACTGATGATGGCCGAAAGCGCAGTGTAGCGCAGCTCCAGGCCATCACAGCGCGGTCAGCAAAGGCTGCAATTATGACCAAGCTTGAAGGCCGAGAGCGTAGCTAACCTAAGCTTGAGGCCATCATAGCGTGGCCAGCAGCGCAGTCATTGCGGACCAAGGCTTGTATAGTACTTTACTCAAACAATGCGAGTAATTTAAATAAAACCAGCTTAGTAGGTATAGTAAGAATTTATTTAAAGTAACGATTTGTTTCTTCCCCAGGCATTAGCTTTTTTTTAATGAGTCTCTAATGAATGTGCTGCCTGTACCTAGGTATACAGCCAAATTAAGAATAAAAACTTTTTGCACCTGACTATTTTTGAAACAAAACTAGACAATAATGGATTTTCAAAGGAAATTGCTGGTGGCTATAACTCACCAGCAATGAAATTCCATACAACTTTGCTGGCGCCTATTCAAGTAGCGTGGAAACGTCGACTTTGCTCAAAGAAGGTTGTCAAAATAATGACCACATTACAAGCATTTTTGAGTAAAATGTATTTATTTACTGTTACTCTGTGATGTGATGATGAGAAAAATAAATATTATTATTTATGGACCCTAAAATAAGATAGCGAAACGAATCAAATTCCCGCCGAAAAACTCTTGGCCAATTAGGGACGAAAAAAAAAAACTACCGAAGTGAAATTCAATTTGGTTGGTCGCCGGAAATTGAATAAAGTGACTCGTCTGCTGTATACTGCATTTTTCTATAGCGTTAATTTTGTGTACGTCGTATGAATTTTAATTGGGTGCCCCTTTTTTAACCGTTTTGAGGGTAGGTAGGTACTCTAATTGTCGGGGTGTGAACGGTGAATCATTGAGAAAATTCTGTCTCATTTCTTCTAGCATTTTACATACCTACATACATACATGAACTCACGCCTTTTTCCCATGGTGGTATTCAGAAACTATAGAACGCCACCTGCGACGACCCTTACATAGATACTCTTTTTGCTTCATGCACCTTCATACAGCTCCTTCTACCTTCGTCCTCGCACGCCGGTTGAGAGTACTACGCACTTGTTTTTTGTGAAGAACATCACCATTCTAGCATTTTGGTGGTTGAATAATATGAGATCTAATTGATGGGACAGTCGCTAGATGCAAACTATCATTACATGTTCCGAATTACAGCTTACGACTGGCAATTATTGGCAATTAGGGCCTTTGACCTTTTGGTGGAGTCTGCTTTTGCTCACACAACAGATTAATATATAGTATACTATGTACAAAAACTTCACATACAGAAAAAAGCAGTACCGCGCATTTATAATTATTGAGCTTAAGATTTAGGCGAGAGTTCTTTAAAGTTTACGGCTAATACTTATTATGACTTACCGAGCGTTATTGGTTAAAATTAGGACTCTTGTATTTAACAATAATAAAGCAAAGATCCCATAGCTTAGCTTTTACGCGTGCAGTCTGTGGGTCAGGTATACGCTGAGGGCATACAAGGCCTTGCGTGTCCAGTATAACAATGTATTCAGGATGCTGTTGTAGCGCTTTCGGGACGTTCACCGAGGCCAGGGTTGATGGTTTTCATGCCATTATGCGGAAACGGTGCGTTTCTATTCTCGGTAGAGTACGTGCTAGCTCCCACAGCATTCTGAATGTATTGTGTGATAAGTGGGACAGCCCCATGCTGGCTCGCTAGGTACGGCTGCACACGAAGATGTCAGTCTTTCAAATTATGTTAGTTTTTTTTCTAACATTACGGTAAGACTTTTACTAACAACATATGGATCTCGTAATTTGATATGAAATAAAATATTTACTATTATTATAAGCATAGTAAACCCTTCCATAAGTTAGTACCTATCACAGGGAGAATTAGCTTACGATTCTATTTATATGTCCAGTTCGACAGTAAAAAAAGCTACCGACTGTTGGTAAGCAAAAGCAGCAAGCAAATGTGACGTCACAACGGCACATTTAAGAGTTGTTATTATTGTCGCTGTAGTCTGCTAGACGTTCGTCGTGCTGCGTAGTCCGTATGTGGCGTAATAGATGTCGCCACATCACTCCCCCCCAAGACCGGAGGTTGGTTGTCGTGATGAGTCAGCAGGAGTCAGCAGTCGTTGCATCTTGAGATGATCACGTCGGGGTCACCAATGTGGAGGAACGAGGTGTGGTGTTCCTCCAGCGAAAAGGGAGGATCCTCCAACCAGGCATAAGACCCGCCTGGTTTGCCAAGCGATGTGAAGTGGTTAGCAAAACCAAAAAGCTAAGAAATAAAAAAGAAACCTCCTTTTCGAAGTCGGTTAAAATAAGAACGTGAAATAACAAACAGATAGCTGAAAGGTAGGTTAAAACTTAAGGTTATATTAGAGTAAAGCGAGCGAAGCCAGAAATAGCAAGAAATGATTTGCCGATCACTTTCCACTATTCCTTTAATAGGTGCATTTAGAACCATCATATTTAAAGTTAGAAGTATTATAATCACTTTTTAACAAAAATAAAACCGACTTCAAATGGTCTATCTCCGAAGTTCTTGATCAGATCTTCACCAAATTTAAATGGGACCACTACGAAAGAATACTCTTTTAAACAAAAAAATAATCATTAAAATCGGTTCACAATTAGCAAAGATATCGAGGAACAAACATACAAAAAAAACAGTCGAATTGAGAACCTCCTCCTTTTTTGAAAGTCGGTTAAAAAAAACATACAATCGAATTGAGAACCTCCTCCTTTTTTGAAAGTCCAGACCAGACGTCGCGAAAGTTGTGCAGCTAAATATAAACATATTCAAAATGTTCGCTTCAGGAACGAATGGCGCCGCGGTGAACGAGTTAGTAAAAAATTCAGATCCAACGACCGCCACCCGCATTTCAATTAGGAGTGTTACAAAGTTTCACGCTTTGCTAAATACGTTATCCTGTTTTGTATAGTTCCATTTCATTTTCATGTTGGTGTTTAGATTTGTTGGTAGTTAGTTCCTATTTATTAGAAACTACAGATGGACTTGTAGAACGCATTTAGATCGGATAGGTAACAGTAATCTAATTACCAACCGCGCGGATCATGCGCTTGCCGCGGTCAATCCGTGGATGGGTGAAGCCTAAAGTAGCCTTCTTATTTTATTTTTTTTGCGTTGAAAAATCCTCATGGATGTATCTCGCCCGGGGAAGGCGAGGGGGCCTGCCGGTCTCTTACGGGCTAAAAACCAACGGTGTTCCTCCTTCTGACCGTCGGCCGGGGTCACGGGATTCGAAGCCTAAAGTAGCCTGTGCATGGTTAATCTACGTCAGCAGTACATCACGAGGTTTGAAGGAATTACATGATTCGTTTACACCCTATATGTAGAGTCGTAGTCATACAAATATTTGCCGGGATTACGGTGAATGCACTTGCGAATCCCGCGGTTCCGGCCCCTCAGAGAAATACCGTCATGGTTCGACATACCCCTCTTTCCCCAGACGACGGGTATAGTCGCCGGCACGTAACTTGGCAAGAGCAGAGAAGAGAATTCCTCTCCTTTATTTCTTTCTTCTAAGGTTTAGAAGAAAGAAAGAAAGGAGTGGAATTTATTTATAAACATGTCTATTTAGGATCTAAACAGATATGTTGGAAAATAAATGATGGCATTAACCATAGCATAATGATAAGCAATAAAAGTGAAAATAAAATTGTTGCACTAAGTGCACTTGCATGCACAAACATATTCCCACTACGCCAAAACCTTCCCAAGTTACGTGACGAGTGTAAACATGAGGAATTCCACTAAAAAAAAAAGAAATCCATGGCTGGATTTGTTTAGGAGTGTTGGACATTGTTGGTCCAATGCCAGTCCAGTAACTGGATCAACGTAAATCGCACTTAAAGATCATAATATGTTTGACAGGGAATTTAGTCAAAAAATGCTAAACTTTTATAAAACCTGTGCATGTTTAACTTTATGACCGCCCCAGTCGGCTTTATACGACAAATGTTTTCGTGCCCGTGTCGCCTCAGTCATATAAATATGACTAAGGAGACGTGGGCACGAAAACATTTTTATTTGTCGTATAAAGCCGACTGGCGCAGTCAAAAGCTTTTTTAATCCTTTATTCATTATCTACACATAGGTACCTAATTTATATTTTTAAATATTTCTACTAAAAATATATAAAACATTTAAAATTAAGAAAAATAGTAGCCCACTGGGTTCGGGAACAGGGTCCAAGCTACCGGCGGTGGTCAGGGCTTCAGAGAGAGGAACCTCCTAACAATACGCGCCGTGTCCAGAAGTACCGCTTTCTGTATCAGGCCCTTGATCCAACCGCCCAACGAGACCCCCATCAGATGTTGGTCGAGGCTCTTGGCTAATAGCTTTTATTGTTATGGATTTTGGTGAGAATCTGAATTCCCATAAACCTTTTTGAAATTCCGTTTATCCCACGGAAATGTTAAAATCATATAGATCAAAACGGTGATGTTTCAATTTCCTCTCATACCTACTACCTATTTATTATTTATATCAATACATCAAACAGTCCAAATCACATCATTTATGAATGAAAAAACATTTTGATAAGATCACATTGGACGTTTACAGGATGTTCCATTTCCCTTCAAATACCTACTTTTATTTGGTACAGGCAGGATCAGTTAATGTTGAGAGGACTCAAGTCTTTTAAGCGTAAGAGTCGTATTTGAAGGCTTGCGACTAGAACATTCTTCAAGCCTTAGTCGAATAAATAAACACTTTATTGAAAAAAGAAAAACACTAGAACCTTTTAAGAGTAACTTAACTTTACGTTTAACTTTTTAGACTTGAGCCTTAATTAAAGACCTATAGGATAGTCGCTACTCCTTTAAAATTAAAGTGCGTGAGTATCTTCATAAGGAACTGGCAGAATCTCAGCACTGATTTATCTTTGTATATATATTTGTAGGTATTGTATAATATATTATATTAATTAATATATGTGAATGTATGCATATGTATATAATATCTATTATTTATAAGTTTATATATATATATATAAATATATATACACTGGCCTGCAAAAATAAGTATCACACTTTTAAAATTTCATTTTTTTCTAAACTATAGAAGTTAGAGATTTAAAATAAAAAACGTTTTATAGCAAATTTTATCAGCTTTCTTTGAAACTATAGTAACAAAGTTAAACTCTTTTTCGAGTCCTTTTTGCTTCGAAAATATATCTTGTATACTTAAAAAGTTATTGCAATTTTAAAAGTGTGATACTTATTTTTGCAGGCCAGTATATATGTAAATATGTAATATGTATGTAGGTAATATTATTGTTAATGTTCACTTATCTTTGTGTTTATTTTTAATATTGTATCACATGACACAGCTCTTTTTAGCGCATCTACCATGTTTTCTCTGCATCACCCTAAGGTCGACTGGTAGAAAATGCCTAAGGCATTAAGTCCGCCTCTGTATAATTTTTTTTTTGTGCGAAAGTATAAATAAATAAATAGTGCCTCGGATACCACGATAGACAGTCGGTCCCGGGTACCAAGCGAATACCTATGACAGTCGGAAGACAGAAGTCCGAAAGTCTGACAACTGATCTAACTTGTCCAATAACTGGGTTGGGAAGATCTGATGGTAGTCGCTTCATGTAACATACTGGTATTCAGCCGCCGGTTAGACTGGGAGCTGACCCTAATATAGTTGGGAAAAAGCTAGGCAGAACAGAAAAGGACTCAGTACCTACTGTGTCTTTTTTGAAAAACTCACACACAGGACTCAAGTTCTTCACGTCATATCAGCAACTGGAGTCTAAAATTATGAGTCTGTTCTTAATATTACTCGAGTCACTAAAATTAAATATCAGAGGAATTCATTTGTTAGATATACAAATAAATTATTATTTTATTCTATATTACTAGATATTCTTATAGTATTCTTTTCACTCATCATATTTTGTTACAACAAAAAACATTGTCAAGTTTTCATTCAAAATAGCTTGAAACTGTAAACTGATCACTTACTTTTGATGCTGACTGTACGTAAGTAGGTAGATGTATGTAGTTCACAAAATATATTTCGTTCGGAAATTGAAAATGTTATTTTATCTTTATATCTATACCTACTTTGGATTAAAATATTCGACAATCTGCAATTTAATCGGCGGGCGCTGGCTTCCAACGGAATTTTCGATAATATGTTACATACAATAATATAGAAAGTTAATCGGAAAGGGTGTTAAAGTACCCATAATAATGAATAACTTTTGTTCTACAACTTTCTCCAAAAATCAATACATAGTTTAAGAGAAATAGTATTCAAAGACCATTAAAAATACGCTAAAATCTACCTATCTTGAGTTATGATTAGCTGTGTTAACATTTTAGGTCATATTTGGGGTCACGAAAAGGAACTGTCATTTTGTGAATTCGTAACTAAAGCAGGGGTGTAGAATTTTTGGAGAAACTAAATTCAAAATCATTTTCCACGGAAAGAAAAATTGTCGAATCTTGGAATTGACACTCGCATCAAAACAGTCATCAGTGATATTTTAAGTAGCTCGCGGATTAGTAACCAGTAGTAGTAATTAGCCAATTACTATCCCACTGATGGGCACGGGCCTCTTCTCACAATGAGAAGGGTTTAGGCCTTAGTCCACCACGCTGGCCTGGTGCGGGTTGGCAGACTACACACACCATCGAGAACTTTATGGCGTCCTCTCAGGTGTGCAGGTTTCTTTACGATGTTTTTCCTTCGCCGTTAACGCAAGTGATAATCTAATTCTGATATGCACATGAATTCGAAAAGTCAGAGTACGGGCCGGGATCGAACAGTGTTCCGTTCAACTACCATCACTGTTTCTATAAGCAACCAGTAAGTTTTTTTTTGGTTCTACCATTGTCACAGGATTGTCGTCGACAGTTACTTTACTACAGTAACATCAGTGATCAGTGGGTTCACTGATCAACCTTAGGGCGGATGTTACCAACGTCAGAAAGTTTTATAAATAAACTAGCGGCCCGTCCCGGCTTCGCACGGGTGGACATTTTTCCCGTTTTTGCAACATTTTTCATTTATGCTCCGCTCCTATTGGTCGTAGCGTGATGTTATATAGCCTATAACCTTCCTTGATAAATGGACTATCCAACACAAAAATAATTTTTCATTTCCAACCAGTAGTTCCTGAGATTAGCGCGTTCAAACAAACAAACTCTTCAACTTTATAATATTAGTATAGATTCGACGTTTTGACAGATTTCCTATAAAACATACACATTCATAAACTCACGCCTTTTTCACATGGGGGTAGGCAGAAACTATAGAACGCCACATGCTATTATCCTTACATACTCCTTTCGCTTCATTTACATCCATATATATTTTGTCATACACGCACGCCGGTTGAGAGTACAAAGCACCTGTCCTTTGTGAAGAACATTACCAATAACATCGATGTATGTCCTTCTAGAGCATCCTCTACCTTGACATCCGCCTTATAAATTCCTTTAGTTAATCGCCGTTCACTCATTCACCAAACCACCTAAGCATACCTACTCCTTTAAATTTTTGTCACTACATCATCTTTTATACCGCAACTTTGTCTAATCTCATCATTCCTCAATCTATCATTCAAAGTTACACCGCACATACTTCGCAAGGAACGCATTCCCTATAAAAATTGTCGAAATTTCAAAATTCTTCGGATAAAGTTCGGAAGTTCCGATCTGATGTTCGTAAAATCGGCTTTAGGTCCATAAAATAAGTACCTAAATAAAAAAAAATAAGAGCCTTTTAAGAGATCTTTTACACTGCAGCGCCACGTAGTTCCAAGATATGGACACTATTGTAATCCAAATCAAGACCTTTTCAACTACCTCGTTGGTTTAGTGGTGACAAGCGCGACTGTTGATCGTAAGCTATCGGGTTCAAACATCAATCAAATATCGGGCAAAGTGTTATTGGGTTTTTCCGTTTGGAATTCCTCAGTAGCAGTCCGGAGCTTGGATTTTTGCCCGGTTGATGGCAATAGGCTCACCACACGTGGGGCTTAACCTTTTGGACGCCATTGTCACATATATGTGACAAACGAAAGCTTGCCCTGTACGCCAACGTCACAAATATGTGACAAAAACGATGGGATTTTAGTTACCTTGGCGTGGAGGGTACGCCGATGCGTTTATGCTTTGGCGTTCAAAAGGTTAAACATAAAGGCGAAATGAGGGTGTTACTATATGTATACCTCTGCCCAACCCTTCGGGGAATACAGACGTAATGTTATGCTATCAAGACTTTTTTTCTCATATCATTGCTTCGAACACTAAGTAGGTACCTATTAGTTATTCTTCACCCTTGAATATAAAATAGATCAACCCAAATTACCCCAGAAATTACCTGCTGACGTCACACATTACTCTTGAATAAATGTTCTAAAAATACCGCAGCGTCACCTAATGGCCGTTCTGGAAGTAATCTCTTGTTTTATCCACCGACCCTTCCGTGAAATTCATCATTTCAACATGCCACGCAAATTTGAGAAAAGCTGAGGTAACTGTGATAAATAATCGAGATTTTTATTTTCGTATAAGCTGTGCACACGACTTCGTCTGCGTAAGTCGGATGGGTTTTCATATTTTTGCACGAAACCCTAATTCTTTTTTTAAAATAAGTGTAACCTAAGTTACTCCTGTTAACATCAGCTATCTGCTAGTGAAAGTCGCGTCAAAATCGGTCTAGCCGTTTCGGAGATTAGGCAAAACAGACAGACAGACAACATTTTGTAAAGTTGTTTTTTTATAAGTAGGTACCGTATACAAGGTTAGTCGGAAAGGGGGTACTAAGCCGAAAGTGTGTTAAAGTACCCATAATAAGGGATAACTTTTGTTCTACAACTTTCCCCAAAACTCGATACTTTAAGAGAAATAGCTTTTCAAAGATTTCGTAAAAAATATGCTAAAATCTATCTGTCCATAGCTATGATCAGCTGTTTTTACAATTTAGGTCATATTTGGCGTCACGGATTAGAAAATTAATTTTCAGAATTTATAACTAAAGCAGGTATCATTTTTTTTAAAAACTAATATGAAAATCTTTTTACATGCAAATATTTTTTAAAAAAAAAATTGAAATTTTAACACTCTTGGTTTAAATTAGTCATCAGTGATACTTTAGGTGGCCCGCGGCTTAGTACCCCCTTTCCGACTAACCTTGTATACTTTCATATTATGCATTTAATAAAAAGCTGTTATTTTGACATTACCTACAAACAGACACTTCAATTATATTTATTTGTATAGATAGATTAATTTTGCTTTTCTTGTATCTTGGTCGTGTTTGATTATCTGACCTTTAGGGTCAATTCATACTAGAGCAGAGTCGAAGCGCATCGAAGCGTCAATCTGAAACTTAACATAGCATATTCACCCTTATCTCCACAACACAATACACATATTTCTTCTAAGATAAAAAAAGTCGCGTGAATTCGCGCGCATTCCACAGAATTCGCGCGTCGGAGCGCAACCAACGCTGATTGGTTCTTCGCTTTAGTTGTGAAGAATTTGACGCTTCGACTCTGCTCTTGTATGAATTGATCCTTACGAGACACCCATGGGTGAGGAGTAGGAGAATGTGAGTAGCAGCCCAAACTACCGCCAATAGGCTCACTCCCAATACAGTCTTCGGCATCCGGGGACTGATTAGGTGCTGAAGACTTGATAATACCCCACCAAACAGTAAATGGTTTTTTTTAAAGGTACGCTTTCATTTCTCCTGTATTATGGGTGTCAGACTATCACACATGCATATACACCCGAACCCGGAACAACTATCTGGATGGTCATACACATTTTTGTTCTGTGCGGGAAGTTAGATTCCCACGGCGCAGAGAATCAAGCACACAGCCACTGTGCTTATCGTTGTCGTCAAATTAAAGGACAAACATAACATCACACCCGAAGGGATGGGCAGAGGTGTATTAACACTCTCATTTCGCCGTTATGTTTAAGTCCCATGTAATAGGGATGAGCCTATTGCCATCAACCGAGCTCCAATCCAAACTCCGGGCTGCTACTGAGGAATCCACACGGAAAAACCCAATAACACTTTGCCCGACCTGAGAATCGAACCCAGAACCTCACGATCAGCAGTCGTGCTTGCCACTACTAGATCAACGAGGCAGGAAAGTAAGGAAAAAACCGGCCAAGTGCGAGTCGGATTCGCACACGAAGGGTTCCGTGCCATTATGTATAAAAATCACATTTGTTGTATGGGAGCCCCCTTAAATATTTATCTTATTCTGTTTTTTAGTATTTGTTGTTATAGCGGCAACAGAAATACATCATCTGTGAAAATTTCAACTGTCTAACTATCACGGTTCAGGAGATACAGCCTGGTGACAGACGGACGGACGGACAGCAGTCTTAGTAATAGGGTCCCGCTCATGGCTAATTACCAACCGCGCGGATCATACGGTTTGCGTGGTTAAGCTGCGCTTGCCGCGGTCATTCTGTGGATGGGTGACCGTTTGATACACATCCCAACCCCTCCGTGCCTCGGAGAGCATGTTAAACAGTCGGTCCAGGGTGTCATACGAATACCTATGACAGTTACGGGAAGTCAGAAGCCCGGGCCTAACAACCGGTCTAATCTTAGGATATCGGCATTGCCCTGTAACTGGGTTGCGGAGATCTGATGGCAGTCGCTCCGTGTAAAATACTGGTATTCAGCCGCATCAGGTTAGACTCGAAGCTGACCCCAACGTAATATATATATATATGTAGGTAGTTGGGAAAAGGCTAGGCTGAACGAACAGTTGCGGTGCATGCTTTTGCGGATCCCGTGACCCCGGCCGAATGTTCAGGAGGAGAAACACCGTTGGTTTTTAGCCGGTAAGAGTCCGGCAGACCCCCTCGCCTTCCCCAGGCGAGGGACATCCATTAGGATTTTCCAAATATAAAAAAAAGCTGAACGAACAATATTCTGTGGATGTTTAATAATGTAATATAATAATGTTCGGCCATGATCATCCCACTGCAGGGCAAAGGCCTCCCTACCCTCCTTCCACTCCTCTCAGTTTAAGGTTTTCTGCGGCCAGTCCTTCCAATAAGTGTCTAGTTCGTCCTACCATCTCATTTTTATTTAAAAAAAACCGTTGCCCCACTCTAGGATTTCTCCTGTATCGTGGGTGCTTTTACAGACACAAATCTTCACATACACAACCGCCCAGACCCGGAACATCTACTTGTAGGCCACACAAATATTTAATCCGGGCGAGAATCGAACCCACGACCCGTAACACAGAAGCCAATCGCTCAGCCACTGCACCAAAAGTGTCGCCTTTTGGGCCTGCCGCGACGTCGGCGTCGTCTGACGTTGTGTGGGCTCCACTCAGTGATGAGTTTTGCCCACTGCTCATCCGACATGCGGCAGACGTGACCGGCCCAGTTCCATTTTAAGCTGGCGGCTTTCTGACCAACGTCGGCGATCTGAGTTTTGGAGCGCAGTGCACTATTCCTTATACGGTATGATGTTTCAGTATTTGTATACAAAGTTAGTCGAAAAGGGGGTACTAAGCCGCGGGCCACTTAAAATATCACTGATGACTATTTTAAAGCAAGTGTTAAAATTTCAAAATTCGGTTATTTTTATTTGCAAGCAAAAAGATTTTTATTTTAGTTTAAAAATAAAAACGATTCTGCTTTAGTTATGAATTCAGAAAATTTAATTTCTAATCCGTGACCCCAAATATGACCTAAATAGTAAACACAGCTGATCATAGCCATGGACAGATAGATTTTAGCATATTTCTTACGAAATCTTTGAAAAGCTATTTCTCTTAAACTATCGAGTTTTGGGGAAAGTTGTAGAACAAAAGTTATCCCTTATTATGGGTACTTTAACACACCTTCGGCTCAGTACTCCCTTTTTGACTAACCTTGTATTGTCAGTAACACCATACAATTTCATCCGGCCACAATAACCCAAGCTCCCAAAGGTATAACACTTCGGAACTGTTTCCAAAGTCCATTTCAGTTTTAATGCTATTTTCCAATTGCAATAGTAGTCAGACAGGAGTTTAGATATTACTTTTTAGAACTTTACCGAGTTATTGGCTGAGTATTTTTCTTGACTAGTTATTTGTTAGGTAATAAGTAGTTTAACATAAGATAACATCAAGCCTGTATTCCCTCAAGGGTTGGACAGAGGTGTATAGTAACACCCTCATTTCGCCGTTATGTTTAAGTCCCATGTAAAAGGGGGTGAGCCTATTGCCATCAACCGGGCAAAAATCCAAACTCTGAGCACTACTGAGGAATTGCACACGGAATAACCAAATAACACCTACCCAACTTGGGGATTGAACCTACGACCTCACCATTAGCAGTCGCGCTTGCCACCACTAGACCAATGAGACAGTAATTTAACATACCTTTCGAATTCAAATATTTATAATGTGGCCAGGGTAGCTAATAACATCATACTTCATATCGTAACTGGGAGTCGACTGCACATCCAATCACAACTCCAAACTATGCAACTGCCAAATGCAGTGTGAAGGCAGTTTTATTTATTTATTTATTGACCAACTTATACTAACAGTTTAATACTACACATATAAGTTATAAGTCTATATAGAAGATGACATTGCACTCATAGTATATAACAGAAATATAATTATTTGTAAATAGATTAAAATTTCAAACTTAAAATTAACAGACACAAAGAATGTTTTACATAAATAAAACATACACATAATGAACTCTAATAAAATTTACAATGACGAGATAGTGCTGGGAGTGGCAATAGACTCCAAATTCAAATTGGCAGCCATCAGGAAACTCATTTATGATGTAGTCAGTGCAACTGCATGACAACTGCCATCATCGGATTAGAATTTAATTGTCACTTGGGGTAATGGTGAAGGAAAACATGGTGAGGAAGCCTGCACAACTGAGAGGGCTCTATAAAGTTCTCGACAGTGTGTGGTCAGGCCAATGTGGTGGAATAAGGCCTAACATCCTTCACATGTGAGAAGAGGCCCATGCCTAGCAGTGGGACAGTAATGGGCTGATTAAGGTACTTATGATCCAGCCATTTAAGTTTTGTATCAATGGTAAACAAACCTTTGATTCTGAAACATTCTTAATAGTTTAAAAATCCATACTTACACAATTTTAGAAAAAGTTAACACTAATTATTTAATTACCTATTGTTGTTTTATTTTAATATAACATCACATCACACCTGTATTCCCCTAAGGGTTGGGCATCAGTGTATAGTAACACCCTTATTTCATTGTTATGTTTAAGTCCCATGTAATAGACAGCGAGCCTATTGCCATCAACAAGGCACAAATTCAGCTACTAGAAAATTCCACACGGAAAAATCCAATACCTAACACTTGGTTCAACCTGGGGTTGCTATTTTTAATTTGTATTTTAATGGATTGTTAAAGTAACATGAATGTTACACAACAAAAGGTTTATTTACCTTTTTAAAAACAATTAAAATGGCCAGTCTATTCTATAATCTACAAGTTCAGTCTCCACATTAAAAGTATCCACAGATTTAGTATCTAAAATCTCACCTGATTAAAATAACTGGACTATGGATTAAAAATGTAATAAATTGATACTTGATAGTCTTTTAGTAATATAGAAGATGCTATTATTAAAACATTTGTATAGCTGGAGATGGAACTTGAAGCTTCTACTTAAATAACGTCTATTATAACACCTTATTGTGATATTTTTTTTCATTCTACATTCTATACATACATAATACCTAATTACTCAAACGCTGGGGGCCTACCTTTCAAGGAAAAACAATCTTTCACTCTTGGACAAATAGTTTTTCGTCCAAGCTTTTACTTGAGCTTTATACAAACCTCATTAGAAAGTAAAGATTAGAAACTTCTGGACAAAATAATATTTATCTTGGTGATGTTTGAAGAGTATTTCAAATAAACGTGTCATTCTTAAATTAATGATTGCTTCGAGTGTAAAGCATAAGTCATCAAAACCCAACTGTTTTTATTTTATTATCAACAAAACAAAAGATAAACAACTTGATAATAAGCAACTTCGATTTGACATTAAGTTAATGGTGTTACCAGCTATAAGAAACAAAAATCATACCATCACATCGACCAACAGCCAACAGTAACAGCCACATCCAGTTCCACAGTACCTCAGATCAAAGTTCACATGTTAGTAGAAAAGGAAGGATTATTCAAAAATCGGTTTGTTTTTAGGTACAGCTGAAAGCCGAATTGTGGTAACACCTATTAGCCGGCTACAACTAGATGCGATTGGTTGCTGCTGGTAGAAATAAGTGTAGTCTATTTAATGACCACTAAAGCTAGGTGTAGCCGGTTGCTATCAGCTAAATCTACGTCTAACCTCTTAAGATCTGGATTGGACACCCAGTCATGTACTTAGGTATAGATTTATTAGGTGTGACGTGCAGTACCGTGAGTTAATGTAGGTACCTAATTAATTTAAGTGAGTGAGTGTAATTTGTAAATTACAATTAAAAAGTCGTTTTGTTTCTAATCGATTTCAGACACTTTCAACAAATGTGTGTCCAAAATAATGTACCTCAATGCTTTTATGTACAGTAGGGGAATGAAAAGGTTCGTCAGTTTTCAAATTCATTTCTTTTCCACGGAACAGACCATTGCATGGAAAATTATGTTTTATTATTTGAAAGCAGTGTTTTGTTGATAATAAAATAAAAACAGTTGGTTTTGATGACTTATGCTTCACACTCGAAGCAAAGAGAGGGGCTTGTGGCTAAATAACAACCGCGCCGATCGTACGATTTGCGAGGTTAAGCTGCGTTTGCCGCGGTCAGTCCGTGGATGGGTGGCCGTTCGTTACACATTGAAACCCCTCCGTGCCTCGGAGAGCACCTTAAACTGTCGGTCCCGGGTGTCATGAATACCTATGACTGTCGTTACGGGAAGTCAGAAGCCCAAAAAGTTTGACAACCGTTTTTACCTTAGGATATCGGCATTGCCCAGTAACTGGGCTGCGGAGGTCTGATGGCAGTCGCTCCGTGTAAAATACTGGTATTCAGCCGCATCTGGTTAGACTGGAAGCTGACCCCAAGATAATTGGGAAAAGGCTAAAAGGAAGAATATTTGGAAGCAAAGATCAAAATTGCCTTTTGCCTCCATATGACGTATTAGTGCCATATAATGTAATGTCTTTGATTTGATTTAAGGAGTTTTGTTGTAAAAACCAAAAGATCAATCAAATCGATGTTTGAATAAATCGACATTATTAGTGTCTGTCATCATTATAATTTAATTTAATATCTTGTCTAAAAATACTTATATTTTTATTTCTACGGTGTTGGCAATACGTTGTTGGTAATATAGTTCGGTTCTTGCCCTTTGCAAGCTAAAATAGACCTTAAGGTGCATAACCTCTTCATTCCTTTACCGTACACAGCCCGTCGAACTTTTGAATAAGGTTAACATAGAGAAAGACGAAATAGATTAATAGCGCTTAAATAACAGGCCATTAGAGAATAATTAATTCAATGGACTAATAATTGTTGGACGCCTAACAAAGTCAGTAAAAAAAATATGTTAGTATGGAAAGATGTGTTTGTTTTAGAAATAGAGAACGTAAAAAAATACAATTACTTGCTTTATATCATCACTAGCTGTGTCATCACGGCTTCATCCGTAACCTATGTTACTCAGTGATAATGTAGCTTTTTAACGGCAAAAGAATTTTTGAAATCGGTCTAGTTTTTAAGTTTATTCGTGACATACAAAAATACAAATCTTTCCTCTTTATAATATTAGTATAGAAGTATAGATTATTCATAATAAACCACACACGCAATGTACTATTAATGCATACAGCTTATTGCGAATATGAAGACAAATAAAAATATCTATATAAATAATTACCTAACTATAATATAATTCAACGGTACGAGTGCTTGATTACTAAATTAAAAGTTTTATCAATTTGTTGTAATCATGGTACTTTTGTAAAACTACTATTTAAAGATAATTTTCATTATGACAACACATCAACGAGCAGTGTTGTTATAAAAGAAAAACAAATATGAATAACGAACCGGCAAAACATTCCATTTTGTCTGAGTATAAATTTAAAATACTGAATAATAATGACTTGATCACATTGAATTTAATTGTTATGACTACTTTCTGCTTTTTTCGAAATATTCATAAATAACTCGTCGCTGTCGATAGAGTTTTCTTTTGTAAAGTACTTTGTTATTCCGGCGACTCGTAACTCCCTCTAGTGAAATTAACCTCAAACCACGCGTTGGCGGAAGATGGCCGTCGCGTGCCGAGTGTTGCTCCGATTGTTTACGACGATTTTTTAAGTTTTTATATTAAATATCGCTATAATTGACCATAGAATAAGTGAAAAAGTTATATAGTTGACCATATAAGTGTTATTTGGAGTGTTTTCGCGGTGTTTTATGATAAATTTCTGTCAAAAAGTGCGGCATCAGTAGTGTGAGTGAAGCAACTAGTTTTGAGCCAGTGTTTTTAGGAATGTTGTGAATCCAAGTGGATTGTGTCTTTATTACTGGAGTTTGGACTTGGTACAGCCGCATTTAGCCCTCAAGGTGGGTAATATTAAGTTTGGAAAACTTTTAGAAACTTTAGGTTTGTTTACATCGCAAAGCGCTACCGCGCATGTTCAGTTCGTAGGTAAAGTTTCTTCTCAAATAGTTCCTAATTCAACCAGAAAACTTTTTGTTCGTGTTTTTTTTCTCAATTATTATTTGTAACCTATTGTTTCGTTATGTATTGAGTTCTTGTAACTCGGAACGAATTAATAAGTTACTTATTTTTTTCTGAACGTTGATTACGCTTCCTTGAACTTATTCGAGATACACATAAAACAATATACCTACATTCCTATCTAACTTTTTTCACCCGCTTTGTCAAGTTGGACCCAAGTATAGTAGTGTACTGCCTATAAACTATAAGTATAAATCCTTCATACATTTATTTTTTATTTTTCATGGTCACTGAACTGAGGTTCGTGATGTAGACATATAAAGCCTTTTTGGTAGGTAGGTAGTTAAGTAATGTGTAAGTACTTATACAAACTTAATGACCGTTTTGTTTATTTATTGTTAAATACGTATTTAGTCAATAAATAGATCATTTAGGTATATTGATAATTTATTCGTATATTTATAAGACTCTTTTACACATTCGAGCTAGATAAGGTCCAAGGAGTTCGTGACTAACCAACCACGCGGATCATATGATTTACGAGGTTAAGCTGTGCTTGCCGCGGTCAGTCCGTGGATGGGTGACCGTTCGTTACATATCGAGACCCCTCTGTGCGTCGGAGATCACATTAAACAGTCGGTCTCGGGAGTTATCTGTCTGTATGTCTGACAACCAGTCTAACCTTAGGATATCGGCATTGCCCTGTAACTGGGTTGCAGAGGTCTGATGGCAGTCGGTCCGTGTAAAATACTGGTGTTCAGCCGCATCTGGTTAGACTGGAAGCTGACTCCAACATAATTGGGAAAAGGCTAGGCAGAACAGCTAGATACGGTCTATGTGCAAGTTTGTCGTAATTTACAAGAAAATCGATACTAAATGTGTTAAAAGCTTGATTTACGACCAAATAAGTAGTTATCGTATTTAATTAGCCTATTAAAATGTTAATCTAGCTTTTACTGCAAGTAAACATTATGTAACTACCTACATCTATCTTCTATACTGACTTATAAAGAGAAATATCCTGTCTGACCGACTGATTCATCACCGCACAGCCAAACTAAACCACTGAAGCTGGAAACATGAAATTTGGACAGTAGGCTCCTTTTGTGACGTACATCCACCAAGAAAGGATTTTTGGAAATTCTACCCCTACAGGAGTAAAATAGGGGATGGAAGTTTGTTACGAAATCCACGCGGACGAAGTCGCGGGACAAGTGCTAACGTACCTAGAGATGATTCAAGATGCTGTTTAGTTTAGTAAATGTTTATAAAAATACATAGCTACTAAGTCCCTACCTATTTAAAAATATTGATTTTTAGCCGCATCTGGTTAGATTGGAAGCCGACCCCAACACAGTTGGAAAAACGATAGTCCGATGAAAGCAGAAGTACCTACCTACTTTAAATTCTAATTAGAACTTACAAAAATTAAACGAACTTATTTCTGTTGTGATTTAAAGTAAAACCGTTATATACCTACCTACCTAAACGATATAATCAGCCCATTATTGTCTCACTACTGGGCACAGGCCTCTTCTCAGAATGAGAAGGGTTTAGAACTTAATCCACCACGCTGGCCTGGTGCGGGTTGGCAGAATACACACACCATCGAGAACTTTATAGAGCCCTCTCAGGTGTGCACTTTTTCCTCACGGTGTTTTTACATACCTACCTACACTATCAACTACGAGGTACAAAACCTAGTATACCCGACTCTTTTACGTGTAACACACACTTTTAAAACCTTTTCCATATCATAATACACACACACAAACACCATACACCCTTCCAATATTAATTTATGCCGACCAAGCAATTCCATTGCATCAATATGCATACTATAATGAAAAATATCACCAATTAACGAATAAAACACAAGATTCACGCTTAATTAGTTAATGTTTGCAACAACATTCGTTTAAAATGGACAACATTTTACCAGCCATGTTTAATTTGAACTCAGTTTTATTTAAAAGGCCGTCGTGTTCATTAAACAGTTTACGGTTGAACAAATCTTCATTAATAAAATATATTCGAGGAGCCTGTGGCTACCTATTGTAATGGCTGCGAAAATTTGACGTTTTTCAGTTAGGTATAGTTATCGAAAATCGAGTATCTTGCTATCTCCGTTCCCTCGTAAGAAAGACAAAGACAGAACGAGTCTCGCTTAGAGAAACTATTTTCGTGTAAATCAGCCTTAAGTATAACTTATTTCCTTTCTTTTTTTCTTTACGTTCTTTTTAATCTTATCTATATCAATAACTAGATGACCCGGTGAACTTTGTACCCAAGACATGAGACATTTTTTTTCTAATTTTCTTTTTTCCTGTACCAACACAGTATTGAGGTAAAAAAAAAAAACAATTCGGTCGAGCCATTTTCGAGATTTGCTAGAGTAACGCACGGTTATAGATTTTTATATAAATATATATGTATAAATAAAAACAAATTAGTAGGCAATTTTAATGTTACCTAATAATCTCATTAGATTGTCTCATAGGCTAAGATCTTATAATTAATTAACTTCTTAAGAACAATTACAATCTTATATTACAGCGTGATAATATTGTCTAAGTTTCTTTATAAAAGGTTTAATAACTAGATCAGTTGATATGACCTCAGATAAGTGCTTTAAGATGAGAATTATTTACCTTAGATCGGTTTTTGTTATTACTTTATGAATAAATAATAATTGTATTACTTAGAAGATACATTGTCTTACGTATTTCAAACATCGTAAATAATATGATAAATTGTGTTATCTATCTTATGGTGCGTCCAGACCTTACGAACGCGCCGCGAATGCGCCGCTCGCGTGCCGCTCGCGAACTGCGCGCGTGCATTTCATGTCCGTACAAAAGCTTGCGCGCCGTCCGCGTGCCGCTCGCGAGCGTCGCATTCGCGGCGCGTTCGTCAGGTCTGGACGCACCATTAGAGATAAGAAAAAGAAACATTTAGTTTTCAATATTTTAGTTTTAGTATTCATCTTGAACTGCCTCATTAGTGTAGTGGTTGCAAGCGCGACTGCTGATCATGAGGTCCTGGGTTCGATCCCCAGGTCGGGCAAAGTGTTATTGGGTTTTTCAGTGTGGAATTCCTCAGTAGCAGTCCGTAGTTTGGATTTGTGCCCGGTTGATGGCAATAGGCTCGCCTCCTATGAGACTTAAACATAACGGCGAAATGAGGGTGTTACTGTACACCTGTGCCCAACCCTTCGGGGAATAAAGGCGTGATGTTATGTTATGTTATTTATCTTGATGTATGAAGAGAAGTTCGTAGTTATGAAAATTTCATTTACTTATGAAACTATCAATTTTAGAGCGAAATGCCCTACTGCTCAATGGATAAGTCATTGGATTAACAGTGGAGGAGTTGTGGGTTCTAAACCCACTTAGATTGTGTTCTATATTGGTTAAACCTTTCTAACACAAGGACTTGGAGCGGTTAGCAGGAAAATATTTTTACTTAAGCTACTTAATGAAGCCACCAAATCGTCCAATAACCTTATTTTATAACTAACTAGCGACCCGCCCCGGCTGCAATGTAGATACTAATGTGGGGCATACAAATCTTCCTCTTGAATCACTCTATCTATTGCTGAAAACTCAATTAAAATCCGTTGCGTAGTTTAAAAGATCTAAGCGTACAGACAGCGGGAGCGACTTTGTTTTATACTGTGTAAAGATTCGACAGAATGAGGAAACAAATTTATTAATTCAATGGACAGGTCAACTCAAACCTGCTATGGCACTTTCCCCAAAAGGCCATTCCAGACGCTGCCCTACATTGTTACACGCGCATAGTTTTTATGCCACAATGTCTGGACTTTAAAAGAGACCTTGATCTCTTGAGTTTGTTTCGGCTTTTCTTCTCAGAGCTAGTCAGGTGGGAAATGCAGGCGCCATCTAGTCTTAAAAAAACATTACATTGACTTGTTAAAGTGTCTGTAACAGATTTATTTACAGAAATAATAATCATTTATCATTTAATTAATACGTTCCTTTACAATGCTTGTGTTGTACGGTAGTTTTTTATAGCTTTTTGCTCGTCTAGTGCTCGCAAAAGCACTCTTCGGTTTAGTCTTAACACTGCGAAAATGACTTCTTATTTTTATCAAGAATAGCGTCCCGTCCAGGCATTTTCCCGTTTTTGCATCATTTTTTATTTATGCTCCGCTCCTATTGGTTGTAGCGTGATGTTATCTAGACCTTCGTCGATAAATGTAGTATCCAACACAAAAATATTTTTTCAATTCCACCCAGTAGTTCCTGAGATTAGCGCGTTCAAACAAACAAACTCTTCAGCTATATAATATTAGTATAGATTAAAATAGATAAGGCCCGCCTACCCAACGACTTGTTAAATACCTATGCTAAACATAATTATGTTTAAATTGTCATTATATTTCAGTCAATTGTTTGAGGTTGACAGATACAGAATTGTTTTAATTATATTTAGCGCTCTTCTTTTTGTGTGGTAACTAACGTGATGTCAGAGTTTATGCCGCCCATGGGCCTCAGACTTAGCTTCACATGCCGTCAAGAAATATCTCTCAGGCAGGCCGTTTTTCTTTACCGTTTTTAAGCAAGTGATAATTATATAATACGCACATGAATCATATATTATCATTGCTTTACAGTGTTCTGTTCATCCCTGCAACCCCCCCCTTATCTCAAAGAACGTTTTAAGTTCCCTAATGACACTCATACTAGAGACTTAAGATCATCGGAAAATCTGAGACTTTCGATGCCCTCGCATTCTACCAAATTCTATGACAAATCGTTCACAGTCCAAGCTGTACGCTTGTGGAATGCGTTGCCGATGTCAGTAAGACAAGCTCAGTCACTGGATTCTTTTAAAAAATTAGTTAAAGATCATTTCTTCTCTCAACAAGTTTCTAATTCCTCATAAATTAGTACCTCATCATCAATCTAGCTTGTTTTCCCTATCACATAATTATATAATATCATATATATGCAATACGCACATGAATCTAAAAAGTCGGAGTTGCGTGCCTTGGGTTCGAACTCAAGACCTATGACTTGGCAGTCCGACGGTCACACCACTAGGCTATCACTGCTTTAATTTAGCACTAACTGTATTGGGTGAGTTTTTGTGCAAGTAGGTCCTAGTAAATAAAGCCGAGACCTTCATCTGAGAGAAGTAGGTTAGAGAACATGAACATCAAAGAGATTGCGATAAAATTAAAAGCCGTCCTCCTCAGAAATTGAGTTAATAGACTTCCGTATAATATTACGCTTGTATTCTCTGAAGAGGTACAGAGGAATACCTAATGTTGTACCTACAATGGAAAGTTAATTTGGTATGGAAATAAATTAATATTGTCCTCCAGAAGTCCAGACATAATATCAATGTTAATTTCCTTCCATTATTGTGCCCGAAAAATGGTAATAGGCTCGCCACGTACATAGGACTTAATATAGAGACAAAACGTAGGTGTAACGCCTGTAATAAGAAAACATCTCTGCTAATTCCTTCGGGAATAACAGGCTTAAGTATGTAACTTCTCAGCGATATCAACTTTCACGTAATCCATCGATCTTTTCTTATATCTGCCTCTATCCTTACGACATTAAGTACCAACATAATAAACAACTGATGCCCCAATCCTATGATTTACCGAGCGTTATTGGTTAAAATTAACAATTTTGTATCTTTATTATAATTAAGCAAAGACTCCATAGCATTGCATAGAAGGCCCTCACGTACGTTAGTAACGCGCGGATCATATGATTTGCAAGGTTAAGCTGCGCTTGCCGCGGTCAGTCAGCGGATGGGTGATCATTCGTTATACATCGAGACCCCTCCGTGCCTCGGTGAACACGTTAAACTGTCGATCCTGGGTGTCATACCTATGACAGTCGTTACGGGTAGTAGCCCGAAAGTGTCGCAACCTTATCGGCATTGTCCAGTATCTGGGTTGCGGATGTCTGATGGCAGTCGCTCCGTGTAAAATACTGGTATTCAGCCGCATTTGGTGCGACTGGAAGTTGACCTCAGCATAGTTGGGAAAAGGCTAGATAGCAAGTCCGTGTTTAAAAACATTATCAGACTTACTCACGCGTTATAGTTGCATCGGGTCATCGGTATTCAACATCATATTTCATAAAAATTCAACATGCATGCCTGCATATACTGATTGGTTAATTTTTATGCGAAACTGCACCGTGACAATTGTCTTTGTTGTGTAAAAATGGTTATTGAACAAGAGCTGAATATTAATACGAACTTTTATTGAATTTAAAATGATTTATAGCGGCCATTTTGTATCTGGGAGAAGACTTAATTGTATTTAATGAAATACTGGGTAGTATATTTTTGGCAATTAAGCTTTTGGAATTCGAGTGGTTTTTACATTTCTGTTTCCTGGGATGAAAATTATACTATGTAATTCATTCTAGTTCAAGATAGATATTTCCTGTATTTTTTATATCCTAAACATACATTTGTTACTCATTAGGTACCTACAACTTTCTCTTGTAAGAAATAAATAATAGGATTTTCTAGTTGTGATAACATCACACCTATATTCCGCGAAGGGTTGAGCAGAGGTGTACCTATAGTAACACCCTCATTTCGCCGTCATGTTTAAGTCCTATGTAATTGGGGGCGAGCCTATTGCCACCAACCGATCACAAATCCAAAATCCGGGCTGCTGCTGCTATAGGTACCCACATAAAGTTATATGTAAAAACTAAAACTACAGATAAGTACATTATAATTATAGGTAATTAAAAACTAATAAATATAAATAGTCAAAACAATACTTACTATCAATATTGAATTAGCAATACGAAAATCTACCTAGATACTTCAATAAATAAATAAAAATATATACGGTCGAATTGAGAAACCTCCTTCTTTTTTGAATTCGGTTAAACATTACTTACCAATTCCTTCCTCTCTCCTAATATTTTTGCGTGCCCAACAGGGTCCACGATGTACTATATATATTTACTCACCATCTATTAATACCATTGTGGAAAGCAAATAAAAGTTTGAGTTTGAGTCATTTCACACGTAAAAACCCAATAACACTGCCCGACTTAGGGATCGAACCCAGGACCTCACGATCAGCAGTCGCGCTTGCCACCACTTGACCAACAAGACGAGTCTAGTTGTGATGTTCTTGAAAAAGGACAGGTGTGTAGTACTCGCAACCGGCGTTTATGATAAGATGTATGAACGTGGACGAAGTGAAAGGAGTATGTAAGGATCGTAGCATGTGGCGATCTATGCCCATGGGAAAAATATGAGATTTTATGTATGTTCCCAGTTGTTTGACAATACCGACGTTTAAGTATTTTCTAAATATCTTCCATATTGAATTATTTATAAATAAAAGACAACGATGTCTATTGTCCCTTGTTAGTTATACTCAACCAGTTTACCCGAGTTGTTTTTTACGATGTACAAGACTCGATAAGCAATCGAATTGGGTACCCGTGGTGTTGTATCAAGCTAAAAATCTATCGGTATACAAGGGGCTATAAAATCTGATAAGATGTTGTTTTATGTAGCTAAAATATCTTGAAGGTTCCGTTCAAGTATGAAAAAGGCTTCTCTTGGGCAATAATGTTACTTTAATGTCATGCTCATTAAAATATCCTGCTGATGGTGGCATTGTGTTTACAGAAACGCTCACGGTGTTGTATTAGTTAACAATGTGTCAAAACCAAAGTCCCTAACAAAACTGAACGATTGGGTAGAGGAATTTCAAGTATACTCCACCAAGAAGAACATAGTCTGCTTAGTTGTCAGCAATAAGATTGATAAGCATATCATTTTGGGACCCAGTGCGTAATATCAGAAAGATCATTGGGTCACCCGCGCGACGCCGCAACGAGTATTCCCAAGGAGGATTGATGTCAGGCAGACCGGTCATAAAACCATAAGCCAAAACCTTTAACAACATGAATTTACGAATTACATGTTGTGCCAACCTCGCCTAGTGTGGGATAAGGGCAGGAAGAAGATGGTGGCGTTGTGCATCAAGTCGCTAAGTTCCCTGCAATATGGTTACTGTTGTGACAATCATTATAAAAGGCTAATTTTCTCATTCCTTTTTATATAGTTTATCTCTTATAACATAATTAGCTCATTACTGTCCCACTGCTGGGCACGGGCCTCTTCTCAGAATGAGAACGGTTTAGACCTTAGTCTACCACGCTGGCCTGGTGTGGGTTGGCAGACTACACACACCATCGAGAACTTTATGGAGCCCTCTCAGGTGTGCAGGTTTTCTCACGATGTTTTCCTTCACCGTTAACGCAAGTGATAATCAAATTCTGATCCGCACATAAATTCGAAAATCATGCCGGGCGGGATCGTACTCAAGCCCTCCTGCATGGAAGGCAAGCGTTCAACCGCTAGGCTATCACTGCTATTCTCACGACCGTTAATTTTTAGTGTTCTATATAGGTATTCAAACTAGGAACGTTTTAGCGGCGATTATGGGCTGATTATAAAGGACACACGTAACACTATGAAGGGTTTAAAAAACCTATAGAAAAACAAACATGCGCTATCCTTTATTTTACTAACCTGCCATTAACCACGGTTATCCGAAAGCTTGTTGCTTCACGGCTCGGTTTTTGTGAACAAAGCTATCAGGATCGCGTTACTAATCGTGGTTAGGCGGCAATTAAACAATTAGTTAGCTATAATGAATGTTTCTTAGAAGGTTCTTGTTCTCACGCGTAACCTGTGATTGAAATGAAGCCGGTGTAAAGCGTCCTTTATAATTTCTTTTTTTAACAGCAGTGATAGCCTTGTGGTGTGGCCGTCGGACTGCCAAGTCAGGTCTCGAGTTCGAATCCAAGGCACGCACCTTTTCGGATTCATGTGTAATATCACTTGCTTAAAAACGACGAAGGAAAACATCGTGAGGAAACCGGTATGTCTGAGAGATATTTCTCGACGGCATGTGAAGTCAAGTCAGAGGCCCATGGGCGGCATAAACTCTGACACCGGGTTAGTCACTAACCACACGAAAAGAAGATTCTCTTTTTTTTGCGTTGCTAATGTTTTCTACTACGCTGACATCGTAATTTCTAAACTCTGTTATGAAAACAAGCACTTCACTTTGCTATTAGTATTAATAGAACAGCCTAGCGTGGTGGACTAAGCCCTAAACCCTTCTCATTCTGAGAATAGGCCCGTGCCCAGCAGTGGGACAGTAATGAGCTGATTATGTAATAATAGAGGCGTGGGCAATAACTTATTATTTTCAAGGCTTCTTGTATTATTTGTAATATACTAGCGAACCGCCCCGGCTTCGCACGGGTGCAATGTAGATATTATATGCCCCACATTAGTGTGGGGCATATAAAACTTCCTCTTGAATCACTCTATCTATTTAAAAAAACCGCATCAAAATCGGTTGCGTAGTTTTAAAGATCTAAGCATACCTACCTACATAGGGACAGACAGACAGCGGGAGCGACTTTGTTTTATACTATGTAAAGATATACCTTTCGGAAATACATTAAATATAATCATTTCTTTCTTTCATCGCTACGAAAAGGGACAATTCAGAAAATGAGGCGAAAACGGCAATAATGAGTCAAATGACTGGCAAAAACATTTATTCTCATCGTTCATGGCTTTATTACCCACTTGATTCCGCACTTATTCGCAATGAAAACAAAATACCCTCAATTATTAGCAAAATACCCTCCAAAAGTGTTTTTTCTCGAATATTCTTAGATGTTACCTGATTTTTGTCCGTATTATACAGGCTGTTAACGAAATCATTTATTTTTTATTTATTTATTTTATTTTTTACTTTAACAGTTTCTCAGTAACGATCTTTCGCAATAGATTAATCGAAGTCAAGTTGCTCCGTAGAAATGATTTTTCGCGGTAACGTGCATCGATGTCAAGTAGTATCGCATTGAAGATTTATCGCGGTAACGTGCATCGAAGTGGCTTCGCAGAGACGGTCTTTCGCAGTAAGGGAAGTTACCCATACTACGTGACCCGTTCAGGAGTGGGAGGGGGGTCTTCAAAAAACCACGCTTGGGCACAGGGGCGCGGGGGGGGGGTTTAGGTTTTCGTCACGTGGTCAATATCCTCTAGGGAATTCTCGCGTTTTTTCGAGCTATATTCAAATATGGCGCGCAGCGTTTAGCGCTTTTTAAACTCACAAGTGGCAACATTGACGCACATTGAGCCAAATAATTTTCTTTTTGCAATTTTTTTATTAAAACACATTTTTTTTATTTATAAAAGTATCCTGTTCAAGGTTCATCTATGTCAGCAGTACATCACGAGGTTTGAAGGAATTACATGATTTTGTATACATCCTGTATTTGTTCATTCCTTGTTGACAATTCTGGAGTGCTATTTGAATCTGTTTACAATATTTTCCATAAATTGACGATAAAGTCTGTCATGTTTCCTTTGGGCTGAGGGTCGTCTATGCAAATGTGTGGCTTCGTATTTATGTCACTTCAATTTTGTTGGGATACATGTATTTTGTATACTGTACATATGTTCAGTTACTTTACACTTTGTGAATACTTTTGGAATAAAGGATATTCAACACAGAGTTTTACATGTCAATGCTAGGCTCTGGTTCTTTATGAAAAACACGCAAATGACGTGACCGCGTTTCAATGGAGTAGCACACTGGGGAACTAATGGCGCCACCATCGACTGTACCAACGCAATTTCATTGGTTAAAGTTTGTTTGTTATTATTCCTAATGTTAATTTAACCCGTTCTGATTGGTTGTAATTGGTACAAACAGAGCTGCTGCCACCTGCTTTCGTTTTGCGTGAGCCTCCCCATTGTCTTTGCAGTT
Organism: Amphipyra berbera; assembly: GCA_910594945.2. NCBI lineage: Eukaryota > Metazoa > Arthropoda > Insecta > Lepidoptera > Noctuidae > Amphipyra > Amphipyra berbera. The sequence continues at coordinate 3,663,206 of OU343146.1, forward strand.
CAAAGTGCGGCCATTTGACAATAAATGTCAAATTCTGACTGCCTCGTTGGTCTAGTGGTGGCAAGCGCGACCGCTGAACCTGAGGTCCTGGGTACGATCCTCAGGTCGGGAAAAGTGTTATTGGGTTTTTCCTTGTGGAATTATTCAGTAGCAGCTTGTAGTTTGAATTTGTGCCCAGTTGATGGCAATAGGCTCGCCCCCTATTACATGGGACTTAAACATAACGGCGAAATGAGGGTGTTATTATACATCTCTGCCCAACTCTTCGGGGAATATAGGCGTGATGATATATTCAAGACTTAAGTCTTAATAAATTCAAGTCCTATGTAAAGCAGAAACTATGCGGAAAGGGTTTCTACAAAGTTAAAGATTATATGGACGATAAAAATGCTTGGAATTGAGCCGCTCGCTGTTGTCACAGACACATCATTGTAATTATTGAAATTATTTTACAACATGATATAATTATTTTTTATCCTTTTGACATTTTACAATTGAAGTATTTTTTTCACTGATTATTATTATTTTATCATCGCCTTATTTTTTATTTTACCATTTTAATAAATTGTGATTGTACCATGTAGGGTAGCTTTATACACGAATTTTGTAAACGTTTGGCGGTTCTTGAGTATATTTTTTTTTTGTGACCCACACAAATGTCCAACTGATTGATTACGTCGTGCAGCGGTCGGGTTGTTGAGCTCCCTAGAATAAGGTTTGAGCTCCGCGATGACTGATGCAGATGTGCCGTCAGTTAGGACAGGTCAACTCGAACCTGCTATGGCACTTTCCTCAAAAGGCCATTCCCGACGTTGCCCTACATCGTTTCACTCGCATAGTTTGTATACTACAATGTCTGGACTTTAAAAGAGACTTTGACCTCTGAGTTTGTTTCGGCTTTTCTTCTCAGAGCTATTCAGATAGGAAATGCCGGCGCCATCTAGTCTTAAAAAAAAACATTACATTGACTTGTAAAAGTGTCTGTAACAGATTTATTTACAGAAATAAAAATCATTTATCATTTATGTTTATTAGAAACAATGCAATCCTCGCCTTCACATAAGTACTGACATATCTTTACAAATATTTTCATCTCTCGTCTATTTATTTCTCCACAATTGTTTTTGAAAGTTCTCTCCTCCTGGCCCCTCAAGGCTGTGTGGGTCGGAAAAACTAATTCCATGTAATCTGGAGGTATTGAGCGTGGAATATGATCGGAATGATAATGCTGAGTTATGAAAAGGGCAAATGTAATCGAAACTGCTCGACTCCTAGTGAATGTGAAGTAATGGAATATTAAATCTAGAAAGGTGCAGGTTATATTTAAAGGTGCTTGATTTGAGTTTTGATAGCAATACATGCTTTTGTAAAAAGTCTAACTAATGTGTAGTTACATTACAGGCACAAAACAGATAGGTACAGAAGTCAATCACATGTATGTACCTACTTCACTTTTCATACCTACGCTCGGCGGTCGCTCTATCTATATATCTATCTCTCAAGCGCATGGCACTCGCGCTCGCACTCATTCGCACTCACTCGCACTCTGGTCCCAAACGGTCTGAGATATCGTGTCCGTGAGCAGTGTCTATGAGTGCGTTGCTCGAGCGCACTTGTATGTAGATTGACTTCTGTACCTATCTACACTGGCCTGCAAAAATAAGTATCACACTTTTAAAATTTCAATTTTTTCTAAACTATACAAGTTAGAGATTTAAAATAAAAAACGTTTTATAGCAATTTTTATCAGCTTTCTTTGAAACTATAGTAACAAAGTTAAACTCTTTTTTGAGTCCTTTTTGTTTCGAAAGTATATCTTGTGTACTTAAAAAGTTATTGCAATTTTAAAAGTGTGATACTTATTTTTGCAGGCCAGTATATTTTGTGTTACAGGTCTGTTTCATAGACTTCGTTTTTTAAACGGTTTTAGGGCCAGTTTTTTTAGGGTTTCGTACCCAAGGAGTAAAACGGGACCCTATTACTAAGACTCCGCTGTCCGTCCGTCCGTCCGTCCGTCTGTCACCAGGCTGTACCTCTTGAACCTGCTTGTTAGACAGTTGAAATTTTCACAGATGATGTATTTCTGTTGCCGCTATAACAACAAATACTAAAAAACAGAATAAAATAAACATTTAAGGGGGCTCCCATACAACAAACGTGATATTTTTTGCCGTTTTTATAGATAATTTATTTATTTATTTAATAACCAACTTATATTAACCGTGTGCACTAAACATACAAGTTATATAATGGTAAGGAACCCTTCGTGCGCGAATCCGACTCGGACTTGGCCGGTTTTATTAAACGGTTTCAAGGCCAGTTTTTTGATCCCTAGTTAAGTCAACCAATGATTAAAGGTTGGAATGGTATAAATTTTTAACCAATGGTTAAAAGTTCATACTATTTTTAACCATCGATTGACTTAACTATTGATCAAAAAACCGGCCCTTAATTAGCTTCACTTCAGTTTGTTTGTTTGTATTCAAATATTGCGACACATTTTTCAACTACTTCCGCTTAACCGATTCTCCTGAAACTTCGCACAGAATATCAATTCTTATGACAATACATCATTATAATAATTTTAACCTTCAATCATCAAATTCTGATGCTGCAGGAGTATTACTAGGAGTACATAAAACCGTTTAACTTAAAAGTTTATATTCCATTTGTCGATCGTCAGAATTGACCAAAATTTTAAAATCACCTTGCTACCTCATCTCACCTAAAGAAAGTTGAAAATGGGATTAAAAAAGTATTCGAACTATGTCAATATCAAATTGTAATATTTTTGAAAAACTGTTTATACTGCTATGTATCGATCTTTTCTTCATGACGTTTTTAAGTACATATCGTAAAGTACTTAACATAATATCATGTCATGTATTCCCCGAAGGGTTCGGCACAGGTGCTTTTAGTACACCCCCGTTTCGCTAGTTATGTTTAAGTTCCATGTAATAGAGGGCGAGCCTATTGCCATTAACCGGGCACAAATCCAGACTCCAGGCTGCTACTAAGAAATTCTGAATGGAAAACCAAATACAACTTTGCCCGACCTGGGGATTGAACCTACAACCCCATGCTCAGCAGTCGCGGTTGCGACCACTAGACCAACGACTCCATACTTTTTTAAAACATCCACAAACACAGATTCCATTCCTTGTCATCCGCTATGCTTCCAAAAATAAACGTCAACACAAAACGACGGTTCTCACAAACATATCAAGCTCATATTTGTAGTTACAAAGTAGCTTGAAGCAGACAACTTTAAATAAAACAGTGTAAAGACAGTGAACTGCATTCAGGCAGTGTTTGCTAGTCTCGTCAACATTTGCTCTGGCCGGCCATTTAGTTTTGTTTGCACAGAGGAGCTAGTAAATGGAGTGATAACTTCGCGGTTCTGTCAGTTCAACTTGTATAAGTTATAAAAGTATTTTTGGTTAGATACGGTTATATAATGTATCCTTACTGTTTAAGTGTACTTAGTTACTGTTCTATATTGTAAAATAAATTAGTACTTAAAGTAGATACTTAGTTTTATAATGTAGTCTAATGTTAACGTTTTGGTCTACAGTGTGTTCACAGTTATTTTACCTCTGACATTTGCCTTTGCCCGCCTCGCCAGCAGGGTTGGTGTGACATTCGAATGACATACTTGAGCATTACTATTTACTACTTATTTAATATTTATTCGTAGCAACTAAATTAAATTTCCGACTCCTGTGATTTACCTGCTGGCGAGGCGGAGAAAGGCAAATGTCAGAGGTAACATAACTGTGAACATACAGTAGGCTATAAGTTTACATTATAAAATAATTTTAACATATAAATTAACTTAATTGCACATCGAAATATATTAAAACGACAATTGTACACTGGAATTTACCTTCAACCACATAATCAATCTCTCTCTATCACTTAAAGGTTTGCTGGTAGAAAACTCATTTTTGAGTTAAGCTCGCCTTTGTACATAACTTCACTAAATTGTAGTTTTATTGCTGTAATTTTTCTTGTGTACAATAAAGAATAAATAAATAAAATAATTAAATAAAAAATACTTATGTAAGAAATAGTTTTGTGCGGTAATAGACCGCTAGCCAACCTCTCTTCTCCCGTCATATGATATGACTGCGGGTGATATGTTGAATAAAAATTAAAACAGAGATAATCTTTGGACTAACAGCGAAAAAAAGATCTGCACAACCACAGCGGAAATCACCTTCCCCAACAAATAAAGACGGACATTAATATTCCATCCACGGAGCTCTGAAATTTATTGAGCGGAAAACCATGCGTCTGATAACTCCATTACTTGCTTCTCCGTGTGTTTGCATCAACTACGTCATTAGAAACACTCTTTATGACTAACAACACGTCATTCGAGTGTTTGGAAACTGATTTGGTAGCAGATAAACTTTGGTTTGGTTTGAACTGATTTGGTATTTCAAGTGAATGTTAGTACACTAAGTTGGTAAAGTTATATATGTATGATACTTCATAGTAATAACTTAACTATCAACATGACTTTACTTACCTTCGTTCAACGGTACGGCTTGCTTTATCGGCAAGTTAACTCGCTACTTAACTTTTGAATCCTTCTTTTCGTGTGGTTAGTGACTAACCTGGTATCAGAGTATATGCCGCCCATGGGCCTCTGCATGCCTTCACATGCCATTGACAAATATTTCTCAGACATGCCGGTTTCCCTCACGATGTTTTCCTTTACTGTTTTTAAGCAAGTGATAAATACAATACGCACATGAATCCGAAAAGTCAGAGGTGCATCCCTGCGACCTATTACTTGACAGTCCGATGGTCATACCACTTGGCTATCACTGCTGTTACGTATGAATTGTAAATCAGGCTCGTTAGTATGAAAACCTGGTTTTAAAATAATACCAAAAATAAAAATGTTTTCTTTCAACCTACATAAAAGGCAACGACATTATAATCTAGCGTCTGTCTGAAAGCCTGAACGTTGCCACATCATGAAAAATCCAATACAGTGGAGGATCGTGACCTGGCTGTGTAATAGCCTTGGATAACTGAAAGTTATTCTTCTGGCGACGCCCTGGCGGTTTGACGCCTCAAACACGCTTCGCGATCAAGAAAAATTGACGATGACCACCGAATTGAAGGCTGAGGTTTCGTAATAGCATTTTGGGTACACAGCTAAGTACAAGAAAAAATCATTTTTTGTCACGCAAAAAGATTGTGCTGTTTTATTATTGCGAACTTAGGGAAATGTGTTTTTGATGGTGATATTACATAGATACGTATACTAAAAAGTTGAGGAGTAATAAATAGGTTAGCGTGATATGGCCATGTTATGCGGAGAGAAGAAAGTCATGTTACTAGAAGAGTGTTAAATATTAATGTACATGGACAAAAATAGAGAGGCCTAAGAAAATATGAATGGATTGTGTGAAGGATGACATGGGTAAGAAAGGAGTGAGTACTGAGATGGCGACTGATAGAAAAGAATGGAAGAAAAATACGTGTTGTGCCGATCCCACCTAGTGTGGGATAAGGGCAGGGAGATGATGATGATTGCATAGGTACGTAGAAACTTGTAAAAGACTACTGGATGTGGGCCTCCCAATGACAGCTACAACGAACGTTCAGAGAGGGTCAATATCAATATAATCAGCCCATTACTGTCCCACTGCTGGGCACGGGCCTCTTCCCAGAATGACATGTCCACTACGCTGGCATGGTCCTGGTTGGCGGACTACATACCATCAAAACCATTTTTTAAGCTCATATCCTCGATGTTTTCCGTCACTGTTAAAGCAAGTGATAATCAAATTCTGATTTGCACTTGAATTCGAAAAGTTTGAGGTGCGGGCCAGATCGCACTCAGACCCTCCTACAATGAAGACAAGCGTTCAACCGCTACGCTATCATTGCTTATTGCGATTGCCATAATCACCACGAATAGCGAACGGATTGGTGATCGCAATGTATTGTTATAGTTTGAGCGGCAAGCGGGGGTGCAAAACAATAGGCTCGCACTGTCAGTTTGCTTTGTCTTGTCTAAAGCACGCACCCCCCTCCTGCCGCTCGCATACCGCAGGCGGTGACTAGCTTTCGCGCGCGGACAATAGTAAAAAAGCACTCGACATAAAGGCAGGTGACATTCAGGGTTTGAGAAAGAGTGGTCAACTCTCTTTTGGGAACAGGGACATAAGTGTTGGCCCCGTCTAAATTTTGAAGGATAAAGTATTTCATAGTGGGAATATGTACCGTGCAGAGAAATGTCGCAGTATATGTGAAATAGGCGTCGGTTAGCTTCGATGTTACAACGACACCGCAATTAGCGATGCAGCACTGGTTTTCAGAGGCGCCTCTATGACGATTAACTAGCATTACTTACTTGAACCATGTTATTATATGACGTAAGATCCTCATCTGGGAATCAGGTCACTATATCGCTAGATAGATAGTATATTCTGTGCCTTAAAGAAAGGCTTCTATTTAAAAAAAAAAATGGTAGTATTTGCGACCGAAATACTAAAAGTTATGTTTAAATTACCTGCGGTTGTTATTAACGGATGGAACAGCTACACTACACTGGAAAAAACGCATCATTGTTAGTAGGTACCTAAAGATAAAAATTTATCGTCATTTTACCCAATAACGGTCAGTAAGATATAGGAATCCGTAATAAAAGATGTGGTAAGAATTAATACGATCACGCAAACATGGTTTACTTAACTCATCATGATGAATTAGGGCATTGGTCATGTGCTGACAATCAGTTAGTAAGTGCAGCGGACTTTGACTGGGAAATAGCTAGGATGTAGCGTTAACTACTTAGGTATTACTGCGATCATTAAACTCAATTGGTAGGACCATGTGTTTACGAAGCGTCAAGTGGCAACAATGAATCTCGTGTTGGCTTTGAGCTCTAAACCGCAGCATAAAACTTAGCATAATCAGTCCATTACTGCCTCACTGCTGGACATGGGTCTCTTCTCAGAATGAGAAGGGTTCAGGCCTTAGTCCACCACGCTGGCCTGGTGCGGTTGGCGGACTACGCACACCATCACGAACTTTATGGAGCCCTTCAGGTGTGCAAATTTCCTCACGCGAAGTTTTTCCTAAACCCTTAGTAAATACTGCATCTTAATAAAAACATGAACACTAAAAATCATCTTAGAAGAAATAAGAAACTTTCACTAACTTGCTCCAGGCCCACTACTTAGTCGCTTTAATATTTTTTTTCATTTGCACATCGGAACTCTGCCCAGAGAAGAACACGTATTAAAAAGTTCCATCAATAACGTCTACCAAGTTCTTTGATAAGAATTCTGCAAGGTCTCCTCAGACAATAATAAATTGCAGAACTTATATATTTTACCAGTCACTGTTGGAACTTGCTGAAAAGAAGTTTCGTTACATCCCTCTTATCTGCTCTTAAAACTGGATTATTAACTTCATTAACTGAACAAGCATTCTCAAGTTTTAATTGAGCATTATTCATGATGTTTTCGCTAAGTTACTTAATTACTCATGCTTTCTCCGGGGAATATATTAAAATCTTCAAAGTCAGTCTCCAGGCCGAGTTGTAGGTAAATACTGCATAATTTACCGTTCCAAATTCTGTATCCATATATCTAAAATTTTCATAATCTCCTATCCCCAATGTTCGGTGTAAGTGTGCAATAAATATTGTATGCAATGGGGCTACAACATGTTATTTGCTAACTCAGAATCCCCTGCTACTGTGCAGGGGTCGTTTCTATTCATAATACGGCCAGAAATTGCGAACAAATCATTCATAGTAAAACAAACTTTACGCCTCTAGTGTTTGGGCAGGAATTTGTTTCTACATTTTCTTAAGTTTACCGTCCTAGATTTATGTTGCTTATTACATTTTACACGCGTGAAATGAACACGTATCAAATGAAAAATGCAATTTACAACTTTATTTTTGTCGACACAGGAACTATTTGAGAAGAGAGTTTAGAAAGAATAGAGGCCCTTTGTTAGATCCCTGTAGAACCCTTTTGTCATTGAGGCCGTAAATTATCTATTTAGGTTTGCATTTGGCGATAAATTGCTTTTTATTCAACGAATCGTTAAAAGAAATATGTCAACACAGTATTTATTATTAAAAACGATTACCAAAAATGATATTCAGACGTAAATGCTTCATTCAAAACAGATGTGACTTCAATCAAAAGCGTCTCATGGTGCGTTTGTTTCGACATTAGTTCTAAAGCAACTTTAATAACATTTTCAAACTGACATACCGATGTTATCCACGAAGTTATTAGAACACGAAACCCTTTATCTAAGCCATCGGATGTACTGAGAGCCGTTCGGAGTACTTACCTAATCTGTACGGTTGCTATCTCGGGTCATAGGCCAGCAGATACCGTAAGTCGTACGCTAAAGCCTTCCAGCAATACTGGAACGTATAGGTATCAAACTAAAGTTAATTTTCCAATGAGTGGATTGGAAAGCGACGTCAGAGTTTCCAACGAACCGCATTTTGTTGAAGAGTACATTTTAAAGAACTCTCTATGCCGAGTTCGACCTATTTCCGAATGTGATTGATAATTTCAACCCCTCACTTTATCGAGATCGCATGATAACTTTGAATCTTATTACGTCTCCAATACAGTTCAAAACAAAGTTGATTTCGTTAATAAATTGTACGATTATTTATTGTTAAGCTGCAGCTGCGGATTTCGTGGGTACCGTATTTTTGGAGGGAAATTTAATGTAGCTGTACACATTAAGACAAGAACCAGGAAATTCTCAAGAGATAAGTAAATTCTGACCTAGTTAGCTCAATTGCTAGAGTTTGCCTCTAAAACGTGGAGTTCCTGGCTTGAATAATAAGTGGTTTAGGTATTTCCGAGCGTTCCCTATCTGTGTCTTAAGGTTGATACTTATAATCTTTTTGGTCGCAAAATAAAAAACCGCGCGCAAAAAAAATTTGGAAGATTCGTAGCAAACGTTTTTAGTAGGTACCGCATATTATAATGCACGGTTCCTATAAACAAAAACGAATCGTTTTGCTTACCAACGTTTGCATTTTTTATTGCCAAACTGGGCTTACCAATATACCTATATGATAGCTATTATGCAAAGCCATGAGATCGTTGCTTCATTATTGGTAAAGATACAATTTTAACCAATAACGCTCCGTATATTAGAGGAATTGGCCGTTAATAACACAACATATTGTATTAGTTTGGCTTCATTTGGCTCCACTCAACCGTAATATTGGGAAAATAATACTCGTAAAAACATTACCATAGCTTCCGCCATAACGTCGAGTATTTCCTTACCATTTTTTTGGGCTGTCACATCCGTTTGTCCGGACAATTAGCTTGTTCCTTTGCCCGGCCTTTGTCCTCCTTTGCATAATATCCCCAAGAACACGACTTAATTTCTTTAAAGACAAATATTGCTTTTTTTTTCGTCCAGAAATAATAAGGGACGTCCCTTTTGTTGCTTAAAATCTGAACGTGAAAACGAGTAAGTACCTACTCGAACACTACTGAGTTAAGAATGCTTCTTAGACTGTGGAAATTAAAAATGAATTTACTTTGAAACTCTTCTAAAAGCACAATGGACAGAGATAAAAGGCGGAAACTTTGTAACCCGACTGTTCATTATACGAACCATTAAGTCCATTTTCACTCAACTAAGACGTGAAGTTAATCTTTGTGATACAAGGTATGTTTTTGGTTTTTTAAGCTTACCATTTGACATATCCGTCTTGCATCGTTGAATAATGGCTCTGGTCCATTAAAATATCTACTTTGGACGCCCCTAAGCTTCTAAATATAACGTACTGTGTCCCTTGACAGCTAAATGTTTATTTGTGGGATTTTTTTTGTCGTGGAATGACGTTTTTTTGTGTGTAACGCAGTATGATATGGGATTTTACATGTTCAGTTTGAGTCGTGTGTTGAGCTCTCGTAATATGTTTATTTTCTTTCGTTTTTTATATAGTGTTTACTGTGTTTTAGACATTGAGTACGTATAAAGGACTTACTTGGAGCTTTTGTATTCGTTCTACGATGTTTATTACTAGAGACATATTTTAGAATTTAATACTTTATTAAAGTATCTAAGTAAAGTCGTCGTAAAATTTGTACTTATCAGAACATAACATCACGCCTGTATTCCCCTAAGGATTGGGCAGAGGTGTAAAGCAACAACCTCATTTTGCCGTTATATTTAAGTCCCATGTAATAGGACAAATCCAACCTCCGGGCTGCTACTGAGGAATTCCACACGGAGAACCCAATAACACTTTACCCGACCTGGGGATCGAACCCAGGACCTCACGATCAGCAGTCGCGCTTGCCACCACTAGGCCTACGAGGCTGTTACTTTACTAAAATATCTGAGTAAAGTAGTAATTAAGATGTGATCTCGGCAATTTTTTTTTAATATGTTTGTAGACATTGGTCGAACTACAAAAGTTTAGACACTTTTTAAAACCGTTTCTAACGTCACACTCCATACATATAAAGGTGTTGAAGCCCTGTTTAGTCTAAACAACACGATTTTGTGATATAACAAAAGTTTTAAAGGAAAGTAACATTTTCAGCTTCAATATTGTTATAATCGCCGGCACGTAACTTGGCAAGAGTAGAGAAGAGAATTCCCCTCCTTTCTTTCTGTCTTCTAAACAGACATGTTCAAAAATAATTTATGGCAATAACCATAGAATAATGACAAGCAATAAGTGTAATTTTTTTTGTTGTACTAATTGTACATGCGCAAACTTACTCCAACTACGCAAAAACCTTGCCAAGTTATCTGCCGTTGACTATACAATAGCAAAAACTTGTTGCCTAAGAGCATAATTGGAAACCGTTGCCATCGAGATGGTATAGGAGGTTTCTATGGCATACCAAGAGAAGAACATTCCACACGACTCGAAGAAATTTCCCAAGAAACATAATATTTTCGACGTTGAAAACAATTGAAAATAACACTACTCTTGAATATTTAGTTAAACTTAAAGCCAGCCGTCTATTTAAAACAAGGAATACTTATGACAGTTATTTGAAAACAAAGAGTTATTTCCCAGAACCAATACTCAAGAATATTAGTCATAAGTTTTATAGATATTTTAAATGACTGACGCGGTATTTTTATCTCCATACCCAAGTACAGACGTTAACTTATCTTTTATTTACTTTGAGAGTTCTACCATTCCGTGTTGGACAGAACTGTTATTGACAAAAGCTTTTTCTACACTAATATTATAAAGAGGAAAGATTTGTATTTTTGTATGTAACGAATAAACTTAAAAACTACTGGACCGATTTCAAAAAATCTTTTGCCGTTAGAAAGCTACATTATCACTGAGTAACATAGGCTATGTTTATTACTGGAATAAAACTTCTTACGCGGGTGGAGCCGTGAGGACACAGCTACTTTTTTATAACTTTGAAACGGGCTTGTTTTGATGACATTCGGTATTCATCTCACTTAAGCAGAGTTTGAAGATTCGGTACAAATCCATTGCTACTATAGTATTTTGTAGTTCTGAAATGGTATAGTTTGTACCTTTGAAGGTTTAGAGTACCAAGCAAGCCATGGGAGACAGTTTGTAGCGAAAACTAGTAGAGTATAGCATAACATCACGCCTGTATTCGTCGAAGGGTTAGGCAGAGGTGTATAGTAACACCCTCATTTCGCCGTTTCGTTGTCCCATGTAATAGGGGGCGAGCCTGTTGCCATCAACTGGGCACAAATCCAACCTCCGAGCTGCTACTGAGGAATTCCACACGGAAAAGCCAATAACACTGCCAGACCTGGGGATCGAATCCAAGATCACACGATCAGCAGTCACGTTTGCCACCACTAGACCAACGCGGCTAGAGTATAGACTACCACCCTTTATTTTAAAGGTGTCATAATAAGGTTGAATAAATGATTATTTCAAGAGAAGGTCTACAACAATATCGCGTGCTTCTTCTTTTCGTGTGGTTAAAGACTAACTTGGTGTCAGAGTTTATGCCGCCTATGGGCCTCTGACTGGGCTTCACATGCCGTCGAGATATATCTCTCAGGCAAGCCGGTTTCCTCACGATTTTTCCTTCACCGTTTTAAGCAAGTGATAATTATACAATACGCACATGAATCCGAAAAGTCAGAGGTGCGTGCCTTGAGTTCGAACTCGAGACCTATGACTTGGCAGTCCAACGGTTACACCAATATCACTATAGGCTATACCGCTGATTATGACTGTATGGCTAAACTTTCTTTCATATGGTCCGTGTTCAGTATTTGATCTCCATGGATGGACTGATGGACTATACAGCATGAGAGGTTAGTCGCTTTACATCCGAAAACCATGAACTCTGCTCACCATTTTTTACTACTTTTACTAGGGAACAAACTCGGAATTTGTGAAAAACAATCTGCTGTTCCTTACAAAATAATCAATGTTGCTTGACAAAATGTATGGGACAGCTGATTTTTTTTCACGAATTCAGAATTTGTTCCATAGTAAAAGTTGTACAGAATGATGACCAGTGTTCATGGTTTTCGGATGTAAAGGGACTAACCAGTCATGCTGTATATCAGGGGTGGCCAACTTGATTCGACCTAAGATCTACTGTTTACTGAGTATACTCTGTGCGATCTACCAATTACATAATCAGTACCTCTTCATTCAACTTATATTATTCTTTGCCTTGCCCTGATCGACTGGATTAAGATCCGCGATCGACTGGTTGCCCACTCCTGCTGTATACTATGAATCAGTTATATCATCATATGTTAATGAAATTACAGGCATTGCAGGATTTAGATCGGTACCATCGCTTAACACCCCGCATTTTAACTTAATATTCTAGGAAGGACACAGTTCTAAATTGAAGTTTCCACAAAATATATTATCTCCCATAGATAACTATTTAATTAATTATTATTATATTCCGTCTAGCTGTGAGGTTAAAATTAGTTTAAGCTGTAAATGAATTTAGAGTTTAATTTAGCTTAGTTAATAAAGTGTTGTCGGGCTTTGTTTACTTCTCTTCTACGATTAAAGTTTTACGCTAATCAAGTTAACATTTTAACTGCCTCGTTGTTCTAGCGGTGTCAAGCGCGCCTGCTGATTGTGAGGTCCTGGGTTCGATCCCCAGGTCGGGCAGTGTTATTGGGTATTTCCGTGTGGAATTCCTCAGTAGCAGTCCGGAGTTTGGATTTGTGTCCGATAATGGTAATTTCCTCCCCACCTATTACGTGAGAGTTTTATTTATTTATTTAATACTTCAATGCACAATGGTGGTACATAAGGCGGACTTAATGCCACAAGGCATTCTCTACCAGTCAACCTTTGGGTCAAAGAGAACAGCATTGAAAAGAGAGGCACAAAAAAAAATGGATATTTGCGACTTAATTAACTATATGGATAACTAAACAACTATAAATATAGGACATAGGTTATAAATACATATAAATATATAAATAGAGTTAAACGTAACGGCGAAATTAGTTTGTTACTATACACATCTGCCCAACCCTTCGGGGAATACAGCCGTGATTTTATGTAATCAATAGATCTATGTATTAGATTGGATGAAACACCAGACTTGAAAAAAGTTAAATTTGCCAATAGAAATGTTCAAAAGACGAAAGTGATAAACTCGGCTTACGCCTAATATTAGTTTCTGGGTACCTGAGTATTTGCTTTACGGTACGAAATTCACTATCAACTTCATTCATTGAAATAGTGTTGTGCCACACAGTCCCGTTTTCGCGGGACGCTTAGATTTTATTGGCCGTGATTAAGTACCGAACAACGGTAGTTGGTCAGATTCTCATTGCGTGTGGCAGAAACATTCAATTTTGAGGTGAGCCGTGCGCTTTTTAATGGACGTACTTGGTATAGCACATTCAATTTTATGGTCTTTAAAGACCTGGTGCACACGTCCAACGAAAAATATAATAGTATAGTTCATTAGACTTATATTGTCACGATTAAGAAATGTCTCGTTAAAGAGTTCGAACTGGTGCACAACAGAGCGTCAAAACATCTATGATAAGAATATTGTTAGAGCTATCTACATTCATAGAAATAGACACAGTACAGTAGCGTTCAAGAAACATTTACATACATGACTAATGCTTGATTCCTATGTTTTACCGAGCGTTATTAGTTAAAACTATTGTATCTTTATCAATAATTAAGCACAGACTCCATAGCTTTGCATAGAAGGCCCTCCCATACTTAGTAGCTATCGCACTTAAAAATAGCTTAACAATCTATTTATTAAAATCGGTCCATTCGTTTGGGAGCTACGATGCCACAGACAGACACACAGATACACAGATTCAGGCGTTAAACTTATAACACGCCTCTTTTTTGTCGAGGGTTAAAAATGTTACTATTGGTTAGCAAAATGATTCGATTATATAAGAATTCTGATTTCAAACTTAAAAATAGGTTTTAATTTTAGAAGAAATAATTCTCTTGGAGTCCCGCTTTGAACACCGCAGTCCCAAAAACTTATAAGCTTAGGCAACACTATTCATGACGACTTGAGCGTCCCCTGTGTAAGTCACGCAGTTATTACTTTATAAGTACTTACTCGCTTATTTTCATAAAGTTTTCTCAAAGGAGTTATGGTTTCCTTTTGAAAGGGAATCATTTGAGATTTTACTTTTCAACATTCAACTTTGTGTCAGAAGTTAATTTGTTCTAAAGAAAACGACATAAATGGGTACTGTAATTTTTGCTGGTAACAAGTTAGTCTTCTTCTACTTCCTGGCGATTTTAATGCCAGCTTTTGCCAGGTTCCTTTTTCTTTCAAGTTTAAGGATAAAAGTTTCGAGGACAGTCTCAGAGCGTGAGCCGTCACAGGGTCAAGTAATTTTGGTTATCATCAAAAATCATTAGCTAGCTACTAGTATTGTATGCCTTTGCTTCGATATCATCTATATCTATAGGTATACTAATATTATAAAGAGGAAATATTTGTATTTTTGTATTTAACGAATAAACTTAAAAACTACAGGATCGGTTTCAAAAATTCTTTTGCCGTTAGAAAGCTACATTATCACTGAGTAACATAGGCTACGGGCGGAGCCGTGAGGACACAGCTAGTCTATACTAATATTATAAAGAGAAATTATTTGTATTTTTGGATTTTTGTATGTAACGAATAAACTTAAAAACTACTGGACCGATTTCAAAAATTCTTTTGCCGTTAGCTAGCTATATTATCACTGAGTAACATAGGCTACGGGCGGAGCCGTGAGGATACAGCTAGTTATTATAGTATAAAGAGGAAAGATTTGTATTTTTGTATGTAACGAATAAACTTAATAACTACTGGACCGATTTCAATTATTTTTTTGCCGTTAGAAAGCTACATTATCACTGAGTAACATAGGCTAAATTTATTACTGGAATAAAACTACTTATGCGAGCGGAGCCGTAAGGACACAGCTAGTATACTATAAACTAACAATCACTCCCAAAAGTTTGCATTACACATGACAGAGATAGACGTTTTTCATTTCAAATACAACATAAAAATACAAAATTTAAACAACGACACCAAACTGTCAATCAAGAAATTCCCCAGCTGTGGGAACATAAAAATCTTACCACAGACGTTTCAGAAAGTGGCATCAATACGTGCCCCTTCAAAGGCGTAAAATGAATCGAATAATGAAGAGTATCGGGCAGAAAATTACAAGGCTTGAGAAACACATGTTTCCTAATAATAGGGAGGCGGGGAAGGTGAGGGTTCTCGCCAGGTAAGGTGCTCCTTTTTATACGGTGAATCGCTTATCGATCGTTTTCTTGAAGGGTGGCTATCGAGAATGTCCAGTTTTTTTTTGTCGGACGTGAAAATTCGGTCGCCAGATTGGTTTAAATGGTGTTCTTACTCTATGCTGCTTTTTTGTTGGCTGGTGACTAGTCAGGTCTCTCCAACAACTCCGAAATGGTCCGTAAGGACCACCTAGAAGCAGTAAAATAGAAAAAAAATACTGCTTTTGAAGTAAGTAATGCGGATACTGTACCACATTTTAAAGAACCTGTTAATATGGCTCTCTGCTTAGATTCTGCGTGTGATTACTAGAGAATGTAACATCTTAACGCCAAGATTTGTACTGATGCAAGAATCGACATTAAGACCTTGAGCCTCGAATGCGGATGTTCTTTCGTTTCTACGCCAATCATACCATATGTGAATATGAAAATAAATACTAAACACATGTTATAGTCGTCGGCACGTAAATTGGCAAGAGTAGAGAAGAGAACTCTTCTCCTTTTTTTCTTCTAAACAGAAATTATAAAAAATATGGCAATAACCGTAGAATAATGGAGGGGCACGTGGCTAATTACCAACCGCGCGGATCATACGATTTGCGAGGTTAAGCTGCGCTTGCCGCGGTCGGTCCGTGGATGGGTGACCGTTCGTTACACATGGAGACCCCTGAGTCGTTGCACGGAGCACGTTGAACAGTCGGTCCCGGGTGTCATACGAATACATATGACAGTCGTTACGGGTAGTCAGAAGCCCGAAAGTCTGACAACTGGTCTAATCTTAGGATATCGGTATTACCCAGTAACTGGTTGCGGAGGACTGATGGCAGTCGCTCCGTTTAAAATACTGGTATTCAGCCGCATCTGATTAGGCTGAAAGCTAACCCCAACATAGTTGGGAAAAAGTTAGGCAGATATATAACCATAGAATAATGACAAGCAATAAAAGTGACCATTTTGTTGCACTTAGTGTACATGCGCAAGCTTACTCCTAGTACGCCAAAACCTTGCCACGTTACGTGCCGGCGCCTGCGACAATATTTTTGATAACTCAAATACCGCAATAACTTCAAATCAAATAATTGGCTGGAATTTTATAATTACCTACCTGCCTTAGTCCACAAAACAAATATCATAATACCAACAAAGCGGACTCGAGTTTTCCATTCTACCCTCACACATGACGTGGCCATGTTATACTTAGCTGTACTGTAAAACAGTATTTAAACGTTTAAAACCCTGTAATTACTCGATAAAGTATTCATTACCTATTTAAAAATGTAAACAGGAATAAGGATTTTCCACCGCGTGTATTTTCCCATAGAAAAAATAACACTGTTGGGAATAAACCGACATAATATGATGTATTTTTAATGTTTGAAGAAATTTGCATGTCAAAGCTGTGTGATATGAATATTTTTACTGGTTCGCGTGGTTACGGGTAGTCGCGTTTTCAAGTGGATATTGTCTATCGTAGAACATTTGTGTCTGGGACAGATATCGACATATTTCAAGAATGTTTGTAAGTTTTCGTCAGTAAGTCAATTTATAAGTAAGTAATTGAATTAATTGCCTAGTTGTTCTAGTGGTGGCAAGTGCGACTGCTGATCGTGAGGTCCTGGGTACGATCCCCAGGTCGGGCAAAGTGTCATTGGGTTTTCCGTATGGAATTCCTCAGTAGCAGCCTGGAGTCTGGATTTGTGTCCGTTTAATGGCAGTAAGCTCGCCCTTACATGGGACTTAAACATAACGGCGAAATGAGGGTGTAAGTATACACCTCTGCCCAACCTTTCGGGGAATACAGGCGTGATGTTATGTTATGTAATTGAATTGTAAAAAATGTTGTAAAAAAAGATGATAAACACAATCAAAGAAAATAAAATTACGAATAACGCTAGGTCATCGACGACTCCAAATCTTGCATCGAGCCGCTCAATAGAATAAAATTATATTTAAGTTTCCAATTTAGACTTGAAATTAATTCAACGTTAGTACCATTTCGTACCATTTATGACACCAAACGCTCAGTTCTAAGACTTGATAATGTAATTATAGCCTAACTAGCGCTTTAATTGACGACGTGTTTGACATTCTGCGCTCATTAATATTCGTAATTATTGAAGTGTGCTTAATTCTGAATACATAATATTATACTTGGTGACTCAATCATGCGATTCAATGTTTGCTCAATAGGAATGGAACGTTAGTAGTTTATTAAAAACAAGAATGTCGAAGAGGACTGTGGAACGACGACATTGCTTTTAAGCGACGGCACGTAACTTGGCAAGGTTTTGGCGTAGTGGGAGTAAGTTTGTGCATGTACACTAAGTGCAACAAAAAAATGGTCATAATTTATTTTTAAACATGTTTGTTTAGAAGAATGAAAGAAAGAAGAGGAATTCTCTTTTTCCAAATTACGTGCCCGGACTATATCACAAGACGACAACGGTCAGTGTCAAGCGTTTGAATCTAATGGTTCTTTTCCTTACTTCAAATTTCATTTTAACCCATTTGTACATTACTGGGTTGCTTTAAATTAGATGCGCGCTCTTCACTACTGTTTCAATCGACCACGGTCTCCAATTCTGTCTTTTCGAATTCATGTGCGGATCAGAATTTGATTATCACTTGCGCTAACGGTGGAGCAAAACACCATGAGGAAACCAGCGCAAATGAGAGGGCTAAAAAAACGTTCTCGATGTGTAGCCCACCAACCTGCAACCAGGTCAGCGTAGAGGACTGAGGCCTAAACTCTTATCATTCTGTGAACAGACCCGTGGGACAGTAATCTTCTTCATTTCGTGTGGTTAGTATCTTACCTGGTGTCAGAGTTTATGCTGCCCATGGGCCTCTGACTTTGTTTCACACGCCGTCGAAAAATATCTCTCAGGCATGCCAGTTTCGTACCGTTTTTAAGTAAGTGATAATTATACAATACGCACATGAATCGAAAAAGTCACAGGTGCGTGCTTTAGGCTACCACTGCTACGTTGGGCTGGTTATGTCAGATTATATACCTTCTGAGGCACCCGCAGTACGAACTAAAGTATGCCTCTTACATCTCCAACCGAAAAAAATACTTTGAATGCTCCTAGATAGTATCGTTGCAATAAACTTTTATCAGTCCGCTCCACACTGTGAGTATTCTGCAGTATTTTCATTTTATTTATCACCGCCTCCAAAGAGAAAGCGATCCCTAGATAACTATAAATACATTCTGTGTACAGACAGATCCTTTTACCGTTTATATATATATTTTAGCGAATTATCTTCGGAAGGTCGAGAAATTCGGTAAGCCAAGAAAAGAGGCGAAAACAAAATATTTTGAATAATTTTATGGATTCTTCTTGGAAAACTTTTTTGTCTTTCGGCTGATCTTGACCCAAAAAGTAACGTATATTCTGTATTATATTTGCATTTAGAATGTTGTTGTTTAGACTTTTATACGATGGAGCCACTGATTGTATAATGCGATCAAAACCCAAAATTCGGGAATATGTTGTTTTATCAAGCAGTATTTTTTCCATGGCATTGTCAAGCGTGTTCATATTTGGATGTCTAGATGGAATGTATCTAGTGCTACTACTTATTTTACTAAATCTACCCTATATTGCTTCTTAGATGATTATCTTCTCTTCTATGTTATTAGTTGTGTGGCTACCGGCACAAAATAACAAATACTTTTAGCAAGAACCTTCCCCCCGAAATAATGCGTCAAATAAATAGAAAATTTGCTCAGCGGATATGAGTGTTAGGCACGAGCGCTTACATTTCGCTGTATGTTCGCGTTCGAATAACATTTCGGTTCGACCATTTTCAACTTATTCCGTGCTTATTGTTCGGGCTTTTACTCTGGAGGTGAAGCGGTGCAAGCGGGTCCAGTAGAACTTCTGGTCTATTTTAACAGTGGGCTATTACTGACTGCTGCCTACCTGTCAAATGAAGAAATATTTAAGCTGAAACCAAGTTTTTCTTCTGTTCGTGTGGTTAGTGACTAATCTGGTGTCAGAGTTTATGCCGCCCATGGGCCTCTGACTTGGCTTCACATGCCGTCGAGAAATATCTCTCAGGCATGCCGCCTCACGATGTTTTCTTCACCGTTTTTTAAGCAAGTGATAATTATACAATACGGACATGAATCCGAAAAGTCAGAGGTGCGTGCCTTGGGTTTGAACTCGAGACCTATGACTTGCCATGTTCGACGGTCACACCACTAGGCTATCACTGCTAACCAAGTACCTATCTACATTAGTATCTACCTACACATTTTTATTTCGTTATCGGAACAGAAACCACGTTTCTAAACCCAAGAAGACGACACTCCTCGCCATTTGAATTGCTGTGTTAGCTACAAATATATTTTTGTAATGGTTCATGCTGATCCATATCAACTGCCTACAACAATAAACAGAGGTAACAACGGTAATACTGAGAATAACTGTTATAAAGTTAAGCAATGGGCTGACAACTTACGCACTAATCTGATTGTGGAACCAACTGGTTTTCCCTTTACGTGATGTCTCAAAAATGCGGAGATTCTTAGTTTTATCGCGACTACAAATCTAAAAGCAAAATCGTTCAGATTTGCTCAACTAACATAACATCACTTCTGTATTCCCCGAAGGGTTGGGCAGAGGTGTATAGTAACACCCTCATTTCGCTGTTATGTTTAAGTCCCATGTAAAAGGGGCGAGCCGATTGCCATCAACCGGGCATAAATTCAAACTCTGAGCTGGTATTGAGGAATTCCACACGGAAAGACCCAATAACACATTGCTCGACCTAGGGATCGAACCCAGGACCTCATGTTCAGCAGTCGCGCTTGCCATCATTTGAGATTAGCTCAAGTTTTCCAAGTTATAGACACGAGCAAACGACTCATGTTTCTGATCAAGAAAGAGATTATTCCAGCATTTTGGTCATCCAAAGTAACCTGGAAGTTGGCTCATCCCGAAACTTAAAATAACTACCGCCACATCAATATTTGATAGCAGTGATAGCCTTGTGGTGTGACCGTCGGACAGCCAAGTCATAGGTCTCGAGTTCGAACCCAAAGCACGCACCTCCGATTTTTGAATTCATGTGCATATTGTATAATTATTATCACTCGCTTAAAAACAGTGAAGGAAAACACCGTGAGGAAACCGGCATGCCTGAGAGATATTTCTTGATTACATGTGAAGCCAAGTCAGAGGCCCATGGGCGGCATAAACTCTGACACCAGTTTAGTCACTAGCCACACGAAAAGAAGTTGAACATTTTATCGTATTCTTGCAAAACGATCGATTGACAATACATTAACTGAATACCAACTACAAAGTACCCGCAATTTCACCGTCAGCAACTTACTTTTACTGCTCAATAAAAGCTCACCACACTTCCTTAACCGAACGGTTAACTGGTAGATAAAAAATAAAACTATTTTAACTTTAAACAGAACATTTGTTCGGACCACCGTGTTGGCTTCTGTAGTACGTTTCGTTTGAAACTTTTGAAAAAGTATCTATCATAATTTTATGCCAGTAAATGTACAGTGCTACACGGTTCTCTTTCTTCTGCTTCTTCTTCTCATTGTGGTGAAAAGATTAGCTAATCAGCTAGGTTGGTAGCGGGGTTGACTGCCCAGGGTGCGCCCGACGTACTTAAGTATCGTCTCTCGTGAAGCACCTATATATTTCTTATATAATCTACTAGCGGCCCGTCCCGGCTTCGCACGGGTGGACATTTTTCCCGTTTTTGCAATATTTTTCATTTATGCTCCGCTCCTATTGGTCGTAGCGTGATGTTATATAGCCTATAACCTTCCTCGATAAATAGACTATCCAACACAAAAATTCAATTCCAACCAGTAGTTCCTGAGATTGGCGCTTTCAAACAAACAAACAAACTCTTCAGCTTTATAATATTAGTATAGATGTAATCCCAATCCCTAAATAAAATCCGATTCGAACGATAAGGATAATCTGGAAAATTGGTAACCACCTCACGTTATCACTGAAGAGCAAACAAAAGGTTCCGTAAATCATAATTCAGAAGTATAGTAGATATTTTATAAGTACTATTTACAATCTATCTCAAGGTAGAAACAGTATAAAGTTATTTCGTCAAAAATGAAACGTTCAATTGTTGAAACTTCGTCACAATTTGTTTTATTGCTCTTTTACGAGTCTGATACCTTTGCAGACAAAAGTTCTTAATATTTTAATGAGTTAAAAGACCTTGAGAAAGTCCGTCAAATATTGAAACTTAAATTTTTTCTTTATTTCTTTTGTAATGAAAGGAAACCCACACTAGGTTTCCCTGAAGCGTAGGTGCCGCTATTTTGAAACAACACACAAATGGACACTCTGACTTGAAAGGTTCTGTAGGCCACACGACTGTTTGTTTCATGTGAAGACCAAATCTCTTCAGTGGAGAAAGCCAAATTAGATGTTCACCCATTAGGATTACCAGATGTACAACTAATAACTCCTGACAAACAGGCTGATTTCAATAAAAATATCCTGACATTATTGCCGCGAGTGCGCAATTATAATGCACTGCAAGTTTTCTACATGTTTTGTGTGCCAACCGCCACGTAAGGGACTCCCGACTTTCGAAATTAGAGTTTTTTATTAAAATAAAAATCCGGAATCCGGACCAGTACCTAAAAATCCTGACATGTCAGGACTAATCCTGACCTCTGATAACCCTATCCATGGTTGTCTTTTATCTTTCAGTATCGTAGAGAGTTGATGTAAGTACCAATTTGATGAGCTGGTTAGTATTTTCGTGTCGGGCAATATGTATAACTAGGGACGTAAGAAAATCATGACTATATTCGGCCGACGCCAAAAAGGAAGGAAAGAATGTTGCTACATTAAATATAACTAAGGTTATTAATGTTGGTATTGCCAGTTCTTCTTCTTCTTAGCCTTTTCGCAACTACGTTGTGGTCAGCTTTCAGTCCAACCGGATACGGGTACACGGAGCGACTGCCATCAGACCTCCGCAACCCAGTTACTGTGCAATGCCGATATCCTAAGGTTAGACCGGTTGTCAGACTTTCGGGCTTCTGACTACCCGTAACAACAGTAATAGGTATCATAGGTAGGTAAATTCGGGAACGATAGTTTAACGTGCTCTCCGAAGCACTGAGGGTTCTCGATGTGTAAGAAACGGTCACCCATCCACGGAATGACCGCGGCAAGCGCAGCTTAACGTCGCATATCTTATGATTCGTTGTTAATTAACCACGAGCCCCTCTGCCAGTTATGGTATTAAATTCCCAATGTGTACCTACGCTACTATTATAATTTCACAATACCTGCCTAAATTTAAGAAGACATCAACAGACTTAAGAGGATTCCACCCACCGACACTCGAAACATCGACAATTTCGGTGCTGACGTAGCAAAATTAGACTTAACGGTACTCAGAATGGCTCTTACAGATGTTTTAACAAAAAACCCGAGAGTTTCATTCAATAAGTACCTACTACTTACCTTCATGTAATAAGTGTTTTTGTTCGTCATTTTATTTTTTTCTACGCTTCACGCCTACTGGTTCATTTATGTACCTTACTAGATTCTTCACTTAATTGGTTTTTAGGCTATATCAAAAGTAGTCTTGAATTAATTAAAGGAGCGCTTTAATTACTTTTAATTAGAACATCCCTGCTGATTACATACTCGGATGTGTTTCTTTAGTTTTTAGGTTGATTGTTTTACCTACTTGTATTAAGTATTTAATTAAAAGCTCTCCACCAGTTTCACCTTGTCCGTTCTTTGGTAGTTACTTAATTAAAACCGACTGATTAATGAAAAAGAAAGGAACTCTGATGATGATGCAGTCTGGTGACTTCTGGCATATACTTCTTCTCTCATGTCAGCACGAGCTAGCTGAGAACAGCTCAGGCTTGGTGAAAAGATTACCCAGTCAGCAAGGTTGACTGCCCAGGGTGCGCCGGAACTCATGGAGGCTCTTTTCATACATACCAGACACTGAACTTGAAGGATATTTCTTTTGGTAACATAACATGGGGGTAGGCTGAAACTATAGAACGCCACATGCTACGACCCTTACATACTCCTTTGGCTTCGTACACATTCATACATCTTGTCATACACGCACTCCGGTTGAGAGTACTACGCACCTGTCCTTTGTGAAGAACATCACCAACAACATCGATGTATGTCCTTCTAGGACGTCCTCTACCGGCGTTTCCATTGACATTCGCCTTATAAATTCCTTTTGTTAAAATGGATGGAAAAAGGCGTGAGTATGTATGAATGTATGTATGTAACATAACATCATGCATTGTATTCCTCGAAGGGTATGGCAGAGGTGTTTTTAGTACATCCTCGTTTCGCCAATTATGTTAAGTCGCATGTAATAGAGGGCGAGCCTATTGACATTGATCGGGCACAAATCCAGACTCCGGGTTGCTACTGAGAAATTCTTAATGGAAAAACCCAATAACTCTGCCCGACCTGAAGATCGATCCCAGAACCTCAGCAGTTGCGCTTGCGACCACTAAACCAACAAGGCAGTTATATTATTTTTGTTAAAGATAATACAGAATCATGTAGGGGTGAATCTATCATTTCAGTTATAGCTAATATCGGTCTGTCAGGATTGCGAGCATGGTAAATACAGTAAATGAAACCAAAATGACTCTCCACCACTGAGAGTACTTATATTCGGGTTAGTGGTTAGTTACAGAAGCTAGTTCACAATATAATTAATTTACACAAGATCAGAAAATAAGGACAAGCAAATCAGATATAAAGGTCACACTTCTACGGCGGTTCGACATAGAATCCTCTGCTCCGTCGAAAGACCGCTGTCCTTATAACATCGGATACATTGATTCATCTTGAAGACTACCCTCCTTTATCAACATTGTCCACTGTTACCAGTTACCGACAACATTTCTTTTGGTAATGATTACAAAGTTAACCTTCAGTTTGATAACTAGCTTGAATACACTCTTCCTGCATCCATCAGCATGAAAACTATTAGCACAATGTTCCGATAAGAGCAGCCTCAGCTAACATCGGGGAAATATGATTTTGCTGAACCTACTTTTTCGACGACATTATGCTAATGTTTCCTGCCCTACATCTCGTTTGAGAGTGGCTCTTTGGCATTAATATGTGTCTTTGACTATGCTTATATAACTTATGTCCATAATTTAAATCCTTTTGTAGACAAATTGAGGTCAAATATGACCGCAGTGAGGGAAAAGAAAATATTATATTTGGAAAAATTGGTCTCATGTTCAGTAGCTCTGTTATAGAGAAATAATGGATGTACTGTTATTGCTTATCCAGTTAATTAAGCTTTATGCAAGTATTTGATTTATCCTAATTAATTGGTTCACTTACCACGGTTAGACAATCAGGTTCTTGCAGTTAAAAATCATTAGTGTGGGAGCAAGTATTTGCTGTGTAATTTTAACATGAATTATTAACTGTTATGCACCCTCAGTTTGATTAGATTAGGGGTGGATAAGTAATATCTAGTAGGCTGTGAATACTTTTAAGAACTGAGTATTATCCTGGTCTAGAGAAAAAAAGAGGAACTTTGGCAATTTTAGATCCTGAAAAAAGGACGGGGCTTTTAAAAATCCTTTTAATCATGTTTTTTATTTTTTGTTGGCTGTCAGCTTTTCTACCGTCAGCTGCCGAACCTTGGATTAGATAGTTTTTAAGACACCTAAGAAAACAGACAAAGAAGTTATTTTTCGCGGGAACGATCCTGGCTCTAATATTTATTCTGAAATGCACTTCAGGAGCCTACTCCGAAAAACGAATATCGAAATTTCGGATCAAAATACAACAATGATAAAAATCAACTTATAAATATACGATCAAAGTATTGTCAAACAACGATCTATTAGATGTCAATTAACATTTCGGAGTAAGAAAAATCAAAAAAAAAATATGTCAAATCGCGAAAATCGAATCGATCGTCGGACCAGAATCATTTTCGTGGTTGGAAAACGTGCGATCCGTCAGCCGAAACTTCGTATTTCGTTTTTCAGAGTAGACCCCCAGGAAGCAAAATATTAAATGAGCTGTGTTATGCAATAATGTGCGACCCACAAAAATATGAATACTGTGTTAACGCCATCTAGTTATTGTGGTATGTCTACTCAAAGCTTGAAAATGCAAACTGCATTAAGAATTTTTTGATAGACAGCGCTCTATTATATTTACTACAGTTCTGGGCATTTTTTCAAACGTTGAATAGACCTACCACTAGAACTAGATGACGTTACCAAAAAGAAAACTTATTTTTGTGGGTTGACACATTATTGCATAACACGGCCCAAATGGCATTAACTTCAAAGACTGATTTGCCTGTCTGCAGTGGAGCGCGGCTTCGTTCTGAGCGTTGTCGTGTCCGTTTGTCAAAATATAATATGGCTGAAGAAGACTTATTTTTACTGGAATATTCTTACTAAAAAACGATGTTTCGACATCCACAGTGCAGATCGTGCTTGAATAGCACTTATTAATTCTTCAACATTTAATTTTGAAGACACCATCACAACAACGCGCGTGGCCAGCTCGAACTAGTTTGAGATACCCCGCTACCGCGCGGGTTGTCGCTTGCCGCCCGCGCACTCACTGCGGCCACTTGTATGAACGAGCTACGGCGTGAGCTACCCGCGCCAAGTAGCCCGCGCCGCTTCCCGCGCCCGCGTGCCCACTACGGACACTCAAATGAAGTTCTTCTGTTTGATTTCGCCGCACTGCGCCCGCCCCGCGCCCGCGTTTGCAGTCTGGCCAAACACTTAAGCAAATCAATCCGCACGTTCATAAAACCATAAACAACCGTTCTAACGTGACTTTAAAACATAACCAAATTTACCATGTCGTGCGCCATAAAGTAATTGAATTGTAGCGCAATAAAATAATTTAATTACACGTCAAACACATTTTGAGCCAGTAATGGCCGCGCTGGCGTCTCTGAACGCAATTAAGACTGTTTTGCATAATCACGAAATATGCGTTGTGTGAATGTTAGACAGTATTTTCGTCTGAATACGCGGTAAATGAGAAAGAGTGTTATAGGGTTTAATGTCAAGGTGTTTTAATATGTGTTTTGTTTTAATTTTGTTGGGAATATTGTTTACTCAAAATGTCATGAAAATTATCAGCATCAAAAGCATCGGAAGAAAAGTTGCTATAGTACATAATAGTATACAGATAGCCTAGTGGTGTGACCGTCGGACTGCCAAGACTGTCTCGAGTTCGAAGCCAAGGCACGCACCTCTGACTTTTCGGATTAATGTGCGTATTGTATAATTATCACTTGCTTAAAAACGGTGAAGGACAACATCGTGAGGAAACCTGAGCCCGAGTGTGCTTGAGATAGTTCTCGACGGCATGTGAAGCCAAGTCAAAGGCCCATGGGCGGCATAAACTCTGACACCAGGTTAAAGTGCGATCGCGGTGCGGGACGAATTTCGTACAATGACACGTCACTACTTATCTCTGTCGCTCGCGCAGAAATATCTTGCCGTCGCGCTCGCACAGATGCGGTGACCGCCGTCAACACAGATTGCAATTGGTTGTAGGCACAAAGGTCATTGTACGAAATTCTTCCTGCTCCGCGACTGGACTTTAGTCACTAACCACACGAAAAGAAGAAGAAATACCTAGTCATGCTTGACAGAAAAATCAGTGCGTATAATAGTTTGACATTTTAATTTTTCCAGTCTGAATACAGAGAGACCAAATTTGACTCGAAACCAATCCTCAAACATGACTTTTTCGTCATAACTTAATTCAAACTTAATCTTCTGTTTTCTCTCGAAAATTTGACATATGTCGCGCCGGGCGACGACACAACTCGACTAATTCAAAGCGAATGTTTAATTTCTAATTGTGAATCGCTGCGCGTGCTCCAATTCCGTTTGCGCAGGGGATTAAATGTTGGGCTAGGAGACGCAGGTGATGTGATGGCTGGGGAATTTGAAGTTAATTGTACAATTTAGGAGTTATTAATGTCCCTGGATTCCTACTATTTTTTTATTTTTGGGAGATAACATAACAGCACACCTGTATTCCCCGAACGGTTGGGCAGAGGTGTACAGTAACACCCTCATTTCGCCATTATCTAACTAAACAGAGACCGCATTATTGAACGATGACGTCATACTTCAAAAATTCATACTAACTTGATATTACTCCGTACAATGTCCGTTTCGTGCGACAAGGACAGAAAATGCGCCATTGAAATACTTGAAAAACCGGTATCTCCTTCATTTTTAGATTGATTTTATTTATTTTTTCAATTATCGTTTTTTTTCTCTTTTTTGATGTAAGTAATATTAAAAATTTTCCTAATTTTTTAAAGTAGTCAGTTAATTGTAAAAAAAAGGAGTTACCATTATTTCTATGCATATAAGAATCCATGATCGCATAAGAGGATGCTGTTGTACAGTGAACAAATCTGCTTCACGTAATTACTAGAGGAGGAATCACTGGAGGTATACAGTACGGCCGATTTATCTTGGCCGCCCTGAATAATACTCTCCGAACCAAAGACTGAATAATCTAAAAATTTAAATACCTTAAAATACGACGTTGTACCCTTAAATTGTGGTTACAGGTATATTGCGATACTTAATATTTCGGTACCGAAAAGTAGTCTAAAAATGTGACACAGTATGTTTTGGTATTGATAACTTCTTCTTTTCGTGTGGTTAGAGACTAACCTGGTGTCAGAGTTTATGCCGCCCATGGGCCTCTGACTTGGCTTCACATGCCGTCGTGAAATATCCCTCAGCCATGCCGGTTTCATCACGATGTTTTCCTTCACCGTTTTTAAGTAAGCAATAATTATACAATACGCACATGATTCCGAAAAGTCAGAGGTGCGTGCTTTGGGTTCGAACTCGAGACCTATGACTTAGCAGTCCGACGGTCACACCACTAAGCTATCACTGCCAATAAATAATAATATCGGTACCTTAACCTTTATAAATAATGGTTTTCTTGGATAAACCGTCTTGCCACCCTGTCCTTTTTATGAGGCCCCAGATAGCATCAAAGTTTCATTAACATGATTCACTCGTTACTCCTTGGTTTTCAATACCGTAATCGTAAAAAGGGTAATTAAAGGTATGGCCTACCCTTTATAAGAAAACTAGCGACTCGCCCCGGCTTCGCACGAGTGCAATGTACATACTAATGTGGGGCATATAAACCTTTCTCTTGAATCACTCTATCTATTGCTAAAAAATGCATTAAAATCCGTTGCGTAGTTTATAAGATCTAAGCGTACAGACTGTGGGAGCGACTTTGTTTTATACTATGTAAAGATGGTAACTATCCTTATATGTTAAAGGTATCGTGACCTCTTACTGTAACCGCTTTTAGTCCGTATTCCGAACTTTCGCGCATGTATACTCGGTAAAGGATATATACAATACATAACTAGCCCATTACTATTCCACTGCTGGGCACGGGCCTCTTCTGAGGCCCTTAGTCCACCACGCTGGCCTGGTGCGGGTTGCCAGACTACACACACCATCGAGAACTTTATGGAGCCCTCTCAGGTGTGCAGGTTTCCACACGACGTTTTTCGTTCACCGTTAACGCAAGTGATAATCAAATTCTGATCCGCAATCGAACTTAGACCCTCCTGCATGGAAGGCAAGCGTTCAACCGCTAGGCTATCACTGCTTACACAGGATACAGTTACTGTAAAAATTATGAAACTAACTGCTTAACTAAAGGCCGGTTCTAAGGTGGTGTTTATTAAAAGTAATTAAAAAGCCATTTTGTACCTAAAAAAACCTATTGTACAACCACCTGCACGAACTTCAGGGCGGTCGTACTGTAGTCAATTTTTTGCAAAAATCGCAGAGCAGAATGTTATACAGGGTGTAAACGAAATCATGTAATTTATTTAAACCTCGTGATGTCCTGCTGACATAGATTAACCCTGGACGAGATACATTTGGATTCAATAAAAAAAAAAATACAAGAAGTAAACATGTGTTCTTGACTTGAGGCATTTTAGCGCCCCGAGCGAATTGCGCGGCTATCGCTCGCCGTGCGGCCATTTAACTCGGAGCACTGAAATGTCTCACGTTAAAAGCACATGTTTACTTCTTGTAATTTTTTTTTATCTCGTCCAGGGTTAGTCTATGTCAGCAGCACATCACGGGGTTTGAAGGAATTACATGATTTCGTTTACACCCTGTATAAGCCTTCAGTATAAACACAACACATAAAAATATAGCCCTCGTTTACAACAGATAGGGTCGTCATATTTCATAAGTTCCTGATGCCGGAAATGATCCAGACGTCGGCTTCTACAAAGCGAGTGTTGTGACAACCCTTCTTTTGTTTACTGCGCTAATCACGGAATGAATATTTAACGCACGGAACGCGTTTAAACGCGCGTCGAACGCAAACATTTGGCAGCAATTGTTTATCGTTTATTTGAGTTACAATTTTGATTGCCGTTTCGAAATGTGACTGTGAGTAATTTTTGAGGTTGTTTTGTGTTTTTTGTTTGTTATGGTTGTTTAATTTTGTATGTACGGAGTTGGAGATTTATCATAATTTAAAATAAACACCAAACCGCATACATTTGGAAGTTGATAAAAAGACGTTACGGAGATATTATAAGATAACATCACGCCTGTATTCCCCGAAGGGTTGGGCAGAGGTGTATAGTAACACCCTCATTTCGCCATTATAAATAGGGGGCGAGCCTATTGCCATCAACCGGGCACAAATCCAAACTCCGGGCTGCTACTGAGAAATTCCACACAGAAAAACCCAATAACACTGCCCGACCTGGGTCTCTAACCCAGGACCTCACGATCAGCAGTCGCACTTGCCACCACAAGACCCTCCTCGGATCGTGTTCCTCATTACTGAGGGTCGTGATTCCCCCATGGAATATTTTTTTCGCTGACAACCTTTCGCCACCTGTGCCTGTGTTTGGTACAATGTCAAATCTCCTTTATTACCCGACTCCGCGGCAGCAAAGACAGGGTTATGTTTTTACTCCAGCATATTGAAAGATTTACCGTCCCAAAAAGTTACATAGGTACCTACTAGGTCATCAGCATATTCCGTTCAAACCGAACGTGCGAGCGAACTACCCGAAATTCGTCGCAACTTTTTTCTAACTACCCTCAAAAAACACAGAGAGAAGCTCCCTAAATTCTTAAAAGCCGACTTTAGGTAAATTTTAGTAGCAAGCTGGGCACGTTTTGTCAACTTGTCACGACATAAGTGACTCCGGCGTGCTCCAATTATGCTGGCAGACATGTCCACAGTCCTCCAGTGGCTTGAGGGGTTTACGGGAACATCGCACGTATGATTTAGTTAGCTTTGGGACCAATTTAAGCTGGTTTTGAGGTCAAGATGGTGTGTGGAGTTGACTGTTTATGTGTAGTTTGAGTTAAGTTTTAGCCGGTCTAAATGTTTTATGAGATGTTGTTATGATTTTGTGAGCGACGCAGTAAATTTTATGATACTTATAATGTATGACGTGTTTTGCGATTTCAACCAGGGAGGTGCTAACGCCAAATTACCAACATATCCTGTAGATCATTTTTTTATATTTCTTGCACATAGATTTGCTTTTTATGCATCGTATTGACTGCGTCGTTGGTCTTGTGGTGGCAAAGGCTGATCGTGAGGTCCTGGGTTCGATCCCCAGGTCGGGCAAAGTGTTATTGGGTTTTCCGTGTGGAATTCCTCAGTAGCAGCTCGGAGTTTGGATTTGTGCCCGGTTGATGGCAATAGGCTCGCCCCATATTACATGGAACTTAAACGTATCGGCGAAAAGAGGGTGTTACCATACACCTCTGCCCTACCCTTCAGGGAATACAGGTGTGATGTTATGTTGTGTTATGTAGGTATTGAAGGCCTATCAAATATTTTCAATAGTTCAATTGCCGTTTCTGCTTAGAGCGACGACTAAGTTGTGTACGACATCTATGCAGAGTTCTAAATTTTCGACTTAACGGTCTTTATGTCATGACGTTTCTACCTATCTCACGGCAGTTAATGAACATCTTTAAATATTTCATATACATTTAACATAACATAACATTACGCCTGTATTCCGGAAGGGTTGGGCAGAGGTGTATAGTAATACCCTTATTTCGCCGTTATGTTTAAGTCCCATGTTATAGGGGGTGAGCTTATTGCCATCAACCAGGTACAAATCCAAGCTCCAAGCTGCTACTGAGAAAGTCCTAACGGAAAAACCCAGGACCTCACGATCATCAGTCACGCTTGCCACCACTAGATCAACGAGGCAGATAAATTTTATTAAAAAAAATATCCAAACGTTCAGTGTACATTTTATCCTAAATCTATCTAAATATGTCACATATTTTCATTTCAAATGTATGTGTTTCCTGTTTCTGGGACCCGCTTGGCTAATTTCGCGATTCAGTCTGCGAAGTGAATTAATTTTCACAATTTCGTATTCGCAACACGATTCGCTTTACGTACATTCGCTAAGTGTTATACAATTATTTGGATCATCAAATTATTCTGTTGAAATTCAAAATATGAACGGTTTAACACTGTTTATTATTTTGGTTGAAGATAGGAGGTAGGTAAATTCGCTGGGAATCTGAAAATAGCGTGGCAAAATTAGGTCGACTGTTTATTTCGTGGTTTAATCTTCCTTTGTCGGTGTTTTTGTTTTTAGGTAACCATGTTCCGTTTTCATTATTAAAATAGTCTTTATCATCGTTAACATTCAGGTATTGTAACATAACATCACGCGTATTCCCCGAAGGGTTCGGCAGAGATTTTTTAAGTACACACTCATTTCACCAGTTGTGTTTAAGTCCCATGTATTAGGGGGCGAGCATATTGCTAATCAGGCACTGATCCAGACTCCGGGCTGCTACTAAGAAATTCCTAATGGAAAAATCCAATAACACTTTGCCCGATCTGGGCATCGAACCCAGGGCCACTAGACCAACAAGGCAGTCGTTAAAGGCGGTCAAGGCAGGTATTGTTTGTGAGTAAATTCAGATCTAAGCACTTGGTGGTAAGGGATTATAACAAGGATTATGTAAAGGATTGTTTCCATCGCGCGTTTTAATAAGACCGGCATTGAGAGCCTCTGTGAATGACGTACGTCTGACGCAT
Source organism: Amphipyra berbera (assembly GCA_910594945.2). Lineage (NCBI taxonomy): Eukaryota > Metazoa > Arthropoda > Insecta > Lepidoptera > Noctuidae > Amphipyra > Amphipyra berbera. The sequence continues at coordinate 3,696,107 of OU343146.1, forward strand.
CTTGTCAGCCTCGCTACCAAACTTCTTGACTGCGTAATCTTTTCACCACCAGTTAGTGTCGACACAAGTGAAGAAGATTAGACTTCGACTAGATGTCTTGATCTGCTCAAAATTTTACAGATTAATTGTATCCACATTTAAAATAATGAAACCCTTACCAAAATCCTTTTTATTCTTACTTCCCTTCTAGCAAATACACTCCATTTCTATTTAAAACCCTTTTTATTTTTATCATACCACAACCACCAGTGATATTTCAAAATTAGGTAACCGTTCTTAAAGCAATCTGAAGTGAAACATTGTGAAGTGTGCGATAAAGTCAAATGACGTCATGGAAGACGATGGTAGGTACCTACTACGCGGTTTGAAATATCTGGAACATATCCTTATTTTTGATGCCTAGACTTTACATAGAATTTTGTAAACGACGGTGTAGGTAAATAGATCTACTTCTTTTCGTGTGGTTAGTGACTAACCTGGTGTCAGAGTTTATGCCGCCCATGGGCCTCTGACTTGGCTTCACATGCCGTCTAATCTATCTAATATCTCTCAGGCATGCCGGTTTCCTCACGACGTTTTCCTTCACCGCTTTTAAGCAAGTGATATTTATGCAATACGCACGTCAGAGGTGCGTGCCTTGGGTTCGAACTCGAGACCTATGACTTAGTAGTCCGACGATCACACCACTAGGCTATCACTGCTACTGGTAAGTAAGTAACAAATAAATATACATAGATTTGCTAAAACGGATGTTCAATTTTTGGGTTGGTGCAATTTTACTATACAAACTCTGAAGGAAATCAAACACCAGAAATGTGTTATCCAACACATGGAAATTATTAGAAGAAGAAATCCGGTATAAAAGACGTCTTTGATTATACAGGCAGATGATCCGTAATCGCAGGACCATTAATAGATCCGTTGGTACTGGATGTGTTGTTCACATCTGTACCCACGGATCAGTTAAACAAATGGCAGCTGAGCCGCGCCCCCGCGTACCCCTCGCGTCTGGCAGACGGGATACGATAAAAATAATGGATCGTGTGTGAAGGCACCCATACTTCTCCATACATCTTTATGTACGGATCCGTTTTTTATCTGTTCCGGCATCCAGTTTTTGATGACAAAACGGAATGTGTAAAAATGTTGGTCCAGTATTTTTTATTGGATTCAGAATAATGTCGCGTATGTGAGCTCGCTCATACAACTACAGGCGCCACCACCAAAATAAAAACGGATCTGCTATAAACGGTCCTGTAAAGTTTGTGTGTGAACTAGCGGTAAGATGTACCTTGAAGTTAAAACTATAGTTTCATCAATTTTTGGACTACTAAAATACGACGATTAAATCCAAAGTTCGGATTCATTTTCGGATTCCAATTTAACCTTATGAATTGACGGTTAACCATTGGAACTGGTAAGAATTAGGCCTCGGGTGTATGGCGTGTAACGCGTTGAACGTCTAACACGCGTGATCGCGTGCGTGGAACTAAAAGTAAACTTTGAAATATGTTCTTGCGTTTAATGGAGACTTTTTACTTTTTTGAAGTCCGATTATAGCTGTGTTATTGTTTTTTTTTGTGGTAAAACCTTCATGTATGCATACTAAATGGAAAAAACAATCCAGCAATAAAAATAATAACGATTGAGTCTGAATCAACTTATTGCAATATAATTACGTAAATACCTACTTGAACATAACGGCGAAATGAGGGTGTTACTATACACCTCTGCCTAACCCTTCGGGGAATGCAGGCGTGATGATATTTTTTATGTAATTATGTAAGTATGTTTGTCATTCTTTGTCATAATTAAGTATTAGATAACATAACATCACACTATTGTTTACCATCCTTGACAAGAAAGTGCAACAAAACGAAACTGGCTTACTTCGGATCGTTCTAAAGTTGAAAATATTCTAGGAGAAAAGTCATAACATAACATCACGCCTGTATTCCTCGAAGGGTTGGGCAGAGGTGTATAGTAACACCCTCATTTCGCCGTTATTTTTAAGTCCTACGTAATAGAGGGCGAGACTATTGCCATCAACTGGGCTCAAATACAAACTCCGGGCTGCTACTGAGGAATTCCACTCGGAAAAACCCAATAACACTTAGCCCAGGACCTCACGATCAGCAGTCGCGCTTGCCACCACTAGACTTTCGCTTTGTCAACCTATAGATCTTCTTCTTTTCGTATGGTTAGTGACTAACCTGGTGTCAGAGTTTATGCCGCCCATAGGCCTCTGTCTTGGCTTCACATGCCGTCGAAAAATATCTCCCAGGCATGCCGGTTTCCTCACGATGTTTTCCTTCACCGTTTTTAAGCAAGTGATAATTATACAATACGCACATGAATCCGAAAAGTCAGAGGTGCATGCCTTGGGTTCGAACTCGAGACCTATGACTTGGCAGTCAAACGGTCACGCCACTAGGCTAATAAACTATGGATGATACAGTGGATATCTTTATGCTAATTTCTGCCACAGACTAAAATTATTTCCACTCAGGAATAATTTAATTGAAACAATTACAGTACGCTCGACAGCCCTAACTATACGTCAATCTTGTAGCGGATATTCGCGTATTTGCACGTCCAAATAGATTCATTCGCCATGCACCTGTGACGTTCGTCTGTCAGGGCTTGTCCACCGTGATCTGATACACTTAATTAGGTATCGCTTGACCTATTGTGATTGGTTAAATCAGGCGGTAAACGTGTTATGTGGTTTTGATGCTTACTTATATGAGTACTGCTGTAATTGTGGTCTTTGAATCCCATAGTATTTAGTTGCAAGTATATCTTCTGGGATAGACTTCACGAAGTTTGAGATGACTGGCGATGAGGTCTCGTGAAGTGAAATAAAAGAGCATTTTATTGTTAAGGAAAACGTACGTTTACGATGGGTGAAATTTAGTATCAGGTAGTAAAAAAGCGAAAAGCATTTTTATTAAAAAAAACTGGCCGATTCACCTCGAAGAGAGCCGACGAGTTACGAAGATTGCCGTCGTGTCTACCATGCCGTACGGCCGTATTAGATGTTATACATCAAAAATAAAATTATAATTTAAGTACAAGCCGACTACTAAGGTTTTTGTAAGTTGGTACTCTTTCTACAATAAATGAAATACAGTGTGGCAATAAGCAACGTAAGACACAAGCAAAGGAAGGAAGGAATGTCACGAACAATGTCAGTTTATCCTGTTGTTTTTCCATTATCATTATATCCCAGCTCATCCACCTCCTGGATTAATTCCTGCTTTGCGGAACGAATGTAATCCAAAGACAGGATTATATAAAATCCAAAAACATAATGAAAGCGATGAGAAAAGCAACCCAGCCTTTGTATGAAAACAGTATATGAACACAGAAAATGAAAATGGCTAAAATAAATAATAAATTATAACCTCATCCGAGTTTGTTCATTTAAAATGTATGTGTAACATCAACAAACTTGGCGGTCGACCACTGATGCGGCTACAATTGCTTACACACGACGTTCGCTGTTAGTGGCACAGGGCATGCCTTGAAACTGGGCTTGTGCACAGTCCACTTTTGCGACAACCATGGATGGGAAAAGAGTGGTCTGTTCTTTGCCGAGAATCAAACTAAACACTTCTTAGAATTTATAACTGCTTAATTAGCGGAAGTGAACAGTGGATAGGACTAGCGTATCAAGAGGTTCAAAGCATTTTGTTGTCAAACTGTACTACCGCCAACTTGCCCCATAGTACAGTCTAAATTATTGTTTTTATTGTTTAAGAGTAGCAATTAGCAACTGGTAGCTCAGCGCTTTGCTTAACGAACCGCTCTATAATGAGCATCAGTAGTTTTATTGGAATATGAGCTAATATTATAATTTGACTTATTGGCTTTGCTAATTAAAACTGCTATTTATGCAACAAGTAATACTATAAAAGTTACAAATTTGATACTGTAACATTTGACTTCATCAGCCAATGTACTTTAAAAGTCCAGTAAGTAATTTTCCTCAAAATGTACACTAAAATATGTCATTACGTACACAAAGTCACAACAAATGATGTCAAATAATGTAAACTCTCAAGAAACACCACACTTGTCTCTAAAAACAACTGCTAAGCAATCATTAAACAACCGTTGTACCTCCCATTTGTATAATGTACTCACGATATCAAACACGCTTGGGTGCCCAGAACAAAGTGCCCAGATGCATGCTGGAGATAGGAATAATTATTATGTAATTTTCATGGTGTTTTGCTGAGAAATAGTACTTGTTTTAAGACAATTGCAATGTATATTATTGGAAGTAACCAAATGATATTTTGTTTGTTAAGAAGATGGAAGAATTTCTTGAGTTTAGTACGTCAGACAGACACAGTAGTCTCGATTAATTGTCGATTCCTATAATTAACCGAGCGCTGTTGGTTAAAATTAAGAGTCTTTGTATCTTTGTCACTATTAAAGCATATACCCTATCACTCATATTCTAAGACGTTCCTCCAAAACTTATTCGACTCGACTCCACCTCGACTCAGCCTTTTTCACTACCATTGATATAATTATAGTTGACATAAACGTCCTCGACTCGAGATTTACGCAGTCGAGATAAGGAATCATCTGTCAAACTCAAGGTACCTCGGAACCTACCTTAAGGAAGGAAGTGTCAAGACTATCGAATATGCTTACGATAATCCTTACAACTATTTATCGCGGCGTTACTTGCGCGATGCAGATAGGTAAACAAAATGATAACGTAATGACTCCACTCTAACTCGACTCATTTGAGGAACCCTCAGTCGAGGAACCTCAAAGTTCACTCGAAATTGCGACTAAGAATACAATTTTGAAGGTGTTTTCGAGGACGTCCTGAGTCGAGTAAGTTTTGGAGGAACGTCTTAGAATATGGGTGTATAGCTTTGGATAATAGACGTTGCCATTTTCTACTAGGTAACACAAGTGAAATTAGCTTACGAGTCTTTTTAATTGCCTAGTTTGGCAATCAAAAATGCTACCAGTGGTAAGCAAAACGATTCGTTTTTGGCCATAGGAACCGGGCATTAAAACGACAAAATATAGTATGTGCGTGGTCTCTTGCATAAAGTGGACCCTGGATAACATCAAAGACAATTGGAAGAAGGAACAGAATATATAATACATTTAATTCAAATTTTCCTCTCGCAGGTCTGTTGGATGAGATTTTTTAAATAAATAAGCAGTGCCGTATTGTACTTTACATTCGTATGTACCTAATATTATTATATTTCTGTATACATGAATGCCTAGCTTTTTCCCAACCATGTTTTTCCCATCTTATTCATTGACTTCATGTTCATCCAAAGGTTGTCTGGTAGATATCGCTATCAGCGATAAGACCGCCATTGTACCCTTTAATGTTTGTTATTTTATAAGAGCTGTGTAACCATTTTGGTGTACAATAAAGTATATTCTATTCATGTTGGGATCAGCTTCCAGTCTAACCAGATGCGGCAAAATACCAGTATTTACAAGGAGCGACTGCTATCAGACCTCCGCAACCCAGTTACTAGGGAATGCCGATATTCTAAGGTTAGACCAGTTTTCAGACTTTCGGGCTTCTGACTTCCCGTAACGACCGTCATAGGTATTCGTATGACACCCGGAACCGACGGTTTAACGTGCTCTCCGAGGCACGGAGGGATCTCGATGTGTAACGAACGGTCACCCATCCAAGGACTGACCGCGCCAAGCGCAGATTAACCTAGCAAAGCGAGCCTAGCTAGCGACCCTCTTTTTGTGTGTACATAAAGTAAATAAATAATGTAATTTATTATATTAATATAATATAATTTATAATACAATTTAAATATAATATAATTAAGTATTTAAGAATTAAAACTCGTTGATTAGATCCACCAATTTGTGAGAAACCATGAAAAAGAGTTGACTCAAAGTCAAAGTCAAAGTTTTTTATTTCAAATAGACCAGATTTCAGGCACTTTTAAAACGTCACAACTAGGTGCACGGTTCCAAAAGGTAGGTTCTATGGAGAAGAGCCGGCAAGAAACTCCATGAATACTCTTTTTAAAATAGTAGTTCATTACAATTCCATTACAGTAGTGTGAGAAATAGAATGAGAATAATGCAGGTTAATGTAACCAATAAACTCACATAAGAGTAACAAATAGAAAAATATGCCTTCTAGGATTGCCATAGCAGTTAAGGGCTGACCAGTCCCGACAGACGGCACCCGTTCACGAGCATGACGTGCACATCCGCATCGGTCAGCTCAACCATATTATAGGGAACTCAACGACCGGATAAACAACGCCACCATCAGCAAGACATTTAAGTGAGCATGACAGACTCATACTACCAGACAATAGGTAGTAATATGATATGATTATAAGCGTATCACTAATAGCTGCATGATGCTCATACTTTACAGTTTGGAATGAAGTATTGTAAAGCGATATTATTAAAATAATAACTATAATACAAAAACCTACAACCTATCCCCAAGACTACAGAGAAAAGCTATAAAGTCTAGGTTTTATCTAAATATCTAAATCTACAAGCTCTCACCTAGAATGTAAATACAATAACGGCGGTTTGCCCCTTAGGGCCAGATGAGAAAGATACGAGTTAAAAATGCACGCCAAGGGAGACCCATTCGATTCCGAAGTGATTGCCGTTACTCAATAGAAATCAGGGGATAATTAGGTGTGATTTCTTAAATCCACAGACAATACTCCGAGGAATTCATTAATCAAGCTTGCCTACCTAGGATCGAGTACGTTCGATATCATAGTGATGTCGTGAAGTTCTGCCAAGCTTTTTCCCAACTATGTTGGAGTCAGTTTCATATCTAACCAGATGCGGCTGAATACCAATATCTCAAGATATCAAATCAATCGATTATAAATTGTCGTGCTTTTCAGCCACTTCTAAAATCAAAGAAAGCGTAAAGAGTTTTTTAAATATTCTTTACGCAAAAACATTCATTTCCGTCAGTGTTATTGTATATATTTCCTTCGTGATTCAGTTTTATTCTATACCCTCCTTTTCCAACTGTTCTGTTCTGCCTAGCCTTATCCCAACTATGTAGGAGTCAGCTTCCCGTCTGACCAGATGCACTGAATACCAATATTTTACACGGAGAGACTGCCATCAGACCTCCGCAACCCAGTTACTGGGCAATGCCGATATCCTAAGATTAGACCGGTTATCAGACTTTCGGGCTTCTGACCACCCGTAACAATTATCATAGGTATGACACCCGGGACCGACGGTCTGTCCGAGGTACGGAGGGGTCTGGACGTGTAACAAAAAGTCACCCATCCACGGACTGACAGTAGCTTAACCTTGCAAATCATATAACCCGCGTGGTTGTTGATTAGCCACGAGCACCTCCGAGTGTTGTCCTATAAGTATCAGCCCCTAAATGTCTTCCTGAACGATCTGGTTATCAACTGGAAACACTACTGCGGTAATCACTACGTCTGGCTAACGGATTGGTGATCGCATGTACAGTAGAGGAATGAAGAGGTTATGCACCTTAAGGTCTATTTTGGCTTGCACAGTGCAAGATACGAACTATATAACAAATTACGTATCTATTGCTAACATTATGGTGCGTCCAGACCTGACGAACGCGCCGCGAATGCGCCGCTCGCGCGCAGAGCTTTGTACGAACAGGAAATGCACGCGCGCAGCTCGCGAGCGGCGCGCGAGCTGCGCGCGAGCGGCGCATTCGCGGCGCGTTCGTCAGGTCTGGACGCACCATTACAGAAATGAAAATACAAGTATTTTTTGACAGGATTTTAAATTAAATTATACAAAGACACTAGTAATGCCAATTTATTTAATCATCGATTCGATTGGTGTCGTGGTTATTGTAGCAAAACTACTTAAATCAAATCAAAGACATAACATGGCACTACTACGTCATATGGAGGCAAAAGGCATTTTTGATTTTTGCTACTAAATAATTAAACACAATTTTCCATTACATGTGTCCGCGATGTGGGAAAGGAATGAATTTAAAAACTGACGAACCTTTTCAGTCCCCTACTGTATGTTGTTATTATCTATGTACAGAAGCACGTCTGGTCCCTCAATAAGGGTAGGCAGAGATGTGTGGGCGTTTCCAAGTCCTGGTTATAGGAATTTTCCTTTAGATAAACCTAATATACTTCGTTTGACCCGGCCCTGAATCTACAGAACCTCGAGCTTAGCTGCCGCGTCTGTTGCTGGTGCTGTTGCGACCTCCGAGTCATCGGTGACCGCGTTGCCCTAAGCTTGCTGACCCACAAATGACGCATTTCAAAATGAGGTGCAAATGTACTTGAAAATATAAAAAAAATCTTTACTAAAAGCGTTACACGACACGAATGACTTTCAGCAATGAAAGGGCAATTTGGAAGGCTATTGAAAAAGCTTCAGCCCTTACAATCAGGTAATCAGTTTATGTGAAGACTTTCGACGTCGTCGGCAACCGAAAATGAAAGATGTCATTAGAATTTATTGGAAGAATTCACTTGGAAATGCCTGAGGGACAAGTATTATACTTGACGCCTTCTCGTAAAGGTTTGCTTGTCTAACCTATCGTTTTGGTACAATCGGTCCATTACTCTCCCACTGGAGACTGTCCTCTTCTCAGAAGGGTTTAGGCTTTAGTTCACCATGCAGGCCCGATGCGGGTTGGTGGACTAATCACACTATTGAGAACTTTATGGAACTCTCTCAGGTGTGCAGGTTTTAACATAACATGACGCCTGTATTCTCCGAAAGGTCCGGCAGAGGTGTATTGTAACACCCTCATTTCGCCGTTATGTTTAAGTCCCATGTAATAAGGAGCGAGCCTATTGCCATGAACTGGGCACAAATCCTAACTCCAGGCTGCTACTGATAAATTCCACAAGGAAAAACCCAATAACACTTTGCCCGACCTGGAAATCTAACCCAGGACCTCACGATCAGCAGGTCAATATAACAATATCTCACTCAGATATTCGCAAAAGCTAAAAAAATGTGCTTAAACTGTAATTTTCAGATGTCTGTCTGATAACAATCAGTTAGGACATATTTCAGCACCTATTTATAGGATACTCGACAAGAGTTACTGTCATCAGAAAGTACTTTAAAAAGAGTTCAACCCTAAATTGCTAGTAAAACTGACGTCGCACTCGCACGTGTCGTGACCTCGTAAAAAGTTAGGTTTTTATACGCCAGTAACTGATCGCGTGACTTCGCCCGCTTTTTCATCAAATTAAGTGACATCTTGAAATTTAAGAGCTTAAAATTGGAGTAAGTTATAGTTTTTTATGGTAACGTTAGCCGGAACTAACACTAAATGTTTAAGGGCCGATTTTTCAAACGTCAGATAACTTTTATCTGAGGAATAAATTTGACGTTTTGACAGCTTTTGTATAGGAAATATGTCAACCTATTTATTCCTCAGATAAGAATTATCTTATCATACATCGATGTTATTGGTGATGTTCTTCACAAAGGACAGCTGCAGTCGAAAAATTTCATACAAAATCAAATTTTGTAGTGTGTTCGACGTTAAACAATTAAGGTTAAATTCCCAAGGGGGTTGATGTCAGGCAGGTGGCCGGTCATAAAACAATAAGCCAAAACCTCTAACAACATGGATTTATGAAATACATGTTGTGCCGACCCCACCTAGTGTGGGATAAGGGCAGGGAGAAGGTAAAAATTATCTGACAATTGAAAAATCGGCCCTAAGTTAAATTTGGTTTGCTCTCACATAGTTATCGACGCAAAAATAACGACCCTTTTCACGGAACGAAAAAATAAAATATAAACAATATTTGACTAGTCTAAATAGAGATATTTTGTGTTAAATATATCATAACATTAATTTCTAACAAAAATAAATTGTGTGATGTTAATCTATTTAAAACACTTATTCAAATAAATTCGGATGTTTCATTAATGTTACAGAAAATATCCCTATTAAGGCTCAGTTGCACCAACTAACTATCACCATACTCCATTTATATCAAAATTGTATTGGATTTGACAGAAATTTTGACCTGGTTACGGTTATAGTTAGTTGGTGCAACTGAACCTAAGAGTAGTTAAATGTTGTTTCATTACATTTTATTTTTTCATTCTGTGAATAGTGTATGTCATGTTAAAGGTCACAAAATCAGTAAAATTACTGAATAAAACTGAGAAATATTTTAAGTAGCACAATCGATTTTTTTCTTTATCAACTTTTGCTAGTAACAAGATAATCCTGACGGTCTGTGTAAGAGTCCGTCACACAGCGGATCCGCTTTAACGGTTCCGTCGGTACTGGATGTGTTGTTCACATCTTTACCGACGGATCAGTTAAACAAATGGCAGCTGCGTCGCACCTGGCAGACAGGATACGATAAAAATAACGAATCCAGTATTTTTTTACTGGATTCGGAATACTGTCGTGTATGTGAACTCGCTCATACAACTACAGGCGCCATCACCAAAATAAAAACGGATCCTCTAAAACGGATACTGTTAACAGTTTCTGTGTAGACTAGCTCTAACATACTTAAATCGTAATTTCACATCATCATGGACAAACAAATACTAGTTACCGATCGTTGTAGTATTTGAGGCTATTTAACACCCGAAGTTTACCGTCAGTAAGTCAATTTGGACGTTACGTATTGATAACATAACATCACGCCTGTATTCTCCGAGAGTTGGGCAGAGGTCATAGTAACACCCTCATTTCACCTTTATGTGTTGAGCGAGCCTATTACCATCAACCGGGCACAAATCCAAACTCCAAGCTGCTATTGAGGAATTCCACACTGAAAAACCCAATAGAGGTCTATCCACACATATCAGGGCCGGGATCGGGCTGGTGATCAACATCGCATATATTTTGTACCGAAGCAAGACCTCAGTCGCTCAATGCTGATTTTTTAGTGTCAGTGACCAGCCCGGAAGCGACGGAGCTCTTGCTTCGGTACAAAATGTATGCGATGGTGACCTCCGGCCCTGACACGGCCCTGGTATGTGTGGATTGCGCTTAACACTGCCCAGCCTAGGGATCGAACCCAGGACCTCACGATCAGCGGTCACGCTTGCCACCACTAGACCATCGAGGCAGTCAGTCACGTATTGATACTTTAGTTCGTGATACGCTGAGCTTTATTTTACATGCTTTTTATTTCAACCTTTAATTTTATTACCTAAGGGTTAAAGCACTTTTATTGGTTGCATTTTATTGAGTGGCAGTCGAAGTGTTGATTTAGCGATGGATGTTTCTTTTAAGGTTCCCGTGTAGGGACGGGTTAGAATATAAAACATCCTCACCGCGCGCTGGAAACAGCCGTGTTGTAAGATTCAACACAACCCAGCACGCTTGGTGGTAGGATGTATACGGTCCGCCTGGCTAGCTACCACCTGAACATTAAAGTCGACGCCAAGCCGTTTACTGTGTTCCGTCGTGTGTATGTGAGAGCCAGAGGGTATAGGGGAATCCCTCTACATCTCTGTTACTGGGTTTTGTGTACTCCATCTTAGGCTGTTTGCGCTTACCATCAGGTGTAACTAGAGCCAAACGCGACTAAGATAAAGAAGAAAAAGAAATTGAAAGATTTTTGATTCAATGTTTAAATTGTTTAAGTGTAAACTACATGAAAGGAGTACCTAGTATTTGTTTTCCCATTTGGTCTTTAATGGCGTGGAGATTAAACCAATACCGAGTCCAATTATGGATTACTAGACTTATACCCGCGGTTTCACCCGCATCCCAGGGGAACTACTTGATGTACCCGGATAAAAAGTATCCTATGTGTTAATCCAGGGTATAGTCTATCTGTGTGCAAAATCTCATCCATATCCGTTCAGCTGTTTTTGCGTGAAAGAGTAACAAACATCCATACATTCATACATACAAACTTTCGCTTTTATAATATTAAGTACGAAAGTAAGGATAAGGATTAAACTTTATATTATTACCAACTTATTTATAAGGCCGTGTGTACGGGTCAACCGTACAATATGTTTTACTTAGGTCATCATAATTGCGACACCGCACTGTATGATTCAATCATGTATTTATAATACTAATTATGTAGCAATTACGTTAGTTCACCGTTTTACGTCATACCGTGCGCATGACTCAATTCCCATCCTTTTCACCTCATTCTTTAATGAATTAAATCTTAATCTTTTAATTATCTTACTTGGAATTATAGTGATTTTATTATCTAATATCCGAGTTTATCTTTATCTCATCCCAACCCCGAACACCGTGGCCGCACTGGTACGGCGACAGCGATGCGACGGCGATTTCGTGAACAAATAAATTTCGCTTGTCGCTTCTGCAGTGCGGCCATGGACATATGTTTATAAATTAATTTATTTTCACGAAATCGCCATCGCGTCGCTTTCGCCGTACCAGTGCGGCCCCGGCCTAAAACTTGATATTAAATAAAATTAAAACCAAATAAAATAAAAACATGCCGGTTTTTGTTAGACTGAAATCTGAGCCTTAATTCTAATCAAGGTAGACTGCATCGTAAAATCTTTGATAGCCAATTCTCACATATTAGATCTTAATTTCAGATAATAAGAATCGATTTGGACTGATTCAGCAAAACAGATTTGTTTTGAATCGACTGCCAAATTATCGATTTTACGAGTTTTGCGAGTTGTAAAGTTTTAGTGGTCATTTATAACTTGAGATACCTATCTAATATATGAACATGAGATCATTTTATTTATTACCTGGATAGCTCTCTAGATGAACTTGACGATCTCTGCTCTGAATAATGTATCAATAGTTAATAGTCTATTAATGCATATTTTGATGTAATAATAAAGGCTGGCGCTAACTGAAACGTACTTAGTGTCGACTCCTTAAACAACTTAAATATTCCGAGGGTAGGTGTTCTGTAGTTCCTTAACAATACCAGTTTAAAAGTGAATTTCTAGGAATAAAATTTATTAAAATATTGAATACTAGCTGACGCCCACGGCTTCGCAAAGTATCCAATATCTTTCTCCGATTTTTAAGCTTTCTCTGTGCCAAGTTTCATCAAAATTGGTTCAGTAGTTTAGTCGTGAAAATAACAAATAGACAGATAGACAAACTCCCTTTCACATATAATATTACTGTGGATATGTTAACAAACGTCAAATCCTCAACCATTACTGCAAAGTTTACCTTTACAGAAGCTATAAAACTACATAAATCGCTTGTAAAATAATACACTTTATCGCCATTGCAACCGATTATCAAATTGCAGTCCACAGTAAATACTTTAAGAGTGGCCATCTTGAAAACAACTTAAACGACATACCACGACCCTGTCGTAAACCGAACACTATTAAACTTTTGTAAATACATTACCATATGTGCTAAAGTAATAAAAACACTGTTATTCATAAAACTATTGCCATTTCGATATGGTGCCCTCTACAGTAAAATTATACAGAATATAAGAATTTCGAAAATATGTGAAACCATCTTTTAATGTTTTCTTATCTTTTATGGGGTTTGTTTTATAGGTTCGCGCAAGTGAGGTATGGGAGCGGCAGGAGGAGGGTGTGCGCGGTAGACAAGGCAAAGAAAACTGACAGAGCGTGTCTATTGTTTCGCAGCCCCCCTTCTGCCCCTCTCATACCTCAGGAGGTGTCCAGCACTTGCGCGCGGACTATACCGACACTTTTTATTGAGACACCATTTTTAAATCGATCGTAGGTACAGGTCGCGTCATATAAAAAGAACGCTGGGAGTCAAGCTGTGCATTAGGTGATTTAATTGTAATCATTCTAATTGTATAATATTATATTGTATTATATTTCTAATTGTATTTAGCATTAGGCTAGTTTAAAAATAAAACAATAGGCCTAGTACTTTCGTGCGCAAGTGTGCAAGCATGAGTATGCGCAAACACACCCCCTCCACTTTCTTCCAGCGTTCTTTTTACATGACGCATAGGTACTGTACACAGGCGTAACAAAAAAGCCTTTTTTAACTTCGCGAGCACATGTTTCTTTTTAAAATTTTCCAATTTCGGCAATATGTAGTCGGTAGAATAGGAAGATGCTTGCACTGTGTAAGCAAATATAGTGCATAAATAAAATAAAAACATACATAAGTAACTAGCCTATTACTGTCCCACTGCTGGGCACGGGCCCCGTCTCTAAATGAGAATGGTTTAGGCCTTAGCCCACCACGCTGGCCTGGTGCGGGTTACCAGACTACACACCCCATTGAGATGTTTATGGAACCCTCTCAAGTGTGCAGGTTTCCTCACGATGTTTTTCCTTCACCGTTAACGCAAGTAATAATCACATTCTGATCCGCACATGAATTCGAAAAGACAGAAGTACAAGCCGGGATTTAACTCAGACCCTCATGCATGGAAGGCAAGCGTCCAAACGTTAGGCTACCACTGTTACAAAAAAAAACAATAAACAATTAACATTTGTCAGGGAATATTGCCATACTGCCGCTTGGCAAAACGTATTTAACTAAGTATTTACCGCCCACAAAGAAATGCTAAAAAGTCACCACACAATTAAGTCACGAGTGAATCGGTTTCTTCTGGGCAAGCGTGCTCCATCGTAGACCGCATCATCGCTTAAAATCAGGCGAGATGGCGGCCAAACGCAGGCCTAGTAACAAATAAAAAAAAATCGCTTCTCTTTCGGTACGAGTTTGAACTTTAAGAAAACGACTTATTCTCTAGTGATTCAAGAATTGGGTTTTCTATTAGGTAATTAAACATTGTTTACTTTCTTCCAATTTGAAAATTTTAGGATAACACGCCTAAAGTTTGCCTTCTGATGACCTTGGTCGTTGTTTTTAAGATAAAAGCGAAGTTAAACAATCGAAATTTTATTAGTACCTATTATTATAAAATTGAAGTGTCTGTTTGCAATTTCAAATAACAGCTTTTTACTAAATGCTTATTAAAGCATAATACGGAACATATAACAAAAAAAAAACATTTTTTTGTCTGTCTTTTTGTTCCCGCTAATCTCCGAAACGGCTGATAGCTGATGTTATAAAGAGTTCTAACTTAGGCTACTTTTATTTTAGAAAACGAATTAGGGAGCCACGCAAAAAAATTAAAACTCATCCGACTTCTATGCAGATGAAGTCGCGGTCGCGGGCACAGCAACGTTTTTATAATAAAATGCGGATTCCTTCATATATTATGACATTTTTTTCCAGTGTTTTAAGCACGTATAACTTTATGTAGAAATGCTTAGCATACAGCCGCAATGAATGATTTTATTTCTGTAAATAAATCTGATACAGACACTTTTACAAGTCACTGTAGTTTTGTAAACAGCCTCATTGGTCCAGTGGCAAGCGCGACTACTGATCTTGAGGTCCTGGGTTCGATCCCCAAGTCGGGCAAAGTGTTATTGGGTTATTCCGTTTGCAATTCCTCTGTAGCAGTCCAGAGTTTGGGCGTGTACTCGTTTGATGGCAACAGACTGGCACAACGGCGAAATGATGGTGTCACTATACACCTCTGTCCAACCCTTTGGGGAATACAGGCGTGATATTATCTTATATTACCATAGAGCTACAATAGGTACAGGAAACTGCAATCCGTCATAATTTTTTATTCAATCTTAATAAACATCTAAAAACAATTTAATTTTAATGCCGTTAATTTTATTGCAAAAAATTTATAACACGTCTCATCAATATCAATTAGGACTTTAATAAAAAGCATTCAAAAATTACTGTAATATCATCCTAATATTAACTCATTAGTGTTCGTTAGTTAGTCATCTAAGAAAAACTGAATTTTGACTGTTGATGCCGGTCAAAAGGACGTGCGGTTCCGTATCAAATAATGACGACCTTTGAGTTTGGTTCGGTGTATCTTCCCACCCTTCTTTTCGTGTGGTTAGTGACTAACCTGGTGTCAGAGTTTATGCCGCCCATGGGCCTCGGACTTGACTTCACGTGCCGTCGAGAAATATCCCTCAGGCAGGCCGGTTATTTAATCGCTTTTTGACTGTTAACTGCCTTTTTGGTCTAGTAGTGTCAAGTGCTACTGCTGATCGTGAGGTCCTGGGTTCGATCTCCAGATCGGTCCGTGTTATTGGGCTTTTCCGTCTGTAATTCCTCTTTAGCAGCCCAGAGTTTGGATTTGTGCTTGTTTGATGGCAAAAGGCTCGCCCCCTATTACATGGGACTCAAACATAACGACGAAATGGAGGTATTACTATACACCTCTGCCCAACCTTCGGGGAATACAGGCGTGATGTTAAGATTGTTAATTCAATGATATTTGCAACTTAAAAACCGAATTTGTATTACATTTCGGTATACATCGTAAAGCCCGTCGGACCAGTTTCCTATTTGAAGCCATGTTTTCAATATCGTCGTAAATTGACGCGTGATGTGATAAGTGCATTCCATCCAAGTACGGTTCCTAGGTGTCCGGCTTTTTACAGTCGTGTCCGGCCAAATATACACAAGACCGGCCTGTCCGGCTTTTGTTAGGCTGTTGGTCAACCCCGCCCCGCCAAAAGATGACGAACGAAAGCGCACGCATGACTCGCGATCTCACAGGAGTCGCAGGCGGCGCGGGGTGGGACTCGGCGGATCAGATGATAAATACACAAAAAGAAATATCAATTTCTTTTTTGTTTTAAATACTAGTTTGTTAGGCTTTCAGGGCAAAATGTCTGGCTAAACATGAGCTAATGATGAGCTTTTCTATTTTTGGGCCTGGTTACACTCCACCCAAGCAACTGCTCTCACCAGATTTTTTTATTGCGATCTATCTCATAACAGATTGGAATCTGAAGGCTTTACAGATACCCATAAAAACGCCAAGGAAGTAACAAATAATCCATCTTAAACTCCTCTAAAGAAAATATATAACAAGATAAAAACTTATTTTGCATATTTTAATCGCTGCACAAAGCTTGGCTGAAAGCCTTTGTCCAAAGCTTGCTAGCTACTTATTGTACAGTACAATGTTTTTTGTGCTGGAGGCTATAAGATATAACATTAACAAACTAGACTTAGACGCGGTTACCGTGTCTAGAAGAGTACGTTTAAAGGTCACGTGGCGGCATCTAGCACGCCACATGCCAAGTACGCAGTACGACGAAGGTCTAGCAGACTACAATGACAGCTGTCAGATGAAATATCACAAATCCTGCATCGCGGTATCAAGATCTGACACGGAGTTCGCATATATACAACTTCCCAACATCAATCGTTGGGCAGTGGCCCGCCAGGCATAAGTCCCGCCTGGTAGGAGGATCCTCCCTTTTCGCAGGAGGAACAACATACCTCATTCCCCTACAGTCATAGCTCATTAGAGCCACCCGGCACCCGACCAGCACCGCCTCGCCTTGTGTGGTTAGTTATTATTTATATGGACTTCTATGAATTAACGCTCACTACATCAAGTCCGGAGCGTCACCGGATCGTCTAGCCCGCAAGCTGTCCACGCGCGGATGGTGAGTGGACCACGCCGCGTCCACTCGTTGAGCGGTCCAATATTCACCCTCTTTTTTCTAACATTTCGTGCACCCAATAAGATTTCTTCTGGTTGACAACGCGGCATCCACCCGTGGACCACCTGTCGACAACGGGTGGATGCCCAGCGACGAAACGGTACTGGTCGGGTGCTGCGTGGCTCTAGTGAGCTATGACCTTTACCGGCTGTCCCGGCTTCATACCTATACAGTCGTTACGGGTAGTCAGAAACCCGACAGTATGACTACCGGTCTAACCTTAGGGTATCGGCATTGCCCACTAACTCGGGTTGCGGAGGTCAGATGGCAGTCGCTCCTTGTAAAATACTGGTATTCAGCCGCATGTGGTTAGATTGGAAGCTGATCCTAACATAGTTGGGACAAGGCTAGGTGGAACAACTTAAGACGCGGTTTATCTTGGATTTTAGGTGTTATTTAACATAACAACACGCCTGTATTCTGTTGGGCAGAAGTGTATAGTACCACCATCGCTTCGTTATGTTTAAGTCCCATGTAATAGGGGGCAATCCTATTGCCATCACCCGAGCACAAATCCAAAGTCCGGACTGCTACTGAGAAATCCCACACGGAAAAACCCAATAACACTTTGCTCGACCTGGGGATCTAGGAAGTTATTGAAATCGTAGCATAATAGTGTAATCAACCAATTACTGTCCTACTGCTGGGCATGGGTGACTTCTCTGGGTTGGCGGACTACACACACCATCGAGAACTTTATGGAGCCCTCCCAGGTGTCCAGGTTTCCTCACAATGTTTTTCCTTCACCGTTAACGCAAGAGATAATCAAATTCTGATCCACACATGAATTCGAAAAGTCAGAGGTGTGGGTCGGAATCGAAGTATAGAATAATAATCAGGCAGAACCATCGATTTGCCTCACGACTTGTTTTGACAAGGACTTGGAAGGTGGGTCAGACTGGCGATCGGCACTCCGTAATGTCTAGTTGCACACCCATCGTGTTTGAGCTCGTATGACTCGATACGGAAAGCACTATCTCACCGCAATAATAATAATCGCTAACACGGATCAATAGCCACATTACAAAGTAGAGGGTGTTTTTAAATTTTAAAAAGAGTTATTTAATTATGTAAGTAGTTGGAAATCATTCAACCAGTAACAATTTAGGTTGGATAATCTTTATACATGACGAATTATTATTATTATTCGGTTCGCTCTCGCATATGTAATTTCAAAGTAGGTAATATCTTAAATATAACATTGCGTGCGCCGCTCGCGCCCCGCGTTTTGTATGGCGAACGCTTGAGATTTGTGCGAGTGCACCGAGTCTGATCTGTTGAAGGAAGTCAGGATGTCGAGGGCTCACGTATCACTGAAACTATAATATGAATTATAACACAACTAAAAGGTTATACGACACAGTAATTAAAGGATATTTTCAATTACAACTTATCCTGTTTACCATTCCCGTTCTTTTCTTTTTCTACTCGACTGCTTCTCTGTGTTCTTGCGGACCGTTTCTATGTTACCGGGCAGTTATTGGCGAGCACAGAACATAATACTCAAGAGAAGAACGACAACTTCATACAAATAAGAAGCTTACACGAGAGCACACTAGCGCGCCAGTTTATGCCATAGGCAACTCGTGAGGCGCACGAATAGATAGGTACATACATACTATTTATATTTATTTATACCTATACTGCCGCGCGATTCATAAACGCGGTAAGTAACATTTTGGGCAAAAATTAGTTAAATATAATATTCGTAATCAATCCTATGGTGATTACGAATATATATATATTTAACTCATTTTTGTCCAAAATGTTATTCGTTTGGCAAAAACTGCAAAATGAAAATTCGCTGTACTTAATAAAACACAAAAAAAACAAAGTTTATAAACATGTTTCAATATATTTATTTTTCATTTTATTGCTTGTTTGGAGGCTTCTTCAACAAACTTGTGGTTTTTTAATTTACAAAACCGTTTCAGGCATATATAGTAATTGTGCTAAGTACTTATAGTTTTTAACATTTATGCTGTAAAGTTCTTCACACTTCTTCAGCCAATGCCATGGTCGGAAAACAACACTAAAGCGTCAATATCGCACAAATAGGACGAGTCTCTATCTCGTAAATACAAAATCGACAATTTTGCACTGGAGTCTCTCTCCTAAGGTATTTGTTGGTTTCACAACACAACACGCACGCGTCAATTTCGCACTGTAGAGTCTATCTCGTAGTGGTTAAGGCAACAATTCTTCACACACAATGCAGAACCGACAGAAAATACGATTTGGAAACAATCACAACAAAACAGATGTTAGATTCACAGAAAATTATACTCTCTTCGTCAGATTGTCGTAAAAAACAATAAACAAATCCGCCATACCACAAATGAGTGTGGCCATTTCATAAAAAAAAACACCATAAATCATTATTTGATTTTTAAGTTTTTAATTCTAGTCAGCGTTTTAAGACAAATGAAACACAAAATAAGGATTTTAAGTGGTTTAAATTCTTGTTTTATATTATTTTAATGAACATTAAAATCATCACAGTTTAATCTTTAATCTGCAGCTACCGAAATTATCTTTAATCTGCAGCTACCGAAATTATGGGTATATATTCAATCGGGCATGTGACATCATTGATCGTGTTATCACTTTCTTTTGTATAGCGCTATCTCGTTTTTGCTTTTCATGCCACTGTTTGCATTAGCCGCTAAGAAAGCTGACTGCCCCTGGTTGGCGAGACCTGAAGGAGAACCAATGGGGACAAGTAAAAGACTGACTTTCTAGGCTACGGGTTTCGGGTTCGACATCCACATGGAACCAATATCTGTATGGCCTACAGATATTCGTTCCGGGTCGGGTTCCGGGTGCTGGTGCATATGGGATTTGTGTTTGTAAACGCACCGACTATACAGGAGAAACCTTAGAATGGGGAACGTTTTTTGTATAGAAAAAAGGTATTGACGTCGCAAAGGCAAAACACGCCAAAATTTTAGGTTAATACATTTATTTATTATCAATGTCAATATAAATACTTAGATAAGTAAATTCTCTGCATCACAAATTTATATGATACTTGTTCTGAATCGATTTGCGAAAAAATCCTGCCATGATCCCCGATTACATTTTACTAAAGGAAGGAATATGGCGATTGTTATTGTTTGTAAATTTGTTAAAACCACTGTTAAGACAGGTACATCGGAAATAATACCATACAATATATAATGGGACAATACTACAAAGTCACTGAACACAAATATCAACGTCGCTATGTAGAAACGACGCCATTTGTCAGTAGCTGTAGTCGCGCTCGCGTTAGAACAAGAGAATAAAGTACATACAATTATTATGTAAAGAATCAAGTTTATAAATAAAGGTAAACACACGACTCCATAACGGAGGTAAAAATCTATATAAGAAATTAATTGACGAATTACAAATGTACAGACGACTGTTATCACAGGCACACCCCAAGCAAAGAGGCTACACTTTAAATACCTCCTTTGTGTATCTGCATTGAAAACTTTAACAATATCAACGTAAAATATATAAGTTATCACCAACAACCAATAATTCGTCACTGTAAAAAAGTAATCATAACAAAGAGTCAATGGTTTCGCAAACACAGGAATATACATTTTCGCGTAAATGTTATGGAAATAGTTCACTACTACGGCACATATTACACGTAACAAACTTGCTGTTATAAAGTTCAGATACACATAATTTCTGAAATGCCGAAACTTCTTCATTATGCACCACGATGTCACTCCGTAAATGAACGAACCCAGAGTCAGCACAAGCACAACCAACTTAGAGATTATTATTTTGTTAAGAGCACGCAGTTCTTTTTCAGTCAGGTGTATTTCGCGCGTTACATTTTGTGACATGGCGACTATCACGAGTGGTCAAGCCGCGCGCTGAATGTACACTTCTTCTTCTTCTGTCGATTCACCGAAAAATTTAAGTTTATGTGAACGCGTGTACTAAATTAAACAGGCCCCGACCGTTTGCGACACGTAGGTGCTGCGTTGTCACTGGTGCAGTATCGACTAGCCTAAATAAAGGAGAAACGAAGGACAAGGAAAAAATAATGTGGTCATTATCTGAAATGCTATTTTCAGTTGTTCACGTCATAATCATGGGTATTTCGAAGTTTAATTGTCATATTAATATTATTAAAATATTAGTTTCAACACTTGATTGATGTGGTTTCTTCAATATTCATAATTTTCTTTTCAATGGAAAATTGTTCTAAGATGGGTTTTACTGTGCGTTTATTATTGTCGTCGCAAGAAATGCATGTTTATTAGCCCGTACACTTTGATAGCGAATAAAAAGCAGTGATTTAGGATTAGTATTTAATTTTAACCCGAGTGCCAAGGAAAGATTATGTTTTTCGTGCGTATCTTGTGATATATTAATATCACTTACGCTTGTATTCTCCGAAGGGTTGGGCAGAAGTGTAGAGTAACTCCCTCATTTCGCCATCATGTAATAAGTCCCATGTAATAGGGGGCGAGCCTATTGCCACCAATCGGACAAAAGCCATAACTCTGGACTGTTACTGAAGAATTCTACACGGAATAACCCAATAACTTTATGCCCGACCTGGGTATCGAACCCAGGATCTCACGATCAGCACTTGCGCTTGCCACCATTAGACCGATGAGGCTGTTATTTGAATCGTAGCAGAATAGCACAGTAAATATGTAAGCTAAAACCGTATGGAAACTACGTACAAACGATCGAAACGGCACACTCACACAGACGCACGTATCGACGAGACCCCAAAGCGGAGGTCGCAGTGCTCAGCACGACAACTGCCACTCGGCCGTCTTCTTCGCATACTTCCATTTTGAAGAAATATTTGTATGGCCTATAGATGGTCGTTCCGGTTCTGGGTGCTTGTGCAAGGAGAAACCTTAGAATGGGGAACGTTTTGTTGTGAAGAAAAAAGGTATTGACGTCACAAAGGCAAAAAACGGAATAATTTTAGGTTAATACATTTATTTATTATCAAAGTCAATATAAATACTTAGATGAGTAAATCTGCATCACAAATTTAAATGTTAATTGTTCTGAATCGATTTGCAAAATAATCCCGCCATAATTCCTGATTATATTTTAGTAAAGGAAGGAATATGGCGATTGCTATTGTTTGTAAATTCAGTAAAATCATTGTTATGATAGGTACAGTGGGAATAATTCTTTTTAATATATAATAGGACAATACTAAGAAATCGCTGAACACAAATATCAACGTCGCTATGTAGAAACGACGCCATTTGTTAGTAGCTGTACTCGCGTTCACGTTAGAACAAGAGAATAAAGTACATACAATTAATAATAATTGGGTGTTGGTGAAATTAGAATACCATGAGACTTTCAACTATGTCTCTTGGGTTCGCATTGTATCATCAATCATTTTGGAGTTGCAGCGGTACCTAAAGGTGAACCGTCGGCCCGTTTACTGCTTTATTTCTATATATTATTCCAAGAATTACATTACATCAACAGCAGTGATAGCCTAGTGGTGTGACCGTCGGACTGCCAAGTCATAGGTCTCGATTTCGAACCCAAGGCACGCACCTCTGACTTTTGGGATTCATGTGCGTATTGCATAAATATCACTTGCTTAAAAGCGGTGAAGGAAAACGTCGTGAGGAAACCGGCATGCCTGAGAGATATTAGATAGATTAGACGGCATGTGAAGCCAAGTCAGAGGCCCATGGGCGACATAAACTCTGACACCAGGGTAGTCACTAACCACACAAAAAAGAAGAAGAAGCCGTACATTTTGCCTGGCTTCAAGTTACAGTTTCGACCAGGTATCACATAATAAATGGAAACGGTTTACGAGCAATTACTAACAATACCTACTCCCAAAAATATGAAACTCGTATACACGGAGTTTACCGAGAATTCTAGACGTTTCTATTTTAACTTATTGACAGGTCCCAGTGTTAGTTCAAATTGAACGAACTGAACATATTCGTTGGTTAGAGCCTGTTTCACGGTCGTATGTTGACTCTAAACTGAAAGATAAATATGGCGGTTTGGTAGTTTTTCTATAGAAAATTTGTGTAAACGCCATATTTATTTCCCAGATAGGAGTTATCCGACCGCGTATCAGGCCGTGTGTTGTCGACCGCTGTCTTAGAATATCAAACTACTGTCTTCTATATCCAAACAAAGTTTGGAACCAGTCCTATTATTGAAACGAACTCAGTAAGTGAATAATCAAATGTGAATTTCATATGCGGAACTCCAAAACTTGAAACAAAGAATAAAGCATATCTATCATTGTCATACAAAATGCAACTATTGTTTTTGCCGCTAATAAAATGCATGCTAATCAAAAACCACTCTTAATACCTTGTAACAAAAGTTTTTATTAAGAGGGTAGTACGTAAAAACGTGTGTATTACTCAAATAGGGAGCAAATTGTGAGAAAAACATGGTGGTGTCCGAATAATAACTTGGTATGTACAAATTACTCATTCAGGATGACAGCTACCGTGAAAAATGCATAACTATGGCTCTGGACGGCATTATGTATAAGCTAGCCATCGTCTTTGTTTTAGTACGGAATAAAAATGTTGCGTCAGTTGTGTAGCTTGAAATGTGTCAAAAGAGGACGTGGCTGGATGTTTTTTCACTATGTCTTCTTATTTGAAGAGAACGCTGCGGGGGAATTTCGGATTAAAACATAAACAGATGGGCACTATGACGTAGTTAATTCTAGCCTCTATCCACTTTAAATTCTGTTGGCAGACCTTTTTTTCTGTTTCCCTTGATAATAAAACATTACGTTGGACGGAGGTGTATAGTAACACCCTCATTTCGCCGTTATGTTTTAAGTCCCATGTAATAGGGGGCGAGCCTATTGCCATCAACCGGGCACAAATTCAACCTCCGGGCTACTGCTGAGGAATTCCATATGGAAATACCAAATAACACTGCCCGACCTGGTGATCATTACTTTAATTCCTTCTTACCTTCTCATCTTTACATTGTCACTTGAACAATGGGTATGGGCACAGTGCAGGGTTAACATTTCCACTTTGGGTGTTACAAAATCCAGTCTGTAGACTGCCTTTTACAAATAAAAACTATTACTGTTTGCATAACATAACATCGCGCCTTGTATTCCCAGACGGGTTTGGCAGAGGTGTTTTTAGTACACTCACGTTTCGCCAGTTATGTTTAAGTACCTACTATAAAGTCCTGACTCCAGGCTGCTACTGAGAAATTCTTAATGGATAAACCCAATAACACTTTGCCCGACTTGGGGATTGAACTCAGGAGCCCATGCTCGGCAGTCGCGCTTACGACCACTAGACCAACAAGACAGTCAAATAATAATACTGTTTTCATCTCACATGAACCGTCCTTCATAATGTATTCCGTCAAATCTAGCGAGTGTGCGGCGCTAATAACTCGGTACCCGGTCTCCGAGACTAATTCAATGCCTGATGATGCCATTAGTCCGGGAGCTAGTAATTTTTTCTTACATTAAAATCAACGTTTTTGCTTATACAAACATTCGGTGTAGCGGAAGTCGTCTCAGATGGGTTTTGTACTCGTAAGATGATTAGGCATATGAAAAAATGGTATTCGATTAATTTTTTTAGTGTTGCACCTAGTCGTTAATGTGGATGTTATAGCTAAATAAAGACGTTGGACACAGTGCTGCTATAAAAAATATAATTATCTATTTATCTGTTGTGATGACCTTGGATGATGAAAAAGGTTTTTCAACAGGACAATCACGTACGAATAAAAATGTTTATAATATTTATAACTATCTCGTTGGTCTAGTGGTGGCAAGCGCGACTGCTGATCGTAAGGTCCTGGGTTCGATCCCCAGTTCGGGCAAAGTGTAGTTTTTCCGTGTAGAATTCCTCAGTAGCAGACCGGACTTTGGATTTATCCTCGGTGGATGGCAATAGGCTCGCCCACTATTACATGTGACTTAAACATGATGGCGAATTGAGTCCATTACTATACCATACACCTCTGCCCTACCCTTCGGGGAATACAGGCGTGATGTTATGTGTTATTTAATAAGATATGAATGCACAATTTAAGCTGAAGTTACTGTATAAAGAAATTAATAATAGGTAATAATTCAAAATCTCTAGATTGATGTCGGTTTTTGACAGCATTTCAATAGTAAAAATGTCGAAAACATCAGTCCAGAAATTTTGGATTGAGAACGGTTATTCTTCTCTCTTTCTTCCTTTATTTTAGTGTGGTTAGTAACTAACCTGGTGTCAGAGTTTTATCCGCCCATGGGCCTCTGACTTGGCTTCACATACCGTCGAGAAATATCTCTCAGGCATGCCGGTTTCTTCACGATGTTTTCCTTCACCGATTTTAAGCAAGTGATAATTATACTATACGCACATGAATCCGAAAAGACAGAGGTGCGTGCCTTGGGTTCAAACTCGAGACCTATGACTTGGCAGTCCGACGGTCACACCACTAGGCTATCACTGCTATAGAACGGTTATTAATATCAGTTTTACCAACAATTTGAGATCTTACAAGAAAGTGTAATTATAACAGCCGCACCCATGAAGGAGAATGACCCATTGGTCATTAACTAAAGATTACTTAAGAATGGCCAATATAATATCTGTACTGGGAACTCTTAAGCAAACGTAAGTTAATGTTTCATTAGTCTTTGAGTGCGGAAGTAAGTCTCGAT
Source organism: Amphipyra berbera (assembly GCA_910594945.2). NCBI lineage: Eukaryota > Metazoa > Arthropoda > Insecta > Lepidoptera > Noctuidae > Amphipyra > Amphipyra berbera. The sequence goes on from OU343146.1 coordinate 3,722,271, forward strand.
ACTATTAAATGTCTTGAAGAACTACACTTATCGAAATAACGCTCTTGGCTTATTAGCGATCGCGGGGATTATACGATTTGCGAGGTTAAGCAACGCTTGCCGCGGTCAGTCCGTGGATGGGTGACCATTCATTACACATTGAGACTCTTCTGTGCCTCGGAGAGCACTTATCAGCAGGTGGGCCGTTCGGTTTGTTTGCCAAATTACATCACAGAATATTATCATCATCAATCATCATCTCAGGTGCATGCTTCCCGCATCTATCGCATGATCCAGCTGGGTCTTGGTATTGATGAGGACGAACCTATTCAGGTTGAGAAGACGACCGTCGGTGACGTCCCAACGCTAGAGGGCGACGCTGAAGACGCGTCGCGCATGGAGGAAGTAGATTAAAAATCTCAGCTCTATAACCATGTTATAATGATGTTTAGGTTATTTAATCGCAGAGTTATTTTGTGCACTGGTGTACAGCCAAAGAAATAAGAAAACCTTTTTAACAAAAATAAAACCGATTTCAAATTGTCTATCTCCGAAATTCTTCATCAGATCTTCACCAAATTTAAATGGGACCACTTCAAAAGAATACTCTTTCAAACAAAAAATAACGATTAAAATCGGTTCACAATTAGCAAAGATATCGCGGAACAAACATACAAAAAAGAATCCATACAGTCGAATTGAGAACCTCCTCCTTTTTTTGAAAGTCGGTTATAAAAGTGATGACTTCTCTTCAACGCTCGTCCACAGTAAACTTCACAATTATTTATAACTGTTACAAAACGACCGCTGATGTCTTAATCTCCTGCTGAGCTTCTGGTCATCAAGCAAGAGTTAATTATGGGAATCTTGGTCATTACACTATGTAGGCCATGGGCCAGTAATTTGCCGTCTATTATACCTCGGTATGTCATGCATGCCATACTTAGCTATAATTGTCGGCTTGAATCTTTGGTGTCGTCTCTTTTTGCATAACTTTACTAGGTACTTAGTTAATCGTTTACCCGACTGTGCCCTTAGGCCTTATACGCAATGCAGGCAACTAGCTCAGCGTCTGGTGTAGCGAATTCCCTCTACTAGCTTGTTACTAGGGCACCAAATGCGTAGTACAGCGAGTCGCGTATATTCACACGCGTTTATTTTCTTTAGGCGTTTCGCTAGACACAAGTGCGGACGTGGCGTTATGGGTATGAATCATCCATCATCCTCCTGCCGCTTTTTTTTGTCGTTGGAATGTCCTCATGGATGTCCCTCGCCCGGGGAAGGCGAGGTGTCTGCCGGACTCTTACCGGCTAAAGACCAACAGTGTTCCTCCTCCTGACCCCTCGGCCTGAGTCGCGAGATTCGCAAAAGCATGCACCGCAACCTCGGCAGATCCTCCTGCTCCTATCCTAACTTATTTGGGGTCGGCGCAGTAATTATATCTTCTTCTTCTCTATTAACCGTCATCTCAGTAGTCACCCCCTTTCTAGCCATATCATCTTTCACACTATCCATCAAACGTTTCTTTGGTCTTCCTCTACTCTTATAACCATTCACATTCATACTCAAAACTTTCCTTACGACATCTTCCTCATTCCACATCACATGCCCATACCATGATAACCGGTTTCCACACAACTTCTCAGTCTCCAGCGCCACTTTCAGGCTTCCTCGTACATACTCATTTCTAACTATTTTTCTATCCATTCGCGTAACACCATACATCCCTCTTAGCACTCTCATCTCGGCTGCATGCAATTGCCTTTCATTCATCCCTTTTGTGGCCCAACATTCCGATCCATACAAGACAGCAGGTCTAACCATGGTATTATAGATCGTCCCTTTAAGTTTAAGGTGTGGTATGGGTCTGCCTCATCCACACATAGCTAATTAATTTAATGCGCTTCAGCCATATTGCGCACACGCTTCACTATAGGCACAGAGTCACGACAACTAAGGCGTTGTTTTGAAACAAATGACAGTTGCATCACTGACCCAGCCTTTATCGGCACGTGCTCAAAGCAGAAACACTTAACAGCGTGACATCACTATTGATGCTTCGTTTACAATAAACTTCTTTCATGTCGATATTGTATTGCAATAAAAATACTACCGTTGGTAAGCAAAACGATTCGTTTTTGTTTATAGGAACCGGGCCTGTGTTTTAAATAATTAGCAAGATAAATGCTCCGTATGCTATAGCTGTTTTTTTGAAGACCAAATTACGAACAAATTATGATAGGGCGTTTTCGATACGCGATTTCATTGCCACCTTATAATAAACTGTTAAGCTTATAAATATTATTTAGTTCATTACCAAGGTGTCTGCATCTACATTATCTAACAAAATAATCTTTTTCATAAGCAACGGGGCCCATAATCTATATATAATGGGTTCACATGTCTTGCTTGTAATTGTTATGGGGTAGAGTTTTTCGTTCATATTTTATGGTACAGTGAATTTTGTTTGGCCTAAGTTATAAGAGGTAGCGTTTTAGCAAATGACGACTTTTCCACGCGCCTTTATACAACATGGTTATTGGTTGATAAATCTGTGTTTATTCTATGAACTGAGTACAATTAGTAACAACGTGATAAAGCGAACCTGCTATTCATTTTTAATAAGTTAAATACTTTTTTAAACACACATGGCGTCACAAAACCTGGTCTTCCGTTCCTATGTAGGAAGAGATCCTACACTTTCCCATAGCCTTTGTCCTAACTTGGGCTCGGCTACCAGTCTATCCAGATGCGGCTGAATACCAGTACTTTACAAGTAGCGACTGCCATCAGACCCCCGCAACCCAACTGGGCATTACCGAATCCTAAGTTAAGTGCAGTCAGGCTTTTGGGCTTTGATTACAAATTACTGGTAGTAAGGAGGCTAAAAGTTTGAACTGCTTAAGCAAATTAGCTACATACATACATAAACTCACGCCTTTTTTCCATGGGGGTAGGCAGAAACTATAGAACACCACTTGCTACGACTCTTACATACCCCTTTCGCTTCATCCACATTCATACATCTTGTCATACACGCACGCCGGTTGAGAGTACTACGCACCTGACCTTTGTGAAGAACATCACCAATAACATCGATGTATGTCCTTCTAGGACGTCCTCTACCGGCGTTCCCATTAACATCCGCCTTATAAATTCCTTTTGTTAATCGCCGTTCACTCATTCTCTCAACATGGCCAAACCACCTAAGCATACTCCTTTCAATGTTTGTCACTACATCATCTTTTAAACCGCAACTTTGTCTAATCTCTTCATTTCTCAATCTATCATTCAAAGTTACACCGCACATACTTCGCAAGGAACGCATTTTCACGGCATTTATTCAGCAAATTAGCTAGTTGCTATTAAACCAACACTGTTATCTGCTAGATACATCAGTTGTTGTATTGGTAGACTGGGTAGTTCAAGCCGGTATCTACCGTCTTCTGGTTGTCAACTTCTTGAGAATTTCATTATGTCCAATTTGTTGTTGATTAATTTTTTCACGAATTAAAACTATGCTACCTTCTACGAGTATAATATGCTTTATAGCCTAAATGTAAGTAAAAACTCATGGAAACGGCTGATTTTAAATCATAAATAACAGTTCTGCCTAGCTTTTACTCAACTATGTTGGGGTCAGCTTCCAGTCTAACCAGATGCGGCTGATTACTAGTATTGCTACTGCCACCAGACCCCCGCAACACAGTTACTGGGCAATGCCGATATCCTAAGGTTAGACCGGTTGTCAGACTTTCGGGCCTTCCCGTAACGACTGTCATAGGTATTTCTATGACACCCGGGAAGGATCTCGATGTCTAACGTACGGTCACCCATCCACAGACTGACCGCGGCAACCGCAGCTTAACCTCGTAAATCGTATGAGCCCCTTGTTAATCATAAATAAGAATGTTGCTACAAATGACTAATGGTTGATCGCTTCCTCTTATAACTTAAGTTCCATGGGCGGGTCTCATCCCATGCCCGTTAGGGGGCGTGCCATAATGCCGGTTTTGATTAGATTTCTACAAATTAGTTTCTTTAAATTGTGTTTTTGTTATTAAATTCCTTTTTTGTATGACTAATGCGGTTTTATTCGCCCAGTATCGTTATTATTTTAGATCGAATCTGTAATTATAATAATATGGTAATTTAATGCTATTCATATTTAGACCGTGATTTATATTAAAATCTGTTATTAGCATTTTGCGACAATGTTGGTTGGAGTTGGAACGATAATTAGCGCTGACCTTATTTGAAATACAAGCTCTATCTTATTGTAAATACCTTTTTCAAATTATTTTATTGTCTGATTTTACTTATATCATCAAGGATTTTTTTGTATCTAATCTTTATCTTTACATAGTATAAAACATAGTCGCTCCCGCTGTCTGCACGCTTAGATCTTTTAAGCTACGCAACGGATTTTAATGCAGTTTTCAGCAATAGATAGAGTGATTCAAGAGGAAGGTTTATATGTCCCACATTAGTATCTACATTGCACCCGTGCGAAGCCGGGGCGGGTCGCTAGTTAGCTATAAATCATAAACACTAGACCAGTTATACCTAGTCATCAGAAAAAAATGACAATGATGAATTTCCAAGCCGATTTCGGCCACAGCGACGGCTTCTGGTACAATTCTTCATTATTTCATCACGTCAGCTGCTCGGAAGTGTGCTTGCTGGCGACTGTTATATCCGATCTTGGCCAAAAAGGTGTGATTACATCGTTGTCATGTCAATACACCGTTAACATATTTACATGTAACTAGTGACCCGTCCCGGCTTCGCACGGGTGGACATTTTTCCCGTGTTTGCAACATTTTTCATTTATGCTCCGCTCTTATAGGTCGTAGCGTGATGTTATATAGCCTATAACCTTCCTCGATAAATGGACTATCCAACACAAACATATTTTTTCAATTCCAACCAGTAGTTCCTGAGATTAGCGCGTTCAAACAAACAAACTCTTCAGCTTTATAATATTAGTATAGATGACTGCTGCTGGTTCGGCCTTAAGGTCATCAAGCTTTGTATCTAATGCAGACGTTGTTTTGTCTTCGGAATCATAAAATTTCTGGTGTACTGCAGGAAAAATATGTACAGTCAACGACAGATCGACATGGCAATTTTCTAGTCATTTTCAATACACAACTGCAACAACGTGAGTGAAATCGAAATCGATAAACGTGGTCGATGCGGACTTGCGCTGCGCTAACACTAAGATGGCGTGGGCGCTGTGCAGGTGTGCGGGGCGTCCCCCCGCGACTCACCTCATACCAGATTGCCATGTTGACCTGTCGTTGACTGTGGGTATAGTCCACGAGCGAGCAGTCACCACCTGAATTATGTGAGTGGCGAGAGGGTGCTAAACATTAGACGCTCTCTGTCAGTTTGCTTTGTCTTATCTACCGCGCACCCCCTCCTGCTGCTGGCATACCGCAGGCTTTGATTATCCCTCGCGCGCAGACTATATCAAGTCTATTTGACATTACTAACCAATATTATTTCTTTTCCAGGTACGTACATCATAGGAGAGCCTTTGTGAAGTCTTCGGTTGAGAGATTTTTTCAAGCAAGGTGTCTCGCTTGGTTTGTGCGTTACAAATAGTTTTATGGCCGACAAGTTGCTCCGGGTGTGGGTGTTTGTGCATGTCAGGTTTGTGACTGTATACGCACCCAGGATACAGAAGAAGTCCTAAAGAGGGGAACCTTTTTTTTTTAAACGCAGACAATAATCTTACACAAATTAAGTTTCTACCGCAAACAAGAAACTGTAATCTGTAATATCATAATCTATATTTTTTTAGAGGTACGGTTAGTGTAACGATTTCTAAGTGGGCACACGGGCTGTTTGCCACAGCTACAAGCGACCGGCCACAAGCTGTTTTCATACATTTTGAGTATCTACCACCGGCCACACGTGTGCGGCGAGTCCCTGCAAAATGTATTGAAAAGTTAGTCTGCACCTTGGGGCTTTGTGGCCTTGAGTGGCCCGTGTGCGGGGCACCTAAGTTAATCAGGGTCCTCTGGCGACAAATCATTGCAAAAGTATTTCCAAAAAAGATTGCCTCTCTGGGTAATAAGTAGGCTAAATCAGGTATCTCTGAAGCAGGAAGGTCTTAAGCAGTGTAGTAGAAGGGTCTTAAGCACTTTTTACACTAAATTTAATGCGCTAATTTAGCCTGTGTTGATTGGGAACAAACCCAACAAAACGAAAACTTTGATCGAACACAATTGTGACGTCACATGACACGTGACCACTGTACTTACAGCGCGTAGAGATAAACTTATGTTGACATGTCACATGACGTCACAAAGCCATTTGCTAACCGTGGTGATTATTGCAATAGTTGGGTGTTTATTGAAACGGTCCATTGGGAGGTTGCGGTTTTGGACTAGTTATGATATAATAATTAGTAAATGTATGTAACTGTTAATTACTATTACAATTATAATTAATTGGATTATTAATTAATATTTTATGCTCTTAATTTATATAATTTTTATTTTATCGTGATTATAATATACTAGCTGTGTCCTCACGGCTCCGCCCGTAGCCTATGTTACTCAGTGATAATGTAGCTTTCTAACAGCAAAAGAATTTTCGAAATCGGTCTAGTAGTTTTTAAGTTTATTCGTTACATACAAAAATACAAATCTTTCTTCTTTATAATATTAGTATAGAAGTATAGATATAGATTGGTGTCGATTCTGTTGTGCACGAACTAAACATAATTTAGGTTATTGCCATCTTTTTCACTATGTTATAATAAGACAGAGACGGACGTACATAAGAGCTATCAAAGGAGATGTTTCATTTTCGGCCATAAGATGTACATTTATCGAAAAAGGGGAAAAAAATCCAAGAATTGAGGAAAAATATTCTTTCGTGAATTTAAACTTGATTTGATGTGCACAAAATATAATAAGTTTTCAATTATTGCCATATTCTATTCAACATGGCGTCCTATAGTTTGCATAGCCTGCTTTCGTTCTGAAATCATGTCAAATCAAAACATAATTCACGTAGACGTTAAATATGAAAGGTATGTGTTCTTGTACAATTAATAATAATTATTATTCTCTTAGCCATCTTTTTCGACTAATTCTAAGCTAGTGTGACGATTTCATCGTTAGAAATATATTTATTCTTCTTTTTTGACGTGTACTTCTGAACGAAAAATTCAAAATGTCAGGTCACAGTCACTCAGTAATTAACAAATATCAATTTCTAGGTTAGGTAAACGTCATCTTTACAACCTCTCACGGCTGTCATAACTCTCACGACAAACGTCAAACATTTTTAACTTTTATTTTGTGCATAAAAAACATTTGATATTATGAAAAAAATGTTACTGTAAGCTATTCAGGGTTCAGTTTCCCAGCTTTTCTAAAAGGTACACGTTATGGCCGGAGTTCCATACAAAAATGAAACATCTTCTTTAGTTGAACTAAAATTTCCATACGACACAAACGACACGTCAGAACATGGCGACTAAAAACACAGAGAAGTTCAAGGCGTAAACTAGTTTGACATCTCTAACTTAAGCTGGAAACAAACTACCTATCGAACGCGAGCGACGGATGCGGTCGACAGCCGCTACTTATAAGTGTGCACGGTCGAAAAACATTCAGCGAGCCAGATATTTGTCGGACGTCCGAACGTTCAATACGGCCCAAAGGACATGTTATGAAATGGGCTTAAAATAATTTTATTTTTGAACCGCTTACATGTGCGGTTTTTCTGATAGGGAAAAATGTCTAGGACGTGCTTACAAAAACATTTTTTTTTAAAAGCACCATTATTTAATTATGAAACATTTAAAATCCTGATATTTTTTTTGTTAAAAAACTAATAAACTGATAAAAAACTTAGAAATAAAAATGATATATATCATTTTTGAAAGCATAATATTTATCCTAATATTAAAATAATATTAAACGGCTTAAATTAAAATAAAATTAATGAATTAACTTAATGGTTTGGATGTATGCCATTGATTCCCTTGTCTCAATAGAATAAAAGAAAATATTTACTGTATGTCAGCAAGGCTGTCACTTGTCATTGTCAGTAATGTCATCAATGTCTAATCATGTCAAAGTTGTCACACAAAATCGCTATCTATTGTTGTTAAAAGCCAGGTCAAATAAAAAAAAACTCAAAACAATGGTACATAGTCAAAAACACAGGAACCACAGTCACAATAACAGACAACAGTTGAATAAGTTGAATTGAATTTGAGTTTTTGACAATGACTGACGTTGACAATGACAATAAATGTCATCCAATAGAAGTGTTGCCAGAATTAATAATTATGGGTTAACAACTGTGGGTTGCAACTTTATTTTTTAATTCTAATTATTTAAATAAAAAAAAAACAATAGAAGGGAGTTATGTTTCGGCGATCGGGAATTTAGTTAAAAAAATATTTATTTATTAAACATTAATTTAATTATATAAAAACAAGATATTAAGTTGAAGGCTTAGGTTGAACTAAAGTAACAAACAATTATATTGAATAACATGAAACTGATCTAATGCTAAGTTGCATTATAATACGTATGCTGGCGGCGACTGCATACTCAGCGTAAACGGTTGTTACGCTGAGTTAACTCCTCCCACCATAGGAGAGAAGCAACTCTTGCTTCTGGCGGCGTCCTCGCTGCCTTTGGTGACCTCCAGACCCCTAGTAGTCTTCCATTGATACAGCTTCCAGGATGCTGCTGCTACCAACAGGATGTAGAGGAGTAGCGAAGTCCAACTCGGAGTAGCTATTATCATTGGCCAACTGATGTCTTCTGGTACAGAGAGGTCGCTAGCCTTGTTGATAAGTTGATGGATGCTGTCTAGCGAGATGTCTTCTAGTTGAAGTTCATATTTAACTGTTTCTTCTAAGATTTGATATTGCTCCGGTAAAGGTATGACCTCATTGATGACGATCGTGTCTGTATGTGATCGTAATGTTTTATTCATGACGTTAATTTGACAATCTTCCGTTAATGTAACGAGATAAATCCCAGTTAACCTTTTGTAGTCGGTCTTGGCATTGCACTGTGTTTTGACGATTTCATCTTCGTTAAGAACAAGTAACCAGTTGTTATCTCCAATCTTCTGAATTTTTCCTCTTCTTAGGTTCATCTTCGCATGTGTACAGTTGGCTTGACGATGCTGGATGAGAGATGGTATACAATCTTCAGTTTCTTCGATTCTTCTAGTGTCCAGGACTTTGCAAAGCCGGATGTCATCGGACAGCGGTTGACAGTCTTCTTCCAGGTAAGCGTACTCATCGTTCCCAAGTGCAAGGTATTTGGATTTAGGTATAATGGTTAGGTTATTCTTATTGGGAATGGAGTAGAGATGAATTAGGTCATAGGTTATCGGGGCTACTGATGGGATTTCAAGGATAAAATTTATAGAGTGTACTGTACTATAAGCCTTAACTTTAATAGATTTTTCTATCCTATGTATATTAATCAGACTAATATCAGCCACTGGCCTAAATGAATAAATTTTATCTAAGTTAATTAATTCCTCTATTAGATTCTGAGGGCTTATTATACTAGGATGCATGGTGCCAAGTTGAGCAAACGTCATAGCATCTTCTAACAACATTAACCTATCTAAGATTATCTGTAAACTAAAATCTATCTGTACGTATATATCTAGGAAATGTAAATGGTTAGTGACGTCATTAGAGTTACTGGTAATATTCTGCAATAAACTAGCCAAATTTTTCTGATTATTATTCAATTTACTTAGCTGATTACCAAACTCATCTATTGTATTTCGTGCTAGTATTAAGGACCTTTTTTGCGAGTCCTGTACCCTATTGATTCTATTCCTGATATTTAAGATTTCCTCTTCAAATTTTGCTGCATCGTCATTATCGAGATTACCGGTTATAGATTTAACGACAGTACCTAAACCATTTATGAGTCCTCGTCTTTTCCTAATCTGAGGAGTTAAAAATTTAATCTTTTTACCTATAAGATTTAAGCTATAGTCTATTTGATCTCTATATGTTTTATGTAGCTCTCCAGAAACTACACTCTCAGCTGCTTTAGTGCTTGCATATAAAGACATCAGTTGAATGGATGTAAAATGAAGGTTACTAATATTGTAAACGCAAGCGAGACTAAAGTAGTTATCTTGTTTAAGGAGTTGTCCTTGTTTCAGGAGAAGGATACCATTTTCATTATTTACAGGGTCAAGGGTTACGATTCCTGCTGTGTAGAGCACGACGGCTCCTGCAACGAGGGTCCTGCAACAAGATGAGGCCTCCGTAGTAGCTTAAAGTGAACCCTAATGGACTTAGAATTTGGGTGGTTACCTATTATTTCAGCCACGTTGTTTGGGTGAAGGTGGATGATCTTGTAGGGTCCCTTGAAGACGGGCTTGGTTTTATCACTGCGCGCTGACTTTGCTACCTGTTTATAAACGGTCTCACCTACCTTAAACTTGATTTCTTCTGCCTGTTGATTTCGTTTAGCTATTACCTGCTCCTTATTTTTAGACATATGTGCTGCAATGCATTCTTGAACTGCTTCAGCATTAGCACGGTGCTTAATGACGTAATCCTGATAGAATTCCTTTGGATAATATAATTCTAAAGGATTTCTAGATGCTGTGTGTCCGAATAATAGCTCATGAGGTGTGTAATCTGTTGCCGAATGAATAGCGTTGTTGTATGCTGTAAGTGAGTACTTCATAATTAGCCGAATGGGATCATCTTTATTAGTCATTCGTTGTATCCTAATTATTTCTGCTAATGTAGAATGTACTCGTTCAATAGGTGAATTAGAATTAGGGTTATATGGTGTTGTAAAGTGAATATGAATATTGTGCAATGCACACATCTCTTTTATGACGTCATTATCGAATTTAGTATCCGAATCCGTGGTTATATTACTTGGCAAACCTAGAACTGAGAAAACGTCTAGCAACGCTTCCGCTATGTGCACACTACTACACGCGTTTAAAGGGACTGCCTGAGCGTATTTAGAGAAATTATCGATGATAGTGAGGAATGTCATTCCACCTGTTGAATAAAGGTCCATAAATATATGTTCCATTGGCTTTCGCGGGGTGTCAGTAATAGCTAAAGGTGGTTTAAGAGGATTGCGCTCATATTTGGACTTCAAACAGGTATCACATTGATTAACAAAGCTTTGAATGGTAAGTAGCATATTAGGCCAATGGTAGTTTCTATGCAACTGCTTATACGTTTCCTGGATACCGCGGTGAACTGTTTTCCCTTCATGATATCTTTTAATTAACTCCTGCTGTTCCGTTTTGTTCTCTACTAGTGTCACACGCGTAGTGCATTTAAGTAACTTAGGGCCTCGCTCGTTAAATATCGTAGTATAGACTCTAGAGAAGGCGTGATATAGTTCTTCATCGTGAAAATAACAGTGAAACACTCGGTCGGCGACAGTGTGTTCCTTTAAAAACCGAATTATCTCTGATTCTGTGTTGTTGATTGGAATAAACACATCTTTGATAACAATTTTAGAGTTAGTCGATCTGTTATCTACTCTATAAGTCGATCCGGGTGTTGACCTAATGTATAGTTGTTTAAGTTGCCTATCTATAGCATCTGATATTATAGGTATGCCCTTATTTTCATTATCCGGTTGTGTGTGCTGTGTAGAGACTAATTCAGGCTCGGCTGATACTATACTCATACTATCAGATTCTGTTCCTATCCGAGATTCAGGGACGCTAGGGTTTTGCGATTGAATATTTTCTTGTGGTGCAACTGCCTCAGTTTCATTTCTGATTTCCCTACGTGCGTTATCAAATATTCTATTAATGATCTCATCATCCTCATTATCGTCTAAATTAACTGCTAGCGAATCAACACTACCGTGAAATATTTTAACACGAGATAAAGCATCCGCGTTAGTGTTCTGACGACCCTTTTTATAGACTACTTTATAGTCGTATTCCGCGAGTTTTAAACGCCATCTAGTTAGTTTTGAATTAGGATCTTTTAGTGACATTAACCAGGTAAGAGGCCTATGATCTGTATAAATGACAAACTTTCTACCATAAAGATAGGGCCGGAAATATTTTATTGACCATACTATCGCAAGCAACTCTTTTTCTATGGTAGAATAACGAGATTCAGTGTCTGATAGTGTCCGAGATGCATATGCTATTGGTTTGTCAGAACCTACAATACCCTGTGACAATACCGCGCCTAATGCTACATCTGAAGCGTCGGTGGTAAGGACAAAAGGTTCTTCGAAATCAGGATATTGCAAGATTGGGGCATTTGTTAAAATTTGCTTGCACTTATTAAAAGCTTCTAAAAAGTCTGGGGAATGAACAACTTTCCTATTTTTCTTGAGACAAAGAGTCATGGGTTTAGTAAGTTTCGCGAAGTCTTTAATAAATTTTCTGTAGTAACCTACTAGACCAAGGAAAGCTTTTATATCCTTCTGGGACTTAGGCAGAGGGAAATTTAATACTGCCTTAATTTTTTCCTTATTAGGTTTTAAGCCCTCGTCTGTAAGTTCGTGTCCTAGGAAATTTACCTGTTTTTGTAAGAACTGCGACTTATCTAACTGAATTTTTAAATTGTGCGTTTTAAACCGATCAAATACCTGCTTTAATTTTTCAGTGTGTTGCTGTAAAGATGTAGATATTATAATAACGTCATCTAAATAAGTATAAACGTTATCTATGCCTCTTAAGATGTGATCCATTAAGCGTTGGAACGTACTCGGTGCATTTTTTAAGCCAAAGGGCATTCTTAAAAACTCGTAATGCCCTCGTTCGGTGGTAAACGCTGTTTTTTCAATGTCATTCAAATGCATTTCTACTTGATGATAACCACTGGCGAGGTCCAGGGTGGTGAAATACTGCGCACGCCCTAATCTATCTAAAATGTCGTGAATATTAGGTAACGGGTACTTGTCTTCGATTATGCGATCATTCAATCGTCTATAGTCGATTACAAGTCTCCATTTGACTGTTCCTGATGCATCAGGTTTTTTAGGGACGATATGCACGGGACATGACCAAGGGGATATGCTCTCTCTAACAATGCCTTGCTTTAGAAGCTTATCAACTTGCTTACGGATCTCAACGCGTTGTTGAGGGGCTTGTCTGTAACTACGTACGAAAATGGGTGTTTCATCGCTTAGTCTAAGCTCGTGTTTGACTGCGTGTGTAAATGAAAGGGGGATGTCTTCCGAATAGAATAAGTCCCTATATTGGTAACATAGCCTAGTTACTTCACGCTTTTCTTCTTCATTCATGTGTTCCGTATGAATTTTCTTTAAGTTTTCTACTAAAATGTGATCAATGTCTGGCTGCACTTGTAATGTATTAATATTATGACTTTGGACTTTATTTGCATTAGAGTATAACTCTAATTCCATTGAAGCCTTAATCGGGATGTACTTTTTATCGTCACTAAAATTAATAACAGATGTTTTAAAAGAACCATTCGTAACGTTAACTATTGCTGCCGGTGACTTTAAGTTATCTGACCAATAAAAATCTTCGTGTAAGTAATGGCCGTCCATGTAATTAGTTTTAACAGTAACTATCTTTTCACACCTAGGATCGATCTTTATCTTTTGCGGTGGAGCGCTGAAATATATGGGTATCTCAGCCGTAGATGTTCGTAACACATTATTATTCAAATCAATATTACTCTTTAGTTTCTTTAGGAGATCAAATCCTATAAGGCCTTTATACTTTGGATCGAAATCAAATATTAAAAATTTATGCATTATATCGCTATTAAACGCAGGGGGCAACGGCAGATACACTACCTTATCGTGGACTGATGAACTATGTGCCGTAACTATTTGGTATGGTTCTGTTTCTACACAGTATTCAAAGATGGTACCGAAAACTACATCAGACGCAACAGCAGAATGGCTGGCCCCTGTATCTATTAAAAACTTACCATTAAACTCTGGCAGCTCAATATAAGGTAAAAAGTGTTTTGCTTGAAAGTTAATAGATACTAAGTCTGGTTGTCTTGGTCCGCGTTCAATATAAAATCCTGATCATAGCTTACCTCTTGCTCATCCATGCTTAATCCTGGCTCGAAAGTGTCGTTATTACCTGTGAAATGATCGTAATACTCACTTTCGCTGGGTCCTGGTTGCTCCTGACCTTCCATTTGGCTCGGGATATAAAATAGCTCCTGAGAGGCAAACTGTGGTTGCGCTGGCTTACCTGCTGTACGCATAGTAACATCCGATGATACTACTGGAGGATTAACCTGCTGTTTTGGAATGTTAGGTTGATTCCTAAAGTTCCCACTCCTAAAATTACCTGAGCCACCTGGTCTTAAGTTACCTGAGGTTTGTTTGTTCTTCCAGGGCATCATAGACTGTACCCATTGCTGACGCTGTTCTGGATTCATGTTATTTTGTTGAGGATTATATGGAGCCATAGGTTGATTCACAAAGTTAGGCTGCGCATATGGATTTATAGAATTACGGAAAGGAATATTACTAGAATGATGCTTAGGTAACTCCTTTGGTTTCGCTTGGGATGTTGAAGGGTTGTTAAAATAGTTAGACCTATTATATGCAAGCCTAGCCTCTTCTTGCCTAGCCGCAATAATAGCCGCTTCAAACGTATCCGGTTTCGTGATTCTAACACCTAGTGAAACATGGAAGTCTAACTGATTCACGTACTGTTCAATGACCATCTTCTCATAGTACGTTTTGTTCCCATGTTCGCCTACTGAGTATAAGGTGTCTAGTAGTTCTCTGAGTCGCTTACCAAAGCATTCCGCATCCTCATTCTTTGACCTACGTACTCGGGTGAGTTCCTGCATAACCTGTATCTCATTACGTGGTTCCCCAAGACGTCTAATCAAAGCTGCTTTAATTGAGTCCCATGAATTAAGATATTCTTCGTATGCTATCGCATCAACAGCCCGACGACTAAGCCTACTCTTAATCAGACAGAATAATGCGGGGTGCGTACGATCTATCTCACTTGTTAACCGTAATAAACTTTCTACTTCTCTAATATAATAATTAAGTAATTTAGGATTGCCATCATATCTTGGCATCAAATCTGCAATAAGTTTATAAGGTTTATAATTAGCATCATAATCACTGAGCGACATTGTTTTACTGTAAGTAACCTGTCTATTGGCGCTCGAACAAAACAATAGAAGTGTAATATTACCTACACGGAATATCTTAACGCTATTATAGTAAGTGGGTGCCTACTGCGATTATAGCTTATAGACAGACACACATACACTACAAATAAAATACACAAATTATAATAAGACAGGAAATAGAGCAAGGACACTTGGTACTACGTGAGCACTTACCGAAGCAGCCACTGCATCTCCTGTCGAGTCTCGCCTCAGCCAACAGCTTCCTCCAATGCTCCGGAGAATCCCTATTTCTATACAGGTGCCCGACCGCACGATAGGTTCGTTGCGGATCACGAAGGAACGATTTAAGAACCGTCACTCTTAAGCCGAAGAGTTGGATTCGAACTTAGAGCGTCGCGATCCTACCGACTGCGCCAGTTATGTTTCGGCGATCGGGAATTTAGTTAAAAAAATATTTATTTATTAAACATTAATTTAATTATATAAAAACAAGATATTAAGTTGAAGGCTTAGGTTGAACTAAAGTAACAAACAATTATATTGAATAACATGAAACTGATCTAATGCTAAGTTGCATTATAATACGTATGCTGGCGGCGACTGCATACTCAGCGTAAACGGTTGTTACGCTGAGTTAACTAGGGTGCTTTAAAAAAAAATATATATACGAAGCTCCATATTTTATGTACTTTCATAAAAAAAATATCTCTTCTCTGTTCACAGCCAAAGCCCAGCTTCCATACAAAAATATAACATGTCCTTTACGTCCGCAACTGACGTCCGGTAGTTTGCACAGTTTAGTGTACATTCATTATCCGGATACCTATAAGTCGCGGCTGTCAGCTGCGTCCGTCAGTTTGATTTCAGCTGTAGTTCTTATCTATCACCGTCCTTTTCTCGCGCTGTCTGTTAGTAAGAGATAGCAATTATCTAATTTTAGTTTAGTTCGTGGACAAGAGAATTATCACCATTTACAGGGTCAAAAATTTTTTGCGTAGGTCGTAAATCGTAGGTCTCGAGTTCAAACCCAAGGCACGCACCTCTGACTTTTCGGATTCGTGTGCGTATTGTATAATTATCACTAGCTTAAAGACGGTGAAGGAAAACACCGTGAGGAAACCGACATGCCTGAGAGATATTTCTCGACGGCATGTGAAGCCAAGTCAGAGGCCCATAGGCGGCATAAACTCTGACACCAGGTTAGTCACTAACCACACGAAAAGAAGAAGAATAGATGTGGTCGCTTAGCAACAAATAAACACAATAAAGAGCGTATAATACTTACCAATTATCTGTACCAAGAAAATCTTTAACATCTTCGATTTTCCTTCTAACTTGGGCCGGAATTACACCCTTTTCTAAATAGCAAAGGCGTGGTCAGCTTATGGTCAATGGGTCCCAGTTTATTGGCATTGAGGGTCCGGCTTACAAAATGGTATTAGGAATTTCGGACTCCTTCGGTTTTTTGAACCTGTTGACTAGGGTTTTACTCGGATCGATTGGGTTTATGTGGTTGAATTGTGGTCATTTTGAAAGTAGAAGTGTTCTTGTCCCATTAATGTGTTTGAGGGTTTTGTTAAAACTCATGTAAACTATAGTTTTTGAGGTTGCTAGTTGTTATTCAGAATAGATAGAGATATGCGCGATACAGATAACATAAACATAACATTACGCCTGTATTCCCCGAAGGGTTGGACAGAAGTGTATAGTAACACCCTCATTTCCCCGTTATTTTTAAGTCCCATGTAATGGGGGCGAACCTATCCACACGGAAAAACCCTATAACAATTTGCTCGACCTGGGGATCAAACCCAATATCTCACGATCAGCAGTGGCGCTAGTTTAGCGTTTTTTTTAATGTGTTTCTATTTAAGAGACTGTAGCCTACTTAGGTTCTCAAAAAATACTAAACATGCAAACTCTGGCCTGAGGTACGCAATACTTATTATGTATTCTCTGCCTGAGGGTCGAAACACAAATTCTCGACGGGTGAGGTCCCGAAAGCCTTTTTTTATCTTTAGAAATTCCTCATGGATGTCCCTCGCCCGGGGAAGGCGAGGGGGTCTGCCGGACTCTTACCGGCTAAAACCAACGGTGTTCCTCCTCCTGACCGTCGGCCGGGGTTGCGGGATTCGCAAAAACATGCACCGCAACCCCGGCAGTGGTGTCGAAAGCCTACAGGACCGAATTCAATACTTTCCAAACTAGCTGGTTCGAAACACATTGAATCGACGCGACGTCGTGACGTCACAAACCATAGGAATGATTAGGATAGAACATTCGCTTGGTCGAAAATTGTTGAGCCTTATTTCGCACACGATTCGATGTAGTAATATCTTTATAGCTATTAAATTATAAATGAAAGCAGACCGTCATGTGACCGCCGGACTACCAAGTCATAGGTCTCGTGTTCGAAAGCACGCACCTCTGACTTTTCGGATTCATGTGCGTATTGTATAATTATCATGTCTGACCTTAGGATATTGGTAGTACCCAGGAACTGGGTTATGGAGGTCTGATGGCAGTCGCTTCGTGTAAAATACTGGTATTCAACCGCATCTGGTTAGACTGGACGCTGACCCCAAGATAGTTGGGAAAAAGCTAGGCAGAACATTGTATAATTATCACTTGCTTAAAAACAGTGAAGGAAAACATCGTGAGGAAACCGGCATGCTTGAGAGATATTTCTCGACGGCATGTAAAGCCAAGTCAGAGGCCCATGGGCGGCATAAACTCTGACACCAGGTTAGTCACCGACCATACGAAAAGAAGAAGATTATTGATAAAATTATCCGTTGTATTGTTTAGTAGATATTATAATAAAGTTTGAAACTGTAACTTCTTTCCGCAAAGTGTTTCTAAGATGAATCCTCTCTAGGGTTCTTTTAACGAGCTATCGTTAACATTAAACGGTTTCTTCAAAGTTTTAAAAGCTGTTCTTGATTTTTAACGATAAGGTAGTACTGGTAAGAATCTTCGTTGGAACATTGCTGTAAACTCCGCTTGAAGAAATCGTTCAAAAGATATTCGTGCCGTGGTGGGCCACTTTTGTCTAAAGTTATATGAAATGGAGTACCTATAGTTTGTTTTATAAAATAACTAGATGTCAAGGTGAACTTCGTACCACCAAAATTTTTTTTTTCCTAATTTTTTTTTTCCTAAACCAACCCAGTAAGGATGCGAAGAAAACAAAAAAAAAACAATTCTTTCGAGTCATTTTCGAGTTTTTGAGAGACTAACGCACGGCAATTGATTTTCATATATACAGACTATAAATAAAATAATGTAATTCCTCCAAACCTTGTGATGTAGGTACTGCTGACATAGATTAACCCTGCACGATATACTTTTGGATTCAATAATAAAAAAAATACGAGAAGTAAACAAGTGAATTGCGCGGCTATCGCTCGCCGCTCGGTCATTTAACTCGGGGCGCTAAAATGCCTCACGTTAAGAACTCATTCTTATTTATTCTTATTCTTTATTGTACACAAGAAAAATTACAGCAATAAAACTACAATTTAGTGAAGTTATGTGCAAAGGCGAGCTTAACTCAAAAATGAGTTTTCTACCAGCAAACCTTTGAGTGATAGAGAGAGATTGATTATGTGGTTGAAGGCAAATTGCAGTGTACAATTGTCTTATTTATTTCTACTTATTTATGCTATAAAATATAATATACCTAAATAAATATATGATAAGAGAATATAATTATACATAAATATATATAAACCATATAATAAACATACATAGATAATATTACATATTAATCATTCAGAAAGGTAATGCTTCCTAATTCTACTCTTGAAAACTCATGTTTACTTCTTGTAATTAATTTTTATTGAATCTAAAAGTATGCCGTTCAGGGTTAATCTCTGTCAGCAGTACATCATGAGGTTTGAAGGAATTACATGATTTTGTTTATACCCTGTATAGATAGATAAATAGTAGATGGATTCCAAAACTCTTAATGAGGTAACCTCCAAAAGGTATGTACTACACACCTTTCCAGCAATAAAATAACCATTTTCTATCGTGACCCGAATATAAAGACAATGGCTATTTTGACGGAGATTTTAAGAGGTCAATTGAAAACGCGTGATATTTTAGCTCGACGGAGTCACGTAAAAATATTTTATTATTGAATTATTGTATTTTTATGTGGACCTATTTTGGTAGATTTTTTATATATTAGTGTAGTAAAAAAAAACTACCGGTTGTACGTAGTATAATTTAGATACTTTTTAAGGGAACTCGCCCACGTGCGACAATCGCTGAACGATTATTTTGTCACCGAATCTATACTAATATTATAAAGCTGAAGAGTTTGTTTGTTTGTTTGAACGCGCTTACTCAGGAACTACTGGTTGGCATTGAAAAAATATTTTTGTGTTGGATAGTCCATTTATCGAGGAAGGTTATAGGCTATATAACATCACGCTACGACCAATAGGAGCGGAGCATAAATGAAAATTGTGGCAAAGAGGGGGAAAATGTCCACCCGTGCGACGCCGGGATGGGCCGCTAGTATAAAATATGAGCGACTTTTTGTAGCACGTGGGCGTTTCAGTATTGAACTCTGAATGTTTTATATTCGGCGGCAAGCAAACGTTCAGCGATTATCGTTCGCGGGTGAGCTCCCTTAAACTGTTTCTAACATCAAACTTCATAACATAACCTAACATCACGCCTTGTATTTCCCGAAGGGTACGGCAGAGGTGTTTTTAGTACACCCTCGTTTCGCCAGTTATACTTAAGTCCCATGTAATATGGTGCGTCCAGACCTGACGAACGCGCCGCGAGTGCGCCGCTCGCGAGCCGCTCGCGAGCTGCGCGCGTGCATTTCATGTTCGTACAAAAGCTCGCGCGCCGTCCGCGCGCAGCTCGCGAGCGGCGCATTAGCGGCGCGTTCGTCAGGTCTGGACGCACCAATAGGGAGCGAGCCTATTGCCATCAACCGGGCACAAATTTAGACTCCGGGCTGCTACTAACAAATTCCTAGTGGAAAAACCTAATAACACTTCGCCCGACCTGAGGATCGAACCCAGGACCCCATGCTCCGCAGTCGCGCTTGTGACCACTAGACCAACAAGGCAGTGAAACTTCATATATGTAAAAAAAATTTAACCCACTTTAAGTCCTTTTCTTTGCGTTGGAAAATCCTCATGGATGTCCCTCGCCCGGGGAAGGCGAGGGGATCTGCTGGACTCTTATCGGCTAAAAACCAACGGTCCTTCTGAACTAAGGCCCTCACGGGATTCGCTATTGCATGCACCACGACCCCGGCAGGTTTCGGTCCACCAGCTTCTTCTGGTGGACCTCTCATGTGGTGGGGCAATTGCTCCCCTGCCCCATTTCTGAGAGCACGTTTAAACGTCGGTCTCGGGTGTCATACGACTACCTATGACAGTGGTTACAGGAATTGCGAAACCCGAGTCTGACAACCGGTCTAACCTTGGGATATCGGCATTGCCCATTGCATAGTATTGGGTTGCGTAGGTCTGATGGCAGTCGCTCCGTGTAAATACTGGTATTCAGCCGCATCTAGTTGGACTGGAAACTGACCCCAACATAGTTGGGAAAATGCTAGAAGGAAGGGTTTCTTAATTGAGAATACTGACTTCTATACTCAAGTTTCAGGAAGGCTCCAGTCACTGAAACTCTATATAAAACACGTAATTGTGAACTTAATTCTCTGCGGTCGAGTCGGAATAAAATCTTAACTTTAATTACATTTTCTTCAGGGAATCGGACAATTTCAAATATCGTGTAAAATTTTCGTTTGACGAAATTTCTCTACTTTACCAATCGTGGGTAGTCTGTTAAAATAATATAATTCAAGTTAGGCGTAACAATATTATTAGATTTACCTAGTAAGAAAAATTGAATTTATCTTTGCTTTTCATATTATTCGTGTTTAATTTTTTTGTTAAGTTAGTACAATATTTTCTTTCTTTTCTTTTAGCGTTTTAAAAATAAGTGAATACAATGGCTAAAGATGAAAAATTCTTTATAAATTGCTCTCGTTTGAGACCTTATTAAGTATCGTTTTGATAGCTATTGAGAAACCGATTCCATAAAAAAAATAACATAACATAGTATCACGCTTAAATTGAAGGGTTGGGCAGAGGTGTATAGTAACACCCTCATTTCGCCGTTATGTTTAAGTCCCATGTAATAGGAGGCCAGACTAGCCTTTAACCGGGCACAGATACAAACACCGGGCTGCCACTGAGGAATTCCACACTGAAAAACCCAATAATACTTTGTCCGACGTGGGCATCGAACCTATGATCTCACGATCAGCAGTATTGCTGGCCACCACTAGACCAATAAAGCAGTTAAAAAAATAAGAATGTCGAAATTCATACGACGTTTATATTTTGACAGACACTTGGGATGCCACTCCCAGAGTGTTATGTTGAGAGTGTCTTATTAATACTTAGGTCCGTATTAATAAACGAATTTGAACATGGCCAAACGTCACTATGTTCCTCATTTGCCTAATCATCCTATCAAGTGACATCAAAACGACTCCTAAGAGAACTTCCATAAAGTAGAATTCCATACAATAGACGACATTTTTTTTATTTTTAGGTTTCCGTACCCAAAGGGTAAAACGGGACCCTATTACTAAGACTCCGCTGTCCGTCCGTCCGTCCGTTTGTCACCAGGCTGTATCTCATGAACCGTGATAAAAATTGTGAAATTTTCACGGGTGATGTATTTCTGTTGCCGCTATAATATAAGGGGGCTCTCATACAACAAACGTGATGTTTTGCTCGTTTTTATAGATAGCTGTATCCTCACGGCTCCGCCCGCGTAAGAAGTTTTATTCCAGTAATAAATATAGCCTATGTTACTCAGTGATAATGTAGCTTTCTACCGGCAAAAGATTTTTTGAAATCGGTCCAGTAGTTTTTGTGTATATTCGTTACATATTAAATACTAATCTTTTCTCTTAGTAATAGTATAGATGATACGGGACCCATCGTGCGCGAGTCCGATTCGCACTTGGCCAGTTTTTTTAAATTCATCTCTATTCATATCCAAACGTCACCTACTTGCTTTATCTTTCTACGATACCCGCCAAAAGATATAAGGTGCCCTATTCTATGCCGTAAACACGATCAAAGTCCCGTCGTGAACATTAGGCTGATTCTACACTATGATGATAAATGAATAACTAATCACGCGTCAGTGCTGCCTGGATGTGCTAGTTGGCTTTATGAACACACTTAGGAGCTATTAGAGACGTTGTGTATGTACATATTGTAATAGTGGTTAAGCTGTCAAAGGCTCTGTACATTGTGTAAACACACCGTTACTTACCTGATGTAGGTTGTCACTTGGTAAACTGATGAATTGACAAGAAATTAAGAGTAGTTTGTACGTACACACAAAGTCAACAAACGTCGTTACATGCCCAGCAGTGGGATAGTAATGGGTTGATTATGTTATGTTTTTAGTCAATCTACTTGCTTGTTCGTAAAACATAGATACAACAAAAATAATCTAATTTACATAGATTTGAAATGAGTTGCGGTAATAACTATAGTAATACATTGAAATTGCAATCTTACAACCAATAAAGACCACACAATGTATTGGTCGTTATTGGTCTTGACGGCTAGGTTCAAAACATTTTGAAAAATAAATAAAAACACATTATTAATGAATATTAAAAATGTAACTGTTATTTAAAATGCACGTTTTGAGTACCCAAAAAACCACAATTTCCTTAAAACACACGTTTAATAGCACCTTCGCCGATTAGGTGTTGTCAAATTTTGAGAAATTGCTAAAGGAAACCATTCATATTGGGCCCAAAATCAAAAGTACGCCCATTTCTAAGGTCCACCTAGAACATCTTCCAATTCTATAGCTGGAGGGCGTCTCGCATTTGATTCATACCATGCGTAAGTTAAAAACCAAACTACGCACATTACGGAATAAACACAATATGGGAAACCAGATTTTTCGAAGTTGTGCAGCTGCTATTATGGTGGTTCTACCGTTTTGGTGTCATAGTACCAAATGCTTAGGACGATGTTCCAAACGGAATAAAAACATTATTTTCCGTTGGCCGACACTTTCGATTAATGGTCTCCTTTTATATTAATTGGGATAATTTGCGTACTAAAAACTTGCATTTTAAACAATGATAACATTTTTAATATTCATTAATAATGTGTTTATTATTTATTTTTAGTAATGTTACTGCGGTACCTTTGTCCCCTTTTCGGATCGGACAGGTTTTTTTTACATATTGTATATAACGTGTAACAAAAATGCGTTGTCATATTTAACGGAGTTGTTTGGACTCGTTCAGAGCAACATTTTATAGGTAAAAAAAAATATGCAAAAAACAAAATGTATGAATTTTTTAGTTGGACCTATCAAATATTGCTCTGTATAATACTCCAAATAACCCCCTCAATGATTACCACGCATTTCTGATTTACATTGTATATGAACAAAAAATAAGAACAACAGTAATCACAAGATCCTCATACATCTTGCATACAAAATAGTGATACATCCTGAATGATGCACTTTGTAAATTTTACGTATGTTCACGTAAATAACGTTTTGGGAGCGGAGTGAGAACAAAACAATCGTGTCACTGAGAACAAGAGTGTTGCACGAATACGGACGGGTGAGTTCTATTTACGACCGGTAATAGTTCCACTTTTGCTACTCAACAAAATTACGAAAATAAAAATGTCAACGTTGTATACATCTGGAATTTGAAGGTAAATTACACTCAGAACTTTGAATGATAGATTGAGAAATGATGAGATTAGACAAAATTGCGGTTTAAAAGATGATGTAGTGACAAAAATTTAAAGGAGTATGCTTAGGTGGTTTGGTCATATTGAGAGAATGAGTGAACGGCGATTAACAAAAGGAATTTATAAGACGGATGTCAATGGAAACTCCGGTAGAGGACGTCCTAGAAGGACATACATCGATGTTATTGGTGATGTTCTTCACAAAGGTCAGGTGCGTAGTACTCTCAACCGGCGTGCGTGTATGACAAGATGTATGAATGTGGATGAAGTGAAAGGGGTATGTAAGGGTCGTAGCATGTGGCGTTCTATAGTTTCTGCCTACCCCCATGGGAAAAAGGCGTGAGTTTATGTATGTATGTGATTACACTCAGGCACTACAATGGGGAAGACAACATAAGACAAAGGCAGATGGCAGCATCTATAACATAACATCACGCCTGTATTCCCCGAAGGGTTGGGCAGAGGTGTATAGTAACATCCTCATTTCGCCGTTATGTTTAAGTCCCATGTAATAGGGGGCGACCCTATGACCATCAACCGGGCATAAATCCAAGCGTCTATACCTACTTAGTTATTTTAACCAATCAAATCAATCAGATTGAAATTAGCAATAATGTCAAAGACATGGCAACCAATAAGGACGTATTGGTTTTCACGAGGACAAATCAAGCTATACGACGACACGTTTGGTGCAGTGGCTGGCTTCTGCGCTACGGGTCGTGTGTTCGATTCCCGCACGGAACAAATATTTGTATGGCCTACAGATAGTTGTTCCGGGTCTGGATATTTGTGCGTGTGAAGATTTGTGTTTGTAAACGCACCCACGATACAGGAGAAATCCTAGTGTGGGGGAAAGATAAAAATAAAAAAAAGCTGTCCTCTCTTTGCAAGGAAATTCTGTTGCTTAATCCATTACATTCCATTCAGTGAAGCTACTGCGTGGTAGGGCACATAACCCGGGAGTGCTGCGGCACCTGGATCTTTGCGTGCCAGACCGGTATGTGTGGAGGCGGCGACGCCCGCCCCTGCTTGCTGTGCCTGCAGCCAGAACCAACCTACTGGCAAGAACTCCTCTTACTAGAGCCATGCGTGTGGTGAACGAGGTTCACGAGAGGGTTGATGTATTGTGGTGCAACTTGAGTGAATTCGCAAAAGTTACATTGTATATAATATGTTATTTAGATGTAGGTTAAATGTTAGGATATTTATGTAGTACCTATGTAGGTTAAGGATTTAGCATGTAAAGCCACTCTATCGCATTGGATCGCAGATCTGTAATGGTAGTTGTAGGTAAGATTTGCGTAAATAAATAAATAAATTACAAAAAATTACTGATTTCTTTGGTAGACAACTAAAGTTTTGGTAATAATCTGATTATAATAAAAATAGATTTTGTTTGTGCCAAAAAAAATTGATCGGCCAAATGGCAAAGACAAAACTTCTACTTAAATAAAATAGTAAGTATTTCTGTACAAATCACACATCTTCTATACAAATAAATAAAATACAACAGTCTGTTAAAATAGAATAGTCTGTGTAATGTCAAAATAACAGCTTTTTACTAACTGCATATGAAAGTATATACTGTAGGTACCTATAACAAAAAAGTTTTTTTTTTTTAATTTTTTGTCTGTTCGTCTGTCTGTGTGTTCCGGCCTATCTCCGAAAAGGCTGGATAGACTTTGACGGGACTTACGCTGGCAGATAGCTGATGTTATGAAGAGTAACTTAGGCTACTTTTATTATAGAAAAAGAATTATGGAACCGCGCAAAAAAAGTAAAACCCACCCGACTTCTACACAGACGAAGTCGCGGCCATAGCAAGTTATAACTATTTAAGAAGTTGTTTTGTCTGACACATGCAAAATCTCGCCGAAAATATATTCATGTTATCTGATTTCTCAACAGAAATTAGCTATGTCAAACTGTTCCCGGCACAGCAAACAAAGGATGCTTATAATCCCAGATTAGGCGGGAGTGTCAACAGAATGTGTACCCGCAGCCACACTGACTTTATTGTATGTAGGTAGGTACCTACTTTAACACCTTACATGAGATTATCTCTGATTTGAGTTGAAAAGAAAAAATGTTGTGTTCTGGAATGGATTTTTTTAAAATGACACTACCACTCATATTCTAAGACTTTCCACCAAAACTTACTCGACTGATACTCGACTCAGAACGGCCTCGAAAACACCTTCAAAATTGTATTCTTAGTCGCAATTTCGAGAAAACTTTGAGGTTCCTCGACGGAATCATCATCTGCATCGGGCAAATAACGCCGCGATAAATACTTGTAAGGATTATCGTAAGCATATTCGATAAAGTCTTCAAAATTCATTTTTGTTACGTACGAACTTTGACACTTCCTTCCTTAATGTAGGTTCCGAGGTAACTTGAGTTTGACAGATGATTCCTTACCTCGACAGAGGAAAAATCTCGAGTCGAGGACGTTTATGTCAAGTCGAGTAAGTTTTGGAGGAACGTCTTAGAATACGGGTGTACGTCTGACTATTGTCGGTCTCCAGTAAAAATATTTTTTAAATTATTAATATTACTTGGATAATAAAAATTTAATCAAATAATTATGATAAGGGTAGTAAAAGGAACAAACCACCTCCCAACGTCTACAATTCTAAATCCATTTTGCTTCCCGTGTCTTGTAAATAAACAGACAGCGAGTTCTCGTGATGACACGGCGCGTTCGTGTCAAGATCGTGGCAGATCGGTTAAGTTCGTACATCTTCGGCTGGTGGTTTTGACAAGCGCGCTCGAAAATCGAAAATGATACGCACAAGTGGAATCAAGTGAAATAAAGCTTTTTGTTATTATAATTTAGCAATTAGGTCATTATTGCTTTTGTTTTCAAGTTATTTCGTCGTAAAATATATCTATTATCAGAGAACAAATTCTGATTTGTTGGAAACGTCATAAAAGCAATAGGGTGAACTTATATGTAACTTATAATCACATAAAAATGAAGAGACGACAACTGCGTCCTATGATATTGCGACGAAACAAAATAAAAGGGGGCTCCTCGTAAAAATAACATAAAAATAAATGATTTCCTTTATTCAATACAGTTTCACCTTACGAGAAGGATTTTATGGTAAAAAATAACAGGATCCGATACTTCGATTTGTATTCCCCTTACCGCTGGGGGTTTCCGTTGTTTTTTACATTCTGCTTTCCCCCTCTTCCTAATACGATGGCGAGATAGCTTTAACTTATAAGTGAAAGCGGGATG
This sequence comes from Amphipyra berbera, assembly GCA_910594945.2. Classification (NCBI taxonomy): domain Eukaryota; kingdom Metazoa; phylum Arthropoda; class Insecta; order Lepidoptera; family Noctuidae; genus Amphipyra; species Amphipyra berbera. The sequence goes on from OU343146.1 coordinate 3,749,401, forward strand.
AGCGTCTAATGGCCAATCCCTATAATTTACGAAGAGTTGGTTAAAATTGAGATTCTTGTATCTTTACCAATAATGAAGCAAAGCTTTGCATAGTACCTAGTCCCGTATGGAAGTAGCTATTACAGGTAAAATTAGCTTACGAGTCAATTTATATGCCCAGTTTAGGCAATAAAAAATGCCAACCATTGGTAAGCAAAAAGATTCGTTTTTGTTTATAGGAACCGGGCATAAATCAGTACCGTTCTAAACTCAAATGAAGAGTTAAGATCTTACTCCCAGGCCGTTTCGAATTATGAATCAATTGAATTTCATTCAAATAAATGTCAATAGGGTAGTTGACTACTATTAAAAATGTACAAAAATTTAGTATTATTTTAAAGAAAGTATAGATACAAATTGATATGTGAAAAAATAAATAAAATCGATGAAAAAATAGAGGAGCTACACGCTTGCGAAGTTTGTGGAGGGGGCATTTTCTGTCCTTCTCGCGCGAAACGGATATTGTACGGAGTGGTGTCAAATAATTATGAAGTTTGCAAGGTATGACGTCATTGTGGCGTCATGTTGTCTCTGTCTAGTGAGCAATTTTCAATCGTTTAT